>OX456985.1:206315175-207570175 GCA_949752695.1 Melanostoma scalare | reverse complement strand
GAATTCAACAGTTCACCAGTTTCAGTGAACTGGTGAGATCACTAGTTCAACAGTTCACCAGTGAATTCACCAGTTCACCAGTGAATTCATTACTGAGTTCACCACTTCACCATTGAATTCACCAGTTCACCAGTTCACCAGTGAATTCACCAGTTCACCAGTGAATTCACCACTTCACCAATGAATTCACGAATTCACCAGTTCACCAATGAATTCACCAGTTCATTAGTAAATTCACCATTTCACCAGTTCGCCAGTGAATTCAACATTTCACCGGTTCAAAAGTGAATTCACCAGTTCAACAGTGAATTCACCACTTCACCAATGAATTCACGAATTCACCAGTTCACCAGTGAATTCACCAGTTCATTAGTAAATTCACCATTTCACCAGTTCGCCAGTGAATTCAACATTTCACCGGTTCAAAAGTGAATTCACCAGTTCAACAGTGAATTCTTCAGTTCACAAGTGAATTGACGAGCTCACCAGTTCACCAGTGAATTTACCACTTCAACAATGAATTCACGAATTCACCAGTTCACCAGTGAATTCACCAGTTCATTAGTAAATTCACCATTTCACCAGTTCAAAAGTGAATTCACCAGTTCAACAGTGAATTCACCAGTTCACAAGTGAATTAACGAGCTCACCAGTTCACCAGTGAGTTCACCAGTTTATCAGTTCATCAGTAAATTCACCAGATCAACAGTGAATTCACCAGTGAATTCACCAGCTCACCAGTTCACCAGTTGTTTCACCAGTTTACCAGTTCACCATTGAATTTCCCAGTTCACCACATCGCCAGAGAATTGGTGAATTCACCAGTTCACCAGTTCACCAGTGAGTTCACCAGCTCACCGGTTCACCAGTGGACTGGTAAATTCACGAGTTCACCAGCTCAACAGTGAACTCACCAGTTCACCATATCACCAGAGAATTGGTGAATTCACCGGTGAATTCACCAGTTCACCATTAAATTCACCAGTTCACTAGTTCACCACTGAATTGGTGAATTCACCAGTTCACCAATCCATCAGTGAATTCATAAGTTCACCAGTGAGTTCACAAGTTCACCAGTTCACCACTTCTCCAGTGAATTCACCAGTACAACAGTTCAACAGTAAATTCACCAGTTCACCAGTGCATTCAGCAGCTCCCCAGTTCACCAGTGAACTCAGCAGTTCATCAGCTCACCAGTGAATCTATCAGCTCACCAGTGAATTCACCAGTTCACTAGTGAATTCACCAGTTCACCATTACACCAGTTCACCAGTTCACTTGTTTACCAGTGAATTCACTAGTTCACCAGTGAATTCACCAGTTCACCAGTTCACCAGTTCACCAGTTCACCAGTTCACCAGTTCACCAGTGATTTCACTAGTTCACCAGTAAATTCACCAGTTCACCAGTTGACAATTTGACCATTGAATTCGCCACTTCACCAGCTCATCAGTAAATTCACCAGTTCACCAGTTCACCAGTTCACCATTGAATTTACCAGTTCACCAGCTCACCAGTGAATTCACCAGTTCACCAGTTTCAGTGAACTGGTGAGATCACTAGTTCAACAGTTCACCAGTGAATTCACCAGTTCACCAGTGAATTCACCAGTTCACCAGTGAATTCATTACTGAGTTCACCACTTCACCATTGAATTCACCAGTTCACCAGTTCACCAGTGAATTCACCAGTTCACCAGTGAATTCACCAGTTCACCAGTGAATTCACCAGTTCACCAGTACATCAGTGATTTCCTCAGTTCACCAGTGAACTGATAAATTCACTAGTTCACCAGTTCACCAGTGAATTCACCAGTTCACCAGTTCACAAGTTCACCAGTTCACCAGTGAATTCACCAGTTCACCAGTTCACTTGCTCTCCAGTGAATTCACCAGTTCACCAGTTCAGTTCAGCCACTAGTTCACCAGTGAATTTACCAGTTCTCTAGTGAATTCAGCAGTGCACCAGGTCACCAGTGAATTCACCAGTTCACCAGCTCACCAGTTCACAAGTTCACCAGTGAATTCACCAGTTCACCAGATCACCAGTGAATTAACAAGTTCACCAGTTCACCAGTGAATTCACCAGTTCAGCAGTTCACCAGTGAACTGGTGAATTCACCAGTTCACCAGTGAATTCACCAGTTTACCACTGATTTCACCAGTTCACCAGTGAATTCCAAGTTCGCCAGTGAATTCACCAGTTCACCAGTGAATTCACCAGTTCACCAGTGAATTCACCAGTTCACCAGTAAATTCAACAGTTCACCAGTGAATTCACCAGTTCACCAGCTCACCAGTTCACCAGTGAATTCAAAACCGGTTTATACCTGGAAGTCGGAAGTTGAGAATCTTCTTTTTCTCGGTGCTGGAATCTCGCGGGTCTGCAGCTCAATCACAGGGTTGGCATGCTTATGCTAACGTCTCCTTTTGAACAGAATGAGGAGGGTGACACTGATAAAAAGCACCTCAATCAAACTATAGCTAATTGTGTGGTGCATGTGGTGTGAGGTGGTATTTGCGGGTAACTGCTCATAATTCTTAAAAGCTGTTATCCATTTTTGGAGTTGTTCGACGTCCTCGTTCCCATTTTCAAGGAATACCTTTGGCAATGTAAGTGGGCTTGAAGTATTCAATGGTGCTTTCTGTAGCATAGTAGTTAAATTGGCGGCTGGGATGAATGCCGTATATAGCTCACTTGAAAAGATGTTATGCGACGTTATGATCATGGTATCTTCCTTCAAAATACAGTTTTGTTGTAGCGTTAATATTCCGTCTTCTCTGAGAGCAATGTCTGAAACCGTGTTATCGCAGATCAGTTTAAACGTGTGCTCTTTGTCAAGTACATACATCCAACTGTTTGCTTTGTTTAATTGTATCCACACTGGTGATGGCGGAATGCTTCTTAACTTACAAACGGGCGAAAGCTCTTTCTTGTGACTGAGAAGGTCTAATTAACATCTGCTTATATTAGATCTCCAATTGAAGAAAGGGTGCTGTTGGTGACATAAGTACTTAACGTTGAAGAGACTGCAATTACTCATTTCATCTTTAGTCAATGTATGGTATGATTAGCGAAGAATATTCAGTATTCACTGCTAAGTAATCATTTGAGGGCTCGATGTACACAGATTCGTTCCAATGAGCTGCAAGGACTAGAATCATTTTAAAGACTTCCAAATCCTCAATAGTTATAAGAGGAATTCTAATTTCAAAGATGACACTCCGATTCGTAATTCGCCCCTTTGCCGTCAACAATCGGTATAAGGGCAAGAGGTTAGTTTTGTCTTAAGGTACCGTCAATTTGGGAGGCAAGATGTTTCCAATGATTTTCACTTGATCATGCAGCTGATCTGGTGTTATGATTAGCTGAATGATTTTTGAATGGTGCAGGTCTGTTAACACGTCAAGGAGGGAGGTTTGCGTTTGTTGGAAACTGAGCATGGCTAGTGTAGAGTATGCTGATATAATAAGGAAATCTTGTGCAGCTGCATTTTCTTCACGTTAGCTGATAGAAACTTTAGATTGTTTTGAAACACAATTGTTGCGTAACTGTTTCTTCGACTTTGCGTAGTATATTGGCAGTAGCCTCAGCAATCAACGTTTGGTTTTTGATGAGTCCAAGTAAGTGATTTTCATTGGTTTTGAGGCTTTCGATGTCTTGTATTTACATACTGGTAGGCAAACTCTTTGTCTAGGACACCGAGAAAGCCTGTTTGCTACCATTCCAACGACGTCAAAATGTGATCGCTTCATTTTCGTTTCTGGCTGCCTTTCTTTTTGTTGATTAGAAAGTACTTTATTGTTGTTCCGTATTATTGACAGCTGGTGATTGAATTGGTTTACCAAATTTAGGCAATGATTGTAACGTTTCAACCTCTTGTCAATACCCCTTTTCCTGCGATATGTATTCATTCCGTCAACCAGGTTTTCAAATCCTTGAATTTCACGCCAATAGTTGCTTATGTAGATCGTAGTATACGAGTACAGCGAGCTTCCAATAATTAGTTTGACGCTTACAATTTTTTTGAAGTAAATGCCAGGATGGTTTGTGAATGGTGTTATTTCTGCACCCTTATTGGCCGCATCCAATGCTGTTGCGTTTCTGCCTCCCTGCAAGAGAAGCAGGAGCAGTGTTGATGTGTTGGGCACAAGTATTCCTTTTTTTGTGAATCTGTATTAGTAATTGAAACTTGTGCCACTTTCTCTTTTCTTCTGCCTCTTCTAGATGTGAGCTGCTTGTTGGTTTTGGGTCTTGTGTCTCTATTGTTAAACGACATAATTTTGTAATGGGTCGTTTTATGTGTTTAAAAACACAGTTGCAGCTTGCAGCTCCAACCCCATTATCTTTTCGTGCGTGGACTTCGGATATTCTACCCATTATCCAGGTGGTCGGCGGCATACGATCTTCTTTAATGAGAAAAATGTCACCAACTTTAACGTTGTCTTCACTTTGTTTCCATTAAGGTCGTTGTTGGAGTTGCGATAGATATTCGGAAGACCATGTTTTACAAAATTCTTGCGTCATCTTCTGTAACAGAATGTCCTTGCTTTATGCACGACGACTTCCGGCAGCTCCGCATAATCCGATTCTTTTGTACTGATCGGAAACGTGTTTTGTTCTTGTTTGGTCTATGAACCTGAAGTTTCTTGTAAGCATTATTTTTACTTAAATTGTTCTAAAGTCTCATCTCTAAAAACAATTTAAATTCCGCCAAGCGCATCTGATGAAATTAGAAGCTTTTTGGTAGTACACCTTATACGAAATTATCTTTACACACCTTTCCCTTATCTACTTTGTTATTTAATTGAATTTATTGATCTTCTTTACGATTAAACAAACAATAGTCACGCACGCTAAAAAAGTTAGTTGGACGCTCCTGGAAGATCATCACCCTAAGGCTTACATAATACTTACTTACTTCTTACTTAAGTGGGCATTACAGTTCGGGGTGAACCTGGGCCTCAACCAACATCCTTCGATAACGACTTCTATTTCGGGCGAGCTCTCTCCAGTTTCGCACTCCAAGTCGGTTGAGGTCTTCATCCACTTGATTGCGCCACCTAAGACGAGGTCTTCCCCTTCCGCGATTTCCCTGCAATGTTCTTTCGAACACCCGACGAGCCGGAGCGTTTGGGTCCATCCGCTCAACATGGCCCAACCATCGTAGCCTCGCGATGCGTACTCTTCTGGCTATGCCCATGTCGCGGTACAGCTCATACAGCTCGTTGTTGTATCTTCTTCTCCCCACATTGCCTTCGCATACGGGACCAAAAAAAAAAATCATTCGGAGAATTTTTCTTTCGAAACGACCAAGGGCTTCCTCATCCGCTTTCGATAAGGTCCATGCTTCCGCGCCGTAAGGCAGGACTGGGATGATTAAGGTCTTATATAAGGTTACCTTGGTTTTTCTGGAGAGGGTCTTGTTTCTCAATTGCCTTCTTAACCCAAAGAAGCAACGGTTGGCAAGAGTTATTCTCCGTTTGATCTCCGCACTGATGTTGTTGTCCGTGTCTACAGCGGATCCTAGGTAGACGAAGTCCTGTACTACCTCGAAGTTATGTCTGTCTATTGTGACGTTTTGTCCAATTCGTCGATGTTCTGTGTCCTTATTTGATGACAGCATATACTTTGTTTTGCCCTCATTAACCATCAAACCCATTTTTGCCGCTTCTGTTTCAATACTCGCAAAAGCACCTATGACATCACGCTTTTTTCTTCCCATTACGTCAATATCATCTGCATATGCGAGTAATTGCACAGACTTTTGAAAGATTGTTCCTCTGGTGTTGACGTTTGAGTTTCTTACAATCTGTTCAAGTATGATGTAGAAGAAATCGCATGACAGTTTATCGCCTTGCCTAAAACCTTACATAATACTGACCTTTATTAAAAAAGAGCTGACAAATAAAAAAACAGAGAGTAAAATCTCTACGAACTACCAACTTTAAACGTCCTTCAATTATAAACTCAACCTTGTGTCCTCTTGTCAAATCCCCTTTTTGCAATGGAATGATTATGAAAGCATTTTTCAATACATTTTCAGCCATTTGCAAGAACTCACCTTGGTCCTGAAATAAATGGCCCTAAACATGAAAACGTTGATGCCCTCTCACTTTCAGAGTCATCCTACAGCAAGCAACGCAAATGTACACTCACGTTAACCTCTCTCCAATAACAAGGAACTTAAGCCTATTCGAGGTTACATATTACACAGCTACCTCGAACTCTCCTTAACGCTCAGAAGAGCGGAGCCAGCAGAAAAACAGAATAACAAACTCTAGCAAAACAAGAAATAAACCTACTCAAGTAGATGATAATGGTCATTGTTAAAGCCCCAAATGAAACTGTGTCCATGGAATTGTGGTTTTTCTTCATTTACAGCAATCCTAATTTCCTAACCAATGGCTTGCAGATAAAGAATTTCGATAAATTATACTCAAAAACAAAAAACGAAATGATGATTCTCCCATCACATCCGTTAAAAAGTCCGACAATGGTGTCTTAAGGATGAATTCGCATAAATTCGAGGCTACATTGCACTCAAGGTTAAAGTGCAAGCCGGAGATAAAAAGATACCATGGTCGAAAATATATACAATTATTACCTTTGTATTTCAACTGTCAATTTTATGAGCCATGGTCGAGTCATCAAAAGCGATGTATAGTATTTTAATATAAATTGACTGGAGGATTGTATAAAAATCATGGCAAAGGTTTGATTTGAGCTCAATAATTGAAGAAGATAAACATGTAAGGGAAAATTGCACAATACACTGCTTCATATCGCTAGAAATGAAGTGTATTTAAAATCTATAGATCTTCAATAAAAGGGAGCAGTGTGATGGACAACATAAAATATTAAATAAATTTTACGAAATTATAGAACAAACAAGTAAAAGTTTTCCAAAGGTACATAATGAATCAATATGAAAACTGTTTGTGTAGATGGCCATAGTGAATGAGCAAAGTACGACCGTAAGGAACTCCTCCGAATCTTCAAAAGTTTTTCTGGTTTAAAGATCAACAGTAATTTAAATAATTATGTGGCGTTACGCAATTGTTTCAGTTTGTTTTGCAGTTAGTTAATATCTATATTTTTCACTATTATAAAATTGAATAAATCTCTAACTGAAAGTGTTACGTAAAGTAACGTATAGTCACTATGACGCAACGCAATAACATAACGCTTAAAAATGAAAAGCTGAGCTGTCTCATCGAAATTATGAGACTGTGAGAATAATACTATAGATACCAAGTAACGTAACGTATTCCGATGAGCATACCATGCTGTTTCGCTGTTAAAAGATACGAGAATTGGAACGGTTGCATCGAAAGTAAGAGGACCAGTACCAGCAGGTACCTTACCCTATTATATTATTAGGATGAGTGAGTGAAAGGATCATGTGTCATAACATTCTGATTGAAAGTTATGACGAAAATTCATCATACAAGGTGAGGATGGTCTCATTGAAAAGTGTATGGTATGAAGAAAAGAAAAAAAAATATCGTAAGTCGTAGCGATACAATACTGTAACATGCGCTTAGTTCGCAAAATAAAGCTTCACTTTTCTATTTAACTCTACCACTTTTATTCAGTATCTATACTTTATTCGATCTCAACTCGACTTTCGAACTATCACTTGTTTACAACAATTTACTCTTAACTTTATCACTCTATAATCAAAACTGACTCTGGCTGCGTCAGCGGCCTCTTTATAGATAGACACATTCTCCTCCCGGTATTTCTGCACACACACACACTCATTCACAAACGACGTCTTTCATTATACCATTCCATTATAGTGTTGCCAGTTGTGTTTTCGGTTGAACGTTTTCGATGAGGAAATTGGTATAAATGTTGGCTGTACATTACACTGCCCCCTCCTTAAGATTGTTCGTCCCGAATAATGCAGCCTCGCCACTATATCGATGCAGCCGGTCAGAATGAACTACTTTTAACTTGCCTTTTAATCCTCTTCGGATGCGGTAAACAACGTCGTTAATCCTTGTGACAACTGTATAAGGACCTTCCCAGTTCTGCTGAAGTTTCGGTGACAATTCCTTTTGACGATGAGGATTATTATAAAGCCACACACGATCTCCTGCTTGGAATCCTGCCGTTGTCGCTTTTGTGTCATACCAGGTCTTCATCCGGTTGCCATACACTGTGGCCCATGTCCCTGTGCTGTTAGGTCTATCTGTAAGCCTACCTACCCTTATGTTTGAATCACAGACATAACAATTTCGGAACCACTTCACCACGTCACCTCTAACATGCAACCAGTAAAAGCGTTTTCGCACGTTATCCAACGTCTTGTTGACTCCCAGGTGGCTTCCTGTAGGGCTCCTATTCATCTTTTGTAAAACCTCCTTGATTTTTGATTGAGGAACAATAAGCTGCATTACAAAAGATCTACCGTCAGGAGATTCCCATTTGCGCTGGAGTACGCCTTCTTGCACGCGAAGCGAGTCCCACTGTGCCCAATAGGCTTTGACAACATGGCTTTGGTCAGAAATGTCGTTCCAGTCAGGTTTCGTTTTGTTCTCTTTCCATTTGAGAATCAGTCCGATGTCTGGATCCTTCTTTTGAGCAGACCTCAATTCTTCCTTGTTCCATCCGAATATGGGTTCTATTCTCATCCGCTGAGTCTTGGTCTCTACTTTCCGCCAGCAATTCCATTGGGGGTTTTCTACCTGATGTCCAATTCGGTATTGATAAGTCTGGGGTCTTACTCTACAGCTCGTGGATTGATTTTCTTGGACTTCACAACCTCGAAAAGCAGTTTTAATTGCCGGCATTGTCGCTGTAAGTGCCCCGTCTTATTACAATTCCAACATCTGGCAAGTCCGTTCCGCTTGTTCCTTTGTAGCTTAACTCCTGGGCATGATCCAGCCTCAAATATGGCTTCTCTTTGACATCGTACCATTTGAGAAGCTTGCTCAGATGCTTCCATCATTAATGCAAATTCTAGAGTTTCAGAAAGATTTTGTGTTCTAGCAGTTCGCACTGATCTCTGAACATGTTTGTCAGAGAAAGCACGAACGACGGACTCAACAGCAAGCTGGTTGATGATTTCTTCTCCAGCATCCGAGTATGCCAGGTGAACCAGTCTTTCGACGTCTGCTTGGAGCTGCTGTAGACTTTCACCCCTTTTCTGGACTCTGTTATTGAGTTGGACTCGGAAGACTTCTTTCAAGTGGCTATCTCCAAAGCGTTTATCTATAGCTGCCACGAGAGATCTAAAATCGTCGCTCTTACCAGCTGGAACAGTTCGAAGTAATTCAGCTGCTGGTCCTCTAATTTTTTTTTTTTTATTTGTCTTCGTCATCCCAGCCATTTGCTGTCGCAGCTGCCTCGAATTGTCTCCTGTAAACTGACCAAGACGACTGTCCATCGAATGTTGGTGGTTGTACTTCTTTTTGCTTTAGACAATCTCCACAAGTTCTCCGTAGCTCCATTTTCCGCATCTGGTCTAGTTCCTTAGCCATGTTTTCGATTCGTTTCTCCAAAGTGGCAAGCTAACTTTCGCATTGACTCTCAAGCTTGAAAAATCGTTTCTCAACACATTCAATGCGTTTTTCTAGGCCACAAACATTTTTCTCAATGTTACCCAATTTGCTTTCTAGAATGCTTTTCTGGCCCTCCAAAACATTCTGTTGCACCTCAAGTCTTTCGAGAATATTCTGTTGTTCCTTCTTTTGCTCGTTTCGTTGCCCTTCAAGCAGCTTCTTTTGTTCTTTTCGTTGTGCTTCAAGTTGCTTGAGAACATTCTGCTGTTCCTTCTTTTGCTCGTTTCGTTGCTCTTCCAGACGTCCCAGAATATTCTGCTGTTGCTCGTCGATCAGCTTCTTTTGTTGTACTTCGAGTCTTTCGAGAACCTTCTTCTGTTCCGTCTTTTGTTCAAATATAAACTTCATCATACTAGAAAAATCCAGACTTTCACTTACTTCCTCTTCCTCCACTTCTGTTTCAAAAACAAAAGTGTTTACGTCTTCCCCTTTCTGTTCCAAATGGTTGCGCAAGCGCAGGACGAGCTCATTTTTCGATCCCGCTCTAGAAAGATTTCGCTTACCTAACTCACTTTTAAGCTCAGTGCAGTTGAGCTCTTCCAATAACTTACCCATTTTCACTGTATGTATTTAACTTTTTTTTTTTTTTGCACTTAACTAGTTTTTCTTTTTATCAAATAAGTTATTTTTTTTTTTTTTTTTTTTGTCACAAATAAGTTTTACTTACATTTCTGACACCAATGTAACGTGCGCTTAGTTCGCAAAATAAAACTTCACTTTTCTATTTAATTCTACCAATTTTATTCAGTATCTATACTTTATTCGATCTCAACTCGACTTTTGGACTATCACTTGCTTACAACAATTTACTCTTAACTTTATCACTCTATAATCAAAACTGACTCTGGTTGCGTCAGCGGTCTCTTTATATAGCAGTGTGAAACATCGAGAGATTTCTAGTAGTTTTGCTATGAACCATGATGTCTAGACACATTCTCCTCCCGGTATTTCTGCACACACACACACTCACTCACAAACGACGTCTTTCATTATGCCATTCCATTATAGTGTTGCCAGTTGTGTTTTCGGTTGAACGTTTTCGATGAGGAAATTGGTATAAATGTTGGGTGTACATTACAACACTGTAACGTACCTTGGCAATATGAGCTTACCAAAGCCACAGTCCAAGACGAAGGTAAGTAATTTGTAGACTTAATATGCGTACTTTTCGCATTTTGCGTAAGTTTGCGTACATTGTAAGGCTTACAAAGACAGTGAGAGAGCAGCAATTCCTTCGAGAAGGTAGAAAAAAATGATCGCCAAATGAATGAATCTTTCAAGGCAGGATAACGAACGCCTTAAAAACTCTGTGTAAACGGAGATCTCTGCTGCCAAGCCTGTTAAGTATATCAAATATGTCAGAAGTTATCCACACTACAAAGCTATAGCACAACGAAATGAATAATGTAGGAGCCAATGGATATCAACTAGAAAAATATCAAGCTGAGAGAGTACAAAGTCACATTGCCAAAAGAGCAAGATATCTTAAAATAGCATCTGGTTCTCTACGCCTACCCTTGAAGCACCTTCATTGTCAATTTTTTTTTTCAATAGTGCCCATATTCTAAAAATTAGCTTCAAAATGGATCAAAAACTTTTCTTTATTTTGTGTGTTTATAGTTTTCATTTGTACAGTTTCGGAGTTTCTTTGAGAGGAATTTTCAACTCTTTTAGAAAGTGTTGGCGACTTCAATTTAGACATATTTGAAAGCAGCAAACAAGTTGGAACTTACTTCGATATATTAGCTTCAAATGGACTTGTTTCTCTTATCAAAGAAATTGCTAGACCAAGATCTGGTAAATAACTGGACCATAGATATGGCTGCTTTGCTCATGCCTCTGTGATTTCATGAGAAAACGTGTTTTTGACTTGAGAATTACTTTATCTGATGTACATACGCTTTAATAAAATTAGTTCGAATTTTGATATTTCTGATAAACTAGCAACAAAGATTGATTTCGATAGGCTCAAGCGCTGCTTATCATTTGAACTGTGGGAAGAAGTGTTTGCTGAAATTGATCCATCAAAATCGTATGGCACTTTTTCAAGCACCTTGTGTAGATAGATACCTGAAACTTCTTCTTCATTTTCTTCTTTTAAGGTTGATAACCTGTATAGTCTTCCTAAAGAGGTTAAATATAAGAATAAAACTAGAACAGATATTTGAAAAGCTGTTAACAAAAGAATGTTGAGTTTTTTAAGCAAAACAAATTCTTTAGTAGTTTTCAGTTTGGTTTTCAAAGTGAAAAGTGAACGGAAGATGCCTTGTTGCGCTTCTGTTCTCAAATATTTGTTAGCCTCGATAGTAAAAAGCATACTGCCGCTTTATTTGTTAATATTTCAAAAGCCTTTGATATGGTGGATCACACAATACTTCTCAGTAAGCTTGAAAATGCTGGCTTCCAAGGTTTCATTTGTGTTTGGTTCTAATCACATTTGAGAGACAGAAGGCAAGGAAATTTGAAATTTGATGAAGTTAAGAGCAATGTTAAACCTATTAAATAAGGATTCCGCAGGGGTCAGTCTTGGGACCTATCCTCTTTTTGATTTATCCATTTACTTTTTAGACTTCCTTTCAAAGGTTTATTAACTACTTTTGCAGATGATGTAGCTAAAACAGCTTTAGTGCAAGCAGCTACCATAATCTTACAGAGCATATAAATTGGGACTAAAGCTTGTTTCATGCTTCAGGTTGCCAAAAATTTAGATTCTTGAAAGGTTTTTGTGTCTCCAACTCCACCGTTGACATTTTTAGTAATTCCGTAAGGAGGGAAGCTGGTGTAGAATTTTGAAGAAACCGAAATTTTTTTATTTGTCTTTAAAAGGTACTTTAGGATCTTAAAAATAACATACCAAAGGATGGGTGTCGGCAAAAATGTCTAAATGGCCAAACGCGGGCATCGCAGATTTAAATACGCATTTAAAATGATTTTAGAATTTTAAACGCGTTTTTTTTCGAAATCACTTTTTTGAACTGGTCAAAAACATAACTCGAGCAAATCTTATCCGATCTATACGAAGTTTTGACATTACATTTGAAATACCTTTCTCCAGAGACGTACGCAAGATTTTTTTTTTTTAATATTGCATAGTTTCTTTTCAATCAACAATTTTGTCGTTTCTTAAAGTGAAAATTTTAATTTTTTGTTCAAACCTGCACCATTTCACGAAGAAAAACAAAATATCGAAAAGGCATATTTACGGCTCTTGCTGTTGTTATATAAAAACTAAAAATTTTCGGGATTTTGTTCCAGGACCAAAATTAAGGAGGTTACTTCTTCGGCCATGGACCCGTCTAAAAAATGAGGTGCCTCCGAAGAAATAATGGAAAGTCGCCATTTTGAATTTAATTGACCCGAAAAAATTTGTATTTGTATATTAAAACTTAAATTATGTCACAAAAAATTCATAAATTATGCCCATTTTTTCACGCTCTAGACCAGCGTCCCCCCTTAAACTGCAGTAATGGATTTAGGATCGTCCATACAGGATAATCTATTTTATTTAATAAATTGCCGAGATTTGTCTGTCACTGCTGCTAATTGACTGCTGACCAGTGATTGGACTTTTTGGAAAAATGTCCGAAGTAGATTTGAAGCAAAAATGCAGTAGATTCAACTGTTCTGCAGTAGATTTTTAATTTTCAAAAATGAACAGTTTTAAACATAGATTCACATACATAAATAACTTAAGATAACAATATAAACATTCAAAGCAAATTCACTTAAAAATTCATATTCTAATATTAACATCAGCTTTGAATTAAAAAAAATGCTGTCATAATTGCTACCTCTTTATCGCTTTTTTTTAAATGTCCGTCGACAAATAAAAACTTATAAAAATACTCTATAAGGCCCACGGAATCCGAAGGTTCCCAACAATCTTTGTTAACGTCTTCCATTTCCTTACACAGTACAGCATTTTCTAAAGTGTGGTTGTATTTAATTTGTTCTGAAGTTTGTCCTTCACTCAACTAACTGTAAAAAATTTCCGATCTGCTGCGGTACTACTATGTGACAGTGATCATAAAGTTAACATATATAAATGTAAACTATTAAATTGTTTTTCCCAAAAGTGTTTTCTTCAATTTTAAGTTTGACCCAAAAAGCTGTTATATCAACAGCATCATACTATTTATACTTAAAAATGTTTTAATTTTTGGTGGTATAGATGTCTGCTCTCGTGCGATGTGAGTGAGAAAGTGGACTCGCTCATTCCTATAAGTAAGCGCTGCGTTTCAAAAATGGTAAAGTGAGAATGGGGTAAGTGAACAGCTCAATGCGTTCAAATTGTTTTGGCAAATGTGGCACAGTACCACCTACCACACCGACTTCATGAAAATAATATGCACTTTGACGTGTGTGGTGTGTGTATACA
The DNA here is from genome assembly GCA_949752695.1 of Melanostoma scalare. Lineage (NCBI taxonomy): Eukaryota > Metazoa > Arthropoda > Insecta > Diptera > Syrphidae > Melanostoma > Melanostoma scalare. The sequence continues at coordinate 207,556,225 of OX456985.1, read as the reverse complement.
TTGTCTCTTTTAGTCATAATTGGGTGTTTTGAGATCACTTCCTAAATTATAATGACCGTGACTAAATGTTTAACCTCAATGTCCAACGTGGGAGTTCGAGGCTCGAATTCCAGAGACGTTAAGAAGGTTCGTGGTTCGAACCTCAACCAAAGAAAGTTCGAAATATGAAAAAAGATTTCTCCTGTAGCCATTCGTTCCTAAAATGCGTTAAGCCGAGAGGCTCCCCGAGCATCATTTTGAAGTAAAATTTATCTTTTTTTGATATACTTTGTGGTGCATGCCTAGATTCACCATCAAAATGACTCCCGTCGTTGTTTTGCTGACTTTTTTTGTTTACCTTCAAAAATGTCAAAGTTATTCAAACTCTGTTTTTGAATTCAACCAAGTCCACTTTGTTTTATCAAAATAAATCAACCAAAGGACTTCCCAAACCATACCACTCTTTCAAAAGCACTCTCCTTTAATTTCAAATGTCCAATCTCCTTCATACATAAATTCTCTTTGCGGACCTCATTTGAACTCTTCTGAACCCTTTTTACCTCATCTGCCATTTATAAATATTTCTTTTTGTTTTTTTTTAATTTTTGCCTGCAATCGTGTCTGCTTTCATGTTAAGCAAGTTTCGTGTTCACTGAACAACGACAACTCCTTTCATACACAACATCCTTTTCCTGAAATAGTGAAATTTAAATTCAATTAACACAAAAAAAATCCCCGCACACATACTTTAAATATTAAACCACTTTAAGGATTGAGACAATAAACATATATTCCATGAAAGACTGTTTACCGAAACCAAAAAGACCGCCTGCACCACAGGAATGTAAAATAAGATCACAGAAAATGTTGTTCACCCAAAGCCCTTCAGCTTAAACTGCAGGCCCTAAAAAAAAAAACCTCTCCGGTTGGCTCTCCTGTAATTTTACGTATTGCCACATGTAAATCTAAAAACAAACCGGCTCGAAGAAGGTTCCATTTACATCGAACGAGTCCTTATAAAATATCCAAACGCTTTCGGAATTCAATTTCACAAGCCCGAAAAAGAAAGGTTTTGGCCCGCAGAGAGAAAGGGAGAGAGAGAGAGAGCGGCCGTTTATTTATTTACCAACAGCTCTTCACAAAGTTGTCGTAGCTGTAGCCGTATCCTAGCCGGAGGCGTCTTGCTCGTGTTTGTGTCAAGTGCATCGGTGAAATTGAAATTCAATTTACAATCCGTTTGGGCATAGTGCTATACTATCCATGAAAGAGAATATCGAATAAAATATAAACACTGGTAGGTACTTTCAGCTTCTCTATATCACAGGCGGAGTTAGTGACAACTACGAAGGAAGTCAATTTCAATTCTTCGATTAAATGCCTTCCAGTCACTGGACTCGTGCAGACTTAATTTCAGATTTTGCCGCCTTGATTGAATTGCATATTCAATTAGCTGAGTATTTGGCATGGCAGGCATTTGCCTGTTTCATTTCGATAAATGAATGACGACATCATGAAGAGTATCCAGCAATTCTACCATCGACCTTCTGTCCATAGGAAAATCCACAGGAAGTAGTTAAATTTTAAGAACTTTAAGTGAGGCACAGTGATTGTTACTGAGTTTTCGTTCGTTTGAGTGTACGAGTAGGTATACAAGTGCTTCCTTCACACAGCCCCACACAGAAATATGAAGCACTCACCACAAACTTCCCTTCCACACGTGTCGTGTCGTTTAATTAAACCGAATCCATATTTAATCTTCCAGATTACCATCTCTTAGATCCACTCCACAGATTGGTAAACGAAATCAGACTTGACAACACGCAAACACGAGTAGATACCAAAGATAGAGCTGTAGCAAAACTTCTCTACACACCAAACTCATTAAACTTATTATTTCAACATCCAAACCAATGAAATGGTATATGGTTGAACGCCTTAAATACGCTTAAGGAGAACTCCTCACGCTAAATGCTTCAGGGCACACATAATGAAAGCACAAAAACCCAACCCAGGTCTTAATTTTGCTTTTATTCTGTGAGCCTACAGGAAAGAGCAATTTGTGTCTCTCATTTAAACTTTCGCACACACAAAACAGTCATAGTCGTGAGGAGTTGTCGTCGTCGTGTTCAAACTAGACTAAGTTCATTTAGGTTCCATCCTCTCCTATCCCTTTTCGTTTTTGTATTTATTTTTCTATTTTATTTTTGTTCGTGAAATATCTTCTGCACTAAAAATCCTTTTGATTGTGACAGAAATAAAAGAATATAACCCAAGAGCATCCGCAAATAGTATACACACTCAGTATAGAGTGCCTACTACTTCATCACATGACATCAACATCAACACAGAGCAACAACTCTATACAGACTTTTAAAAGCATAACTCTAATTCATGCGTCAATCCCCTTAGGTTGGAGCGTTTGGTCTGCAGCATCATTCCATCATTTGTCGATCTACTCTATACAAACATCGCGTGCAAGACCATCAATTCGACTCGACCCGACCCGACCTCCTTTCCATCACCACCAATACTCATTAGATATTTATGCAATTTCTAGTTTTTTCTTTTTTACTTTTAAGAATTTTCTTTTCTCTTTTTTTTTGTTCAGCAAACACTACTCTGGTGGATGAGCGCTTTTTTTGCCTTGTTGGTGAGAGTGTAAATTTCACCAGCGATGTTGTTGTCACTTTTAATGTGAAACCATTAAGTCCAAATTAGTTGGGAAATTGACGTTGTGCGTCACACTTCAGAGTGATTGCACACAAAACTGGCCAAAGGTCAATTAGTTAAGCAAAATTTAGGAGTGAAGTTTCCTCAAAATTGAAGTTTGACTCCCAAGGAACATGGAACGAATGCATTTTGCGACATTAGTTTGCAGCCATTATTCTGTTTCCTTTTTTGCATTATGAGCGTGGTGGTCTAAAGGGGATCAAATCTCTCCCTCTTTACAACTCTACAGTAGTTATATGTTCGTGGGTACACCATGGCTTTAGGAGTTAGTTAGTTCGAAGTCATTATACTCGAATACATCATCATATTTGCATAGAATTTGGTCAGCAGGTATTCCACATATTTTCCTTATTTTCTCCCAACTAGAATGTCCTTTGGTAGTGGTGCTGTCTTCAAATGTTGTTTTTTTGGCTATTCGGGGTTGTTTGACCACTTTTACCTTTCACTCAGTTCTATTACTTCAATTTTTATGATAAAGTGCCATTAACCCCAACTTCAGAGGTCCCATGCCAATTGACGTTGAAGTTGTTTTTCCACCAAAAACATGAATACTCTTAGTGGTATGGCTATGGTAAGTGGAAACAAGCACGCTCGATTGGCCATTCGTTCTTGTTTAACATGGAATCTGAGCACTAAATATTTTTCCTTCAACACATTCTTCCCTGACGCACATAAATAATTTTTGATCAAATCTACCTAATTGCTTTGTACTTTTCTTTTTAAATATGAAGTTTTGAAATCACCATAAGGACTGCACGCGTTAAGAGTTGACGGACGTATGACAAAAGAATATTTAAGTTTCTCTGTTTATTAAATAATAATTAGTAACTCAAGGGAAGATGTTGAGAGGGTGCCATATTTCCCATGGAGCCATGTCATCCAACTTTCCGCTGATTGTACTCAAAATTAATTAATGCATTACTTTTCTAAGGACCTGCTACTTGTGATCAGACGTTTAGTGTAAATATTTCAAGTGTTGGAATAAAAACTAAAAGGTTTTCATGCAGGATAGTTGTTTTTGAGTTTTTATGCGAATTATTTATGCAAATCAGTGCAAAACGATGGCTTTTTTCCAAAAGAAAATATAGTAAATTTTTGGGATAAAGTTAAATATTATATGACAGATAAAACATTCAAAGTACAATTTAAAAAAAAACTGATTTTACTTCTTGCTTGATAAATTTTGTCATACCGAAGTTCGAATGTACCTACAAACACATATGTACATTCCAGCCATTAAATGATCCTTTGAAATCGTAGCCTTAACTCGTTTGCATGCTTTAAATAATTTTTGAACATTATAAACGAAAGCGATTTACATCGGCAATTTCAGCTATCAAACTAGGTTTAAGTACCGACATATTAGATCCCACACTGACGCAAAACAAAAAAACGAAACCGCGACGACAAAAGTCTTGTCAGCAGCCTTCCTGACGTTGGCGCAACCGCTTTGGTTTGGGAGGACCCTTTAACTTTCTAGTCAGGTTATTAAAGAAGTACGATCTGTAAACGGTGCAATGCAATAAGCCCCGCGGCAATAAGACCCTCGGGCCTAATTGCTCAAAAAAATGGAAATAACACCCACGGGCTTTGTTTACACTTTGAAGAGGCAATAAGACCCACTAAAGTAAAGAATTTAGGCCCATGTCTTTTGTTGCCATTTTGAAACAGCATTTGTATGAGTTGACATGGGATCTTAAAATTAGTTTTCCTTCTTAGAAAGGATTAAGAACATAGTGGATGCGCTAAATGTATATTGTATATATTCTAGAGTCCTTTTATTTGAAGTAAAAACATTTTGAGGTACCGAAAAACAAAGCTCCAAAATTTGGGCACTTATTTCAGCTGTCAATGGATATGAATTCATAGCTCACGTTGTCTTCCACTTCGTGACATAGGATGATGGAAACTCAGTCCACTTTCTTATGCGCATATAATAACTGAATCCACATTCTTAATGTTTGTTTTGCTCTTAGCTACTTGCTCCTGGTCTGTTCGTGTGAATCTTTCATGTTCAACACCAAGCCCGTACAACCCGAAGAGAAATTCCGTTCGCTTCGATTCGCTTTTTACTCACGGATAAAATAATGCTCCCTTGAGAAAATTTTTTCCGCTTCGCTTTTAGCTTTATTATTTTATCCGTGGTACCCGTGGTGTGATGGATAGCATGTCCGCCTGTTAATCCAGAGGTTCGAGTTCGAATCCCAACAGAGGCAAAAATGTTTTTTCCACGGGTATCGCCTTTCGCGAGGAATTGGCAAGTCCTCCGTTAGTATTCATTGCCATGAAAAGCGCTTTCTCGATTAGCCGTTCGGAACCGGCAGGTCCCCTCCATTCCCTCACAAGGCATGGTTGTGAGAAATGCGCTAGGCCCAGGGGCTTCTCGCTCTGTTGCGCCACCCTATTTGTTTATTTTATTTATTTTATCCGTGAGTAAAATGCAAAGCGAAAAAAATTTGCCTCTGGGTAATACGGGCTTGTGGTTGAACTTAAGAAATTCGCGCGAACTGACCGCACTAAACATATACTATATGATGCATAGTTCCATAGATATTTCTTATGGACGTGTGCTCCTCTTTGATATGTCATACATAATCCACAATCAGAGCATAAACTTATATGTCTAGTGGAGTTGCGTCCCTGTGCCAGTTTATTCACATTGAAAATAAGAAAATAAGAAACGGTGAGACTACTTTCCGATTTGATTTCGCAGAAAAAGGAACTAAGGCCCGCGGCTCTTACTGCCATTTCATCATGGAAATAACCCCCGTGGGCCTTACTTCCAAAACAAAGAGGGATAAAGACTCACGGGTCTTATTGCCGCGGGCCTTATTGCACTGCACCTCTGTAAACACCCTCAAACCCTCATATCTCTCACTAAGTAGTAAAAAAACTTAAAATAAGATAAATTGAAAACGTAAACAATACGACAACCCAGAAAATTAAGAAGAAAAAAATGAAAGAAATTGCGGAATCAGTGCCAGTGTAATGGACTCGGAGTATTACTCTGAAAGACAAGAAAATTTGGGGGATGGAATTTGCCGCATTATCCACAATTTATCAAATGATTTTGAAGCACAGAAAACCTTAAAGCACTTGGTGGAGCGTCGTATAGCATTATACGAGATAAATTTGCTGAACAGCTTGACCATCAGCATTTCAAAAAGGATTATTAAGAAGCAATACGAAAGATCAAATAGCGAATATAAAGTGATCTTAATTGTCAAACAGACGAAGTGAATAACGGGCTTCAAGAAACTTCTGTTGATGGGAAAACACGAATTCAGAATGTTCCCAAGAGTAAGGTTAAGACACGTGATGTGTACATTGATACAGAACTAAACCAAAGGATGTCTGCATAATAACATAATGACCACGAAGGAGAGGTTTCTTCTGTTCTTAAGCCACCTGGAGAAGACGCTGGATATAATTTCAACTGAGCTGGCTCTGGGACAAAGCGTAGCTTTTTGCTAGGTAAAGTCAAAGTCAATTGAGCAGAGTTGGAGCGATGTTGTGGACCTCTTCAGGAGACTCGACCAAAAATATCCGTTCACGAGGTCGAACGCTATTTCGACTCGCAAGACCGAGTTGAGCTGGCGTTGGTGGAGGTGTGAGATCAAATAGACAGTCCCAAATCTATTAACAAACCATCACAGTCGACAGTCACTCCAACTATAAAATATCCCAAAATCGAGGTGCCAAAGATTGAAATGAAGTATCTCAACTGGCGGCAATTTCATGATCTTTTTAAGCAGCTAACACATGACCAACCGATTCCTGCTAAATTTCATACGCGCTAATGTAACAGGAGAAGCGCACAAAATTATGACGTGGCATGGAATACACTACTTGTTGATCGGTTCAAAAATAGAAGGTTGTTGCTAACAGCTCAATTGATGAGTCTTTGAGTTGAGGGTTTCCACGTGTTTTTTTATCTAGCAAATAAAATGTGCATTTGAAGAAACATAATAAGTGTTGTAAATTGTTGAAAATTTTTTAATTTTTCATTTAACAGCTCAATTGTCAAAATTGCTGTAACAATCACCAGCAATTGGAACAGCTTCTACCTTGAGACGCTTGCATGATACAGCAAAAGAGGGAATGCAGGCAATATCCAATCTTGGATACGAAGTCATTAATTGGAACCCTATAGTGGTTTATCTAATGCTCCAAAAGTTAGACAAGGAGAGCATGATGCTACTTGAACAAACAATGGAGGATCCCAGAAGCATTCCCAACTTAGATGGTTTTTTTAAATTTGTGGAGTCACGCTTTCAAACATAGGAAGCTGTTTGTAGTCGTGAGGAAAGAAAAACACATCAGCGTTAGTGGCTGCCAGTAGTGCTAATGGTATCGATTGCGCTATGTGTAGTTTAAGTAAGCGTGACATATACAACTGTACTAATTTTTGTCTTTTTCAGGTCTGGAACGGGAAAAAGCTGTGAACAAGCATATGCTGTGCAAGAATTATCTGAAGGAAGGACATTTCGCTCAATCATGCCCTTTCCGAGGATGCCAAAGGTGCTAGGGAAGACATAACATACATCTTCACACACAGCAGGCCAAGATACTCACCAAAATTGAAAAAAAATCGTAAAGCGGAACATTTACCAAACAGGTAGCAACAGATCAACAAGCCAGAAAATTCAAAAGGTTTTGGTAAGCGCTATAAGAATATCCTAAACTTGCAATCTACATATACTGAATCAGGGCCAGAAATAAGAATACGTCAGTTATATCTCGCCACAGCTGTAATAAACGTCATTTCATCCAACGGAAAGAGCATCACAAAAAATATACCGGCCCTTATCAACCTGTCTATACGTTGATTTATAACGGCCATCTTGTTGAAACTAAATCTGTCAAATAAGTTGTCATGTATTTACTCGGTTTTGTCAAATCACAATGGACGAATATGGCATTCAACAACACGTGCAAATAATAAAATTTTTTATCAGAATAGATGTTCTGTTTGGGCAATGTTACGGTCGCCATAATCGTCCCAACTAGAAGACACTGTTCGAAATGTGGTGGATAAATTTGAGCCCACTGATTCAGTAAGCGGTCGACCAACACACGTTAGTCGACGAGTTGCGAGATCTGCCGAAAGAAGCTGGAAGAAGCGGAGCTCACAGAAACTTTGCCCTTTGCTGACCACAACTTTTCGTATTTTAAGTCGTGACTTGGGTCTGCAACCGACCAAAGTTCTACTGACCGAAGAAATTAAGGTAAACGACCCTTTTTCTTCTGTTGGAGGTTTTTCAAATACGAGCTGGAGCACACAGACCTAAATACCGGTCCATTTACTACCAGATAGCAACCTTCTATTTCCAAATGTTTGTTGAAAAGCCAAAAGACGCTGCCATGATAAGAAGCCTAAGTTACTAGCTCTCACGTAACAAATGACTGCTGTCAAAAAGACCAACTTAGACCAAAAAAAAAAAAAAGACACTTCAGTTAGTTTTTCACATTAGCTGATAAATGAGCCTCAAAATAAAATGCTTTATCCTATGTGGTGAAATGTAGGTTCATTTAATGCTCAGAAGAGTAGAAATAATGCTGCATATATATATAATATATGCTGCACAACAAAGCTCTAAGAGCCCCGGAAACTTGCGCACTTTAGTAAACAGCTCATTTCTTGAACATACAATTTTCCGATTAAAAAAACTTTTCATGGTAGGACCTGTCAATTCCTCTTAAAAAGCGATAGATACTCGTGAAAAATTGTTTTTCTTTTTTATGCTAGCCATTATCTCACGGTTACCAAAATGCTTTGAAAAGGCGAGTATTATTTTATCATGATAGGGTACAAAATAGAGCGTTAAATTTGATAGGTGATGGTTCAATTGTAGAATCGATTGATTCTCTTGAACATCGTCGAAACGTCACTAGTCTCTCTCTCTTTTATCGCTTTTTTTACAAACAGTGCTCTAGTGAAATAGCCAGCTGCATTCCTCCCCTAAAACAATTCAGCCGCAACAGCCGCCTCGCTAGGAATGCTCATCAGTTTTACCTTGAGCCCAACGTCACTTGTCTCTCTCTTTTATCACTTTTTTTACAAACAGTGCTCTAGTGAAATAGCCAGCTGCATTCCTCCCCTGAAACAATTTAGCCGCAACACCCGCCCCGCTAGGAATGCTCATCAGTTTTACCTTGAGCCCAACTTCGGGCGTACAGTCAAGTATAGAGATTCTTATTTTAGTCGCACCACCCGAATGTGGAATGCTCTACCTGACCCTGTTTTTCCCCAAATTACGATTTACAGAGATTCAAGAGCAACGTGCATGTGTGTCTCCTTTCAAATCCAAAAAAAAAAAAAAAAAAAAATGTTTTAGTGAATTGTGTTTAAATAAAATATTGTTTCTTAGCTGAGATATATTTACCGTCCGAAGTCGGCTGTATAATTTGTTAATTTTCTGTTGACTGATCTCGATAGGAGGAAGCCAGTATACGGCTGTACGTGTACGTCCCCTATCCTTGAAGACATATCTTCTTCTACTAAGTGTTTCTTCTACGGAATTTGAGTCTTCAACGGTAACCATACCGTCCTTTATCCCCATCGGTTGTTCATTTTCTTCTTGTAGCTTCGTTATTCTGCCTGATAAGTTCTAGAGCCTACTACTTACTTTCAGTGACTTATAACAGTCTAACAAAGAACCTTAACCATATCATAAAGATAAAAAGATGCTGAGATAACTAAAAGTGATACCCTTAGAAAAAAGAGGACAATGATTGAGGTTACCATCACTCAACAGTTGTTTTGTGGAGTGAACACAGCATCGTTTAGTTTATTTTCACAAAAGGGAGTAATACGTTTCTGTTGTATTTGACTTGGTCTGTAGGTACCAAATGACAAATTCAATTCATCAAGCTAGTATCCTCTCATTCATAATGTGCGATTTATAAATTTATAAAAAAAAAAAACTATTAATGGTGGTGAAATTCTTCTGCCTTATAGATTGTATCTACTTGCTTTCGGAATTTATGTCCCTTGAGCATTTTGCGAGGGGAGTGTATAGCTTTGGCATCATAAAGAAAATCTTAAAAGCACCACACACACAAACAAACACAAATGTTAAACAAAAAAAAAAACACGTTAAACCAGAGCAAGGCACTAAAATGCTTTTGTGTTCTCGTTGGTATTCACTACCTAAGGCTGGAAGTCAGATCACAGATGATTGCATGCCCTTCTAAGCAACTCAAGAAGGACTATATATCTCATGCGATGACAAAGATGATACAAGAAAAAAAAAAAGAAGAAATATACATAATACTTCATTCATTCCTTTATTTCTCAAACTTTCTCAAACTCAAAACCTCGTAACCTCGGTTAAAATTCAACCTTTTGAAACTTTATCCTGCCAGCCTGCCATTTAAATGCACTTTGTCTGTGCCAAGTTTAAAATAGATGAAAATAAAAATAAGAAAAACTGAAAACGACTATACCCGAAGTAAGAATCAGTCAGTATTATCACTTCAGTCAGTCAGTAACCTAATGGGAAGACTGCTCTACTAAAACACTGCAACCTTGTCGGGCTGAAAGCTTGAAAATAAAAAATAATAAAAAAATAAAAGGTAAGACTCAACCACATTTATCCATCTCAATAGGAATAAAGAAGAGCGTCGTTTATGTAATCATAAATCTTGCAAGCTTTGGTATGAAAATAAACTTCAGGTATCTAGCGATGTGTTGGATCCTAAATGAAGGTTACGGATAAAATGGTAATGTGCATTTAAGAAGAGTTATCATTTTTATAGCCCGAAGGGTTATACAACTGAGGTAAGGTTGATAAAGGGTTAACCAAAATAAATAAGCACCATGTTGATGGTAGAATTTCTTTTGTTGTAACGAATTTAAATCAGTATCTTCTGGAAATGTTTATGAAGCACGTTTGGCGCGTTTTTCTTTAAAAGATTGCAATCAAAAACAAATAAGTTTGAAAGGTTCTCGAAGAAAACGATGAGTTTTGATTGTCAGCATTCTATAAAAATGCTTCAGGGACTTTAAGGGAAGAATTGTTTTGATGGCATTGCTTGTTTATGTTTGTTGTATTGTTTTGATTTGTTTAGCCCGTGGTTAGGATTTTCGAATAAATAAAGTCAGTTTCAACCTTCTGTTTGAGTTTAAAAAATCACAAAACTTGCAAATTCCTTAAAATACTTTTTTTAAGAAAACTGGTCGCTTTGATTAAATAATGGTGGCGACAATTGTGAGAGAGTAACTCTTGCAGAAACATAATACCGCATTCGTGGTGCGAAAATTTTCAGTTTTCACACCAATTGTTGTTTATTCGATTGTGATTTCAAAAGCAGATTGTTTCTTTTCAACTCGACTTAACTCGATTGGTGTTCGCATATACTTTCAATGCCCATCACAAACATTGCTGCACATGAAAGTCGATTGTGGGTACGTAGACAACGAGCAACCGCCTAAAGTTTTTCCTCGAAAAACCATTTGGCAGAGAACTGCTTGTGGTTTTTCGTTTTGTTAAGTTTTCTTGGTTGGGGAAGGCTTTACACTGTTTGCGGCATCTGGTGCAATTAACAATTTATCGATAGTTAATGAAAAGTGCAGGCTTCAGGAGTTGGATTGGCCTTAAACCGCAAATTCAGGACCTGGACTACTGACAAGATTTTACATAACAAAGTTTCTCTTTTGCAAAAGATAAGAGAGGTGGTTTGGCGTGAGCTTTTGCAATGAACTGTGATTTTGATAGCAAAATCATGCGCTTTTAATGATCAGCTTTGTAAGCTAGACTAGGCAAGTACATAAATGTTTAATTCTTTGTTGTAACCAAACTGGGTCAACCATCTGAAAATGTTGTTTCTCTGAAATGTTCTGCCATTGTAAGGAGAGTAGATAGGATCTTAAGTAAGTTCATATGAAAAGTGGATGGGAAAAAATTAGAGCATTTAGTAAAAACAGCATGTCCATCAAGTTGCAGTTCATAAAAGTGAAGAACGCGTTCAAATTACAGAAATTTACTACCAAAATTCTAATTTGGTGAAGGCAGCTTTAGACGATAGACGGCTTTTTCAACAAACAGAAAGTGTAATTGGTCAGATAAACTGTCTCCTATTTTTTGAGAACAACTACTTCATACTCAAATAACTATTTGGTGTGGCTTTCATTCAGATGGTTTTGTTTTGTTTTGTAAAAAAAAAAAAAATTACGTTACAACTAGTGGAGATCGCTACAGTCACACATCGCTATATGTCTGGTCAATTGCATGGACTAGAAATCAATTATGATGGTGCAGTGCAATAAGACCCGTCAAATTCCACTTCGTAGTGAATAGAAGTTACACCGTTTACACTTTGACGATCGAATTTTTAATTTTACACCACACATCTATAATCTCTTGGGAAAATTTTTCCGCTTCGCTTTTAGCTTCATTATTCTATCCGTGAGTAAAAAGTGAAGCGAAGCGAACGAAATTTGACTCCGGGTAGTACGGTTTTGTGGTTGAACATAAAAAAATTCGCACGAACTGACCAGGAGAAAGTAGCTTATAGTCTATTGATTATGTCATTTCTTAAGGAACTCGAAAAAGGGCGGATTTTTTAAGCATGACCTAATTTTGGAGAAAAAACCGAAAGTGCTATTAAATTAGAGGGTGCAAATCGAAGATATGAGTTCTTAGCCATCTAAATTCATTTTTCCAGTATATATCGAAAACGAAGCAAAATTTTGAAGTAATTCCGGAGACATTCATGCATTTAGCGCATCCATTATGCTCTTCATCCTTTCTAAGAAGGAAAATCAGTTCTGAGATCCCATGTGCATTTGATTCCAATAAATGCTGCTTCAAAATGGCAACAAAAAACATGGTCCTCAATTCATTTTTTTTTTTATTGGGTCTTGTTGCCTCTTCAAAGTAGAAACAAAGCTTATGGGTGTTATTTCCAGACCCACGGGTCTTATTACCTCGGCACTTATGTACTTGTACAGGGCGGGTTTAACAATCGACTTTTTAATACTCAATTGAGTGACATCGAGAGATCGTGCTTGAGGCACCATCGGATTATATTTTAAAGTTATCACAGAAAGAATGCAGCGAATGGAAGTGAACATTTAAACAAGCACATTTAAACGATAACCTCGACAGGAAAAGTACCTCAAAGTAAAATGGGTAAAATAGTAAATACTAAGCCAGTTTGTATGAAGAGTGAGATGGACTCGCTATATAAATTCTCAATAGTAAAGAAGCCTCAACACGCTTCCTTGTCGTACACCTACCATAACTAGTTGTGTTCACTGACTGCAGCTGCACATCTTATTATTGTCACCGCTTTTTCATATTAACATATCCTTAATCATCCGCACATAGGCTAATGGAACTCTTCGTTTTAATAAGGGCCATTCATACCTGATGTCGTGGTTGTCAATCGAAGGTTTTTTTGAAGTCAACTAGCACAATATTCAAATCCTCTAAGGGAGCACGATGTTTTTAGATTTGAATTCTTATACTTTGGATTGCATTTGTGGATGAATTACCCCCAGCAAACCCACATCGGTTATCAGATACCTTATTGTCTTCGCTGTCCACTCCTGGCTCAACGATCTATTTACTACTATCTCAACGATCTCATCGACTTGCTCAACGATCTTCAAAGTGTGGGCCATCAGATTTATCGAACGGAAGTTATCACAATTTTGTGTATCATCTTTTCTTTCATACCTTATAAGAAGGTAGTTTAACCTATACTGTTTAGGTTGACTTCGCCTACCATAAACTTAAAGATGAGAATAGTGAGCTATATTAGCCCATGTCTCCCATCTTTTTCCAAAACTCATAAGTTGTTGTATTTCTTTAACTTTCTAACTAACTTCTTGGACTTTCTTTTTGGGTATTCCCGTTAAGTAAGCTTCAGTTTTAGACAAGTTCTCTGGGAAACTGTTTGCGTCATCACAATCCTTTTGCCACTTGTGCAGAATTTATTCACCATCCACAAAAATCTTAAGGGTTGGGGTCAAAATTCTGCCGGGGTCAAAATTCTGCTTTCACAATCTGCTTTTCAAAATTCTGCTTTTCAAAATTCTGCTTTTAAAACTCTGCTTTTCAAAATTCTGATTTCCAGAATTCTGCTTTTCAAAATTCTGTTGTTCAAAATTCTGGTTATCAAAATTCTGAAAATTATAAAGAAAAAGAAGGTTTGGAAAATGTTAAAAAGCGCGCGCTTTTTAACATTTTCCAAACCTTCTTTTTCTTTATAATTGTTAGAATATTGATAATAATTGCAAACTCTTGCTTTCTAAAGAATTTCACAGTAGGGAAGTAGTTTTTTGATTTCCTCATTGTCGCTCTCCTACTCAAAAGAATTACAAAATACAGTTAATTTATGATAAAACTGCGATAAGGCTAGAGATGTATTCCCATGAACGCAAAACAATGGGGAGGCTTGGAATCGTCTGCTTAAAGTAATAGTTGCCCTTGCCCGTAGCCACGCAGGTGTCTATAAACTTATTGGAGAACTACGAAAGGAGCTTATCAGTGCCAAAACAGAAATTTAGCCCACGAAGCATGGGAAGAGGATAAAAGAAAAAAGAAAGACTATAAAGCGCGCGCTTAACATTTTCTAAACCGTCTTTTTCTTTATAATTGGCAGAATATTGATAATAATTGCAAACTCTTACTTTCTCGTCGCTCTCCTACTTTGTTTTTGTTCTTCTGCAAATAAAAAAGAATATGAAAAAAAGCAGAATTTTTCTTTTAAGAAAACCAGAATTTTGAAGAGCAGAATTTTGGAAAGCCGAATTTTGTCAGCCAGAATGAAAAAAATACAGAATTTTGAAAAGCAGAATTTTCGTTTTAAAAGCAGAATTTTGAAAAGCAGAATTTTGAAACCAGAATTTTGACCCGCTCCCAAATCTTAATGAGCTTCGGTGAACGAGTCTTCTGATAATAGTTTCTACTTCTGTTAGCTTCTATTTTGAAGACGGTTACCCCATTATTCAATTTGTTTTGTTTTCTTGTACAGCTTCTTTTGCCTCAGCTGCCGATTAAGAAGACATTTCTTCCAGTTCCGATACATGCCCTACGTGGTCTTCACTTTGAGGTGGACGTACTTTTTCGCTTCTTTCTTGTGGCTTCTTTATTTTTTTTTGATGGGAATCTTTTCATATCAATTTTTTAGAGGGAAGTTTGAATTTGCTTTGAAAGCCTCTATCTGCTTAATTGTCATTGCTATAGCTTCAAATCTCCGCCAACAACCAAAAATTCCACTTTTAGAATTTCCTTGAGTAGTTTCTTAAAATTTATTCAGAAAGTTTCTTTTAAACCTACTCACATCCAATTTGAGGAGCACATGCACTGACAATATTCCACACCTTCCTTTTTATCACCAATTAAGCCTTTTGCTTCCTAGTGGTTTTGCGGGGTAACCACACGGTAAATATTTTATCTCTATATTCCTATTGACTTCTTTATGAAATTTTTTTCAAACTGTTAAGGGAAAAACTTAAAAAAACTGACCCCTCTGCGAACAAACGGGTTAAGTGGCATCAAACGGTCACTATAGTCTTCAAAATGGTCAGCACGCTGCCAATTAGCTCTTAACTGATAACCTGATCAGAATAAAAACATCTTGAAGAGCCTTACATCCAAAACTTGGGCCCTGTTTCCTGTATTTTGGCATTTCGTTTAGAAACACGCGAGTCCTCTTGTCCACTTCTCATAATTTCTTTCAGTTCAAAACTTTAATCAGTCGTCCTTCCAGGTTAACAATTCAGAACTCTTGAACCTCGTCTAATACCTACAACAGAGCACTTTGCTAGCATCCAGATTACGTATAGCTCTGAACCGAGCATTTTTACATGTTTCATAATAGGTAACGTAATACCTGGCGGGGTATTACATTTTACCCGTATCTGCAAGTATTTTCCTAGTTTTCGAAAATTTGAAAAATTTGAAAAATAATTTTCATTTTTCCACACTGCTCTATTGTGAGTTCAATGTCTCCTTTACTTCACCGCCGATCTCCAGCTGTGTAACCCTTGGGATATACATATATGCACACTTGTGTAAATGTTCTATGGCGCAACGGCTGTCACTAGGCTTGCTAAGATGCTGATTGTCCAGATTTAGTTGCTTCTTAAGTCGCCTTCTACTACAAGCGGAAAGGCGTTGCATTGGTATTCTAAGTCGGTATTGCACATCAGCACATTCCCAGCGGATCCTAGGCAGACGAAGTCCTGTACTACCTCGAAGTTATGTCTGTCTATAGTGACGTTCTGTCCAATTCGCTGATGATCTCTGTTCTTGTTTAATGGCAGTATATACTTCGTTCTGCCCTCATCAACCATCAAACCCATTTCTGTCGCTTCTGTTTCAATGCTCGTAGAAGCACCTATGACATCACGCTTTCTTCATCCTTTTTTGTCAATATCGTCTGCCTTAGCGTTCAGATTTTTGAATAATTATTCTTCTGATGTTGACATTTAAGTTTTGAACAACTTTTCAAGTATGATGTTAAAGAAACAGTTTTTCGCCTTGTCCAAAGTTTTTTTTGGACATAAAAGGTCTCAGTGAGTTCTTTACCGACCTTAACTTAGAAGCGTGTATTTTTCAAAGTCATCGTACTCAGTTGTACGAGTATTGAGGGATTGCCAGATAATTTTCAAAATGGCAGCTTTGTTGGGGTTGTACCCAGGTACCCACATTCCTAGGAAAGCACACTCATCATGAACGTAGACAATAGGTATATTGATGATAATTTTTCATTAAACTTTACAAAACCCTCCTCACAAACTCAAAATCATTTTTCTTAGCTTTTTCCTTTGACGAAAATACAAAGAAGACATTCGCAATTCGTCTGAGAATTAATTTTGACAAAGAGAAAAGCAGTCATTTGCTCAAATTCGAAAAGAATTTTACCAAGGCTGCATTCTTTCAAATACAGTTGTCTCTTTTTTTTCTTTTTCTGCACTTACTGTTCTCCTTGTAAGGCTCTCCAAAATATGTATAGTGAACATTGTGAGTTAAGTTAAAAAATAAAAAGGTTCAAGGATAAAATAAAATGCTTATTCTTTGGTCCATCATTAATTTTTTATTTATCTGCGCTTTTTCATAGTATTCCGCACTTCAATAGTATTTTACACAGAGGAACGAAAGAAAAAGTTCATGCACTAGTTAACTAATGAACTACAGTTGACTGGCTGGCATCACTCCCTATGTACCTTTCTCTTTATGTAGCTACTCCTGATTTAGGTTAAGGTAATTTTTTCAGAGTAGTGTAGGTACCTACTTTACGCCTCGTGCAAATTTCGCAAGAGAACTTGGAGGTGCCTCTGAAATTCTTTGTATGCTATGGTTCAAGGTAATTTGTTTTAAAATTTTCTTTAATTTTTTTTTGAGAATGAGAGTTGAAAGCGAAAGAGCGTTTTTTATTTTTATTCAAATTAAATAAGTTCATAGAAATGCTAAGTAGCTGCCTTGAGGAATGGAAAATTACAAGGTATACTCTTCGATTTGAGTCAGGATCAAAATAAATATGCAATTTGATTATGAAAGAACAGTTCTTTGGTTAGAAAATGCTGGAGCATTTGTGCTTCTATGATCCGAATATAGCAGCTCATTTGGAAGAAAAGCGAAGGGCCAATGCATAGAAGCAGGTTGAAGCCACAACGGAGGCAAGTGAGTAGGACAAATGAGCGTAGAATAAAAATGCTTTGATGTGGATACCGTCAGCTTGAGTAGAATTAGAATCTTTTATTCTATGGCCCATACCGTCGCAGACAGGGGAGCATTATATCCCTGACTTAGCCTAATATCGGGCTAATAAAGTTTTGCAGTTGAGACAAAGTTCTTGAAGATTGATCTCTTCTTTACCCTGTTTAAGCCCGCATTTTCATTAAACTAAGCTCAACTCAACTTTACTTCGAAATAATGTTCTAAGGCGTGTACAGGCAAAAGTTGTTCACTAAAGTGCGTGAAAAATAGACAGTATAGCCCTCCTTGTGGCTTTAATAACTTCTGGACCGATTGATCAGGAAAAAGAAAGACCTCTATCAAAGTCGAAACAGCTGACGAAGTCCTACAAACTGAACAAAGAACAAAGTTAGTAGCGATAACCTTCTTCGTCACTTGTTCATGTACTTGCACTCATTTAGAAATGATTTATGACTTTCTTTGTATTTGCTCAAAAATAGGTAAAGATCAAGGTATTAGATAAAGTTCGTGTGACTACGTAATCCGCCCTCCAATTCAACTGCAACCCCATTTCACCACCCCGCAAGAGTGTCAAAAAGAGGTCAACGAAGACGTATAAAATGGTGTGACTCTTTGCTTGCGTTAATAAATTAGTCTTAGCGAACATGCTTTTCATGCAACCCCCTTTGCATCGATTATTACATATTTTTTCCTTTGATGTCGTGCACTTGCAACATAAATTCCAACAAAAATAGAAAACAAATTACTTCGAACACACACCACTCGACGACACAAAAGCTTCAATATTTTATCCGCATCAAGTGTCCTTCCGCATTATATTATAAAGTAATAACCAATTTGATCACGCTTAAGCATTTTGCCACAACAAAACGATTTCAAATATGATAACAGAGCTCTCATCATCTCACTCCAAACCGCACTTATTGTAGATCCGCAGCCCTAATCAATAATTCAATAAAAGCGAAATCATTCGGTTTCGCTCTTCAACGACTTTCTTGATATTTATACTGCTCTTCAACCATCATCTCATATTACACATACGAGTATATAAACCAATATCTCTACATCGCCATTTCATATAATAGAGGGAACACAACAGTTTGAAAAAGGTTCTTTGTAGTACAGTTACGTGCTCAGTAGGTGGCAGTGACCCAAAGAAATGGCAACATACAAATCTATAAGTTAACAAGCTAGAAGCTGCTGCACGTACGTAAAGGTGCGGTTGAAAGTAAATTGGTTGGTCTTTGAAAGGACTCATTGAACCGCAAAATGTCGATGGCGCAACAACATTGTGTGTTAAGTGAAGTGTAGATACACACACATTCTCGGATGTGGATAAAAATACATATATATATATGTTTGAACATTTTAGCTGCTATTGCTGCTAGGCGGAATAACTAGCGTGCTACCACCGCGCACCACCTCTAGCCACAACAATGAGCAATGAGGGATGTGGTGTCGACTGTCGGCATATAGTTAGTAGGTGGATTTGATAAAATGTGCTCATGTGTTATCACATGATTCTTTATTTTGTTTTCTCTTTTGTTTCAGCAGTTTAATTGGTTTAAAATTTCCCTCGGGAGACGTAGAAATGATAAAAGCAGAAATTCATAAGGGACGTGGTCGTATATGATGGTTGGTATGCTTTGTACGAATAGAATGGTTTTTGGGTTTGTGTAATTGACAATTGGAGCACAAACCCATCCATTAGGCGCACCTTTAATTTTTATCTCTATTTTTTTGTTTTGACGCATTTATGCTATTTTTTTGTGGCTAATTGCAAGAGATTGCCTTGGAGCCCCAACAAAAATGTGTAATTCATGTGGCCTCTGAATAGATCAAGGGCAGCTTCGTTCTGTAAAATGATTTTGCTAAAAAGTGACAAAAGCAGATCAACTTCTAGAAAATAGTTCAACTACAAAAGAAATCGAGAATAATCTCGAGAGTTTATAAAGAATTTCAAATTCGATCTCGTTTTGACTTTGGAGAGCTTGACGGTTTGCTACCCCCTTCTCAGCGTTCCAAATCTTACACTCTGGAAAAAATAAATTAACGTAATTTCTTTTAAGAGAAATAACTTATCGAATCGTGTTCAAAACGGCTAACAATGGAAAGTTCGGGAAGTATTGTAGAAAGAAGCTGATTTTTAAAGTTGATGAACACAAATATAAAGCTGTCCAACAAAATTTTTCAAAAATGAGTCATAAGAAAAGGCAACAAAAAGAAGTGTAATTACTTTCAGAAGACCAGCCAATTACTCGTAAAGTGTGATATCCGAAAAAAAATTTGGATGTTTCAGAGATTCGAACCTTGAACTCTCAAGTAATAAGTAGACGTCCTAAGCATTACGCCCCGTAACCACTACGGCTCACTTCCCAGCTTCACGCTCTGAAAATTGGAATGCTAAAATAGCTAACTTCAATTTCCAGATGAGAGAAAACGAAGTCTCTGGCCACCAGTGTCGTCAAGACTCTCAAGGACAAGTCATATCTTGACATTCCATTTCGTTACTGAGACTGCAAAGCAAGCTTCGATGTCGAAGCAAAATCGAAAGGAGAAGTGAAGAAATATGACAAAGAATAACAACAGGATAAGTGTTCTAAGGTTAACTGTCTATCCTTTCGTCGAGTCCTTCAGTGTGTGCTTGGATACTATTATTCCCATGTTCAACTTTTAACTCAACTTCTCCATTGTCATCCCCCTAGGGAAGACTGAGAAAACACAAAGTCTAATTTTTTTAAGGAAAGCTGAAGTCTTTGCCATTAACGAATGTTCGAGAATAATATGTTCATCGAACAAGAAAAACAAAACAAAATTCATTTTCTCAGACAGCCAAGCTGCACTAAAAGCGTTAAGCTCACCTGTCATAAGATCCAAATCAGTACAAGAGACAGTCATGTCACTCTCTGAACAAACAAGGAAAAACTCTGTGATCCTCCTCTGGTTCCCAGCACACAAAGGCTATTATGGTAACGAGAAGGCAAACATCTAACCCATTCGTCAGTACTCTTCTGCGGTTTAAATTAAAGCACCTTCAAACACACCGCCCAGAACATCTTACTAAAAAAAATCAAATAAAGCTTGGCGTAACTCATCTGGCCAAACCTATTCAAAACTCTTTTTACCAGAATATACTGAAAACATCAAAATTCATAAGAAATGTGAGTATGAGATCATCCTCTTAGATAAACTCAAACTCATACACCCACAGAAGGCTGCTAACTTCTGGTTCAACTCAGCTTAACCCACCCTTAATCTAATCTAATCTAACTTTTGAAGCAATCTGCATGGAGATAGACATTATTGAGTGTATATTCGCAGTATCAAAGCTTGAAGCGATGGAGAGACATTTTTCAGAAGGTCGAGAAGTTGTGGCCGTGTCTTGAAAAGCGTTGGTTTACTGTCAAAGCAGATTTTTATTCCTTGCTGTGGCTTGGCAATATCAAAGGTTCCCATAGGAAATATTAACTTGTTGCTTTTAGGATGCAGTACTTTGATCTTGAAGTTATTAACTCAACAAAATTAGAACACGTCGTTTCTGAAAAGAAATCATGGGAAGTTTCAGTAGTGGCTAATATTTCAGAACCGGAAGCAGATCTTTTGGATCACAGATAAACTGAACTACTCTCATGGGAGGATTGAAGATAGAAGGAAGTATAAGTATCTAAAGTGCACCAGATTGTTCACGATGATAGGTATCCAAAGTAAAATTTTGGTTGAGAAAGAAGAGAAATTAGAATTTTGAATGAATATCTCGTTAAACCGCCAGCAGGTTTGCTATGTTTTCTCAAAAATATTACTGGCCCAAAATTAGGGAGAATAAAACACAATATGCTTATATTTAAGACGTCTGACAAACAAGGGAAGCCGCCTAGTGAAATAACAGCTGGTCCTGTGGCGGAGAGGATAGATGATTCATATCCTTGTGAAATAATTTGGATTGAATTTGTAGATCTTTTGCCTCAAGTGCTCGAAAGGTTTTACTTACATCATTAAAAAAGTTGATGTGAAGTGAAATCAACTTACTTACTTATTAAGGTCGGATTTACAGTTCGGCGTGAACCTGGCCCTCAACCAACATCTTTCGATTAAAAAATCAATTTCGGGCGAGCTCTCTTCAGTTTTGCAATCTAGCTCTATTGAAGTTCAGGTCATCTTCCACTTGGTAGTGCCACCTAAGACGAGGTATTCCGCTTCCGAGATTTACCTGCAATGTACTTTCGATAACCCATCGAGCCTGAACGTTAATGACCATCTGTTCGACATGTCCCAGCCATTGTAGTATCACGATGCGTACCCTTCTAACTATCTCCATGTCGCTGTACAGCTCACAAAGTTTGTTCATCTTCTCCACATATTGTCTTCGCTGAAGGGACCAAAGATCATTCGCAGTATTTTTTTTCGAAAAGTGCAAGAACTTCCTAATCCGCTTTACATAAGATCGATGCTTCCCCGCCGTATACCAGGTCATGATCAAAATCTTAAAAATGGTTACCTTGGGTTCTCAATAAAGGGTTCTATGATGACATCTCTCAATTTATTCAAACAAGAGCTTCTCAATGTGTTTCTCTTTGAGAACTCAGCTTTCCTTTATTTCTCTCTCCTTGTTAATCTCATTGTACTTGTCAAAGGCAGCCCTTGCTCTCTTTTGAATTAAAATTTGTCATGTTCCTTTCTCTTTTTTTTTTTTGTGTTGCATTTGCCTGTCTGCATTCTTCATTGAACCATGTGTTGTGTTTCTGAAGCCGAGTAGGATGCAAAACATCAGGATGAGGTTGCTGCCACTGTACTGAATGATGGCGGCATAGAAATTCAATCTCTTGCGATTGTAGCTTTCCGATATAATAGACTTTCACAATGCTAGTTCACGTAAGTCATAAACAGGAGATGATCATTCGTACATAGGCTTCAACAAGGTAGTGGTTCGAGGCAAAGTTGGCAACTCGGAAAGTTCGGACATCAAGTACACTGGGAAAAGTGTCTTGCATCAAACCCAACATTATCAATTTGGTTGACTGTTGGTTGATCTGAGGATCAATCAACTCAACTCCAGCTCATTTTATTTAGAGTTATCGGAACCCACTGTCGTACCTGGGCGGAACGCCAATTTTTGGAGCTGAGATCAATAGATCTCTGATTTTCCGAGTATTTACGACTTTTTGATGAGTAATAATAAGCATGTCTGTCTGCTTCGCGGCAGACAACAGAAATCAAAAAATCAAAAATGTTTTTCACCAGGAATTGGCAAGTCTTCCGATAGTAAATACATTGCCATGAAAAGGGATTTTCCTGTTAGCAGTTCATAATCGGTACAT
This sequence comes from Melanostoma scalare, assembly GCA_949752695.1. NCBI lineage: Eukaryota > Metazoa > Arthropoda > Insecta > Diptera > Syrphidae > Melanostoma > Melanostoma scalare. The sequence continues at coordinate 207,533,526 of OX456985.1, read as the reverse complement.
AATAGAAGGTTCCCACTATTCCCTCACAAGACATGGTTGTGAGAAATGCGCTAGTCTCCGGGGCTCCCTACTCCGTTGCGTCACCCTTTTATTTTAGTGATCGACGATTTCACTTTGTTCCGAAAAGGCGATATTCAATGAGTAAGAATATAATGTCTGTTCTCTTTTTTTAAAGTTTCAAAGTTCATAGTTTATGATGACGACTCACAATCTCTCAATAGGAAAACTAAGACTCTTTTGGGAGGAGCTTACGGAGCGCACCAACAAAACTATTAAAATAATTATGCGTGTGTCTGCCTCCACTTTGAGAATCAGCTCAGTTGATTGGTCGATACAAACTGATAAGTGCAAGGAATTTAGGATTTTACTGATTTTGAGCGAAGAGTGGACATTTGCCTGTATTCCAATGAGACTAATGATCAGAGGTGTGTTATTCAGTTGAGCTGACAACCAGCTCAAGCTGTGGCCTCTTACGGCTGAGAAGTAAGTTTTAGGGACTGGGGTGGTTAGCAAGAAAGAACAGTAAGTGGTTACAGGGAACTAAAGAAAATGAAAGAAGACATTGTTAAAAAAATTGAGGAATAGGACGAAAAGAACTTCGCTCTTATCGTCCAAAAAATTTCGAAATGTCTTAATCGACTACTGTATTCATTGGGCTGTATCACTTTTTTAGGGCGGACGTCATCTTGGACGAAACCATCCAGATCGATGAGATTTTCAATGATCGCGATGCATGGAACGTGAAATGTCTAAAACCATTATACTTATTTTTCCAACGTTACTGCAGTAACTTTTTGCAGCGCCTATACACAATAGCGTGTGTAATTCAAACTCAATATCAAAAATTGGTAATTCAAATGAAATTAAACTATAATAGCAAAAGCTTTTATGCAATCCTATTACTACTTTTTCACTAATTAAGTAAAAACAGATTCGGAATAGGATTTCCAATTTTAATTCAGATGCTTTACGAGAGCTTCCAAAATAAAAATTAAAAAAAAAAAATCAGAATGGTTTGCAAACTACTAATGCTAATGATCTACGGGGATGGTTAGTTTCGCTCTTGATTGATTAAAACCACCGCATACAGCCACGCTTTTTGAAATATTTGGCAAAAATTAGATTTTTATTATTTCGCTTGCCGAACAGTTCCTGTGTGATGCTCTAATATTCAAGTGGGACATTTTGAAAAGTCTCTTAAGCCACCGCATTCATATTTGATGCACATTCATTTTCATAAAAAAAAAAGAAAGCAGAAAAAAAGGTATTTGCATTTCACAGCACCGCCAACCAACGGCGACGCGACGCTCTCAACCGCCACAGAGGTATTTGAGAATTAATGGAAATTGTATCCTATCACCCACCTTCATACAACCCCAGCCCCAACTTTAACCTAGCACCCACCCCTTGAGGCTTCCGGCAAACTGTGTGAATCCACATAAATAATAATGAATTCATGCAACCGTTTCCATAGTTGACTAACTCATCCAACTGAAACTTTAGCAGCTTAAATACTTGAATGTATAAAAAAAAGGCCAACACTTTTAACATTTAAAGCATGTTACGGCTGTTTGATTTGAATCATAGCAGGTACAGTAAATATTTTATTAGGCAAAATATGAATCGGGAGGTTCGTGCTTTATTTTTTATATTTATTCTTTATAATGCCACCATCGCCACCGCATCACTGCTGTACGGTGGCTGACCTATGTTGTCTTAGCGTGTATAAACATTTTCCGGGTGTTTGCTTTCGTAACATAAATGTGTGTTGTAAAATAATCTATTCCCTGCTTCAGTTCAATTCCCATAGCGCCTCAGGAAAGATTACAATTTATTGTTTCCGTTTCGAATAAGAGGGTGTTGCGCACTCATATTTTATGATTTTATGGGGCGTTCTGTCTAACGCATGTTATTTGAAAATTATTATTGATGAATTTCGATGTGATTTGGTTGAATGTGCCGTCGAAAAAATGTATGTATATATATGTGTATGTAAAGGTGCTGTGGGGCGGGCGTTTGATTTGCATTTCGATGTCGATGATGAGGGAGTTTGTGATTTGTTAGAATGATGTTTTGACGTAATTGATGGCATCAGTGGGCCTTTAAACAATCATCAGCTAATATCAGATAAGACTTGTTAATGAATAAAGTGTTTTTTTTTTTTTTTTTTTTCACTTGGATAAACGTGTCGGGAATTACAATTGAGAGATTGAAAGTCATTGATAAATTGGAAGGTGGCTTTAAAAATGATCAATATAAGGCATAGAGCTGTTGTTGAACTTAGTAAGACTGAGACCAGGATTTCGAGAGCGTTGGTTCATGCACCAGGTTTAACATAAGAGAGTTTTCCTTTTACTCATCGAGTTCTTTCACAGCTACGGAGGGTGATTTTAGATGCAAGGCTATTATCAGGAAGTGGTTAAATAAGACAGAAGAAATCGTTTGGTTTTGATTTAACTCTCAGCAGCATGCAAGAGATTAGTTTCTATGAGACGAATAAAATGTCGCTGATGAAGAAGGGAAGATTATGTAAATTTAGTCTTGGTAATATTAAAACAGACAAAGAAATGAAAATTTGCGCTGTCAACCGCACAGAAGACGCATGGATGAATAAAGAGGCTAACGGTTATATACATCAGTTATTTTTCCTGAGTTTTAAGGTAGATTGATTTCACAGGAAAAATTTCTGTACCTCTGTCACAGATGCATCAGAGGCTTTAAGACTTAGGAAGATCCTCTCAAAAAATCCAACGGTACGAATTTTTCTGAAAAAGGAAAACCTGGACGAATTCGTGTGAAGATTCGCTGCTTGATACACACTTTCCGGGCAGCTCAACCAACTGGTGGACAAGTTTACATAGCATAGTTAGTCACATCATGCCATCAAACCACTTAAACGATCTCATTTCAAGGGAGAAAATAGTATGGGCAATTAACAGCTTTAAACCTTACAAATCCCCGGGACCAGGCAATATAACACCTGTTGAGCTTCAGAGATCCCTCAATACAATTTTACCAAATATGGAAAGTATATTAAGGAGCTGGTTAAAACCGGCTCACATTACCGCTACTTAAAGAAAAGTAAAGGCAGTGTTTTTCCAAAAGATGGAAAATATTCTTAAACTTACCCTAAACTCCTAAAGATCTCCAACTTATCAGTCTATCTTCTTTTGTGCTCCAAACACTAGAAAAAATGATTGATTCTTTTTTTAAGCCTAACAAGCATATTGAAAGAATAAATAAGTTGAATCGGCTCTACATATGCTAGTCTGTACAAGAGAATACTGCCTGCAACATAAGGAGTTCACTAGTAGGAGTTCCTAGACATTGAAAGCTCTTTTAACAACGTCGAAACATATGTGATCTCCCGAGCACTTACAAATCTAAAGGTGGATCCCTTACACGGTGTTGATTGAAAGACTCCTTGAATGTCGAATCATAAACTTAACACTGCGAGAGGCTTCTACCAAAAGAGGTGAAAGCAGAGGCACTCCGCAAGGTGGAAGCCTCTCTCTTCTTCTCTGGAATTTGGTGGTGAATGAACTACTGATAAACCAGGAGGGGGATGGCTGCAGGGTTACTGCTTATGCAGACGATACTGCCATCACATCTTAGCACATTAAAAGAACTCCTTCAACATGCTCTAAACAAACTTTTAAAATGGACCAGTAAGTGTGGACTTGGAATAAATCCTCACAAGACGGGAATACGAAAGACATAGACCCCCTCTTCATTAACGGCATACAACAAACTTTTCCCAATGAAGCTAAATTGTTGGGTCTATTTTTAGACAGAAAGTTAATTTGGAAGCCAAATATACAAGAAAGAGTGAAAAAAAGCTACAGTAGCACTCTTTATTTGAAGCAATGTATCGTGACAGTCTCATCAAAGTCCAACGATCAGCATGCAAATGTATGAGCGGCTCCTTTTGCACCATTCCTTTAGCGGCACTGGACATCCTGCTTCACCTAGTCCTACTTCACATCTACAGTAAACAAACAGCTGCGAGTTCCGCTAATCGATTACAAGAAGTCTCACAATGAAGTAACATCAATATTGGTCTTGCTGACATTCTGAACAAATCGGAGTTCGCAAACTAAAAACAGAGTACACCACATTTGAACTCGAATTTGGTACAAATTTCCGAGCGACTATTCCATACAAAAGAGATAAGGAGAACCAATCATTCTTGAATAGATCCAGTTTTATGCGGACAGTTCAAAAACAAATGAAAGAGTAGGTTGTGGTGTCTTTTCAGACGAAATGAAGTTAAACATATCGCTTCGTCATCCGGATCATTGTTGCGTGTTCCAAGCGGAGGTGATAGCAATCAGCGATGCTCTGTCTCGGCTAAGAGAAAACATGATATCCAAAAAGGACATATGCATCTTCTCAGACATTCATCAAATCTATATATTTAATATTCAATTTTTATTGAGTTTGAGTAATTACGGGGCCTAAGTGGCCGCTTTGTGGGACACCGAAAATATACCGAAGCGAATACGATGTTATGAGTCTGAAGCGTATATTACTGAACCGATTTTCAGGTAAATTGACTGTCAAAAAAAGAAAAAACATCAGGGCCGTGATCTTCAGAACATAAATGTATACCAAGTAAAGCTAAGAACAGCAATTTCTGAACTGTTATATTTTCTTGATTTAAATGTCTAGCAGTTTATTGACGAGTTCCAAACGAGGAAAGAAATTTGTCTTTACTCAACCAAATCCTTCTTTTGCACTAAATTCTCAGATCTGGCGTATTCCAAAAAGTATTTCTTTTACATAATTACAGTTGGGCGATCCAAAGAAGTCGAAGTATTTCTGGCGAATTTTTTCGTCACCGTTGTGTTATGGATAATCCGCTTTATAAAGGAATAGCACTTAAGGAATAAGATCACACAGACACACATAGCGCCATAAAAAAAAGTACAATCGAAACATCTTAGGAAACTAGAGTTTTGCTTTTTACAAATGGTCAAGCCATACATAATGTTCTTTCATTTTGTTATATTATTGTTTGATTTGATCTCCAGTACAGAGCATTTGTACATTTTTGTGGCATGATGAACTTTATGACTGCCTTGTGAATGAAGAGGTTGGGGTTCAATCTTACCGGACACACATTTTAAGAAAGCAACCGGTTTCTCATCAATCAATGTTTTTGGGAGGTTGGCATTGAACTCCCGAAAGCTAAAATTCTATGTTGTCAAATTTATTGAGTAGAGTCCAAAATTTCAAAATCCCGTTTCAGAAAATATGGAATAGTTATCACTCCTTATGACACTAATAATTACGCGAGTGGATCAAAAAATCAATTCAAAAACTATTTTCGGTTTCCGGTCACAGTGGTATACCGGGAAACGAAAAAGCGGATGAATTAGCAAGAAAATGCTCAGCACTTGACCCTTCTCTCATTGATCAATCAATCAGGGTCCCACCCTATGAAATTAAGTAGATCATTGGTAGCAAAATAATACGAAAATCCAATGAAAGATGAAAGTGCTTAGATTCCTGAGTCAGTTCCGGGAAACTATGGCCAAAATACGATAAGAACGGATCTGAAATGCTACTATCCTTGAATACGATCGTCTATCAGTATTATTACAACATAAGACATAACCTACTAGGATACCACAAAAAGACAAAGGGTCTTTGCACCGATGGACTTATGTTGAGGATGCAATGACGAAGACGAACATGAGGATACCGCTCACTTCCTTTGTCTCTGCCCAGCAATCTGCCACACAAGGGAAAAATTTCTAGGCAATTAATTCTTCAACGAACTAGAAGAATTAAAAGACACTCCAAGAAACAGCCTGTTGAACTTCATTGAGGCTACAAAATGGGTAAAAATTTACCAACTATAAGCTCATAGGTTTAAAGGACGTTACAATACTCTAGGGTATCACAATGGATCTAATTGTGGCAGAAATAAGATCAACCGTCAGCAGATTCAACCTAATCTAACCCAAGTCTTCCACTAGATTGCGCCACGAGGTCCCTCCGTGATTTTACTGCAATGTGCTTTCGAAAACCCATCGATTCGAGGAGTTAATTTGCATAAGCTCTTCATGTCTCAGCAAATGTGGCCCCGCGAAGCGTTTCTTCTAGCTATAATCATGTCACGGTACAGTTCGTTGTTGAATCTTGTTTGCCACGCTACGCGCTCACATGCGAGATCAAAAACACTCCCAGTATTTTTCTTTCGAAACCACCAAAAGCTTTCTCATCCACCTTAGATAAAGTGCATGCTTCAGCGACGTATAGCAGGACAGCGGGATGATTACGGTTTTATGAACGGTTACCTAGATTTTAGGTCTAGGCAAGGTTCTGTTTCTCAATTGCCTTCAAATCCCAAAGAAGCAGCGATTTTCAAAAGTAAGTCTGCATTTGCTCTCCGCACTGATATATTTTTTCGAGTGTATCTAGCGGTTCTTGGTAGACGAAGTCTTCTACTACATTGAAGCTATATCTACTCATCTTTCATTGGACGTTACATCCCGTTCATTTACGACCAAAAATCACTCCTTGTTTGATGACAGCATATACCTCGTTTTGCCCTCAATAATTATCAGGTTACTTCTTCTCATTACGTCAATATCGTCAAAGTAAGTCACCCGAAAATTGTACAGAATTTTTAAAGAGCGGCATTCCTTATCATCGTCCAAATTGAATATGTATTCTGCTAGACAGCAAGACAGATTCTAAGTAGCGACTGTAATTCTATCACTATTTTTCCCTGCCGATCTTTACAGGAGCTAGCCAACCTAGCATGATCTTTTTACCTTTTGGTAAAACTTCCAAATCTCATTCTCACGAGTATTATAGCATCTCTCAATTTCTTCAGCAAGCGCTTTACATAATGTTTTTTTTTATTTCTTTTCTCCTTGTAAATCTCCTAACACTGGTCGTAAGCAGCCCTTGTTCTCTTTTGCATCGACATCTGCTGTGCTTTTCTTCCATTTGGGCGGGCGAGTGAAACCCAGAACATCAAAGGCAACAGATTTCATGGCTTGTTGGCATTGCTGCCACTAGTCTTCAATATTTATAGCTGGCGGCATAGATAGTTGGAAAGACAGTCGAGCTTTCCAACGTCATTACGTATCACAGCGTTAGCTCGCGCTATTCGAGAACGGAATATTTCCATTCGTAACTACAGCAATGCAATTTTCCAAATCAGAGATAGCCCCTAGATAAGTTTGGACATCGGTAGCATTTTAAGAGTTTCTTGGGTGGATCGCAGTCAATTAGGTAGACGATTGATTGATATAGGAATCACTATACCTTTATAAATTTTGAAATGCTGCAAGTTTGTTTCACTAACAACAAGATCTTGCCCCGCAGCGAAATCAATTAAGTAGTCTGGAGGTTTCGTCAGTTTAGCAATTTTTACAGATTGTGTTTCCAAATATGCCCTCCTTCCCCTTAACTGTACCAATTTTTGTCATTTAGAATAAACCTTCACGTTTTTAGATCTCTTTTCATTTTTTGTGAATCACCCGGTACAAAAAAAATTGGTTGATAAAGTAACACTGTGAAATGAAATCTAAATTCAAGTGTAATCAAATCAGTCTCATTTCTACTGATTTGATTGCCAAAATCACCTGAGACGTAAACTACACCTGCCCCAAAAGTATTATATTTTTCACAATCTACTTAAAAGCCTTAATTTATATGCTTCCCTATAATTGAAAATAAACCTTCCAACAACTTTAAAAAAAAAAGTTACCAAATAATAATAAAACTCAAACCCATTCACCTTCACAAGTTCACAAATCGATATTACCTACTGAGAGCCATTTTATCTACCCGACTAACCAACTCTTTCCCACAACAACATAATCATCCATAATAAAGCACACCTTAAAACAAACAGCCAAAACGTCCTTCCTCAAAATTTAAATAATAAAGGTTCACCACTAAAACCATTCGGTTAGTATCCTCGCACCATTCCCCGCTTTGCAAAGATATACGTTCAAAGATAAACCTCGTCTCGTCCCTTATCTGTAATGGATTGGTGCCGCCAAAAAGTTACCTCATCCTAATTTTGGTATGCTCTTTTCAAATGCAAATTTATATAGACATCATTGTTATACATGCACAAACAGCGACACATTTAGGACATCGCACATCAAAATTAATCCCACAGGATGACTCTCCCTGTCTATACACTAATTAATTGCTTAAGAATTAATGATACTTACATGCTACAATGGAGAGTTAACAAGGTTTTTATTTTTAATCCAATAAATATGTGTATAGATGCTCCCTCTCTCTCTTTGTTTTGAACTATCGATGGTAGGGGGTAGTGTAGTGTCTACCTATAAATTGTTAGTAATCCAAATTGTCGAAGGCACTCAAAACTTTAATCTTTTATTTGGGTTTGCCTGATTAACATTGTATCCTTTTTTAAGGACATGTATTTAATTCACTTAAGGAATTCGACGATCATTTTATTCACTTTTAACACGAAAATGTCCGACCGACGTCACACTGGGACTAGGTCGTGTGAGCCAAAAAAAAATGAAATGTAAAACAAAACACACAAAATAATTTTCGTCCTTGAATAGAGAGTATCACGAGTAGAACGTAAATGGGACAATAAGCCGGCAGGCAAGAACAGTTGGGTTATAGTTTGAACTTTTTTTTTAAAGACGAACGAGGTTCATAGGAAAAAATTGCTTTCTTTATATGTATTTGAGTATCGCTTCCGTTTTGAAGGAATATTGGCACGCGATATATCTATCAACGAATATCGAACATTCGAAGTATTGACGTTAATTTTAATAAAACCGATGGCTTAATAGTGAGGCTTTTCATGAGCACCAAATTCCAATTACTTTTTTTTTTCTTTTTTGGGTTGAAAGGTGCTCGTATATTTGAACGACCGTCCTTGAGTAATAATCCTACAGCCGAACACTCGCACTCGCAAGTTATATAAACCAACTCGATTTTATATGTTTGTTTGTGCACGTGAATTTAGCGCGTTTCGTGATGGCGTAGTTGGTGAAGTAATTATTTTCTGATAGGACACACACTCGCAGTAAGATTAAGCACATGCCAATAAATCCGTAAATTGATATGTTTTCGTTTTCGTTTTATTCTTTGTTTATTTTTGACACAGAGAAGGACGAGAGAGCGATTTATGTCCCCGTTTTGTTGATATGCATTAAGTAAAGTGCAGTCTCTAGTTATGTATTTGTATATGTGCCAATGACATGGAAACCAGTTTCATACCGAGGGATGAACACTAAATACTCCCCAGGGTATCCTTTTTATCGAGATGATAAAAATAAAACACTCATAAGCACTCAAACTCTTATAGAAACACAACCAGCACGGAAGCGAGGCCTTCTTTTTTATATCGTCGTCGTTGCATTGGCAAATGCCTTTGGAAGATGCGCCTTCTCTAGCAGAATATATAGGTCAATTAATTATTCGGTGGACTGTGTAGATGTCCTTTACCCAATATAGAAACACTCGACACGTTTGGCTCTGATTTCCGGTCGATTTCTCAAATGCCTTTCTACGTTGTAAATTCGCGACCGTGTGAAAGGATACTTTTCTATTTGCGTGTTATTATTTTTTCGCGCGCTGCAATACCCTCACTATATCCTTTCAAAGAACGACCGTATTCAGATTTGTTTTGGTGTTGTTTGATCATCTAAATTTCCGACAGACTACCGCGAGGCCAATAATGTATCGGAAGCTACCGTTGGTGGTAAACTGAAATTTGTTTTGAAAAATTGTCGAAGGTCCTTTTTGGGATGTTTAGTGAGAGTCCCTTTTTTCCGAAGAAGCTTTATGTGCTCTGTGTGGGAAAACTGATGCGGTATGGCCTTCACGTGTAGCTAAAGTCAGAAAATGCTGTGTAGTTGAGTCATGTGCAGTAAAATTTGTGAGATTTAAGAGACCTTTTACATACTCTTTCTTTTCATTTTCCCTCTCTTCACTCACAAATTGTACTTGGAATCAGACGGTTTTCGAATTGAATTCACTGAGAAGCTTATTGAATCTGCTTAGTCTTATTGTGAAGTGGGGGGAGGGTTCTTGAATTGAAGCACATTGTTCACGAAGATGGAAATGGTATTATAAATAACTCAAAGCTTATAAGGTGAATAGAAGAAATGTAAAAAAAAAGGTAAGCAAAACGTAACAGGCACATCTTTTGGGCTTAGATTTAGTGTGGGATGGCATTGCTTTGAGTTGTTTTTAAACGGGAAATGTTTTGACTTGTTTTCTGCCAGTTAAGCTGTTTGCTTGTACATACATATTTACGAATGGCTTTTTTAGCAAAAGAAAAGATTAATGATATTTTTATTGCAATTAAATTGTAATAGCTTGTGGAAATGTTTGTTTGCTCGGACGAAGAGTTTGGATGTGGGTTAAGTAGGGAGTAAGGAAACATGTCTATTTTTTCAACGAAGTCGAAAACTGTAAAAAATATACTGATGGTTTTTTGTTTATCTTAAATGAATTAAGATGTTTAAGATGAATTTGGTTAAAAAAAAAATGGTTGATCGCATGAAGCAACGTCAGAAAGAAAACAATATGGTTAGCGGCTACTTGGCACTTGAGCCGTATTGTTGTAGTATTTCGTCGTAGATCTTACTCAGGCTCTAAGGACACCTTATAACCACTATCTCTGTTTCATTATTTGCTTTTCTTTTTCAAGTAAACTGGTAAGTAACAAAAATGTCGGAGTATACTGTGGCGTATGAGTGCTGTTTTAAATGTTTTTTTTTTTTCTTTTGAAAAGGTAAAAGGCAATTTGAGCGTTCGTGAAAGAAATTGGAGATAATGAAAATTCGAGAAGAATGGGTATTTCTAATCGTTAAAAACGTCAGTATGTTTTTTAAGATTATTAAACAACGTAAGCGATTTCAATTAAACTTTTCTTCTTGAGAATGGTTTCGGGCTCGTACTTCTAGGTCTAAAACTAACAACATCGTCATCCAAAAGAGGATAGCAACAAAATAAAAAAGAGCCGATTAAGTCAAGCAAGCATTTATATCGTTAATATATATCTACTATAACTTTTTAAAATTTCGCCTCACTTTTACGATGCCGCAAAAATTAAAAAAAAAAAAAAAACTTTGAGCTAAAATGCAAATATGCTCAAACAAGACACTAAGATACGTATGTTGAATAAGAGAAAATAATAAAATAATATGTATTTGTTTTAAAGTGATGTAAAGTCCAAAATCATCGAACAAACATCTAACTGATCAGGTCATTGTAAACTGGGTGAAAAGCAGATTGGAATAAAGGCCACCACTACTTTTACGATGCATTTGGTTCGGAAACAAATAAATAAATATGAGACTAGTTTATGATATAATAAATAAAGTGGAATGTGGTGGTATATCCACACCAAAAATGATTAATCTAAAAACTCAACTCATTTACACATATTGCCATACATAGTAAAACATGTGTATCACTTCCTAAAGTACATAAGTGATCGTGTTCTACGATTAAGTCAGTATTATTCCGCCACACTTAGATCAATGTGGATACAATGATAAAGTGTTGCAACGTCCTAATAACCTATGAGTTTATGGTCAAGTTTCACAATTTTGTGGCCTCAAAGAAGCTCAACACGCTGTTGCCTGGAGTGTCTGACAAATTCTTATAGTTCGTTGAAGAAGTAACTGCCCAGGAATTCTCTTCGGTGTGGCAGATTGCTGGGCAGTGGCAAAAAGGAAGTGAGTGGTATCCTCATATTCGTCTTAAACAATCTATCCCCGACATATGTCATTGGTGCAAAGACCCATTTTCTTTTTGTCGCAGCCTGGTAGGTTGTGTCCTGCTGGAATACTGATAAGCGATCGTAATGAAGGCCCATTCAGGGATAGTAGCCTTTCAGATTAGTTCCTATTGTATTTTGGCCTTAGTCAATATTACACGCAAGGGTATAAGCCTACCCATCACGAGTAAGACTTTGTCTCTAGACCCGGGAAATACTAAGTTCAAGGGATACGCACAAGCGATTCCACACTCCATCTCGATGAAAATGCTCTCAATCATACAACTGTGATTTTAAATCGTATATTCCCACAGCAAACAATATAGGTAACCCTTTTCGTAAGCTACCCAAGCCACACATAATACCTTGGAGAGCACCTCCAATAAAAAAAACATTAGGTCTTAATGAGCTCTTCTTTCAGTCTTCCGATCGAAATTCCATAAAGTTGTCGACTAGTTTTCTGTCTAGTTTTACGTATGCAGTATACACAAAAACCTCTTCAAGTTTTCTCTCACCATCAATCAAAGCTTAACTCAAGCCTTTGATTAGGAAAATGTTAATAAAGGGCCGAGAGTTTTTCGACTTTCACGTTAAAATACATCTTAAAGGTTCTTGCAGATGTTTCGATAAGTTGTTGAAATTCGGTGAGTGATTGCCAACACTCCCAAACTTATTTTTTTAACATCTTATAATAGAAATGGAGCTGTCTTAATTGGTAAAAACTCCAGTCACTTTCGTTTGAAAAAAAGCCGCACCATATTTCTAATGGTCACCTAGCTTGCAGATATTTTTCTTACTGTCAATATTTTCACCTAAGTATTTACTTAGTTATACTAGATCATAGCTCAAGAACTCTGACCTAATGAATTGGCAGTACCTGGGCGCTTCTTAACAACACTCTTTTTCATCACTTGTCAGATCGAAGACAATAAACTTATCTAAGAGCACAATACGTTTTAAACTGATACAAGTCCGAGGTCAGCACTTTTATAGCACTCTTTATATTAATTTTCGTCAGAAAAAAGATGCAGTGAATACATAGAACACTGAAATAAGCACCCGAATCGACGATAACTATCGAAGAAAAACGCATATAAATTGCATTTATTAGGTAAAATACGTTTTATGTACGTTGAGAGCCAAAGTTTGATTGGAAACATTTTTAGTCATTAAAAACCGATCGCGTTTTGAAGAAAGTTATAAGCGCCTGACTAATTTTCAAAATCTTAAACATGCAAAAATGGTAGTAACACACAAAAAGAAAATGTGCAAAACAAAAAAACACTTGATCTTCAACGTAAGAGTGCTTTAATAACACTGATCGATTACATTCTGTTACAAACTGTGATGAGCTTCTTAAGAAACTGAACAATACTGTAAATTATAACATAAGAAATTGTATTGGCTGATCATACGATATTTCGGTTATATTTTACCGATAAACATAAATGTGATTGCGTCAGTGTAAAAAAAATTACAAACAGCTTTTATGTTAGCATGCATGTGATCGTGAAACAGAGGACTGCCAGAAAATTTTATGATTATGATATCTCTTTAAAAAAAAAGCTTCCACAGAAATGGAATCCATAAATGTATTTCGTCAGCCGAATCCATTCCACTCGGAACTACTATCAGTGTTACACAGGCTTTAGCTGCATAGATGAGAAGTGAAGTCACAATAAATGACCCAATATAATATATAACAACAACAGATAGGTAAAACCACTTTAAAAGCTCTGCAATTTAATCACCTGCTATTAATATAATATTTTTCTTACTATTCCCTTATTAGATCTTACTGATCTCTTTTAAAACGATTTTTGTTTAAAACATTATCAAAAACTCTTTAAGACAACTTCTACACCTCTTATCAAATAAGCCTTCTTAAAACATCACCAAAGGAGAATGTTCAAAAACATTTTGGAGTTTCTGATCTCCAATTCAAAGATGCTCTTAAAATGGAGCTGAAAATTGAAGACATATGATATTTTTTCAGTTGTGTCGAGTGATAGAACTAGAAATGTGTGGATGAAGACCTCTGGATTCCATTTGATTGAGAAAAAAACCAAGCCTTTTTCTTGTATTGACCAGGTTTTTGACTATTTTTCAAGATATCCATTTGTAAATCCTCATTAATAAGGTGAGTATATGTCTGAAATGGTGTTTGATTAGGTACTATTGAACCAGGAATGCAGCCGCAAGTTCTAACACCTTATTCGAATCCCAAAAGATTGCGGAGGATGACAGAGTCCACAGGTGTTGTTGTTGATGATTGGGTTATTGAAGTTGAGGACTTTCAGTAAACCATGAATGAGCTTTATTATTCTGTTCAGTGTAAGATTAGAGATTTCGCCTAGTTCTTCAAAGAAGTATTCTCGAAGGACCTTTTTGTGGGCAAAGCTTGGACACTCTCAAAGAAAGTTTTATGATTCTTGCTCTACCCCTTCGTCGTGGCTTCATCTACATAAATGAGCTAATGCTCATTCTCATCTTGTATCCAGGGAGTTGTGACCAATATAAACGCCGGTCAACGGAGAGAGAGGCCTGTAATGGAGTTAGAATTTTGGTGTTCTTGGAAATTTCTGGCCAAAGGTTCCTGGAAACCTTACAAGTTTCTAATGACTACCACATCTCAAAGACATATTTAAAAAAATTTCGTTGGATTCTATTGCTTTCATGCTCTAGTGACTTTAACATAGAGCTGCTGGTTTTGCTGTATTCAAGAAATAACCCGATTTTGGCCAGCTCATCCGTCATTCATTATCAGTTGTAAGACGGTGTCCTGGAACCCGAGCAAAGTTACGGTGTGTACTGCGCTGAGCAGTTTTAAGTTACTGTAACAGCTTTCTCCGTATTTGGATTTTGTGACCATGAATGAGACGTATTTTAAGCCTGCCTGGCTCTTTATGAAGATGCCGATATTTTTGCTGTTCAATTTTGTCGTAGCGAGCTGATTTGTGACTTCGCACCGCTTCTGCTTGGAAGATTATGCAAAAGTCTGGAAACTGGATTAATTCAACACCTTTTGCTCAAAATGACTTGATTTTTCCCTCAAGTTCTTTCAAGGCCTTACAGAACACTTTCAGAACACTCAAAGAGTGCAAGCTCATAATAACTAAGTGACTCTTTAAGATATGTTCAAGAAACTATAGTCTTGCTACCAAATTTCAGGAGGTCTTTGCGATCAGGATCATAAGCTTCAAAACCCAATTGCTAATCTTGTCGGGTTTATCTACATATCAAGTTAAGCTTATGCTTATTTATAGTTATTTGTTCTACAAACGCGTGAATACCTGATATGCATTAATGAGAGCTGCTGAGATTCTTAACTCACTGATTGCATTTTGCGCCGTGTTGTTAAACTGAATCCTTCTCATTATTTTGAAGATACGTTTAAAAATCTAGAATTATTTCACCACCATTATCAATGGCCAGAATTAATAAACTAACACTCAGAGTGCATAGCTGCATGAAAACCTTCCGCCTCTTTAAGCTCTAACAATCAAAACCTTAACTTCAATTAATTTTATCTTCAAAAGTTGAATGGCAATGTTTGAAGCAGCAAGCATTCCGAGAAAAATTTTGATAAAGAGACTTTAAACGGACCACTCTCCGTCCAATCAAAATTCAATCTTAAACCAAAAGACATAACTTGACCATTTTGCTCTAACGTTTCCTGTTATTGTCACATTCATTATGCACTTTGCTGATGTCTTTTGTCTTAGGTCTGAATTGTTTTTCCTCAAAATTAAAGTAAGCTGCTTCAGTGTTATTTATAATAAAACACACAAACATTTTCGGTGCTGCCGTAAGCATAAAATATCGTTCCTCGAAGAATACTAAAATAATTTCAACTTCAAGACCAAAATCGATTTCTCCGATTGAAAGACATTTTATTTCATAGCCTGACCACTTCCTCTTTGCCTCTTGCGATTGTTGGCAGAAATCATTGGATTTATTCAAAGGCAAACCAAGAATGTCCTTTTTTGAATTAAATTAAATTTTCAATGTCCATCTCCAGGGCTCTCCTCTCTGTCTGCTTGTATTATATGCCTTCCCAGAGCAAAAACGAAAGAACAACATGTCAAAGCCAGTTATTATCTATCAGCAGATGAAAACTGATCGCCCGAAAATGGGATTGGAAAACATTTTTCAAGAATCGTCCTCTGGGAAATGTGCAGAAAATGAGCCCTTTCTACTGAATCACCGTGTGATTGTGTATGGCTGTGGGTGTGTTGTTGTTTGTGTGGTACGCTTCTGGCTGATGGTGGAATGCAACGACAATATTGTGAGATCTCATTTTCTACCTACGAGTGGATGGTAAAAAAAAAAAAAATTAAAAAAACGACCAACCAGATAGAAAAAATGATTGCAGTATGGTGCCGAATGGTGAAAAGTTTATGTGCAAGGACTAAAGCCTGGGAAAAGAATAAAGTTAAACCCGGCAAAATTCACATCCCCGTGCATATATTTTGCACCTGTTTTTGAAAGACTATATCTGCATTTCTGCACACATTCCACGACAGTATAGTTGGTCATTAACAGCAAAGTTTAAAGAGCCATTTGCATGCATGCATTTGAATTTTTTAATATTTCTCTGGCATTATACCCTTTGAGTCGGCTTTGGGTGCGCGCAATTTAAGAAGGACATAAAGCAACAGAGAACCGTGCACTGTGCACACACACACACACATACCTACACACAAGAGTTACTCGTTTAAAATGCCAACTCTCAAGTTAAAGTAGTTTTCTTTTAACTGGGCCGTGTTATCCTCCCGTTTTGCGAAAATATGAAAGAAAGGGCAAGCTTAAGCTGACTGGGAATAAAAAAATGGGCTCGCAGCTAGGTACTTGTGTGCTTGGTAAAGAGTGGTAATTCTGGAGAATAAAAGAAAACTGGGATAAGCATTCTCACTTGATGGTTCCTTCATGAGAACATTTAATTTGTGTGCCTAATTTATTAAAGCAAGTGCTACCTACTAAGAGTTGCGAATTATTAGGGTCCGCAAAATGGAGCTCTACCACACCGCAGGCACATACCTTAATTAACTAATGCGGCTATATTCCAGTGCCACTTGCTTTGGAAGTGTTCGGTTTGCATTACATTTTCGTTAATTTATTAAAAAGATTTATTTGAAGTGTCGCACTTTTAAATCTTTAGAGAAAACAAAGAATAAAGAGTCATTGCACTCAAACGATGCAGACAAAAACTTTACGGTTCTTAAAAAGAAATTAAAAGAAAACTGTCTATTTTCACGACACAAGCAAAGTAATCATTTTTACATGAAACCTTTCAATTGCAAATAAGGGAGTAAAATTACATGAGACATCAACATGAGATCAACAAAACTGATCCAATGTTTGAAGTGTTAAGGGTATGGAGAATAGTTTGATAATGGAAGCTATGAAAACTGATACCAAATAGAGTTTACAAAAAGAAGAAAAAGTCTATAGCGAGGAATTGGCAAGTACTCCGATAGTAATTACACGAATTTCAGCACCTTAATTGAAATATGATGAAAGTTATGCAGTGCACATCCTAGACACAACATGTATTTATAACAAAATAAAGTTCCTGAAGATTGATTGAATTTCAGGCAAATAAAACGGTTTCACTGCTTGCAACTTTATTCATATAAAAGCTAATTGAAGCTTTCAAAATATGTACGTCTGAGCCCTTAACACAAATTCGAAAGTTAATTTCCTACGAAATTCAATTGGACATCTGCGATTAAGTCGGAAAGATGCAAGGTAGCCTAATATTTTAACAAATTTTAAAGGACTTACAGTTTAAAGAGAAGTTAGTTAGCTAGTTAATTTTAACTGACTTTATTATTTCATTCAAATTAAAAAATAACATAAACAAAGCTCTCTGTAGTCATTCCCGTTTGGCCTATGCCCGTTACCAGATTCATTTCAAAATTTTTAGTTGCAAAATAAGAAAATTTGAAACATATAGATTGGAGTCCTAAAAGTCCTGATTTATTATGGAATTTCTATATCGAAGTGCATGCGAGTAGAGAGCATCCCATCCAGCGAATTATTTAAGAATTTCAACCAACATTCATTTAAATTTTTTTTACCATTTCTTCTTTGAAATTGGACTTATTCCAATGAAAATATTTATGTCTTCACGTTCGTTTCGATTGCATAGACAACAAATCAAAGGGGTCAGGACGGTGGGTTATAAAATTTAGAGAAAGAAGCTCAGCTCTCATTTTGTATATGATACTAAGCTTATTCATTTGATTCGAGTTAAGAAGATTTGTATTGTCGAACCTCAGAAAAGTATTTGTCGTAGAGAGAATTCCCAAAACGTTCAAGTAAAGAGTTGAAATTTTTCTTCGACAGAACAGTTTGGTCATTTTGAGTAACGGTTACTGCCGCATGGTTTTCTCATTCGGTTGGCATATCTCCAGATGTTTTGATAGTATTCTTTACTATGATTGTTTTCAATCTCTCATCTGATATTTCGAAAACTATACCAAAAGATAACTGCTATGCAAGTTTAGAGTTTCCATAAACATAAGAGGACGCCTGTGTCAAGGAAGAGCATAGATAATTCTTTTCATAAAGTATCAGAGGCATTTTTCAACTGGTTTAAAAGAATTTTATCCCCAAACCTGTAAACTATATAGAAGTATAGATGACACTGTAGATTGGAAAAGTTTTTGTTTTGCACTGAGATCAATACACCTGCTTTTGAAACAGCGTTCTCACACTGCTGACATCGCACGCTTTGGTTCGTTCAACTTTCCTTCAAGATTTTTTGTTTTGTCGCCTCTGAATGTCATAACCTTTGATTTCAATAACAGACAACTCTTTCCGAAAGGACAACGTTGTCATCTTCATACAAAAGTGTCGGTATTTTGACTCCTCCAAACATAATTCCACAGTCCACGGCATCTGTTATGTCATTTTCAAATAAATCAAAGATCAAAGAACAAAGGATACATCCTTATTGTCTGGGCTTCATTTCCGTTCTAAATTCATCGGAGATAGATTTTCCATCCCAACCATAAGCTGTGTTGTCTGTGTACAGTGCTCTTAAGAAGTTTAAGTTTAGAAGAGATGGTCGCGGGCAATAGAGTCGAAGGCGGCAAGGAAATCTACGAAGAACATAGTATACAGTTCTTTTATTTCTAGATATTATATAATCGGCTATATTTTATGGCGAGAAAATATGGTCGAATGGCGTTCAACCCTTTCTGAAACCAGACTAAAAAGATATTTTTTCTTCGAACCCATTCCGACAGCCTATTTTCAATACTAGCAACGAACAACTTGTGTTTGAAGAGTGATTATATGTAAATTATAACTTCGGAAGAATGTTCAATTACACATGTTAACCTAGTTAACCTAGGTACCTTTACCCAGGAAAACGACTCTCAGACAAAAAACACAAAAAAGACATTCTGGAATCCTTCATAATACCAAAATTCCAGAATCAATTATTTTAAGCCCGCTAGCCATAAGCCAACCATCTTAAAAGGAATATATTATGTTTCCAACTAGGGAAGACTAGTCCTTCGGTTCAGGACTGGTTCGCTCCAGAATCTGAGCCTGGAAAGAACTGTTATCGTATCTTCACAGATGGCTCCAAAACCGACGAGGGTTCTGGTGCTGGTGCCTTTGTTGAGAACGACGACATACGACTGCACTCATCTTTGGGATCATACGCATCCGTTTTCCAAGCGGAGGCTTATGCTATCCTAATGGCCTTGAGCCACGTAACGAACAATGGATGGACGGGGAGAAGTATCTTTGTTTGCAGTGATAGCCAAGCTGTGCTTAAGGCCCTTCTCAACCCTCTAACCACTTCGAAAGTGATCCAGGAATGCAAGAGCTCTCTGAATGCGATCGGAAGATTAAATACAGAATGTCCCAATAATTTCTTATATTTTTATATAACTATAATGAATCATGTTAAGCAATTGTAAAAAATTTATAAGAAATAAACATTATCTATCTATCTATCTAAATTCCTTGAGTCTCATTTGGGTTCCAGGCCATCACGGCATAACTGGAAATGAGATCGCCGATGAACTTGCTAGGCAGGGATCTCAGACAGCTTTCTCAGGACTTGAACCGTCGCTAGGTCTGCCAGCGTCCTCAGTGAGGGCTTCAATCAACGATTGGATCTGTGAAGAGCACAACCGTAGATGGCATGCCTCCATTGGATGCAGACAAACCAAGCGTATGCTCCCCAACGTTAGTGAGAAGACTGCAACATTTTTGCTAGCTCGTAGCAGAAAAGACTGTAGGAAGCTTATTGGCGTTGCCAGCGGGCACTTCTCTTTTGCCAAGCATTTAAACGTGTTAGGCTTAAGTGATACCACACTCTGTGAATCTTGTGGAGAAGATGAGGACACCGCAGAGCACTTCCTCTGTGAATGTCCTGCTTTTTCTCGCATGAGGTTACAGATACTCGGTGCAGACATGGTGAGAGCTGGTAACTTAGGCTTCTTACCATGGCAGCGTCTTTTGGCTTTTCTCCGAACATCTGGAAAGCTATAACAAATAGAAGGTTGCTATCTGGTAGTACAATGGACCGGTATTTAGGTCTGAGTGCTCCAGCTGGTATTTTAAAAACCTCCAACAACAAAAAAAAAAAAAAGGAAGACTAGTCAACGGCTAGACAAAGCAGTTACACCAATGTCATCAAATGGGCAATCTCTTCGATCAAAGATTTTTGACGGACACATTTCGGATAAGTTGTTGGCCGCAAAATCGATGAACTGTAAATTTCAGCACTTACCACAAGGGCTGTCCACAAGGTGGAGTCCTCTCGCCACTTATCTGCTCAATCGTCGTCGTAGGCAGCCTATACTTAGATTACTTGCAACCCGAGGCACTCATGCACGCAGTGGGATTTGCAGATGCAAATGTATAGCTATTGCTATACAAGGTTCATCAGGAAGATTTCAAAAAGGCTTTCGTCAGCTCTGAACACAATACAAAACTGGTGATTAGACGATGGTTTCTCCGTCAACCTTCATAAGGCAATCAATGTCATGAAAAGAAGAAAATAAGGTCTTCTAACCCAAGCAACACACAAGCTCTTTAAGAGTTGTACCAAAAAATTACTCAGCACTTAACTTGGACTTTATTCATACTTAAGAATACTATTTCACTTATTTACCTATTAATAAGCTTTCTGTAGGTGGCTTTTCTTTCAGGTGTAACCAAAAACTCATAAGGATAGCTTAAATAATTGCTTGACAAGCTTTTTAATATGGACACTTTGCAGAACTTATTTAAAACCTTCTAAAGTAGCTTTTGCTAAGAGGTCGTAGAAAACCTGTCACTCACTCTTCAAAAAAAGCGGTAGTGCAAATGAGAAGATATATTTTCCCGACGGTTTTCTCTTTCGCGCTACCATATTTTCAGCATTGTATATGGACCCTATAGCACTATCGAAAACAAAAATGGTCCCTGAAAGCCATCAATGAATCCGCTGGCGCACCAACATTCTAACAATTTTTAGGGCGCCGGCGGATACATAGATGGCTTTGAGCGACCGTTTTTGTTTTCGATAGTACTATAGATTCCATAATACATGCTTTTCGCATCATTGTCACCGGACTTTGATTTTTTTTTTTGGCATTTGTTCTTAAAAACTTATTTTTTTTTAATAGGCGCGTTTATTTTAAGGGACGTAGAATGTGTGATTTCAAAGTAAATCTTTTCAGGCACATTCAACCGACGTTCTAAACGCTGAAAGAATGCATTTAATGTTTTCCCTATATTATGGGGAAAAATATCTACTTAGTTGTTTACGAAAGTAAGCCACACATAATATTTTCGTCTCTCATTCGAATTTTATTCCATTTCACAAATAATGTATTCAATTCGTATTTGGGTAGAAGAGAAAGAAAGTTATTATTCCATTGAACTGAAAAAATTGGAGCAATTGGAAGCGTGCTCTTAAGTTGTTCTTAAAAAGAGGTTACTAATAACACTTCGGTACGTGCAGTTGGCTCCTCCCCTTTGGTCCCTTTTGGGTCTTATCGACGTCTTAACGATTGGTTAAGGCGTGAAAACTCTTATAAAATTGACACTTTAAGTACTAGATAAGAGGCAAATGTGTTGCTTGGGAATACCCACTTATCTCTATGGTAAGCTAATACCACTTTCCAAGGAATCAAAATACCATAAGATCATCCCAGACAGCAAAATATCATGGAACCCACAACGAGGACGTATCTCCAATAAAACGACCTTTTACACTTTCTGCTATACAAAGCATGTACTTGACTTTGAGATCATCCCCCTAAAAAACTCAAACTCATCGACCCAAAGAAGAATATCCACATCTGGATCAATTCAGGGCCAAAAGAACTACTCTGAGACCTTCCATGGGTAAGCACAATAGGTTTCATTCATCATCGACATCGCAATATTAAAAGCTCTACAAGCTCATTCATATAATCTAATCTAACCAATTGCAACAGTGCCCGTTGCGTATTGCTAAGCATGTCTGCATGTCTCGCCGCTGTTTGTGAGGAATTGGCAAGTCCTTCGATATTCATAGTTACACTCGTCTATTTCGATTTTCCACACCAGTCGGTTGTTGAAAAGCATGTATTTTTCTCAAAGTGACAAGTATGTATGGTGATTTCGTGGTTTTGCGTTTTTCAAAAACCCATTTTTTTTAACAACTCATAAGCTTATCAAAGATCAACCCTGCGCAAAAAGCTCAGCGAACGAAGCTTATTAGGAAAATTTGGCATAATTTAACTTCTTTTTTACTTCATTAAAGATAACATAACGATAAAAAATTCAACACATAATTCACTTAGGAACACCATACGAGGTAATTGATACCACGACCGGGAGAATCCCGAATAAATCATCTTCAATTTATTAAAGTACTTGCTGTAGACTTTTACCTATCAATTTCCTTTATAAATGTTTCCCTTAAAAATTACAAAAAATACTAAAAAATTCTCATTATTTATCCGGCCCCAAAAACAATATGACTTCAGCAATCAAATGCACAGCTCAACCGTGAAACTTAACACTCTCCGCCCACGCATTTAACTTTCACAAAGTAGGTATTTACACATCATGTTTCTCGAATGATTGATTACCCAGAAATTTATTCATAAAGACTTTAAAAACAAACATAATAACTTGTTTACGAGCTCAACCATGGATACGAAACACCAGTCAGCCAAAAAACAAAACGTAAAAAGAACAACGAACGAAAAAAAAAAACTTTACCTTATCATAGCCGGAAATGAGGCGTGACCTAATTCAATGATGACACATCGTTTTATGGAAGACAAAGTAATGTGCAACAATAGATACATACTCGTACATCTATCAGACAGAGACCAGAGGACCCAGCAACGAAAAGAAAAACTTTCACCAACAACTGGCAAAAGTGCAGACAACAGCAAGAAGTGACTCTAATCAAATCAAAATAAACTTTTCGCGTTAAAAAAGGACCAATACGTGAGGAAAACTTAAAACAAAACAACAACAACAAGAAAAAAAACCTTACAACAAAATAATGTTTCTGCAACAAGGAGATTCGGTTCAGGGATTCATGAAATATTTTGTATCTTTTGCTACTCCGGTGAAGTGGATTCACACAATAGATATCGGATAAGTGTTTCTCCCGGTTGAGAGTTTTATTGGTTACGGATATGAAAACTTCCCAGTAACATCCCGAAAGTGATATAAGGTGCTGGATAAATAAATTTTCCCTTTGGTGATTGAACTGAAACAAGAAACTGGGATATGCTTTTACGTTTGTTCGCAAATCTTCTAGTTGACTTCGTGACTTGCATTAATGATCTGCATTGCAGTGTAAAACTAGAGCTTCGGCGGAAAGACTGAATTGGAGGGTACATTAAGAAAGATATATCGCAGCTCAAGGCATAAAGAAGACACGTTATCGTTAAGATTTTATGGGGCAATTGTGAACAGAAACAAAAAATGAAGGGAAAAAACGTACAGTCGTATGAGGACGGAGAAAGTTAGTTGGTCAATTGTGAACTTGTAAATTTCATTTTATGGCTTACTTGAAACTGTTAAGGGTTTTGTAGGATGTGGGATATCAAACAATTTGGAAAATGCAAATAAACTTGTCAGTAGATTTAAATTTTTGTTTAGAAGATCAAATGTGCTGCGTTTCAACATAGGGCTCTGGAAACGGAGATTTTGTTTATATTTCAATTAAATCAACAATTTCATTGAAATAAATTTTTGTCAGAGTTGGATGTTGAACTTTCTGAGATTCAGAGAGTAATAAAGGATGTTTTTTGAGACTTGCGGTTTTCAGTCTGCCAATACTTTTGTCGAAGTTGGTCTTTTTGACAGCTGTTACATGATTCTTACTCAGTTTAGTTTGCGATTGAAGCCACACGCATGCTAAGATTTGCTTACATTTGAATTGTAAATTGTCTCGAAACGAGAAACGGCTGCTTATGCCGATTTTTAAATATTACATATCTAGTTATATACCTGTGAGCTAGCTCTAGCTCCAAGATCGTGCTATGCAGCATCGCTATATTATTATTGTTGGGTTTTGTGAAGTCATATGCGCTTAATGCCTTAGAAGACAAAATCCGGGCTTTATTTCTGACATACGGCCGGGCCCCTAATGATGCAAAAAGTGGTAGAAAATTCGCGCGAATTTTTATTTGTACACCACACATCCACACATACACCCTTGAGAAAATTTTTTCCGCTTCGCTTTCAGCTTCATTATTCTATACGTGAGTAAAAAGCAAGGCGAACAATGCCTCCGTGTAATACGTGCTTGCGGTTGAACTTAAGAAATTCACGCGAATTGACTGCACTAAACACATAGTACGATTTATAGTTCCATAGATATTTCTTATGTTCGTGTGTTCCTCTTTGGTATGTCATAATTCACAATCAGAGCATGGACTTATGTCTAGTGGAGTTACGTCCCTGTGCCAGTTTATTCACATTGAAAATAAGTTTAAGTGCAAACGGTGAGACTTCTTTCAATTATGAAATGGTATTTGAGTTCGCAGAAAAAGGAACTAAGGCCCGCGGCTCTTACTGCCATTTCATCATGGAAATTAACCCCGTGGGCCTTACTTCCAAAACAAAGAGGAAATAAGACCCGCGGGTCTTAATGCCGCGGGCCTTATTGCACTGCACCTACTTAAACACTAAGACTGTAAGCCGACTATATTTTTAAAGCTATCTCCCAGGCAGATACTCGTTTAACCTGAAAGATGCTGATGTACAAGATGAAGAATAGAGATTGGTGGGTGTAGAAATGGAAGCATTTGAGAACCATCTGTGATGAAGAATATGAAATAAGTGCAGAAAACCTAATTCTTGTAAAAAACCAGCTCTACAGAATAATACAAAAATATGAAGATTCATTACCTTACGGTTTTTCAGCAAGGTCGCGTAACTCTAAGAGTAGAATATTATATTCACAGCTGAACACTAACACAGCTTAACTAACTATTTTCGCGACGTGTACAGTTGCAGAAAAATGTTACTCAGATGCGATATACTCTTTTTAAATGAAAGCCCATGCCATCTGAAAGCTAAGGAAGACTCTTTTAACTCTTTGAGTATATGCCCAGTTTTTTTCTTTCCAACGCCTGATATACTTCGGAAAAAACACTGACCATGAAAAAACAATTGAAATCTTCGACTTAACGAGCTGATGGTAATGCCATAGCTCTAAGTTCATTGTAAGTCATTGTAAAATAAGAAAGCGAAAAATAAATGAATCCACTTAATTACTACTTGAAGTAATTGTTATATGGTTTAAGGTACTTAGAAAAACTTTTTTAAAGCTGATATTTACTGCCGTTTAAAAACAACTTGATCAATTTATTTCCAACTTTGCCTACATTTTCCTGATATAAAACAAATATTTTCCTTTTTTTATAATAATATAACTATACAACATGTTTAAAAGCATGCCTCTAGTATGCTATGCCTTTAGTACAAAAAGAGCGAGTAAAATTAATCAATTCATACTAGAAAAAAAATAAGAAAAATGGGTTTTCTTTTTTACTCTGACACCCGAACACCCGAACTAGTAATTAAAGATCCTTTTTTCTACCATCAATTGACTATTACGAGCTCGCATTTGTTGTACATAGACACGCTCCCTAAAAATGACTAGAAATATCTAAGCTCTAGTACTAAATACAGGGTGGGCCAAAAGTTTATTCACAATTTCAAACACTTCGTACAAAAAAAACGGTGAGAGCTAAAATTATGAAACCAAAACGAAAATAAAGCTCAAAATATGAAATTTATTAAAAAATTTAAATTTTTATATAAAACATACAATAAGTAGTCGCAATGGAGGCGTAAACATTCGCGCACTCTTTTCCCAAAATAATAATGTTTGGCTTTTGTGTAGCATAATAACACATATTTTGTTTGTTTACATTACCGCTTAAGTCGAAGTGGGCTTCGTCGCTAAGGAAAACGTTTTCCAGACCAATGTCTGCTTCCTCAATCATAACCAACAAATTCTAACCTTTTTGGCTTATCAGAGGACATTAACTCTTGAGTGCGTTGAATTTTGTATGGGTGCATATTCAAATCCTTTTGTAAAATTCTCCTTACTGTCGATCGTTCGAGGAATTTTCAAGGAGGAAGAATGACGGCACACAGGCTGACGAGGACTTTTGCTCAAGTTGTCGTTGACAGTTTTTATTGTTTGAGGCGTCCTTGAGGTACGTGGACGGCCAATTTGGTTAATGACATTACCCGATCCGCGGAAGCTTTTCACCCACCTATAAATAGAATAGCGACTCGCGGGGTTTTCGTGACGTTTTAGATCAAACTGTTTTTTGAAAGCGCGCTGGGCAGCGATAACAATCTCCCCGTTTTTTAAATAACACTCCACAGCGAAAGAACGTTACTGTCGTACATGTACACGGCGCAATAGCAATAGTAACTAACCGAGTGTTTTCCATTAAATGGCGTAGTTTTATGCAACAGATGGCGTTGGAATCGTCGCGCTGAAATTGTGAATAACCTTTTGGCTCAACCTGTATACAGTGTTCACAACAATCACATTACGAAACTCTAGTGTAAAAGGAGCTCAGTATATATCGATTTGATGAAAATTTGATTAAAGAAAGACAGTTTACTCAAAAAGACTGAAAAATTTAATAAAAGAGGTTCCCCCAATCGTTACCATTTAGACACTACTTAGGAAAAGTCCACGCAGATTATTCCTATTATGATAATTTGATCACTTCTGAAGAGCGTCTAAAGGAAGATTTTAAACGAAACTAGACTTTCGTGTGCATATGAAACCTCACAAATGATTTTTTTTTTTTTTTGCAATTACTTCAATATTCACATCGCGACCGATTTGATTACTGTTTCAGTAGTATTTCTGTTTCAGGAGTATTTCATAATCAGCATAAAATTGTAGGTCTTTGAAATGTGTATGTTTTCGATGCTCCCTGAGTTTTGTTGTGCCAAGCTGATTATTTATTTACTTAGACAAAAAAAAATTTGAAAACTTTCCTTTCAATAGTACACGCTTCCCCCAGCAACACGCAAGGTCTTTAAGATTTATCAAAAAAAAAAAGCATAGCACCTAACAAGGACAAAATTATATTTTAAGTATTGTACTCCAACTAATAACCTCTTGTTTTGCTCTTTCCTAGTGGTTTTTGTTTTGTTACGGACACTTTATAGGACTGACTTATTTAAAACCTCCTCAGGTAGCTTTTGCTCAGAGATCGTTAAATATATTTCTACACACTCTTCAAAAAAAGATTTAAAGTAATTTGTTTGATGAGAATAAAATCATGTCACTTTAAAATTCGGGGAACTACCAAGAACAACAAGCTAAGCAAATTGCTAATCAATGATGTAGCTGGAACATCATATGCTGCACAGAATGCAACATCTTATCAAAATGACATTTGCAAAAGAAGAAATCGCTGTCTTAAATAGAGACTAAAACAGCGCATCGCAAAAGCTTTGCACGTGAGAAACCACTTTTTACATGTTAAATTGTGCATCCTTAATTTACTCAGGATTCTTCTTTGACCGTTAGTGCAAATTTTAGAATAAGTGGTCTCGGCTGTTTTCTCTTTCGCGCGACCATATTTTGAAAGTCAACGTTTTTTGTGTGTATTGAATGGATACAGTATCTACTTATTGCAAGATAATAATAAGCACAGGTTGTATCTTTGTTAGAGATTCAGTTAGGATAAAAAAAATTCAATTGAATTTGGATGCAGTTCACTTGAACCGGAAGCTTATTATCAAGTCGAAAAGCAATACTCAAAGTCATATTCAATTCGTTCAAAATCAACTTACTCGACTGTGGTCATTATCCGCCAAATGAGCTCCATTTCATTAGCCAGTCATCAACTGAACGTTGTTCATTGTCAAAAGAAAATGCCTTGCGCGAGTTTGTGTTTACTCAGAGTTAAAGTACCGATGGGACACTTTACTGCAAATGAAAAGGTATCTATTTCTCTGGTAATATAACAAAGTAGCTGCCTCGCACAGCACTCTTTTGTCTCAGTTCTCTTTTGACATCGAAGTTATCCATCGATTTTTTAAATCTTCAATAGAGGTATTGAAATAGGTCTCCTATAGAGAAACTTAAATGTCACCCAAATGCTGCCTTTCCGTGCTGGCACGTGCATGGACAATGCATGCATTGAGCAATATTAATTAATTTCATGAACAGCTCAGCTGGTTGATACTTTCCTTCGCTGTGTGTATTACTGTATTCTAAAATTGAAATCAAGCTGTTCTCAGTTGGATACTGGAATTGATGCAGCTCGTTAGTGAAACACCTGCGTTTGATTCATTCCAGTAGATTAAGTTTGACAGCATAATTCAGTGGTAAAAGCAATTTGTACATTTGTGCATTACACACTTAATAAATGTTTAGTATGTAATGCTCTATAGCTACTTAAAGCGTATTGACGGAGTGAAACTTTCATTCATGTTTAAGTGTTTCCAGTCATTTTAAATGAAATATCGTTTACGAAACACTCAAGAAATGACATTTATCAGCATCCACAAATCAATGCCAAACGAATATATCAATTGAATGGCAAAATAAATTTTGAGTGCCGAGCTTTAGTGCTTCCCAATCAAACTCATACTTATTTGCATATCCGCAAAATAAAAAATAAATAAAAACATTTTTAAAAACCATTCGCATTTGCTAAATAACGCCTCTTAATAGCCACCATCAGTCACCGCCAACATCAAAACTCAACTCAAAGAGCACTTAAAAATAAAAGATTACGTATACGCCACAGTATATCAACTACGTGCAGCAAATCTTTTCAAAAACTTTTTTCAATGTTTTTTTATTTTTATTTTACTTTTTTTTGCAGCTTTGATTGAAAACCAAATTCCAGGGTGAGCAACTTAAATAGAAGGCATTTATTTATGCAATGGTACCTACACTGCAATGCATATGGCGAGCATTGCAGCAAAAGTTTTGCCTAGGTTGTATTTGGGTTTTGCAAGTCACCACCCCCACAAAGCACAAACTCTGATGCTGTTTGTACACAACCAAATTTACAGACAGACAATGGGCATTTTCTCTAGAGATCCCAAACAGAATGCTTTCCAACTTGAAGTGTCCATTTTCTGGAGTAACTCTCGACATTCTAAGTTTGTTGCATTTGCCTGCACATCCTCAATGAATACATAAACAACAAGTCAAATTGCTTACCCAATAGCGATTTACATACTAACTATACGATACATTGCTCTGTGTGTGCAGTGGATGCGGTGGATGCAAACGGGGGTGTTGAATTTATTCAGGGGGAAAGTTAAAAGCTGGTGCTGCTGTCGTTGATTCTTTTGGGAGTTTTTGTAAGGGAAATATTTAAGTCAGTTTCCTTCACTGAATAAATTTAAGCACACAATTCGCCAAGCTGCCAGGGCAACCAATGCAGTATCCTTTGTCGGTCTCCATCTGTCTAGTTGGAAGGATGTTCATGTATATATGTGGGTGTGTGTATGTGTGTGCGAATCTTGTGGCTGATTTTAAATGTATTTCCTGACGCTTTAACTTAAATGGCATATGAATATTTCATTGGCCAACCAAGCTGAATGCAAAGATTATTTCACGGATAGTCGTTAGTTATCAAAGAAGGACTGAGACTTTGCCAACCAAGGCTGACATTGGAGCTTTGATGATAGTGCCATCGTCTTTGTTTGCGGTGCCTTTGATGGCGGAGAGTGACATTTGATGTACCTATAGTTTTTGAATTTTAGCTACTTTTTTGAAATATGAACAAATATGCTGTCTTGTTGATACTTTTTGGAAATAACAGTTTGTGAAACGAATTTTAGAAGACGAGTCAGTGAACTTGTCTCTGGGATGCATTTTGCCTTTTTATTAGAGAAAAGTTCCATGAAACTCACTTTGGATGACGATGATCTTAAAAAAGACAGAAAACTATTTTTTGATGGATGTCAATTCACTGTTAGCAGAAACTAAGGCAATCATTTATGTGTGGTGGAAATATGCACTTTAGAAAGATGAATTTCTAGAAATCTTTTGGGTAAAAAGGGTGTAAAAAGGATGAAGGTTTGAAAAATTATTGAATTAAAAGAAGTGAACAAAACTCACAGAAGTCTTGAATTCAGTGATAAATTTTAACTTGGTTGGAAGCAAAATGCTTGTAAAAAAAAAAACTACAATGCAAAATACAAATTTCTTTTCGAAAATGCGAAAAATTCAACAGGATGCATCAAAATCTCACTCTCCGTTGAGGCACTGTCGTCGTGTCGTCCCAATTGATTTATTTCATAGCAAAAATCCTAAATTCCGAGCGGACTAAGATATTGGCACAATTTTTTCTCCTTAAAAGAAATTTCCAAGTCATAGCGTTGTAATATTAAAAAAAAATTGGTTGACAGGGTGTTTCGCAACCTTTGGCTGAAATAAGATTATCGTGAAAAAAGAAAATATTTACGAAATAAAGCATTAAAATAGACCATTAAAATTGGTCCTAAATTTAGTTTGTGACTAATTAAGTATTCACAAGACATTCTAAAGCAAAATTGATAACAACAGTGGATTTAGCATCCACAACAACAAATTCTCAAATGATTTTAAGAACATAATGTTTTCATTTTTTGACTCATTAGTATCTTACTAATATTATAAAGAGGAAAAGCTTGATTATTTGTTTGTTTGTCTCGAATAGGCTCCGAAACTACTGCACCGATTTGAGCACGGAGATACGGGAGGTAAGTTAAGATAAGGAAAAAATCATGCCGCGGAGCTCACTCTCGAGGTCGGCTCCCTACTGAAATGTCGTGTGCGGAATTAAAAAAATTACGCTTGATAATACTTTGTCGCAAAAAAATGACCAAGAATTATTTAAGAAAGTATGTTACACGAATTACGGGACACCCTGTATATTAAAGCCGCTAGCCCGGGCGGGTAAACTACATTTTAAAATGAAACATTACTTTTGAGAAATACGCCTGTTTCATAGTTCAAAGGAATTAAACATTGAACAGTCACTACGAAAGTGGTTTTTAGTTAACTCCTCACCTCAAAAATAAGGAAATAACAAAGTGTGAAGTTAATAAGATTCTGTGTTAAGAATTCAGTCTACCCTGCCCTTCGTCTTACTTACACTCCATTCCACAATTACCGGCAATTTCCTATCACCTTTTTCAAAAAGCTTTTTCAAATAAACAGTAAGTATGCCTAAATAAGAAGATCACTGCTTTCAAAACATGTGCCATAAGCAAGGACAACCAAATCACGTCGCATTAGAGAGTCTTCAATAGAAACAGACAATCGCCTTACAATTCAAAGGGAGTATATCTACTTCGCAACCTCGAGCTATAGAGTCTATCACTAAACGTTCAAAACGTTTCGCCAATCTAAATAAAAGAAATTCACAAGCTCGCGTATCGGTGTCTATTACCAAGCGTTTTCAGCGACTTTGCTTTTCAAAGTCTAACACCGAAAAATTTCAGCGACTTGAACGTCAAAATGCCAGAACCTGACAAGCCCGCGTTTTAGAGTCTAGCACCGAGCGCTAAACAGATTTCCTGAATTCTTTCAACACTAGAATGTTTCTTTTTCTTATTCTAATATTGAGAGCAGAGACTATGCTATACACTAGGTCGAAGTATGACCCGAGCTACGCCGCGCCGGGCGGGTCTGCTAATATCATATAAAGCTATAAACTATTTGATTAATATGTTATAATATATGAAACAGTGAAGGCAAAAAGTATAAACGAACAAAAAAAGTTAAATAAAATAAAAATTTAAAAAGTATATTTTTAACAAAGTAGAATATAAATATATACCATTCTTTTAACAATTACTACATCTTAGTTTTTAGTAGCGGCGTACCCCACAGGCGGATCACTAGTGTGAAGCAGAAAAGTGGGAGAGTTGTGATCGCTTCAAGATCACTACTCGTAACGCCAGAAATGGAAAGAAGAAGAAGAAGACTACATCTTAGTTTTTAGTACAAAATTCATTTGCATAGTTCGGCAGTAACTCTTTATCAGCTCTTTTTTGGGTCGAACATACCTTAAATATGAAACAAGTGGATACGATGATATAGCTAGCATATCAAATAAATCTTCATTTTGTCATTTTCATGTACCTATTAGAGTTTCGATACCACATTCAGCCTTTGTTTCTTGATTCCTATGCCTCTTCTGAAAGCTTTCCTATTGGCAAAATTTGATGTCTTATAAGCTCCCTACTATGATCAAGAATTTTGTGAAGTTTTGGAGTCAGGAGTTTGTAGCTGTATTTGGCTTTAAGAAGATCCGAAGGAGTGTGGGTATGCTCGTTGAATTAATCTACATAAATGGGTTTCTTCGATGATAGCACATTTGAAAAAACTTGCAGTTTTTTTATAAGTTCCTTGTCTACTCGGCGTATAGCTTACGTTACTTCTGGATTTTCGAAAAATCTTCGTGAAGTGTTACAGTCATCCGTATTACCGAATCCTTGTTTTGGGGTATCAATAAATTAGCCCGATATACTCCCTAGATTCCTTATGTATTTCGGCTTTTCTTCATTTCTCTGATTCTTTCTTGTCAATGCTCTCATCTTCTTCGTAGACTTCATAGGCAAGATCTAGTATGAACTCCAAGCATCATATTCTAGCTTGCAATGGTGAAATTCCAAATTCATAATATCTTTCGTCTTCTTCGGCTGAATCATCTCCTCTGTTAAAATTTTTTTGATTCCTTTTGCAAATTGGACATGAAAAGTTGGCTTTGTGTTGGTTAATTCATTTAACACTTTCCCGTCTAACATTGTCAGAAAAAATTCATGCCGAACCAGTACATTTTTGCCCTCAGCAAAATAAGCTATATTTGGAATCAAATGTTCTATTTGGTCCCTTATATTCCTTACAGTTGTCTGAATAATATTACTAGACTCCTTTGCGTATTTAAAAAGAATCGGTCTGCAAAAGTGAACTGATAACGGTCTTTAATTTTTCCATTCTTCAGTCGAATCACTTTTCACACGAAGGGGTACCAGTGATGCCATAAATATGTCAGATACTACTTGGTGATCTTCTGAAACTATTGTTTGCTTATATGCTTGCACTTTGCCCGGACGATCCATCGCATCCCCATTGACTTAGCACTTTCACTTCTTAGAAGTAAAAAAAAACTCCGACTTTTCTTAAACAAATTGAAATATCATCGAAGATTGCAAGTTATTGCAGCTACAATTTTGCATATGGTTTAACAAACAGTTGAAGCTAACAACCATGGTCAGCTTTACGCAGGACTCAGCGAAACATTTTTGCAGCTCAACTCAAACCGAAAAAACTACTAAGAAAAAGATTCATTGTGGGAGCGGGTCGAAATGCTGTATTTTAAAATACTGTATGATCAAAATACTGTATTATACTATATGTTCATAATACTGTATGGTTAATATACTGTATTTCAAAATACTGTATTTCAAAATACTGTATGCACGAAATACTGTATGATCAAAATACTGTAGTTCAAAATTCTGTATGCCAAATTGCTGTATGAGCAAAACACTGTATCTCTAAAATCTGTTTGTAAAAATACTGTATTTTTGCATAATTCAATTCTTAAACATCCATTCTTTTATTTGTTTTCACTACCGATATATTCATTTTGAAGCAAAATAACATTTAACACTTAAATTTGCACAAACCTTTAAACATCTACTGAATGCATGAACGCGTGCTAGTTTCGACAGATTAGTTTGTCTGTGGCAGTTGCTCATGCAGTTGTTGATTATGATCAAAACAATTCATTTTAACATGTGAGGGAGATACATACATATAATCAAGAAGGAGAAAATGAAATAGAGAAAAAAGACGAAGATACCATTTGTTTTGTTCTTGTTTTAATTAATTCAAAGACTAATGAATTATCATAGGTACATGTAATTGTTCAAGGAAGTATATGAGATTATTATGGTAAAGAAAAATTGTTGTTGTTTTCAAAATTCTGTATTTGATATTGCTGTAATTAGGCTGAAAAATACTAATACTATACTATAAAAAGTGCCGGCACTTTTTTACATTCTCAAAACAATTTTTATTTTTCAGCCTAATTACAGCAATTTCAAATACAGTATTTTGAGATACAGTAATTTGACTTACAGTACAGAGGTACAGTATTTTAAATACAGTATTATGACCCATACAGTATTTTGACCCTAACCCATTCATTGTTTCATTTACTAAAACTATAAAGTATTTTTCTTTTCTTTTTTGGCAATCAAATTTTAAATTTCTTACTGCATGAAAATACTGAACTACGTTCAAGAAAGCTAAGATTGCTCTTTAAATATTTTACAACCGTTAAAACAAAACAAAGAATTCATTTTTTCTGTTCTTTATCACCC
The DNA here is from genome assembly GCA_949752695.1 of Melanostoma scalare. NCBI lineage: Eukaryota > Metazoa > Arthropoda > Insecta > Diptera > Syrphidae > Melanostoma > Melanostoma scalare. Next base: position 207,498,923 of record OX456985.1, on the reverse strand, counting down.
TTAAGCAAAATTGACCAGCTTCGAAGCTCTATACACACATTTATAAGAGATAAGAAACAAAACGGTAAAACCAAGACATCGAATTTTGCATTTTTGCCACGACTTTTACATTTTGGGACCACAGTGTACTGTGTATGTTCTCTGAGTCCCAGGTGTGGCGAATTTGTTTGTTAACCTAGCCACCGAGATCAAAATGCACTTCCTCAGAAAAGATGATATTTCGCTTAAAATCGAAGTGCAATTCATGCTGCTCTAAGGGTCTAACTGCGACGAAGATAGTTGTGCATCTTAAATTGATGAACTGACGAAAGCAGTATTGATTTCAGTTAATTTAAATGAATTGAATTTCAGACAAAGGGCTAGTATAAATTAATCAGGCATTCAGTTGAAAACTCTACATGCCAAAAGAGAGTTCATAAAAAACTGTTAAAAGGGCAGTTCCGATAAATATATAAGTGGAAAGTATGAAAACTACTAATCAAACAGTGAACATACTTTTCATTCTATTGAATAACAGCGGTAACACTACAACAGCACTTATACGCGAAGTAAGAGATGATCTCTTATGCCTGAGAATTTCAAGTGATGTAAATCATCATTTAATTGATATTTCGCCACCTGAGAGTATAAGTGCCCCATAGACCACTTTTTCGGGAAACTGAGTTAATGATGCAGTTATACTAATTCGAATATTCTCTATCGTTTGGTCCTATTCCCATTGCTCTATCTCTATTATTAACAGAGTTACGAAACCCACTTTTGCTCTACAGACCACACATTTTTGGGTTCTCTTAGTGCTTATTTGCCTTATATCCAAAATTTGTACTACGTGAGGCAATTTTTGTAGAGAAGTTGAAATAACAAACACTTAGTGCTTAAATGCCCTATAGCAATGGGCAATGGATATAGAGCAAATTCAATTAAAATATATTGTCAGTGCTTAATTGCCCCATATCCACAGGAGCTAGGATATAGAGCATTTAAGCTCACATAATATATTACAATTAAGTAAACATTTAAGTGCTTATTTGCTCCATATCCATGGACAAATGTGCAGTCAGCTTGAAAAGTATAAATAGAAGCATAATTTTCGCGATCATTTCAGTAGCCAGAAGACAAAGTTGCTGTTCTACAAACAGCTCCTCAGACCAATCATCACTTAGGTACTGCTTCCCTGCTTGGTTTAGTATATCCAAAACCAGCATGAAAAAACTCGGAGCATTTGAGAGGAAAATTCTGAGGATTTGCACAGGACTCAACTTTGACCGTCAACGACAGAGGTACTTCAGTAACAAAAAGCTCTACGAAGCATCAGGAATCCTTCCCCTCAACAGATTCCTTTTGAACAGTGCAAGGGAAATAACTAACAACCTGAGCAACCATCCCAATCCACTGGTGAGAAGCTTGACAACCGAAGCCGCGATACTTAGATATAATGGCACTACTGGGCGAAGAAATCATTTCAATCAATGACGAAGAGGCAATACCCTTTTACGAGGTAGCAGCCTCAGCTTACTACCGTGGCTAGAGGCCACACAAACCCCCTTCAACATAAAGACAACCGGATCTGAACAACCCGAGATTTTTTAAATCACCTTATAAATTTATATATTTTTCTTATCATAGGCAATAATTATAATTATTTTAGCAAACAAATCAATATTTAAAGTTAGGCCCCTTCTGTGCCAACAAAACAAAATATATCTAAATGTTATGTAATCTTAGAATTAAGAACCAATTGTATATATAGATATACCTGTTCAATAAAAATAGTTAAACAGTTAAACAGCGATCATTTCAGTTGGTTTCGTGCTCTCGTGGAGTAAAGGTCAAAGGAGGAAAAAAAAATATGATGATGACATAATGAAAAGTTCTTAATTTCATTTTAATGTTTTTTTTTTAATTAATATATTTTATTTTTATTTTATAGCTTGAATTATAATTATTTTTTTTTATTTAATAAAATGTTTGATAAAAAACAAAAAAAACAGTCTTTGTTTCAAATCTATTTGTTGACTATGCTTTGATATTTCAGTTTTGGTGGGAATCTTCTTCAAAGACGAATTTGTAATCGTCTATCTCTGATTTTTTCAAAAAAACAGCCATTAAAAACAATATGTTTTTAAAATATTGCAAAAAAAAATAGAAAACGAGGTAAACAACAGGAAACAAATTTATTTTATGTAAGAAGAACTATTTAGCTTCACGTTGTCATACTACATAACGGAGTTAAATGTAGTTTTTTCTGACTTTTTAATTTTTATATTAAAGCATTTTTTTTTTTTTTTACTAAACTGGACTAAAACAAAATTGGTAAAAAAAAAATAAAAAAAAAAAATATAATAAATAATCCCCTAATAAAGCAAGCTTCTACGAATGTTGAAGTATTTTAGTAACCCATTCCAAATAAAATTAAATGTATTTTTCTAGAAAATTTAATGGACCAAAAGTAGTTTTAAGTATTTTTCCTAATTTAGTGTTAAAAAAATGTGTCATTTTGAAAGGTTTCTCATTGACTTAAAAATAAGCTTATGTGATATAAAGAAGGACATACCCAAAGTATTTATACTAATGTTTATTTTATATTTCTATCACTAAAAATAAAATTTTAAAAATTAATAATCCTAGTAATTTTGAATTTTTTTAGTATTTTTGTTTTCTTTGACATTCCAATGTTTAGTGCACAAATGTCCTATATCCCATGGAAAAATGGAGTTTGGTTTTGATTCATTCACCCATCGTATGGAACAGGGTCCTATATCCATTTCTGACTCTTTTCGAACTTTTTTTTTTCTTTTTTTTACCGTAACAGTTTTTGACCCAAGGTTCACAAATTACAAAAGAGAAATGTTCAATTAGTATGTATAAACATTCAAAAGTCATATTAGTTAAGTAGAAAGTAACGCAATTATTTTTCAAACCTTAAAATTCGTTTTCTGAGGAATAATTTCAATGGATATGAGGCACTTAAACTCTCAGGTGGCGATTTGGTATGGTTTATTGCAAGGGATCCACTTTAACATGAAAGTCACGTATAAAGTTGATTATTGGTAATACCAAATTTGCTTTTACCGCAGTAGAATCAGCCACTTTACTATGTAGATAGAAAGATTACCATATTTTCCATCAAATTCATGAACATTTTTAAAAGACTTTTCTCTGTTTGATGAATCAAAAAAAAATGAGAGTGAAAAGAGGGGTACTATCGGATTCGGTGTCCATCACAGTGAGGAAATGAAAAAAATATCCCGCCTGGTCTGAAGAGGATTTTTCTCTGCTTGATGATTTAAGAAAAAAATTTCTAGAAGCTGGAGGTATTCTTGGTGCTCTTGACAATAAGGAAACGATGAAAATATCCTGCCTGGTTTAAATTTAGAAAATTGTACCGACCTTCTTGGAAATAGTATTTGATTCACACTTTTTCATCTTACTTAAGAAACTATTCCCATACACCGCCATCAAGGATGTGATGTGTCACATCTCTCATCAAAGAACAGAAACATATGACTGGTTTTGTTGAGTATGTAATCCTTAGAGACTTTTCAAACAAGTGGCCTCGTATAATGACTTTAAAACTCTATTGCCAGTATAAGTTGAAGAATGTTTGCGGGAAAGTAGGCCATTACACGTTATTGCTTGGGAATTCGATGCCATTATCTACTAACACGTGATTAAAGAAGGTCCGCCTTGAAGCAAAGTCAGAACATAGTTTTCAACTTCTTTTGCCAATTGTTTTATAGTCTCGCAAAAGTACTCTCAATTTGATAGGTTTATAAAATAAATAAATTAATAAATAGGGTGGCGCAGCTGAGCGGGAAGCCCAGAGGCCAAGCACATTACTTACAACCCTGCCTTGTGAGAACATGTAGGGGACCTACAATTTTCTGCCGATTCCGAACGGCTGAGCGAGAGAAGGCTTTTCATGGCGATGAATTTGCCAATTCCTCGCGAAATGCGATACCCGTGGAAATTTTTTTTTTCGGTTGGGATTCCTGCTTGGATATTATCCAAAACAAAAAAACAAAATTCAAGCAGTATACAAAAGATTGACTTGGTACAAGACTTTTAAAATAACATTTCTAAAGGGTCCGCCATTTAACGTTTTATTTTCTTCTAGTGCTTATTTCGTGAATGGTAACACTTAGCTCATGTCTGATTTGACAGATAAAATAAGTTTTATCCTTTTATCCGAATATGGTCGTGTATACGCTTGAACAACGCTGGGAAATATTGCGACATTACTTTGAAAATTCGATGCCGATTTTGCCAAAAAAAATCATCTTTTCAGATGAAGCTCATTTTGACCATGCCGGGTATGTAAACAAGCAAATATTCGCATTTGGGGCACAGAAAACCCGCACGCATACATTGAAAAGCCGATACATCCAAAACGAAACACTGTTTGGTGCGGATTTTGGTCCAGAGGCATTCTTCGAAAATGAGAAAGGAGTGGCCGTTACAGTCAATGGCGATCGTTATCGGGCCATGTTGAACCAATTTTTGTTAACAAAAATTTAAGAAGAGGATATTGGCAACATTTAGTTTCAACAGGATGGCGCTACGTGCCACACAGCCGAAGCTACACTGGATTTTTGCGCCCTGTTTTTGAAAAAAAAAGTGATTTGGCGGACCCTTTTAAAGTTCATGGAAAAATATAGTACAAAACGCTTTTGATTTGAAGGAGGTAATGAACAAACTCAACATAACGAAGCATATCTATGGAGATCAATTCCTGACTCTACGCCAAAAAAGGTCACACTCATGACTCACATCAAAAATACATTTTTAAACTCTTAAAAATTATTTATTGAATATTTTTTCAAAACCAATTTATCATATCTCTTATGGAAGAATTAGAAAAAACCTTCATGTTTCCTCTTTCCGTATTTGCATAACTAAATTTTAATGAAATTCCAAACAGAATATGAAACCCGAGACTCTAGCATCTTTTATTTTCCCAGAAAGCAGAATGTGTGTGGGGAGGCCACAAAATTCCTCGCTAAAGCATCCTGGTCGTCGTTGTCGTTTTGTAACTTACAAATTTAAGCATTACCCATTTTTTCTGCTTCAGAGTGCTCAATAAAACGTGATCCCATAATTTCCCCTTGGGCGAGAGAAAGTCTACGAATCACTTAGTATAAGGAGAGTGTATCTGTGGGTTGAAAGGAGCATAATTCCTTTGATGACTTCCCATTCTTTATGGGGTCGAGTAGAAACATGATGCTAACAGGTTTGTTATTCAATGGGCCAGACGCAGACAACTTTTGTAAAAGTCTATAAAATATTTTTTGGCCGAATTGGGCAAATTTAATATTTTGGCATTAATTTGGCAAATAAAAAAAAGAAAGATTTAAGGGAAAATCTATGCATTTGAGTGGATTCTTTATGTTATGAATGAGCAATCAAAACTTAATACATCTCTTCTCAGTTCATTGAACTGGAGAACGCAAAGAAAAATATCAGTTTCTGTTTAAAAAAAGGAAAGGTTGGGATTTGTAATCGTTTTCGCACTTAGTGATTCATAAGTGAAATATAAGAAACTGTTCGGCCGTGCTACGAGAAAGAAATATAAGAGTATTAATAACAAGAGGATTTGGTGAGTTGTTGTCATAATTTCTGGAATGGCAGTTTTTTGCGTCTCACTGCTATAGGTACTGGTAAGGTTCATTTTTATATGAACCTGAAACTGTTATCAAATGTCAATAGTCAAGAGTCCTTAAATTCATTTAATCATACGCTATTTAAGAGGCGCGATTAAGAAGGTTGAAAGTTTGTGTGATTGAAGCTTTGAATTGGATGATGAGATGGTGGCGAGTATAGACATCTTGTGTTCAAGAAACGCAATGGTGAAATACAGGAAAAGGATGTGTTTTTGGATATAGGGACAAAGTTAACAACATTTTCTACTATGAAACAGATCACTGTAAAAATGATACCAGCCTCATCGTTGTAGTGTCTTGGCCATTTCAAAGTCTGGTGCACTATCAGTCTATACTCTGATCGAATGTAAAAAAATTAAAGTGACTATCAGCTAGACTAACAAACTAAGGCCCGTTGGACTCATTGTGATACCACGATGGATCTAATGTATCCTCATCCAAATGGAACCATTTTGAGCTTACAATGAAGCGCGAGAGACGCCGTAAATTCACTAGGGTCGTCAAAGAAACACGAACACCAAATGTTTATCCTACGCTTGTATGATTAAGCTGGGCATGAACCGAGAAAGCGGGGGAATAGTTAACTCCTCCTCCTCACTCATACAGCTTCTGCAAAAATCGTTAGAGACGACTCGTAGCCTTTCGGCATGTCTTCCAATAAGACAGTGTTCTGTAATGACACATATCGTCGCACTAATGTGTTTTTTGTTGAGAGAGATCAAGCCGTTGGACCGCTTAAGATCTAGCTTGGGCCAGATTTGTTTCGTTGCGTTACACGTTAAACTGCTTGGCCATCTCAGATTAGTTTTCTTGTAAGCGTCCTGCTTGAGCAAGAGTTTATATGTAGGGATTGGTATGCCGATATTCTCCGTTATCGGTGAAAATGGCATAAATGTTCCGTTTTTGGCTAGTTCATCTACTTGTGTGTTTTCTGGAATGTTTCTATGCCTTGGCATGCAGCACAGGTGAATGTTAAACTGCTCTGACACCTTCCTGAGAAATGGTCGGCAGTTAAGGGTTGGAATAGAGTTGAGGGAATTTATTCGCCAAAGATTCGCTCGACTGTCTGAGAAAATACATACATATATCCTTTTTGAATATCATGTTTTCTCTTAGCCAAGATAGAGCTTCGCTCATTTAGTTCCTCAAGGTACTCCATCAATTTTAATACTAATTGCCATAACCTAAGCTTGGAACACGCTACAATCATCTGGAAGACGAAGCGATATGTTCAATTTCATTTCATCTGAAAAGACACCACAACTTACTCCTTCATTTGTTTTTGAACCGTTTGTATAAAAATGGACGTATTCGTTTTCCAAGAATGATTGGTCCTCCCAGTCTGCTCTGGATGGAATAGTAGCCTGGAAGTTTGTGTCAAATTCGAGTTTAGGTGTGGTGTCATCTGTTTTTAGTTTGGAGATTCCGAATTTGTTCAGAACTTCCATTGTGAGACTTCTTAAGACTTCTTAGACTTCGTAATCGAATAAGAGAACTCGCAGCTGTTTGTTTACTGTAGATGTCTAGTGGGACTAGGTGAAACAGGATGTCCAGTGCCGATAATACATATGCATGCTGAACGAGGGACTTTGATGAGACTGCCACGACAAATTGCTTTATCTAGTGCAGTCCACCATATTGAAATACTGTAAGTGAGGATAGGTCTGCTGATCGAGATGTTAAACCAATGTGTGATCAGGGGTTGAAGGCCCCACTTGTTTCCTATATCTTGTTTACATGGAAAGAGTGCTACTGTATCGTTTTTTACTCTGTCTTGTATATTTGGCTTCAAACTTAATTTTTTATAACTAGACGCAAGTAGTTAGCCTCACTGGGGAAAGTTAGTTGTATGCCATGACACCTAGCCCTTACGAAAAGCTAAATGGCGATCGCGCAATCTTTGTCCTGGAAAAAAAGTATCTTTATAAAGAAAGTGGATATTTTGGCTATTTTTCATTGATAATGAACTAGAACTTTCGTGAAATTAGATAGTGCTTAAAAGAGGAGTTATTTGATCTATTGACTCTTTCTAAATTTTTGATCATGTTTCTTTTTTGTGCGATGATACCATGACAAGTTTATGTAATTATTACATGAACTGATTTGGGACACTGGAAGTTGAAGAAAATTAAAGAAGGAATAAAAATTCTTTACTAATCGAGCTCGAAAACCAAAATGGTAGTTTGATAAATGGAATGGTTTGGTGCCCAACCCCCGACGTTTCGGGCTTTTTTATATGTGTATATCTTTTTGGGGCCATAAAATAATCATCACCAACGTTTATCTCTGTTTTCTTTGAGTAATTTTTTCCTAAGGTTCCTTGAGCCTTTAAGGTAAATAAATAATACAAATGAACTTTTTATTCGAAAAAAGCCCAACATCAATATACGTGGTACCAGTGGCGTGATGGTAAACATGTCCACCTGTGATAACCCAGATGTTCGTGGTTCGAATCCCAACAGAGTCGAAAATGTTTTTCCATGGGTATCGCCCTTCGCGAAGAATTAACAAGTCCTCCGTTAGTAAATTCATTAACATGAAAGCGCTTTCTCAATAAGTCTTACGGAACCAGCAGAAAATTGTTGGTCCCCTCCGTTCCCCCACAAAGCATGGTTGTGAGAAATTAGCTAAGCCCTGATCTGTTGCGCTACCTTATGTATATAGTCCAACATAAACCAATCGTTCCACACACCAGCACAATTCTCCGAATGTTCAGTTGTAAAATAAATAAAACCATCCCAGAACTATCCCTTTATTGCAATGTTAGAGAAAATGTATTTTTGGAATGAAAACAAGAAACTATAAAAACTTATTACTTTAATAATAGTGACTATTTCAGTTTAATTCATACTCACTAAACCGCTTATTTCCCTACAATCAGAAAGTTTCCATACTTTGATAGCATTTTGGGATTTCACAGGACACCTGATTAAAGGATCGACGTGAAAGTTTATGAATAATGTTGGGACTCAATGAGTTTCTTGAATTTTAGAATTCACATGTTTTCTTAATTGCTAACTGGGAGGTGAACTCTTTTACTTGCAATAAACTTTTACCGCCGTGTTTACCAACCCTGGTAAAATAAAAAACCATATGCTTTACTTTTGCAGCTACATTCTAGACTAAAGGAATTTGGTTCATAGTTATTTTTCGACGCATCCGAATTATAAGGAATATTGCTACTTTATGTGATTTTTTTTTTTTTGACAACGCCATATTTGTTCTTCATTATTTGTTGATGTTGATGTTTCGAATTCTATTCTGAAGTTCTGAAGTGTGTACTCCTGGCTATTGACAATTTGCCAAAAGCTGATATTGAGGTACCGTAATAGCTTCAGAATTATGCATTTTTATAATATTCCACTTGGTCTTATAGTACGATACGAAGCATGGGTAAGCGAGCGTTTCTTTAATCACAATCGAGAGTCTGTCAATGCTTTCAGAAAAACCTATCACCGTAAAATTTACTTCCAGAAACATTTCCAAATTCCTTTCTCCAAATATGATGTTGTTTTGAATCTAGATTACCATTTTTCGAAATTTTAATCCAAACTGCATGTCCTACTCCTAAAATATTTGGTTGAAAACACTAAACATTAAACTCAACTTTATTTCCATAAATGAAATGCTTTAACAATGCGCAATATTCCAGCATGTACAAGTACGAAAACTAGGGTTGATTTCGTTTTTCCCTGACCCACATTACAACAGAGTCACGTAAATTCCGCTGATTATCTTGTCGACCTTGATATTTCCATAACTTCATGGGTAGTTTTCATACAACTACATACATTCATACTACGTGTACCCTTACATACCATTTATACCTACAGATACAGAGAAGCTCTCTTCACTGAATTCAAATTGATGTTAACCAGAATGTAAGAGAAGAATTGTATAGCTTAGTTCTGTGGACTTAAAGGGTAACTGGGTGCATCTGCGGAACCATTGTTTGCACTCAATTAATATTCATGAAATTTAATGCTTTCTGTGTTATTGGAACGAATCGTGCGAAGTATTAGTTAATTATATTCAAAAATGTATAAAAAAAAACATTGTTAGTGTCAAGAACAAAAGAACAAGTAGTTTTTGAAAGCCATTCGACCGAAAACACAAATTATTTTAAATTGAATTAAACAAAGAGTCTAATGAAATATTATTCAAGAAATTGTTATTCATATTCAAAGGACTTGGAGGAAGGGTAGGTAAATGAAGAGCAAAATAGGGATGATGTGATAGGTGCTTTAAGCCATGAGTATTCTTTCTCAAATTGGATGAAGAAAGACAAACCGACGAGAGAAAAATAACAGAATTCCAACGAGGGAATAGAAAAACCAACAATATTGATCTGAGATTTCACTACGAAATCCATTTCGGAGAACCCAGACAAGGCAAATACATCAAAGAAGCAGCTTCAGCGATGAGCTACATACAAAGATCAACTGAATCTATAAAACCAGAAACCATCATCGGAAGTTCTGTTAAATACCTACCAACCTTTCAACACAATTCTTCAAACTCTTAAGGTGCGATTGGCACTTTCCGACAAAGCGAGCATGTCGGCCTATTGAAAAGCGGTTTCACACTTAGCTGTTCGGAATCGGAAAAAATTGTAGGTTGTAACGAAGCTTTCATGCTACCTCTTACTTTTGATACTTTTCTGCTATCTAGTACTTTTGATACCGTAGTGTTAGTCAGGAGTCGACAGCACTGAATAACGAATGTACAACGTATCATCGCCACACCACCCACACAACAGAAATATGAATGCAGGAGACATTAGAGTGTTTACTCGCAGAGTATAACTCCCACATGGTTCCTTCCGAAATATTTATATAGGCCACCTGAATTTCGTGGAAAAATGATGAACCCTCCGCCGTCAACTTATAGACAGCCATAGACTCGGTAAGAACATATTTTAATTACATTTTATTGTTGCCGACTAAAAACCGTCCGACTATTGCGTACTATAGGACTTCCGTAAGGAAAACCTCAGTTCGCAGCTTCTTAACGTCCTCCGTGCCACCAGGGGCCGTACGTAAACCTGCCGATCCACCAGAGCTATTGCCTGTTGTTTTCCGCGCCACAAGGAGCCGTAAATAAACCTTCTGATCCACCAGAGCTATTGCCTGCTGTTTTTCCGTGCCACAAGGAGCCGTAAATAAACCTTCTGATCCAGCAGAGATATTGCCTGCTGTTTTCCGTGCAACAAGGGGCCGTAAATAAACCTTCTGATCCACCAGAGCTATTGCCTGCTGTTATTCCGTGCCACAAGGGGCCGCAAATAAACCTTCTTATCCACCAGAGCTATTGCCTGCTGTTTTCCGCGCCACAAGGGGCCGTAAATAAACCTTCTGGTCCACCAGAGCTATTGCCTGCTGTTTTTCCGTGACACAAGGGGTCGTAAATAAACCTTCTGATCCAGCAGAGCTATTGCCTGCTGTTTTCCGCGCCACAAGGGGCCGTAAATAAACCTGCTGATACACCAGAGCTATTGGCTGCTGTTTCTCCGTGCCACCAAGGGGCCGTAAATATACCAGATTTTCTCTATTTGTTTCAGGTCAAGACGTTATCTACGATAAGGCACCTAATCGTAAGTCCTGACGACCGAGGACCAACCGTACGGACTGTACGGCACCGTGGCTAGTTTATTTAAGTTTATAAGTTATACCGTGTTAAGAGTAATTAGTTGTGCTTGTAACAAAGAGTTGGTACATTTAAGGTAAAGACCTTATCCTGAAGTTTCGTGTTTTTCTTCAGAAAGACCCTGGCTAATCCGACGAGCGAAACCTCGGCTGGAAAGCAAAAAATCACGTCACAAGGTCTCTCATTTATGTACGGTCCGTGGTTCCCCGAGCTTTGCCGTGTCACCATATTGATTGTATTTTTTCAAAGATGTTATCGTGATATAGCATAAGTAGGTATAGCATTGCTCACGGCTCTATTTGGGTTTCTCATTTGACCATACCAACCGAACAGGGCGTATTCTTTTTGGCTTGATGGCTGTATTGGAAAAAATACAATCAAGCATCTGCTATTATACGAAGCATCTTCATTTCAGCTGCCGTCAACTGCTCTCATATTTTTTGTGCATTTTCCAACATTGTCAATATTATGCGAGAGCTGGACGCACAACCTTGGTGTGGATGTGTCCATCCAGCTTACGAGGTATTTTTTGACCACAGAAAGTATAGGAGCTCTTTTCGCGACTTCGTTAACTATACTTATACTCGATGATTAATTTCGTCAACACATGCTGTTTTACAATTGTTCTTAGAACCGAGCTAAAGCTTCTCACACGTGGAAATGAAATGTGCTACCAAAATGAATGGACGGAATAGGCAGAATTGGATCAAAAAACCGGCCACACAAGTACTCAGTCTTTTTCGAAGGATAAAGAATCCTTTGATGGCACCATTGACAGCAATAAATATTGTTGCACTTTGGTGTTCTGTATTTTATCTTCCAGTTGATAAATCAAAGATTGTAATCAAGAGCAGACAACTGAAGAAGCTTACTTGGTGTACTTTTATCGTGACTTAGAACTCTTCAATGAATTTAGTTAGACATCTCACCTTCGTAACTGCTACTTCATGTACCTATATCCTTGATCATCCGCACATTGGGCTTCGGAACTCCTCGTTACTTATAGCTATACATGTCAGATTTCTAAGCAGTCGATCGAATGTCTTTTCAAAGACAATTAGCACACCATGTAATTCCTCTAACTAATCACCATGTTTTTGACAAGAATATTTTGGATTTTACCGGTTGCTGATTTCAAACAGCCACAAACCAGCATTGGTTTTCAAATAGTTTGATTACTTTTCGAAGCGTGCCACTCAATACTGACTCAATGATCTTCAAAGCGTGGGACATCAGCTCGCTCAAACAGTAAACTATCACAGTTTCATGTATCTCTCTTCCATTCAGACAATAGTAGAAGGTAACTTTCCTTATATTGCTTAGGCAGTCTTACACTTTGAGCTTAGAGATGAAAACCGTGAGTCGTCTAAGCCCGATGTATCCAATTTCTTCCAAAATTCAAACTGCATATCGTCTGGTAGTGGTACCCGTGACGTGATGGTTAGCATGTCCGCCTGATGTCAACTCAGAGGTTCGTGGTTCGAATCCCAACAGAGGCAAAAATATTTTTTCAAGGATATCACCCTTGGAGAGGAATTGGTAACTCCTCCGTTGGTAAATTCATTACCATGAAAAACGTTTTCTCGATTAGCCGTTCGGAACCGCTCCATTCTCTAAAAAGGCATAGTTGTGAGAAATGCGCTGGGCAAGGCGACTGCTTGCTCTGTTGCACCACGCTATTTATTTTGATCATATTTTAATATTTTCTGACATAGCACTTTTGACTTTTCTGGCCTTCTTAATCACCTCACTTACTTTTTCGACGGTGTTGTTAGATATTCCCGTAAAGTACGTTCCAGCATTTGGAGAGTGCTTTAGAGAAAACAGTTCATTCAATAGTCCATCACAATCTGTAGGCACCTGTGTATAATTTTGTTCTCACCCACAAGAAGCTGGTCTAGAGCATCGATATCGATATTGAACTTCCAGTGCCTGTTGTGTTTTGAGCGGCCATTTTGGAAATGGTTGCCCTTTTATTGAAACTGTTTCATCGTATTTCTGAAACAGCTTTGTTTGTATCAGCAAGCTAATTTTTTTTTTTTTAATTAACGCGCACATCAAGGGTTTATGACTACTCTTATAATGTTATAGAACACAGTGCGAGCATTTTTTAAAATAGGAGAGGATTGGAAAGGAGACATCGATGCACGTTGCTTTTGAACTTTTGCGAATCGTAATGCCAGGGAAAAACAGGGCCAGGTAGAGCATTCCACATACGGGTGTCGGAGTTCTCTCCCCTGTGCTCTTCACTCGGAACTGAGCGAACTCGTTCTTTTCCGTCTTCTGTGTTCGTTTGTGAGGTGAAAATTTCAATGTAAATTATTTTTAAGGCATTCTAATCATGCTTCGAAAGCAGCTTTCTTCTTACTTATCACTTATAGCTTTACTCTTATCATTCTATCGCCACTACTGCTCGTTGGTATTGTCCCTTTGAAACCCCCAGCAATGAGTGCTGCTGCAAGTCTGTTGCAGGAGATCTAACCGTGTTGATGGTGTTGAATATGTTTCTCTGCACATTCAAAATCAATTGCTCGCCATTTCTTTTGCCCAAAATTTCGGTTTTAATAGTAGCTTGTGTTTGCATAATTTCATTTACTACCTTTATAAAAGAGTGTGTCAGCAGAGGACGGATTTGCTGGGTGGCGGCTTATTCCAAGATGACTTTGCAGCTTTTCGCCACCATAGGCATCTGCAAGACATGTGACATCTGAAGCTGACTGTTAAGAGATTGAGAATACGTACTTTTGATTGAGAAAACTTTGTCGTCTGTCAATTTACCTGCGAAGCAATCAACAGCAACTGTTTGTAAACTACCTCAATTCTGAATTACTTTAAAGTTTTTCAAAACAACGTTAACAGAACTCTGCTGTTGTTGAACAATGACTAAAATCAGTCTCTTGTCATTTGCAACACGGGTTGGGTTTTAAAAAAAATTTAACATTCCCTTCCTCCCAAAACAAGTCGGTGGACACAGAATACTCGACAAATGAACACTTTTTTGTTCGAATACTTTAAATTTGAATCAAATAAACACTTCTCCACGCACCATTTGTTCAGCTTCCAAAGGCTTACATCTAAAACTGAGGGAAAAGTAAACTTATCTCTCCAATTTTAGGGACAGTTTCGTTATCTGTTGATCTATCATTTATTTTTGAATCAAAATCTAATTTGTCATAACTGGGGTGGCACCAGCCTCAGGTGCTAGCCATCAGATCAATTTATCGTGCAATGCTTGACGTTGACAAATCATCGTTTGTACTCTTTCACTTGGATATCTGCCAACCAAGCATATTCTATTCCCATCCCCGTATAACCTAAATATCTGACTTCATGGAATGTTCTGCTGTAACTTTCATATGGTCTCACCTGCTTATGCTCATATCATTTGCCATATTCATGTGAAGGACTGAAAATTTTATTTCAAAAATAGAAGAAATAAAAACCAAAGTGTTGACCAAAAAAGGTTTCATGGAATAAAAGTGCACATTCTCCTGTGCCAACATATTCTAGCAAGATTTCCCCAATCAATATTTGCTCCAAAAAAATATGAAAACAATTTTATTTCAATTCAAAAGAAGTTGTGAAGTAGGTTCTATTCGAGGCATATGCATGTATGTGAAGGGCAATATGCCTAGTCAAACTATCAACCAGATCAGATCGGTATGGGGATGAGTATTGAATCAATCATTCTGTGCATGTTTTACGAGATGCAGCTATCAATTGGGATACGTTCTATTTGCACCACACGAAATCACTTCAAAACAAACTGCAGTTCAATTTGTGTGCATGTAGATGTGAATGTGCATAGTTGTAGAACGAGTAGGTATGTACATCCACAGAGTTCACTTCACACCCTGTTCGTGACTTTCACAAAGAAATTAAGTTATGTTGAAGAAGAAGGCAGTAACGAGCGCAGTGCGATGACCTACTGGAATCGTCTTGCACTTGACAGCAACTGTTGTGCCTTCTCTCTAAGAAATATAATTAAATCTTCTGATTTCAGCAGACACTTCTGCCGCACTCTTGCCTGTCGTTGACTTCCATCCAATGTAGGAAGGCATAGATCCTTCCGACTAAGTGTATCCAAAGATAAACATGCAATAACAACATTTGTTTCGTCCAGTCTGTCAGGATGTTCCCTTTTGCAGCCAGTCAGCCAGACAAATACACATACACACACACACACAGATAAACGATTCAAACTAATTGAAAAGCAAAAAGGCTCACACCACACAAAAAAAATAGTTTCCTGGGCGGCTGCAGACGGAAAAAGTTTTGTAATGGAAATTGTGGCGAATGATAAATGGTTCTTTAAAAAGTCTAAAATATATGTATTGCCTTGTAGTGGTGGCATTGAATAAGAGCCAGACACTTGAGATAAGAAAAATATAATTTTAGTGCTTTGATAAGGATCACGCTTGCAGTGAGGAGCTGATAAAGGAGAATCCGTTGCAATTAGAGTTTAAAAGTTTTCCATTAGCCATGAGGAATATTTTCGTTGAATTCATTAAAAGAGCAAAAAAGTTAATTCTCTATTTAAAAGATGCTCTTTTCAGCTATTTGCCTGTTAAATTTTCTTTGATAGAAGACTTTGCATATTTTAGAAGAAAATAATTGCGAACAACCTATCGCCCACTTTCACCAAAACTGGGTGTCATTTTTGACCTAGGACATGAAGCCACAGTGTAGTTTAAAATATTTGAATTGGTTTTGGTCAAAAAATTGGTGTTTTTTACATAAAACTATAAAAATTCCGTGAAACCATACAAAAGACACAGAAGCATGGACTTGAGGATGCTATTGTTCGGTCTCACATGTGCTGGATTAACAGATAGGCAGAATAGGCAGTTGCCTAGGGCCCCCGATTTTAGGGCGCCCCCGAAAAATGAAAAAGACTTCTAAAATTTTCTTACAAACATAACATTAATAATAAGAACTGCAAATAAATTTTACTCAAATAAACAAAACTCAATTGACCGCATTCAAAAGGCGACGAAATTTGACTAATTGTATGACCGTGCAAAGAAGTGTATCGAAGTCAAAGGAGAGTACATTGAATAATAAAAAAGAACTATCTCAAAATGTATACTGGTTGTTTTTATTTTGAAAAATTTCGATTATTTTTGGAACAGAGGGTGTAGAAAGAAGCCTTCAAGCATAAATTTCAACTAGAATGATTAATGATGGATGACAAATAAATGAATGTATCATTTAGTATCATTTAAAAAATACCTTTTCGTGAATGTCCGAGAATAAAACACTGAGGGAAAAACTGTGTCCGATATTTAAATGGGAAAGCATTAAAATTGCAGTTGTTGGCGTTTTTAAAGCAACACCTTTAAATTGAATTGAGAGTAGTTTGTTTCAAATACAAAGTGCTTTTGCGAAAGCAGATAAGTAACTTTGGCTTTTGAATTGAATAGTTCCCTTCATTGATTCGAAATCTAACTTTTTCGAATTTAGATCAAAGGAAAAAGTATTAAAAATAACAAAGTCAAATCATACATTTTTAAAAGAGGTTATTTATCTGTCGATTCGACTCCTGATGTATCGTATGTTGACCAATTGTCTATTATTTTAAGATATGTTTCCCCGAACGATTTTCAACCAGTCGAAAGGCTTATAACTTTTCTTCAGTTGGAAGGTCATATTGGTGAAAGTCTAGCGAATCAAACTTTAAAGTTTCTTACTGAAGACTGTGGTTTATATATTCAAAATTGTAGAGGACAATCATATGACAACGCATTAAACATGTCCGGAAAGTATAAAGGTGTGCAAGCAAGAATATTGAGTTTGAATGAGAATGCGATCTATGTTCCCTGTTACGAGCTCCCTTAATTTGGTTGGAGACCATGCTGTGAAGTGCTGTTTTTATGCAGTAGATTTTTTCACCATTGTACAGACGTTATATAATTTTTTTCCTCCTCCACCTATCGTTGGGCGTATTAAAAAATAAAATAATCAATGAGAAAACTTTATAGACATTGTCAACTACACGCTGCGAAGCACATTCGAATGCGACGAATGCAGTTTACGATTCATTTGATATCATATTAGAGGCTCTAGAAATCATTGCTGATGATGAATCACAAAATACTGATACTCGTTATGAGGCGACGTGTGTCGCGAATAAAATGCAAAAATTCGAATTTGATTTCAAGTTGATTTTATGGATCTCTATTTTGACTGCTATGCATTCAGTGAGTAAGTCATTGCAAATTGAAAAAGCAGATTTGCAAACGTGTGCTTTTTTGTACGGATCGTTAGAAGAGAGTTTAGTTTCGTTTAGTGAAAAGTTCAATGATTTCGAGGAAAAAACAAAACAATTACTACCGGGTGTGGGTTATACAGAAATCGTAAAACGTACTCGTCGTAGAAAAAAACAACCTAATGACGGAAATGCTCCAGAAGTAGAATTTTCGCGCGATGATTTTAGGACAAAAGGTTTCCTCGAAATCATCGACAATCTTCATAGTGAGATCAAAAGACGTGCGAAAGTGTATATGGAAGTTTCAGAGAGATTTGCATTTCTCATCAACCTCCACGAAGCTATAAACAACTTAGTTCGTATTTATTCCAGAGATTTGGAAGAATTTTTAATTGAAATGAAACAATTCCAAAGTTACGTGAACTCCAGATACACTGATGCACAAAAAACTCATAGTCATTTGTATAAGATTCTAATGGAAGATCAATTAGCCGATGTATTTCCAAACACAGAAATAGCTCTTCGGATATTTTTAACATTGATGACCACAAATTGTTCTGCCGAACGATCCTTCTCGCAATTAAAAAAAAACAAAGATGCTAAAATAGACTACTGGCCCATGCTGTAAAAATTATGGGTCATTTGAACCACCAGGTGACCTATCTAGAACGATATAAGAGCATAAAATAATAAGATTCAGCACTATGCCGTCACTTGTAAGCTGTTCAACTGAGTTCAGGTGAGAATTCGAAAGTACAGGTAGAGTGAGTACATTTTGGTCACATATTTTTGTACGGCATTCTTACCACCGATAGGTCCATGAAAAATAATAAGAAAACGCACAGTGCCGTAAAAAAATGGTGAGCCACAAAGTCGGATTTTTTTTTTTTTATTTTCCGACAATCACCAGGGTAAATTTGGTCATTTGATTTTATACGGCATCTATGTCATACTATTTCAATACTGCTTCTAATCCATTATTCCGCAACGCCGTACAAAAATCATGCGACAAGGGTAACAAATCGAGGGTTGCCACCCCCTCTCTTTCCGTGGTCCAGGGGGTGATTTTACACAACATGAAATAAATTTATTTTGAAAGTATTTTATGCATAAATAATATTTTTTCATATGCCGTACATTTTCGTTGGTCCAAAGGGGAAAAAAAACTGAAAAAGAAAAAATTAAAAAAAAAAAAAATTCATATAACGAAATGTAAGGTGAAATTTTTTTTATACGGCATTTAAATAGTTTATTTGTACTAATTTTCATAGTCTTTTCGTGATTCTAGGTTCCTAGTTACAAACTATGTTAAATATGGGTTTGTATACTATCGATTTATACCAAAATATAGTTATGTTGTCACTGATAATGCCAAAATACAACATATTTTTGAGAAGTACTCATGACACTGAAGTTAGCAGACACCTGTAAAATTTGAGCTTTTATTTCAGAAATGAATAAGTGGAAAAAAATATTTTAAGAATTTGTGCTTACAGTTTTTTGAATTATGTAGATGTGTGTTTGAAATCTACGTTTTTATTTACTTGATTACAATAAACCGTGGTGGGGCATAATACGTTTGTTGCAGATCCACTACTCATGGAACAAACTTTTTATGTTCTGCAAGAATATGTATGCGTTTTATACAACGTAAAAGCAAGAAAAACTGTAAACGAAGCAAGGTGTATCATATTTGAAAGGATTTATACGCCGAAAAGTAGTAATGAAGCTTTCAAAAAGACAGCTATGAGATTGGAAGCAACATCGTTTCCCCCTTGTTTCCGGGAGTTGGAGCAACATCTGAAGAGAAGTACCTACATAGCACAGATTTGGTGTAATGCCTACAAACAAGTACCGTCGATCTTGTTTCCAATAAACTATGGTTGGGTTGTTAATGACGGTCGGTACGATTTCGATTGATTTCACGGCGAGGAATGCCCCCAAAAAGTCTGTGACATAACGGAACCGGATGAGGAATCAGGCGAAGAAGATGATGACGTCATAGGTAAATAAATCTTTACATCTTTAATTTGTACGTAAGACTTTGATTTTGACAAATACATATTTATGTTTCAGAAAATAATAGAGAAGATAATTCGGACGTCGATGAAGACGTTGATTCCGATGACAACTCAGCAACTGATTCCGATACTGAATAAATTTATCGAATTTTTCTAAAAAATGAATTTTTTTTTATTATTACATTAAATATTTAGAATTTTGCTAAAATATGATTGTTTTATTTATTCACATCATTACCATGAAACAAATCAATTATATGTATGTATCAATAATGTTTGAAGTATATATTAAACCAAAAAGTATATAAAACTGTTGATACTGGGATTGACAGTTTCAATTCTTGGACATAATATACACACCGTTTCAGTTCAGTTAGACGTCATAGTGTTATTATTTTCTTCAAAAATATGTTAATGCCGTACTGTATCAGATGGCCATAAAGTACCCTTAAAATTTGTAGCGTCACTTTCATCAGCCTAAAAGATATGGTCTGCATAAAAATGTACGGCATAATTTTTTCCTAATTTATCTATGTTAATACTATTTAAAACAAGGGATAAAACGTAAAAAACTGCTATATTTCATTAATCTATGATATTTAAACTTTTACAATAATTTGCAAAATTTCAGTTTTTGTATTTCTCTATAATTCTTTTTAGAACGGTTTCTTTTAAACGGCAATACTATGTAACAATTGTATTTTACAATATCATGTTAAAAAAAAAGTTTCCGTACAGGATCAAATGATTTTACAGCTATAAAAATCAAGGATACGATGAAATGAAGATAGTTATTGATATACATTCAAATGAACAATCATTTTTTGACGGTATTATTTTTAATAGTACTTTTGAGTGCTAGATAATGTTTTGGAACCTAAGCCGTACTTTTTCAAATCACCCCCTAGACCACGGAAAGAGAGGGGGTGGCAACCCTCGATTTGTTACCCTTGTCGCATGATTTTTGTACGGCGTTGCGGAATAATGGATTAGAAGCAGTATTGAAATAGTATGACATAGATGCCGTATAAAATCAAATGACCAAATTTACCCTGGTGATTGTCGGAAAATAAAAAAAAAAATCCGACTATGTGGCTCACCATTTTTTTACGGCACTGTGCGTTTTCTTATTATTTTCCATGGACCTATCGGTGGTAAGAATGCCGTACAAAAATATGTGACCAAAATGTACTCACTCTACCTGTACTTTCGAATTCTCACCTGAACTCAGTTGAACAGCTTACAAGTGACGGCATAGTGCTGAATCTTATTATTTTATGCTCTTATATCGTTCTAGATAGGTCACCTGGTGGTTCAAATGACCCATAATTTTTACAGCATGGGCCAGTAGTCTAAAAGAGCTACAACGCGACAAGAGCGACAAGACATGTTAGGTATACTTTGCATTGAGTCAGATTTATTAAAGAAAATTGATATTGATAATATAATTGATCAATTTGCCGAAAACAAATGTAGAAAACGACATGTTTAAAATGTAGATGGTAACTTTATTGATATTATAACGTTTGACAATAAAATTTTTATGAGAGCTATATTTTTTTTATTTTAATCGAAAAAGAAGGGAACAGACGTGAAAAAAGGGCCCCCAAATCGATGGTTGCCTAGGGCCCCGTTGAGGGATAATCCGGCTTTGCACACGTGAATTCAATGTCTGGAGAAGATGACTCAACAACGAACTGTATGAGCTGTAACTCAACTAGTCTAAATCTAGAAGAGTAACAGATTACGATGCTATAATTTTCACAGAAGCAAGGATAATTGGCTGAATGGATTTAAATGAAATTTGGCACTTAGCAGGCTTGTTACTTGAAATACTTTCTATTTCTAAATTGTAATGTCGGATAGTGGCTTCTTGGAATATGAGTCTGGTTTAAGGGGAAGAACAAACTGGGCTTGTGGTAATGCTTCTGTTGTGCACCCTTAGCTAATCGTAACAATGATTAAAAAGGTCATACTTGGTTCGATGATTAAGAAAGATGTAGAGATAGTAGGAGAAATAGAAGTAAAGACTATTTACAGATTTAAATAACTCACAAGATGACCTCTGCAGTGTTTTAATACATGAGAGATTTAAACCGAGTTTTCGTTTTGGTATGACAGTTTTTTTTTTAAGATTTGTTGCTAAAGCTCAAAGAAATTGAGACACTTCATTACGAAAATTGAAGGCTAGTGCTTACCATACAACAGGAGTTTTGTATTTGATAATGTAAGAGATGAACCAGTTAAATAAGCGTTAAAATCTCGCAAACGTATTTGCTTGAAATTTGAGGGCAATAATAAAAAAAAAAAAAAAAAGACTCGAGCCCGTTTTGTATTTGTATTATCCTGAACGATTTGAGAAAAACAAATGACCCACTTAGATTATCAAACATTTCAAATTTATCAAGCCAATCTCATTGTCATTTGTCAACAATTTTCAACGTTCCCAATTGTTTTTCTCAGAAACTTTTTGCAATGAATAAATAAAGCATTTCCAAAGGGAGCATCCCCACTGACGACATCCACTTAGATATTCATCTTGCTTTTTACTTTGCCACAATAAGTTGAGGATTTCCATAAATATATCTTGACCATCTTGCTTACAACTTTTCAAATAAACATATCTACAAAAGTACTCTTTATTTTCTTTTTTTTTTTTTTGCAAAATGGATTCCGAGATACGAAAAGAATGATGACTGTAGACAAATTCATCCAGCTATTGACACTTTTATTACTTTTTGAAATGTTGTTTGTTTTTCCTTCTTTAACCGGTCTTCCAACCAGAAAAGGGTCAATGTAATTTAAAGTAATGCCCCCAAGAGAGTATTGTTATTCCCAGTTGGGAGTCGCAGAAAGTCATCTCTTTGGAAGAGCATAGTATTCCAGAATGGGATAGGAGAAAAGTTGTGGCTATAAACAGTTTACTGCGAATTGATTCACAAAATGTTGGAATTTGGATAAAATTGTCTGGGCAAATAAATTAAATTTCTTATTCATGTGTTTGAAGTGTAGTGTCTTGTTTAGAATTTCGCTTGACAGGCGCGCCTGTCAAAAATGCAATTTGTTTTATTCTTTCGCAAAATGATTTCTTACAGGTAATTCCCATAATGGATGGTTCTCGCTTTCCGGTATGACAGAAAACTGTACAAAAGTTAAGAAGTATGGAATTTCACAATGATGTTGGTATTTTATTCAAAAAATCTTTGGTTAACGTCAGATTTCATGAAACCTCCGCAAAACACACTGCTCCTGAGCATTTAAACAAACAGACAGGTTGAAAATGAGCTAGTTTGCGTTTATTTAAGTTTCAAGGTTTGTCTTGTTGTAAAGGGTATCCCTTACATAAGCTCGGCATCGGAGAGAATTAAATTTAGTCTACCCCTGAAGTTTTAAATATTCGCATGAATGCCCCAATGATGAAGCCTCAATAAAAAGTAAATTAAAGTTGCAAAAGTGGTCCTCGAATTCGTCGGCATTCGTGATGAGCTAGCTGTGTCATCATAAGCCCATTAACCAAGTTTATAAGTCTTTAGTTATTGCTTTGTGGAGGCTTTCAACTTTTTAATTGCTTTGTATGTTTTCTCGAATTTAATGAACCTTGCTTGGTGTATCTACAGGACAGAGATCCTTAAATATTTTGTTTCCTATTAGGTCTCCAAGTCTCTGCATTTGTATATTTAAGGTTGGATACCGACTATGTTTCCCCATTTTCTTTGTACAAAACCTTCTTCCTAAATATCCGGTCTAAGCTCACAGTCAATTTCCCTCTATCAAAGAAGACAAACACGTGTGACTTCCACAGCAACTCTTCACATCCAGAAACCAAATGTCCTCACGTTTGACCAAACACTAAAAGAAAAACGACAAAAAAGGAAAAAACAAACAAAAAAGTTTTGCTGTTTGTTTTACCAATGTGATCTTATTTTTTTTTTTTGCGTCGTGGAAACGTTGAACTTTTTTCATACAAACATGAAGCTTATAGCATCATCATTGCTTGTTGGCAATTCAACGGGAAATTTTCCAAACACAAGCGAAACGAAACGTAAAACACTATACGGTTCCGGACGTCTGTATTTGTACATTTGTATACATGCATATAAAATATAGTTGGCTGTGGAGAAAAGATCCAGGTCATCCAACTGTATGGCACGTATATGATTATTTGCTGTTTTTCCTCTGCCACCCGAGTCCCAACCCCACAGGTCTAAGGGGATGTTTTGATGTGCTTTATAAGTATAGTATAGGTATGCGGAGAGGGTTAAATATAAGGCAGCAGATTGCAACGAGTAATGTTTATTTGCAGCCTTTTCCACGTTCTGCACTGTTAAGTCAACAACGATTTTAATTGGCCAGAGGACGGGAGAATACCCTTTGGTAATTATTTGGATTATAAATTTCTTGGAAATAGAAACATTTAGCGTTATTCTCAGCTTCTCAACTACTCAGCTGTTGTAGTAAGCATGACAAATGAAGGGGCACTTGTGTTGTGTGTAGTTTGCTGTAAAGGCGCAAAACTATTCTGATCCTAAATCATTTAAATTACTTGGGATTGCACAGAGGAGTAAGTACGATAAGTAGCCATTGTTAGGAGAATCTTTTTTTTACCCACCAAAAAGATGAAGAGATTTACCGCTGCGGTATTTGTAACTTTTTGGCTCAAGGGATATAAAAACAAGGCCCTTTACTTTTGGACGAACTTAAGGCAAGACCAATGAATACAATGTGTGAGAAATATAAAGCCAATTTAGTAAAATTTATGGTTTGTGTCCGTACTTAGTGGTAAAGTTACACGGCCGGCATACTACTAAACTATGACTCCTCTATTTTATTTTTGTGTTTTAAATCTGGCAGATATGGTATTTAAAAATATTTATTCATGATTAGGATTAAAGGTTCTCCCAAAACAAAGCGTTTCTGCAGTTACAGCAGCTGCAGAAACGTTGTTGTCATCATCAACAACTTAAGCATATAAATAATAACTCCAGCTGTATTAAGCCATTAAAAAAATAGTTTCTTAAGAAACCGAAAATATCAGAATTGCATAGAAAAATGTTTGGTTTTATTTCCTATCATTGTTGTGAAACAAATTGCTGTTCTGGATTATTTGCTCGAAGGAAAAGTAACGGACAATAAAGTACAACAATTATTCTTTGCTGACGATGGAGCCATCATAAGCGAGGATCCTACATCCCTGCAACGAGCACTTGACGTTTGGATTGATGTTCTGGAAGGAAATGGGTACCGTATTAGCGCAAAAAAGACTGAATACCTGTGCTGCCCTTTTTCTGATCCAGACAAGCCTATTCCAGACATTTATTTGAATGGAAATGTGCTTCCCAAGTGTGAAAAGTTTAAATATCTGGGATCTATGATCAATAGTGAAGCAACTTGTGATGACGACATCAATCATCGAGTAAGCGTAGGGTGGATGAAGTGGCGAGAAAACTCCGCTATCTTCTGTGATCGAAAAATGCCCCCTAAGCTGAAGGGAAGACTCTACACAGCAGTTGTCCGTCCAGCTCTGACATACGGTTCACAATGTTGGACAATGTACAAAAAGTATGAGAGCAAATTGACGGCAGCCGAAATGAAGATGCTTCGGATGACAGCAGGAGTAACAAAGCTTGATCGAATTAGAAGAATTAGTAAGATCCGTGGAAGCCTTCATGTCAAAAGTACCATCTTGGACAAAATTCAGCACGACCGGCTCAGTTGGTATTGTCATGTTCAAAGGAGAGATCCGCAGAACCCCGTCCGAAAGCCAATATCGTACAACGTTTCAACAAATTCGCGACGAAAAAGAAAAGGCAGGCCAAAACACTCCTGGTACAAGCAAATGCAAAGACAGCAGCATTTGGTTGGCCTAAGACATGGAACAATCCAAAACCGGGAGGCTTGCCGACGCTTTCTGAGGTCAACGCGGCGTACCCCACAGGCGGATCACTAGTGTGAAGCAGAAAAGTGGGAGAGTTGTGATCGCTTCAAGATCACTACTCGTAACGCCGGAAATGAAGAAGAAGAAGAAGAAGATTGTTGTGAAACAAATTACTCGCAATACTAAAAAGCAAAAGGTGTTCAAATGAAAATGCAAAAATGTATAGTAGTATCTTTCGCGAGGAATTGGCAAGTCGTCCGTTAGTATTCATTGCCATGAAAAGCGCTTTCTCGATTAATCGTTCGGAACCGGCAGAAAATTGTAGGTCCCCTCCATTCCCCCACAAGGCATGGTTGTGAGAAATGCGCTAGGCCCAAGGGCTCCTTGCTCTGTAGCGCCACTCAATTTATTTATTTATTACAAGTTGTTCAAATAAAGCGACTAAGCTTCTTTTTAAGGACTATGCTTTTTAATCAATTTAGTTTCAGTGGTCTTACAATATTCTGCTTTATTATTTTGTATAATTCCCCTGAAGAAGACAGCAATTCCCGACGAAAATACTTAATGAACCTTCATTATTTCATTATTATTAAAATTAAATCCACAAATTGGTCAATAAGTCACCTCTTTATGATCCCGAAGGGAACACAAATTTTCCACTTGTACGCTTTGCACTGGTGATGGGCCTATGTATTACTTATTTTCGACTTCAAAACACGTCAACAAGCCTCTCGATTTCGGGTTGTACCATGTCTAAAGCCAACTAATCGCTGGTTTCGTTGCATTTGATTATACCAGGGATTTTTTGAGCAGCATTTCTTCTTCTCTTTTTCGCTGGAGTTGGAATGTCAGGTGTCACGTCCTTTGTTGAACAACAATACACGAAGAATAAAAAAATATTTCCTGCCTCAGTCGAGATCTACTGACGAAAAATAAACAAGCTTCTCAAAATAGACAGTGAGTCCCCAGCGATCGTGTAGTTAAGAGTGAGCAACTCATTTTAAGTCCATGAAAAGATGCGGGTGGGTGAAGATCTCCACATCGAACATGAAAACACCCGGTAAACACTAAACCTGTCGTATTCTCTTTCTGCAAAATGGCAATTTTAACGTCATGTCTTCAATTGTAAGATTGATCTTAATCTAGATTGATCTTATAGTTAAGTATTTAGATATTTTAATTATAATTGTAGTTCATCACAATAAACAGAGAAACAATGAAAAGTATAGACCTATGCGGAAAAAGAGGTAGCAAAACAATATAATATAAGAAAATATAAAAATAATAGTAATAAAAAAAACAGAGAAAACAATTAATAATAAAAAACAAAATTAAAACCATTCTTCAAACGCTTCCTGATATGCGATTAAGCAACTCCCTCCGAAAGTTCTTTGACGAAATATTTCTTGCAATCGATGTGGAAGATTGTTCCACAATTTAATTGCGATAATTAAATAAGAATGCTCTCCAATGCTATGTGTAAAACGTAGTAGAACAATTTTAGCCCTCTTGGTGATCTTAGAAAGTTAAAATATGCGTGCAAATACTCGGGACCACAATTATGGATTATGTCATGAAGTTTCAGAAGTGATCTGTACTCATAAAACGTTTATATTTCTAAAAGAGAAGCTTTAAAGCTTGAAACACTTACATGTCTTAGTAGACCGTAAATACATGTAACGCAAACAGTCATTGAACGCTACATTTAATTTTCGCCTGCATTCATAGTCTAAGCAAGGTAAACTAAACAATTATAGGAAATAAAGTTAACAACAATGATTTTACTAAATGTGATTTCATATTCGGAAACAGTAAGTTAGATGAAGTTGTTAAGGTACGCAATCCACTGTAGACTGCCCTAATTGTTTCTGATGTAGCATCGCAGCAACTCATTTTTCTATTTATTTTAAAACCAAGATATTTAACTTGTTCAACATATGGCAGAGAAATTCCGTTTAACTCAAGCAAGGGTAAATGCTCTAAAGATATACTTCATCTTGAACAAATTATACCAAGTGATTTATTTGGGTTTAAGAGAATTCTGTTTGACTCAGGTTAAGAAACAACTTGAGATAAATCTTCGCTTACTCTAGCAACTCAATCTTCTAATAAGCCAGATCTTCCGGATAGATATAAAGTAACATCATCCTTACGTAGATGTATATTACTATTGACAATTACATCTGGTAAATCTTTTATGTAAGCGCAAAACAATAGCGGTCCCAAAACAGAGCCTTGAGACACACCTTTGTCGACAAGAATTGGACTAGATACAAGAATATTGATTTTCACCGTTAGTAACCGATTTTTTAAATAGTTTGAAAAAGATCAAGGACAGAAAGCGAAAATTGAAATGCGGACTTGAGCTTTTTTAAAAGCACTAAGTGATCAATACTATCGAAGGCTTTAGAGAAGTGAAGCATTACCATGACACAGATATCGTCATTGTCCAAAGCAGTTCTTAAATCATAGGTAACGCTAACATAGATAACTGCTGATTCACAGCTATGTTTTTTTCATAAAACCTGATTGCCAAACTGATAGTTTATTGTTCATGTCCCAAACTTCCTGAATCTGCTGTGCTAGTATCTTTTCAAAAACCTAAACAAAGAATGAGAGCAAACTGATTGGCCTGAACTCTAATGGGCTGGTGGGTTTTGAGCTTTTGGATGCAGGGATTACTTTAGCGGACTTCCATTTTACAGGGAATTGACGGCTGTAAATACAATAATTAAAGATGTCTGCAAAGAAGGGCAAAAGTACTGGCAGAATTAATCTAACAAATTTGGGTGAAACTTCATCTGGTCCAATTGCATTGGGTTTGACTGACCGCATTGCAATAATTACATCAGCTTCGTTTACACACCGAAATTCAAAGCAGTCATTAGAATTACCAACATAAAAAATGAACGAAACCGCGATAGAGGTATCAGGTACCAAAACCGTAACCATTTTAGTGGGATCAAAGGAGCATTTAGGTTTCGAATTTTCAATCACGCCAAAAAACGCCAACGTCTTTTAAATTTTTCCAAAGATTTTTTAGATTAAGATGCGGATCAAGGCGTTTCATAAAAAAGGCGTTTAGAGCTACAAATTAAAGTGGTTACTCTATTTCGAGCGAAAACAAACTGACGTTGATTAGGCTCCGACGCCGACGGGTATCTTTTAAAACATCTGTAAAACCGTTCTCTTTCATTAATAAACACTTTAATTTGCTGAGTGAACCATGGACAACTATTTGGTTTCACAACTCTCGTTACAACTGAAACATACATATATTTCGTAAAGTTCATTTGCAACATTAGTTAAGATTTAGACTTTCGAATCAATATCTGCAGCATAGTAATGTTAGACAGATTTTATTGTAAATTGAGCAGATCTGTTCGATTTGTCGCTTTAAAATGTAATGTTTAAACGCAAATTAAAGTTTAGTAAGCAATATGTCAGATTTTAAACCCTCTTGTTCGATAAATTTTTGTTACTGAAGCCATAATAGAAGCTTAGACGGTTAAATGTCATATTCAACCGTTTCCTGGATAAGTTTGTTTTTTAAGCAAAACTGTAGGTAAGCTCTACGCACAGTTTTCATGAAAACCCTATTAAAATTTCTAGCTTAAATGTAAATGAGTCAGTGGTTTGTCTAACGTCTAATTTTGCACAAGGCTGTTGTTTATGTTGTTGTTTTCGATCAACGCAATCGAATAACTGGCATAGCACATCATACCGTACAAGAACTTGACAATTTTTTTACCAACTAGTAAATTTTCGCAGACTAGGCGGTTATAATAATATCTAATATAATAGTTATATAAATACCCTTTTTTTGTGGAAGTTGCATCTTCGAAGTTTATCTGTCTATTAAAGCAAACCGATTCGTATTTGAATGAGTTAGCTTTGATGCCTCGTCTGGTGTAATACTTAAAAAGACGTGTCAGATGCAGATGATCTTCGACCGGTCAAGCATCCGTATGCAGCTGATTCTTGTCGTTTTCTGGCTGCGGTTGAACTAACGTGTTACGGAGATACGGTCCAAGTATCGATCCTTGAACAGTTTTTGTTGTGCTTTCGGATGTTAATTTTTTTCTATCTTGGTAAGAAATGAACGAAATATGCCCAATGCGGGATTCAAGCCCACGAATCCGTCCTATCTACCAAACACTCTACCACTGCGACATGGCCACCCGACGATATGGTATGTTTCTGCACGTTATCAAATGTTGTTGTTGCGCTTTATGACGGCTTATTACGATGGTCGTAACGTCAAAAAAGAAAGAAGAAGAACTGAATTGCCAAAGATCTCCAATTCACTTAAATTCGAAATACTCGTCAAGCCCCGTTCTTCTTTCTCAAGACAAGTCGGCTTTTGTTTAGCAAAATTTAAATAAGCGCATTACCTGACCGTCAATATAAGCACACTAAAGTATTGCTATTTGGCTTTTTAGCTTCCTTTAATGCTGTGTCACAAGTCTCACAACACAAATATGATAACACATTACCTTACAAAGGCTTTTACGAATGGATATTTCCTTACGAACGTCTTCTCGTGATGTAGGTACTTATACATGTCTCTTTAAAAATTAAAAAGCTATACCTTAACTTTTAGCACTGAAGTCGTAATAAGGTAAAGTGACATCTTCTAAATTAATGGAGGTCTTATTTGAAAGTGACACTTTAGGAACCCGGCAGGAGTTAGGTTCGTATAGAACCCTCATATTGTGATTATAATCCACTTGAATGAGCATGAGCATGAAAATCGACAGCCAAACAAAAACAACCCTTTCAAATGTCAAAATTCAAACGTGTGTTGGTTTAGTTTTAAACATCCCTTCGAGTTTATTTTTGATTAAAAGGCAATCAAAACAAATTTTCATGAATATAATCTTCATAATTAACGAAAACATTCACCATGGCATTGAGTTACTATAAACCAACATTCCCTGCTTCCCATTTCATTAAATCCTCCAACCCCCCACCATAGTCACCGCATTTCGAAGCCTCAAAATCATATCAAGTTTTCGTTATAATAAACATTTCATGATGATTAAAGCTCATAATTTCTGTTCATGAACCGTGCGGTTATGGTCAGTAAAAATTTTGCTGATGGCCAGTTCAACATCAACGCAGAGAGCAAGTTAATCGTAGCAAAAATTTCGAATTTAATAAAGTTTTGATTTACCTCAGAAATAATTCATAGAATATTATCCCGCTGCCTGCCTGTGCCCTTTTTCAATGACACAAAGGGGGAAGACAAAAAGTTAAATCTACAAACTTTATTCGAAATTTCATTTAGGTCACTTTCTGCTGAACTGTTCACTTCTAGGTACTAGTGCACTGCTGTAGAATGTGCTCCTCGGTCGGCAATGTGCATTGAGCTCGAATTCCAATAAATTAAATATTCAAAGGAGCCAGCTATTCTGGGGATTTTACTTTAGTGAAACTCTACAATCAATGAATTTAGTCCTATGACATAATCCGGGGGATGATTTGTCTGCCACAGTAGCAAAGGGGAAAACACAGAGAGGGTATTACTGTCCGATCCGGTGTAATTCTCTGGTCATGGAAAAAGAAGTTCGAATAAAGTTTATATCAAAAACTACTTAGGAGAGTTGCAGGTCCAATTTAAAGTTTTTCGTTATTGGTAACAAAACCCGATGGCTGTAAAAAGATGACAATTCTCATTGTTCAAGTTCATTTCCTGTAATGAATGACCATTCATTTTGTTTGTGTTCTCATCTCTAGTGTGCTTTTTCGTGCTCATGTACGAGTATGTGCAGTGATATTGTCCAAGTAAATTTATTTATCACGATATGTTACTTCAAATGGAGTTGCTCGGACATTGTAAAGTTTCAAAAGAAAACTTTGAAATGGAATGTGCAGCAAGTATGTGCATCAGAAATCACTGCTGGAACTGAACAACTTTTACTTTGAATGGTTACATGAAATGAATGAAAGAATACACAGTTAAGGAAAAGAACCTACCTATAGGTAGCTAGTTCTTAAAACTTTGTTTTAAAATTTTATGGATCGATGGCTCAACTGATAAGGCATCCTTCTTCAATGGAGTTCTTTTCAAAATGCAAAGCTTAAAAACGAAGTGTTATGTTAACGAGATGTGTAGGAGTGAGTTTTAAGTGTGTTTGCAAAGGAAAGGCAAATTTTTGTACAAAAAACGGTTTTTTCGGCTACATTACCTGAACTCACTCTGCCAGGATTCAAACAAAATTTTAAAGTCGTTTCTTCATGCACAAGTTGCCAATACTCTCACAGCAAAAGTTTTTTAATAAAAACAATTAACTAAATTAACAGTGAGGTATTTAAAGAAATTGGTATAGTGAGGTATTTGTGACTATGGAAGGTGTCGAGTATTGTCAGTGCATAAGCTTTCCAAATTGGATGTGAGCAAGTGGAAATGATCCATTTTGGCTCGATTTTCTCAACCTACTTTTGGCTGGCAAAGGTTTGAACGAACATTTCGTGAAGACAAACGAAGATTGTTAGGACTCTCAAGGAGGTATGGGATACGTTACTATGAAGGCGTCAAGAGGAAATATCCAAAGTT
Organism: Melanostoma scalare; assembly: GCA_949752695.1. NCBI lineage: Eukaryota > Metazoa > Arthropoda > Insecta > Diptera > Syrphidae > Melanostoma > Melanostoma scalare. The sequence goes on along the minus strand of OX456985.1, from coordinate 207,466,954 downwards.
TGTATATGCATGTAACACTGTCTTATTGTGTTAAATATCTTGCTCATCAAACTAGGCCAACACCTTGTCACTAACAGCAGTAGTGGCAGTGATACCCACACGGATATAATTTGGTAGCCAGGTTTATGAAGTCTCGGGTGAACGACTGTTTACTTGGAAAGGCTCTCACCCAGCAACACCATCTTTTGCTGACAGAATTTTTCATGGGCGCGCCAAAGAAACTACACAAACAAGAGCTTTAAGGAGAAAACAAGAGGTGTTATCAGAACCAAGGAAAATGTAAGTATAGTTCAGTTCAAGTTGGCAAAGTTATCAGTGTGAAACCATGAATACTGCTCGAAATGCGTTGGACACTGAACAAAGTATGTGTGATTGCCGACAATATTGATTGGATAAAAATGTGGTTTCACGACAAACAACATTTCACGCGCCAACAATGTTTTGAAGATTCCTAACTGCATACGAAAAAAAAGTTTTCTTAGGAGTGCAATTCCCCACACAGGACTTGTAGATTGCTCGCAGAAGGCAATAGATGCTTGAATGAAACATTGGGATGTTTCTCAGATTCAAAATCTGTAATTCCCTGTAATTTGTTTGCCATCACTCTACTGGCACCGCCAAGAATCTTGGATATGGCGATCCGAAGCATTGCTAGGGGCTTTATAGAGACACTACCAACTAGCTAAGGAAACATGGTGATTTCGTAAAGAATCCAAAGCAGTGACAAGTAAAACTAAAGTGGTTTTCAAAGCATGGTTAAACTGAGATGAAAAGACTCACCTTGAAGTAAAGTGCGGCTACTGGAAACAGGAAATGCAAAAGAAATGCGCTAAGTCGAAGCAAAAAGCACGAGGAGCTCTCGAAGACTCTGTTCCGGCTGCTGATGAAAACAGAGCTGTTCGAGGATAAACGAAAAAGGACTCAAATAACGAAACGATTATTTTCAGTAAAAAATAAATAAACAAATACGCAGAGGGGCGTTCCCCAAGTCCTAGCGTGTTTCCCACAACAATGCCTTGTGAGGGAATGAAGGAGACCTTCAATTTTCTCCTGATTCCGAACACCTGATCGAGAAAGTGCTTTTCATGGCGATGAATTCACAATCGGGGCACTTTCCAATTCCTCGCGAAATGTGATACCCGTGGAAAAACATTTTTGGCTTCAGTTGGAATCCAAACCATCCCGCCACGGGTACCAAATATCAAGTCAGAAATGGAGAGACTCACAGGAGATCGCTTATATACGATGACGAAGGACAACTTTTATAAATGGCGACTGTGCACAGTGTGATGGCTTTCCGAACGAAAAGTTTGCTCAAAAGCACTCTCCGACAATTGAATTAAACTTTATCGAAGCGCCTGATATCACAGTCAAAGAAGACTTTGGCTGTAAAATAACTTGATAAATAAGGTGGCTAGCAAGGCGGGTGTATAGCGCATTTCTCTTAACCATACCTTGTGAGGAATGGAAGAGACCTACAATTGTTTACCAATTCCGAACGCTTTATCAAGAAAGCGCTTTTCCTAGCAATGTAAACATAAACCATGATTTACACCTTTTAAAATGCTGGTTTGCCGAACATAATCTTATTGTAAGCAGTAAAACCAAATTAATGTGTTACAGTCTTTCTGGTCAGGAATATCCGGATATTGATATTAAATTTTACTCAGCTGATTGTTACAGATATGATTTGCTGAAAACAAATTGTAATGTTCAATAACTTTTAACGGTGAAATTAACTGTCATGCTAATTGTTTTAATATTGGTGTTGTCAATGACTTTAAGTATCTTGGTGTCACTATAGATCATAATTTCAACTGGTTCAGGAATATTTCTAATCTGAAACAATACTTCCTCTCATCTACTCGTTGTTTTAATAATCTTCAAAAATTCTGCTATATGAACTTGCTGAAAACAGTATATTATGGTATTTTCCAATCGAAACTTCAGTACGGTTTGTGTTGTTGGGGTGGTGCTTACTATTACTAGCTTCAACAGCTATTGGTAATACAAAAATCTGTAATTAGGAGGATATGTAAGGCTCACCGTTACGCCCATGGATCTATATAAGAGACTGGATATTCTGCCTGTACGTCACTTGTACTATTTTAAGGTTCTAAAAGTTTTTTTTGTAAGAGGGGGTTACCTCCAAAGCCCAATATCCAATTATCCCAACATAAGAAGTAATTCCTTGTTTCTCGTTAATATCCCTCTTTTTTACACTACAAGCTACAGAAACTTCTACTCCATTGTGTCTTGCAAGTTATTTAACTTACTGCCTATTGAAACTCGGCTTATAAGAAGTCTGCGCTTATATTTACATGCTACAAAGAAATGGCTTTTCAGTTTTGACTATCAACAAATTCAAAATTTGATTCGTTACGTGAACTAGAACTATTTTCTGGTTTTTTTCGTGTAATTTAATGTTTTATTGTAATGTTTTGCATCTTGAAAATTTGTAAACTAAAATTTGTAAACTTTAGTATTCATTTATCTTCTTCTTTTTGTTTTACGTTCATATATTTTCCATAAATCCGTTGTTAATCTATTACTTCTTCCGTCTGTTAATTTCTTAAATTTTATTCTTCATAACTTTTCCCTTCTTTTAAATAATGATGTTTTTTCTTTAACCTTTTCAAACTTTGTTCACCCCACACAAAGTAAACACAAATTATAAATAAAGTAAACCTTTTATTAATGTGGCATCATCACAATTATTGTTAATTTGAAGATGCCATTAACTATTCCAATTTTCATATTTAAAAAAAAAAAAAATAAATTTCTTTCGAAGGCCTTGTCAATTTCTCGCTAAAAAAGTAATTTGGCTGCGTTTAGAACTCCAAGAAATACAAAAGTCCTGAGCCAAACGAGATATCAAATGAATTTTATAAAATGATGTGATAACGGACTTATGTATGTATATGGCTAACGATTGTTATAAGAGGTCCTAATTATTCTTTAATGCGGGATAAAGGATAATCACGCGTTCGTCAACAGTAGATGCAATTCTAAATAAAGGGTTTCAAGTGAGCAAGTTTGGTCTCTATGATGATTTGCATGTTATAATAATTGACTTCGAATAAATAATTGTATGACTACAAGCTGATCCTAAATAGGTGGCTTTCAGAAAACGAAGAGCTTTAGAGTCCTACGTACAGAAAATCGATTAAATTTATGAAAGATCAGTCACGAAGGTTGCATGTCATGTGGCATGTGGACGTGATATTAGTATTCCCAAGATCCATGGAAGGTTTAAAGTAAAAGGATCGGTTCATTTACTCGTTCAAAGGAGAAAACCAGAGAACTTTCAAAAAAGTCAACGTGTGACATTAAGACACGATCGTGATCTGGAAAGAAGAAAGCTGTGTCAAAAGATGTATTTCTGCCACAGACAAGTGTTGATTCACCAGCAAAAATTTGTTCTGAATCACTCAGTAATTCAAAACTCTGGTGTTAACGCACGTACCCATATCTTCAGTATGAATCAGAAAAGTGTAAAATTTGTGATTCTTGAGCTGTAGTTCAAGAAAGTATGTTAAAAATTTACGTATTTTGACATTGACTTAATTACTAGATTACTGAGAGCAGTCACACTCGACTTGAAAAAAAACCTCAGTTGCAGAGATATTGTGATTGCATCTCTTTACTTATGGATTTTAATGGACTTTTCCCTCTCAAGCCTCATCAAAATCAATTCAACACAATTCGTTTTGCTACTTAGCCCAAACCCGATGCAAAGTTAAACCACAGTACTCATTCCTTTCTCGCCCAAACCTCAATGTCCGGACTGTAAAAGTTCTTCTTCGATTTCTTTGAAGCGTGTTACTTGTTTTGGATCAGTAAGCTAATTTAGCCCTGCCTTTGTCCTGTATGCAAATGGTACTTTTTTAGACGTGTGGTTTTCAAAACCAAATAAAGCGCCTAAAATCTATTTTATGGGCAGGAATTTAGCTATAATATGAAATAGAGGTTCGCCACTATGCTTCGAAAATGATTTTGGGCAAGTGCCCCCTCTCTCAACCCCCTGCTGGCTCCAAGAACTTGCAACCGAAAGATCCATTCTTTTTGCAGCATTTGGGGCCGTATGTCAACAATAATGTGCCCAACATTCTCAGCCAAAGCGTCCATCGTCTAGGACTTATCTGCATAAAAAAGCGACTTCACATAACCACTCAAAAAACAGTCTAGTGGTGTTCAATGACCCACCTCAGAGCTAAAGATTAATCATTTGTGTCAGTATACTTAACGAAGTTCTTTTAAGAATTATGTAAAAAAAAACACGTCAGAAATAGTAAAGAGAAAGTAGGTACTCATCCCTGAATACAAAGTTTACCTCATCAAACGACTAACAGGCGTTATAGCCCGATTAAATTAAACTTCACCATCACACTGGTCGGCGCTAACTTGTTTATTTTGCTCTATGCTTCCCCAATGGGACATTGGAATCTTATGTCAATCACCAACGCCGCCGCCGCCGCTCGAACTTGGTTTCATAAATAATTTAATTTATTTGTTGGAAAATTCATTGTTATGAAATTGAAATAATAACACGAGTTTCCGTTGATAAACACAGCGCAACAACAACAACGATAAAGAAATATTAAATAACTTCTTCGGGACAGGCAATCTCTGTAAAATGTCCGGGCAAATTGATGACTTCAATTCACCCCACGGTATTCACACGTACATAGCAACAACTTGTTCCATTAATAATGAACTTTGCTATCTTTTAGCAGGGCGAACAAAATTTCATAGAGAAATATTCTTCAAACTGAAGTGGTTGTTTTAATGGTGGTAGTGGTGGCTGGTGGGTTCTTTGAGCGCACATTACACTAACCACATTGTCATTTTGTAGCTCTAGTTTTGCATTACTTATTCATTTGAATTTGTTGTTAAAGTTGTAAAGCTATACCAAACATCTTATTATAGAAAGTGATTTCATTTTGATTTTCTCTTTGTAGTGACTTCAAGGGATTGACTATTCGAGTGTAAAAGTTGACCCTGTATAAGCAAATTTAAACATAACTTAAATAATCCTCCATTCCCTCACAAGGCATGATTGTGAGAAATGCGCTAGGCCCAGGGGCTCCTCGCTCTGTTGCGCCATCCTATTTTATTTATTTATTTTTAAATAATTCGTAAGAAACTGCCTCATTTCAAAATGCGAAGGTCAACTAATCATTTAATTTAAAGAAGAGAATCTCATGGTTCCATTGAATAAGAAACTGAGGATCGATGGCAAAACGATAGTAACGTGACGTCACGAGGTAGTGGAGTAAAGGCTTAGTTTCAACATGGAGAGAAGAAAGTCTTCTTAATAGAAAGTGCCTGAAAATAAAAGGGTAGAAGTGGTCACGAATTATAACATAACGTAAAGTTAGGGTTAATCATTCAATCAATACTTTAGATGTGTGTAGTAAACTATTAGTAAGACAGCTTTAGCCACATGACGTGGATACCAAATTTGGCGCCACTTGATCCTAACACTCTTTATATATTGATAAGAGGCGTAAGGTCGGAACATGGATTCAAAAGTAAAGCTTACCAAGTGATAGAATGTACGTTAGGGGCAAAGAAGTTTTGTTTTTCACCTTGCAGAGAAAAAAATGGCATCATTGGAAAATACAGGATCAAATCTAAGAGCATCAGTATACGAATGTCGTTGCGTAAATTGACGTAACGTAAAATGACGCAACGTTAAGTGTAGTAACGTAATGTGTAATGATATACATAAAAATATAAGTGTGGTCTATTTGAGAAACCTAGAGTCTTATGGCCAATAATATTTATAGCTTTGTAACGTAACGCAATAATATTGTTTCTCCTTATCCAAACTTTTCAAACAAAAGTCAGACTAATGCGATTTGTCTATGCACTTTTTGAGTTCTCCTTTATGCTCTTCGCCCCAATAGCCAGCAATTTACTTCACACCTCTACTCCTCACACCAACATCATCACATTGGCCCAACCAAAACCCACAATCATGTTCGTCCTATAATACATTTCGCACAGACAATACTGTTTCCTAAAGTTAATTTCAGTGACAAAGACAACTTCAACTTTGAATGAAATTCTTTCGAACGTTATCCCAAAGAAACCTTCAAGCTTCGTGAAAAGTTTCTCTTACAGTCCCTAATCAAGATTAAGTGTCAGACACTTTATGAATGAGAAATAAAATATGGGCCCAGTTATAATAAACCAAACGACAAATGCCCTACGATCAGTTTCAACTTAATTGAGATTTACATAACGTTACAGCATTATGCACGTGCTAATATGCAAAAGATGCAACTTTGCCATTAAATGCCTCTGGACTTTCAAGCTAATGGGAGTTTAAAGCTTCCCAGAATTGTTGTGCATAATTAAACGTCCCTTCGAATATATCCATTTTGAATATTCATGCACAATTCTTTAAGCACACAGGAAGTGAACGAATACTGGAAGTAGGCATACAATAGAATACTTGTGGTTCGGGGAATTAACTTAACTTTAAACTACGAGTCTTTAAACGACAACAAATCATTTGTCCTCATTGCACTTCTCTCCATTCGTTCTCCTCATTTTTTTTGCCTTAAGCGCCTAGCTCTAAAACTAGATTTTGAATTTAATTTTGACAGTAAATTACTTCAAGGAAAATAACTGCATTTGAAAAGGACAACATCCGTCAATATAAGACCCGACGACTTTGCTAAAAGTAATAGCGAATTTCAATTAAATTGTCATCTGCAATTTCAGAAATTCAATTATGTTCCAACAGTAAGTTCTCGAAATTAAGTTTACCGGCGCAACATCATCGTTTGGTTTGGACTGTTCGGGAATTAAGTTTGAATGGAGTTGATTTCATAACATTGCTTCTGCTGGTGCAGTGCTGCTCATTTTTATGCGAGTCACGAACTCGAAGGTTGCCGCCAGACAGTAGAAGCGGAAGTAGGGTCGCATATTGAGTGGTATGAAGAATCACTTGTGGTTCAATGTCCTTTATTTTGGGTTGGTTTTTGCTTATTTTATTTATTCGACTAAAGTAGAAATGAGAAAATGGCTGTTAGTGTGGGCCACATCAGTGAAAAACTCACATTGTGTAGAGTTCTAGTATAATTGTGTTAGATATCGCAAAAAGCTGTCATTTATGGAGCACAAAAAAACTTAGATAGGGATGTAGGTTGCTCAGAGGAAATTGAAATGCCATTCCAGAAATGAGAAGTGAAATCTAATAAGTTGATTAAATTTCAATTTTTGAATGTGGCACGATGCACTGCACGTAGTCGGTGTGCTTTTAGAGAGTTCGTTGTACGTTAATGGAGTTGGTGATTTCAGTTTTAGACGTGTGTTTAATAAAGCGGATATTTTTTGAAAACAGGAATACTGGACGCACAGCAACGGACGATTAGCTGTCCCAATATATGCTTCAGAGAGTAAGGAGGTATTTGCACTTGAGTTGGCTGAAGAGTGTTTTTGGAACGATTATATTATTACCATTTATTGAATGTATCGATTGACTTTGGAGTAAGACAGCTTTAAATTTGATATAGCTTATGTAAAAGCGATAGTGACAGCATAAGCGCAATACCGACAGTTAAGGCCACAGCAGTTGTGTCAACGAAAGCGACACCAGTTTAAACAGTAATAGTGAAAGTAGTGAAAGTAGTAGCACAGTTCGGACAGTAATAGTGAGAGTAGTAGCGATAGTTGAGTACACAGTAATAGTGACAGCAAAAGCGACATTAGCTGCGACAGTAAAAACGACAGCAAAGCGATAGCGATGATGTCAGCAATTGAGACACCAGTTATGACACTAATAATGACAGCAAAAGCGAAAGCAAAAGGAACAACAATATCGACAGTTAAAGCCACAGCAGCAGTGTCTACAAAAACAACACCGTTGCGACAGTAATAGTGACAGTAGTGGCGATAGTTGAGTCCACAGCAATTGTCACAGTAAAAGCGACAGCAACTGCGGCACTTAAGACGACAGCAATTATAATATCACAGTGATAGTAAAAGCAATAACGTCAGCAATAGTGACACCCGTTTTGACAGTAATAGTGACAGCAATAGCGAAAGCAAAAGGAACAGTAATATCGACAGTTAAAGCCACAGCAGTTGTGTCAACAAAAGCGACACCAATTGTGACAGTTATAATGATGATAGTAGCGATAGTTGAGTCCACAGTAATAGTGACAGCAAAGCGACATCAGCTGCGACAGAAAAACGACAGCAAATGCGACATTAGCATACGACATTATCGATAGTATCAACAATAGTGATTATGTCAGCTATAGCGACACCAGTTGTGGCACTAATAAAGACAGCAATAGCGATTGCAAAAGCAATAGGAATATGAACAGTTAAGCCCACAGCAGTTGTGTCGGCGAAAGTGACACCAGTTGAAACAGTAATAGTGACAGCCGTTACAACAGTTGAGCCCACAGCAAGAGTGACAACTAAAGCGACGCCAGCTGTGTCAGTGAACGCCACTGCAATAACGACAGTACAGAGGAGGTGACAGTGATAGCGATAATGTTAGCCACATCTACAGTTATGGCCACAGCAGTTGAGCCAATAAAGGCGACGCCAGCTGCGACAGTAAAAACGACAGCAATAACGAAATTACTGTGAAAAAGACAGCGATAGCGAATGTGACACCTTTTTGACAGTAATAATGACACCCATAACGACAGCGAAAACCACAGCTAAAATTACAGCAATGTCAATTCCGATTACCTTTACTGTAATCTTTTGAGCTTATTACAATACAACAGTCAAAATTTATAAAAGCAAAAATATCTACTTGACTTTCTTCGTTGCTATCCGAAAAGTGACTCACTCGGTAAATATCTTTGTTCCATAAACAAAAAACAAAACGTACTATTACATGATAGCAGAAGCAACCTCATGAACCCTTAAATAATTCAACTGGTTGAATACAATGTTAATTCCTATTTTATTTCCACGACTACTGTTCACGTCTATATCAGGGGTTACTCCTGCTAACTAAGGCCTTATTCTAAGGATTGAGTCAAATAACCCGATTATCATTGTGGTTCGAACGAGAATGGTTTGTATATTGCAATAAGCACTCTCCAACTCTAGTGTACCTTTCCAAGGACATTAAAGAAACTGTGTCAGAAAAGTGTCACTTGACTTAATCTCAACCCAGACTAGGGTTTAACCAAACAAAAGAAGGGAAAAAAACCTTCGTCAATGTCGATGAACACAACATCCCCATTTTCCTTCCTACTAATGGAATGTTATTTTTTTCCAGATCTTTTATTTCCATATTCAAGCTCTCGAACAACACAATGTTCTTGTATATCTCTCTCTCCCTCTCTCTGCTCGCATGCACGTTTAATACTACTCCCCATGGAAATTAGACAACCGCTTGAGTATAAACCAAGCGTAGATACACCATTGATTTCGGAACTTGATAGCCATAAGTTGAACGTTGGTAAGCACAAAATCCTTCTGAAAGTGTTATGCTTGGCATTTATTTCTACAACGTGATAAGCATTGTCAAAAGAATGGAACAGACTCAAAAAAAAAAAAAAGAAGAAAACACTTTGCATCACAGGAAAAAAATGAGATATAGTGAGGGAGGAAGGTGGAGGTGTGGATGAAAATTTCGTTTTGAATTCATCCTGTTGATTTTGTCGTCTTACAGCGACAGCGACAACAAGAACAACAACATCAAAAAAACTGCCTTTGCCCGCAGACAATTTCCATCCACTGTGATGGCGATGGTATGGAGAGTGGAAGTTAATTTAATCGGATCACGCACACGAAACTTTTTGGTCATGCTATTTTATTTATTTTTGGTTGACAGTTTGGTTAAAAATAATAAAAACAAAATTGCTATGAGTAAACAAGGAACCAACTGCCATAGAAGATAGACTTTCGTTATTTTAATTCAGTTCCTCGCAGATAAATTGTTTTTCGGAGACTTAAGTTAGACCCTAACTTCCGTATATCCATCACGTATGCATCAAATACGTTTGAACTAAATCAAAACATTGAATTTTAAAATGTTGAGTTATTGTATTTTTAGTACCCTCTCACTCCTATCTCCTATCAGAAAATAAACAACAATAACCATGTTCACCTTTAACTTCAATACAAGAAAGTTTATGGCTATAAAATGAAAACAGCATGAAACAGCATACTACGAACTCGGTTTGCCTCGGAGACTGTTTTAAACAAGTATCAGTTCGTAGTAATATTCGAAGCAAAAACAAAGCACCACCATTTGTTGTCAGATTTTATGGAGGAGTTTTAAATCTAGGAGATGTTCTCTTCGGAATGCAAATCACGAACTTTGACCGAGTTAATCATAGTTTTCTATGTAAAAAGCTTAAATTGTATTATGGCTTTAGTGATAGATCAGTGCGCCTCATTCAAGACTATTTACATCATCGTACTCAAAAAGTAAAAGTTGGCAATTTATTTTCTGAATCCATCCATTTGCTTACTGGCGTGCCACAAGGTTCAATTTTGGGTCCAATTTTGTTTTGCATGTTCATTAATGACTTGCCATATGTTTGCAAGAATGTAATGGTTCATCTCTACGCGGATGATGTTCAAATTTACATCTCGCAACGGTTCAACTTATTGGAGGATCTGGCTTGTAGAATGAATGAGGATTTGAATGAGATCCATGCTTGGTCTCTGAGTAACGATCTTATGCTCAATCCAGGCAAATCACAAATAATTGCAATTTCCAAACGCAAGTTCGATACAAATAATCTGCCAGCTATACTTTTATCTGAATTTAAACTTGAATTCTCTGCTAGTGTCACAAGTCTAGGCATTAAAATAAATCGATACCTCTCTGCCACTGATCATATTAACTTATCTGTTGGTCGTATATATGCTGGTCTCCGTAAACTAAATATGTTTTCTTCTCTTATACCGACTGACACAAAAATTAAAATCACTAAGTCGCTTCTCTTGCCTATCTTCGATTACGCTTCAGTTCTTTACCCTAAGTTGGACTCTCATTCACAGCGTAAATTGCTTGTCGCTTTTAATGATATTATAAGATACATTTATTGTTTGCGGAGATTCGAACATGTCTCTCACTACCATCAACTTGTACTAGGATGCACTTTCAATCAATTTTTTGAATCAAGATGTTATATTTTCTTGCATAAAATAATACAAAGAAAAGCACCTTCATACTTAATTGAAAAATTATGCTTTGCGCAGTCTGCAAGGACAATGAATTTAATTTTACCTTCGTACACTTTCCTTTACTCATCCAGGTTATTTTTTGTATATGTTACTAAGCTCTGGAACTCTTTACCAACTTCGATAAAACAGATAGTAGAAATTTCAAAATTTAAGAATGCCATTTTTAACTATTTTAATCAGTCTATTTGATAAACAAAAACAATGTATTCAGTACGTGATTAAAATTTCTTTTTTCTTCTTTTTCTTTTTTACTACTTAGTATTTTCTTATCTTTTTCTCATTGTTAACATCTAATATAATATTTATTGTAATGCAACTATAATGTATAAAATCATAATGTTACATAGTAGGTACTATAAAAGACTATGTCTTATTTGTACACCGCAATAAAATGAATTGAATTGAATTGAATTGAACTTATTGTTTTATTAGTAAGCCCCGGAATGGCGGTAATTCAGGTGCACTTCGATATTAAAAACAGAAACATCAAAAGTGCATCCTTAAAAAGTTCGTTGAACTGTTTTTACATAAAATAGTAGAATAACGAATTGTTAAGGGTGATTATTTCACTATTATGCGAAAGCATGTTGAAATTAGCATGGAGTAGTGGTTAGAATTTCATCTGAGATTGACAAGTTAACTGACTATGATTTTGAAAGATTAGGAATATTGCTTTAGTTACTGCGTCCAACCTTACTCGATTCTCGATTGATTGAGCTTTTTGCTAAAAGTTGAGGTTTTGTTTCAGAATCGAGCTAAATGAGGTAACCACTTGAGTTGGAGTAAATTTTATACCTTTTTGACAAGAAACCACTCCGAGATCAGCTTTTGATAATCATAAACATCAAGGAACTTCTTTCACAGATTCTCGACTCGAAATGTTGATTTTCGCAACAAATATCTTTTCATTTTCCAGAAAAGATAAAGAAAGAAGCAAAGAAAGAAAACATGATTTCATTTCATTCAGTTGGACGCTACTAAACAGAACCCTATGGCAATCGATGGAGACAAAAGTCTTCCGTTCCGTTCATCATTGTTTATTTTTTTCTGAAGGATTATTCCATGTCAACAAAGCAGGATGTTTCAGGCGAAAAACATGACAACCACATACAAGTTGTACTGTTTCATATTAAACAGATCGAGATGGATCAGAGCCTAGTGCAATTCTCTCATCGAATCCATTTGTGGGAAGGAGAGGAGTTAATATTTTCAAGGAGTTCTGAACGGCTGGTTGCGTAATACTGTTTGACTTCATTATTACGTTCAGAGAGAAAGAGAAGGTGATTCCCTTGCTTTCCATTCCATTTTCTATTTCATTTCCATTTTCGGTCTAAGTAGTCTTTTTACGTCAAAATATGATTCCTACTTACTCACTTTAATGGTGGTGCTCGTGGAAAAATAGGGGCGTGTCTGCTTGTTACTTGAGAGGCTCGAGGTGCGAGGTCCGAGGTTCAAATCCAGAAACATTAAGAAACAAATATATGTCCACTGGTCACGCCTTTCGGTGTGGTACCCGTGGCGTGACGATTAGCATGTCTGCCTGTCGAGCAGGAGGTTCGTGGCTCAAATCCCAAAAGAAGACAAAAATGTTTTTCCACGAGTATCGCCTTTCGAAAGCAATTGAGAAGTCCTCCGTTACTAAATTTATTGTCATAAAAAGCGCTTTCTCGATTAGCTTGTAATTGGCAGAAAATTGTAGGTCCCCTCCATTCCTTCACAAGGCATGGTTATGTGAGAAATGCGCTAGGCCCTGGGGCTCATCGTTTTGTTGCGCCACCCTATTTATTTAAATTATTTAACGCCTTTCAGAACGGATTGGCAATTTCTTCCACAAAAATTTCATAGCTTTCTGGATTTGCCTTTCGGTCTTTAAAAAAATTGTAATTGCTTTCCATTTCGTCACACGGTGAGCTTGACAGAAATGCGTTAAGCCTTGGGCTCCCTGCTTTATTGCGCCACCTATGAATTTTTTTTTTATCTAATTACTTTCTTAAGGGACTGGACTTTTCAAACAGTCCTGGTTGAAAATAGGCTTCGACGAACATTATTTATCGCCAACCACATTCTGATTTCTGATTCTGATTGATCACTCTATAGTTTTGCACTTTGGGGATTAGGGCATTCCAAATAATGAAATTTAACCTGAAACTTATAGCCAAAAAAGTTCCCAAACAATTCAATTTTGCAAACGTTGATGCTAAAGCAAAGCTGGGCTGCCTGTAACCAGATCTAGAAGTTCGGCAAGCAGAAACAAAAGACATAAGAGCACCGCACTATCAAAATGAAAAAGAAACAGCGTGAAAAGCGATCGTTTGAATAAAATGAGAGATGTCAAAATTGATGTAAGATTCCAGGTTTTCAAACCTCGAATTCAAGCCGGTGATGACAAGAAAAGAAACATAGTGATAGAATTCCAGTCACCACCGAGGATCTGGAAGGACTACTTCTGGAGACTACTTTACGACGATGAAGACATAAACTCCGCTGTCAAGAGGAAAGCTTCATTGAACTTGGACGATGATCTAGAATGCCGTCCTCCCGATCTAGAAAAAGTTAAGTTTGCCAAAAATAAGCTTAAGCAAAGAAAACTCCACTTTTTCTTTTTGTTTCTTGTCTTTCTCCCAATGAAAAAACTCAAGGTCCGATTCTAAAAATGGAGTTTCTTGCAATTGCTTCAGTTATAAAGAAGTAAGCCTCTTAAACGTCACATATAAGATTTTGTCTATTGTAATATGTAAATGTTTGAAACCCCACATCGACAATTGAATAAATTTTTACATAACGGCAGACTTCAGAAAAAAAGAAAGTATAATATCGATGGTGTACATTACTGTATTTATAGAGACTAGCTGTGCAGAGTCATGTCTAGTTTTTGCATCCCTGCAAAACTCGTGCGGCTTTGCAACAAGACTTTGAAGAACTCCTCCTCTTCGTGAAGTTCGGTAAGGACTTTGATGTTCGAAAGAGTTTCACACTGTTATGCGATTTTTCACAAATCGTACTTGAAAAGATCGTGCAAAATTCAAACGTTAACACTGGGTGCATGAGATTGTCTCTTACCCAATTGAAGTAATGAGAAGAAGCAAGCGTGTTGTCTTACGTGCTTCTGCGACCATTGTTACAGAAGTGACCGGAACGGAGAGGTTGGACGGATTCTATTGTTAATGAGGACGAAATGGAATATATACCGTCATCCAATAAGGACAGGGGATATCGACGAACTGGAAGAAACATCACAATAGACAGTCATCGAGTTAAAGTAGGACTTAGCCAACCTATAGAGTCCGCTATATAAAAGGAAAATAACGCCAATGCGGAGATCAAACAGAAATTTACTCTTTACGTTTGCTGTTTAACGTGATTGAGAAATAAAATCCATTTTGAAACCTTGATCATCCTAGTCCGACTATACTAACTGCAGCACGGAAGCTTTATCTAAAGTTGATAGGGAAACTTTTGGTAGCTTTCAGAGAAAAAAAACAACGAGAGATCTTTGGTCCAGTCCGTGAAGACATTAGGTATAAGTTACAACAACGAACTGTATGAACTGCCTCACGAGCATAGTTAGAAGAGTGCACTTTGACTACTAAGGCTTGGACGTGTAAAGTGGATGGATGCCAGTTGGACCAATTTTAAAAGTCTTGCAAGTGGTGGAAGAGAACCTCAAGCGACTTGAAGTACAAAACCGGAGGAGGTGACCATAAATTGAAAGTGTTAGCGAAAAATGTTGGTTGCTTCCCTGGTTAAGCTACCTGAGTAAGCAGATTCCTGTTTATTATATAATATATTCAATTAAAAACTTTAGCAATACTTTTTGGTTGTTGTTAAGTTTTGTCTGCTGTTTCAAAAATTAGAGGTTTTCTTACAGAAGTTAAGTTAAAAATGTAAAAGGTGACATAAAGGACTTAAGACTAAACCTTTGACGCTTCACCAGTTTAAGCCACAAAACAAAAATAAACAAATAAATAGATTGGGGCAACATAGTTTGGAAAGCATAGGGCCCAAAATATTCCAGGGACCTCCAAATAAATGCGGATTTGGAAAGTTTCAATTTGAAAGTGCTTATCATGGCAGTGTAGCTTTTCTCGAGTGGAAAAACATTTTTGCCTCCCGTGGGATTCGAACCAAGAACCTCTGGGTTAACATCAGGCAGACATTCGAACCATCACGCCAAGGGTAACAACTTTTGCTTTAACGATTGTAAGAATTGCATCGCTATACAGCAGTTGTGATCCATTCGTGATAACGATGCTCGTAACACCGAAATGGAAGAAGAAGAAGAAGAAGCATTGCTGAAGTAGAGACGTCGCGTTACTTATTTTTTGTTATACCTGGTTATTTTTAAATTGCGTTCGAAGGACAGATATTTTCTTGAAATGAGAAGCTCACCACCCTCGTTAAAGGCTTTCTAGCATAGAAAGGTCCCGGGTGCTCTTTGAACGGATAAACAAGATGAGAAGGTCACTGGGAGCGACGCGACGACAAGTTTTTTGAAATCCGTTCTCATTTGATGCTCTTTCTGTGTCACGTCACGTTGGAAGCTTTTGAGACCACTCCTATTTCTGTCTCTGGCATTTTTCGTCCTTCTAAAGTAAATATTATGCTATCCTGAAAACTTGAAATCAGAGAAGTATAGTTCTTTTAAGTAACTTTAGTTCTTTTAAATAACTTAAAATATCTTAATGGTTTGGCCTTTATCGCACAACAGTGTAAACACATGTGATTAATTATCCCATTGACAGCATAAAACCACATTTGACTTGCCAATCAGGCCCGTACTTTTTTCATACTTAACTCTGTTCAAATAATTTACAGCACTGTATGAACATAAAACTCGTTAAACTCAACAGTTTCATTGTTGTTTTGTTCAAACATCAGCACTAAGTACGCTGTCTAATGGATAGAAAACCGAAATCCACCAAGCACGAAAAATAAAGACGGCAACTTCATTAAAATTTATAACCCTCAGAGTCGCTAGTAAGTTGTTTGTTGACGTCTGACAAACAATAATCACAAACTCATTTCCTCATATCAAATGCTCAAAACTAATTTGCCCCAAATATCGTTTTCGCAAATAAAACACACCAAAGTAGCGGCGAAATTCACACCCATGCGCTTATTGCACTTCCTGACATTATCCTCCACCTCCAAACTGTACCGCTTCGTGTTGAGTGTCATTCTAATTGCATGTCCAATGACTGAAATACAAGAGTCTTCATGTGACTAGCTTAAGCTACCTATATAGCTCAGCAATGCAATTTCACCTCCTCACTAGGTACTTCAAGTGAGTCAATCATTCAAAAAAAAGAAAAGCAGAACGAAAAATATATCAAACCAACAACGACAACGACACTGCTGCTTCCAGGCACTTATGCACCTTCCTTACATTAAATCTGAAATCCGTTTGCATATCGAGTGCCAGAGACCGGATTTGCATAATGTTCTACAGTAATTGCCACAAAAAAACACTCTCAAAAAAGAATACAAATTCAAGCTGAGAAGTAGCACCGGCAGCACAACCAGAACAAATACTGAATACAAAATAGTTTTCATAATTCACTACATCAAAGGACTCTAATAATGGCTGAAAGGATATTATTGCCACAAGCACTGGATCTCGTTTGCTTGGTTCGATTTGAACTGCAATTACCTGCAATAATGAAAAACATTTACTTTCGGGCGTTTTGCTTTGATGAGGCTTGTATTTCAAGGCAATCGTGGTATTTGTATAACGGGGTGGGGAGAGAACGATGGAGGACGTGACTAGGCTAAAAGTATCATTCTTGGAAAATATGTAAACAATTCTTCGTTTTACTTTACAGTTGGATGGCAGTTCTGATTTGATTTGATGGAGTTTGGCTTAAGGAGGCAACTGGAATTGGAACAGGAAATTTAGTGTGTCATGATTTATATGAAATTTCACAGATATGCGTGATTGAATGTCTATGGTTTTGTTTCTGCTACGTTTACGTAGATTGTTTGTTTTGATTTGTAATTGAAGAGGATGTTGACTTTTTGCCTCTTTGCTTTTGAAGAACTTTTCTGAATTGCAAATTAAGTGTCGACGGAGTATTTAAGGGTTGTTTCGTGGATAGCAGATTCCGCTTAGCTTCTTCCTCAAAAAGAAAAAAGCTGCCAATCAAACACTACCGGAGCCTCACACAGGAAAAACTTTTCGTCTTTATTACAAAGTCAATAAATTGAACACTCAGACATTCACCAATGTTTTCTAAGGACGTTCCTCAACTTGCTTTTTATTTACCCTAGGAATAAAAAAAAACTCATCACGAAGTATCGGAAACACATAACCCACAGAAACAAAGTCCTCATCACGTAGTGGCTCTAGTAGTTGTATTTAATACCTGCATTTAAAAGGAAAATTAAACTCTTAATGCGACTATGAAGTATTCAACGAAACAATAAAACCACTTTAACGATGAATATTTTATTATCATTCAGCTCTTACTTCAAGGCAAACCGATATCATGCTCCATAACCGGAAGTAGAGAAAGCAAGCGTGTCGCATTTAATAAGAGTTTCATTTAATTGCCGTTTTATGAAACAAACAAAAAAAACACCGAAATAAAAACAAAATCATGGAATGATTCATGGTTAGGGATTATTTCATTCATTTGAGGCAAATAGCTCGTCAAAACCTAATGAAAAAACTAAATTTCTCCGTCCCACCTCAACTTTCTGTTGTGGAGGGAAAAAATTGTCTGTCAAATTTAAATGCCAATTAATTTTCATCCTTTAAAGCGGGCTTCAACTCGTAATAAGTTTTTGAGAAAGCGGTTTACCTCACAAGCTAACAAGTGAGATTATTAATGCTGCCTTCACACGGCACAGATTTTTTTCTGCTCCTGACTTTCCTATATTGCCCATAGATTTTACACGCTGACTTTTGGTTTATGCTCTAGCCTGCCTAGGCTTACTCATATAGATATTCATATTAGAAGTCTGAAGTCTGTGCAAGAGTCTGTGTCGCATAAGATTCTTTCGAAAACCAAATGCGTAAAAATAAGACTAAATCTTTGAATAAACACTTCACTCAGTCGCCCAACACTACAGCATTCCACCATCATCTGCAGATCATCTTTATGCCTTCATATGAAGAGAATATTGACTTGTTCAAACAATTCAAACCAAATCTAACCATTTCGATAAAGAAAGGAAAGCAACAAAAGCCAACGACCGTAAAGCCTTAAATGCAATGCACTTCATTGCTCTCGTGTAATAAGTCGAAAGGCATCAACTCAAATCAACGAAACGAAAACCATGCTGTTGCTGTTGTTGAACGAGCTCTTAATAGTCGTTCAATAACTTTCCATGAACGCTATGAATGAACATGGAAGTTCCATTGTGCATATCGAACAAAGTTGCATTACTGCCAATGCATTATTAACGTAATGAAAAGGATTTCACTTTTTTCCATTGAGTTGCATTTAAATTAAGTGAATTGTACGCGGAGTGTAGTTTTTTGAATGTCTGCTTACTCTCAGCTTCAGTTGTAACTACTTAATTTTCAAGGATGATATTGTCCTAAAAAAAAACTGAAATTCAATCTTAAAAGCTATAAAGTTACTGGCTTCAATGGATTTGTGAAATCCACACATTCATCTGATCCCGGCGGCAGCATTCTGAAGACAAATAAACCTATTCTCTCTGCTTTTAGCTGGACACTAAATCGTTGAGTGCGATATCTCAAGAACAATTTTTTTCTTTAACTGAATAAGGCGAAGGTAGATCACCTTTACTAGCACGTCGACCTGAAAGACCAATTTTTGTGCTGTTCCCTTAGGTTTAAACACGTAAAGTGTAAAGCTGTTCAATCGAAGTTGAGGTCATGTAAGAACCTAGGAATATTCGAATAAGAGGTGTTCCTAATGTCAAGGGGACTAGTGAATGCTTTTTGGAAAAGTTTAAGCCTGAATCTAGCTATGGCAGGGCATTCACATAAAATGTGTTCAGCTGTTTCTGTGTCTTCGAGACAGAGACATGTGAGAGAGCAGTGAAGAAGTCCGTAAGTAACTTTGCGTCTTTAAGATAAGTTGATGAATAGTTTCGACTGGCGATAGCCAGTAGAGTTGGTCCAGGTGTGGATCATGTTCTTCCGTTCCCAATTAATCAGTTTATGTTTAATGCTGCTCATTGGGAGACTGCAGAAGGGTTCTAGGATTTTGAATTGGGATTGAAAGCCAAGTCTGGCTAAGTAGTCAGCCTCTTTGTTGCCCTGTACACCTTTATGTCCCAGGCACGCCAGAAAGAGTAAAAGAGAAAGAGACAGGGTTCTTCCATGCAGGCGATACCAGTATTGGAAGCACCCACAGAATGCTCATATGTCCCTGTAAGTTTTCTCTATTCTTTGGTGTAGCAGAGAACAATTTAATAAACTTTCTTGCGCTAAAGATGGGCAGGTGCGCATTGCACAGAGTATTTGGAGATCAATTTTACCTCTGTTGGCGGGGTTGACCTGTAGTCGCGATAAGAACAATTTAATGGATACGATTTTTCAAAACTTATATCTTAACATTTTTTCTTGTTGTTTGGCTGAGTAATTTCAAGAAATTCAAAAGGTTAGCAAAAACCAAACATCGTAAAAAGTTTTTGGAAGGAACTAACCGATTATGGGAGATCAAATTTGAGGCATTCGAAAGATTTTGAAAAATGATAAATAAGCAATGAAAATTATATTTGCTAGGTTAAATAGTTTCACAGTAATTTAAAGATTTAGCACAAGACGGAAAGTTCATTGGCAGGCCTATTGCCAAGTCGTAAGGAAAACTTTTTCAGAGGTTTTTAGGATACTCTTAAGACTGAAAATAAATTCCGGTCGCTCTTCAATGTACTATGAAGTAGACCTTCTTTTGTTATAGTTTTTTAGATGTTCGTGAAAAAGCCAACAGATGCTGCCATAAAAAGGAGGCAAGGTTAGCAACTCTTACCATGTCTGAGTCGAAACTCGAAAGTCTAAGACTTGATTATAGGAGATTCAGAATACATTCTGAATAAATCATCTACCGAGTGGTAACCTCCACAATTTTTGGTTTCTCTTCAGTTTAGCACGTTTAATTTCTTACAAAAATTCTTCACTTTCCTTTAACCTCTGCGAAGCATTTAAGGCAGCTGTTTTTGTCTTCTGTAGTCATTTCTGCTAAAGGATAGAAAGAATCGTACTCTATTTTCACTTACGATTTATCTGTCAACATTCAGCCGTATGTCATCTACGGCTGTGCTCTTGACAGACCAGATTTCGATTTAAGCAACACCGTAAAAGTCTAGAACTGAAACGAGGAATCAAGGAACTTTGTCTTTCGATGGCATTCAAATAGGCCTTCGATTTACTTTTAAAGTAGTTAGAGGGTCAAGTAAAGTTATGTAAAATGTTAAGCTTAGTTCAAGTGTTGCTGCAGTCAAAAATACTTCTTCTCGTCCAGTCATTTTATTTTGGAACGTAGTTTCTAATAAGATCATTAAGATAGCTTGAGACCATAATTTAAAGGCAGTTGTTTGTGTACCTAAGATATGAGTTTCTATGTCTCCTCTCTCCTAAAAGTACCAGCAATAGATCCATCATCGTTTCTGGAACCCCCCCAATGAAGACTCCATTAAAACTTTTCCCTGGATCAGATTTTAGAGAGTGATTCTCGTATCTGTTCGACGCTAATTGAATCATCGCTTTCACCGAAATATTCACAAGACTTGAATTTCGAGACATGCTACTTTTGAAAAAACTTCAGTCAGAATTGTATTTGCTTATTCGGAAGATGGTCTCGTACATGCAGCCCACAATATAAAAATCAAAAACCAGGAGTGAGGCTTAGCAATTTTTCTTAGCATTGTTCTTCGAAATTTCACAAAAGAAGTGGGAGAGTATGTTCCAGTACGTATATGAGATGACTTATCTTATCCCAGCCTAGTAAGCTCAGAAGCCGCTCGTTCGAAAGAGAGATCTGGAGAATCTAGTATCATACAACGTTTCAACATGATTGCAAAGAAACAAATGAAAAGCCGACACATAGAACAACATGAGAGCTTGGTTCACCTAAGACGTGGATCAATTAAGGCCCTTGCAGCTTTCCAACAATTTCTGAATTCAACGCGGAGCCGGCGTGGCGTACCCCCACGATAAGTGAGAGAGTTGTGAATTTTTTTTAAATAGTAACACTGAATGAAAAGAAGCAATGACAAAAACCCTGTGTCCAACCAAAGCATCACACCAGTTGCAGTTTTTGATTCAACTTTTTAGTCCAACGATGTTTGAGGAAGGTGGTACCCGTGGAGTGTTGGTTGACATGTCTGCTGTTAACCCAGAGGTTCAAAGTTCGAATTCCAATAGAGGCAAAAATGTTTTTCCACGGGTATCACCTTTCGCGAGGAATTCGCAAGTCCTCCGGTAGTACATTCATAGCCATGAAAAGCGCTTTCTCCATCAGCTGTTCGGAACCGGCAGAAAATTGTAGGTCCCCTCCATTCCCTCACAAGGCATGGTTGTGAGAAATGCACTTGGCCCTGGGGCTTCTGAAAAGTAGAAATGTTTGGCAAAAGGGAAGTAAGAGGCGATTCTCTTCCACTCAAGCAATGGTTTTGACTATTTTCTGCCAAATTCATTCATTAGGCTAGAAAAGGTCTCTCGAGCTTCAACGTAAGAGGATGATCCAAACAAGGTTTTCCCGCAAGTTCCTATTACATACAATCGCTCTCCTTGTTGCATTTTCCATCACTTCACTTGTAATGCGTAAGGCCTAGAAATAACAAGAAATTTCTTAAAGATTTTGATTAAGAGAGTAAGAGACGAGATCTTACAACAACATGGCCGTGGATGTTTAGAAACTAACCAACTTCAAAAACAACAGACTACTAATAAAAATTCTGCAATCCATTTACTAAATTCCTTTAATCCAACTTCATTGAAAGGAAATAGAGCACCAAATCCTCTCGCATTTTGCTATTCGCAGTTTTTTATCTTTATTTTTTTAATTTTCTACTTCTTCACCATGCTTTTGCACCGTAGATGATAGCCACTTTATACTGAAGCGGAACTAGGGCATAAGGACATTACCCACTTCGGCAAATAAAGTTTTCCAATGAAAACGAAAGAAAAAAGAAAACCTGAAAAAGAAATGTTTACTTTTACTATTCAACACTACCAGGGGTGGGCAGAGAAGGATCAACGATGATGGCGTGCATGAGCGAAATGAAACTAAAATAGAAAAACTTCAAACTGCACCTGTAACTTTTTCAACAAAAGAAAAAATAAGAAACGGAAAACGCTTTTGAATGATTTTGTTTGTTTTTTTTTTTCAGGCTGTTAGCTCCTGTTAAATGGGAAGAGTTTTGAAAGCACAACACAGGTGTTTTGAAAAAGTAAAATAAGAGGTTTTTGGGATGTTACACATTGGTTTTAGAATTTCTGAAATTCAAATTTTAGTTGCGGGAGTTTATAATCCGCGTAGTGGTTAAGTACAAAAGCTTTGACAAGTGGCTTGTAAATTTAAAGGATGGTTTGCGGCAAAACTCATTCCACAACTGTTTTTTAAGTCACAAGACATTAGTGGGTATGTTCGCTGACCGCCGCTTTATTCACTTTGATAACAACCTTTGGCGTCAGAGTTCTACTTCAGTTTCAAATTTCATGAATAATGTTACTCGAGGCTTTCAAACTCGAGAATAAAAACACAGATAAATGAAATAGCAAGTTATACAAGTCCCATATCGTATGGAGTAGTTACTTTCTTGGCTGCTCTTCAGCCACAAGAGCAATAGTAATACTATATCCGCATTGCAGTACCAACATTTCCACAAAGCGTATAAGTAAAAGGAAACACAAAAAAAGAAAATATAATACAAATCTTTCAATGTGAACGTTTGGCCAGGTTAAGGGTTGCATGCAGCATGCATGAATACTCAAGTGGGTGAAAAGCAGATGGTTGCTGGAACTTCCCCGAGTGAACACAATAAATTTAAAGAAAATATTCGGGATTGGGTGAAGTGCTTTAAGTGTTGCAATACACGAGATGGTGCTCTTGCATTATTTTGTTGCATGCTGTTAAGTGTAGGAAATATCAATTCTAAGGGTCAGTTGTACCAACATAATTTTTTGGGTGATTTTGTCGTAAAATGCACTAAGATTACGACTAATGGGAAGATATTTCAACTGTGGAGATGCTTTATTTTGATTCAATAAGAATTACATCACGAAAAAAAAAATTATTATTCAAGAAGACAATGAACAATACGATTTGATGCGATCTTTAGACAATCAACAAAGGCCGAAACATGAGCAATACTTGGAGAAATATTCACAGTTCAAAAGATTGAGTTATAAAATGGATTTGTTGTGTTGATAAGATTAAAGCGAATTTCAAAACAGTCTTCAGTTAAAACTACGGTCTACAATGGCCAATACTTAATTGATGAAGTGCAACTCGTCTTGAGTTCAAAATATATATGGCTTCAACAAACCTAAGAAGATTCCTACGTTAGTATTCCTTTTCATCTTCCGTCAATGCCTGTTTGTTAAACAGTAAATTTCAATCTGGCCGTTCACGGTTGTGTGAAGCATAGAACGAATCTCGAGTTTCTAGTGTTCGAGTCGATTTCTTTTTTTTTTTTTTTCAAAATTATAGTGGAAAACTCAAGCATTTGGACAGTCTCAACTGTTTTAGAGGTTCTTTGCGATCACTCCTGCAGTTTCCTTAAAAATCAGGATCAGAAACAGAGAAACATCAAAAATCGAACCAAAAAAACAAAAAATGTCAAAAGCTAATAAAATTTTAATTTTGTGTAGGAGACTTATGTCACCATTGGTGATTGGTAATTTAATTGTTGCTGAGAAGCGTCAGCGAAGGGTCGAAAGTTCTCGGGATATAAGGCTGGGACTTATGTCCTACTTAAGAAGGATGGAAGTCTCATTACATACATACGTACATAAAGTGGAACAACAGAGCGGGGTACCATCCGGAGTCTAGCTTATTTCTCACAACCACGCCTTGTGAGTAAATAAAGGTTACCTACAATTAATTATCTGCGATTCCGAACGGCTAGTGTTTTTTGTCGAGAAGAAACCTCTCAAAGTTTTGGACTTGTGTCCCATCTTCGCGGTTCTGAAACAACCAACAGCCTCGGATAACAATTATGATTTTAACGTAGATGACTCAACCAAACCAAAATAAGGACAAAAACCTCCGGATCTGCACGTGGAACGTTAGATCCCTTTACGGACTGGATGCAGCTGAAGAATTAGTGGATGCCCTGGACTGCTACAATGCTACAATGCAGACATAACCGCCAAACAAGAAGTGCCATGGAATGTGCCCGGCATAAAGAAGATGAAACTCTGCGACATTTACTATGGCGACCGCTACAGACAACAGAAACAGCACTTATTTAGGTGCGGATTTGTCGTTAGAGGAAGAATCAGGGATAAGGTTATTAGCCAAAATCCGGTTAATGAGCGTATAATGGCCATCCGCATCAGGGCTAAATCCGCCAACATTAACCGAATATGCGCCCACACCTCCACGGAAGAGATGGACGAGAACTCCGAAGAGTGATTCTATGAGCTCCTCGAAAAAACATATGAGCAATGCTCTAGACATGACGTGAAATCGTTCTTGGAGATCTTAACGCAAGACCAGGGAAGTAGGACATCTTTCAAAATACGATCGGTAAGCATGGCCTCCATGACAAAACGGACTAAGGCTAGTCGATTTTACTGCGGGACTAAATCTTGTTGTAAGTAGTACACGCTTCCCGCACCTCACAATTCATAAAGGTACATGCCGATCCCCAGCTCAATCTACCGTCAACCAAATTGATCGACGCAAGGAACTCTTCCAGTGTGCTAGATGTCCGAACTTTTTGAGGGCCGACTTTGACTCGGACCACTACCTTGTTGTAGCCAAGGTGCGAATGAATATATCTTGTTAACGACTAACACGAACTAACACAGTGAAGAGATATGACGTCGGAAAGCTACAATCGCAAGAGATTGCCAATGTCATTTTCAATCGAGTGTCCTTTCAATTATCCTTGAATTCTATGCCGCCAGCATTAAGCATTGAAGACCAGTGGCAGCAATGCCAAGAAGCCATCAGAACCGCTGCCTCTGAGGTTCTGGGTTTCACTCGGCCCCCAAAACGAAACCCATGATTCGATGAAGAATGCAGGCAGGCAAATGCACGACAGATGTTGATGCAAAAAGTGAAAAAGGGCTGCTTACGATCAGTATAACAAGATTTACAAGGAGAAAAAAAAGGAAAGAACACCGAGTTCTCAAAAAAAAAAAAAAAGCAACATGAAAGCGCTCGTTTGAGGAAATTGAGAGATGCCATGACAGGAATGAGGTTCGGAAATCTTACCAAAAGGTAAAAAGATCTTGCCAGGATGGGAAAGTCCGAACTCAAGCCTGTAAAGACCAGCAGGGAAACATATAGTAATAGCGACGCAGTCGCTACTGAGGATCTGGAAGACCACTTCTGCTGACTGCTTATAACGGCGATGAGGACACTAATTCCACTGTCTGGGAGAATACCCCACTCAACTTGGAAGATGATCAAGAATGCCGTCTTCCCGACCTAGATGAAGTGAAGCTTGCCATATGCAAGCTTAAATCACGAAGGACTGCAGGAACAGATGACCTTGACAGCTTGGAGATCAGTTGGGAGGGCGTATACATCAGCAGCTGATCTGAACGATACGGTTGCAAGAATCTATATGCCCTATGAATGGAACTAAAGTATCGTATGCCCGATCTAAAAAAGGGACGCCCTCACAATTGCGCCAATTATAGCCAATCCTTAACATCGCTTATAAGATCTTGTCTGCTGTAATATGTGAACGTCTGTAACCCCACTTCAAGAGCTTGATAGTTCGTTATCATTGTAGCTTTAGATCTAAGAATCCACAATCGACTGAGCCATTTGATGTCCAAAAATTCTTGAAACAAGGCGACAAACTCTCATGCGATTCAACATCTTACTTGAAAAGATTGTACAAAACTCAAACACCAATACCAGAGAAACTTTCAAAAATCTTTCAAAAGTATGTTCAACTGCTCGCTTACTCATACGATAATGTCATAATAGGAAGAAGGAAGCCTCGTGTCATAGAAACTTTTGTGACAGTACTCTTTCGTAGCTAGGATTGGGAAATTTCACGTTTTCTGGATGTCTATAAAGGTATTAACGACAAGTCTACCAATTTCACTCAATTACAGACTTGCCTGGCTGTTGACCAATCTTTTCCTGGGTCAAATATCAACAGTTCTCTTTGTAATGTTGGGTTTGAAACTAGCTGGCCTATAATTCTTCACTAGGTATAATAGTGGGGAATCCTCTAGGCGGCTAGTTGCGCCACTCTATTTATTTATGTAGATATTTAGCTATCGGGTGTTTTTTGCCAAAATCATAAGACTTGCTTCCACAATTTCTTTATAAATTTGGACTATCTCTTTGCAGACAGAGAGTCTCTTGAGAAAATATTAGTTCCTTAGCTCACATGTTGCGTGGATAAATTTTACTAAACACTGTCGACCATTTTAAAAGCTTACAAGCCAAATCCGTTTGTCTCTTTCCGAACCACTATATTTCATACCACAACTTTAGGCAGTTGATTTATTTCTATATATAAGTCTTTAACGAGAGCCTTGAACATAGCACGCAATGTCTATTGTTCCAGACGACTTAAGAATAAACTAAGCAGAGCGTAAAGGTATAATGCTTGCGTGCCAATTCATTGATTAAAAAGTTTGTTTAAAAAAAAAAAAAAATACAAAGGAAAATGTTTTCCGAGTGGCTACATCAAATAACACCAGCCGATGAATATCTACACCTTTAATTTTACTAAGTATTTATTTGACACCTTGTGAAGCAATTCATAAAGCCTGACAAGCCAATCTGGCCAGTGCGTACAATATCTTAATTAGAAAACTTTATTAGGACATTGCGTGACAACTCTACGCCACCGTACGCCTATTCACCACATTATCAATCTACCATCAAAGCTAAACTATTTTCTCACTTACAAGGATATAAGTATGCGTGTTTGTGTAGTTAACATCAACATTTGTTTTCTAGCCACAACTTTCCCAGCAACCCACTCTAATATTGAATGTTGTGTAGTGTCTAAACTCATAGCCATCGTGAATTCAAACAACAACAGCGTGACCGAAAGTCAAATAAAAAACAAACCACATAAAGGCCCTATCCATTCCTTGCTATAAACCAAGCAAAGCAGCGGGACTACCCAAAACGATCACCAGAAGCAAGCAATTAAAGGACCTCCTGCAATGAAAATAATTTAACTTTTACTTTGCGGAGTAAATTAATGGGGTAGTGAATGGGAAACTTAAATCGACAATTTACCAATGGCGGAAGCAATTCAACGTTATTTTTGTGTTGTGGCAAAGTGCTCTTTCCTAAATGCGATAAATTTGCACCTTGTTGGTGGTATTTAATTCTTATCGGTGCCACTACAATAACAACAACAGTCAAACAATTGAAAATAAAAAAAAAGGAGGAAAACTACTACGAAACAACAAAAATATTTTTCCAATTGGCATCGCCCTTTGTTGGCAACCACTACAACAGCCATTCAGCTGCCAAAATTGTTTTCGAAAACAACAGAGAGAAGGATTTTTTTCATTTCGTTCTTTGAAGTGGTATCGCAAATTTGAAACAACGCGAATGGTGGCGTTCTATATCCATAGTCGCTTCAAAAGTGAAAAAATAAAGCTGCCAAAGAGAGAGATTGCGAAGTTCGTATTGAAGGTAAACACTGACGAAACTAGGTCAAAATATTTTGATAAAAAAAAGAAATGCAAATAGACAGCAACAAGTTCGCTACAAATTGATGCACAGGTACGTGTTAACAAACGGATTGGAATTTGATTCTGTTGTGCTGTTGATACCCGTCCCGGTTTGAGCTTTGAGGTCAAAAGTTAATTGAATTACCAAGATTCCTCTTTTATCACGAACGCAACGTGCATCTCAGGACTCCCAATAAAATTTGCTTAAAGTCGAATTGGTCACGGGTTGAAAACTTAACTTGAAAAGTTTGTTGATCCAAGTCACAGGAGTTATTCACACTATGCACGTAGGAATTATCCCTAAGGAAGTGCATTAATATTAGATGAATGCGGTGGTATTAATTATCCCGGAAATAATCCAAAATGTCTGTGGGGACTTATGATGCATTACCAATTTCTTCGTAGAAGGTAAGTTGCGTTGAGAGTTAAGAACGGGATTGCAGGAAGGATAAGTTTGGAAGATGGGAATTTAAAATAGTTTTCTCGCAGTTCATCTTTAAGATTGCAAAATCAGGACCATAACGCTTATAAGAATGAAAATTATAATTATTTGGGATACCTTCTGTCTGTTTTTATAACTTTATGACTCGAACTCACTAGGAAGCTTACATTTGGGACTTTAGTTTAATTTATAACATGACCTGTTTCAAGACAAAAATAGTCTAACTAGTGTCTGAAAAATAACTGCTCTTAGACTATGAAATTAAATATTCAATCTTCAATGAAATAGTGGCTAAGATAGTCCAGTGGCTGGGAAGGGGTGATACAAAAATCCGTTGTGACTCCTTCAAGAGTGCGATACTTTTGGCGTTGGAAAAGAAGGAGAAGAATCGTGCGTGTCGAATTCAGATCCTTCAGACTTTCAACCTTGAGTGATACCGGAGGTTCCCCAGCTTAAGCATTCCCTGAAATCCAACAAGCTTTCACTGAAGTGTTATTTGTTGTTAGTGAGCAAATATCTAGTTTTCCAATAAGGACTTTACAACTTTTTTTTATAACAAAAACTTTACTATCGGCTTTAAGGACAATCAAAACATTTACGAATGGAACTCGACTACGTTCATACGGCCACTGCGGGCACGTTTTGCTGAAATCTACTCGTTGAACCCTATGGGACGCCGTGGAACTAACTCTTTGGATAGTTTGCAGTGAATGACTAAACGGCATCGATATTTTCGACACTTCGACAAGCCTGGTGTCTCACTGACAAGGTAACATCACCCTACGAATATGTAGAGTCAATTTTGTTTCACTAAGCCTGTTACTAGGATAAGAACTATTTTAATTGAAGACGTTGCTCGCCCGTGTTGAAAATGTTGAGTTTGCTAAATAAAACAATGTTGACAGTTAGAAGATTAGTGAAAATTTCCCTCTGCAAATTCAATTCAAAGCTATCAAGTATACTAATTGAAAACCCCTTAACTAACGAATTAGGTTGTTCTTTGGTACTTTAGCACAATGATTCCGGTTCAATTGGGCTGCATATCAGAATTGACCAGATTTTGGGTAGATTAACTCACCATTTTGTTATCGTTTTTATCACAGTGCTGAGATCTATAGATGGGCGATGGACTGGGCGTATTAATAGCGTAGAGCAGTCAGATCACAGTGGCAATATTCTACCGAGTAGGAAGCAGGTACGGAGGAAAGGGAATTAATAGTCGGTCACCTGGATACCTATTAACTGTGTGGAAATTTACGTTCATTGTAGATTTAGCCAGACTAAGTATTTGCATGTATGTGGCTACATTTCATCATGAATGAATTCCGCCGAATGCTGAAATAAATCCATTAGTTCATTTAGTTCAGTGCCAGTGGTACAGCGTGATGGTTAGCATGTCTGCCTTTTAACCCAGAGGTTCGTGGTTTGAATCCCAAGAGAGGCAAAAGTATTTTTCCACAAGAATCGCTTCTAGCGAGGAATTATGGGAAGTCCTCCGTTAGTAAATTCATTGCCACGAAAAGCGATTTTTCGATTAGTCGTTAGAAAACGGCAGCATATTGTAGGTCCCCTCCTTAAAAAGAAACGGTTGTGAGAATTGTGCTAGGCCCTAGGATTTCCTCGCTCTGTTGCACCACCCTATTTATTTTATTTACGAAGTTCATTGCAACAATAATAATTTGAGTTTCTCGGAGTTAAGATTTCCAAGAAAAAATTTGTGGTTCTAGTGCCAGAGCCTTCGAAAATTCTCCTAAATTTTAAATATCCGCTTGCGAAGTAAACATATTCACTTCCCAAAAATTCAAGTTCCCATTTATGAAATTATTACTAAGAAAAAGTAATCCAAGTCGGACCGTTTAATGACAACTTGTCCAGATAACTACTGTTTTTTCTAGCGTAATTAAATCAAACTGATTCCAATGAACAATGAACTTTCCAGTACTTGAGTTTTTGAGAATTTTAAATGTTGAGATGTTTTTTCATTGTTCGCTTAAATATTCTTCCTTATATGTTTTGTACTTTCTGTTATACCTACTCGATTCTATTCTTGCTTTTTGTAACATCGATTAAATCTAGTGCTCAATGAACCAGACTGCTTATTTTTACTCCAGAACTGTATAGTCTGGGAAGTTCATAATAATTGTTCTAGGGCTTGACTCTTTCAATCTTAGGATAAGAGCTTTCAAAGTGTGGAGTGTATTATCTCGAAATGGCATCAGAGGATGGTAACATTTGAGGAAATTGAAAGATGCCATGATAAGATTGAGATTCGGAAGTTTGACTAAGAAGCAAAATGATCATGCCTGGATGACATATTTTTAACTCAAGCCTACAAAGACCAGAAGGGAAATATTGTAAAACCGGAGTTGCTACTGGGGAACAGAGAAAACTTCTTCTGCACTCTGCACACTTATTAACGGCGAAGGAGTATTCCGCTGTCCTACTCAACTTGGACGATGATTAAGAATGCCGTCCTTCCGATCTAGAAGCTGAACTTGCCATACGCAGATGGCCTTAATGCTAAGCTTTTCAAAGCAGCTGGATATCAGTTGGAAAGAGGCATGCACCACCTGATCTGCACGATAGCCCCTGGTCTCCACATGCTTTAAATCTATCGCAGCTATTACAGCAGCCTTTGAATATCGCAGGTGGAGACCATTATAGCATAGCTATGTCTTCATAGCCTGCAATAGATAGCATACTTTTATCGCATGGTATCTATCGCAGCTATTAAAGCAAAAGGAACTGTCATCTGCATTTTCCACCATTTTGTTATTTCGTTGTTGTGTTTGGTATAAAAAAGTATGCAACAAAATTCCCACATTACAAAATTTGGCAGTTGCTCTGCTTTCTTGTGTCTATCATATTCCTGCTTTCTGCTATGAATTTAAAGCAAGTGGAGATACCGCCGGCGCGCGCCGCAAGGTAGGTCGGAAAATAGCAAGACCGATGAATGGAACCTCAGTATCATATGGCCGATCCTAAAAAAAGGAGATCCTCACAACTGCGCCAATAATTGTAAAGGAATAAGCCTCCTTAACGTCTCGTGGAGAATCTTGTCTGCTGTAATATTTGAACTTCTAAAAGTCCACCCCCACATTAGGGTTGCTCAAAAAACATCGATACATCAAAAACATCGATGTTTACTATTCGATGTATCGAATGAATCCGATGTTTCGCACCCTTTCGATGTTAACCGATGCATCGATGTTTTTTTATTCGATGCATCGAATGAAGCAAGCATTGAAAAGACCCACTCAAAGTGCCATATCTACAGTTAAATTTATTTCATATCAGTGGGATTGTGTATTTTATTCGATCCATATTGAATAAAGCAAGCATCGAACAATACACACTCACAACTCACAGTTACAGTACCTAACCAAATCGATTTCAGTGTTCTGTTTCTGTTTAATTCATGTCATACATATGGTCTGTTCGTTGAACTTTCTCCAGGGTTGACCCAGGTTTTCTTGACAACCCTATGAGTTGTCAAAAAAACCTGGGTTTTCCAGTCCTCAAAAAACGCTAAACCACAAATCACCACACATCCCTGTCATTAAAAAAAAAATTCTTATTCTTGGCAGAAAACCTATGGCAAACCTAAGGGTCGAAAAACACTCAATTTGACATTCAGGGCGAGTTTAGGTTTCTCAAAAAACACTTTGTGGCGACCATAGGGCAACCCCAGGGCTTCAAAGAACAAACCTATAATATGCTCTCTTCTCGTTTACTTTATATATCCAGATTCCACAGACAGGCTACACGATGTGCAGCTGCACACGCGACGCGTACGCTTTGCTCAAAAAACATCGATACATCGAAAATATCGATGTTTTTATGCGATACATCGACAAACATCGATGCAAGGTTACGATGTATCCCATCGAATAAAACATCTATTTTTTTTTTTTCCATGAGCATCCCTACCCCACATTTCGATAGGTCCTCATCAATGTGTTTTTTTTTTTCGCGATACAGCAGATTTTGAAAAAAATAATAATTAATATACACATTATATAAAGAGCCTGGTCTAGTATCGGCATCCCTGCAAAACTCATAAAGCTTTGCAGAATTCGCGCTGCTCTATCAATGTAGGTAAACAACTCACCGAGTTGATGTCGAAAAGGCTTTAATCAAGGTGCAAACTGTTATACGTAGGTTGTGTTTCAAGTCTTCTTCCAATTACGATTTCCTTTACATCAAACTTCAAAATATTGTACAAAACTCAAACGTCAACACTGGAGAAACAATCTTTCAAAAATCTGTACAATGAGCACGTTCAAGAACCTATCGGATAGCCTATCTCGGATAGCCGTATCTCTGATACCTTTTTGAACTATTCAGCAGACAACAGCTGTGAAATATTAAAATTCGACTTTTGAAAACGGAAAAACATTCAAAATAACTTTGCTAGATGATTATAATTCACTTTTTTCGATTTCCCATGCGTTTTAAAAGACTCTAATGCTGAAATAAATGCACACCAAAACTAAAAATCAACATGAAAAGAAATAAAAATAAAATTTCCATCAGCTGATCACTTGAATAGAAAGGTATACCAAAAATACTCGGATACCTTTGGATAGCATTTTAGTAGAAATGGGTTTATGACTCTGCTAAACGTTTTCACACGTAAACAACAACAAAAAGCTATCCGAATACGATTGTTGAACGCCTCCAATTACTCGCTTACGCAGACGATATTGACGTAATGGGAAGAGCAAAGCGTGAGTGCATTGAAACAGAAGTGGCAAAAGTAAGTTTGATGGTTAACGAGGGCAAAACGGAGAATATATATTCTGTCATCGAACAAGGAAAAAGATCATCGACGGTTCGGACAAAACGTCACAATTGACATATGTAACTTCGATGTAGGAGAGGACTTCGTTTACCTAGGATACGCTTAAGACACGAGAGTTACTCTTTTCAAAAATAGCTTTCGCGGGTTAATAAGGTAATTGAGAAACAAAATGCTCTCTAAAAAAACTATAACTACTTAAGCCCTTTATAAGACCTTGATCGTGACATTCCTGTATCCTGCTATACAGCGGGGAAGCATAGACCTTATCTAAAGCGGATGAGGAAACTCTTGGTGTTTTCGAATAAAAAAAACAAGTAGTCTCTTGTCACATATCTGAAAACAATGTGTGGAGAAGAAGATTCAACTACAGGCTGTATGAGTTGTACCGCGACATGGCCATAACTGAAAGAGTACCCATTGCGAGAATACGAGGGCTTGTACATGTAGAGCGAATGAATACCAACTTTCCGGCATTGGAGGGATACTGCTGAAGGGGAAGACTTTGTCTAAGTTTATGCAATCAATTGGAAGAAGACTTGAAACTCAACTTACTTAAAGTGCAAAAGTGGAGAGGCCTCACCCGAAATCAAATTTGTTATCGACAAATGTTGGTTTGACTGTAATGCCCACCTAAGTAAGAAAGTGAAACCGAAGTCAAGGCGAACGTCATCGTTCAAGTGGCTACTATGACGTGCTTTCAGCCTTAGCTACTATACCCAATACATAAACGTTTGTAACTGGCACCGTTGCCAGATTAAAGCTCAATTCCTTTTCCTGAATTCTTGAAGCATTCAGCTGATTTTGGCCACTTTTCCAAAAAATTGGATTATCTCTGTCCATCGCCAATGTATACAAAATGATTTCTTAAATGATTTAAGTTCCTTGAATGGGATCTGGTCTCAGGCACCAAGCATCACATGAACTTTATTTTTATTATTGAAAAAGACTTTACTTTGTTCTTCATCATCTGATAAAGTCCCCCTATTTGTGATTGTATCGATTTCATTGAGCCTCTTTCTTCTTTTGAACTTAATTATAGCGACACTCTAAAACTGAATTTGTCCCAAAAATTGTTCTTCCATTACCTAATTACGTTTTAAATTGTACCCTTATCATTGTTAAGTTATTCACTACGTGCACTGTTCTTGTAAGTCCCTCATTGAGTTCTCAACTCCAAGAAAAACTCTGTCACATCATCCCCTCGAATCTTTCCACAACATAAATAAAAGTTTACAACAGAATATAAATTGCTCAAAACAAAGAGATTTTTTCTCGTTGTTCATGAAATAAATAACCGTACAATGTGAAGGTCTTTTTGACTAAAAAAAAAGAAAGAAAAAACCAAAACAAAGCAAAATATAAAAACGCCTGTAATGTTTTGATTTATTTTTAAAGTTTGAACCAACCAAGTATTTTTAGTTTTATGTCAGAAACAAGTTTTTAAAGTGAACTCTAACTTTGATTGAACGCCATAAAAAATATTTTAGCTCAAACAATTTGAATTCAAAAATAATTCCTTTTACAGCGATTCCAGGCATGTCAACTGTTCGTGATTTATGTTGGCCATTTTTCACTAGAATTCTGCTTGACCTAATTATTGAAATACTGGTGCATATAGGCTTTAGTCTCTTTATAACTAATGTTTGTTAAAATATGATGATTATTGCCATTTTGGTGAGGGTCAGACCTCTTGTTCCAGCTATGGGACCTTACATTGAGAGGTGAACTTTACTTTCGAACTGGTAGGGAAACCAAAAAAATTTAACCAAAATCACACATCTCATGTGCCAAGTACCTTTCCGAAGGATTTCCCTTGAGTCCTAAACACCTAGTCGAACTCAGCAACGTAATTTGAATTTATGAATTAAAAATACGTAAAAGCTGTTTTAACGCCATTTCTCTCAGCATTAATTGTGAATTGGCCCCTCGTTTGATTTATGTATAAACAGAGGTGCGCCGCATCCTAGTAAAATTGTGTTTTAACTTGGATAACACCCACCCGAGCTGTGATAATCAGCCTCTAAGTTCATAATACACTTTGCGGCATAAAGCTGTTATCCAATTTTAACCGAATTACTATTCAAAGCTGTGTGGACCTGTTTATATTTATGAGCTTTGTAGTGATGTTGTTTTTAGGGAATATAAATTAGTAAATTTACAGTACATTCATAGATCATCTTGATACAAACAACAAAAATAAATAAAGAAAATCCTTCACGCTTCAAGTGAACGAGAGAAATAAAAATGGTAGTTTTTCATTAACCGGAAACCGGACACAACACGTACACACTCAAACCTATTGTGTTATTTGAAACAATATAATGTGTGTTCTTTAGCCTGGAAATATTTTGCCATTTCTTCTTCCCAGCTAATAAATACATAGTTTCATGTGTGTGTTGTTATTTGCTATTTCTCATTCGTCACTACTCGGCATTTAGTCAACAGGCAGGCGGCAGAGGCACCATCTCAGCAATTAATAATTCATTACGGCTAGTGCTGTGGGGTGAAAGGCAATGACTGTTATTAATGTCATTAGAGGGTGGAGGTTATAATCGTCGCAAAGCTTGTTATTATTTCGAGATTTAAGTGTTTTCTCGACACTCTCGAAGTCGCATTGGAGAGGGGATTGAAAGCTTGGGCGTGACGTAAGTTAACAGCTGTTCTGTTCGCAAGACTATTACGAAAGCAAAAGTCAATGAATTATATTTTCTTATTACCTATGAATAAGTTCATACATGGTTATTATAATTAAGAATAAATTTAGGTATATATAAGCAAGGGGCTTGGAGTTAGAACTTGGTTGGTATGATTTATAAGTTTACTTTTTCGTATTTAAGATTTCATGAGACGATATAGGTAGGTATTCGTTATATAGAAACCAAAACAAATACATTTTTTTTTCAATTCAATTGAATTTCAATTTATTTCATTACATGCGAGAAAAAGCAGGACATTCACAGAGGAAGTGCTCTGCGGTGTTCTCATCTTCTCCACAAGATTCACTGAGTGTGATATCTAAGCCTAACACATTTAAGTGCTTGGCAAAAGGGAAGTGCCCGCTGGCAACGCAAATAATTTTTCTACAGTCTTTTGTGCTACGAGATAGCAAAAATGTTGCAGTCTTCTTATTTACGTTTAAGTTTGGTCTGTCTGCATCCAATGGAGGCATGTCATCTACGGTTGTGCTCTTCACAGATCCAATCGTTGATTGAAGCCCTCACTGTGGGCGCTGGCAGACCTAGCGACGGTTCAGGTCCTGAGAAAGCTGTCTGAGATCCTTGCCTAGCAAGTTCATCGGCGATCTCATTTCCAGTTATGCCGTAATGGCCCGGAACCCAAATGAGACTCAAGGAATTCAATCTTCCGATCGCATTCAGAAAGCTCTTGCATTCCTGGATCACTTTCGAAGTGGTTAGAGGGTTGAGAAGGGCCTTAAGCACAGCTTGGCTGTCGCTACAAACAAAGAAAGCTCAAGGCCATTAGGATAGCATACGCCTCTGCTTGGAAAACGGATGGGTATGATCCTAATGAGGTGTGCAGTCGTATGTCGTCGCTCTCCACAAAGGCACCAGCACCAGAACCCTCGTCGGTTTTGGAGCCATCTGTGAAGATTCGATAACAGTTCTTTCCAGACTCAGATTCTGGAACGAACCAGTCCTGAACCGAAGGAAAGTTGACTGAGTAATTTTGACGCAGTTTGAGCCTTGGGATCATCGTATCAGACGGCATGTCCATTAGACGTTAGTCAAAAGACATGCTGCTTGCGAGCTCCTCAAGTGTGAATTGCGACAGAGACCACATCTCTTTAAACGAGAAATGGTCTTAAGAGTACACCCCATGATGTAGGTATCAAGGGGAGGAAAATTCAGCAGTGCGTCGAGAGCAGCTCCCTGTGTGCTGGGGAAGGCCCCAGTACCACCAAGGCAAATTGCTCTTTGAAGTTTGGCAAACGAGGCAATGACGTATTTACGCGAGAGCTTATTCCACCAAACAACTGACGCATAGGAGATGATTGGTCTTATCATAGCCGTATACCTAGATCCAAAGGACCCTTTTCGGTGAAAGACCCCATGTCTTGCCAATGGCTCCTTTACATTGCCAGAAGACTGACAGTGCTTTAGTAGTTTTAGACTCGACATGTTTAGACCAAAGAAGTTTGTTATCTAGGATAACTCCGAGATGTTTGACTTCATTTGAAAAGGGGATGTTGACTCCTTTAAGCGCAAGTTGGGTCAGACCAGTCAATTTTCTACGTCTCGTGAAAAGGACAACCTCGGTTTTAAGACATTTGACAGAGAGACTGCTTCTAACACATCAGGTGTCAATCATATGAAGCGCAGCCTGTGCTCGGGAACAGACAGCTTGGTGGCTGGAACCAACCGAGAGCACGGCGACCCACGTCGTATGCATATGCTTGGGCGTAAACGTTAGATCCATTGAGCATTACAAGTAGAGAGTCGATCAACATGCACTACAGAAGAGGAGATAAAACGCCACCTTGTGGACAGTTGCAACATATTGTCCAAACTCCGCCTCAGCGACTACGGTTCTATTCACAAGCATTGCTTTAATCCACAACACTAATGACTCGTCCACATTGTGGTCTCTGGCAGCATTGCTCTTGAAGCAAGATATTTGATATATTGGAATCCATGACATGACATCTTCGAAAAAGAATGATCAATCTCATGCGTATTGGGTTTAATTTTCGAAGTGTCTGAGTTATAAGAAGGACTAAAATTTACTTGTTATAGTTAAGGGACACACTCAAAGAATGGACAATTAAATCGAAAGCTGCCAACGATGATTTTGAAGTCTAATAGAATGTTCTTAATCATTTCAATTGTGGCCATAGTTATCCACTTCGGAGTTTTCCCACTTCGCATGCCTTAATGATCCTTAATTTAGAACTTCAGCAGCAAGGGAATCTATTGCACACTGGTGGTTCTCATCGATGTAAGAATGAAGCATATCACAATTTATGTCACCACTTATTGCAACATCTATTCCTTCCTGTTATTCAGACAATCATTTATTAGGTTTAATTCGACAGAATCTGAAAATAAACGCACACAGCAAATAATCACAAAACAAGACAATGTTCAGTGTTCATTGATTTGTGTGTTAAGTATTTGCTTTCTTTACGAAATAATTCATGGCAAGGGAATACGCTGTCAAGCATCCAGATGGCTGCCTTCCTTTTAAACCGTAAAAACTGAGGCGCAAAAAAAAACAAACAAACAAAAATAATTGCAGCCATGTTTATGACTTAGCGACGCCATGTATGACTGACTATTCAAGCAAAAATTCTATTCCCCGACGGAGTAAAATGAAGTCTCAATAAATCCATTAGGTATATGATGTTCACCTGTGTGTGAATGCCCGTAAAAAAAAGTAGATAAAATAGAAATAAAAAAAATCGTTTCGTCTACGAAAGCATCTTTTAATCTTATCACGCACAAGGGCTTAATTTGCCCTTCCATGCACGTCGGAAGATTCAAGGACAGTCCTTGAAAAATCGGGTTTCATGTACAGTCCTACGTTTCAACAAAATTACGGGATTGTGTTTTCTCGGAACCTGTACAGTTAATCTGTTTTTGAAAGTGTTGTTTTTTTTATCCAAAATGTTGCTCTTTCGCTAAAGAACGAATAAATTGAACAAACAAAACCATCCAGTGATAATTTAAAAACAACAAAACTTAAACAAACGAGCTCCATTTAACCATGTCGGTCGTTTATCGATCTGTGAAAGCTTGCACTCGTTTAATTAATTTGAAATTTATCTGATTTTGATAACCCAGGCGAATTTCCCTTTTATTTCCGGAAGAACGCATTGAAAAAAAAAATTATGTCAACCATTCAAAAACAAAATGAAATTCTTTTTAATGTGTCATTGTTCTTGCTATCGGGAAAAAATATGCTTTTTTATTTTGTTTCAATACAAATACCAATACTGAAAGACTGAAAAGGCTTTTGTCGAAATAATTTAAATTTAACAAAAGAGCCTGAATTCAGGATAATTGAATGATTGCATGCTGTATGCATGGTTGGGTTTCATATGATTGAGTTGTTAGAATTATGATTTCTGTTTTGCGTGTTCCACTTATTCGGTTTGCTTATTAGCCCTTTGCTGCGCGAATGGAATATATAATTAAAACAATAAATTTTGTTTGGTTCTGTTAAAATGACCTCTCTACGTTTTTCGCAGAAGGAATCTTGGCTGTTTCAATGGAATTTTTTCATGGAAAGGTATGCAGCTCATGCTCTTTTAAATGTGTTGATATAAATGATTGACATGTTTGTTTGGGACTCTCAAAGTGTGCTGTCTAATAACAATTACAATCAGTGTCAAAACGAGTGAATTAGGTCTTATGGTTTCATGTTTTTAAAGCTACAAGTTGCTTTTTAAAGACTTGGTCTGCATTTGAATTAAAGACCCAATCTACCAGCTGTGATAAGAAGCTTTAAATTTAAGAACAATGAACTTAAACAAATAAATAAATAAATGAAAAATAGAGTCCCACAACAGAGCTCCCAAAATTTTTCTCAACCACAAAATATAGAACTTCTGGAACACACTTGTAAAGCTCCTCTTGGAAACTATTGCTGAGTGAAACTCGTAAAAACCATTTCTTGTATGGGTTAGCTAAGCTGTTCTAAGCTCAGCAGAGAGTGGCAATTGCTTTATGATGTTGATATCACCATAGACGATCTCCTGTCAAGAGTTCCGACATACGCCCCGAAAACCAAGGATGAAGTGCGACACCAAATTATCAAAGTGAAAGAAAGGCATTAGAGTTTTCTAGTGTCTCTTTGTAAGGACTTTATTGGCCAAGTCACGTGACGTCCAATTTTTGTGGGAGTTATAGTTCAGCTGGCTACCGCTGACAATGAAGTCACTTCCATCAGTTGAAGAATAGCAATGAAACTATTGTCCTATCAATTCTAGTGACTTTGACATGTTTTAATACTCGTTTTTTTGTCACATTTTTGGATGACAATTGCCTTTAAGGTAACGCTTCCTAAAAGCAGCAATAACCAACTCGCTTCCTATCAGACCAAAATTTGGCTCAAAAGCCTGGAAACTAAACCAAATATTCCGGACTCATTAATTCATAATGTGACAATCACATATCATGTTTCTTGTTTGTCAATTAGATGGAAGACCTGCCATCACTAGAGGGTAAGCTATCCTTCTTGCCGCACCAATGTTCGGTAGTTCAAAAGTTGTGGGTGCATTGGATGCACCAAAATGATAACATTCTACGAGCTCTCCAAAAAATCATGAGAGCAATGTCCTGGACATGTTTTGGAAGTCGTCAATATCCGTCTCGATGTCAACTCAACTGCACCTAGGTAGATACTATGCATTTGCTTTTCAATGCAACTTATTTCAAAAGATC
Source organism: Melanostoma scalare (assembly GCA_949752695.1). Taxonomy (NCBI): domain Eukaryota; kingdom Metazoa; phylum Arthropoda; class Insecta; order Diptera; family Syrphidae; genus Melanostoma; species Melanostoma scalare. The sequence goes on along the minus strand of OX456985.1, from coordinate 207,426,311 downwards.
GGTTTCAGCATCGGTATTCCTCGTTCTCATGCATCTAAACTGGAACCAACAGTTTCGGTCGATCGTCTTGGTAATTTTAAATACGATTGATTGAAATGACTGAATCCTTCCATTTTACGATGAATGATTGAATCGTTCACTAGAAATGAACGATTGACACAGCTTTAGTCACTAGCGATTATTATGCAAAGCTTGGAAACGAGAAAATGAAAGAAACACTCTTTGGTAAACTGTAAATATCATGCCAAAACTATTATTTTTCTGTGGGGTTCAAGCTATTTGTAATTAGTACAATCACCACTTAACTAGTTAACTACGTTGCGATCGAAGTAAAAATAGATAGTGTAGCGTTGAGCCCTCACATTCAAACTTTTTAAGGAATGGAGGGAACTAAAATTGTTTGCCGATTCCGAACGGTTAGTTGAGAAAGCGCTTCCCGTGTCAATGAAACTACAGAGTTTGAACTTAAAAATTTCTCGTGAAATAAGTGAATAGTGGAAAAGTGAATTGTGGGAGTTTTTTTTATATAAAAAGAGGAGGCTAATATGCTAATCAGTAGAACTCAGACCTAATTTCCGGTCCATTGTTCTACCAGGGTAGCAGTCTTCCCTTTTTTTTGTGTTGCAGTAGTTGGAAATAAAGTGTTAGTAATTTCACATATAACCTCAAGGGTGGCGTCCATATGAAACTGGGAGGCTGAAAGAAAATTAGATGACCAGAGCGGGATTCAAGCCCACGCGTCCGGAATACCTATACTGAACACTCAACCACGGCCGCCACCTGTGAGGGAATGGAGGGGACCTACAAATTTTCTGCCAGTTCCAAACAAACGGCTAATTGAGAAAGCGCTTTTATGGCAATGAATTTACCAACGGAGGACTTGCGAATTCATGACGAAAGGTGATACCCGTGGAAAAACACTTTTGCTTCTGTTGGGATTCAAACAACGAACCTCTGCCAACAGCAGACATGCAAACCTTTACGCGACGGGTACCGCGAATGATGACGTCGTGGAACACATTTTTTGTTTTCTATTAGTATTCGAACCTCAAAACTCTCACGTAACAGGCAATCATGTTAGCCATTATGCCAAAAGCCCCACGAGCTTTGCATAGAGCTTTTCGATTCTATGATGATTTTTAGCGAAGCGACCGACGACGCCGACGTAAGAATCGAGTTCCTTTAACATTCCAAAGATAGTCAGTCGGCAATGAGATGGTGTAGTGAGAAATTAGTTCAGGCTTGATAGCGTTCAAAACAGACCGTTAAATATGACAGAAGAGGGCAATTGAAGAATAAAGCCAACTCTAGAAAAATCCAAGGTAGGCTTTTATGAAGCCTTGATCATCTTGCTACACAACGTATTACAGTCTTTGAATTGCTGAAAGATGGAGGACACCAAAGTATTAAGATCAACATACTCTTTCCTGACGATCGCGATGGAACCATAATAAGTGAACATTTTATGTCCCTGCAATAAGCACTTAATGTATGGGTGAAAGTTTTGGAATGTAGTGGGTACCGTTTTAGTTCGAAAAAGGCTGAGTACTTATGTTATACATTTTCTGATCCAGACATGTCTATTCCAGGCATTTATTTGAGTGGAAATGTACTTCCCAAAAAGTTTTAACATCTGGAACTTATGATCAATAGTTAAGAAACTTGTGATGACGACATCAATCATCAAGTAAGCGCAAGGCGAATGAAGTGGTGAAGAACGCCATCTTCTGTACAACTGTACTAGAAAAATGTCCCCTAATATAAGAGGAAAACTCTTACCACGGTTATGCGTGCAGCGCAGTCACATACGATTCACGATGTTAGACAATGTACCTACAAATAGTATGAGAAAGTTGACACCAACTGAGATGAAGATACTCCATATGCTAGCAGGAGTAAAGGTAAAGGTTTGATATTTGGCTTCCGTGGAACCTTCCCATCAAAAATACCGTCTTGGCAAAAATAGATGACGATCAGCCCAGTTGGTATTGCCATGTTCAAAGGGAAGATCCAGTTAACCCCATTAATGTGCAGGAACGATCGCGAAGGATGAAAGGCAGACAAAAACACTCCTACAAACTGGAGCACTCAGACCTAAATACCGGTCCGTTGTACTACCAGATAGCAACATTTTTTTTTTAATAATTTTTATCTTTTTTTATTTTAATTTATTTTTTGTAATAGCTCTTCAAATGTTCGTAGAATTGCCAAAAGATGCTGCGATGATAAGGAGCTAAAGTTAGCAAGCCCTCACCATGACTGCGCCGAGTATCTGTAACCTGTGCCCCTGTTCTGTAACTATCGCCTCGATAAAAGCAGGCGGTAAACGGTGGAAATGGAACGAAATCCTACTAAATTCATAGAGTTTGGTTCCATTTTCCACCGTTTATCGCCTGCTTTTATCGAGGCGATAGTTACGGAACAGGAGCACTGATACGAAAAAATGATATCTTCAGAGAAAGTAACACATTCAAATGATTGGCAAAAGAGTAGTGCCTGGTGGCAAGGCCAATAAACTTTTTGCATACTTTACGTTTGGTCTGTCTGCATCTACTGGAGGCATGCCATCTACGATTGTGCTCTTGACAGATCCAATCGTTGATTGAAGCCCTCACTAAGGAAACTACCCTGTCAGAGCAAGCGACGGTTAAGGACCTCATCGTACAGACAAATTTAACGAAATCTGCATTTGGTTGACCTCAGAGTCGATCAGCTGAATTTGAATTTCTTACTCTGTTGCAATTTCAATACCAAAATAAGGTTTTCGATGCACAATGGCACCACGAACATCACAAGGACATTTTGAGAATATGTATAATGAAGTTAACATGGACAAAATGAGGACAAAACAAAGAATATGTTGTCATCAGACAGGGACAGAGATTATCGACGAATTGTACAAAACGTCACAATAGACATACATATAACTTCGAGGTAGTACAGGACTTCGTCTACCTAGGATCCGCTATAGACACGGAAAACACATCATTGCGGAGATTAAACGAAAACAGCTCTTTCCAACCGTTCCTTCTTTGGGTTAAGAAGGCAATTGAGAAACAAAACTCTGTCTGGAAAAACGAAGGAAACCATTTATTAGGCCTTAATTATGCCAGTTCTGTTTAACGGAGCGGAAGCTTGGACTTTATCGAAAGCGGATGAGGAAACCCTTGGTTGTTTCGAAGAAAAAATACTTCGAATGATCCTTAGTCCCGTATGTGATGACAATGTATAGCGAAGAAGATACAACAGCGAGCTGTATGAGCTGTACCGCGACATATGCATAGCCAGAAGAGCACCCACGCGAGGCTACGATGATACAAAATGTTTGTTTAGGCTCAGGTTCACCCCGAACTGTAATGCCCATTAAGTAAGTAAGTAAAAATAATGAAGTCAATAGCTGGCCATTTAGATTGCCATTGAAACTCAGAAAACGCAGTTTCCCAGAAATGAAACCTTGCTAGATCCTTTTGTAGTAAATTTCTTAGTCAAACCGTCTTCGAAATGACCAAATATAAATGAATTGGTTTAAAGAAAATACTAAATTTGGATAGGTAAGTAGGTACACGTAGAATTTTTCTTTAAAATAAATGTATGAAAATCTAAAGCAAGTTAAAAGAAGGTTTAAGGTATGTATGTACTCACCATCAACTTGATCTATTCTTAATTCTTATTGGAAAAGAGAATTACACATCTTACCACCCGCGAGGGACAAAAAAAAACATCACATTTATATTTTTTTTAGAGCCACAGCAACACTACAGAAATGAAATTGAGCCACCATTTTGATTTGATTTTATTTTTCACCTTACACAACTCAAGCAGGCAATGGAAAACTTTTATTAAACTATTCACAACACCGCAGAACACTTGGAAAATGATTAAATTAAACACTGCTGGAGAAATTTCAATTTAAAACCAGAGAAAAAAAAAATTGCCATATCAATGGCGAAGAACAAAAATTGAAAACACTGCGCTTGCACACCACCGCGACTTTATTGAACACTGATGGCTTTAAATTACTTAAATTTGACTTCACACATATTTTCACATATTAATTGAAAAGAAATTTTAGATTTTTATAGGAGCAACTTCACAAATTTTCAGTAAAATGATTATTTTTCAAAGAGAGAACCCGACTGTGTGTGCACTTTTCACTTTCGGCGGCCATATTGATGTCTGAATAAATTTGCGATGTGTAACGACCATCTGTCTCTTTCTAACATACTTGCCAAATTAAATAGGTAAATAAGCCGCGGAAAACATTTGAATTCAAATATTTGTATTTGAATGCTTGAGAGAATGATCTGTCCGTGAGTTTGAAAATGTTCTATAATTTTCCAATTGAATTGATTGATGTTAAGAACAAAATATGTTTACTGATTGGACGGTGTGATGCATTGCGTTGGGGCGAGTAGAACACAGTGTCAGAAGCTATAATATCAATGCGATAGAATGAAAATAAAGGAATGATATTGTTAAGTTAATACATTATTAACTAACATGTTTATTGCACTAATGAAATTATATGTATAGAAGAGCACTCATGAAGTTTGATTTTTGGATCTCAGAGACGTAATCGGTACTGAACTTAGAGCAAGCTCATATGTACGGACTTTATTTACACTCCTCGTCATTACTCATTAGTGCCAGATGCTGGTATTAGTGGTTCGCAAAAATTTCAAATACAAGCACAAAACAGCGTTTTTGAACAAGGACATAACATTTTACATAAATTGAGTAAATACTCAATCATTGCTGATCCGTCTTTGATAAAACGATTGAAGATTCAAAAGTCGATTACGATATTCATAGAGGGGAGATTAGAATAGTCTTCCCAGGAAAGACCTTTAAGGGCAAAACGTATGAATCGGTGTTGTACTGCCTCAATACGACACTAATGAACCTCAAATAGAAGTTACCAAATCTGAGAAAAATACAATAGATGAAAAAAAAAACATGTGGAAAAAGTTATTCTTTGACTAAGATCGTTCTTAGAATACCTTATAATAAAGCTGTTGATATCTTTTTGTAATAAATTGATAAGGGAATAGTTTCCAAAACGTAATTTACATATTTGTAACGGGACTGAAACGCTGTTCACCTCTTTGCTTCTCAGAGTCTTTCGCTTTAAAGGAGAACTCTGCTTAGTGGAAGCTGTGCCGTCACGGCATATTTTGGCACCCTTACTTAAATTGGAGACAGGGTTTACATTTCCTGACGATGTGGATCGTTTACTTGACTCTGGTAAACTGTGGGGTTTATTTAAAGTCAGTAGTCTTATGTCATCTGAGGATGTAGATATATGTCAATAGAGCTAACAGGGGAAGAAAATTATGCTTAACTTGAAACCTATTCGTTGAAATTAACTTGAAACCTATTCGTTGAAATTTATATAGCGTTTCAAGGCCTTTATGAGAGATTCTTATTTTCTAATTTAAATGCATGACGTTTTTAAGCTGAATGGTGTAGGGAAATCTTCCAACAGTTTTCGCATTTTTTTTATCTATTAAAGCACTTTTGGAGCCAATGTATTTGGCATGAAAACATTTCAACGGCCCATAGGTAAATTCGAATTGTCTAGGCATTCACTTGCCCTTTATATTAAAAGATATTAAAAAGAAATTATATTTGAAGAGAAAAAAAAACTAACCACGGGTAGGATTTGAACATGAGTAGCGAAATAGAAAGAAATTGAAAAGCGGATCTCACATTGTACAATTAGTTGGACAGACTTTGGTTTGAACGACCAATGTTGGATAATGTGAACCCTCAAACGACCACTTGTCCCACTTATTCAAATATTTTTGAAAATTTTGAGGTTGGACGAATCGGAGGAGTCATGACATTATGCTGGACGGCAATCTGATGAGTCTAAAAGCAAACTACATCCGGTCATCCAACATCCATCGAACAAATTGTCCAACTAATTGTACAGTGTGAACTCCGCTAAATAGAAAAAGCAACATTTTTTTTTTTGTGATTTATGAGATTTGGTTTTGATTCCAATGGATTAAACTCTTTTGTCACTCATATAAATAGAACTTCAGAATGATGTGCCCTGCTACCAATTTTGCCAAGCATACGATAATTTAGGGTTCACAAAATTGTTAACTTAATAAGGTGATTTCTAAAAAAAAAAAAAACAGTAGAAAAAAATTCATGAGGAATATTAGTGGGTAAAATAAGAGAACAATAAGCACTCAAAACACACTCAATATGACAACGGGAAATAATGTCTAAAACTGAAGATAACACAAAATGTAATCAGAATCTAATTTGACTCAATAATGTATATGTTATTGTTCTAATGTATATACAACACTTTGAAGTAAAATAAACTGATAAACAGATATTTAAATTTAAAAAAGTATTGAGAACACGAAACTGTGCAAAAAAAAATGACCAGTTCTGTCGTGCGCTCATAATTCCGCCTTAGAATTTTTTCACTTTATCTGAAAAAATGCAACAAGTTTTAATTAAGAGGTAAGGTGGGTTCAACCACTTCAAAATTGTCTTCATGTCTTATTAATTCCACAATATCTCTAAAATAAAAGTGTAATAAATAAAAGATATGGCTTACTTATAATTTAAGTAAAATATGTGTAATGTATTTTGTGGTACCCGTGGCGCGATGGTTAGCATGTCTGGCCTGTTAACCCAGAGCAGTGGCGTAGCGTAGGGGGGGGTTTTGAGGAAAAACCCCCCCCCCCGAAAATATTTCAGTCGAATATCATTCAAACGCTTCATTTTTTTTTTTTTTTTTGTTTTATTGATGCAAATTTGTTTTTCATATTTAAAATTTAAGTTCGAGCTTTTCACAAATCAGTATTTAAATACATGTATGTTTGTGTTTTGCCTACATTGAGCTATAGAAAAGAGTTGAAATGCGTTAGTAGGGCTCCTATTTATTAAAATCATTGACTTATTAAACATGGACTGCTAGGACCCAACTTCACGATGGTTCCACTTATTCTAAGCAATACTAGCGAGCATCATTTCAGCGGAAAACTAGTGAAACATTTTTGACACTGCTAAATAATCACGCTAGCTAAATCACAGCAGATGTCGTTAGTGTTTTAGTTAAGAGTAAGATATTGGCTAGTGTAACCAAAAATAAGTGCAATCATTAGGTCTGTTTCTTTACTTTGTGGACAGAAATTCACAATCTGTCATATTATAAGGAGTGGGGGTAAAATTCTCTCAGAAACTCTCAGAAACTCTCTGAAAGAGCCTAATTGTCCTAAAAGTAAAGAAACGCCTTGAACAAAACATTCGCAGCAACGCTTGGAAAAATGTCTGTTTGACAGTTGTTGTATTTGTTTTTGCTGTGCACGATTTCTGTCCATAGAAATTTAGGTGGCAGAAATTCACAGGGTGGGGAAATTTTTTACTCTCTCGTGAGCACTCTCTTTTGTGCACTGCTACGAAAAATCGCTGTGCTGGAACGGCATTAGACTGACTTTCGACGATTTTCGGTGCATTTCGTGCGAATTTTCAGTAAAGAAACACACCTATTATTATCCAACTTTTGTATAGAGAATTAATGAAACTAGCAGTCCGTGTATCATAAGTCAATACAATGCTTAAATCACAATGATCGCCAATGAATTACGCCAGTTCCACAAAGAAAAATCTCACTGAGCGCTCAATGTCACTGTGACGGAGCGCAAACAGTTTTGTGGAACATAATTCTCTGCTCAACTGTGTCCTTGTTTTCAAACTTTTACTCATCATCATCAGAATGTACAATATCTATCAGTATATTCGCTGATGTTGAAAAAATAGCCGAGTCTATAGGAGAAAAAATTTAAGTTTCCAGGATTGTGCATCGTCAAAAAAACCGACAAAATTACCAAAGCAGCTCAGCAGAAGATTATTACTGTACATCAATATTCATACTTTTCCTGGATCACTTCATATCATCCATATCTGACAGATTTGCGAAACACAAAAAAATTTTGTCAATAATCGGAAATACCATTCCTGAAAAATTGGCCAAGAAAGACGTTGAGAATATTGATGAAACCGTGGAAGTAATAATGAATCAATGGCCAACAGCGACTGAGGCAGCTGCTTCAACCGTAATAAATGAAGTGTTATTTTGGAGACAACGTTGGGTTGGGCCAGAAACTCAACCAAAGACATTTATAGAATCATTAAATCTTTGTAACGATGCACTTTTTCCAAACATTTTCAAGTTTTTGAAAATAGGTGCAACATTGGCTGCGACCATTGCTAGCAGCGAGCGTTGTTTTTCCACGTTGAGGCGTCTAAAATATTGGATTAGGAATTCTACAGGCGAAGATAAGCTGAATGTGCTTGCTCTTATGAGCATTAACATGCACATTGACATTGTGGTCCCAATAGAGTCAAAAGTGCTTTTCCACGTGTATTGCCTTTCGCTGGGAATTAACAAGTCTTCCGTTAGTGAATCCATTGCCGTAAAAAGCGCTTTCTCGATTAGCCGTTCGGAACCGTCAGAAAATGGTAGGTACCCTCTACAAGGCATGGTTGTAAGAAATGCGATGGGCCCTGGGGCTCCTCGCTCTGTTGCGCCACCCTATTTATTTATTTAGTTAATTTTACTTATATTAAATATATTTCAGGTTTTTAATTTACAAAAATATACAGATGTTATTCCTAAAGAGAAATGGTTTTGATCTAAGTACGCTCTTCTTGACGGCCTGCCTGAAACTGAAGTCTCGTGTAGTCGTGAGGTGAAAGGGATTCTGTTCTTTCGTTTCTGTTTTGTGTTATCGGTTCGTTTCTTATTTAGTTGTCCGTCTTGTTCGTTCGTCGTCAAAAAAAAATGTTTCTGCAAGACAATCTGATCCTTCATTCGGCTGTCCAGACCACTCATTCGACCCCGAATATTAATTCCATGGTTACATAAATTCGGCTACCGTGTTGGTATAAGTGGGTCTTTCATGGTCACCGATTTTTTTAAGCCCTTATAGCCCTTAAGACTTTGCCCTTAATTTTAATTATTTTCTATCTGGATACTTGAGTATTTTCACGATCCTCCTCGCTGGTCTCATTACGTTCTTGGTTTGGTTCTTCTTCTTCTTTCGTCAGTAGCTATCAGTATGTACTATATTTCCTCTCTCTACGCGGTCGATGAAAACGCGGTACCCCTAATTAGGAGTTCCTGCAAGATAGTATGCTCCTTCATGAATTTTTGAGTTGATCCGAGTAATAGTTTTGGGGACACAGCCTTGAAATACAATTCACAAGTGCTTAGGCGAAGAAATTTTTGATTTTTCGTTTCCAACTTTTTTGTTTCAAAAAAAAAAGAAGAGATATTTTAAAGGAAAATAAAAGGAAATAAATATAAGAATATTCTTCTTCTTTCCATTTCCGGCGTTACCAGTAGTGATCTTCAAGCGATCACAACTCTCCCACTTTTCTGCTTCACACTAGTGATCCGCCTGTGGGGTACGCCGCGTTGACCTCAGAAAGCGTCGGCAAGCCTCCCGGTTTTGGATTGTTTTTGCATTTGCTTGTACCAGGAGTGTTTTGGCCTGCCTTTTCTTTTTCGTCGCGAATTTGTTGAAACGTTGTACGATATTGCCTTTCGGACGGGGTTCTGCGGATCTCTCCTTTGAACATGACAATACCAACTGAGCCGGTCGTGCTGAATTTTGTCCAAGATGGTACTTTTGACATGAAGGCTTCCACGGATCTTAGTACTTCTAATTCGATCAAGCTTTGTTACTCCCGCTGTCATCCGAAGCATCTTCATTTCGGCTGCCGTCAATTTGCTCTCATACTTTTTGTACATTGTCCAACATTGTGAACCGTATGTCAGAGCTGGACGGACAACTGCTGTGTAGAGTCTTCCCTTCAGCTTAGGGGGCATTTTTCGATCACAGAAGATAGCGGAGTTTTCTCGCCACTTCATCCACCCTACGCTTACTCGATGATTGATGTCGTCATCACAAGTTGCTTCACTATTGATCATAAATCCCAGATATTTAAACTTTTCACACTTGGGAAGCACATTTCCATTCAAATAAATGTCTGGAATAGGCTTGTCTGGGTCAGAAAAAGGGCAGCACATGTATTCAGTCTTTTTAGTCCTTCAAAAATACAATTTGAATTTGTATTTTGTTTTTCTTATGTTAAGGTTCTAGTTTATGATCTTAACTGAAACAGATTTTTTTTTTTGTTCACTTCAGATGACATACTGAAAAGTTGTGCTCTCCAAGCGCATCTTTTTCCGATGTGTTGCCATATTTGATGTCTCAAGACGGAGGTTTTGACTATTTTTCGAGAAAATTACAGAAACTGTTTATGAAATGATTATGTATCTTCAGGACTGCAAACAGTGTGAATAAAATAAAAAGTAAAACTAAATAAAATTGAAAACAGATCGATTTTTACTCATTGAAACCCATTTAACTCCGTAAGATTCATCAGTTCCTTACTTTGAATGAAATTTTAAAATGCAAGCACAGCATACTAATACAGCTTAAAAAGGTAAAAAATATCGACTATATTGCAGTCAAAAACTTAGCTATTTCGAACCTCAACTTGCTTTTTCGTTGGCCACAAACAAAAATCGTCCTTCATAAACCAAACCAAGATACAAAGTATTACCTTTTCTATGGTAACTTCAAAAGTACAAAACTAACTTTTGATTTCTGGTCGTTTTAAACTAAAGAACATCGTTCAAATCAAAATACAGTCAGTAACTACACATAAGTCAAATGCTCGTTTTTCAGGATCAAATCATTTGTACAAGTATAGGAGAGGCTTAACACTTTGGTATTTTAATGAAAAAATCGCTTTAATCACATTAGCGCATTTTCCTTAATTAGAAGTCAATTCGACAGGAATTTAACGCATCAGTAGATATTCCCATTCTCCATAATAGCTTTGGTTGATGAGAAGTTTGCACATTTTCAATCTACTTCCACTCTATTTCCGAGTGAAATTCCATCAACTACCGGTAAACGGATTCCAAATTGATTTTCATTGGCAACAAATACAGAACGTGTGTTGTGCATACAAATAATTTAGCCAATTTCAGTTGGTACATTAAAACTGTTAATTGACGAAGGAAATTTCCAAAAAGAAAAACGAATTGATTTTTAAATTATTGCGCTGCGAATTGATTGATTAATTTTAAAAATAGCACAAAATACAAAAGTTTAATGATGTGTGTAGCTTTATTTAAAAAAAATGGCTAATATTCAAATGGCGCATATTTTTCTATTTATAAAATTAATGAACGAAAATTAGTCGAAAATAGGTGTAATATTTTAATTTTTAATAATATTAATTAATTAATTAATTTAATTTTTAATAATAGTAATATTTTAAGTCTTGCCAGTTTTATAATTTTTAAATTTGAAGCTGAAAAGGGAATAAATAAAAGTTTGCTTTCAATACTCCTGGATAATCAAGGATCTAGTGAATCTCTCTCACCCTTTCCTGTAACATTTAACAGTACAAGAAAGATTTTTACAGACCACGATTGTGATAAGTGAGCTATGATCTTAGAGATCATAAGACTTAATGACATGAAGCAAATGCGAAGATGCGAATGAATTATGAAAGGTCATTAGCTTTTGGGTTTCGAATGTAAGGCCAAATAAAACCCACACAGCGATGCACTCTTAATTAAACTTTTAATTCATTAAATAGTTTGACCATGTGAAAAACAATGTCACTCAAATGGACGCTTCTGGAAGATTTGTAGCATGCGTTTCTTTAATGGTAATTTTTAACCACTCTTTGTACATTTCGGGTGGTATCTCGGCCATAACTTATGTAATCTTGGTTTTTAGTTCGTCAGCAGTTTGGGGACCATTTTCTTTAATTTTTAGCTCGACGGAAAAAAGACCATGGGGGAAAAGCGCATGATCTTGCTGTTCAATTATCGTCACCAAAGCGTCAAATTATGCGACCCACAGGAAACTTCTAACGCAACAAAGTCATAATAGATCATGTTGTTTGTCTTGCCAATCCGTCCACAAAATCCACAACCATAGTCTTCAATCGCCGACCAAAAACAATCGGTCAGTTGCTGCGAACGCCGCCGCGCCGCCGGGAAATAATTATATAGACTGGGCCTTCACTACAAGGAAGCGCACTCGCAATATTGCCATTTGCTTGCGAAGTGGTTATGACAACCATAATAACTTCGTGGTTTGCGAAAAGTTGCTAAGTTTGAATCATCACCTTTGCAGTAAATTACAATAACTTTGACGCGTAGTTTGATTGATAAACGAACCGTTATCGTGAATGGCAAACATTTCACTAATATTATGACACTTCAAATAATAGCTGATTTAAACAGGTCTCCAATGCCAGCGTTACGAACTTGACACCACGATGATATGATGGCAGCACAATAAAATTGAAATGAAAATACCATCCTTGATAATTTTATTCACTTAAAGTTTGAAAATCTTGAAAATAACCATATTTGGATTCTACAGGGCACGGTGCACTTGTATCAACCAATTGTTTAAGGAATAAAAGGAGCCTTCAATGCTCTTCTCGGAGTGAGACCAGGAAAAAAACACTCCATCATAAAGAGAATCGACGACCCACTTAATGGTCCAAGTCTCTTATTAAAAAAACTTTGAACTGAGCGAATTTGTACTACCCGATCAGAAATGAGACTGCCACCAATCGTCTCACTCGATGGCATGCTAGCTTTGCTTCAATAGTTTGTAACTCATCACTTTTCCAAAATTGCATCATTTTTTAAAAATCATCGACGAGATAGACTTCTACGACTTCACTTTTTGTGTCAATTTCAAATAGATTTGCAGAAATAGACCAATGGCTATATTTAAAAATTAAATTTAAGGAAGAGTTTTTGTGTCTTGGCTTTCTATTTTCTTCTTTTTTTACCTTGGGGCATTTTACATAATCGTTAGAAAAATTCAATTAAAAAACAAGCCATCGACGTCTTGTCATTTTTTGTGATTGAATAAATGTCCATACCAGAAATTTCAATAAAAAAAACTCAATAAAACGTATAAAAAAAAATTAAATGCAAATCACAACCTTGCTTCTTCAGCCATGTCAAAAATGATGAGAAGGGATAAACCATACAGCCATGAGTTAACGCAACCCTCCACCTCCGCCAGGAGTCATGATGTTTCTTTACCGAACTTTTCTGGGTAAAAGTGTTTGCATATAAATTTATTTTGCTCCCTCTTCCGTCAGAGGAAGAAAACACAAAACAAAAAATGGCAGAAAAAGGAACACTTCTTGGAGAAAATATAAATGCCAAAGACAAACAGTAGCAAAAGTTTCAGTATAAATAAAATTCAATTTTTTTTTCCCTTGAATTGTGTGCCCTTGGATTGTATACTTTTCCCATTGATGGATCGTTGAAGTATGTTTGCACATTGTTTTGGAAAACACTTTACAGGTTGTCTTGAGGTTGAAGATGGGGTTTTTCGTTGTTCGTTGTTGGATTTTGTGTGATGGCAGCAAAAAAAGGGCAAACTTGTGGTGACCCTTATCAATGAAAATCGATACGAATCTTTATTGAAGCTAAAATTGTAGAACAGAGAGAAATAAAATGGATGAGGATAGGGTATTTATTTCCGGTGCGCTAATTTAATGAATATATATATATATATTCGAACTCGAGTAGGTAAATACTAGATTACCAATAAGCACTCACAAAATTATGTACACAATTTACTCAGCACTCTCTGTGCTGATACTATGAAAAAGCTAAAGCAAATATTTAATAATCACTTGAAATTGATATCCCATTGCTAATGCATTATGTTGATATTGAGCTGGTAGTGTTATTTAACATAAAATGGGGAGCCAGGACATATAATTAAGCTAATTTGTTTGCCCCTCTCTAATGAGGTTTTCTATAAAAATGGTTATTTTTTTGCTTCACTGCGCGTTTCGGGGGCTTGGTTATATTAATTGCCTGTTGTGTAATTCTTGTTCTAGGCCTACGTAAGTACTTGTTTTCTAATTAAGTGATTTTTGTCGATAAGTTATGTTCACAATGATTTTCATGCTTACATCAGAAGAGCACTAAATGGTAAATTTGTTTTTTTTCTATGCTATGACTTTGGAAACTTGTTGAAAAAGAGATATCGAAAAGTGAAATAAAAAAGGATGTGAAGTGTCGAAGGACATATTTGACAACATACTTGACTTGTAATTCCCCAATAGAAACTCTTAGAACATCCATATTTTTTCGTTTGGAACTGAATTCGTTCACCCAAACAGCAAAAGCTTTTTCTTTTCTTTGCTTTTCTTAACTGCTATGCTACGGAAGCATGGTTTCGGTCGTAGTCTTTTTCTCACTTTTTTTTATTTTTGAAGTTTAGTTTAGGGTCTGTCTAAGGGAACTTCGATTGCCTGAACTTTATGATTCCACGAAGAATTCGTAGGTACTATCAAAATAACAAGGATTGTTTGACAGTCTTGTCCTGTGACGTGGCACTTCAATGATCCAACCAAACTCGCTTTGATCGGCCTCTAAATTTCTTAGATGGGAGTTTTAGTATCGATTCCAAATAATATTTTTTTTTTTTTTTTTGGAGATTTTTGAAATACCAGCTGGAGCACTCAGACCTAAATACCGGTCCATTGTACTACCAGATAGCAACCTTCTATTTGTTATAGCTTTCCAGATGTTCGGAGAAAAACCAAAAGACGCTGCCATGATAAAGAGCCTAAGTTACCAGCTCTCACCATGTCTGCGCCGAGTATCTGTAACCTCATTCGAGAAAAAGCAGGACATTCACAGAGGAAGTGCTCTGAGGTGTCCTCATCTTCTCCACAAGATTCACAGAGTGTGGTATCACTTAAGCCAAACACGTTTAAATGCTTGGCAAAAGAGAAGTGCCCGCTGGCAATGCCAATAAGTTTTCTACAGTCTTTTCTGCTACGAGCTAGCAAAAATTTTGCAGTCTTCTTACTAACGTTGGGGAGCATACGCTTGGTTTGTCTGCATCCAATGGAGGCATGCCATCTACGGTTGTGCTTTTCACAGATCCAAACGTTGCGTTGATTGAAGCCCTCACTGAGGACGCTGGCAGACCTAGCGACGGTTCAGGTCCTGAGATCCCTGCCTAGCGAGTTCATCGGCGATCTCATTTCCAGTTATGCCGTGATGGCTCGGAACCCAAATGAGACTGAAGGAATTTAATCTTAAAATCTTAGATCTCAAATTATATTACTAAATATCAATAAGCATGTGAACGCATCTGTCCAAAAAAGTCTGAGTAGGTACTTGGATTTCGTCGTCTTTCGAAGACAGCATTTGGTCAGTCATGAAGTAGCCCAAAGCTGGGAAACTTACCGATGATCCACGAAGAAGAGAAAGATATCGAAGAAGAAGTAAAAGAAGACAAAACAAAGAACAAGAACAAAAATGGGAAGTTGCCTCGATACGAGAGCGATTTCATTAAAAGTCTTGTGACTTTTAAAATAAAAAAAGTTTTTTTCTGAAATAAACATATTTTTTTTCAACATAATCTTTTTTTGCCTCAATAGATTTAGTTCGGCGTTTTTTCCTATTTTGATTCCTCTTCATTCGACCCAAATCTCTTACCACCATTTTTTCAAATTTGAAAAAGGGAAATAATCTGGAGACTATGCTGGATTGGGTAGCAGTTCGTAGCCCAATTTATAAATTTTTGACATTGCATTTTGTGCATTGTTTTGTTGAAACAGCACTTTTTTCCCAGATGTGGTCGTTTCTACTTTTAATCGATGTCGAATTTATCAAAAACCTTTGAAGAATATTCTCTAATTATTGGTTTACTCTTTTCAAGGTAATCGATGTGAGTGATACCGCAAAAACTCTTTCGTATTGCGGCTGAACATCACCAAACACTCGCTCTTAAATTGATACGTGTCACTTAGCTCTCTGAAGTTGCGTGGAAGTGCATTTCAAAAGTGAATAGCAGAAATAAAAATTGTCTTTCAGATGTTAGGCAGGTGAAAGGTGGTGAAATTAAAAAATTCGAAAACCGAATTTTTATTGTACAGATACGTACAGATACAGCAACCATGCTGTGTTTTAATTACAGAAAATAAAAAATGGAGGGTGCGAAACTTTATATAATTGAAAAAAGACATGTCTAATTAGTTGTTTTCCAAATGTGAAATTTGGTCAAATTTTCCAATACTGAAAATATACCAAAGAGTACTATTTATTGATACCTGTAGCTTTCTTTTGCACACAGTATTACAGTTATAAAATAACTATAACAACCATATGTAAGAAAAGGGATAGCTAAAGTTTTAGGGAGCAGCCCATAAAGTTCGAAGATATCCCTATTTCTTACCCAAAATTAATTTTTTTTCTTTATAATTTACGCGCACTTCAAAGGGATATATGGCTACCCTTATAATGTTAAGAACACAGTGCGGGTTTTAGGAAATAAGGAAAGGATAAGAAAGGAGATACCGATGCACATCGCTCTTGAATTTCTGTACACTATATTGCGTTGGGAAAATTGAGTTGGGTAAAGCATTCCACATCAGGGTTGAGCGTCTAAAATATAAATCTCTATACTTAACTCTACGACCGAAGTTGGGCTGAAGGGAGAACTGATGAAAATTCCTTGTGAGGCGGGTATTGCGGCTAAATTGTTTCAGAGAAGGAAAGCAACTGGCTATTTCACTAGAGCACTGTTTGTATGATTGTTCCATGTAAGTATTCTATTGAATACCAATCCCAAGTTTTTAAAACTATTTAAAAATTCAATTGCTTAGCAATCCAGAATGATCTAGGGAAAATAAGAAAGATCTAGTTTCTTTTTGGAGATAACCAAGCCTTTACATCTTATAGGATTGAGTAAAGGACCATTGCTAGATGAATTGCTGGGATGAATTCAAAATTATACTGTGTATATCGTTTATGTACATCGAACTCCCCTTAATAAAGGTAAAAAATCAGATAAATTAGTCCCAAGCTCCCAGAGACACAACAAGCTTTCTTTCCATTAGATAGGATGAGGATGTTGGCCGAGTAAGACATATTGAAGCTTTGGAGCAGCTTATTTATGAGGATAGGATGTTTGACCATATGAAAAGCCATTGAGAAGTTAAGTAAAACAAGAAAAGTAATCTGGTCTTAGTCCAATTTTGGTACAAATATGCTTGGCACGAAAACCAGACTACCTGTAGACTTTTATTTACGAGACACTCATTTATTTGATTCTGCAAATGCATTCGCAGAATTTGGGCACTTTTTGAGAATGGGGCCCGTGTATGATTCTATAAAAATGTTATGTTGTGTAGTAAACGTATACGGTAAAAAACACATAACTTTGAATCAATATTTTATCAATCGTTATAAATCATTATAAAAGTAAATAATTATTGCAGCATGTTTATGTTTTAACATAAACGTTAACACAAACATAAATAATGTAAAAATAAAAAAAAAATAAAAAAATTTTTCATATAAGAATTCAAAAATAAACAAAATTTAAATAACAGAAAATTAAATTCAGATATAGTTTAAGGAATGTAATTTAAGGAACAAAATATTGATATGCAAAAAGATGTAAAGAGGAATGTTTATTGAAGGAGTCTTTTTCTTGATTTAAGATTAGCAAAATCATTGATTATATCTACAAAATCAATACCTCTGAGGATGTCGCTTTCGATTTTCACATCAACGACAAACTTGTCAATCTTTCTTGAAACATTGTTGTTCTGAAATCGTTTTTTATTCGTTTTAACTTAGAGAAAGAACGTTCACCACTGCAGTTGGTCACCATCATACTTCTTAGTGCAATTACAACACTTGGAAATTCATCTTCAACTTAATTTGTTTTTAAGAAATTATAAAGTTCTAGCATATTGCCAGTTTTTTCATTTTCGTGTCGAATAGTTTTCCAGGATTCTTTAAAATTCAGGCATTCAGCATTCATTCATCATTCAGTTCATCTCCGTTTACAACTTCAGTGTCTTCTGAATTCAGGTTTTTTAATCGAAAAAAAAATCAAAACGTTTGCCAATATTCGTATACGAACCTAGTCGCTGTTTCAAATCAACGCTTAGAGTGTCAACAATGGAACGTTTCTTTCGTAATCAAAATTACTGAATTACTTTTTTTTTGTCTGGATGATGAATCAAAGTTATCAAAATTGTCCTTGAGCCCAATTATAAATTCATCGATTGCACTCAGCAAATCGTACACTTTTTTTTGCAAAGACTAAGAGCTTCCTGTCTGGCCTCTCGTGCCTGTCCTAAATCGTTAGCGATAGGCATCAAAGCTTCTTCAATTTCTTGATGATCATTATATAAGGCGCTTAGTTCATCAGCTCGCGCTGACCATCTTGTTTGAGAAAGAATTTTTACAACTTTTTTTGAACACTCCATCTTTGAAATCTTAAAAAATTTAGTGCCGTTTATTCCAGAGTACATATATCTAATAATGAGTAGCGACACTCTGTACACAAATGCAACGCCTACATTAACAATAGACAGCAAAAAATAAAAAACCCACAATTAGTGAAAACAGGCAAAAATTATTAATAATAAATAATAACCCTCTCGGACCATCGCATCGCAAATGTCAGAAGGATACACAAGAAGTTTTCCCATCTTCACAACACCATTTAACAACGATCGTAAGATACACGTATGGATGTTTTTTCTGATTAGATTTTTAAAAGTGCCCTGAAACGAACACAAGGGAGTGTATGGTTTTGTGTTTCTGATCATTACTTCTGTCTGTGTCTGTGTATATGAAATATAAAATTTCGATTCAGTTCGTTTATATCTATGTCACTTGCGCAGGCCGACTTCTGCTTACCCATTCCAAACTCACGAAAGTTATTCCACAGATTTTGACTGCCTTTATTTATGTTAAGCTGAAACTGAGCCTTAGCCATTTTTATCTTACGAACAACTTCATTCTTTTTTTTTTTTTTTGTACGAAGAAAGGTAATTCTTTTATTGACGATTTCTTGTCTGACGACCTCTTTTGGGCGATTGTGCTGATACGAAAACAACGAAACTCTGTGAATTTGTGGTGCAGATACCTCTTAATACTTATCAAGCCTTTGCTTGGTGTCGGTAATTGTGCTTAATCAGCACACCAGATTCATTTTTCTCCATTCTCTGCAATTTTCACAAGATAACTAAAAGGCATAGCTCTCCCAAAATTTGACACATAGTCTTTAAATAGATGACGAGAGCAATGTCACATTTAAAATAATGGCACAAGAAAACCAAAAAGACACGGAGTTATCAAACCGCCCTCGTTATCACAAAACCTGCACTTTAACTAAAGTTTTTTTCATGATAACAACGTGTTCACATGCAAAATTGGATACAAAACATCAAATAAAATACACTCTGTTGAAAACAAATCTACCTCTAACTAAAATGATAATCCCGCATAAGTTCACTGCCACAAAAAGCCACAATGATTAAAAGCATAGTCAGTTTTGTTGGATGTGAGTGGATGTTCATCTTCATTTAAAATGGTCAGAGAGAACATTCTTAACTCAAGAACTTCAAAAAGTATTAACATTTTTAGTATGATATGAATGTGACACGAAATTTCTTTTTAATGGTAAATGAAGATCATTTTGAATCTAGAGTTTAATTGAAACTCATTAACTCTGTTATGAAATCTTGAAACTTAGAGGATTGGAAAGTGAGGTAAATCATATTTTGAATTGCCAAATTCTTACCGTGTATTCTAATCAATTTTGAACTCGTTTTAAAAGTCCTATTTCTTCACAGGAACAAATATGGTAGGTATTGGAGCACTAGATACCTTTTCTCCCTTTGTAAATTTGACGATGCATCGTTAACCATCTAATTTTGTCAGTCATAAATTTTCTCTGCCATAAAACTAGAATAGTATTTAATACACTTGTTTCATTATAAACGACATCATCATTCCCATGGGGTGAGTATTCATTGCCTCGAGTAAAACTGAATCAGAGAAAAAAAAGTCATTCACACAATGTTGACAAACCATTCCATTTGATGACTGACGGGTTCATTGTGATTTCACCGCAAATTGCCGCATCGCGTCGTTCGTATTTTCACAACAAACTCCCTTAACTCAACAAATTCTTGCTGAGACAAGAGCGAGTTAATTAGCTAATAGTAGTAAGTCAAGCACTAAATACTCCAGCAAAATCAACACGATAAAATTCCCTAATCATGGGGCAAAAGAAGCAAGCGCAATGACTCATCGTAAGGACTTTCCAACCACCAAAGTATTTTTCTCTTCGCATTCAGGTCACGAACCTAAAACGAACAAGAAATAATATTTGATTTTGTAATTTGGAACATTTTTACTGTCATCAAATGTAGATACTGTGCAGAGAGTTGGTATATTCGTATACAGTCAAGAGTTTCTGAACATCTGAATGCCGCTGTCGTATTCAGTGCTTTTTCTGTTGATTGCGAATTAACTTGGCTTCACAAAAATGACGCTGATTTGTCAAACGAGTGCGATAGCAATTCGTTTGTGTGATTGTAATGAATAATTATATTCAAATGAGCACTTGTTATTTAAAGACTTAATATAGTAGTTGTTGTTTTGGGCATATACCGGAGTGGATGACTTGAAGGGAGTGAGGAGTAAAACGAAATTTTCATCAACGCAACGCTAAGAATTTTAATTTATATTGAGTTCAAGATAAGGAGAGTGTTGAAATGTTTATTTACCCCCAAATTATACGAACAGATTTTTTATGGCTGCCGTTGATACCCATGGTTGGTAATTGAGGATAATACATTTTAACGAGCTGAGTATCTTAGCGGATTAGGAACTCTCAGAGGGTGAATTCGACAAAAGGAAATGGAACTCAAGCTGTATGAAGGAGAGAGATTTTATTTTTGATAAGATTCTTATCCTCTATAAAGGTTTTGCTTTACTCACATTTCCAAAGATTAAAAACTCTATCGGTGACAGGTACTCTTCGATGATATAACGAAAATATAGCTTGACTGTGGTAAACTTTAAGTGATTTATTTTGAAAGCTGAATAGAGGTGCGAACTTGAAATCAGAAGGTGCCTAGCGATCAAAACGTGAGTTCATTCTGCTGAAAAATTGGTTTTATTATAAAGCTAAAAATTTTAAGTATTGAGGGTGAAATGAGAAAATGGCATTCGCTTAGAAAGTAATCAAGTTAACCCCGTCACTATTGATTTTTTTGTAAATTGTGCTACACTATTTTAGTCGTATGTATGAGCTGGAATTAAATATCTAAACAGAAGTCTTAGCTTAGATTGTCAATAATTTTGAGAGAAACCGATCAAAATGTTCACTCCACGAAAATATTACTTCAGAGTTACTTATTTTCAAAAAAAATTTTCTAATTGGTTTTAATTTTTTGGGACTCAAATGTTGCACAAATTGTTTTTACTATACCCCCTCACTGTAGCTAATGGGTCTCAGTTATAACTTGTGAGAAGATAGAGGGGACCTACAATTCTTTGTCGATTCAGGAGCCGAATTATCGCACACGTTATCAAGTAGTACGTGACTGAATTATGTGTTCTTGGCATTATCTCTCACGTTATCGAGCACTTTAGTACCAAAATTTGACATTCTCTTATCAGATTTGAACTTTGAAGGCATTAAAGTCGATAAATGAACGGCAGAATGATGTTGTTTAATATAGAGCAAATTTTCTCTTTAATTCACTGAGGAATACCAATTTCAGTTGTCCAAATCTAAAAATTTGGTATACTGAAGCAAATATTTTTTATAAAAAACTATGCTCAAGAAAAAAAACAGAGTTTGAAAACAATCAAGCGAAAAAAATTGGCCAAACAAAAGATTCGAAGGAGTTCTGGAAAATTACAAAAGAAATTAATGGCATAAACTTTTCAATAGGAACAAGAATATCTGCTGAAGTTCTTGCTATTCACTTCAAGAATCTGCTTCGTGACCAATCTAATCTACATTTTTCATATGCTGAACCCTATTTTACTGATGAAATTCTAGACAGCACAATATCGTTGGCTGAAGTACAAGCTGCAATTCACAAATCCAAGAACGGAAAAGTACCAGGTGAAGATGGCGTTCCATACGAATATTTCAAAAATGCAACCCCAGAGTTTATTTCCAATCTCACATACTTTCTTAATAAAGTTCACCAAAGTGAAGTTATTCCATTACCCTTCAAAAGATCTATCATATTCCCGATACATAAAAAAGGAGACATTAATAATCCTGAGAACTATCGAGGAATCTCATTTATGAACGTAATGGCAAAACTTTTTTGTGGTGTGCTTGCCAATAGATTGGAAGCATGGATAGAATTCAACAGCATTCTTTCGGAATTTCAAGCCGGGTTTCGAAAAGGCTTTTCTACGATAGATCACATATTTACCATTACCTCGATTGTTAAAGCTCAGCAAGCCAGGAACAAGAAAACGTACGCCTTTTTCATTGACTTCAAAGCAGCTTTTGATAATGTTAATCGTAACGCACTGTTTTACAAACTATCACAACTAGGTCTCTCCACAAAGTTCATAAATGTCGTAAAAAATATGTATACAAAATCGAAAGCAACATTATGGGATGGCTCACGTTACTCAGAATGGTTTGAAACTGACACTGGTGTTAAGCAGGGATGTTTACTCAGTGCTCTTTTGTTTTCACTATTTATTAACGACGTAGTGACACACCTGCCGGGAGGCATCCGTATTGCTAACCAGAGAGTTAATGTTCTTATGTATGCTGACGATCTAGTACTTCTGTCAGAATCACCGGAAAATTTGCAATTGATGATTAATCGCCTAGCTGAGTACTGCATAAAATGGAGTCTAATCATTAACACCAGTAAATCCAAAGTTATGATATTCACGAGATCTAATAGAAATCAGTCCACCTGGAATTGGACGTTTAATGGCATTCGCTTAGAAATTGTTGACCAATATAATTATCTCGGAGTACAACTTAATAAGACCATGGATTTCTCAGAACACTTGATTGCAAAATCCAAAGCCTCACAATGCCTGCTTAATGTGTCTTGGAGAAATGTATTTGCAAACGAACGGATCATACTATCGGCAAAGTATAAAATAT
The DNA here is from genome assembly GCA_949752695.1 of Melanostoma scalare. Classification (NCBI taxonomy): domain Eukaryota; kingdom Metazoa; phylum Arthropoda; class Insecta; order Diptera; family Syrphidae; genus Melanostoma; species Melanostoma scalare. The sequence continues at coordinate 207,403,287 of OX456985.1, read as the reverse complement.
TTAATGCAGTTGTTGGATCTACACTTTGCTACGCATCACAGGTATAGGGAGTTGATGAGTACGAACCGATAGAAAAATTTCATCGAAATTTTTTGAAGAAACTTTTTAACCTGCCACTGAATACTCCAAATTATGCGCTTTACCTCGAAACTGGTCTTCCTAAGCTTTTTACAAGCACCCTGAAATCTCAAACAACTTAAGGGATGCAAAAGGGCAGTTTTATCGCATAATTCAGGCACACGAAGATAGAATACGAGACGCATTTATAGAAGAAGCTTGCGATCCTGAAAGTAGAATCCTATACTCGCAACTCAATTATAATTTGATGGAAAGGAACTACTTCGACGATTCAATGAATTACAAAGAAATATCACTTATATTTAAAACCAGGTGTGAACTCCTAAGTCTTAATGGGTGCCCGTATAACGGAAGTTTTAATCAGTTTTGTACACTTTGCAATTTAAAGGCCAAAGAGAATTGTTTTCACATCATTAGCATATGCCCCATCTATGTACAACAACGTCTTATGTACTTCAAGAAGAGGACTATGACGATCAACGAAACAGTAACAGTGCTTAATGAGACAGAATGGAAAATATTATACCAATATCTGAAAAATATATATAAATATAGAATGTTATTATTAACAGAGTTTGAATAGTACAATTTTATATTTGAATTATTGTAAAATTATTTATAAAAAACAAAATGTAGGAAGTAATTTTGCCAACCGAGCTGACGGCAATGCCATATAGCTTTTCAAATTCATAAAAATGATTCAATGTATCCTTAATTAGAAAAAATAAAATGAATACTTACTTACTTACTTACTTACTAGAGCAAATTTTGGAAGAAAAATAATACTCAGTCACTCGATCACTGATGCGGCAATTCGACCCCAGAACGAAAAAGTGAGGAAGCGCTTTTCATGACAGTCGGAAAGACTTCAAAATTCTTCACAAAAGGCGATACCTTTGGAAAACCTTTTTTTGTATTCTGTTCCAATTTGAACCCCCCACATAACAAGCTTACAAGCTATCATTTACGCCATGGGCCATGCGACTTGAAAGTAGAAAATTGCGACAGAGATATCGAATTTAACACAGGTCAGGGTACACCAAATTCAGCCTTTTTTTAAATTGTCAAAAAGTGATGTCAAAGTTGAGAAACGCGTTTTACTGTAGAACAATTTTTTTTTCTTAAAATATGACCAAGAATCACATCCCAAAGTATGTGTATTCGTGTATAAACACGAATTACCGGACACCCTGTATAACTACTGTGCTGACGACTACTGAACACGTCAGAAACAAAGCTCGTTTGGCTGACTAAGAGAGACTCCGAGAGGAAGTCATTAGACAGTCAAAATCCGCAACAGGAATTAATTTCTAAACAGCAGAGAGCAGCCTGCTATGTGTCCCACAATCGACCATTAAAAAAAATCTTTAGTTTCAAATATTGCTCCATGGAGCTTCACGAAAAAACCAATGAGGAATGTTCTTGGTGCTAGAGAAAATGATCTTTGGAGCCTTTAACGCAACACTGTAGCTTCTTCTTTTCTGCTTCGTAAGAACTGTAGGCGAGCATATGTAGGCTGCACGACAGAACCTTCGTGATAGTAGTTGACAACTTTTCGATCGAAATCGGACAATTTTCCAGCATTATCAATGTCCAATCTTTCTAAAAACCAGTGCCATATTGTAGCCAAGGTACAAATGAGAATAAAGGGTTTTCCAATAGGTATGATATGATTTTGCAGTGGCAATTTGTAGTATGTCATGATGTCTCATTTGTTTTTTATTGCATTCAGAAGTGTTTACATTTCACCATTGGACCACCGTGCGTCGTAAACTTTCTGATTTTGCCTTGGAACAACTTGAAATCGATAACGATTTTTTTAAGAAAATCATCTTTTCCGATGAGGCTTACTTTCATTTGACTAGTGCGGTAAATAAACAAAACTGGCGATGAAAATCCACAAAATATTCATGAAAAACCATTACATTCACCTAAATTGACAGTTTGGTTGGTGGAATTATCGGTCCGTACTTCTTTCAATATAAATCTGGTCACACCATTACAGTCATTGGAGAGCGGTATAGATCGTGATAACCAACTTTTTATGGTCGACGAAATTGGAAGAAATTGATTTTGACAACATTTGGTTTCAACAAGACGGGGCTACGTGTCAAATAGCAAATGCAACATATTGAATTATTACGAGAAAAATTTAGAGATTCGATTATTTCAAGAAATGGTGATATTGAATGGTCTCCATGATGTGATTTAACACCATTAGACTGGTTATTTGAAGTCATTTACTTACTTACTTAGGTGGGCATTACAGTTCGGGGTGAACCTGGGCCTCAACCAACATCCTTCCATAACGACTTATATTTCGGGAGAGCTCTTCCAGTCTCTCTACACAACAGTTCCTATAACACAACGCGTGGGAAGAAGCCCATTAAGTTGTGTGTAATTGTAAACGAGTAGTTGGACAGACTTTTGAAAGATTGCATTCTCTGATATTGGCGTTTGGGTTTTGTACAACCTTTTCAAGTATGATGTTGAAGAAATCGCATGAGAGTTTGTCGTCTTGTTTTAAGTGTTTTTGGACATCAAAGTTCTCAGTCGATTGTGGATTTTTAGTTCTAAAGCCAATATGATAAGGACCTATCAAGTTCTTGAAGTGGGGTTTCAGACGTTCACATATTACAGTAGACAAGATCTTATATAAGCGACGTTATGGGTGGGCAATTGTGAGGGTCTCCCTTATTAGGATCGGGCACACAAAACTTTAGTTCCATTCATAGGGCAAACATTCTTATGATCATGCAGATCAGCTGCTGCATGCACCCTCCCAACTGATCTCCTTACTTACTTACTTAGGTGGGCATTACAGTTCGGGGTGAACCTGGGTTGGTACAGCTCATACAGCTCGTTGTTGTATCTTCTTCTCCACACATTGTCTTCGCATACGGGACCAAAGATCATTCGGAGAATTTTTCTTTCGAAACGACCAACTCATCCGCTTTCGATAACGATAAAGTCCATGCTTCCACGCCGTAAAGCAGGATTGGGATGATCAAGGTCTCATACAAGGTTACCATGGTTTCTCTTGAAAGGGTTTTGATTATTCTCCGTTTGATCTCGGTACTGATGCTATTTTCCGTGTCTATAGCGGATCCTAGGTAGCCGAAGTCCTGTACTACCTCGACGTTATGTCTGTCTATTGTGACATTTTGTCCAATTCGTTGATGTTCTGTGTCCCTGTTTGATGACAGCATATACTTCGTTTTGTCCTCATTAACCATCAAACCCATTTTTGCCGCTTCTGTTTCAATACTCGCAAAAGCACCTATGACATCACGCTTTTTTCTTCCCATTACGTCAATATCGTCTGCGTAGGCGAGTAATTTTACAGACTTTTGAAAGATTGTTCCTCTGGTGTTGACGTTTGAGTTTCTTACAATCTGTTCAAGTAAGAAATTGCATGACAGTTTGTCGCCTTGTCTAAAACATTTTTCGACACCAAAGGTCTCGGTGAGTTCTTTACCGACCTTGACGGAGCAGCGTGAATCCTCCAAAATCATCCTGCATAGTCGTACGAGTTTTGCAAGGATGCCGAATCTAGACATGGCTCTGTACAGCTCGTAAATACTATCATACGCGGCCTTGAAATCGATAAAGAGATGGTGAATATCGATATTATATTCTCGGGTTTTTTCCAAGATCTGCCGTAATGTGAAAATTTGGTCTATTGTGGACTTCTCTGGTCTAAAACCACATTGATAAGGAACTATCAAGTTGTTGACGTGCGGTTTCAGACGTTCGCATATTACAGCAGACAAGATCTTATAAGCGACGTTAAGAAGGTTTATCCCTCTATAATTGGCGCAATTGTGAGGGTCTCCCTTCTTTAGGATCGAGCATACGATGCTGTGGTTCCTTTCATCGGGCATGCTTTCTTCCGACCATATCATGCAGATTAGCTGGTGCATGCTCCTTTCCAACTGGTCTCCAGCTGCCTTGAAAACATCAAGGCCATCTGCACCTGCAGTCTTATTTGATTTACGTTTGCATATGGCAAGCTTAACTTCTTCTATGTCGGGAGGACGGCATTCTTGATCATCTTCCAAGCTGAATTGGGCAATCTGCCTGACAACGGAACTTGTGTCCTCTTCGCCGTTAAGCAGTCTGCAGAAGTGATCTTTGGATTATTATCATTTGCCCAAATTTGCGAAATTCTGCTTTTTGACGAAATCACTGAGGTAAAAATGTGCCTCATCACTGATGACATTTTTCGAAAATTGATCATCCACTGTTGCCGTTTCTTGCCACCATTCTTACTATGGACGACGCTTAAAATGGTCAAGAAGCTTTAGTTCTAGAGCCAGTTGCACTTTGTAAGCGTGTAAGTGCATGTCTTAATTGCATAATGTTCACAAATATTGTTGGGGTAGACGACGAGTTGAGGTGGACGGCTCTTCAGACATGCTATCGCGAACAGCAGCATTATTTTCTGCAGTACAAGCTGTACGAACATTCACTGATGATTTCACATCTCCTGCGAAAATGCCTGGTTTGCTCAAATTTTGCCCGATTTTGCCGATTGTACGCACATTTGAACGATTAAACTGACAGAAAAAGTCATGAAGTGCACGATATGGATTTTGATATGAACGCCCATTTTCATAATAAGCTTGAATAATTTTAACGCGTTGCTCGATCGTGTATCTTTCCTTTGGTTCAAATGAAATGCCGGAAAAAACTAGACGTTTAGGTGAGGTTCATATTCAACATCGGCCTTTGAAATTTAACCACCCTTTATAAAGAATTTCGTTAATCAAAGGTATCCTACGAACCTTTATGTACTCTATATGTACTATTTTTTAAACTGCAGAAATTCTAAAACAACCAAGCCTTTTTGTTGAAAACGACAAACGGAATGTTCTCGAAGTGAAACAACGTGTATCTGACTTTATGTCCTGATGTCAGATACTGTCCTAGCAGTAAAAAATTAAATGTGTCAAACAACCGACACCTTATTTTTGTTACATTCTCGGAAATACAATACGGAAATAGAACAAACCCCGATGTCAGTTTCGAACAAAAAGTAACAACTATACCATGATATCATTCCAACTACCCCTTGTCAAACTTCGTTCAGCAAAAGAAGAAGTAATTGTACCTTTGAATTTATAACCTAACACGACAAGAGTTAAAAGATTAAAATTTTCATTCCTAAGGCTATAAATGTTACTAAAGATAACACAACATTATTCTCTGATTATCCCAAAAACCCTTATCTTCATATAAACATGGTGATGTGAGCTGAGAGCATTCCTATACTACTTATTCTAGATAATCCCAAGTTTTTGAACCAAATGCATTAAATATTCAAAGAAAATTATACTCAAAAGTTTTCAGACAGGGACTATAATGTCAACCTAGACACATCTGTTTTAAAAATTAATGAAAGTCACAGTTTGGATGAGTTTAGGTGTTTTGCTCAAAGTTCTCTCTGGGTTTGGGTTTGTCATGGGTTCAGAATCTGATAAAAAAAAATTAAGGATAGTGAGTAAGGGCAAATGTATCTGTTCATTGAAAAGATGAAGGGGGTGGGTATTTCTTTTTGCAGTGTCAATAAGGGGAAACATCCGGGTATCCAAGTGTTTTCGAAAAAGAAAACTAAAACGCATTTGGAGCATGGGAAAAGGTATACTTTTACTCACGTGAAAAAACTACCCCCATACACACCCTAACAAAGATGCATGGTTGATATTTTGAATTTAGATGATTACACGTCAGCATCAAGTTTTATACAGGTGCTGGAATTTGTAACTCCCTAAACACCATACCCAAACAGTATTAACAACACAGTGAGAAAGTTATCCGAGCTCTTTCATTATTTAGAGGAGCACTTTTGAAGATGTGAAACTTTAATGAGGCTCTGCAGGTCCACATAATTTAGCTTAATTTGTTTGACATACTTTGACAAGCTGAACTCGTAAACTTATTTACAAGACAATGGGGAGTTAATAGATGGTACGTTCTATAGTACAGCCTTCGCAAGAGTTTGATAAAATGTTCCTGAGAATCATCTAAAGTTTGTTGCATGCACATAATTTGACTGGTCGCAGAAAGTTTCAAGAGATGTAAATCTGAAGCATAGCATTGGGCAACACAAGGACACTCAAAAGTTGCAAGCTCCATAGTTTTGTATACTCGTATGCAACCTAAATGAAGTGAATATAACTTGTGGGGCAGCAGTGAAATGTTTACACTTTGTTTGTTTTTGAAGGAAACATTAAGTTCGAGGTATGTATGATGACGGCTTGTTGTTTTATAAATTTTCAAAACTTTCCAATTATGACTCGCAAAATACAGTGTACTTTCTTGTTAGATCTATTTATGTCCTTGAAAGCAAACCAATTGAGATTGAAGGGCATTGGTAAAGTGTGCAGCTGCAGTAGACAAGGCTTTTTAACTTTGAAATATGAGAGCGGTGAGAATTCATTTTACGGAAAACAGCTTTACATTGAACCAGCTGTTTTCAGGTACATTGGCATACAGAAAGCAGACAAGAGTTTCGTTTCGTGGAAATAGAACTTAGCACATAAGTATAAAAACTAAACTGAAACAATATACATATGTGTTGGTTGTTTCAAAAAGGTTGTTAAGGGGGGTTCGAAGTGCAGAGTCCACATAAGGGTCAAACTTGTCCCTTCAACATTTGCAATTTGTATTGGATCCTGGATGCTTTTGTACCAACATGCCTAAGCGTGCTTTTCTATCTGATCGTATGAAGTAGATCAGCTTTTCTTTAAATTTCTCATAATCTGCAGTTTGTCTCCCTCAAATTACGGAATCAGTGATCGAGTGAGAGAGTACTATTTTTCTTTCAAAATTCGCTTACACAACATCAGTCTGCTGGTCATTAATCGACTTCAATTTGTCACTATGTCAAATTGTGACACTAAAGCACTTCATAGCGCGAGAAGTAATACCAAAACACATTATTCAATCACGTATTACTTAATCACGAGTGAGGTAATTCGGCCCCTGGATACCGGAACATACCAACTGTATGTATGTATGTACTTTATTGAGTTTTTCTTTTACACTTTTTAGTTTTCACATCTATTAACTATTTAATTCTACGTTAAAATCTATTTGCCGACTTAGTATTGGTCAGGCTACACAGTTGGAGTTTTTTTTTTTTTTTTCATTTATTGGTTGAACATTGAAATCTTATTATAAGTTTTTAGACTGGTGTCTTTACATTAAATTTTTCTTTTTGGAAGTTACGTCCACTCAACAAGACTGTATCGTATTATTAATTTGACTTAACCTAAAAAAATGACAGGAGGATAGAGATAGAGAAAGATATATTTACAACAGATGGATATGTCTAGAGGCATCTCCACATAAAGCACCAAGAGGTGAGCAAAGAGGACAGGCATATGGCCCAGTATCTATCAAAACGATGCTGAGTTAAATAGTTGTTCCCTTTTGGGACACAGCATATATAATGTTTTTAGATGTTGTTTTCTCTTTTTTTTTTTTTTTCATATTTTGTTTTCATATCATTATACTAAATTTTTCCACCCTTTCTTTGGTCAGAGTTTGTGTTTTATGAATAGTACGATATCTATATGTTTTACATATTCTCATACAAGTTTTCAGTTTTGTGTATTGGTTAGATACTTAACAAATTCACGTTTCACAACCTAGGTAGTTTAAAAATGGTCTTAAGCAAATTGTACATTAGGCATTTAGTCTCTAAGGTTATCACAATTATGTTACAATGTTCGATAAGGCGAGTAATCACATAAGTTTTGATTTAGATTTCTTACTTTATATCTTATTTATTATACATATTTTTCTTTTGTTATAGATATCATAATCAGTCTAGATAGGAGGAAAACCATTAGAAGCGAGCCACTTAGCCTCTATAGGTACCTGTTACTTGTTTTTTTATAGAAAGGGGAAGTAAATGAGTGGTCATGTTCCGATACCAGAAAGGCACCAAGCGAACCCTCATTGAGGATGCTAATCGGGGAGATGTAGTATCTGTCATTCACCGAGAAGTTGATGTTGCTTCTATATATATCTCGGAGGATGGGGTTTGTATGATTTTGAAGGCCGGATATTCTTTTTTTTGCGAGGGAAACTAAATACTCAAGCAAGGGGGTAATGCTCGCTTCATGGTATACCACTTTGTTGCTATACCATTTTCCCGAAGGTCTGCGTAACTTGTTTATACATTTTCTAATCACATATCGTTCAAATCTGTGGAGTTCTAATGCTACATTAGGTGTGATTGTGAACCAGGTCAGGAAACCGTAAGACATTACTGGGCGTATTAAAGTTTTGTATATTAAGAGCTTCGTTTTTTTCTCAACATTCTTAGAATTTAAAAGCAATTTAAGTTTGGCCGCTGCGGCTTTGCCGTAGTTAAGGGCTTTTCTTGCTTGGGGGTTCATTTTCAGCCTTTCATGTAGGTTGATGCCGAGATATTTGATAGAATTTCTAAGTGGGATAGGGTTGCCAGCTATGGAGAGGTTTAGGTAGCGACTCTCACGCACTGCTAAGTGATGGCCTCTTCCTGAAGCGTTGCGGAAGCAAATAAGCTCACATTTGGTTAAATTTAAAGCAATGCCCCATCTTTTATAGTACGGAATTACTGCTTCTAGATGATATTTGATTGAATTGAGTGCTTCGTGGGGTCTTTCATTGGAGCAGAATAAGATTGTGTCGTCTGCATATAGAATGGCTTCAGAATCTCGGTGCTGGATTGGGAGGTCATGCATATATAAGTTAAACAGCAGGGGTCCAAGGATGGATCCTTGGGGCACTCCAGTATGTATGTCTACAGGCTCAGAGGTCATGTTGCCAATGGAAACAGAAAGACTGCGATTTGAAAGAAAGCTATGAATTGTCTTAATAAGGTTCGGTGGAAGATTTAGTTGACTCAATTTGTATATAAGACCAGCCTGCCATACTGAGTCAAACGCTTTTTTTAGGTCTAGTGCACAAGCTACTGTGCATTTTTTTAATCTTAAGTTCTGTAAGATTCTATTTTGGAAATGAATAAGGGCATGCTCAGTTGAGTGCCGCTTGAAACCGAATTGTTGATCCTGTATTGGGTCGGAAAGGTCAAAGATGTTCTGAAGCTTAGTAATGATTATTTTTTCAAGAATCTTACCGAAGTTTGAGAGTAATGATATTGGGCGAAAATTTTCAATCGAGAATGAAGAATTAGATTTTTTGATAGGAATTAAAATAGTCTTTTTCCAACAGTTTGGGAAGTAAGCATTATTAAGGCAGTTATTATAGATAATGGTAAGAGCTTTTGCCAAAGTAGCGTCTGTCTTGCGTATTATATAATTGGGGATGTTATCGGGACCCGAAGATTTTTTGTTGTTGAGTGTAGATGTTATATACTCAACAAAGTCAACTGAGACAAATTGCTCATTAGTGATTGAATCGGATCGATTAGTTGGGGAAAAAATTGTGAGCTGTGAGTTTTCATTCCAAACTGAGAAGGAACTGTTAACGGTTAAAACTTCTAGCAAGGTCGCTGGGTCAGCTGAAGGATCTTTAGGAGAGTATAATTCAGAATAAAATGAGTGAAAAGCATTTATTTTTTCTTCCGGGGAGTTAAACTGTCTATTGCCGTATGACAAAGCTTGAATTGTGAGGCTATTGTTCCTCTTTCTTCCAGTTATCTGGTCGATAGATTTGAAAACATTTGAGGAGGGTTTGAGATTAGCTAGTTTTAATCTAAATTCTTCGTTTAGCTCAGTCCGAACCTTATCTTTGATGATTTTGCTAAGGCAGTTTATGCGCGACGATAACTCTAGATAAGGTTGGCTAACACGATCTCCAAAGTGATGGTAAATTCTTTTCAGCTTCTGTTTCCAAGACTTGCGAGTTTTAAACAGGTTTAACGTTGAGGGCGAGATGTTAAACCAGTTCTTCCGAAGTGATACTTTTTTACTGTGACTATCCATGCAGTCGGTAACTATTGCGGCTATAGAACTGTTAATATTGTCTATTTCGGGGTTAGTAAGATTTCTATCTGGAGGTATATCCAATCTAGAAACATTAGAGCTGAGTGATCTATTGAAGTTAACCCAATTGGTGTTTTTAAAACTTGAAAATGTTCTGGGGGAATCAGGAAAGCAGGATGTTTGTTGGAGTTGCATGAACAGATGAACAGGATAATGGTCTGAGATAAGATCTAAGGTTAAACACGCAATATTGCCTTGAGATCTGAGACTAGAAGACATTAAAAAAAAGTCTATGTGCGACCCTGAGCTTGGGCGGGTGGGACCATGAGCTGCGATTATATCCAGCTCCAGGAAATGAGAATCTAGATACCAATGCGCAAGGCGATTGCCGTTCTGGTTTGCAGTTGAGTCACCCCATAGGGTATGTCTCGAATTGAAATCTCCACCAATTATGATGTAGTCAAAACTGAACAAGGAGGCCAGAAGATTATCCATTTCCTGTGAGAGCGATGGACCAGCATTGCAGGGTACATAAATAGAAACCAGTGCTTAAGACTTGGAAGCCTGTGGGGTGTTGATAGGGATAGATGCAATAGTAGCAGAAATTAAGCTATTGTTAAAATGAAATTGTGAGAAGCTAATGGAATTCTGTAAAAGAACACCAGTCCCACGTCCATCATTGTTGCTAATAATGTCGTACTTTTCATTAAAGTGATATCTGTTCTTATTTTTTTTGAAACAAGTTTCCTGTAAAAAAATTGCTGTTGGGGAAGTTTCCTGAATTAAGAGGTCTATTTCAATTTGCTTTTCCATAGATAAGGAGTTAATGTTGACTGTGATAATATCTAAGATCATGGTGAGGGGGGGGAAAGAGATGCAATAAAGCAAAGGTACGCACCTGGTTTTTGTGCTTCGTCCATTTTTTGGTATTTAGGCCAAAAACTTCTTATTTTAGATAAAAGGCTCGAAATTGGGATGCCAAATAAACGATTAGATTCGTCGATGAAGTCGGAAACCTCATTTTTAGCCAGGCCAGTAGGCGGGGCTTCTTGTAATTTTTTTTCTTTCTTATTGCCTCTTAGCACGTCTGCAAAAGAGTTTATAGTTTTGGGAGTGGTGCTGTTCCAAACATTCACTGGGTTCACGGAAACCATATTGTTGTTTCTCGTGTTAGCCAAATTGGAAGAATTGGCTTTTTTTTTGTTCACTAGGGCAAGCCTATTGGGGCAACCACGGAAACTCGCCGGATGACCAGCAGATTGGCAATTAACGCACGAGGCTATTGAGGTTTCTGACTTCGGGCCAAGGTCACATTCCCCCATCTCGTGATCCTTCAGGCACTTCACACATCTTACGCGGAAAGAGCAATAGGCCGCAATGTGGCCGAATCTCTGACAGCGGAAGCATTGTTTTGTGTCGGTTTTTTTTACTGCATCCCATTTGATTTTATGCCTGAGCAGACTATTGATTTTTTTAATTTTTAAAAAACTGTCCCTATCCTCCGAGACACACAAAAACAGATCGAGCGGGATGTCGTTTGCTCTAGACCACTTGGTCTCGAATCTTTTTACGGTCACCCTCAATGAGGGATCAAGCCTAATTAGTTCATTCTGAATTTCTTCGGGTAAGAAATTACCTGAGATGCCTTTCAGAACCGCGTTGAACTTCCTACATTGTTTAGGCGTAAACGAAAACGAATCAACTTTAAGTTCCTTAAAATTTTTTAAAAAGAGGCTATGTAGCTCTACTTCTTTAACAATTATTTTCAACTTACCAAAGCCCTTTGAAACAAATTTTACGTTTTCTAGATTGAAGTTATACTTGCTCATAAACTCGAGTATCGCCTTACTAGTAATTCCCCTAGTGAATATAGGCGGGCACCAGTGCTCCGGGACTACAGTTGATTTAACGTTGGCATTATCCAAAGAGCCAATACCATTTCCATCGTTGGGGTTGATTTTCTTAGAATTCACCTTAGAGCTTTTGGGAGTTCCATCTTCCTCCTCCTCCATAGAGAGTAACTGGAATCTATTGTTGTTGTTGATAGAAACGTCCTTTGCCATCCTTTTTATTGGCACTGTAGGCGCCAGCTGTCTTCTTTTCCGGGCAACCACGGCCGATAACTTGTTTATATCATTCGCCAGAATGTTTTTTAAAGCTGTTTCGGTGTCCATAGAGGAACCGGCAGTTTCTAATATGTTTTGATGTACAATAATGACGCAGTTGTTTAGCGTCCGCTGTCCAACGCTCTTGTTCATGGGGTCTGCTACACCATTTTTATCTGCGGCGTCTATTGCCATCTCGTTTCCCCCTTCCATATTAAATGGGGTGGCGTCACTATGGTTCCATTCGTAGCTTACCGCATCAAGAATTTTTTGCCTATCGGTTTTGTTCATCAGGCTTGATGGCAATTTTATTTTTTCAGAAAACGATCTTTTATCAGGTGGTATTCTAGGCACCTGGAGAGGTGGGATGTCTCCCTCCTCCATCATAAACCACAATTACAAAAAATAATGTTCGAATCCAACACTAAATTTTACACTGCAATGTATATGTATATATTTGTACTAACGATTTTTTTTTTTTTTTTTGTTTGATAGAGCACACTCAAAACACGTCCGCACTGTAAGGCGAGTAGAACCAAAAAAGGAACATACCAACTTTTTTAAATACCTCTGACCCTCTGAGTCGCTTTTACCTCAAATGATATGTAATTTGTATTGTGGAATAAGTGTTAGCTCTTGCTTTACAGGATGCTTTGCGTATGATGGATAGGTTGGGTCGATACAATCGTGCAAATACAGGAGCTTTCTATCTTCGCTTATACCGGAAGAGTGATTTTATAAAAAAAATTGATTTAAAATGAGAAAAATTTATTAAAATCCACATCCTATAGTGTTTCTGAAAGCTAATAGTTTGTTCTTCAGTTGACTATTCGATTTAAGTTTTACAGTGAATGGTTTCGAGTACAATTATTAAGGGTCGCTTTCTTCGAATTAGGAATGCTTTTATTAGTTCTGAATCGAACCCATTTTCATTTGGGTACAAAATGAGAACACTTTTCATAGTTTTTAAGAAAAAAAAATAGAAAATCCTTTTTTCGGGTTTTCTCCTGATTTGGTTTCTTAAGCCTAATAATTCGGTTTTTAGTGTATTACTCAGAAATAAGAAGAGCCTTTCTCTTTTGAGAAAAATAGTCCGTCAATAAAAAAGATTTGGAAAATTTTTGATTGCAAAAAATTGATTTTCAAAATTTCGATTTTGACACTTGATTGCTCGAAAACTCTGCAGAGTTCCGCTTTAAGTGCTAGCTTGTCCAAAAGCAGAAGATTCTGCTTTGACGAGGAAGTTAGTTCTAACTGCACATTTTAGGGTAATTAATTTTTGTTTCCATTATATCGACTCTATTATAGGAGAGGTTCTGCACTATGTCTTAAAAAGTGACAATTTTGCGTTTGTCTTTCAAATAAGCTGAACGAACCTTTGACTAATATTTGGAACACAATTAAAATTTATTTATAGTGTTTGCTTGACAATTCATTGTGAAAAATAAAGAGTCCTTTGCTAAACTTCTTTCTGAAAGAAATATTCTATTTTTTTGTTTTTATCTTAAAAACCGATATTTTCTTATTCGGTTTTTAGTGTTTTACTCAAAATCCTAAAAGAGCATTGCTCATCAATTCAATCAAAAATTTGTAAAATTTTTGGTTGAAAAAAAAATTGTTTTCAAAATTTTGTCTTTGAGACTCGATTACTCGAAAATTCTACAGAGTTCCACTTTGAGTGATATCTTGTTTAAAAGCGGAAAATTTTGCCTTTACGAGAAAGCTAGCTTTTTCTGCACACATGTGCACATCTTAGGGTAGTTAATTTCTATTTTTAATTTATGTTAACTAATATTTATGTTTGACAATAATCATGGGAGAGGATCTACACTAAGCTTTAAAATCAGACAGAGCCCTTCAAATAAGCTGAACGAATTTTTTATTTATATTTGGAACAAGTCGTCAGTTAAGTACTTAAAGCATGTTTAGCATAAATTGCAAAAACGCATACACACAGCCCTTGGTATGTACATATATAAAATATTTTAGACTTTTTCTTTTCTGCGAAATGTTTAGAACATCGTAAGTATACTGAAAATACTATATACTATAGTTTAGTTTAGTTTAGCTGGTTTTATTAAATCATATGTTTTTTTTTTCAAAATTTAACAAAAACAAATGGACTTGGCTTTTGCCGTCTGCCAGATTGACAATTTTAAAAAGAACTAATAAAAAGTAAAAAAGTATTTAATTTAAAATTTCAGAAACTTCCGGTCATAATTCTTTGTCTGTAAGCAAGAGCGATTTTGGAAAATAAAAACAGTTTCTTCATATCGACTTGGTTCAACACATTAAAGCAATCTTCATCCGTTAGAAAACTTTTTCCAAAGACATGCAATCTTGTTTCCTGTAGTATAGGGCATTTTCCAATAAAGTGCCGGACATCTTCTCGTTCTTTCAAATTACACAATTCGCAAAGGCATGGTAAATCATCTCTGTGTGGTACATAATTTAGGCTCAAAAGTTCTCCTCTCAACCTTATCATCATGATGGATATTTCTTGTACGCTGTTGTTGTCATGAAAATAGTTTTTCTCTCCCAAATTGTGATAAAAAGATCTAAAAACTGATGATTCAGTATCTTGCCTGTATTTAGATGCATATAGCTCATCCACCTTCTGTATCAGCCTATACATACAAAATATGTAAAAAGATCTAAAAACTGATGATTCAGCATCTTGCCTGTATTTAGATGCATATAGCTCATCCACCTTCTGTATCAACCTATACATCTCGTTCTTCCAGTTGTCTTTATTTCCTAGACTTAAGTCCACGGCCATGTCGCACTGCAGTGCCGGATCTAACCATTCCGCGTACCAACTTGTTCCATCCTCAATATTTTTTAGAGCTGCTTTTTTTGGTAGACGCTCATTAGACATTTTCATCACTTTTAAGATATAGTCTACCTCCAGTTTTAAGGTTTTAATAACTATATACTAAATATACTATACTATACTCTCTTATTTTTTTTTAGTATATAACATTTTTGTTGTTTTTTTTTGGCTTACGTGGTCCTGCGTTTTCACGGACGAAATATAATTTTTACTTAAGGTGTTTGCATGGCAATCTTTTGTGAAAAAAGCAATCTATTTGTGTATATTTTTTTTTTCAGTTCTGAAATACATGGTACATGTATAGCACTATTTTGACGGATCACAGACGTCAGGTTTTGAGGTCTGAAAATAATCTTTTTATCATCTACTTAAGGGGATGACCACTTTAGGAGCGTAAAAAACATTTTTTTTTTTAATTTTCTTTAGGAGCTTAAAAACATGTTTTTTTTTTAATTTTTTTTTAGAGGAAATAAAATAACCCAATCATTTTCAAAATAAGAAGAAATGTTTATTAGAGCTGTCTAGTATTAAAAAAAAATTTATCCATTCGGTGACCCACAGAATGGGGGCGTTATTGAAGTTTTTCGGACGCCTGTTTCCGGCGGCATCGAAAACTGCAGCAGTTGCCACTCTTTTTCGCTTGATCTCGAGAAAGATTTACCAAAGTTCATTCTTTTACAGACATATTAAGCGGAAGTATATTCCCAAAAAAGAAAGAGAAAGTGCTTCTACTCCAAAATTTGAATTTTCGGCAGTTTTTTCTACATATTCGACCCCCGAAAAATCATTTATTTACATGCTATATTTCAAACTTTAGCTATATCCTTTCGATAATATTACTGAGAGTAATTTCCCAAAATTTCATCTAAATCGGTCGCTAGCTTTTTGAGCTACAACACGAGCAGTTTTTGAAAAAGTAATAATTGCGTTTAGAGTTTCACCATGAGAAAGTTTTTAATTTTAGTAACTTACGGATTAATCGGCGATTCAAGGCGCTTTCAAAAGAAACAAAAAAAATACCAACAACAGCTGCCCATACAAAAGGTCAACAGTAGAGGGTATTTTGAAGCGAAGGTTGCTCCTCCAACACAACAGCCCGAGCTACCTGACTCGTCACCCGACCGCATGTTGTTCTCGCGCTCTAAATACGATAACTCTGCATCTATTCGATATTTTCAGTTTTACTTCGGTCATAGCATTCTTTGGATATCATACTTTCGAAATATGTAATAAAAAAAACATATTTTTTCTTTAAATTTTATAGTGGTCTCCCCCTTAAGGAAAAAACAAAACAAGTCAGCAGTCAGTGTTCTGCATAACCCAATCATGCCGCGCTCGACGACCAGCAGTGGATGTATACAAAGTTGGAGGATTTTCGATCATTATTCTTGTCGGGTCTGGTTAGACAATTTCTAGCTGTGGCTCATCATGAGTCATGACTCAACTTAGAGCTATACAAGATAATCCATCATAATAACAAGAATACATAAAAATTTAGAAAACCCTATCAAAGTCTTGAACACTTTGCTTCATCACATTAACATTTAACATCACATTTACATTAACATTGCTCTCGATACCTTTTTGTATGATTCCTACTAAAACTGTACTATCTACTACTATCTCTCACAGGTACTCTTCTATTCTATTGCATTCTCTTTTTTCTTTAAATTAAATAGCCTGTGAAGTTGTGAACAAATATCACTTATCATGCAATCCCCCCAGTCGAGGTGAGAACCGACCATTTTATGCTAAAAGAGGTCTCAACGCTTAACGCAGTCATTGCACATTATGTGACTGACAAAAAAATCTATATTTCATTAAAATAGCTATTGAATCATTCATATGAAGAATGAGAATTTCATGTCAGAAACAACAGATTGATGATAGTTGCTGGATTAAATTCTCGTATACTCTCTAATACTCCTTTGTATTTAATTTCTTTTCATTTCGCAGTTGCAATTGAAAAACATACTGACCAAATTAAAGTGCCTACTCTACGACAACATAAGTAAGAGTACATATATACAAAGAGCCAAATGAAAAGCTTATCCCACTAGCCACTACACATCCTCTGTATCAGCAAATGTCGAAGAACTTCTTCAACAAGTTTCATACTCGAAATGTTTTGCTTTCAAATTAGAACATTGTTTAGTTCTTGCTTTTTAGCTTGAAAACAAGTAAATGCAGGGTTAAAGTTTAGCTACACATGAATCTAATTTACTAAGAGCGATTTCCGGAAAACAATGCTTCTGGGAAGCATTCTCAACCAATAAACAAATGAAATGCACAAACTTTAGTTTACAAGAACAAGAGGAATAAGGTTACTATTTGCTGCATCTTAAACAAACATAATAAAGGAATTATTTGCATTTTCAAATTGAACAAGATACAAAACAAGTGGGGGTAATATCCTAAAAGTTTTGCAACACATAAAGCAGGGAGATTTAAGAGTGTTTTTTCTCAAAACTTAGGGAAACTCTGTTACATCAGAAATGCATAGTGTATAAGGCCTTTCCTAGAAAAGACCCTTTTTTAAAATAAAACCCCCTGGTATTTTTTGCTGCAATGCAGGTCATTAATTCAAGTCGGTAAGTTGACAGTGGCTGCGCGCTCATTGAGATAGCAAAAAACACATACTCCCAGTCGAAGAGAGGAGCTTCGAAATTAAATTTCATCCTGTAGATGTACGTGGTTATTGTTGAATGGATACGTTGAGTTCTTATAGATGCAACTATTTTGTTTCCTCTCAAGACAAAAACAAGCCGTAAGGTGGATGCTTGAAGGGGGCAAAAACCTTAAATAAGGTTGAATTCCTCATCTGCCATATTATCTTGAGGGATTCCCCTAAGGCGGTCGTGCTTATATTTGCTCATGAATGTATGTATCGTATTTCCACCCCAAAAGGTAGGCACATACATATAGTGAAGAGGAGTAGAATGAAAGAAGACTCCTCTACCTCCGAACTATTGAAAAAGAAAGTTATTCAGAATTAAAGCGTGCACTGTGATATCAGATAGATAGACAATTTCTTGTCTATTTTGATGGTTCCATTGAAGTATAAGATATAATTAATCACGAAATATAGTCGAACAGTGGCAAGAAGTAGAAGAGAATACACTTTCCAAGATCATTATTTGATTCAATGGTTGAATCATCTATCACCCCGTAACCACTTAAGCTAACAGAACAGAAGCAACTCTTTCGTGTCACAAAACACATACCATCAAAGACAGGTCAACAATGTCACAAAAACAATTATTCTGACATTATTACTCTCGTCACTTAACAAAATGTCAAGGTAGTTGAGTACTTCCTTTACTAATTGATTATTCATTATGCCAGTGACTTTTTTCGATCCAATGTTAAGTGTATGCCCTTGTCAAAGTAACGAATGCTAATTGCAGCAACACTAGGTCGAAGGAAAAGTGTTATTTTTCCACATCCCCAAAACATTTCCAATGCAAACACAATTGGCGGCACATTGGTTTATGTAAAACAAACAATGATGCGAATCTCCGACTTCTATTGACCTTTTCTAATTACCATTAGTGAATATCGAATGAAGTAAGATCCCGCCTCCGCCTTGGGGAAACATCTTATCTTTTGTTGGAAGCCAAAGTGCTTTACCAACGAGATATTTTCGTATATACCTTACGGGGGCTGCCTTGGCTTGTGTAGGAAACTAACGCACTGTGTTTTCATTACGTTTACGAGTACTCAGTAACACCACTATTATACTACATAGAGTGGTAATAAAGGAATAGGCGTTAATTCTGGAGCCAGATAGTGGTTTCCAAGTTGCAAGTTACGAAAATCTGTATTTCTGTAACACAATACATTTAGGTTTCGAGGCTACGTAATTGCGGAAAATCGATTACATCTGTCTGGATATTCGATGACAATAATTACGAAAATTCTTTAGATAAATGAGGGTCGAAAACCAAACAATTTGGGGGCAGTAATGAGCATTTAATGTGTGTTGTTTTGTGTATGAGAACAAAGTGTTAAGTTCTTATGAAAGTTAAAGTACGATAGCGTGGGTAGTACAGTGATTAAAGTGATATATTTATATCCAAGAACTCATTAAAAGCACTTGATAGTAATTATGTCGTCATGGTATGAGTAAAAGAAAATAACTAAAAGAAAAGCCAGAAGTTACATTTGTGATTTATGAACTATTTTTTATTAATTTTGAAACTATTCAACAAAATAAGTAAAGAATCAGTGTGATTGAACCCAAAGAATTGGAAAAAGAAAAAAGTATAAATAAATGTCGCAGCAAAGCCCAGACAGCGTCGCGTCGCTGTCTAACGCATTTCTAGGCCCAGCATACAAGTGTTTAGTAATGAAGCGTTTTCATGCCAGTGATGTGATGGTTAGCATGCCTGCCTGTTAGATTAGATTTATTCATTAAATATAGCTTATACATTTTCTTTACTATTTTATAAACATGAATAGGTAAGGACATGGCAATATTATGTCGTCTGTCCGAATGGCTTTAAATATCTTCTAATAGCACAATTTCATTACTAGTTATTTTATATACAAAAAAAAATAAATAAAAAGATTAATATAATTTTCAACAGTTAAAAACACTTATTATATTTCCTCAAATGCACATTTCAGAAGCAATGCTTCCATCGTCAGTGAGATCTATAAATTAAATACACTCAAAAAAATATCCTGGTTCTATTTATTAGATTTCCTGTAAGAATCTATCGGAAAAACTGATAACGAGATTCTCCCAGGTCGTCTGATAGAATATATCGGTCTCTCCTGGTAGCCCGTACCAGGAAAAATATTTCCCCTTCCGACAGAATATTATCAGAGTTCCTGATAACATGTACCAGTTGCCTGATACAATCTAACAGGAAAAGATAATCATTTTCCTGATACTTGCTAACAGGATACTGGTAGTATTTACCAGGAATATTATTTTTTTCCTGATAGAATGTACCTGTATTCTGGTACAATTTACCAGGACTCCGGGTAATTTTCCTGGTACCTGCTACCAGTATACTGGTAGTATTTACTAGAGATATTATTTTTTCCTGATAAAATGTAGCTGTATTCTGGTAAAATCTACCAATATATCTGGTAGTTTTCCTGGTACCTGCTACCAGTATACTGGTAGTATTTACTAGGAATATTCGTTTTTTCCTGGTAAAATTTACCTGTGTTCTGGTAAAATTTACCAATATATCGGGTAGTTTTCCTGGTACCTGCTACCAGTATACTGGTAGTATTTAGTAGGAATATTATTTTTTTCCTGGTAAAATTTACCTGTGTTCTGGTAAAATTTACCAATATATCGGGTAGTTTTCCTGGTACCTGCTACCAGTATACTGGTAGTATTTAGTAGGAATATTATTTTTTTCCTGGTAAAATTTACCTGTGTTCTGGTAAAATTTACCAATATATCGGGTAGTTTTCCTGGTACCTGCTACCAGTATACTGGTAGTATTTAGTAGGAATATTATTTTTTTTCCTGGTAAAATTTACCTGTGTTCTGGTAAAATTTACCAATATATCGGGTAGTTTTCCTGGTACCTGCTACCAGTATACTGGTAGTATTTAGTAGGAATATTATTTTTTTCCTGGTAAAATTTACCTGTGTTCTGGTAAAATTTACCAATATATCGGGTAGTTTTCCTGGTACCTGCTACCAGTATACTGGTAGTATTTAGTAGGAATATTATTTTTTTCCTGGTAAAATTTACCTGTGTTCTGGTAAAATTTACCAATATATCGGGTAGTTTTCCTGGTACCTGCTACCAGTATACTGGTAGTATTTAGTAGGAATATTTTTTTTTTCCTGGTAAAATTTAGCTGTGTTCTGGTAAAATTTACCAATATATCGGGTAGTTTTCCTGGTACCTGCTACCAGTATACTGGTAGTATTTAGTAGGAATATTATTTTTTTCCTGGTAAAATTTACCTGTGTTCTGGTAAAATTTACCAATATATCGGGTAGTTTTCCTGGTACCTGCTACCAGTATACTGGTAGTATTTAGTAGGAATATTATTTTTTTCCTGGTAAAATTTACCTGTGTTCTGGTAAAATTTACCAATATATCGGGTAGTTTTCCTGGTACCTGCTACCAGTATACTGGTAGTATTTACTGGGAATACTATTTTTTTCATGGTAAAATGTAGCTGTATTCTGGTAAAATTTACCAATATATCAGGTAGTTTTCCTGGTACCTGCTACCAGTCTACTGGTAGTATTTACTAGGAATATTCGTTTTTCCTGGTAAAATTTACCTGTGTTCTGGTAAAATTTACCAATATATCGGGTAGTTCTCCTGGTACCTGTTATTGAATGAATGTTATTTATTTTTACTTACCATTTGCTGGAAACTCAGGAAATATCTGAAACAAAAAACCACAAAAGACCATACAAACTTGATAACAAGACACCCCAGAAATTGATCTTATAATAAATAAAATATTATCAATTTCTTTAAAAATATGGGTTTTTTTTATTGGAAATTCTTGAAGGTACAAATTTACAATCAGTATTGCTTCTTTCGCTTTCAGCTAATTTTAATGATTTTTATACATTATTTTTTTTTGTAAAAATAACTCTCAACGAATTCTTATCAAAAATTAACAATTTACAATTGGTTATTGCTTTCGCTTTCAGCTAATTTTAATAATTTTAAAAGAGTTCGTGCCTTGGAATTTGTTGCTGATTTGTCGATTTTGTAAAAATAATTATCAACAAATTCCCAAAATTGTTGACATGATTTTGGATACGCTATATTTAGCGTAAAAAATATTTTGATGCAAATGTCGAGTGCCCGGTTGAATGTAAATACCCTATAGTGCGCGTTGTCGAAATCTACATGTATTTCTTCTATTTCTTCCAATGAACCGATTAACGTAATTACGGGTGGTTGCGAATGTGAATGTTTTGCAGCCAGTGCATTTTGATGTTCTTTATAGTCTTGCTGCTGTGCGAACAACCTAATTGATGCATCTTGGCTGTCAAAAACGGTGAACCGTTTGTTACCTTCACGTCCACTTGGCTGCAGAAGATAGTGCAAGTGTGTGAATACCATTGCAGCTCTGGCGTCTAATAATAAAAAGAAATTTCTTTTTAATATAAGGCAAACGAAAAAGTATGAAAACTGTTAATAAAAAGCAATTTTATATACGAGTATGTTAATATTAAATGTTTATATTATGTAATATGCATTAAAATTATTATTACAAAATTTTTGAAACAATGTTCGAGTTGGGATCGGACAATCACTTCAAGTTGAATTCATGTAGTTTTAATCGGACTTCTGAATTTAATATTTTTTTCGGAAAAATGAATTGCAGCATTAAATTAATGAAGTCGGTAATTTTTGGGCCCGCCAAGACAATGTCCTTATTCCCGAACATTTTACTGAAATCTGATTCGATCTACACAGAAAGAAATAAATATTTGAAAGCTAGGTATCTCTTTTTTTTTATAATTTTTTCGTTAATTATAGTGTTTAAATACAAAAATGTGGTACATGCATGTTTCAATTGTAAATAATCACCCGTGTTCTGATTTTTGTTTACGAAAACAATACTTTCGTTTTTAAAACTGAGGTGTTATAAATGTCTCGTTTTGAAATCGTAAATTTAAGAATTTAAGTAATTTCAAAGAAATATTTGTCAAAAATTGAAGGCAAATTCGTACGAATTTAGGAACACAGTTTTTTTTAGCTTTGCGACAATCAATTTCGAAAACGAATTGAATTCGTAACGAAAATCAGAACAGGGGTGAATATCGTTGAAGTAAAAAAAAGAGAAAAGAAACAACAAGCAACAACGTTGAATTCAAAAAGTATTTTTTTCGTACGAATTCATATGTTGGGAAAGTTGATAAAATGCCATTTCTCGTAAAATTCATTCCATGATATTTTTTTTGAATTCGCCTTTTTTAGATCTAAAAATAACTATCAACGAATTCTTATCAAAAAACTTACCATTTACAATTGATTGTTGCTTTCGCTTTCAGCCAATTTTAATAATTTTAAAAGAGTTCGTGCCTTGGAATTTGTTGCTGATTTGTCGATTTTGTAAAAATAATTATCAACAAATTCCCAAAATTGTTGACATGATTTTGGATACGCTATATTTAGCGTAAAAAATATTTTGATGCAAATGTCGAGTGCCCGGTTGAATGTAAATACCCTATAGTGCGCGTTGTCGAAATCTACATGTATTTCTTCTATTTCTTCCAATGAACCGATTAACGTAATTACGGGTGGTTGCGAATGTGAATGTTTTGCAGCCAGTGCATTTTGATGTTCTTTATAGTCTTGCTGCTGTGCGAACAACCTAATTGATGCATCTTGGCTGTCAAAAACGGTGAACCGTTTGTTACCTTCACGTCCACTTGGCTGCAGAAGATAGTGCAAGTGTGTGAATACCATTGCAGCTCTGGCGTCTAATAATAAAAAGAAATTTCTTTTTAATATAAGGCAAACGAAAAAGTATGAAAACTGTTAATAAAAAGCAATTTTATATACGAGTATGTTAATATTAAATGTTTATATTATGTAATATGCATTAAAATTATTATTACAAACTTTTTGAAACAATGTTCGAGTTGGGATCGGACAAACACTTCAAGTTGAATTCATGTAGTTTTAATCGGACTTCTGAATTTAATATTTTTTTCGGAAAAATGAATTGCAGCATTAAATTAATGAAGTCGGTAATTTTTGGGCCCGCCAAGACAATGTCCTTATTCCCGAACATTTTACTGAAATCTGATTCGATCTAAACAGAAAGAAATAAATATTTGAAAGCTAGGTATCTCTTTTTTTTTATAATTTTTTCGTTAATTATAGTGTTTAAATACAAAAATGTGGTACATGCATGTTTCAATTGTAAATAATCACCCCTGTTCTGATTTTTGTTTACGAAAACAATACTTTCGTTTTTAAAACTGAGGTGTTATAAATGTCTCGTTTTGAAATCGTAAATTTAAGAATTTAAGTAATTTCAAAGAAATATTTGTCAAAAATTGAAGGCAAATTCGTACGAATTTAGGAACACAGTTTTTTTTAGCTTTGCGACAATCAATTTCGAAAACGAATTGAATTCGTAACGAAAATCAGAACAGGGGTGAATATCGTTGAAGTAAAAAAAAGAACAACGTTGAATTCAAAAAGTATTTTTTTCGTACGAATTCATATCCGTTGGGAAAGTTGATAAAATGCCATTTCTCGTAAAATTCATTCCATGATATTTTTTTTGAATTCGCCTTTTTTAGATCTGATTGTCGAACATTGAATGTACTCTGCCATGCTTTTATTCTTTCTTGTGCATTCATTGCAAGGAAATCGTGTTTCATTTGCATGCATACTTT
This sequence comes from Melanostoma scalare, assembly GCA_949752695.1. Lineage (NCBI taxonomy): Eukaryota > Metazoa > Arthropoda > Insecta > Diptera > Syrphidae > Melanostoma > Melanostoma scalare. Next base: position 207,378,969 of record OX456985.1, on the reverse strand, counting down.
TTCTTCATCACCAGAATTTTCCTCGGTCAACACCTCATCGAGTTTTAGTTTTTTTGTATACTCCGGCATGCATAATCGATTAATGCTTCGAAATTTTCCTCGCATATTATGAAATTTGTTTGCTAGAAAACCTTTGGGATTCTTAACACCTTTTTTATGGTCATAATAATCAAGCTGTATAAAAAGACATGAAATTTAAGCAAAGATTTAATACTATAAAAAAAAATCCTTACAGGATCTTCATTAAAAGCGACACGGATTTCTTCGGCTAGTTGCATTAAGTCCTTTGACGAAAAATTGATATTATTTGCACTCGAATAGTTTACAATTGTATTCAAAAGCAGACTTCGTACGGATTTATTGTCAATATTGTTGTTAATTTGAAAATAGCTTTTAATCGTTTCCCCTTCGCTGCAGTTCAAAATATCCATTAAATTTTTGCTGGCTGATGTTTTGTAACTAGTCGTCGGTGTTGAAGAATTTGGTGTTACTGAACACGAGAAGTCATCTAGAGAACGGTTGAAGGAATTTGAACCATTCTCAATTTTCCATTGCTGCCATTTATCGAAGAACACAATTCTACTGGCAGTGGTAATATTTAATCCTTGTAAAAATCTTTTCATGAAAAATGGCTCAGCTACTTTCAATACGGGTACAAAAAGGCTCTCATCTGTTACAGAGTTTTCAGATTAATGTATACCTAAATGAAAAAATTGAATTTAAGTTATATTTACCCACAAAATATTGGTGACAATGAACCGGAATTTTCCATGATATCAATAGGTTTTTAAGATCTTCTGTTTCGTTTTGTTTTCCGCTTTCACAGTAGGAATTGATAAGTTCTGTAAATGAAACGTTTTCTGCAACTTTGTTGGACTTTGAAGAATCTACTTCAAACGAATTTTTCAAAAATTGATTCTCATTCGTTGTATGATATAAATCAGTTTCTTCCACCAATGTATAATTTATAAGTGATGATAAACTTTCATCACATGGAACAGTGATGATAGTTTCTTTTGTTGATAATATAGATTTCTCCCCCGTTACCGATTGCATAATGGTCTTCGCTTGAGCAATATTTTCATGCTTTTCAATAAACTCTTCTGAAGCCTTCATTTTTGTTGATTATATTTTTATCCTAATACAAATGACAAAGATATTAATAAATTATTTTCGGTCTAACCATCAGCATGCCACGTGATATTTTATGAGAATTCATTGGAGGACTTCTGCAATGGTCAATCCGTTGTAAATGATAAGATGAATATTGTATCTTTGAATTTTCATTGCCTATTTCCATTGCAGCATAATGTTTTCGGAATGAAATAATTTGTACTCGTTGGCACAACAAGTACGGAAACTTCTCCTCTGAAAACTTGACTACCTCTTTGATTTGAAATAACAACGCAGTGTCTGGTGTACTATCTAATGATTGCGTAATGAAATAACCTACTTTAAAACGTTTTCCATAATAAATGCATTGAGAAAAAATTTTGAAATCGGAAGATATTCCTTGTCGAACCTTGTAATCATTTATAAAATTAAAATAGCAAGTATTTTGCATGTGGCAATCGGCAAATGACACTATTTCCGGACTTGTTTCATTTAATAAAAAGTGAGCAAATTTTAACTGAAATTTGTAAGACAATGTTATTGGGATGTTTCGTCTACTGTTTATGACTCTTGCATATTTTTTAAACTCCTTATGTTTAGCTTCAAACTGAAAGCACCAAAAATTACGAGGCACTCCACTTTTCCGAATAACCATTGGATAATGAACCATAAAATGATGCTTTGGCTTTAAAGTATCATTAAACAGTCTCACGTAATCAAGATGATGCTGTCGAATAAGTTCTGCAAGGTGCTCTATCACATCATTTGATATGTTGAAATAAAGAAGAATTTCAACGATTTCTAGGAAATTCAAAAAGAAAATCCAAACCTCGTCTTTTTCAGGTATTCTATCGGCCACCATTAAAGGAAAATAAAAAGTAAAAGCCATCATTTCACGAGCTGTCTTCTTTAAATGCATATTTTTTAAGTTATCATTTGTAATTGGTGACAATGAAACATTTCCGATCTCAATTTCGCCATAGTTAAACGAATTTATTCGATCATTTAAAGCTTGAAGATCGGAGAAAAACTTCATATCAAGAATATATCGTATGATGTGACAGATATTATAATGGCAAATACCTTCAAATATATCGTGCATCACATCAACTGAATAGTTGTAAGTGACATGGAATGAAGGAATAGAATTGAAAACGGAATCTTCATGTATACCTGTTTTTTTGTAATCATTAGTGGCAACATCTTCCGAATAATTTTGCCTATTACGTAACATATGTTCAACCTCGCATGGCATTACACAAGTTTCTTTCTTTGACAGTTTACAAAATCGACAAAAATAATTACTTGAGCATGAAGAAAAGCCTAACATGGCATTCAAGCCTAAATTATCTCCAATCAAAAGACCCAAAACAAAGTACACCTTTTTAATTCCCTGAGATGTACTTATTTCAATACCATTTTTTTCTAAAAAAATCATTTTATTTACGAGTGAGTGAAGACATTTTTTATTTCCAAAGATTTTATAGTCACGAGATTTGAATAGTGCAGCTAAAAAAATATCAGACTGATCCGGAGTAACAGGAATTGAATAATAAATAAAAGAAATTGGATCAGCGTGGGATCCTAATGGATTATTTATTTCTGCATCGTCCATGTAAACGAAATAAGGGATAATGATTTCATCTGCAGGAAACAGATTACGTTTGTGTTGCCAAGCGTTTCTCTTAATGTAATGAGAAATGTTTGACTCATCGCTTAAAATTTGGTTTATATTGTCTATGGTCCTAATCAATAAGTCATTTTTTTCAAAAAATTTTTGGAACTGAAATTCAAGAGGAAGGACCACCCCTGTTGTTGTTTGCTCTTCATGGCAATTAATTCCATTACGATAAACATTTTTTAGCTCTTCATGAATAGTGAACTCAGTGGCACCGCAGAAATATTCATTTGATGTAAGCCATTGTATAAGCTGATGGTCAGTACTGCAGTATTCAAACTGCTTTTCTATCGCTAAAATCAAAGCTGAAAAGTGCAATCGATCTTCGACTGGTCGATTTGGTTTAGTACAAAATATTTTTAATGAATTTAAAATGGGCTCATGAATGCTTTCTTTAAACATTCCTATAATTCTTACAGCATCTTTACGTGACAAGTTGTCCATGCTGAACAATTTCATAGCGAAATCAATTCCAAACTTATTAAAATCAATATCAATATCATTTTTAGTAGGAGAACAATAATTTTCAACACAAGAATGTGGACTATCAGAAATACCAGAGGGCAAGTTCGGAACATAAGTTACAGTTGGAGGAGAAAAACGTTGTGAACAAGAGGCCGAAAAAGAACTATTTATGATGTTCGTGTTTGTCGAAAATAACGATAATCCTTCTTTTAAATGTGTTTTACAGTGACGCGAAAAATTTGTGAACGTAGATGTGAATGAAGTACAGTCTTTAAAAGTACACCGGTAAACCCCTGTTCCATCCAATTTATGTACCACTTTAAAATGGGTGGATATACCATTTATATTACATAATCTTTTTCGACATATGAAACACTCCATTCCAATTAGTTTTAAAAGCCAAATAAAAGGGTTTCCTAAAAAAACAAAAATGTGAAAATCAAACATCACGTCAAAATAATTGACAATTTATTTTACATGATGTAGGGTAAAAGTGTCGACAGTGGATCAGTAAACACAGTGAATCATTTGCTCTGAGACACTCATTTTTTTTTTAAATAAATCTGAAAATGAGAAAAGAACATCCCTTTGCACTTCTTTACGTCAAAATATCAGTTTGTGTGATTCCATGACCGAAGTCTTGTGTTTTTAGTATTGGTAACTTCATGAGTTAAATATTTGTAATTCTGGTTGAATTTACTTTATAATTAGTGTGAATTTGTTTAATTTGTGAAACATGTTATATAGTTTTAATGTGTTTTTGTTAAAATGACAACATGGTACACTGAACACTGCGAATCACTGATTCACTGAGCATGGAAGCTCTTCAAAAATGAGAAATTCAAATTTTTTATTTTGAAATAAATAAAATAAAATCACCCTTATTGCGATAGGCGTTTCACTAAAACGCCTAAAAAATTACAGAGCTCCAGCCGCCCTAATTTTAGTTTTCATAAAAATATAAGTTCAGCCCTCTATCTGTTCCTCACTGCTCTTACCATTCCCACAAAAGTTATTTTGTTTAGACGGCAATTGTGGCACCTAGAGATAAGTCATCTTATTGGCGTTTTATTAAAACGCCATTCGTAATAAGGGTGAATAAAATAAATTTGTTGCATTTGGATGTCCGCTAAAAAATTATCCATTTCTTAAACTGAATTCAGTTTTGTCTTTCTTTAATATTCTTTTTATTATTTTTCTTTATTTTAAACTATTTTGTGATATTAGATGTGTTCAATGGCTTATTTTTAGATCAGAACAGCACAGCACAGCACAGAAGCAGTGAAAAACGTCAGGCAAGTTAGAACAAGCAAACTTGTCAAAAAAAGCAACAACAAAAACGAAAAAAAACAACCACCAATTTTCCTCGTTCTGATATCAATTTAATTTAGCGTATTTTCGTCACGAATAAGTAATTTTATTTTCAGTAGAAGGTTAGGTGTTATTCTCCTGATTTTTTAATTTTTTTTGAACTTTTCACAACAAATTAAAATTACAATGCGCTTAAAAAACTACGAGCAAAAAGTCAACAGCTGCTTTTGACAGTTTTCACCAAACTTGCACTTGCTCAAAAGGAGGTGCAGAAAATGCTGTGCTAAACTGTTCTAGAACAGCTCATTGAACACAAAAAAGATCAGAAAAGAACAGAAAATTTCTCATTGAACACCAAAAGTCTGATCTTTTCTGTCTGAAACTGTTCTAGAACAGGGGCCTATTTCACAGATCATACATTATGTGATGTATGATTTTAAAATTTATTGTACAAAATACTGTTTCACAGAAATGTTGTATGACTGCTGTCATTGATTGATTGATTTGACTGGAATAATTCCAATAAAAATTCTATTTCACAGAATTTTGTCATACATTATTTGTCTACAATGTATGATAAATTTTTTTACATTCGATACAACAAAAAATATTGATGTATCAATCGCTTTTTTCTTAAAAGTAACCAAACTATTGGTCTTTGGAATTGAAATGCGAAATTTTATGAAACTAGAATAGTATGAGAAGAAGATTGAAAGACCAAGATGAAAAGAAAATTAATAATTCTATTTCCATTTATAGTTACGTTTGTGAAAAGCTATTTTTCCTTTTATACTATTGCATTGAAACGCTTTTGAAAGCGTGTTGAAAAAACTCTAATCCTGTCCAAGGAACAACATTTGGTTGAAACTCTCGTTTTATGGAAAAGCTATTTTTCCTTTTATGTCTACTACATGGCTTTTGGTAAAAATAAAAATCGTTGGACGTTTGTGAACGTCCATAAGATTACATAGGGATTTGACTTATCGCAACCGCATCGCACGCACTCACCGCATTGGTTTGGGCAAGGCTTAAAAATATATATTATAAAACGAAAAAACAATCTTACTTTTCTTAAAATCGGTTTTTTAATCTTTGACTCCTTTAGTACCAGCTACTGATTCACTGTCTGCACCCAAAGTACACCACTTGGTAAGCAAAATTTAAAATAGTTCTTACTCACTGCTTAAAGAAATAAATTTAGTTGCCGACTTAGAAGTGGTCTGGCTACACACTTAAATTATTGTCACTTGTTGATTTCTTAAACGCGTCCACTCAATCATCCAAACCATTGGTCTTTGGAATTGAAAGGCGAGATTTTATGAAACTAGTATGAGAAGAAGATTGAAAGACCAAGATGAAAAGAAAATTAATAATTCTATTTCCATTTATAGTTATGTTTGTGAAAAGCTATTTTTCCTTTTATACTATTGCATTGAAACGCTTTTGAAAGCGTGTTGAAAAAACTCTAATCCTGTCCAAGGAACAACATTTGGTTGAAACTCTCGTTTTATGGAAAAGCTATTTTTCCTTTTATGTCTACTACATGGCTTTTGGTAAAAATAAAAATCGTTGGACGTTTGTGAACGTCCATAAGATTACATAGGGATTTGACTTATCGCAACCGCATCGCACGCACTCACCGCATTGGTTTGGGCAAGGCTTAAAAATATATATTATAAAACGAAAAAACAATCTTACTTTTCTTAAAATCGGTTTTTTAATCTTTGACTCCTTTAGTACCAGCTACTGATTCACTGTCTGCACCCAAAGTACACCACTTGGTAAGCAAAATTTAAAATAGTTCTTACTCACTGCTTAAAGAAATAAATTTAGTTGCCGACTTAGAAGTGGTCTGGCTACACACTTAAATTATTGTCACTTGTTGATTTCTTAAACGCGTCCACTCAATCATCCAAACCATTGGTCTTTGGAATTGAAAGGCGAGATTTTATGAAACTAGTATGAGAAGAAGATTGAAAGACCAAGATGAAAAGAAAATTAATAATTCTATTTCCATTTATAGTTATGTTTGTGAAAAGCTATTTTTCCTTTTATACTATTGCATTGAAACGCTTTTGAAAGCGTGTTGAAAAAACTCTAATCCTGTCCAAGGAACAACATTTGGTTGAAACTCTCGTTTTATGGAAAAGCTATTTTTCCTTTTATGTCTACTACATGGCTTTTGGTAAAAATAAAAATCGTTGGACGTTTGTGAACGTCCATAAGATTACATAGGGATTTGACTTATCACACGCACTCACCGCATTGGTTTGGGCAAGGCTTAAAAATATATATTATAAAACGAAAAAACAATCTTACTTTTCTTAAAATCGGTTTTTTAATCTTTGACTCCTTTAGTACCAGCTACTGATTGTCTGCACCCAAAGTACACCACTTGGTAAGCAAAATTTAAAATTGTTCTTACTCACTGCTTAAAGAAATAAATTTAGTTGCCGACTTAGAAGTGGTCTGGCTACACACTTAAATTATTGTTTTTACTTTTCTTTTTAAATTTTTTATTGTCACTTGTTGATTTCAAACGCGTCCACTCAACACGACCATCGTTCAACTTCTAAAATATGTGAACTATGTATATTACCAGAAATTAAAAAAAGCGCCAAGAGAGGCAGAGAGAGATACATAAGATACGTACGCGAATATCGGAAAGACGAGTTCAGGGCTGTTATAAGGAATAGAGTAATTTTAATTTTTTAGTTGAGCTGGGATACTTATTGCAATAAATGATTTGATGAAAATTTTTATACCTGTTTTTATGAAGTGTTAAACAATTTAAGCACATTCAGATTCAATTCATATTTATAAATAAATAAAGCTACTGACTTGTTTGAAATCTCATTAAAATTTACCTTTAGTCTTGAGAATTGATAATTATACTTTTTTCAATATTTTCATTTTTCATTCAATACTAAACTCTTAAAGACAAAATGTAAATTGGGTTTATATTTGATTTGAATTTGATTCTTACTTTGTAATTGTGATAACCGATAACATACATATTTGCATTTTTGGTTCAATACCAATTTTAATTTTTGATGTTTATATGTATTATAAAGCAGAATTCAAATTCAAAACAACTATAAACCCAATTAACATTTTGTCTTTGAGAGTTTAGTATTGAATGCAAAATGAAAATGACCACAAATCCAAAATACTTGCAAACATTAATAAAATGTTTCTGAATTGAAATACCAATTCCATTAGGTACGATTTTTCATTCATGTAGTCTTCCAAATTGAAAATCATACATAACACCCCTGTTCTATGCATAATATAACACGCGGTGGCTTGCTGTTGCCGAGTAAATAATTAAAGCAGAAGAGACGACGTTTTTTTTTTTGTGTTTTGGCTTTCCTGGTAATATGTACCAGGAGAATGGTGTATACTACCAGAAATTAAAAAAAGCGCCAAGAGATGCAACTTTTTTTTTGTGAAGTTGATGGTGTCTTTTGGCTTTCCTGGTAATATGTACCAGGAGAATGGTGTATATTACCAGAAATTAAAAAAAGCGCCAAGAGAGGCAGAGAGAGATACATAAGATACGTACGCGAATATCGGAAAGACGAGTTCAGGGCTGTTATAAGGAATAGAGTAATTTTAATTTTTTAGTTGAGCTGGGATACTTATTGCAATAAATGATTTGATGAAAATTTTTATACCTGTTTTTATGAAGTGTTAAACAATTTAAGCACATTCAGATTCAATTCATATTTATAAATAAATAAAGCTACTGACTTGTTTGAAATCTCATTAAAATTTACCTTTAGTCTTGAGAATTGATAATTATACTTTTTTCAATATTTTCATTTTTCATTCAATACTAAACTCTTAAAGACAAAATGTAAATTGGGTTTATATTTGATTTGAATTTGATTCTTACTTTGTAATTGTGATAACCGATAACATACATATTTGCATTTTTGGTTCAATACCAATTTTAATTTTTGATGTTTATATGTATTATAAAGCAGAATTCAAATTCAAAACAACTATAAACCCAATTAACATTTTGTCTTTGAGAGTTTAGTATTGAATGCAAAATGAAAATGACCACAAATCCAAAATACTTGCAAACATTAATAAAATGTTTCTGAATTGAAATACCAATTCCATTAGGTACGATTTTTCATTCATGTAGTCTTCCAAATTGAAAATCATACATAACACCCCTGTTCTATGCATAATATAACACGCGGTGGCTTGCTGTTGCCGAGTAAATAATTAAAGCAGAAGAGACGACGTTTTTTTTTTGTGTTTTGGCTTTCCTGGTAATATGTACCAGGAGAATGGTGTATACTACCAGAAATTAAAAAAAGCGCCAAGAGATGCAACTTTTTTTTTGTGAAGTTGATGGTGTCTTTTGGCTTTCCTGGTAATATGTACCAGGAGAATGGTGTATATTACCAGAAATTAAAAAAAGCGCCAAGAGAGGCAGAGAGAGATACATAAGATACGTACGCGAATATCGGAAAGACGAGTTCAGGGCTGTTATAAGGAATAGAGTAATTTTAATTTTTTAGTTGAGCTGGGATACTTATTGCAATAAATGATTTGATGAAAATTTTTATACCTGTTTTTATGAAGTGTTAAACAATTTAAGCACATTCAGATTCAATTCATATTTATAAATAAATAAAGCTACTGACTTGTTTGAAATCTCATTAAAATTTACCTTTAGTCTTGAGAATTGATAATTATACTTTTTTCAATATTTTCATTTTTCATTCAATACTAAACTCTTAAAGACAAAATGTAAATTGGGTTTATATTTGATTTGAATTTGATTCTTACTTTGTAATTGTGATAACCGATAACATACATATTTGCATTTTTGGTTCAATACCAATTTTAATTTTTGATGTTTATATGTATTATAAAGCAGAATTCAAATTCAAAACAACTATAAACCCAATTAACATTTTGTCTTTGAGAGTTTAGTATTGAATGCAAAATGAAAATGACCACAAATCCAAAATACTTGCAAACATTAATAAAATGTTTCTGAATTGAAATACCAATTCCATTAGGTACGATTTTTCATTCATGTAGTCTTCCAAATTGAAAATCATACATAACACCCCTGTTCTATGCATAATATAACACGCGGTGGCTTGCTGTTGCCGAGTAAATAATTAAAGCAGAAGAGACGACGTTTTTTTTTTTGTGTTTTGGCTTTCCTGGTAATATGTACCAGGAGAATGGTGTATACTACCAGAAATTAAAAAAAGCGCCAAGAGATGCAACTTTTTTTTTGTGAAGTTGATGGTGTCTTTTGGCTTTCCTGGTAATATGTACCAGGAGAATGGTGTATATTACCAGAAATTAAAAAAAGCGCCAAGAGAGGCAGAGAGAGATACATAAGATACGTACGCGAATATCGGAAAGACGAGTTCAGGGCTGTTATAAGGAATAGAGTAATTTTAATTTTTTAGTTGAGCTGGGATACTTATTGCAATAAATGATTTGATGAAAATTTTTATACCTGTTTTTATGAAGTGTTAAACAATTTAAGCACATTCAGATTCAATTCATATTTATAAATAAATAAAGCTACTGACTTGTTTGAAATCTCATTAAAATTTACCTTTAGTCTTGAGAATTGATAATTATACTTTTTTCAATATTTTCATTTTTCATTCAATACTAAACTCTTAAAGACAAAATGTAAATTGGGTTTATATTTGATTTGAATTTGATTCTTACTTTGTAATTGTGATAACCGATAACATACATATTTGCATTTTTGGTTCAATACCAATTTTAATTTTTGATGTTTATATGTATTATAAAGCAGAATTCAAATTCAAAACAACTATAAACCCAATTAACATTTTGTCTTTGAGAGTTTAGTATTGAATGCAAAATGAAAATGACCACAAATCCAAAATACTTGCAAACATTAATAAAATGTTTCTGAATTGAAATACCAATTCCATTAGGTACGATTTTTCATTCATGTAGTCTTCCAAATTGAAAATCATACATAACACCCCTGTTCTATGCATAATATAACACGCGGTGGCTTGCTGTTGCCGAGTAAATAATTAAAGCAGAAGAGACGACGTTTTTTTTTGTGTTTTGGCTTTCCTGGTAATATGTACCAGGAGAATGGTGTATACTACCAGAAATTAAAAAAAGCGCCAAGAGATGCAACTTTTTTTTTGTGAAGTTGATGGTGTCTTTTGGCTTTCCTGGTAATATGTACCAGGAGAATGGTAGTATTTAGTAGGAATATTATTTTTTTCCTGGTAAAATTTACCTGTGTTCTGGTAAAATTTACCAATATATCGGGTAGTTTTCCTGGTACCTGCTACCAGTATACTGGTAGTATTTAGTAGGAATATTATTTTTTTCCTGGTAAAATTTACCTGTGTTCTGGTAAAATTTACCAATATATCGGGTAGTTTTCCTGGTACCTGCTACCAGTATACTGGTAGTATTTAGTAGGAATATTATTTTTTTCCTGGTAAAATTTACCTGTGTTCTGGTAAAATTTACCAATATATCGGGTAGTTTTCCTGGTACCTGCTACCAGTATACTGGTAGTATTTAGTAGGAATATTATTTTTTTCCTGGTAAAATTTACCTGTGTTCTGGTAAAATTTACCAATATATCGGGTAGTTTTCCTGGTACCTGCTACCAGTATACTGGTAGTATTTAGTAGGAATATTATTTTTTTCCTGGTAAAATTTACCTGTGTTCTGGTAAAATTTACCAATATATCGGGTAGTTTTCCTGGTACCTGCTACCAGTATACTGGTAGTATTTACTGGGAATACTATTTTTTTCATGGTAAAATGTAGCTGTATTCTGGTAAAATTTACCAATATATCGGGTAGTTTTCCTGGTACCTGCTACCAGTATACTGGTAGTATTTACTGGGAATACTATTTTTTTCATGGTAAAATGTAGCTGTATTCTGGTAAAATTTACCAATATATCAGGTAGTTTTCCTGGTACCTGCTACCAGTCTACTGGTAGTATTTACTAGGAATATTCGTTTTTCCTATACTACCTATAAACTGAAAAATAAACTAAATATTTTGATATCTGTGTAGTAAACATTACCGATCATATTTATCAGCCTTCGATACATTTTTTTTTGTCAGAAAAACGAAAACATTTACCAGAAAACTGGTATTATATACCATGATTCCTGTTAGAATATTTTGTATCAGAAATGTCATATTTGTGTTCTTAAAAAAAGAACTCAAGAATTGAATGCTTATCTATTAATTAGATTATCAGAAAAACAAAATGTTGTTTTTATTGATATAAGCAACCAGATTACAGGTTAACTTTACTTTACAAGAAAAACTTATAACATTGATCAGGAAAATGGTTCTATTTTCCAGGATTTGTGTTGTTGCATTTTATATCAGAAGCTTCTGGTAATATGTATCATAAAATCAGATAGACGAGTTTTTAGCCGGGCTCGATACCGGTTATCAGGATACAGATAAAATATACTTTACCAGTAAAACCGATAAAATATATCAGACATGTGGTATTACCTACCATTATTTCTCCTTATTTTTCCTGGTAAAAGTTTTATTAGGAAATCTGGTAAAAAATTTACTTTCCTGGTTCTAGTACCGGTTACCAGGATCCAGATAAATAAAGGTTTACCATGAAAAAAGATAACATTTATCAGGAAAACGATAGCATTTATCAGTTTTTCTTCTGGTATATGTTATCAGTAAATCTGGTAGAAAAATGTGTCTTCCTGGTTCTGGTACCGGCTACCAAGATCCAGATTTATAAAGGTTTACCATGAAAAACGATAACATTTACCACGAAAACGATAGTATCTACCAGTTTTTTTCCTGGTGTATTTTATCAGAATACCAGAACCAGGAATATTTTTTGAGTGTATGTAAGAAGTAACTTACTATATATTTGAACTCTCCCACGGGAGTAGGTAAGGTAGAGAGTATAGTTACATCATGACAGCTAGCAGATGATTTACGAAACAGCAGAATAGGCAGAATACAGAAACCTGTGCATAGACCGATAACCTAATTGCAAAAACTATTGTCATTTACTTAGAGAGAAACAAGTTGCGAACAATAAACTTTGAATGTTGTTTCTCGTTTTTACAGGTTTGTAAAGAGTTAAATATTGTAAGCAATGTAATAATATAAAATAAAATCTCGTTTTTACAGAGAAACTTTTCAGTTTATTATTTCTGAACAACTTTATAAAATAAGTAAATATTATAAATATAATAAGTATTTTTAACTGTTGAAAAATTATTTTAATCTTTTTGTTTATAAGATTAAAAATCTCGCGGAATATCCCTACTACAAAACTCATACAAAAAAACAAAAATTTTGTTATACAAATCAAAATTAAAAATGCAAACGGCGAAATAAAATAGACTTTGAGTTTAGCTAAACCAAAACAAATGTGCGTAACGGTTAAATTTGCTTTTAGTTGTGGGACTTTTAGTTTAAAATCAAAAAAAAAAGAAATTGTTATACAAATCAAATTTAAAAAATGCAAAAGGCAAAAAATAGACTTTTAGTTTGGCTAAAACAAGACAGATGTGCGGAACGCTTAAATTTACTTTTAGTTTTAATACTTTTAGTTGCTAGAAGCTTTCGCTAATTATCCTATTTCGGTATGATATCGCTTCTCTACAATACTCCAAAAGCTGCATCCAGTTTTCACCGTTAAGGATTCTTAGAACTTCATTTTCATGTAGGGTGTTTTTTCCAAATACTGCTCTTCTTATTTCCCTCAAAACTGGACACATTCCCAGAAAATGGCTTGTATCCTCCCTTTTCTTCATATTGCACAAACTACAAGTAAATTCCAAATCGCTGCGATGTGGGACAAAGTTAAGTCGCATCATCTCTCCTCTGACTTTGAAAATAGTGCTGATGGCTTTTGCTGAGAAGTTCGGGGTGAAGTAATTCTGCTCATTTATTGTAAGTAAGCTTTGAGTAAAATGAACTTTCGGTTGATGCTCGCGCTCTTTCCTTAAAAAAATATCTTTCACTTTCATCAGTTAGTTTGATAACTTTGTAAAGCAATTTCTTTAGTCCTGATTAATTTGATCCAGCGAGGTCGAGAGGGATACCACAGTCTGCAGCCAACTTTCTCCAGTCTTGATACCAGCTTTTCTGAAACTGAATCGCATATTTTCAGACTAATTTTGGAAGCCTTGTGTCCTTCATATTAGTTATCCTAGCCAGGTAGTCCGCATTCAGCTTAAGATTTTAAATGAAAAGTGTTGCCAGACCGCTTTCTAGGTAGTACATATACTTTGGAGTACTTACAGGCAACGAGAACAAAGTATATTCTCCACAACATCGAATTTGTAGGTCCCCCAAACTTGTGCACCATAAAACAAGACCGATTTTGCATTAAAAACCTTATATTTTGAGTTTAAACTGATATTTTTGTTATAAAAAATTCTTTGCCAATTTAGGCATATAGCTCTTTTATTTCAGGAAAGTGTTATGCGACCTTTTGAATGTTAATAAATTTGTTTTTGAGCAGGCTCAAGGTCACCTTGATGACCTTGAGCCTGCTCAAAAACAAATTTATATAGCTCTTTAAGCTTTTTCCGCTTCTTTCAAATTGAGGTGCTTTTCCATGTTCAGGTTAAAGGTTAGCTCCATGCCCAAATAGGTGTATTGTTTTACTACTTCCAGATCCCTTCCATCAAATTTCCATTGCTCTTCTCTCGACACTCTTCGGCTTCCATTCTGAAAAATCATAACCTTCGATTTGTCTTTATTTACTTCCAAGCTCCACGTTTTACAATATTCTGCAAGCCTATTTATCATCAACTGAAGTGAAGTTGCAGACTCAGCTAAAATGACAATATCATCCGCGTACAAAATAACTTTGATTAAATCGACTCCAATTCTGATTCCACAAGGTAAGCAATGCACCAAACCATCTGTGTATAGTGCAAATAGTAGTGGGCTAAGATTTCACCCTTGTTTAAGGCCACAGATTACTTCCAGTTTTTCCGATTTATCCTTTCCATCAAACACTTGCGCAAAAGATTGTTGATAGAGCTTTTCCAAGGCATTTATAAATTTATTTGAAACTCCTAAACTAAAGAGTTTGAAGAATAAAGCTTTTCTGTCAATTGTATCAAATGCTGCCCGAAAGTCGACGAAGAGCGCATACAGTTTCTTGTTGTTGCTGAGTTTCATTCTTGCGAGCCCAGCAGAACGAAAATATTGTCTACCGTAGAATAACCTCTTCTAAGCCCCGCTTGGTACTCGCTTAAAATTTGGTTGATTTCTACCCATTTGGTGAGCCTTACGCATAGGAGAGTGGTATATATTTTCAGAGAGGCATTTAACCATGAAGTTCGTGACTCAAATTTCAACAGAAGCAAAACACAAGTATCACCATTCGCGAGGAATTGGCAAGTAATTCGATAGTAAATTCATTGCGATGAAACGCACTTTCTCGATTAGCCCTTCGGAATCGGCAGAAATTTGTAAGTCCCCTAAATTCCCTCACAATGGTCGTGAGGAATGCGCTAAGCCCCGGGGCTCCTCGCTCTGTTGCGCCACCTATTTATTTATTTTTGTCTAGGGCTTGCCAATTACCCCTCGCCAAGGGCGATATCAGTGTAAAATCAATTTTGTGTTAATAAGACTCGAACTTTTAACTCCCACCAAAGTTGTATGGCTTCCGAACTAGATCTAAGTACCAAAAGAACTGGTAAGCCTTTTAGGAGAAATACTGCAGTGAAGAGTGCTTCTTGGCCAATGCTTTTAGAACTTGCTGAAAATTTTAAGTCCCCTTTGTTCCGCATTATTGATAGTTCTGTTCAGTCCTGTGATTATTGTACCCAAATATCAAAAAAGTAGACCATTGTTTTTATGATTAACTTCTGGTCTTTTTAGCTGACATGCTTGAAACTTTCACCACTCAATGAAATATTTTTCAATCAACACAATCAAGAAAAAGTTGCAAAGATCTGCTCCTCTACAAACTTTGCAAACGATAATTTACAACCAAACAGGAAAACAAACATCCAAAATTCTGCACCAACAAGTCAATTATAATCCATATACTCCAAACTTATCCTATACATTCCACTTTCAATATCATTACTTTACTTTGCGAGAAGTTTTACCCACCCAAAGCTAGACAGATAACATAGTGAGGCAAATAGAAGATGACATTGGGTGAAAACGCAATAAAATCAACAAACACAATGCACACGTAAGGAATGCTAACAATGAAGTCAAAAACTTTTCACATGACTGTTGACACAACGAATCACTTTAATCAAATCAGACAAAAGTTTTGCCAGAACGTCGTAAGCGTGTATGGGTGTGTGTGTGTGTTTTTTAGTGACATTATCACCGGTACGAAATGGAAAAGTTGAAACGTATACCAACATATTTGATTAATTTCGTGATGCTTGGCTTTGTTTATACAACGCTTGATACACTTGAAAATTTATGAAACATGGAAACGAAGTGGGTACAGAAGCAGAAGGTTCTTAAGTTATTGCAAGGCTTCCTTTCCAGTATACTTAACGCCATTAAAACAGAAAAAAACGTATATGAAAAATCTGAAAGTGATGATCTTCTTGTATACACATGCTAATAGCTTGAGTCGATAAATAGGAGGGAACTTCGATTTTGAAAACTTTTGGTGAGAGTTTAATTTTCGGCTTCCGCGATCTTACTCCTTTAGAGATATAATATAAGCAGTGTACTTTTATATTTCATCGGTATAAGATGAAAGAAATTTAGAAGAGTTATGTTCTCACCAACTTCTTGCTGGTTTCTTCCTTCGAAAATTGTTTAAAAAATTTAATAGTTTAATAAATTTATTAACCAATAACTTATCTTAAAATTGTTTTAGGCACATCTTCTTTACATTGCCTTTCCAACAACATAACATTCATATAAATACATTAAGTTTCGAGCAAGTTACAAGGTTTCACACGACCTAGTCTTGTGAATATAAGTGAAGATAAATTAGGAAAGCGTAAGGCTCAAATGATAGAAGGATATTGGCATTGGCTACCTAACTGCAACAGAGATACAGCGATAAATATTTTTAAAAGTTACGTTACCGAGCCAGCCCGTGTGACTTATTTCCCAACTAAAAAAAAATAAAAATAAATAGGGTGGCGCAACAGAACGAGGAGCCTCTGGGCCTAGCGCATTTCTCACAACCATGAATTGTGAGGGAATGGAAGGGACCTACAATTTTCTGCCGGTTTCGAACGACTAATTGAGGACTTGCCAATTCCTCGCGAAAGGCGATACCGGTGAAAAAACATTTTTGCCTCTGCTGGGATTCGAACCTCGAACCTCTGGGTTAGCAGGTGGACATGCTAACCATCACGCCACGGGTACCACTTATTTCCCAACTACTAGTATTAAAAATAACGTTAAAGTAAAGTACTACTAACCGACCGTCGAATGGTTTTCCCGAATACATAAATAAATTAATTCCCGAAATTTGGAATGAATAAATATGAAGTTACAAAAAGTAAAATACAAAATTAGTCTCAATACTACATCGACAAAATTTCATTGAATGAACTTTTAGAATGTGAATGAATACCTGAACCCTGTTTATTTGAAAGTGATCCTTCTAATGACTTTAAAACCTTTATATTAATCTAACGAAGGCGTATCAAGTGCTGCACTTCAATCCTAGTAAAACCTTCAAAAGAAAAGCATTTACAGCCATGGAGGTGAAATAGTCTTCTCAATTTTGCTAAAGCCAAGAGAAACAATCCCCCCGATTATAGAATCCGATAAATGGAATTCGGAAGCAAACATTGTCTTCGCATACGGGACCAAAGATCATTCGAAGTGTTTTCCTCGAAAAAACTGAGGGTTTCCTCATCCGTTTTCAATGAATTCCACGAGTACATAAAGGGTCCAAGGTCTCATAAAGGGTTATCTTGTATTTCTGGAGAGGGGTTTGTTTCTCAATTGCCTTCTCAACCCAGTGCAGCAACGGTTGGCCAGAGTTATTCTCCGTTTGATCTCCGCACTGCTTTTGTTTTCCTTGTCTATAGCGGATCCTAGGTAGACGAAGTCCTGTACTACCTCGAAGTTATGTCTGTCTACTGTAACATTTTATCCAATTCTTTGATGTTCTGTGTTCTTTGATGACAACATATACTTCGTTATACCCTCATAAATCATCAAACCCCTTTTTGCCGCTTCTGTTTCAATACTCGCAAAAGCACCTATGACATCAAGCATTTTTCTTCCCATTACATCAATATCGTCTCCCTAGGCGAGTAATTTTACAGACTTTTGAAAGATTGTTCTTATGGTGTTGACGTTTGAGTTTTGTACAATCTTTTCAAGTATGATGTTGAAGAAATCGCATGACAGTTTGTCGACTTGTCTAAGGCCTGTTTCGACATCAAAGGTCTCAATGAGCTCTTTTCCGACGATGACGGAGCAGCGTTATTTCTCGTAGTCGTACGAGTTTTGCAGGGATGCCGAAACTTAAGATGGCTCTGTACAGCTCGTCTCTGTAAATACTGTCGTACGCTATTTTAAGATCGATGAAAAGAAAAACTTCTAGGTAGAAAATAAATGAATAGATCGGGGAGCCCAAGGAAAGCCCCGGGGCTTAGAGTATTTCTGACAAACATGCCTTGTGAAAGAATGGAGGGGACACACAGTTTTATGGCGGTTTCAAACTGCTAATCGAAGTAGCGGTTTCCAAGGCAATAAATTTAGTATCGAAGGACTTGCGAATTCCTCACGAAAAATGATGCATGTATCAAACATTTTCGGTTTCTATTAGGATACGAACAAAAAACTTCCCACGTAGCAGGCAAAAATGCTAACCATTACGCCACGGGCACCACTCGTACTAGGCAAAGTCAGTTAAAGTAGATGGCTCAGAAGCTGATGGTGATTTGATTATTATTAAAGCTTCTGAAACATCCAGTTAGTTTTTGCTAAAGTTTTGATTCCCGAAATCTATTAAGTTTAGTAACAGAGAGTAGACTTGTATAGTTTAATAATTCGACACCACTGTGCTGTAGGTTTCAAAGGCGTAGCTGTGTACCACTTAATTGGCCTTAATCCTTAGGTAGATTGGGGTACAAAATGTAAATTCAACCTTTAAAAATGTTGTTCCTCAGGGTTCCGTACTTGGTCCATTATTTTTCTCAGTTTATGTTATAGTTTAACTATCGAGTGGTTTCTTTCAAAACCATAGGTTTTTTTCACACTGACAGCTTTTTTATGTACAAAATTTTAACAAAAATCCAGTATCTGACCTCCGAGGAACAAAATGAGGCCCTTTACGCTGATGAAACAACGTTCGGAAATATAAGAAGCGAGTGCTGTGTTAAGGCCTCAACCCATAGAATCCGTTGCGTCCGTTCGCTCTCGGATTCACCTGACAGCTCGATTAAATACACACGATCTTATGAGAGGTGACCCATAAGCATCGGATGCAACGGACGCAACGCAAAAAGTAGCCCAACTTTTAACTTTTTGCGTCCGGCAGAAGAGAGACATGCGCAGTAAGAACCAGTTTGAAATTTTCTCTTCTGCTAACATGAATGGTCTTGTTGAGTTGAGACACCGCACCGGATTCTATGGGTCACCCCAATCCGTTGTGTCCGGCAAAACTCACAGCTGTCAGATGAATCCGGCAGCGAACGGACGCAACTGATTCTATGGGTCGGGGCCTTTACTCAAACAAAAAGGGTTTTGAAAAGAAGTTTTGGCCTTAATGAGGCACTCGTGGCACCTGATGTATGGAAGTTCGTGCAAAAAGCTTGTCAGGCCGGTGCGCTAATGGACAACACACATGGTCCTCTCCTTCTTACGGTGCGCAGAGACAAGAATGTGGTTACTGTGTGTGAAAGTGTGAAACTCAATTTTACGAGAATCAGTTCACTGTAGCGCGACGTTTCATTCCATTATTATTGGGCATTTACAAAGTCAGAATGGTCAAATACAAGTACATCCTTTATGTACAGCATATACCTTAAATGTATTTTACAGAACACAATAACCTATGCACCTTTTTTGAATTTAGTTGACTTTGCATAACTTCAAAAAATTCATTGTGAAGAACTTGAAAGTCATTTCGAATTTCTCCAAATGTACCCAAACATTCCTTGCCTTTTAGCATCTATCAGGTAGTAGCCATAAAAGCCGTATTGATTTTCTTATGAAGCATTTAATGTGTCCTCTGCATAACTTACATAAGGCTCATACTGTCAGACTACAATAGTCGCAATGCTTTGACAAAATGATTTCACTTACGACTTTTAAGCACTTTAGTATGTTCAAAGCTTGATTGTTTTAATCTAAATTACAAGGAAGCGATGCCTTTATGCATATTACTTATTAATCAGCCTTGGAAAGTTGACCAACTTGTCAAAGACTCCAAACTTATATAGGCCAATGCCTACTCTTGCACTTCAGTTTCTCCTTTCTTTCACATTCAAAAACTAATGCTGATTTGAATGTCTCTTTGGAATTTCCTTCATCATACAACTCACTTATCCTTTCAAAACCACATTTTCTCTTATCTGTTATAAGCAATTTCTTCATGGAGAATCTACAAAGACTCGAGCAAAATGTCCCTGACTTTACCCCCATAGAGTAATGTCGGCTTTATGCTGTGTCCATTTTCCCAGAAGGATGATTCGGAAAATGTGTTCTTTATATTTATACGATTTCTCTTTTCGTGTATACCACCTACTTGCGAACGAGCACGGCAAAAAAAAAAAAACAAAAAGAAAGAAAATAATAAACAAAAACTGAAAGAAAAACAAACAAACCTTTTGACATTTTTCCTACTTTTGGCTAGTAAAGTACTATCTCCGAGGATAGGGAATCACAAATTTAATTTACTCCACAAGGATCTATGGGCTGAATAGTTTTGTTTGAATATGTGTAGTCTGATACCAAGGCTTGGGATTCTCTTTTTTTGTCTTCGTAATTTTTTTTTAGGTGCTTACAATCGAACTGATTGAAATGTCTTATTCTGTTTGCTTGTTTTCTTATTAAGGAGTATACATGATATTCCATGTGTATAGGACTAACAAATTGCCTTAGGGTTGTTTAATCCCGAAGATATTCTTATTTATGTTACTGGGAAATTTTGTGTCATTTGTTTTATCGTTTAGGATATTGGACTTACTTTGTTCGAAGTATTAGTGTGTACGTAAAACGCAATAATGTGATACACAGTTTCATGTTATTATGTTGTTATTTTTTGACCATGATCAAAGGTTAGGAGATTCATCTAATTTCAAGAATTTCATATAATTATGGTCTGGATAATGTTCTAGGTGTGTTATTCAAGCTAAGGAAATTGAGGAGGTTGGTGTCGTTTCAAATTTGATTTGGGTATAATACAATTTGATATGAAAACATAAGGCGTATCGTGTTAAATTAAAGGTCACCGACGCGACGCGACAAGGCTGGCCAAGAGGAAGATTTAGTTCTAACTGAAGCAAAGGGTTGGGAAGTGTAATGTTTAAGAAAATTTAAACATAAAAAATATATAAGTTAAGTATGTAATAGTTTTATTTAAACACTTTGTGTGGTGCAACAGAGCGGGGAGCTTTGGGGCCTAGCGTATTGCTTACAACCATGCCTTGGAGTGAATGGAGGTGACCTACAGCGTTTCTACCGATTGCGAACGACTAATCCAGAAACGGCTTTTCATGGCAATGAATTAACTATCGGAGGACTTGCCAATTCCTCACAAAAGGCGATACCTTGGATTCGATCCATGAACCTCCTACGTAACAGGCAGTCATGCTAACCATTACACCACGGGCACTACTATTTATGTTTTGAATTGCAGCTACAAAAAAATATAAAACTAGTCTTAACTAGAAACACCTGGTTTAAAGAACTACTTGCAGGTCTCCGAAAGTTCCAAAATTTTTTGAAATTACGCGTCTGTAGTAATGGCTACCATTTCTGCCTATCACCTGGAAGCTCGAGGATCAAATTAATATTTGATATATCTACAATGGTTTTTCACTAGTACCGCATTTCGTAAAGTTTTAGCGCAACTTCCCGGGAGTAAATGTATTGCTTTTAAAGTGCTTTCTATCTTAGACTTAGAAACCGTCAAAAAACTGTTGGTTGGCCCTCAAAAGCGAAGCTTCAACGACGGTACTTGACTTTTGATTTTGTAATTTATTTCTTTATTTATTTATTTAATTACATATAAATATATTTATTTATTTATTTATTTATTGGTTTATTTACTTAAGTAATTTATTCATCTATGCATATATTTATTAACTTATTTACTTATTTATTAGTCAATTGATTAATTTATTAATTTTTTTCATTTTTTTATTAATTTATTTATCTTACAATGAAAAGGTTGGCTAGGTTCCTTAATTATTGTGGTCATAGAAAGAAATATTGATATACCGAAAGGGTTCTTATACAAATTAGAGAGGCAGTAATCCTGCATTTAAATTTCAACTGATGAAAGAAAAATAAAATATTTATTTATTTATTCTTATAAATATATTTACTTATTTTATTATTTATTTATTTATTTAGAAATTTATTTACTTATTTCAGAACAAAACCTTATAACATCCACTGCTCGTTACGTTGATAAAAACAAACATTTTTGCTACTCTTGAAGCGTCTAATGTTTTGGCCAGCTAGTAAACTTACATTTTCTAACTTACTGGCAAAAGGTAAGGGTTTTTAGTTTAATTGAAGAAATAGAAGCAGTCAGAAAGTGCCATCATTTCTTCGATTTCTGAAGTTTCTCACAAAAGACATTTGGTTTTTTTGTATAGCTTTCCTTGGTAAAAGTTTATATTTTTGTATTAGAAGAACGTAGAGAGCTTATCGGTTATTGATCTTCTAAAAGAAAATAGGCGACTTAGGGTTGAAAAAAAAGCTGCAGTTGGAGCTTCAGCGAAGAATGTTCTTCCAATTGCCAATAAAGTTTGCAGATGTGCCTAGCTTTTTTGGTTGTGAAAAAACTTTCTGAAAAAAAAACATTTAGTGACTCTGTTGCCAGCGTTAAAACCATGTTTCGATCAGAGCAAATTTGCTATACTTTTGAAAAAAATACAAAAAAATTGATTTTTTTCTTTAAAAAATTTTTGGATAATAAACTCCAGACAACCAGGGATTTGAAGTCTATGTTGTAAATAAGTAACTGAAATTGGGTGCAACAAAACTGTGAGTCTCGGGACCAAGCGCATTCCAAGGATCACAATTTTATGCAGAATTTGAACATTTAAGTGAGATAGATGGTGCTCTTCATGGCAATTTAATTCTGTTCACTTGCCGGTTCCTCGCAAAAGCTGATACGTGCTTAAATGGTCTCCGAAATCTTCACATAGCATCGGTCCTATACAAACTCTACAAAAAAAGAAGAAATAGGTGAAACGAAATCGTGGATTGACTCTTACACTCTCGGCTACAGCAGCCACATTTCAGTCTGTGCAGACCGTACGACAGAACCTTGGTAGTTGTCTACTAAAACCGCAGACTTGCTTACTAATACCGGTGCGCTGGGTGCTTCACTTTAGCTAAAACTTCTTTCAAAAAACCCATCGTTTTGACACACAGCACTAACTTTGGAATAAGTTGCTCAATAGGTGTCTCTGTTGTCTGTTCGAAAGGTGTCTCTGTTGATATATCTGAAGCTGATATTGACAATTGTTTTGTAAAAAAGGTAAAGCATTCAGTTGACAGCGATTCAAATATTTTAGTGGTCAAACTTGTATCGAAATTAAAAAAGAACGTTATCTTAAAGAATAAGTCTAGCAATAAAAATAATTTGAATTCTAAGATTTTTGGTTACGATAGTAATAGTAAATTTTTTATTAATGAATCTGTTAGCGGTGCGACAAGATATCTATTAAAAGCTGCACTGAAAGCTAAAAAAGAAAAAAAAAATATAAGTTTCTTTGGATTAAAAACGGGAGAGTACTGATGCGCAAGAAGGAAAACGATAAATTTATCATTATCAATTCGGAGGAAGACCTCCTAACTCTAATTTAATATGCAAGATCCACAGTTTAATTTTTCATGCATTCCTTCTGTCAACTGTGTTGATGTTGACTCTAATTATCTCGTTTTTAACCAAAAATACTTACATAATTTTCTTATTATCCACCAAAATATCAGAGGCATGCGCACTAATTTCGATTGCTTTGTTGCGAATTTAAATTCTTTTGTAAATAAGCCGGAGTTCATTTTTCTATCTGAAATATGGATTTATGAGGAAGAAAATAATCTTTTTAGCATTGAAGGGTATGATTTTATATCTTGTTGCAATTCTGGGTATGCTTCGGGTGGTGTTGCCGCTTTTGTAAAAAATGGCTTTAATGTGGAGAAGTACTGTTTTAATCTACGAAGTTGTGATGTCTTAAAATTGAAAGTAATTGATAAAAAGTTAACTTTTCTCTGTATTTATCGGTTTAATTCATCATCTTATGACGTGTTTTATGAGGATTTAGAAAGCATTTTATCAAATGAAATGTCAACTGATATTATCTTACTAGGTGATATTAATATTGATATTTTGCAAAATTCTATTCAAGTAGATAATTGTTTTTTTTTTATTGTCATCTTATGGACTAGAATCATGTGTGAATAAGCCAACTCGCATTTCAAATTCATCTAAAACTTGTCTAGATCATATAATGGTGCGTTTTTCTATAACTACCATAGATTTATTTTTAACAGCTCTGTTTTAGATTTACAAATAACCGACCATTGCATGACATGTTTGAGCTAGGGATGCTCATGGAAAAAAAACATCGATGTTTTATTCGATGTGATACATCGTAGCCTTACATCGATGTTTGTCGATGCATCGCATAAAAACATCGATGTTTTCGATGTATCGATGTTTTTTGAGCAAAGCGTACGCGTCACGTGTGCAGCTGCACATCGTGTAGTCTGTCTCTGGAATCTGGATATATATATAAAGTAAACGAGAAGAGAGCATATTATGTATGACATGAATTAAACAGAAACAGAACAAGAACACTGAAATCGATTTGGTTAGGTACTGTAACTGTGTGAGTTGTGAGTGTATATTGTTCGATGCTTGCTTTATTCAATATGGATCGAATAAAATACACCATCCCACTGATATGAAATAAATTTAACTGTAGATTTGGCACTTTGAGTGAGTCTTTTCAATGCTTGCTTCATTCGATGCATCGAATAAAAAAACATCGATGCATCGGTTAACATCGAAAGGGTGCGAAACATCGGATTTATTCGATACATCGAATAGTTAACATCGATGTTTTCGATGTATCGATGTTTTTTGAGCAACCCTAGTTTGAGCTTGGAATCTGCTTTAGTAGCGAGTCCGAATAGTATGTCCTCTTGTTCTTCTTTTGTTAAAACTGATTTTGTGGCGCTTAATAACTTACTCCGTTTTGAATGTTGGGATAATGTTTTCAGTGAAAGTGATCCTTCGAAGTCTTATTCCTCATTTATAGTAATTCTTAATGGTTATGTTGAGCAATGTTCAAGTACAGTAACAAAAAATAACAATAAATACAAGAAACTGAAACCTTGGATGAGTATTGAGTTAATCAATAAAATTAAAGAGAAGAATAAACTCTATAAAAAGAAAGCTAAATATCCCTTAAATGCTCAAATTTGCACCTCTTATAAGGAAATCTGTAAGGAAATTTCGAAAAGTGTCGTATCATGTAAAAATAATTTTTATTTAAGCAAATTCTGTGAGTTCAAAGGTGACTCAAAAAGAGAATGGAAATTGGTAAACGATATACTTAATAAATCAACTCAAACCGAAAACATAAAAAACTTAAACATTAATGGATCAATTATTTCAAATCCCGGGAATTTAGCTAATACTTTCAATGACTATTTTGCTTCTATTGGTACAAAAGTAGTATCTGAAAGCTGTTCTGCCTTCACTAATTGTGAATGCTTGTCTTATGAAACATCATCCTCTCAAAGTTTCTTTTTCGACCCTATAATGTCTTTTGAGTTATATAAAATTATTATCTCCCTTAAAAATTCTAACTCTGCAACATCAAATTGTTTCTCAAACAATTTTGTTAAAAATATAGCATTGAACATTTGCGATGTTCTATGCCATATATTTAACAAAAGTATTCTCAAAGGTGTCTTTCCTGACGATTTGAAACAAGCTGAGGTAATACCGTTGTTTAAGAAAGGGGATAAAACATTATTGAACAATTACAGGCCAATCTCCCTGCTTTCGGTTTTTTCAAAGATATTTGAAAAGGCTGTAAAAAACAGAATGGTCGGTTTTCTGGAGAGGATCAAGTTTTTTAGTAAGTCTCAGTTTGGCTTTCGTAGTGGTTTTTCTACTGAAGAAGCCCTATTAAATTTTTGTGCAAACATTTATGCTAGTATTAACAACAAGAGTCTTTCTGCAGCGCTTTTTATAGATATAACAAAAGCTTTTGACACCGTGAATCATAAAATACTTTTGGACAAACTTTATAAATGTGGATTTAGGGGTTCTATGCATAATTGGTTTATATCGTATTTAACTGATAGAGGACAAAGGGTTAAAATTAATAATCAATTTAGTTCTAATAGTGTCATTAATTTAGGTGTTCCTCAGGGTTCAGTACTTGGCCCGATCCTATTCTTAATTTTTATCAATTCGCTATTTTTACAGAAATATCGTAGCAAGGTGAATGCGTTCGCGGATGATATGGCATGTTCTTTTCAAAGCGATTCTCCTCTTAATCGTTCTGCTGACATTAATCACGACTTGCAAATTTTAAGCCATTGGTTCCAAATGCATAAAATGGTTATAAGTGATAAAACTAAAATTATGTTTTTCAATGTGGTCGGTAAGGATGCTAACTTTGGTCATTTCTGTTTCCATTGTGCAAATTGTAATAAACATAAGTACAATAAATATATTTGTGATTCCGTATTTGACTCGCAAACATACTTTGAGTCTAGAACGTGTTCTATAAATTGCTTTGCTATTGAGAGCGTTCAGTCTTTTAAATATCTGGGGGTTTTGGTTGACTGGAAGATGAGCTGGTCTGTTCATACTGAAGCACTTAAAAAATATTTAATAGCTGCTACAAGGCAAATATATTTTTTAAAACCATACTGCTCACAGGTTCTTCTTAGGAGCATTTATTATGGCTTAGTTCATTCTAAACTTGCTTATGGCATAGTGTCTTGGGGTGGCACACATAATAACAAAATTAACCCCCTTCTAGTTTCTCAAAAACACGTCATTCGTCTTATTTGTAACAAGCGTCGTAGAAGTAGCAGCTTGGTTCTTTTCAAAATGCTTAAAATATTGCCTTTGAAACACCTTTATTTCTATAAGGTTTTGAAGTTATTTTTTGCCAGATCTGGTTACTTATTGAACAGATGTTCTTACAATTATAATCTGAGAGTAAACAATCGAAATCTTGCTTTATTACCTCATCACAATCTACAAATTTTCTTTAACTTCTACACATCAATTGCTCCAAGACTCAATAATAGTCTACCTTATTATATTAGAGAAATAAGAATTGAATCCATCTTTCTTAGCAAAGTGAAACTTTGGCTTTTAGACCTAAATTATCAAGATGTTAATGATCTCGTATCTGTAATGATTTAACTATGTTATCTCTATTTTTAATATAACCATTAAATTATTGTTGTAAGCCTATATATCTTGTATTATACTCATGTTATATGTAAAAAAAAAAAAAAAAAAATCTAAATTTGTTTAAGAAACTATCTATTTCTGTGTTATATGAGTATCTTGTCGTGACCCCACATCACTTTATATCATATTGTTAATCTCGTTTCCTTTTTTAAGCTGCTTTCGGCTCTAGTTCCTTGTGTTCTATAGATTGCAGCTCTTAATTTATTGATTAATTTGTATTTATGCTATTTCATGGTACTGTGTATAAGTTATCTTTAAGAATCAATTGATTAAGAATAAAAAATATTTTGAATTGAATTTGAATTGAAAAAAAATATTTTTGAACTTTGATTATCCATATAGAGACTTATTTCGTTCAGCAGAGGTATGATACTGACTTTCTGTTATAAGTTCATTGCGGGAAGCAACTGTCAGTGTCAAAATATCCTATAATGTTAAAAGAAGCTATAAGATGGCCTGCACTTTACAAAGGCACTGTCGAACCTGGAGGGTGAAACATTTTTTTTTCGATTTTTCGTGAACTTTTTGTAGGAAAAGTATGAAGTAAATTTAATGGAAATATAGTACACATATTAATACATGTTGAACAATATTTTGTAGTTTTTTTCATAGCAAAATATTCATTACAACTGAACTTACATACATGTAAATAAGAATGGCCGTTTAAAAAAAAAAATTGCGGTGACCGCTTCAAAAATTATTTGAAACAAAAAATTGAAAATAGTATCGTTAGATAACATCTTTTTCTGGAACTTAATCGTCGGGATTTCAAGAATTCCGATTTTGGAGTTTTCGGTTACTATGACTGCTATTATACGGTGAAATTTGTTTCATGAAACTGTTCGAACACCATTAGTGCAAAAGAGAACGAAAGTTCGAACAGAGATGGACAATGTGCTACCGTGTGTCGCATGGGTTATGGTTTCGTGAAACAGCTTTGACGTTTCTCTTTGGGTGCGTTCGAGAACCTATCGGATAGCCTATCTCGGATAGCCGTATCTTGGATACCTTTTTGAACGATCCAGATATCTTTTTCCAGATTGCTGCAGACAACAGCAGTGAAATATTAAAATTCGATATTTGAAAATAGAAAAACGTTTAAAATATCATTGCTAGACGATTATAACTTATTTTTTTCGATTTCCCATGCTTTTTAAAAGACTCTTATGCTGAAATAAATGCACACCAAAACAAAAAATCAACATGAAAAGAAATAAAAATAAATTTTCTATCAGCTGATCACTTGATTAGAAAGGTAGGGTAACGTGGTCATAGATGCACCACCCTCTTTTCAAATGATCATAACTTTTTTAAAATAAGTCGATTCTGGTTGGCTTTTTTATATCCTTTTGATAGATTAGTTCTGAAAATATTTACAAAATTCAACTGTCGATATGATCTGAAAATTTGAAGTAAACATAAATTGTTCGAAAAATGGCAAATGCTGCATAGAGCACCATGGTTGGTACTAAATGCACCAGTCATATGTCCACAATGAACCAGTGTGCTTAATGCACCTCAAATTGATTTAAAGCATTACTATTTTTTATTAAACCAAAAGTAAACAGAAGAACAATAAATAAAAATAAACCGAAAGACTTCATATCACACAAAAAATTAACAAAAATAAATTATTCTCAAAAAAAAGAAACAAAACTAAATAACAAATAATAATTCCTTTCAACGAATATTTAATGAACCCAGGGATTCGGAAAATTTATATAAGGAGTGCTGCCGTTTGGTAGGTCCCGATACAGTAGGATCATTGAGTGTGCATTGAGCACTATGCTTGTGTGGTGCATTTTGCACCACCATGGAATTTTTGATACAAATTATAGCTGTTCAAAAAGAACGTAACAAAACTACGCACTCTTCACATGAAAATAAGAACAAAAGTCCAAGCAAATCTTTTAGTAATTTCAAATGAACTAGCACTGGAATTTCATGGAAATATTACAAAAATTAACTCACCCTCTTTTTTTCGTTTTTCGCTATGAAAGTAAAAAAATCTCCGCACACGTGCGACAGCTAAGAGAAACACTACCAGACTGAACTCTACCGTGGTAACTGGAAGTAACGGATACATTTGAGTGAGCCATACGCCAATACAGTGGCGTATTTGGCAAATATAGCTATGGTGCATCTTGCACCACTGGTGCATTTATGACCACATCACCCTATACCAAAAATACTCGGATACCTTTAGATAGCTTTTTAGTTGAAATGGGTGTGTGAATCTGTTAAAAGTTTAACACGTAAACAACAACAACGTAAACAACGGATACGATTCTCGAACGCCCCCTGTGTCTTTGTTCGTGTTTCTGTTTATTCTGTTTCATTTGGTTCAATAATAAGTAATAATACTAATAATAATGACTTTTTTGTTTTTCAATTGCCAATAAAAGAGGTTTTGAAGCAACCAGGCACTACTAGATAACTATTTTTCCCCAAAAATAAAAACACCGAATGAAAGATAAGCCCTGTTCACACTGTACAATTGGTTGGACAAACTTAGGTTTGACAAACCAATGCTTGATAGTGTGAACTCTTCATACGACCGCTTGTCCAATTTGTTGGATGGTTTTCAAAAATTTTTGAAAATCTAGAAGTTGGATGGAGTGGAAGGGTATGCGACATAAAGTTGGACGACAAGCTTGATAGGTGTGAACGAAAACTACATCAGACCATCCAACTTCCATCAAACGAAGTCTGTCCAACTAATTGTACAGTGTGAACTGGGCTATAAAGAGAAATGTGAAACTAGTTTCATGAAACTGGATTTCATCATGTAATAACACTTGCGACACGGAATGACAGAACAAAGAAGAATTCGAAGTTGTTTCGTGAAACAAATTTCACCGTATAATAGCAGTCTATGTGAAAAAAAACTGTTTCGATTTTCACCAAGAAATCAGACTTTTGATCGGCTATAAAATCGGTTCTATTGAGAAAAAATAAGAATCTCACGATAAAGTATTTCGCTTATGTATTAACAATGAGTTTGAAGAATTTAAGGATGAACGGTCTAACCGTTTTTGGGTTATCGCGGTCACCGACTTCAAAAAAGTGGTTTTGAGATAATCGCATTAAAAGTTTCATGTCATTGTAAAACATACCACAACACGCTGTAAGGACGACTACGTAAAGCTACTTGCTAAAAGTTGTCGGAAGGTTCGTAAGTAAGCATTGTAGTACCGTGCTCACTCACCAAGTGGCACTGACTTGAACTTAAGGCGTCAACTTCAAACGGCCGTAACTCGGAGACTATTAATCAGATCAACTTGAAAATTTCAGGAGATATTCTTCAGATGTTGTACTTTAATATACTTTTGTATTTTTTCAAGTATTATAAAATGTATGGGTTTTTTAGTGCACTTATTAGAGTTTTTTTTTATATTGTTTTGTTAATAAACTCTATGTGTAACAGACATTTTCTCAAAAAAATAACCTCAAAGTCAAAACTTTGCTGAGGGAAGAAAATTTCAACACAATTTAAAAATAAAAATCTGGCAACCTTAAGCCTATATCAAGACGTCTATATCAATTCATACCGACGGCGACGGCTCAAAAATGGAAGTTGGAACAGGTGGGGGTATCTTTTCAGAAAGCCTAACCCTAGCCAGTTTATTCAGACTTCCAAATCACAGAAGCGTCTTCCAAGCCGAGATCTTGGCAGTTACAAACGCTGCAAAATAGGTGTCCATGATGGCGCTACCACATGCTGATATCACTTTTTTCATTGATAGCTAAGCGATTTCTGCCACTCTTGACAAATCAAAGCTTGTTCTTGCTGTCGCGAAGAGCTAAGTGTTCTTGGCACACAGCATAACTTTAGACTCTGCTGAGTTCCTGGTCATAGTGGTATACCGGGAAACAAAAAAGCGAACGAACTAGCGAGAAAAGGATCAGCACTTGACCCTTCTCTCATTGATCAATCAATCAGGATTCTACCCTGTGAAATTAAACAGGCCATTGGTAACAAAATAATGCGAAAATCCAATGAAAGATGGGAATGCCTTGATTCCTGTGTTACTTCCAGGAAACTATGGCCGAAATACCATAAGAAAGGATCTATCTATAGGATCTAGAAAGCTACTATCATTGAATAGACCTTCATTACGATTGCTTATCAGTATTATAACTGGACACAACCTACTATAGGTTACCACAAAAAGAAAATGGGTCTTTGCACCGATGACCTGTGCAGAAGATGCAATGACGAAGATGTCAATGCCCAGCAATCTGACACTTAGGGAAAAAATTTCTAGGAAATTACTTTTCAATGAACTAAAAGAATTATCAGACACTCCAAGAAGTAGCCTGTTGAACTTCATTATAAATAAAAAATAAATAGGGTGGCGCAACTGAGCGAGGAGCCCCTGGGCCTAGCGCATTTCTCACAACCATGCCTTGTGAGGGAATGGAGGAACCTACAATTTTCTGCCGGTTCCGAACGGCTAATTGAGAAAGCGCTTTTCATGGCAATGAATTTATTAACGGAGGACTTGCCAGTTCCTCGCGAAAGGCGATACCCGTGAATAAACATTTTTGCCTCTGCTGGGATTCGAACCTCGAACCTCTGGGTTAGCATGTGGACATGCTAACCATCACGCCACGGGTACCACTTTGAACTTCATTAAGGCCACACAATGGTTAAAAACTGACCAACCATAAACTCATAGGTTTATAGGACGTTACAATACTCCAGGGTATCACAATGGATCTACACTGCTCAAAGTGTGACGGTAATAAAATGAATCGTCAGCCTATTCTACTTAACCTAACTACTATCTAATTTGAATACAGTTTTAAAGATTATTATTTTTACAAAAAATTAAGTTCAAAATATGGTCTCTACCATCAATATTGACAGAGAAATCGAATTTAACACAGGTCAAGGTACACCAAATTCGGCCTTTTTTTAAATTATCAAAAAGTGATGTCAAAGTTGAGAAACGCACTTTATTGTAGATCAATTTTTTTTTTAGAATATGACCAAGAATCACATCCTAAAGTATGTAACACGAATTACGGGACACCATGTACATATATATCGATCTTTTTTACACTCTAGGTGCGACTTTGCCCTTTCTTTTTTTCCAAATCTTGTTATTATATTTATACATATATATTTTTTTTTTTTTAAACTTGCACCGAAATTTCATGGTTGAGGTTCGCACCCTGTCTGTTGCTTACATCAACTTCACTCCTCCTTCGTCGACGGTATTGCATCTCCCTTTCAAAAAGTTTTTTGCATGTCATGACATACGAATTTAGAAAGGTACTTTTCAGTTTTGCATTCACTCATACATTGAAGGCAAAGTTAGAGAAAAACTTAAATCGGTAATTTGAATAAATACAAAAAGACTGATTTTGCAAACTTGCACAATGCGTGATGCATTAATTAGTGCAGGTAATAAAGCCAACGATTGGTACTTTGCTCAATAATTGTCATGTACCAAATCAATGATAACCTAAACTTCCTGAACAGAATGGTGTAGCTGTAGCTGTAGTACGCCGCGCTGTCAAAGTCGAAAGTAGGCAAATGCCATAAGAGTGAACACAATGCGTAGTAGTAGCTGTAGCGGTAGCTTTAGCTGTAGTACAAGTTGGCTCAACTTCAACTTTTGAGCGCGCTGCAGCGCTACATTTTGACGTTTCACACAGAAAAAACAACAAAACAAAGCAAAATGGCTCAGCAAAATTGACATCTTGCGCTACACCATTGTGGACGGGCTTTACTACATTCCTCAGCTGCATTCTGATTTTTGATTTGACAGCGCGGCGTACTACAGCTACAGCTACGCCATTCTGTTCAGGCAGTTAAACATTAAAGCATAGATCCATCTTACCTCTTCTTTCTTGTTTAGTTCTTTTGAAATATATATTTTTTTAAAGTTTACCAATTTCGTACCTCCCTCGCTAAGATTAATAGAATAGTGAGAAAGAAAGTTTGGAGTTGGATTTTCTAATATCATCAATACAATAGGTATCATCAACAAGCTACAGAGAACTAAAAAATGTTTGCCTATTTAAAATAATGTGCCAACTCAAGTGCTTATTTATTCGATGGGAGCAATGTTCAATACAACGTTGGCGTTGGACGGCATCTGCATACGTAAGTTAGAACAACAGTCATCAATTTAAGACGGAAGCTCGTTGACCTATAATCAAAACAATATTGAAACAAATATTATGGAACAGCGGTAAGTGCACAAAATTTAAGATTTCTCACCTTCTTAAATTAGCAAAAGTTGAAGTCATAACGAGCAAAAAGGCTGGTAAAGATAACATTTTGAATGTTTCTAATTTAATTCTATTTCTAAGAAATTGGAAATAAATGCTAATGCTGGTTTTTATTCAAGTTGAAAATTCACTTTAAATTGTTTTGGGGTTCTTATCACCGGCGCTGGGTTTTGCTCCATCTTGGTTGTTGAGCATATTCAGCACTCAACCAAGACTAGTGACTTCCGTGATTTGTATTTCTGCTGTAAATGTCTATTGCGAAGTGATTATTAAATTTGAATAAAATTTAAGGAATATATGTATATCAATATAGACGTATATATGGACTCTATCAAAGATTCATATGTAAAAGGGACCCAAATAAGAACCATTGTTAACTTCACACGTACATATATGTATATAAATCTGTATTTATCTACCTTATATTATAAAATCTGAGTGAGTGTATGTGAATTTGATGGAACAAATTAGGGAATCACTTTTAACTTTTCCTAGTCACTTGAACGTAAAGTTCCTGTTTTGTCCTCCCATTGGGATGTGTATATGTATGAACTCCTAAGACATTTCAATAATCATTTTTTTTTTTTTTTTTGTACAAAAATAATTTACTTTGACATTTTTAGACATCTAAAAAAAAACTCCCAAGAGGATGATTAAATATTCTCCTCAAGTATAAAAAAGCCTTTGTTGATGTTTTTTGCTGATTTTTGCGCTCTTTTTTTATTTCCATTAAAATGCTGAACATTTTACTTTTATCTTTTATTATCCTTTCAGTTAACATCAACCAATAAAGCTTATTTCAAAATTATTTCTAAACTAAGCGCAACCGTGTGAAAGAATAATCCCAAAGGTCGTATTTACTCAAGGCTCGAGATTTTTTTTACTAACGTTGTATGTTTGCAATGATTATTTGAAATGTTCCCCATTTAAAAGGATTTGTCTCCCATTTGAAACTCTTGTATCTTGAAAAAAAATTACATTGAAATGCAGTTCAAGGACGTATCTCGAAACACTTACTGCAAAATCGACCAATTTAAGCAAAAAACAAATTCCCTAAGAGAAAATCGGGATATTTTGTAAGGTTATTTTACTTCATACGCATGTCTCAACAACAAGTCAGAGAAAATCACCTGCAAAATGAGCTTAAAAAAGCTTTGCATCCCTTAATAGCACGAAGTCAACAAAAAAGTAAAATAAAAATTTAGTTGTTCTTCGACTGTCGGCGGTTACTTATCTGAAGACTGCAAAAAATTTTGTGATTGTTCTTTACTATTTCAATCTAAGAGTTGTTTCGTCGTTGATATAATTAGTTGGTGGCTTTCAAACGTTATTGAAAATGTGGGTCACTTCATAATTTTGAAATTGATTAAAGCACATATGCCGTGAAATGTATTCATATGGTTTTTAGGACTCCGTTTTTATTTTGAAAAATGAAGCCATAATTTATTTTCACTTTGTTACTTGTCATGTTTACTTATCCGTTTCCTTTCAAAAAAATTTACTATGGTGTAAAACTCTGCTCAGTGTCTCGGAATGATTTTTTTCTCTGACCATCGATTGTAGTGCGCATGGTAGCCAATCAGTGATCTGGGGTGAGCTCTAGGTCAGGCTTTACAAAACTTCTTCAAGCTTATTGACGTCGTCAGAGGAAATCAAGCTTAATATGAATGTTCGAATCTGTGTTTCTAGTGAACAGTGTCCTGCGATCCACAACGTCTTAAACTTAATGTCTAGCAACACTTCTGAGTTTAGTTTTCCAAACTTTTTCTGGTGTTTAGTTGATATAAATAGGTCACCAAATTCATTACCTCGAAGTTTTTCGCGACGATTTGTAATGTCATCTGTCATGATCTGCACACTATGACAAGAAATAAGTGTCATGTTCTACCAAAACCATGTGTAATGACTTTTCTTCCAGTAGATAAAGATGGATGCTATTCTTTTTAGTCATTAAATGATAAGACTTGTGCCTCGTTAAAGTATGAGTCCATAAAGTCTTTATCTCTAGAAGCAAAGTCATAACTTTTATTTAAATAAAAAAAAACTCTCAGATGATAGCCAATCGGAAAGTAAATGTAAACAATCGGACGTAACTTATTACGCAATTACACCGCTCTAACAATACCCCATTTCCTCAACCCCACCACACCCTTACTTCGTCCTTTTTCGGAAGCCAAAGTTAAGCCCTTTAAAAAATATTAAGCTCCAATAGTTGTAAAAATGGCTAAAGACCAACTGCAAGGAATTCTACCGATTTATTATCCCTTCCTTTAGAGCTCCTTTTGTCCAGAGCTTAGCACTAATCACCTATAAGTTAGCTTTCCGTCCACACTTTGAACTCCGCAGAACCTTTATTATCCCTCGGAACATACAAAGTTCCTTGACACCTATTGCTTGTTCCGCGTAGCGTCTGTTTTGTATACTGTGTCTGTATATATATAAAAATACTCACACTAAGCTGCAAGCAACCAACAACATCCATTTCCTTCATTCATTTGAAATGGATATTATAATCCGGGTGAACCTTTTTACTTGCTTACCTTAACCGAACCGCTTTTGGATAGAGCCACGAAGGAAATTAAATTGTTTCCACGTGAAGCCACCGATGCTTTTGTTTTCTATCGTATAGCCCAGTCAAGAACGTGCGCGTTAAACGAGGCGTATTAAAATTTAATTGCTTTGTTGCTCGCAAATGGAATGACATGACGGTCTAACTTACCTCAGTTCGTGCCAACCATACCGCCAAACACCAAGTAAAACTCCTCTACATCGAACGTGTAAATTGGCCGAATTTGAATTGCAAATTAGATTCACCGCAAGAGAATTTTAATCGCAATATTAAATATTGTTTGAGAACATTTTACTCGTAGATTTAGAAAATTTTGTCCAATTGAATCGGAGGGAATAGATTATCAAAAAAAACTTGGAATGGTAGTGTTGAAATTCTCCATCGTTTCTATATCCTTCTTTTATTTCCATTGTTGCGGAACGTTCTTAGTGTGTGCTATTTTATTTTACACTTTACAACCACTGGGCATAAAGTTTATGTTTAACATTCAATATTTAATCAGTTAAGGTGCGCACAAAGTATTAAAGTTCATAGCTGTGGTTGTGGCTCGTTCGTAGCAACAACCAAGATCCAGTGAACCCTTACACTTCTGACATAGCAAAATCAATATCCGCCTTGTTGTTCAGAAACTATAAACTTGGTACATTCGGATCAATGAAAGGCAATTTGTGAAGGTCGTTTACAGATTAATTGGTTTGAAATTGAATTTTATCCACTCTCTTGCTTTCATGAGGTGTTCTTTCTTGTAGCCGATAACCACTTGGATTTGTTCATTTTAGGTTGCAATGCACAATAAAAACAGAATTAAATTGGTCTCAGAGTACCACAGATGTTGGAAAGCCTTCTTAAATGCTCATTCAAGTAGAAATGAGGTAGTGGCAGTGTATGAACCTTCACTTTAGACAGTGTTGATTTTCTTATTGTACTGGAACGTAATTATTTTACACAAACGAATATTCCATTCGGCTTACTTTAATACTATTTCTGTTCTATTATATTCTATTTTTTCTATTCTATCCCATTCTATTCTATTCTATTCTCTTTTGTTCTATTCTTTTCTAAAAATAAACAAATAAAAAAGTTCGGTGACGCAACAGAACGAGAAGCCCCAGGACCTAGCGAATTTCTTACAATCATTGCTTTGAGAGGGAATAATGGAGGAGACCTACAATTTTCGACCGATTCCGAACGGCCTATCGAGAAAGCACTTTTCATGGCAATGAATTTAGTATCGAACTACTTGCCCATTCCTCGCGAAAGGCGATACCAGTGGAAAAATGTTGTAACTTCTTTGGATTCTTTTGAAACGAAGTCATTGACATTCTTACCTCAGTTCACAGTCACAGAACTATTTGAAACTTTCAGCAAATACTTATCTGCGACAGGTAACTTTATTTTTTTTAATACATGCAGTAGAGGGCGTGGTAGTACTATATTTAAAGTAAATCAGTCAAATTTTGTGTGAAACTCGTGGCCTGATGGCTAGCATGTTTTCTATTAACCGAGAGGTTCTTGGTCGAATCCCAACAGAGGCAAAAATGTTTTTCCACGGGTATTGCCTTTCACGAGGAACTGCCAAGTCCTACGTTAGCTAATTCATTGCCATGAAAAGCGCTTTCTCGGTTAGCCGTTCGCAAACGGCAGAAAACTGTAGGTCCCCTCCATTCCCTCACAAAGGCAATGGTTGTGAGAAATGCTCTAAGCCCAGGGGCTTCTCGCTCAGTTGTGAGACCCTATTTATTTATGTATTTATTTTAGTTATATTTTGTAACCTGCTTTCTTTAGAATGTGGTTTTCACAACAAAAAGCGGAAAGTGGAAGCACTTTACCAAACCCAATTTCAAGTTTGGCGGCAGACGGCTTAAGCCATGCTTAAATGTACCAAATGAAAAACATGTAAAAGAAAACCTATTAGAGATTAAATAAAGTACCATAGTAATAATAAAAAATAAAAAAAAATTTCAAGTTTTTGATGTATTTAGTAGAAGCCCAACTTCTCTTCCCAGTTTAATTCAATAAAAATGCAGTAGTGCGACATCAACTCATCATAAGCTACGAGTATCTAACCTTCACTTTATTCAACTCATTATCATCATATCACTTCATTTATCCTTTGACGTAAATTTCAGGTCTGCCGACATCTAAGGACATTAACAAAGAAAATCTCGTCGCTTAAACTTTCACGTACAACAGTCTTATATTGTTTCTCATATAATTTGATAAGGTTCATTACAGCCAGCTTTGATCAAATGACATCGTCCTTTCATCCTTTGAACTATGACCAAATTTATATCACAATTAGATTGAGACTTTAATGCTATTAGTCGCTGCTCGAAGGCAATCAATTAAGTAATCGTGCACATCATACATAAACCATGTATCCCATATAAAATATAGATTTAGGCGCCTAACCCTACACTATACACTTACACAGTGTTACATGCAGCACTTAATGATCATTTGGCTTATGAATATATGAGAAGACAGTGTAAATTTCTATTGAAGCTTGTTGACATGTTTTATGATTAACAAGAACTTAGTAACACAGAGCCATTAAATGAGAAACATTAAATTCAATGTGGACTAACTCGATTGAAATTTAGTTTTCTTTTTTGAAATATTATCATAACCGTTATTTTGATTGTTGAATCCAAGGCTTTCTCTGTTACAGGAATCAAACAAGCTGGCTTTGTCACATGTTGAAAAGTTGCTGAGGCTCAATTTCCATGAGCAAAAGTAGCACGCTAAGACTCATAGTCTGATGAATGATTTATCAATTTGGAGGGTCCCTGTGTGTTCATTTCATTTAGTTTTAGAGAGTTTTGAGAAATAAGTCGAGTCTCGTTGTTCAAGATTCATAATAAAAAAGCTTTTCTCGAATTTCAAAAGTCAAAACTCTTCTCTTGCAGTGCATTACATCCCATTGCTTATCCAATTTTCATTCCCTGCTTTGGTTTTCCAAATCCAAATCGAAGCAAAGAAGTCTCTTAATGAGTCAGCAATGACTAAAAGCACAATGGTAATCAGTTGAATATACAAAGCTAAAAGCACACATTGAAATTGGCTGAGAAAAAGAAAGAACTGGGAAAAAGTAATCAATCCTCCTTTTGGCAAACATCGTATGCTCTCAATTAACTCAATGCTACGTGATTCTCCGGTGACCAACCAGGCCATACGAATTGGTGCATCGATTGAAACTCCAAAGAAGTCCATGAGTGAACGGAGAATCAACGTTAGCCTTTATTCGAAATGAAATTTCACTTCACCTTTTTTCTTTCTTAGAGAGGTAGTTTGAATCCAGAGCATAAAGATAAGAAGTCTTAAATTAAAGTCAAACAATTCCCATGTGTTGTCGGTATGGTTTTGCTTTGGTAAACTTGTAGGTATATGCTCCATACTGTAAAATAACATTCCGCAACCATCTTCTCTAAAAGTAAATTACATACTTCCTCTTTACCTGCTGCTACTTGATGCATTCTACTCTTGAAGCAAATATTATATTTAGTTCCAAAGGCATTTCTGCCGAAGGTATTCCTTACCATGGACACTATTGTATACTGTATGCACTTGTGTAGGGCAACAACATTATGCGTGTTTTTGCAAGATAGACTGAATGTACTCAACCTGCACTATGATGGCTCTGGAATTTAGAGTGAAATTTTTTGAATATTCATTTTATGTGGTATTCTAACGTTTAAACATTAAATCTCAAAATAGCCCAAAGGATATCCTAACTGCGAATATTTGTGTTGGAAATTTTCATTTTCATTTTTCATGAAACATTATTACGATAAACATTTTTTTTGTGTTTTTAGTTTATATTCCTGAGATTTCCTTTAACAAATTGCTGCTTAAAAATGTTTGCAGAATTTTATGTGTTTAACTTAATTCTGAGGTGTAACACTTTTTGTGAATGGCTTTTCGTGGTTAAGGGGGTAACTGCTTACCTGTGTGGGTGTATGTTTTATTACGAACCGAGCAGGATTTACGATGCTTTGAACAACTTGCAGTGAAAAGCGACAAAATGTTGCTTTCAACTGCTTAGCCCCAAAATATTCACTTCATTTCGAGCTGTAATTGAAGATACAATGAGAGTTTGGGCAGCAAATTGCACAT
Source organism: Melanostoma scalare (assembly GCA_949752695.1). Lineage (NCBI taxonomy): Eukaryota > Metazoa > Arthropoda > Insecta > Diptera > Syrphidae > Melanostoma > Melanostoma scalare. Next base: position 207,338,814 of record OX456985.1, on the reverse strand, counting down.
AATTTTAAATGGCCTTAGTCAAAGGTATTATGAACTGGATGCTATGTGCTTCGTCTCCATTTAGTTAAATTCAGCAGCTTAACAAAACCGAAGACTTAAAATTAAAAGCCTGAGGCAGAATTCAAAGATATGGTCCAAAGTGTTCAAGCAAAAATGAAACAAAGTTCGTTCAAACTGTAAGTAGCAGTTGATTAGTCATTGTCGATCAATGAAACCAAAGGTGGGAACATGATTAAAAACTAAGTTTTCTTATATAAAAATGAAGTTCTTATGTTTCCACATATTCTGTTTCCTTTCATGTTACTTTCTTTTTGAACTCAGTTCAATTTTTCGGGTGCTTCATAATACTGGCCATTGGCCAAGGCTGTGTTTGCATAAACTAATGTGAGTATTTGTTTCCCCGGACTTAAAAGCGGCCAGAACAATTTTCATGATATTTTCAGCCAATCTTCAGATCAGCCCAGCAAGTGATTTTTTTTTTTTTTTTTTTTTTTTATAATCAACGCGCACATCAAGGGGTTATGAATACCCTTATAATGTTGTTAAACACAGTGCGAGCATTTAGGAAAATAGGAGAGGATTTGAAAGGAGATACCGATGCACGTTGCTTTTGAATCTTTGTGAATCGGAATGAAGGGGAAATACAGAGCCAGGTAAAGCATTCCACATTCGGGTGGTGCGACTGAAATACGAATCTCTATACGTGACTGTACGTCCGAAGTTGGGCTCAAGGTAAAACTGATGAACATTCCTAGCGAGGCGGGTGTTGCGGCTAAATTGTTTCAGGGGAGGAATGCAACTGGCTACTTCACTAGAGCACTGCTTGTGAAAAAAGCGATAAAAGAGAGTGAGACAGGCAACGTTTCGACGATGTTCAAGAGAATCAATTGATTCTACGATTGAACTATCACCTATCAATTTTAACGCTCTATTTTGAACCCTATCAAGGAGGTGCAAAGATGTTTGAGAAGCACCTGACCAGATATGGGAGTTATACTCCAGTTTTGGGCGGATGAAGGCCTTATAAATTGTAGCCAGATCAGAAGGGGTGAAGAATTTCCTGCATCGTCTCAAGAAGCCTAAGCATTTAGCAGCATTTTTGGCGACTTCAAATATGTGGTCATTCCAACGAAGATCATCGTTTACACACATACCAAGTACTGACAGCTTTTCGGTTTCTTCGATGCAGGTACCATTCATGGATAATGGCAATGGGGGAATGTTAAGCTTCAACGACAAGAGGCAGCATTGAATTTTCGAAGCATTGAATTCTACTCGGTTCATAAGACCCCATGCAACAATGCTGTCAAGGTCAGAATTCAATGAGCTTATCATACGCAACCGTTCCAGTTCCACATCCGAAGAGCAGGGACGTGAATTTGGAAACGAATATGAAAAGCTGAGGGTCGAGTCGTCAGCAAAACAGTTAAGTGGATTAGAAGTTTCAGACAAGAGATCATTAATGAAAATGAGGAAGAGAGTCGGAGACAAAACGGAGCCCTGGGGCACACCAGCATTTATGAAGTGGGTATCAGACTTGAAGCCATCCAACACAACTTGTATTGAACGGTTGGAAAGGTAGTTTCTAATCCAACGAAGAAGAGACTCATCGATACCAAAAGCACGCATTTTCGATAAAAGAGCCTGATGCCAAACTCTATCAAATGCTTTAGAAATATCAAGCGCAATAATCTTACTTTCTCCAAAACAATGTAAAGATTGGTTCCACTTTTCGGTGAGATAAGCCATCAAATCACCAGTGGACCAGTGATTAAAGCTAAGTAGAGATCGGATTAACTGATCAACAGTTCTTGGCATAAGATCAACAAAACTTTAAATATAGCGGTTGTTTTCGAGTTTCAAAGGCCAAGAGAGAAACTGAATTTTGTTCTCTGAAGGCAGATGTCTTGTAGAGGACAAAAGCTCTTTGGTCTCTCTTGCAGTATTCAGCAATATTCCCACTACACGACAGGGATTTGTGGTTTTTTTTTTAATCGATGCTTTTACACAGGCCATCAACTGATGGTTATTGATAGACTTTTCGTAGGTATTCCTGACAATTTTTTAAATAACTTAGATCCGAGCAACGCCAATCGAGTCAGCTAGTAGTCTGTAAATACGTTAGCAATTGGGTATAAAAAATAACAAAACAAAGTTTTCAGAACTTAAATTTGAAGTACGATCTTTAATCCTGTCTACCAGCCCAACCCTCTACCTCTCCAATCCTCCCACCTCCTCCCCGAGTGAGGTGCTGCCGCTTGTGGCTGCACCCCCTATCCAACCTAACCTAACCTTAGTCCTGTCTAATGCCTCATTGACATATGGCGTTCCATATCTTAACTTATGCCTGTAGATTGGTTTTATTTTCTTTGTAAATTCAAAACCAGTATGAGATATTTAGTACAAAAAACCAGAAAATATAATATAACCAATGCGAGAATGCCAAATTACAACTATTGCGAATATTTAAACAAACGTACCGAAAATATTTATTTAAAGTTTAATTTTAGATTTACCTTTCAGATGTCTAAGGCTTCGAAAACCAATCCTATCTTTTGTCCTTAAGGCTTAACATTCCCAAACTGCCATTGTCCATGAATGGTTCCTGTATTAACGAAACAGAAAAGCCAAGATGCTGCAAAATTTATTTATTTATTTATTAAAAGTCTACATCCGCCCGAAACTAAAATATAATTCTCGTATCTTTTAAGGTATTCTACAAACATCTTTGCGCCTGCTCGATAGGCTGCAAAATAGAGTGTTAAAGCCTAATTCGCGATAGTTCAATTGCAGGATTGATCACTTTTCTCCAACATTATCGAAATATTATCTATATCGTTCTATTTTATCTCTCCTTCCACAAACAGTGCTGTAGTGAAATAGGCAATGGCATTCGTCCCTTTAAGCAACTTTTACGCCGAACCCATCTTGCCAGGAATTCTCATCAGTTTAATCATGTATAGAGAGTCATATTATAATCGCACTACCCTTATGTACCCGCACTACCCTTTTACCCGACTTATCATTCATTATGACAAACGAAAGCTCGAAAGCTATTTACATAGGTGTCTTCTACTCAATCCTCTCCTACTTTCCTCAATACTCGCATTGTTATTTGTAACGTTATCAAAGTAGTCATAACCCCTTGAAGTTTCAAACATTCATGCATGAAGACATAGGGTGGCGCAACAGAGCGGGGAGCCTTGAGACCTAGCATAATTTTCACACCGTGCCTTGCCACTTAATTGGGAGGATCTCTTATTTGCTGACGATTTCTAACGGCTAATCGAGAAAGCGCTTTTCATGGCAATGTATTTACTATCTGAGAATTCCCAATTCCTCGCGAAATACGATACCCGTAGATAAACATTAAATTTCAGAAGCTTGCTTAGAATTTCTTCAAAATGGGGTGCAATTTTTAAAAGGCTCAGGTTTAATAAACGATTGAATTATTACAAAACATTTTATAAAAGAAAAAACTTTTTTAAAAAATGTATGTTGAAGATCGTAAAGATCACCTTAACTCCATAATGCGTTTCGCCCAGGCACGGCAATTGGGCTCATCAGTTAGATGTTTGCCGTACCCTTCTAAGACGCAAATTACGTTCGGATTACACCGACACTTATAAAATCCACTGCACTCACATGCAGTGAATTTTATTTCTAAGCAAATGTACAAGCATTATTAAACTTAGAAAGTAAACAAAAGTTTCCTTGGTTTGGAATTAATTTATTAAAGGAAGAAAAAATAGCAAACAAGTGTTTGTTATTGTTTTTGTTTTGTCCTGCATTACATTTTTTAAAAAAAATTTTTCTTTTATAAAATGTTTTGTAATAATTCAATCAATTACAACTCGAGGACAAAACAAAAACAATAACAAACACTTGTTTGCCATTTTTTCTTCTTTTAATAAATTAATAAACGACTTAAATATAGGGTCCGCCAAATAACTTTTTTTTTCAAAAACAGGGCGCAAAACATCGAGTGTATCTTCGGCTGTGTGACACGTCATTGACATTGACATCGCCATTGACTGTAACGGCCACTCCTTGCTCATTTTCGAAGAATGCCTCTGGGCCAAAATCCGCACCAAACAGTGACTCGTTTTGAGTGTATCGGCTTTTCAATGTATGCGTGCCGGTTTTCTGTGCCCAAATGCTACAATTTTGCTTGTTTACATACCCGCCAAGATCAAAATGAGCTTCATCTGAAAAGATGATTTTTTTTTGCAAAATCGGCATTGAATTTTCAAAGTAATGTCGCAATATTTCCCAGCGTTCAAGCGTACACACAATACACATATACAATCATATTCGTTCAGCGGAAGGATAAAACTAATTATCTGTCAAATCAGACATTAGCTAAGTGTTACCATTTACGAAATAAGCACTAGTTGAAAAAAAACGTTATATTGCGGACCCTTTATATTCTTTTGATGCTCTGACCACTTGAATATGGACTAATTTAGAGTCTTAAAATCTTCAAATCATTACTTTCGGAACTTCAACTGCTGCTGGAAGGTAAAAACAATGATACTTTCCAGTATTTGATCAGCAGAAGAACCTTTCCACAAAATTTTAGTGAAATTTGGAAGTGTTGTAGATGTTGCACTCACCCTATACAGGGTGCGGCAAAAGTATGGAAATCCCTGGAAATATGGCAGGGTCCAAGGTCAAATTCAAGGTTAACATCGGATTCCTCGTCGAAAAGTACTTTTTTTTAACGCATATTCTGCCATATTTCTAAGGGTTTCAGACCAATGTTTTCATTTTTCACGTATTTTTTATTTCAAGCGCTGCACCTCTAGACCTTTGATGTCGAAAAAGGCTTTAGGCAAGGCGACAAACTGTCATGCGATTTCTTCAACATCATACTTGAACAGATTGTAAGAAACTCAAACGTCAACACCAGAGGAACAATCTTTCAAAAGTCTGTACAGTTACTCGCCTATGCAGACGATATTGACGTAATGGGAAGAAAAAAGCGTGATGTCATAGGTGCTTTTGCGAGTATTGAAACAGAAGCGGCAAAAATGGGTTTGATGGTTAATGAGGGCAAAACGAAGTATATGCTGTCATCAAACAAGGACACAGAACATCGACGAATTGGACAAAACGTCGCAATAGACAGACATAACTTCGAGGTAGTACAGGACTTCGTCTACCTAGGATCCGCTGTAGACACGGACAACAACATCAGTGCGGAGATCAAACGGAGAATAACTCTTGCCAACCGTTGCTTCTTTGGGTTAAGAAGGCAATTGAGAAACAAAACCCTCTCTAGAAAAACCAAGGTGACCTTGTATAAGACCATCCCAGTCCTGCTGTACGGCGCGGAAGCATGGACCTTATCGAAAGCGGATGAGGAAACTCTTGGTCGTTTCGAAAGAAAAATTCTCCGAATGATCTTTGGTCCCGTATGCGAAGACAATGTGTGGAGAAGAAGATACAACAACGAGCTGTATGAGCTGTACCGCGACATGGGCATAGCCAGAAGAGTACGCATCGCGAGGCTACGATGGTTGGGCCATGTAGAGCGGATGGACCCAAACGCTCCGGCTCGTCGGGTTTTCGAAAGCACATTGCAGGGAAATCGCGGAAGGGGAAGACCTCGTCTTAGGTGGCGCAATCAAGTGGATGAAGACCTCAACCGACTTGGAGTGCGAAACTGGAGAGAGCTCGCCCGAGATCGAAATCGTTATAGAAGGATGTTGGTTGAGGCCCAGGTTCACCCCGAACTGTAATGCCCACCTAAGTAAGTAAGCTGCACCTCTAATAATATCATAAAAAAAATAAAATACATGTTTTTTCGTAAAGTTTTGCGCTCTTTCCAAGTCTGCAATTTCAAAAAGTCTGCAAAAATCTGGTCACTGGGGCTTCAAGGTTACGTCCAAGGTCAAATTCAAGGTCATCATCGGATTCCTCGTCAAAAAATACGTCGGATATAGGGTCTTTGATTTTTTTTTAACGCATATTTTGACATATTTCCAGGGGTTTCCATACTTTTGCCGCACCCAGTATAAACGGGGCGGCTTCAGTGTGTACTGATCTATACCCCCAAACATTCCAGTTAAATCGAAGCTTTCTATTCAATACCTACTAAAGTTTTGATGTGTTTCTCAGCAAGTCACCACGCTTTGAACTGGCATTTTTGGAGGAATTAGGCTATTATTTTTATATACAGAGGTAGATGCATAAACTATTTCAAAAAATCATAGCTCTAAGCTTTAAACGCCAAGCTTAAAAGCCCCCACTGAAGTATGAAATTGATATTTAATTCATTCTAATGAATTTCACTCTAAATGGCCCACACATAAATCGTTGTATCCCACGCAACGTATCGTACATACCTATAGAACTAAGGGTAAACTTCCATTGGAAAACACGCCCTTATTCAAATTTGAAATACATTATATTTAAAACATTGAAATGATTTTCAAATTTCATTCTGTGTCATTTATCATGCAAAGCATCCCAACCAAACGAGAGGGTCTTTTTGTTTGTAATATTTAGTTATTTTTCGGACATCCATCTATACCTACCATGCTTTGCCCCCATCCAGGCAACAAGGGTAAGAGGATTTATTATTTTTGAGTTAACCCAGCTTTGTTCTTTTTTTTTCTTTTTTTTTTGAGAATTAAATCATTAAATGGGACACCTGTGTGGTTAAAAATTATATTTTAATTCCTCTCCTTTAAACGAAAAACTGTCCTCGTTGTTGTTCGGTGTATATCCTCGTGTTGGCGGTACATACATACGAATATGTGTATATGTATATCGTCAATAGGTACAAACTTTTTCGTTCATTATTACGATGAAGCAAAAAAAGAACTGGCCGAGGCCCATATCAATTGGAGTAAATTGCGTTGTTTCGTTTTTATATTTATTGTTTCCATTCAAAATGAAATCGCAGAAATATAAATTTTCATTTGCAATTCGCCTCGATTTATTTTTGTGTTTTTATTTTTGGCAAATAAACTTTAATGTGAGCTGTGGAGTTCTGGTTGTTCGGGATTGCAACACAATGGTATTTACTTGGATTTTTTATTTCTTAATTAAGTTTCTTTTTTTTTTTCTTCCTTCAAATTTAAACATTAAAAACGGATATAGTGTTGACGGTTGTCGACATTAAATTGTAAAATAAACTCGATTGTTTAATTGAGCTGCTTTGTTGTTTGTAGATGAAATATAATTGAGTTCGTTTCGGAATTACATAAGTGAATTTAGTATAGCTCGAGTCTACTAAAAAAGGGAAAGTGAATTCGATGCCCCATTAAATCAGGCAGTTCGACGTAGAAAAATTCTCTTTAAATGATGAGTTTTACAAATTTTCACACTAAGCGAAGTTTAATATGAGTATGAACATTTTAAAATTTTTCATAAGTAAGCTTGCACACTTCAATCCATTCCTCAGAAAGTCAGTGCCATTGACCAACTGTCCAAAGCATGTGGAAGACCAGCAATTCGTCATAAAAGGCGGAGAGCCGAAGAAGAACACGCTTTTGAGATAGATACCCGACTTATGCGTTGGAACTTTACTTACCTCAATCAGGCATTCAAAAAGATAAGTGCAAAAGTATTTCTCTGCAGTCAACCATTTAAATTTTTTAAAAGATAACCTTAAATACCCAGTTAGAGGTTGTAACAGTGTAATTTTATCTGAACTCCTTTCATAATTTATAATGAAAAAATTCCTCTTATTTCCTCTCATTTTGTTGTGTGCATTTGTTTGACAAAAAAAAACATGGAAATGCCATGTACCCATCATTTAGTCACACAACAGGAAACGCTCCTAAGCGGTATTTCCTGAATACCTTCTTTGTGGTTCAAAAAGAGAAAATAACACTAAAAGCCAGCAATTGTCGTTGTCTGTAAAACTCATCTTGAGGTAGCTTTTATTTTTAGGATTTTCCACCTTAAACTGCTGGTGAAATCGAAAATAAAATGGCCATTCGTTGGGGGGGACCGGGAGATGAGCTGCTTGCTTGGGCTTGTGTCTGTGTCTGTGTCTGTTGTGTGTGTGTTTTAAATTTATTAGAGCCAGGTGAAAAGAAGGAAAAAAAATAATAAATGCCAGACACGTCGTGATTCGGCTTACCCCACATTTCTGTGTTTTCGCTTCTCTTCTTTTCTGCTTTTTTCTTCTTCTTAAAGCAGACACGCAATGGGACCTACGAAATACCATCTGTAGAAAAAAAAAACCTGCGTGCAATGAAACCTCAAGAGGTTCAATTAATAATGAAGGGCAAAACATTTTTCCGCAAGTTTCCTTCCTTTGATTGGGGAGGAAAATTACAAAAGAATGTGTGAAATGTGTGTTGTTGATATTCTTTCATTTGCACGATATTTAACGAGTAGCGAGAAGGTATTTAAAAAGCACACAACACTTAAGGACGGTAACAGGAAAAAGAGTTTAGGAACAATTAGCTAATTCCTTTGCAAAATCTTTTATGTCTTTAGAGGTAAAGACTTTTGTTGAGTGCTTTCAATTGGTTGGTTGGTGATAAACTTAATTGAGACTGTATCTGGTTAAGTATCATGTAATACGGTTTTTGGTAAGACTCTTCAAGAAAGTCAGGATTTTTCTTGGCTGCAGCAGTGAAAAGCTCTTTAGCACTTTTATTTTTAAATAGTTTCAATTGATGTCAATGAACGATCGTTTATAATGAAATAATAAAGTAAATTATAACTACCGGCAAGCTCTTGGTGAACTGATATCATGGTTTTTATAAGTGGCGTTGACAGAAGCCAAGTCATGGACAGAATCCACAGCTGGGTTATTGAATAATATTGACAAAGTGTCTGGAAAAAAAACAGTTTAGTAATACGACGAACTTGAAACAAAAAACGCCTACATATATATCGGAACCTAGAAGAATTTTCCTTCCACGATTCTGATGATAACCAAAGTTTTGGAGAACTGAAGGGGCTCATAAGGACGAAATACTTAGAAAATTCGTTTGCTTAGTTCATAACTTACGAATATAGTGATATGACCAAACAAACAAATTCTTCAGTTTTACTTCCCATTATACCTTACGTGGCGGTTGAAGGAGCTAAAGAAGAGACTAAGAACTTTTACAAACTTGTAGCTATTAAGTCCAACCAAGCTCAAATGGTTGACTCATTGGTTTCAATGAAAGTTTTTTTCTCCCAATACACATAAGATGATGTGTGAAGTTGTGTTGCTTAAATCCACACGTTTGTAAAGTGTACAGCTGATATCCCAAACTTTTGCGCATTTTTTTTAAGCCAACAACGAAAAGTTATTTGATGGCTACTAGGAGTTTGCCACAAGTAAGTCAACAGTGGTGCCCAAAGTGTAATGGCTAGCATGTCTGCCTGTTACGCGGGTGGTTTCTAGTTCGAATCCCAACATAACAAAAACTGGTCTTCCACGGATACTGCCTTTCGCGAAATAGGAAGATCTTTGCCATGAAAGATCGATCAGCCGTTCGGAATGGGCAGACAATTCAAGGTCCCCTCCAAACACCCACAAGATTATAGTTGTTGCGGGAACCCTTCACCCTTTCTTCTTTAATTGCTTTGCTAGCTCAAGAAAATGGGGTACACGTTTTATGCATTTCGCGCTGATGCCGTTCTGCGCTATCAACAATGCCTAGCTACCTCGAAGTTATCCCTGTCAACGGTAGGTTTCAATTTTGTTTAAGAAACTTTATACTTCAGCTGCTCCATAGATCACTAGCACGTCAACTCGACTAAATCTTCTAAAGTTGTTTCAGCAGTTTACCGCATTCTCCTAGGATACAACGGCAAACCGTGCTTTTCGCAAATGTCAAATAGAAATGTGTTGATTCTTTGTGAATATTTTAGCAATAAAGTTTGAACTGACTACCTAACGAACCATGGAAATGGATTCTGGCAGTACAGACCGCAGTGTGTGTTTGACCATGTGACACGCTGGTATCACCTTTTTTTACTGACCACCAATTGTCAATAAAAATGGTATCAGCTTTAGTTTTGAAGTCAAAGCTGATGCCACCCACCAAGATCTATTGATTCATGTTGATTCTTGCCGTTTATCACAAGATTACAATAGCTCTCTATCCAGATCTTAGACAAGCTGGCTTAAAGATAAAAAAAGATGTAAAAATGAGAAACCTAACAAAAGGCAAAGGATGGAGTTTCTCCGACACAACCAAACCATGACCACGATTCGACATGAAGAAAATGGAAAAACTACAACATGTAAGGCTCTCACAAGAAGAAAACTTAATTCAGAATGTATGGTCTATAACGAAGATTTGATGATGAAGTAGTTAACTCTGTTTACTAAGAAGCAAGGTCTCAGGAAGAATTGTTTCCGAGGATCTAGATTCTAGAGGAACTCTCCTACCAGATTGTTTAAATTTATAAATGTTTCTGGATGGCAACCATTAAGTTCTTTTTTTCATTTTCTTTTCAATTTCATTGCAAATTTAGATTGTATGAGTCAAATAAACAAAGTCATAACAATGAATCTGCATCTAAGTGTGAGGGCTACATTATCAACCTTTAACCAGAAAAAACGTAACCTAAACTTACACTTAAACACTTAATCGGAGAGCATTTTCATTCGGCTTTTTTTGGACCCAATTTAACAAATGATAGGTTTTGTAGTCTTCGTGAAAGGGATGTTTAATGAATTACGAGGGCGCACACAGGTAAATTTTCGCAAAAACATGGCCATAACTACAAAAAAAAAAAAATTGGGATTTGTTGTTTTTTTTTAATGCAAAGTTGTTAACAAATAGTGTAAGCTTCAAGCCTCATATATCATTCGATGCAAATTATAACGGTTTAATCAGCCGATGCTTTTAAAGTGCAAACTTTAAATTGACAAATGGAGTTTATTCTGTGCTAAGAGTTTATATTGGTGTTTATTTTTATACTTTATTTGGGCGCTTTGGAAAATAATTTAACATGGATTCTGTTGCTAGTAGTATGGTAAAACAAATACAATTTTTTTTTTTACAATATTTTAAGTTTGTAGTTAATTTTGGGACCAGTTAAGGCAATGTATTTTATAGGTATTTTTTTGTTTATCTTTAATAATGAAAATGTTACATTGATTGGCATTTTTTTGCAATCAAAATAGTCTTAAAATTTGCGTATGCATTTCCTTTATTAGAAACAGTCAAAACATATTGCGACTTTTTGCGACTTTTTTAAATATTGGCTCTCAAAGATGATATGACAAGGCGCTTTTTCTTCGTTTTTTAATATGAGCTTTTTATTTTTGCTCATTTATTTTTCAAGAAATCAGCTTTCTGATTATTTAAAAAGTTGCACATCTCGAGACGTTAGTGAAAAAGTCAAATTTTTGGCAGAAATGAAGCTCAAAAATCCCGAAACAAAGATATAAAGCACTTTCTTGTATAATAGGCTAAAAATATTTTTTTTTTGTTAAAACCCACTGTTTTTAATATTATTACTTGATAATAAAACGAAATCAGGCCGAAAATAATTTTGGCCATGTTTTTGGGAAAATTTACCTGTGTGGGGCGGTTTGATAAGTCCGGGACTTTTTGAATAAAACAAACTTTTTGCGGCAAATAAACATTTTATTTTTCTACATCACCTTTTAGCTCGATACATTTAGTCCAGCGTTTTTCTAATTTTTTTATTCCCTGCAATTAATAGGGTTTTTCAAGGCTCTCAAAATACGCGTTTGTTTCGGTAATGACTTCTTCATTCGACTCAAATCTTTTACCACCCAGCCATTTCTTTAAGTTTGGAAACAGATAATAGTTGCAGGGGGCTAAATCTGGAGAATATGCTGGATGGGGTAGCAGGTCGTTTCTCAATTCGTGGATTTTGGCCATCGTGACTATGTTCGATTATGCTCGAGTGTGACCAATCGCGGCACCCATCTCGCGGAGAGTTTTCTCATGTCCTAATATTCGTGTAAAAGATCATGTTCACGTTCAGTTGAGATACCTACAGCATAAGTCAACTCACGCACTTTCATTCTCCGGTCATCCAATATCATTTCACGGATTTTATCGACGATTTCCGGCATGATCACTTCTTTTGGGCGACCTGAACGTTCGGCGTCACTAGTGCTGGTACGACCACAACGGAACTCTGTAAATCACTTCTTTACCATTGAAATTGATGGTGCCGAGTCCCCGTAGTATTTATCAAGCCTTTCCTTAGTTTCAGTGATGGACTTTTCAGTGATGGACTTTTTATGTAAACGAAATTCCCTTTTTTCCATTTTCGTAAAAATTCACGAGGTTGTCTGCTCTGAATAGCTATGAAACACCAACTGCATGACGTAGCTTGCTCAAAATTTGACAGTTGCCTACTAATAGATTACAGTTGACGGCAGCACTGTTGCATTTAGCGTAACTGCGCGAGAAACTCAAAAAGTTACTGACTTATCAAACCGCTTTCGTAGTATAAAGCTAAAAATAAAAATAATTTTTAAGTAAAAGCGACGCACTTTAGATTGATTGTTAGGCTAGGTTATGATAGATGGGGAGGGCAGTCGCAAGCGGCAGCAACTCACTCGGATCTCAAGGATCCATTTTGCTCCCCGGATAACAGAGGATGAGGAGGTAGAGGAGAGGGGTGGCAGGGGATTGGGTTTGTGACTGGATTGTTGAGGTTCGGATCCCCCACTGAACTATTTGGAGCTCTGGATGAATTTAAGGATGCTGTTCAGTGAGAGGTTAGAGATGTCGCCCAGGTTGTCGAAGAAGTATTCTCCGAGGGCTATTTTCCTAGTATTGGCTAAGCGAGGACACTCACAGAGGAAGTGGACTGATCCCTCCTCTGCCTCTTCGTCTTGGCATCCCCTTAATAAGTCGGATGTGCTAATGCCCGTTCTCATCATGTGGATACCCAATGAATTGTGACCCATCAGAATGCCAATCAACGGGAGAGAGTCTCAATTTTCCGGCATGTTTCTAAAGATGACCACCTGTAGATTGATTGCTACTCTTCGGAATTTAAAAACTCGCAGTCGTATTTAGAATAACTTTAGCCCAACTCCAACTCAGCTATTTTGAGTCGGTATAGTTCAAGTCTTATGCCACACCGTTTCCAGGGCTTTTAGCTGCTGTACTTGCATATCAAAACATAAGTAATGTTACTGTACGGCTACATCGTGAACGCCACCATTCAGTTTCTCATTTAAAATTGACAGAGTCCAGGTACGTCTGTGAGTATTTGAGGGCTTATTTAGACAACTGTTGGAATGCGCTTATAAATACGAAGTCGGCTATGGCTTGCCCAACTTCTTAGATGCCGTCTCGATGAAGATCTATCTAAGAGTGTTAAAAAAAATTTTATAAATACGATTGTCGATATCTGAAAGATCCGAATTTATTCCATCCATTCCAGCATCCAATTGCAGCGATGGTTTGCTGGATGTTGTTTCGGTCTTTTGGTTTCAACTTTTGGCTGTCTGGCTTCTAGTTGAAACATCCTCTCCGCCTTTCCGATGGTGCCAACGAGACAAAGCAAATTTCACTTTCCAGGCTTTAAGTGAGTAGAATCACCGCCAAAATTTTATATGAACAACCTGACAACTAATTGTAGTTACTCACCTCCTAAACTCCACAAGCTAAATCGATTTGGAAAGTGACTCTCTTTAATCAATCCCTGAAAGGTGAAATCAGCTGAATCATAACATGTCAATCTCATTTTTTTTTTTTTTTTTCAGGCAACTTTCGTACCTCTTTCATAGTGAACATTTTAGTCAGTTATTTTTATTTCTCCTTTTAATGTAGAACTTTGGGAACGCTTTAATTTTTTTCTGGAGCCAAGAACAGAAGAGTTTTGGGGGGTACACTGTCTTTTGATTGTATTGATTGAATCTCAACTATTGGCTGTCTAAGAGCAGGGTTCAATGTTCATACTTCAAGCTTTGTAACCTACTAAATTGTGATCATATTGAATGCTGAGCCCTCGAACTGGGTATCCAATGTCTTTTGTCAGGAGCAACACGACCTATGACTCTTTGGGAATATCGAAAAGCAAAATACGTATAAAGATTTCCTTCAGGTTTCTCACACATAGCTAACGATACCTATTGAGATTTAGACAAAGTGTTTGTTCATGAAAATTTGTCGAAAGTTACTGAATTCAAACTCTGCGAAATTTGACTACGAAGCAAATAATTTTCAAATACGATATAGACACAATGGAATCAGCAAGAATCGAAATCTTATCACTTAACAATAATATCAAGTTGTTTTAGGGTGACAACAAACCACAACCCCAACACTCAATTAAATTGTCAAGTCATATACAACAATACAATAACACCACATCACCTCCAAGAGTTACAACCAAAAACATTCGGGGGCATGAAAAAATAACACACATTTTATTGGTCTTCCATGAATTCTAATCGAAAGCAAGAACAGAAGTGTTTTCGACGTAATGTCAGTTGTTGATCTGACAAAATAAGACACATTTAGTATGTGTGGGTAGAGTTTTTCTTCCATCCAAAAATACCACTTAAATACCTATAAACTCCGATTTACAGATACTTTTCTCTCATTGTAAATCTTCAAACGAAGTTACCTTCGGATGACAACCAAATTTTCCCAAAACAAATTGAAACGTCGAATGACAATCGAAAAAGAATTCAACACCAGAACTCGCATTACCTTTTCAAGTGAAGTGGATACCCACACCGTCTGGTTTTATTCGTTTACATTCGATTTGTAGGTCAAAGCTCAAGGCTATGAGGTTAAATGGATCGGAATTTACAAAAGTTGTGCAAAAGCAAATAAGAAAATCAACAAAAAACATACAAAATTCACAGATAAATGTTTCACATGTTTGTACATATAGATAGACAGATCTGAAAAGGTGGATGGAAAGCATACTGGCACTTTGCAGGGGAGTTTTGATTGATTGACAGGACATTAACATTGCATCGAATCGGATTTATTTTGAGACTAATTATAACTGAAGGTTTTTGAAAATATAAATGGCTACGGGTAAAATGTGTCGTAATAAAGTAGGCAAAACATGTAAATTGGAAAAGAAGTCATTTTAGTGTGAAGGAAGCAGAGTGCGTATTTCCTAACGCCAACATAGGGATGTATATGCCTGTATAAAAAAAGAAAAACTTTGTCGACCTGTATGAAGAAGAACAATTTTGGCAAAGCGTTCCACAGTCTTTAGTACCACCACAATACGAAGCACCATTTTCTTTTAATAGAATCAATTTCAATTTCAGCACAATTTATCCAAAAGAACATCACTCAAAATGCATTTCTTAAATAAAATACTCCTTTGAAATGCACATCAACCCATCTCTACATTCAGTCTGGAAATTTCAGCAAAAATATCCTTGCAAACCTCTGATATAGAAACTCTGTCAATATCTATTCTTGGTTAAACATGAAAAATGCATGCGGCATTTATACAGAAAAAAAACAGGAAATACACCCACAAGGACGGAATAAAACCGTCTACGTAGATATATATGTATGCATATGCATATATGTATGGCTGGCTTATCTACTGAATTTAAATTGATTCTTTGGATAATGGAGGAACTTGAGATGGAATACGAAATTCGAGGAAACTGCATTAGAATTTCTCTTGTGGAAAGCCAGAAAAAATTAGGCAAAACACCAAAAATATACACTCCACCTTAATTGGTTTCGGTTTTTCTGCGATACGATTCAAGCCGCGGTATAATAGATATGCAAACGATATACCAGTAAGTTTCTCCTTTACTCTACTTTTTCAACCGGCTTGTGATGTATATTGTACATAGCTTCACATTGCAACAATTTAAAGCCGAACAGCAGATGCAAAAAGTTTCTCTTTGCAAATGGTACACTCTGGCGTATACGTAACCTCACGTGTGAAGAGATGCATAGATATGTATACACAACTAGCATACGTTTCAAAATCCATAATTTTAAATAAAAACATTTGCTCTGGCTGCTGAGAGGGGGTAGTTTTTTGGGGTGAGTGAAACTATTTGCTAAAACACTAGGTTTTTCTGTTTGGTTTGTATTTATATCGGTGTGCATATTGACATCGTTTGTCTGGAAAAAAGTAACCAAACAATATTTTTCAGCATGATGTGTTTTAGATATAGCAAAAAAAGATTCCGAAATAGTTCTTACTCGGTTATACGAGTACATGTGCGTATATGCATATTTTTTTTTCTTTTTTATGTGACTTGATGTTAAATAAAAGCAAATGCTGTCGCGTGGTTGTTTTTGGTTTCGTTTTTTTCGTGTGCTTTTCAGTGTGTGTCGTAAATCGTTCACAAAGTGATGCACCACATGTGGGACATAGATGTGAAGGTTTTTTATAGCCATTTTAAATGAAATGTCTATCTGGGTATTCTTTTTTTGTATTTGTTTTCGTTTTAAAGACTTAACAAAGCTGCATTCTTAGCCAGCTTAAAAGTTCACACAAGACTTTGCACATCTGGGTTCAATTACAGAGCTCGAAATTATTTTTTGACATCGGATTGTTTAATTTAATATTTAATAAGTTAGAGAAACTAGTTTTTATTGATGTTTAATTATTAGTCAAAGTGTGGTTCTAGACTGAGTCAGACGGTACACGATGAAGGGAATTCAATAACAATATACATATAAACCAATGTCAATTTATTGCTCAACATTTTCAAGCATTTCAGGTGTTTTCAGCTGCGTCAAATCTCTGCGCTAACTATTAGAAGACACTCCAAAGTCCCACAAATTTTAAATGCTTTACCCGACGTTGTTTTTTCCCACGTTACGAATCGCAAAAGTTCAAGAGCAAAGTGCATTGTTGTCTCCTATCGAAATCTCTCCTACTTTCCAAAATGCTCGTACCTACTATGTTTTATAACATTATAAAGGTGTTCATATCTCCTTAACGTGTGCGTTGATTGTAAAAAAAAACTCACATTTTTGGAACACCGGTCAGTGTTTGATTTGATTAGAATTTGAATGCGCTCTAGTTTATTAAGCTAAACTCGTTTGAATTTCTATAATGAATTGTATTAACGACTGTTGGGAAAACTTTTTTTTTAGATCTAAAGTTTATTTTTTAAACATAATTAGTAAAGAAAACTGCCTAGTAGAACTAAAGCGTCAACTGAGCAACGTAGTTCTATTTTATCATGAAACTACATAAACTCAACCAACAACCCTCGACCAGCAACCTCAGGTTACCATTTATTTCGCAGTTTGTTTAAAACCAATCACAATTTTGAATATTGCAAGTAGCATCAAAAACTGCCGTAGTAAATATTATTTGCCATAAAATAGAAAACTATTCCGAAAAAAGTTTAAATATAAATGGTGTTGTTTTCAGAGGTATAGAACTTCTAATTGAAATAAATAACAAGAAAATCGTTTTCATATCCATTAATTTGACTCTATTGGAAGGATAATTTTATGCCATTAGTGTAGTGTTTAAATATGATTTCGGGCCGTTGCGTTGGTGGCTCGAATAAAGCCAAGTCTAGCGCTTCGATTTTCAATCACTTTTTTGAGCATTTGAGGTTGTCGTATGTCGACAATAACGCCGTGAATGTTGGCCAAGTCCCCTAACGTTTCTGGTTTTTTGATGTAAACGAGCATTTTCACATATACCCAAAGAAAATAATCCAATGTCAAATTACACGATCTTGGTGGCCAATTGACATTCTGAGAAATTTTGCGCTCATCAAATGTTTCCTTCAATAAATCGATTGTGACGTGCGCTGTGTGGCATGTTGCACCGTTTTGTTAGAACCACATCTCATCCACATTTACGTCATCCAATTCGGGAACAAAATAGTCGGTTACAATGGCTCTATAGTCTATACCGGTCTTTATCAACGGTAACTGGCTCGCCAGTATCATTTTGGAAGAAGTATGGCCCAATGACTCCACCAGCCCATAGAGTACACCAAACAGTCAGTTTTTGTGGATGTAATGGCGTCTCAAAGTACTCATGTGGATTCTCTTCACTTTTTTTTTCAGAATGTCCCCAAATTCCCAATAGGGTTTAAGTCCGGTGACTTTGCTGGCCACCCCAAAACATTCACTTTAGGCTCTTCAAGGAAAGATTTCACAACTCTTTACGTGTGTTTGGGGTCATTGTCGTGCTGAAAAATCCATCATTTGGGAAATTGGTTCTGGCAGTCGCCGAGAAGATTTGTGTCCGTCCAGTATATCCCGGTAGTCAATACCTGTCATTTTGCCGTTTATTTGACACAGCGGATCGACACCATAGCCTATGAAACACCCCCAAACCATTATAGAATCGCCGCCATGCCTTAAGGTCTTTTTGGTGTATCTTGGGTTCAGCTCAGCATTTCTCATTAACAAATGTTGTGTGAGGTGAAGGTCAACATTTATGGAAATGATGGCAAACCGTATGTTAGACGTCCCAGAAATGCTGAGCTGAACCCAAGATATACCAAAAAGACCTTAAGGCATGGCGGCGATTGGGAATTTGGGGACATTCTAAAAAAAAAAAAAAGTTGCGGAAAAAAAACCAACCAGACAAGACTACTTCTTTAGTAATTTGCAGAAAGAGTGGAAAAATATTAGCGTAGAGCAATGAAAAGGTTTGGTGGACTCCATGCCAAGGAGAATATCCGCCGTATCAAAACAGAAAGGCTATCTTACGAAATATCAACGGTGCGGTTAACCCTCCTTTACAAACTGGGGTCCATTTGGACCCCAGAGCATGTTTGAACACTCATAACTTTTTTGTTTTGAATTTTTTTTAAATGGGATTTTTACTCAGTGAACAAAATTCAATTTTTTATTCATTTCTTAAGTCAAAACGATTATCAGATGTTTACAGATTTTTTTGTGAAAAGAACCCGTCCACCCGAACTGGGGTCCATTTGGACCCCAGTACTGAAATTCTATGAAAAATCATATTTTTTCTAATAAATAATTATTTTATTTCAAAAGCAGCATAGTTTATGTATATTAGGATTTAGTTTGAAGTTGTTGGCAATTCCGGCAGACATTTAACACATAAGGTTCTAGTGTGGCAAGGACAACAACATCTGCCACATCCATCGCAGGTGGTTCTGGTTTTCTTGTCGTCTGCTCTTGGGCAAAGGTGACATCTGCTTCTTTTACAAGAGAGCTTTTCGGGAACTATTGGTAATTTTTCCTGAACTCTCCCCAAAATACAGAGAGCATCCAATGCAGATTTTCCAATGCCAGATTGTGTTGCAGGTTGTGAACGGTTATTCAATTCTGACTCAACCTGTTCCTCCGCTAGTTCGATGAGTTTATCACTTCTGAACAAATTTTTATTTCTTCTAGGCGGATTGAAGTGTCGGAAAATGATGACAGTTGCTAGGGCTGCTACGTCCAGTAAGTTGTAGAATACAACCATTGGCCAGCGATTTGTTTGTAGTGTACATGAATATATTGAGGCCATTTGGTCGAATACATCGACTCCACCTTTGGTGCGGCTATAATCCAGTATCATGGCAGGTTTACTTTGACGACCGGAAGTGGCTTTCTCGCAGTTATGTTGTGTTGATAGCAATACCACTTGTTTGTTTGGCCTCGGAACATAACTCACCAACGCCATTTTTCCAGAAAATCCAAAGATGGATGAGTGGACTGGACGATACTGCTTTTTGTTATTGACATTTACATGCTCATTCTGGTCATCAAGAACCTCCTTCGCTACAAAATGTTGAGGCAAATCTCTTTTGTTTTTCCGAATCGTGCCAAGAATAGTGATCTTCTTATCCAGCAACTTCAATGCCTAATCCACCGACGACGTAAAGAAATTATCAATAGTGAGTTTGCGTCCCGAATTGAAATATAATGTCATCAACGACATCATCACTTCATATCCACGACCAAGTCCTGTACTTTTGTTAGAGCTACCAGTGCAGATAGAAAACTTCAGTGGATATGTATAGCCCGTTGAGCTTTCATTCAGCCACCTAAACTTCAAGCCATATTTTGGCAGGCTTGCTTGACATGTATTGGGGAAATTCAGTCCATTTTAGGTCATAAAATTGTTTGATGACCTGAACAAATTGAAATAATGACTATTTTTTCTTTTGATAGGCATACCTGACAAAAACATATAAACATATACATGAATATTACAATCAGTAATTACGTAAAACAGACATATCGAAAGGGATAAGCGGGAATCTCAGATTTGCGAAGTTAGGCAATTTCCATCGTTTTTGAAATTGAAAAATCTTATTGATGACCTCCTACATACATGCATAATGGCATCTCTGCTTAAATTTCTTAATCACTGCTATTTGAAATACTTAGAAACAACTCATACAATAGCCAGAAGAACTATAACTGAACAATATAAGTCAGAAATCAAAAAAATTTCGAAGAAAAAATCGTGGGGTCCATTTGGACCCCAGTTCGGGTGGACACGACTTTTGCCGGTTCGTAAAGGAGGGTTAAAAAAACTATGTTTTTTTATCATATTTTGCTTTTTTTTCAGGTGACTTAATTATATGGCCACACTTATTTTATATATTATTGATTTTTTGTTAAAGAAATGACTATTTTTATAGTGGAATTTATTTTCTTTGGTTTTTTTTAATGATTGTGATAGTAAATATTTAGAATTTGAACAAATTTTGTTTTCGTTGTAATTTGTATTTAATATATGGATATGTAGACCTAATTTTATAAAAATGACTTAATTGTATGACCATAAGTGGTGTAGTTTCATGCAAAGAAAAGTACTTTCTCCATTAGCTGTTCGAAGTCGCCAAAACATTGTTGGTCCTTTCCACACGGCCTTGTCCCACCCTTTTTATGTATTTATTTATTTGTTGTTATTTTAGTCTTTAAGTTCAAGTGAAAGTTGCGCAGTGATATATCTTTCTTATCTATTACAGATACTGTAGCCGTTTTAAAATATTAGCGGTTCTCAAGGCCTGTCCGAGAAAAGATCAAAGGTTTCCTTATTCTCAATTACAGTACATTCCTTTCACCAAAAGCAATCAATAAGGTAACGAAATTTCAGAAATTATGAATATTATATTTCATTGAGATGGAAAAAAGATATCACTCTTAAACTATCACTGCTAATGCATTTTATATAAAAAGAAAAAAGCTTAACTTGTTTATTGCAATTCATATTTCGAAACCGTCTTTTCCACCTTTTCTACACCTTGGCCTCATTCTGGACCACCTCATTTTTCTTACCCCAAGCTCTTAAGCCAATTACTGCCACCAGAATCAACTACTGTTGTAACGAACATACCATACTCTCTTTTGTTTAAAACCTATTTTTGCTTTTATCCGAATCATCTTCTATGTGAACAATAATAATAAATGCTTAGATGTGTCAAAAACACACACACACACGAGTTCATGTAGCACAAGCTAATTCTTGACGCGACGTAATGGTGGAAACCACTCAAAGGCTCAAGAGTTTGATGTCATGCTGTGAGTCGGTGGAAAAGTCATCCTTTTTATTATTTCACTTTGTGCTATGCTTATGGTGATTTTGATGAGCGGTTGACATTGTTCCATAATTTTATGTCTGTCTCCATTAAACTTGTGTCTTCAGAATTTATGTGGAAAATGTGGGTATACAATATACATGCTTTTTGCACTTACTCAGTTACATATTGGTTTAAAGGCTGAGATTGTGATGTAGCAAATTTGTTTCAACAATCGTTGTGTTTTCTGCGAGTAGCTATATGTATACTGAAACGCTTATCGGAAAGTTTTCAAGGGCTAATGATCTATTTGAAGATATTTTACAAATTTATCAAATGTTTGTTTAAGAATCAGAAATTATACTGAAACCCTTGAAAAACCTAAAGCAGAAAGTAGTTAACAGATTTTAGGGAACAGATAGTTGCTTATAATGCTGAAAATGCAAAAGATAGATACATAGATAGATAGATAGATAGATTATTTTATTTTTACTCTAACTCTAACTTTAAAAACAGTTGCAATTGTTGTTCTTGAAAAATCGTGTTTAAAATAATTATTTTCACATAAGTTATAATTAAGTTTGGGATAGATAGTCCTTTCTGTAGATGACCTCGCCTTTTCTATGAAAAAGTATCTTTCTTTTTCGTCGATACATTGTATGACTTCATACAGTGCTTTTTTCGCCTGGATTAAATTAGAACCATCCAAATCAAGAAAAATACCACAATTCGATGCAAGGTCTATCCAATCCTTGTAGAATCCAGTTTGTCGACATATGGCACTTCTCATCATTAAATTTGGCAAACTATTGAGTGCAAACTGCACTCAGCTTTAGAGTTGATACAAAAGTGTCGGCAGCCCTGTTTCCAATTGATACATGTACTTGGGTGTACTAATTGGTAGAAAATGCAAAAGAACTTGCGATTGTGTGCTAAGTACAATACCAAAATCTTATGGCTGAGTAAAAGGCTTTTTTTCGCTCTTTATGTATTTGGTGGTATAGGGTTGCCAACTACACATTTATTATGAAAATTGAATTAAATCACTCAAAATATTGAAAAATAAAATTAAATTAAATATTTCAAAGGTTTCAAGCGAAAATCTAAAAACGTCATTCTTTTGCAATTGCTAAAACAAATGAATGATGAAAATTTTATCAAAATCGTTGGACCAGTTTTTCCAAAAAACGATTTTTTATTTTTCACTTTTTTGGGGAAACTGTTTTTAATTGACTTTTTAAAATGCAAAAATTTAGATCTTGTTAGAAGTTATTTTGACAAAAAATTAAAAAAATATCAAAG
The DNA here is from genome assembly GCA_949752695.1 of Melanostoma scalare. Taxonomy (NCBI): domain Eukaryota; kingdom Metazoa; phylum Arthropoda; class Insecta; order Diptera; family Syrphidae; genus Melanostoma; species Melanostoma scalare. Next base: position 207,316,139 of record OX456985.1, on the reverse strand, counting down.
TAATAGTTTTGAAGTTATTTCTAAAAATCAAAACTTTTTAAAAAAATTTATAAAAATTTCCAAAACTAGATTTTCTTAAATGTTTATATGCAGTCTTTTTTTAACAGCCAACGACTTTTTAAATCTAAAATTTCGTCAAGATCGTGTTAGCCATTAACGAGAAAGTCGGTTTTGAAAAAAACGGTACTATGGGAGTTACCGTTTTTAGTCTTTTTCCAAAATAAAATTTTTATATCATAAGAAAAACAATCCAAAAATAATCTTTCACACAAAATTTTATCGAAATTGTTGGAGCCGTTTTCGAGAAAAATAAGTATTATCATATCGGTTGTATGGCAGGTACCGTTATTTCAAGACCTAGAGACTCAATTCCAAAAACCCCTCTGTAGGCTGCTCCACAAACCCTAACTGCAAATTTTGAAGCAAATCGGTCTATTAGTTCAGACTGTAGATCCATATACGGACAGACACACAGACAGACAGACAGACAGACAGACAGACAGACAGACAGAATTGCAGGACCCACTTTTTTCGTATTCTCTATCATCGTAATGTCATATTTAATTGTCATCTCAAAATTTTTTTTCTGCACGATTGCAAGACTTGCCTTATAGTACCTATAATCGCAAGTAAAAATGAAAAATATTAGCCACAAATTTTGAGATAAAAATTTACCTACTATTGAGTGTATCTGTATTTTTTGTATACGAGTAGATATACCTAATTTTAAATACTCATATTTGAATTTCAATTGGGAATTTCATATTCACACAAAGCGGATCAGCGCAGCATACTTGAACAGATTGTAAGAAACTCAAACGTCAACACCAGAGGAACAATCTTTCAAAAGACTGTACAATTACTCGTCTATACAGACGATATTGACGTAATGGGAAGAAAAAAGCGTGATGACATAGGTGTTTTTGCGAGTATTGAAACAGAAGCGGCAAAAATGGGTTTGATGGTTAATGAGGGCAAAACGAAGTATATGCTGTCATCAAACAGGGACACAGAACATCGACGAATTGGACAAATCGTCACAATAGACAGACATAACTTCGAGGTAGTACAGGACTTCGTCTACCTAGGATCCGCTGTAGACACGGACAACAACATCAGTGCGGAGATCAAACGGAGAATAACTCTTGCCAACCGTTGCTTCTTTGGGTTAAGAAGGCAATCGAGAAACAAAACCCTCTCTAGAAAAACCAAGGTGACCTTGTATAAGACCTTGATCATCCCAGTCCTGCTTTACGGCGCGGAAGCATGGACTTTATCGAAAGCGGATGAGGAAACCCTTGGTCGTTTCGAAAGAAAATTCTCCGAATGATCTTTGGTCCCGTATGCGAAAACAATGTGTTTAGAAGAAGATACAACAACGAGCTGTATGAGCTGTACCGCGACATGGGCATAGCCAGAAGAGTACGCATCGCGAGGCTACGATGGTTGGGCCATGTAGAGCAGATGGACCCAAACACTCCGGCTATCGTCGGGTGTTCGAAAGCACATTGCAGGGAAATCGCGGAAGGGGAAGACCTCGTCTTAGGTGGCGCAATCAAGTGGATGAACCCCTCAACGGACTTGGAGTGCGAAACTGGAGAGAGCTCGCCTGAAATCGAAGTCGTTATAGAAGGATGTTGGTTGAGGCCCAGGTTCACCCTGAACTGTAATACCCACCAGGGACCTGCAGTGAATGTCTCATTTTGTGAATGCATTCACTTATTCATTGCCTTCCACACCATTCAGACACCATTCATCTTAATCCAAAGCAATACACACACTGCACTCTCTTTTAGACAACAAAACAGGTTCTCATTCTAATTCACTTAACTGCAGCAATGGCAGGCAATGACAATATGTGTATGCGTATGAACTTGTGCGGATAGTGTCGATGGCAACGAATAATCTACAAGGCAACGAATAATTTCAAAAGGCAACGAATATTTCACAGTGCAATACTGTGATGAAGAACACATCTGTTAAACTGAAATATCTGAAAGAAGAGTATAATTTTTTTTTTCCTTTAGCAGGGCGTAGTGTGTGGGGTAAATAACACTGATGAGGATGTATTGAGTAGATGCTAGATGTGCGGCTGCTGAAATCTAAATCGCAAAATTTTTTGAAATAAAATTTTTATTTGGGATAAAACGTGGTTCTAAGAAAATTAAGTAGGTACGTACATAGTTTATTATTTACCCCTTAATCTGGTTTTTTTTAACCGAAGTATAAATTAATCTATGGGTAGGGTTATATAATTTTAAATCCTGAAAAACCTACTGATAATGTTAAAAACAGGTACTAAAGTGTTTGTTCCTACTTTTTTATGCATTTCCGGTGCAGGTAAAAACTGTCATATCTTTTTAGAATCAGGTATGTCGTTCGCAATCGACCTGCTATTAAATTTTTTGCACTACTTTCCCTTTATAGTGTATTAGGAATTCAAATTTGTTTTTTACGATTTGAAATAAGTATTTAAAGGCGATCTGGTTTAAATTACCTATCATTATTTGAAAGTATAACAGTGAAGAAGTTCAATTGTAAGAAGACAAAACGCAACCATCACTTCTATAATTAACAAAAAAAAAACCCCCAATATAAATAACGCCCAAGTCAGGTCAAAAAATGTGTACCTTTCTGTGCGATCTCGGAAAAACAAAATAGTTTCATCTATGAACAAGAACATGAAAAAATATTCGTTGTCATCCCTCATCATTCGTGAATGTTTGGTTTTTTTTTTCGAATGAAGTGAATGGTGTACATGTTTGAGTTTGAATGGTCCATTCTTTCATCATTCATGGGCACAAGCAATGCGAAGGCATGTATTCACGAGTGTTGTGTACTTTTTCCACAAGCATCACACTTGTTTCATCGTTGTGAGCGTGAAACTGTGTACGGCTTGTTTTTCGGGGGATGATTCGAAAGCGCAAGTGATTGCACTCATGCAGTTCTCTGATACCCACCTAATTAAGTAAGTAAGTAGGATCAGCGCAGCGGCTGGCAGTTGCGACTACTCGACTAGCTGCTGACAACCAGTCCTGTGCGAGCCGTGCCCTAGGTCACCACAAATCAAAAAAAAAATTTGAGAAACCTAAAGTTGCCCTGAATGTCAAACTGAGTGTTTTTTGAGCCCTAGGGTTGACCTGGATTTTCCCTCAACTCGTCCAAGGTTTTTGCTGTGGCAATTTGAGGGCTGTGCTGTCAAATGGTGTTTCTATGTGTTTTTATTCAAATGACAGGATTATATGGTGATTTTATGGCAGTGTTCTTTGAGGACTGGAAAACCCAGTTTTTTTTGACAACTCATAGGGTTGTCAAGAAAACCTATGTCAACCCTGGGTAAAGTTCATCGAACGAATACGTAGTTGCCTTCAAATTAATTATGCCAATACTTCTCAGAGAGGGAAAGTAAAAAAATCTTTGATTGATAAGTGAGCTGTGAAATGACATCTGTTGTTGGGCACTGTGAGATTTACAGCAGATACATCTCTTTCTGATGAAACCGAAGACGCACCTGGTGTTAAGTACTTTGGAGCTATTTCCAAATAAAACGGGAGTGAAATGGGGATAACCGTCCCCAGAATGTTGTTTGATAGTCCTTTACATGACAAACTGATAAATTTAATGCTTTATTTCGCTGGGCATGCCACTTGATGGAACGGAATTGACGAAATTCAGAGGTCGATTTTTTAAAACTTCTTGCGAATAAAAAAACTGTATTCACAGTCACATACAATAAAGACAGTGTAGCGTATTCCGAAAGTGGGACAATGGTGTTGGCTTAGCTCTAAAGGCCCCGACCAATAGAATCCGTTCGCTGCCGGATTCAACTGACAGCAGTGAGTTTTACCGGACACAACGGATTGGGGTCACCTATAGAATCCGTTGCGATGTGAAGAGAAAACTTCAAATTGGTTTTGACTACGCATGTCATCAGTTCTGCCGGACGCAAAAGTTAAAAGTTGGGCTACTTTTTCCGTTGCGTCCGTTGCATCCGATGCTTATGGGTCACCTCTCATAACATCGTGTGTATTTAATCGAGCTGTCAGTTGAATCCGGCAGCGAACGGACGCAACGGATTCTATGGGTCGGGGCCTTAAGTTCGGAAGACGTTTGACCTCTTCGTCTGTGTTTCCAGCCGAACTTCTTTTGCCCATTGTGTAATTGATGAGTAAACCGTCCAGTATGGTTGCCTTCGTGAGATGCATATTTTTTTTCCAGAGGCTCAAGCCTGGCAACGATTGCAGCACGTTAGCAATAGCAATTCCTACCTTAGTAGAAGATTTCATTTTCCTAACTCTCTTTGGAATAAGTTTGCAATGTACATTGCTTAGCACGCTAGTAATGTATTTCTTCCCTTGCTTTCTTGAACGGGGTAAGGAGGACAATCATATCCCGTATGATGCTCAACTGCATTGAAGCTATTATGTAGGTTTATTAAAATGTTTTTTCACGTTTTCGATTAAAAAAAAATAAAAATAGGGTGGTACAACAGTGCGAGGAACCCCAGGGTCTAGCCATGCCTTGTGAGGAAATGGATTAGATCTTCAATTTTCTGCCGGTTCCTAGCGTCTAATCGAGAAAGCGCTTTCCAATGCGCGTAAATTCAGCAATGAATTTATTATCCAAGGTTTGGCGAATGCCTCGCGAAAGGTGATATCAGTGGAAAAACATTTTTGCCTTTTTTGGTATTCGAACCACAAACATCTGGGTTAACAGCAGTACTGCGTTCTTTTTTTCTTGGATGTTACGCGATGTAACATCGGGTAACATTATGTCGTTCTTAAATGCAAAAAAGTTACGATAGTCGTTCCTAAATGCAATGTTGAACTGTCAGAATGTTACGTTTCGTAACTTTTTCCAACTCATCTCTGGGACTTGAGTTTCGATGTTGATCTGTCAAACGCCTTTAAAATTGTTGTTGGTCAGAATTGTTTTGGTTTTTTTTTTTTCATTAATCTTCCAAATTCTGTGAACAGTTATTGATTTTCAATCTTGTTCATTTCAGAATTCATTTTTCTTCGTCAATAACGAGTTTCCTTTAGCTGGGTTCGTATTTTAAGAAATACTTTATTCATATTTTTGACAGACCAGCAAAGTGTAACATCGAGTCGTTCCTAAATGCAATCATGATTTTGTAACAAAGTCAAACATACACAACAACAACGATGATTTTGACACTTCAGCATCGCGTAACATCGAAGGATAAAAAGAACGCCCTACAGACATGCTAACAGTCACGCAACGGGTACCACCGTTTTCGATACTGGAAAATTAGTAACGATATATCGATATACCGGAAAAAAATATATCGCTATTCATCGATATATTAAAAACATTACAGTTCGTAATTTTTTCCCTAGTAATAAAACAAATAAATGAATTCATGCACTTCTTAACATTTTGTGCTGTCAAAAATTCGACTCAAGCCATCATGTCAAATATAAAATCGTAAGCTTTTCTTCCCTGGCCCGGTAATTTCCATTATAGCGACAAATGGAATAATTTTATTCTAAATGTTGATTTTTCGCCAAAGAAGTCGTCGGCTGAGTTCTATCTTGTTCAATAGGCCATTTTTCACGAAATTGAGTTAGGTATGCAGTCTTCATAATTTGGGGGCGCTCTTTCGTTTGGCGCAAACCATTTTGTTCTATCTCTTTTAGTTTTCAAGTTATGGAAAACTGCTTTGTTCAATAGGACACATTTCGAACTGTTTTGGGTGTTATTTTTGTTCAATAAACCACTTTTGATTCGTTCTGTAATACGTTGAACAATACAAATTCCATATAAAAAACGACTTCCTTGTTGATTTTAATTTATAACTTTTTTAAAAGAAAAGAAAAACATCTAGTGTGACTTGTTTTAAAACTAAAATTGTCAAACAGTAATCTTCAAATATAATAAAAAAATTTCGACCTGACCCTTAAAAATCGATTTCCCAACATTTTGAAAAATGGACATTGAACAAGATAGAACTCAGCCGACGAAGTGTATAGACGATAGGAAAATAGCTATTGAACGATCGCCCTCATGCTGTCGTCGCAATTTGATTGTTAAACATGGTACGGAAAGTATTGGTTCAGTTATCTATCGTCCATTGTCTGAGACGATAGCGTTTTTTTGTTTTACGAAGAGCAGTACTATCGTCAAAACGATATCGTCTCATTAGGTTTGTTCGTTGAAGCCCTGGGGTTGCCCTAGGGTCGTTACAAAGCGTTTTTTGAGAAACCTAAATTCACCCTGAATGTCAAATTGAGTGTTTTTTGAGCCATAGGTTTGCCATAGGTTTTCCCCAAACTCTCCCTAGCTTTTTGCTGTGGCGATTTGAGGGCTGTCAAATGGCATGTGTTTTTATTTAAATGACAGAGATGAGTGGCGATTTGTGGTTTAGCGTTTTTTGAGGACTGGAAAACCCAGGTTTTTTTGACAACTCATGGGGTTGTCAAGAAAACCTGGGTCAACCCAAAGTTCAACGAACAGACCTATTATCGACTGCTTACGGAATGACCTCCCTGTACATCACACTTTGCTTTGTGAAGTGCTGCCAGTCTCATATAATCTCAACTTCGCTTTTGTGTTGCCAGCCTTAGAGAATGTCAGAAATGGAGTAAGCGAAGAAGATTCGTCAAACAAATGTCAACCACTTGACGTCAATTTATTTTTCATTCTGCTCTCTCATCAAAAAGTCTTCCACCCACTTCTCGACACATGAAGAAAATAAACACCACACAAAGAGCACAAAGTAGAGTAAAATTTTAATTTTAAACAACAACCAACTCTACCCTGTTTTGTTCTTATACATCAGCACGTTTTTGTTTTTCTACCCTGATTTTTCTGTTTTGTTGCGCAATTATACAAACAAGTTTTTAGTTGAACTATGGTAATATTTATTTGAAATATCATTTTTAGTAGTGTTTGATGTATAAATTAACAACTTTACATACTAACACCCTACAGTAATCAAAGTGCAAAAATATGTCTAGATTCATAAATCATTGCATTTTTAGCTACACAATCTTCTCACGCGCACATTTATCCCAGCGGCCTTGGGCAATGGCGCCAGACTTAACGCGCTACGTGCAATGTCGTCATCACCTTCAATTGACACTGTATTGGCCAGCGAGAGTTCTTCCAAAGGTGTGGTGATCATTAACCGTCCAAAGGCTTTAAACGCAATTAACCTTGAAATGGTTCGCAAGATTTACAAGCATTTGAAAAAGTGCGAAAAGTCAAAGTTGTTGGTCATTATCAAGGCAACAGGCGATAAGAGCTTTTGTGCTGGCGGTGATGTGCGTGCGATAGTTGAATCTGGACCAACGGAACAATCTAAAAGTTTCTTTAGAGAAGAATACTCTTTGAATCACCTGATTGGAAACTATAAGATTCCTTATATTGCATTTATGGATGGTATTACAATGGGAGGCGGAGTTGGCCTTTCAGTTCATGGAAAGTACCGCGTAGCCACTGAACGAACTTTGTTCGCCATGCCTGAGACAGCAATTGGACTGTTTCCCGACGTCGGAGGCTCTTACTTCCTGCCACGATTGAATGGAAAACTTGGTTTGTATCTTGGTTTGACTGGTTTTCGCTTGAAGGGCGAAGATGTCACAAATGCAGGAATCGCAACACATTACTGCCACAGTGAAAAGCTAAAGCATCTAGAATCGGCCTTGTTGAATTGCAACGATCCAGACGACATTGCGGACATCATGAACAGTTTGACAAGTAAGCCAGAGAAGAAGTTCGTTCTCGGTCCGCACTTGGAGACCATCAACAAGTGTTTTGCAGCCCCGTCTATTGAGGATATTTTTAAGAATCTCACAAACGATGGAAGTGAGTGGTCCTTAAGAACTCTCGAAGTAAGACCGAATTCTTTATTTTTTATTATGAAAATTTTAACCAATAATCTATTTTAGATTTTGAGAAAAATGTCACCAACTGCGTTGAAAGTAACACATCGCCAATTAGAACACGGAGCAAACCTTTCTCTTACACAATGTCTGATAATGGAGTACCGTATGGTTGTTCGTCATTTAGAGGATAGTGACTTCAAAGAAGGTGTCCGTGCCATGCTCATCGATAAAGACCAAAAACCCAAATGGAATCCAAGTACTATTGAAGCTGTAAAGTCTGATCGTGTAGCGAAGTACTTTGCCCGACTTCCCGATACCGAAGAACTGAAATTGTAAATTCCTATTCCCCTTTTGTTTGGACGATTTCCTAACCTTGCTGTGTGTGTGTGCCTTACTGGTTGCAATCATTAGATACTAAGCCTGAATTATTTTAGTTGAACATTTATATATTTTTGATTTGTTGCCTTTTGGAGTTTTTTTTTGTAGTTTGCTTGCAATAATGTTATCAAGTTGGCCTGTTTTCCCTCCGACTTCAGCACGTTCTACATTTTTTACTATTTTAGTAGAAGTGTGATTACAGGTTCTCGAAAGTTATTAAGAATTTTTATTTTACAGAAGCTCAGCCTAGCCTATGGAGAAGTAAGGCGGACCTGAATACATTTCGCTTGATTTGATGATAACGAACCAGCAACCGCATTTGTACTTTAATTTTAAAGAGAATTTAAAAAAAAACTAATATATAAGTATAAGAGAAGGTTTTATGATATGCAATTTTATGAAATTGCATTTTGTTATGCATATACACGGATTTAATGAAAAAATTTATACCAGAAATAAATAAAATTTTATAAAACACCTAAACATGTCCCAGAAAAGATCCGTATTACGAATTACGAAACTCGGGGCAGGAAAAAACGAAAACCATGAAATAAGATCGATTATTAAATACGAGAATGGATCCATGAAAGTGAGAACGATAACAAAACAACCGCAACGCATGGACAGCTTAACGAGATAGCGCATTGCGCATGTTGGCTTGTAATTGTCTCCAAATGTGTGCTTCGTTGACGTCGGGCGCATAATGATAGAAAAATGAAAACGGGACAGTGCCATACTATGAGTGCCTCAATGAGGTACTTTTGCAGAACGTAAGCAAATGAAATCGCGACATCGCTATCTTGTAAAGTTGTATCATGAGCGCAACGTTACTATAATAAAGGTTCTTTTTTAAGGTATCGTTATTTGCACTACTTTATCTGTGTTGTGTTGCTTTTGTTTGAAACCGAATTACGAAACCTGATTGAGAAAAGAAACGAAACCCGACACTACAATGGCCACCACATCGACCGATTATGAATTACAAAAATAGATCCATGAAAGTGTCAGAACAATAAAACGACAGCCTAAAGTCATAAATGAGCGAGTATCGTGAAATCGAAACGTAATATTCGATTGGGGGTTTTTTACGAATATAAATATTTGTAATACGAACCCTGGAAGAAACCGTTATCGATTATATTGACAGGTTTTGAAGCTAGGCATTGTGATCTCATTGGGAGTCGAAGCTCTCCAACTCGCCTGCTCCACATTAGTAATCCGCCTGCTATCCATACTTTAAATAAAAATACTTCTTTAGTAGAGTCATTTACAATTCCCCTGAATTCAGCCTGTGAAACGATAATTTACAATTCAAACGTTCCTTCTAGAACCGTATCGTTTCACTAGCATTTTAATTCGAACAGCGATCGGATTATGTTGGTTGATTCCTTATTAATGATGTTTTACAATTGAAGCCCTAAATCATATATCATTATCCTGATTGAGCTCTTTTTTGTATTCAAAAATTGTGCCTCAACTTCATACATTCTAAACAGGATTGTGCCCATTGCTCAACTTTTAACTTACTCGCCGTAATAATTGAGAGGACTTGGATTACCAGAGACGCTGTGCACTGCTCTTAATTTATTCAACAGTTAAGCAAAGTGACAGCTACAGACCTGAAAAGTGATAATTTGATAAAACGACAACTCTCTAGTTCTCAGTGTCCTTTTTTATTCATGAACCTCAAACTTTTACTCCTAGCGCGACTGCTACTGAAGAGTTATCCTATTCTGGTTCCCAACTATGTAACTGTATTCTACTTTCGCATCATTCGAAAGTTGGTTTTTATAAAACTTTTAAATAAAGCCTATATATGTGGGATCGGATTTGAATTCTTCCAACTGCTTTTGATATAATCTTCAGAGCTTCATTCAACTTTCCCATTTACTCTTAAGTCCTCAGAACAAGGAATTTAGGCCATTCTAATATTTTCAATGTAGAAACGAGTTAGGTACATAATTGGCCAACTGTCGTTTTATAAAAACGAGTAACTCTAACTCAGTAACTCTAGTTAATAAAAGCAAAGGCTGAAGCATTTCTTGATGATCATACTGTTTGGCCAAATGTCACGTTTCACGTTATGCAATTCGTTTGCACTTCTTGATAACAAACACTTGAGTTTACTATTGACTTAATTTTGTATGTAAACATAAGTCGCTTTATTATTTTAGTGGTTTATACCTATGTATGTCATTAGTTTGATATAGAAAAACAAAACAAACACAAATATGTGAAGTGTTAGTTATCACTCCAATTTCTGTTGAATTGCTACTGCAATATTTGATTTTTGTTTTACACTTTTCATTCTTTTCAGCTTTACAAATTCTAATCTCGCAGTTTAACAATTAGCTACTTTTTGCAACCGATACAAGTTGGCCTGGCATTGTAGGTATCTTGGCATTGTAGGTATCTAGGTCATCATCTCATGTCCTGCTTGAAAAAAACATTAATAGCACAGTGATAATTAGTAATTGACTAAAAAGTTCTCAATGTTTTGAGCAAGAAATTGATCAAGAGCATAGATGTACATCCGAAAAAGTGCGAGAAATCAAAGTACTTACTAACAAGTAAGAGATTAGGAGGCAAAAGCTGTTCTGTTGGTGGAGAAATACTATATCTTATTAAAACTGTCCTCGAATAATAAATCAAGAAAAGTGTATACATCATGTTTCGTTTCAAATTATTCAATTGTACAAATCACTTTAGGTAAATGGTTGCTTATGGGTTCTAGAGTTTGATTGGCTGTACATGGGCGGTATTGAATGGCTACCGAACATACTATTCTAGTTAAATATGCCCGGAAACAGGAAACAGTGGCTCCTATCACAATTCTCGTGCGTTGGACTACCAATGTCAAAATGAAGCATCACAGGCGCCCACGTAGTAAATGTTTTGTTACGAAATTGATAAAATTATTTAAACAAGTTCTAAAAATATCTGTTGCAAAACATTCGTTACAGAGCTTTTAGCACTTTCTATTTGCCATTCATAGTCTGACTGGCCTTCTGATAGGAGTATCTTTATTAGTGGAGGCAGTTCACATTTTCTATATCGACTTGATGGAAAATTGGACTTTGTCTGGGCACAGCTGGAAGTTGTTGTTTTTTTTTTTATGGAGAGATTGTTTTTGTTTTTGTTTTTGTCAATGTTTTTCTGAAAGCAGGCGGCTCTCCGATCTTGGGTAATCTCTTTTAAAATTTCAAAAATATAATTCAAAATACATATGTAGATTCTTTTCAAAAGAATTTCAAGACGCTTGTGCTTTGCTGGGAAGACGGTTGAAAAAATTTGCAAAAATTTCGAAACTGATGGCAGTTAACAGTCTACAGGCATCCTCCAAGTAGTATGTACACATTCGGCCCTATCAAGGTAACCGTCGGAGCGGAGTTTTTTCCGCATCCTTTTTCAGAAATTCAATTTTGCTTCGAAGTAGTTGTCGTAAGAAATTTTTCACAAATGCTACAACGCATTGCACTCCCAAAACTAACTCAAATATCAAATTATAGAATCTATTCACACTTTTATTATTCACAGTTAACAGAAATCCTTGTCGATAGAGATACGCAATACCAAAAGGAAAATTTATCGAAGCTTTCGACCCTTGTCGCATCGAATGTTAGACGACACTCGCAATAAGGGCCTATGCCTTGTGAGCGTATGCAAGTGACCTACAATTTTTTGTCGATTTCGAACGGTGAATCGAAGCGCTTTTCACATCATGAATTACTGTCGAAGAAATTGCGAGTTCCTAGCAAAGGGCGTTACGTGATATTTCTAGGATTTGGACCTCTTAACTCCCATGTTACAGGCAGACACGCTAACCATTACGTCACGGGCACCACTAACCTTCAAGGCTCTGTGTTAACCATTCAAAGAAAAAGGCGAGCTTTTTAAAACGTTTTTTTACAGAAAAATAATAGGTACACATAACGTAAATGAACAAGTAACAAGAATACAGCATTTTTCCATATGAATAGCTCCTTGCTTATAGATCGTCTTCATCGTCATCTTCATCATCGCCCGGAAGGAATTCCTCCGTAGAATGATCATCGATAAAAGGATCATTCAAATCATAATCATCATCGTCTTCCAGGTCAGAATAAGACGAGTTTGGATTAGTATTAGCTGGTTTGCGTTCCCGCAATCGCATTTTGTAATTTTTATAGTTTTGTTCAAAATCGGCTAAAAAATATCAGAAAGCAATGAAAAAAGTTCTAACATTAAATTTGGGAGTTAGTAGAGGTGAAATCGATTTGACTGTTAGCCTGTCTTTGCCATCACGAAAGTACTCACCAAATCCAAACCAGTTTAGTAAAGTATTGCATTTTTAAAGTTTAAGTAATTAAATGATTTTATTAAAATTAATGGAAAAGTATAACAGAAACTTAAGAATAAGTATGGGCAAACTTTTTTACAACCTTAAAAAAAAGTTATCAAAACGATTTCACCAAAAGCATGAAAAACAGACAAAAAGGTTCGAAACTAACTTGAAGGAGGATGTTTGAACTGTTGAAAATGCACTGGATTGCGACGATAGCAACTGTCTCCAAATGGACAGTCTGGTGTATTGTCGGGTGGAGCGGGAAAATTTGGACGACGGTAGTCGGTGTCGCCTGGATGTGCTTCCTCCCTTCTGTGAAGTGGATTTTGTCTACAAAAAACGAAAGGTAAACACAAATGTTTAATCAGAGATACAATATTGACTTACCGGTAGCATCTAATGCCAAATTTACAGGAAACTCTAGTTGTGCTGGATGTTGCTTCTTCCTTTTCGACTTTAACCGCAGGTTTTATGTCTTTGGGCGACGTCGGAGTTATATGTCCAACAGCTTCACTATCTGCTTCTGTTTTTATTGTTACCAAGGATGTGCTTTGTCCACTTGAAGTAGAAGCGGTGACCACGTCTGAGCCCGAAATAGCTTCCGTGTCAGGATTTGTGTCAGTTTCATTATTTTCTTCTGATTCGCCATCTTCAACCTCCCCGTTAGCTTGGATTGAGTTGCCTTCTTCGGCGTCTTCAGTAGATTCTGCATTACTAACAACTCTTGCGGTATTTACGTCGTTTTCTTTGTCAACTGGTGAATCACACTTTTCTTCTTGGTGGGAAGATGATGGGGAAACGCTACTTTCTGGTTGCTGATCTGTGACAGGCTGCTCTTTTCTTTTTTTACTTACACTTAAATTTGGACTCTTAGATGAGAACATCCATGAAGGCAATTTCCGTTTAACTGGAGTAGATGAACTAGCTTCTGCTTCATTTTCATTTAACTCCGACACGTTTTTAACACGAATTTGAGTGTCGTTGCTTGTCGAAGGCACATCTGTGCAGTTCTTATCGATGCCAAGAATTTCTTCCGACGATTGAGATCCTTCTTCAGGAGTCATTTTGATTTGAAGTTTTTGTTTTTCTTATAAATTGAAATAGATTTTATCAAAACATTTGTTTAACGAGTTGTTGTGAAATTTCAGTTACGACGCAATAGTTTTTGAGTTGGCTTGCCGATGACAATTGACAATTGACATTTGGAAATACGTGCAGCCAGACCTATAAATTTATTTAAGTGGAGATTTCCTTAAGGCATAGATGCAAGGATTTTGTTAACTGGCACTCGGTAGACGGAAAGCTTCTCTCAAATTTCCATTATGCACAGAGTTAAATACAACAGATCAACACGCACCCCTAAATAAAACATCCTCAAATTTTTTTTGAGGTTTAACAATTTAATATCATTGTTTCCACTTTTTTGTGCAGTTTTCTATATATTGGTAAACTATTTTTACTATGGTAGTTTTGAATGGAGCTTCTTACGTTCTCCACAGACCCAAAAGTATAAAAAAAACATCCACTTTAAAAGATTTCAAAACAACTCATAAAAAGTGGTGATGATGGTCGAGGGCTGTGAGTTTAACTTATTACCACTGGTCTCAAATTGCTTTAAATCTATCGCAGCTATTACAGCAGCCTTTGAATATCGCAAGTGGAGGCCATTATAGTAGCTTTATCTTCTTGGCCTGCAATAGATAGCATACTTTTATCGCAGGGTATCTATCGCAGCTATTAAAGCAGAGGGAACTGTCATCTGCATAGGTTCTTCCACCATTTTGCTACTTCGTTGTTATGTTTGGTATGAAAAGTATGCTATCCAAAATGCCCACAACACAAAATTTGTCAGTTCCTCTGCTTTCTTGTGTCTGTCATATTCCTACTTTCTGCTAGGAAATTAACAGGCCGCCTCCACTTGCAAGAATTTTCGTTATGTCGACTCGACTTGACATCAAAGACACAAATCAACGTTAGCGTGACTGGGCAAATAATGTTATGACATTTCATTTTGTACTCGAACCTCATCGATGGTGGATGCAGAATTTTGACCACGGAATGAAAGCAAAGACAAGAATTTTTACATTGAAATTTTTTATTTTTATTTTTAAATTTTCCAATCAGTCATAATATATTGTATTACTGTATTGCAAACTCGAAAAAAAAAAAAAAAATGTTGAGAAAAACTTTTTTTAGGTTGTAATATGAGCTACCGATACGAACCGACACTGATGAAAGACGAAAAATTATGAGAAAAAATGACATTTTCCACTAACACGCACAAAAAACTTGCATCTGTCAAATTTGATGTCAAACTGACTCTGTCAAAACAAAATCGAAGACAGAGATATCAGAGATTGCGACATGACGTCAAATGACCCGCCTCCACGTAACATTTGATGTTAAGTCGAGCCGACATAACGAAAATTCTTGCAGGTGGAGGCGGCCTGTAAAGCAAGTAGAGACACAGCGTTAGGTCTGTTTCTTTACTTTGTGCACAGAAATTCACAATCTGTCATATTTTAAGGAGTGGGGGTAAAATTCTCCCAGAAACTCAAGTAAAGAAACGCCTTAAAGCCTTGCGCAAACCAATGCGGTGAGTGCGTGCGATGCGATTGCGATAAGTCAAATCCCTATGTAATCTTATGGTCGTTTGACTCAATGCATAGGGATCGCATCGCACACACTCACCGCGTTGGTTTGTGCAAGGCTTTAAGGTTCTCCCAAACCAAAGCGTTTTTGTCGTCGCGGCAGCGGCATTTGCAGTTGCGACAACGCGCCGCTCGGAGTGCGGCGAAAAAAACGTTAGTATACCCACACCGAAGCGTTTTTTGCAGCGACAAGGCAACTCATTTTTGACATTTGTGAATTATGTGTATTTATTTAAAGATTTTTTTGTTCGTCACACTAAATTTGTTCGGCAAAGGAGTATTAATTATATTTACTTCTCAAAAACCAAGAAGAATGAAAGTAAGTATGCATTAAACATTTTTCTTTAAGTATATTAATATATTTAATCCATTTAAAGACTCATTGGTTGTAATAATCTCCTATCTTTTCTTCAAGGCAAATCGAAAAGGAGCTGTGGACCAGAATAGAATACCTGGAACTCTTGCCAATATGAAGATTTGTGTTAATACCTATTCCAATCTTGTGAAGTGAGTTATGTATAATTCTTCTCAATGGTAACAAATTTGTCAACTAAACTATATTTCTTCATTCTGATTCCAGACTTATAAAAATAAAACATTAAAGGACAGACGCAACAAGTGACGGTAGTTATTAATGATTCTGGAGCCACCTTTTGCTTGTGAAATATGCGGCAAATATTTAAAAAACCACAACTTGTACAAATATCACAGGCAGTCGCATTCGGATGCTACTCCGTTCCTCTGTAGTCATGCTAGAACAGTTTTGCAATCCAAGTCCAGGGTTCAAAGAATTATAATAAAATTTACAACCGAGCACGAAAATAATAACCCTGCCGAGCGAAAGTATGTGTATCTTTTTTTTCGAAACAAAATCAAAACTATTTTTCTACGTTACAGATCCGAGTTGATTTGCCGCGTCAAATATGGTAACCTCCCAGACACATCAATCGATTTGAAATTTCCTATGTACCCTTTCGATGGCCATCATTTTGTGCACTACAATCGGACATCTTTGAAGCGAAACTACAAATATGTATGATGTCTAAACCGAACACGATCTTGGTGTTACAATCGATATCTCTTTCAAGCCGATTCCTATGCCCATCTTGATCCGGCTGATGGGAAGCTACTCGAGGAAGATATTCACACTGCGCAGGATTCGATGCGATCTCGCCAGCATTCGCGTAGTGTGTCGTGGTTGCGCAAATCTGAATATAAATCGACCAAACAAACTCGCTTCCAGTTTCAAAATATTGCAACAATATTCAATAGATGACGAAATAAATGGATATTAGCCAATAACGGTAAGATAGTCTGTATATACCTGTGTGATTCGATCAATTATATAACTTAGTTCCTTTGTACTTAGATTTAACCTACGGATCCTCTGCCAACAACAATATGTAAATTCGGTTGACGAAGAGTTGAAGAACATTATGATTTGCTTTTACGCTGTACCGGAACTCAATCAAAGCGTTTTGTAAATAATAATGCTAAAACCTAATCTTTTCAAACAAATCGATATGACTCAAAATAAATGTAATAGATATAATATAAATACATAACGCTGATTTTATTAACGAAGCGTAAGAGTTTTGAGAATTTTGTTATACAAATTTTCGGGGGCCAACTTTGCTGTATGGTATGTCGTTACTGGAAGGTACCTCAACTTGTTTTTGGTTTCAGTGGCCTTCAAGAGTTTTTCAATTCCGAATCACCATTCACCATGCTCGAGGCTATCTCAATATTTGCTTTAACAACATCTTGGTTAAGGACAGCATACAAGCGAGCTTGATTTATCTAAACAGATAAGCATCAAACTGCATTTCCCAGCATCTGAACATTCGAAACAGTGGTTGAAAGTACAAAACGATAATGAATATATAAAAACAGAATAAGTAAAGGAATTCCACCAACAAGTTACTAGAAATTCAAACCAAACTCCCACTTGCAGCGGACAACAAAAATTCGTTTTGATTTTATTTTTAATCCAATTCTTCTTAAAACGAAAATCAAAGATTCATAATAAAATACAACTACAACTTGTGACACTAGAGTATCCTTGCCTTAGAAATTAGTTTGGTTGCTGATATTAATGTGTCTGTCGTTTTTTTTTTTTCCTCTTTGAACCTCATCGTTCTCTTTGCGTTCTATACGCCTTTAGATGCGATATCCTTTGAGCGGTTTCTTTCGTTCTGTTTTCTCCTCGGGTGTTTCGTTCTTATGTCGAATCGTGGTCGAATCGAAAGTACATTTAAGAGTCGATGGGACAGATTTAGGACACAGAGACTTAGGACTACCAGCCGGAAAATCACTACTGTCCAGTTTTGCCAGGGCTTTTGCTGTAAGTTTGTTGTCGCTGCCACGAAAGACATTCAAAATTATTTGCTAAACATCTCTTGAACAGCCTGTAGGGATAAATGCCTCTGTTGTAAATAAGCAAGTTCAAATTTAATTTTCTACGTTCAAGGGTTGATAGCAGTTTTCAAATTTTGTTCGGAAAATGAGACAAGAATTCCACTTTTGCGGTAGTTTTGGCCTTCTACAGCACCAGTTGCAGAGAATGACCAGCATGATCTGCAATCACCAGTACAATTCAAAGAGTTCAGTATTTGGGCATCTCTACAGATGATCTGACTTAATAACCTTGATCCTTGACTGTTGTTACAGCTCCTTTTGTCCTCCAATCAACCAACTTTGGCAGCTTTACATAAGCGAGGCTAATAAGTGTGACACCTTTGTCTTTGCGAACTTCATTCAAGCCCCTTGAGCTGTAATCATACAATATTATTAAAATCTCCTCTAATTAATAGTTCTAATGCCAAATGAAAACTTACGCTTGAGTTCATCGGTCCCAAGCCGATTTTTTGCTGGTGGTGAAGGATCTACGAAATGATAGGGATTGTTGTCTTCTACGGTATTGTCATTTTTTAGCCAGTTCACACAATCTATAGCAATGGTGCAGGTTTCAGCTATTTCTACACATGAATCGCTTTTATGTTCAAAAATGAGAATTACTTAAGGAACTCCGATTGCTTCAAGAGCTTCACCTAATGTTCACCTTCGAATGTAGAAAAAAATTTTTAGTGTTATTGAAATTCACACTCACCAGCTTCATGACGCACCATAGGGTCTTGGGTTAACATCTTTCATCTCTGCGTGAGAACACCTATAGCAGATGTATCTTGCATTTGTTCTAGACAATAGGCGAGTTCATGCTTCAGCAAATCAGAATCATCTTCAAAGCATTTGCTTATTTTTATATGTTATATATGTGTTCATATCGGATATCTTCAAGCCTTTTGCAGATTGGCGTTCGATACATGTCTTCTGCTATGCTCTTCTGTTTGGATGGGTCAGTAGACAAATACTGTTCACATTAATCTCCATCCAGTACGTTCTTGACTGGATAAAACACTCTTCTGTAGCTCCACATAGTGGACAATTTTCATTTCTCATATATATGTATGTCCCCAGGTCCCACTTAGTGTAGCATATATGAGAGATTCAGAACCGCCAGGTATTAAAGTTGCTTTCTGAAGCGACATAGTTATCTTCCCGATGTGGAATGTGCAAACGTTTTCTGCTTTTTGCGCAATCCCACAGCGACTTTGTTCCAGTCAATCCTCATCAACGTCGCCGTCGTCTGTAACCAAATGCGGTAATCGTAAAATGAAAACGTTCCTAAAATTACCGGCAGTTGCAATAGAATCGTAATCTGTTGTTGCACTTACCCATGTTGGATGCCCAATTGGTTTTCGGCACGTTTGTGACGCACAAATAATAGATTCCTGTACATCCGATACGCATATTCCATTCCCCATAACCTGAATATTCACTATTTGGTAAGGAATTGTTTCCGAGGTCATATATTTTAAGAATTCAATCAATTCCACCTAATAAGCGTCCCCGGAATTCACATACAGCTCCAGGGATTTCATCACTCTCTGTGCGATGCAGGAACTCAAGCAAAGAACAGATGAACATATGAACACGTTGGATCGAAGCGATAGGTATACATCAATGGCTCTTTCATGTTCCATTTGTTATTTGGGGATTGAAGATTGAACTGAAAATCTTTGCACGATTTTTGCAAAAAAATTAATTAAAAATGGTTTTTGATGGTCCCACAACAAAACTATTTTGATATTTGACAATTGACATTGACAAATGAGAGCGGCAGCGGCGAAAACGCTGCACGTATGGAACTGTCGCTGCTCTTCGCCGCGTTGGTGTGGGTACTCTCATATGCCGCTGTGTAAACTAATTTTGACAACTGCAAATGCCGCTGCCGCGACGACAAAAACGCTTTGGTTTGGGAGAACCTTTAAACAACACATTCACAGCAACGCTTGTAAAAACGTCTGTTTGACAGTTGTTGTTATTGTTTTGACTGTGCACGCTTTCTGTCCACAGAAATTTTGGTGTTACACAAAAGGGTGGGGAAAATTTTACTCTCTCGTGAGCACTCTCTTTTGTGCACTGCTGCGAAAAATCTCTGTGCTGGAACGGGATTAGACTGACTTTTACCAAATTTCGGTGCATTTCGTGCGAAAACACACCTATTAGCTTGTGGACAAAATGACACTACCAATACTCAGTTGACAGTTGACGCACACACATTCATAAAAACGATCTTACTTCTTAAATTACTAAATACTCAAAAAATTATCGATTCTTGTGCAGTCGATGCATGTGGGTGAAAGGAAATCAACATAAGATTGTCCCAATCCCAAGCGTTTTTATAGTTACGGCAGCTGTACACAGAAATATATGAATACGCTGTGTTGTTTTCTCTCGTCGATGTGGATATTTTGATATGCCACTTGCCACTGTATAACTTATGCTGGATTTACAAGCATCTGCAACTGCAGAAGTGCATAAAAGTAAAGCGGGACGGATGAAGATTATAAAGCCTTGCGCAAACCAATGCGGTGAGATCGTACGATGCGATTGCGATAAGTCAAATCCCTATGCATTAAGTCAAACGTCCATTAACGTTTGACTTAATGCATAGGGATTTGACTTATCGCAATCGCATCGTACGATCTCACCGCGTTGGTTTGGCCAAGGCTTACGGCCATATTATTCACTCTTTAAATTTAAACCCAATAGAAATAAACCCAGTTGTCAAATTTTGACCCCAGGTTTAAATTTTGATCCCAGGTTTAAAATAAACCCAGTTGTCAAAGTGAGAAACGTCAAATTGTTGAAAGTGCTGATAGTATAGCATTTATAATCAAATATGATTAAAATATATTCAAACACTTCAAAATTATACTGATGTCTTTTTATTTTTTAATGAATATTTCCAGCAAAATGCTTCGGCATTGCGGATGAACAAACTGCGCGAAGCACCGCACCTGATATTACCAACGAATATTACTTCCCAACGCTTGGCGCCGCACGAGGCACGACCCGAGGAGCAAAAGAAAAAGAAGAGCGAGCATCTACAGATTGTGGTGCTGCTTTTGTGCTCCCCCTCGTCCAAAGGAAACAATATTTCTCGTTTCATTATGTCTTTATTATGTTCATTTCATTTATTAAACATACATTACAATTACAATTAAAATCAAGTGCTTTCATGATCTTTATTTCGATTTCTAAAACCTGGTTCTTTGTGTAGTTATCATAGGTTATATAAATAAAATCACTAATCGCCATTGGAAAAAGCTCTTCGTATTTTGAGGCCACAAACAGTGTCGTAACACCAACCATTTGTAGGTGTTGGCGCGAGGCAGTTTCCACAGCTTGCAAGTACCTGTCGATTATTGCCACACACATGTGAATTGTGAAACGTTCCCGGTACTAGATGGAACTGGTGGTGTACTTCATTGATCCAGTCAATCAGAATTGCACGCATTTTTGGAAAAACCTGTTTTTGATCTCTTAAGTGCTCTGGTTCAATGGACAATTCGGTTTCCAACGCGAAAAGATATGAATAAATATCGTTGATATATTCCGAAATCAGAATCGGGTTTTCCGCATCGTCAGCATCAACAATGGCATCAATTAAATTGGCCGAATGCGATGCACATTTACGATTTTGATTTCGCATTCATTAGCTGATGCTGTATCTTTTACTTTGTCCTGTGAATCACTTCCAATCGAAGAACCTTGCGTTGGTCTTGCAGCAGTTTGTTCACTTTGAAAGCGAACGACATGACAAATTACTCTCCTCCTGCCTGATTGTTGGTCCTTGTACTAGCTTGACCGTGTAACAATTTTTGGTTTGGCCATGTTGATATGGTTCATAGCAGACTGACTGTTGTTGGCTGCTATTGGTTGGGTTGGCTTCTGCCTGCTACTGTCCACGTGTGACTTTGCTGTGTTTTTTAAATTTATTTGATTTTTAGTATCTTTCAACTCCTTTAAAATCGTTGTAACCACCTTTGATCCCGGAGCCCCACTTGGGTATCTTGATTCGTCTAATCGAAAGACAAAATAAATTCTCATTTGAGTTTCAAGGAATCTATCAAATGTACTTACCTAGCAAATTGTTTTGCCAATGCAAATGGTAAATAGAAGGAATAGAACGCAGTCTTTTTAGCAACAATTGGCTTGTAAATACTTGTAATATATTTATTTGTTAGCTGTAATGCCGTTTTCGTTTGGGAAAAAAGAGTACCCTAAGGGTACTCTTTTTGCTGTCAGAGTGACGTTGTGTTCGTTTGGCTGCTCTCAGGGTAATCTGAAATTACCCTCAGAGCAAGTTTTGCTACTCTAGAAATTTTTTCAGAGTAAACTCACACCAACATAAATGACATTTCTCGTTTGTCATTCTTGGCATCTCATTTCAAATTTTGTGTTCAACGGGCGAATTTATATTTATTGTAAATAAAATTAAATTAAAGTTTAAAATGAATCCTTTAAGTCAATAGCTGCTTCCATAGTTTTAAATTATTTTAATAATTTGTTTATAGTAACGGTATCAACGCGGGCGTTCACAAACCTATCGGTTTTGGTTCGCATAACTTGTCCATGCTGTTTTTGTTGTTGTCCGAGCTCAAAAAAATTCTTATTGCCTTAAATTACCTTTGTATAAATTCAATCTGGACATTTATGAAGATTATTACATATCTTTTTTAGTTATAAATTCTTTTTGTCAGTTTTTACTCCATTCAAAAAATGTTTACTTAATTGCTCATGAAATACGCAGAGATATGTTTCTGAACGTAGTCAATTGCATTGAAAGCAAACTATAATGTCAAACGCACACATACATTGACAAAAACGGAGTACTCTGATTTCATGTTCGTTTGAATTGTCAAAACTCAGGGTACTCTAAAAAAAAAAGGGTACTCTAGTTTTACCAAACGAAAACGGCATAAGTAAATTAAGTCCGCAGATAGTAACAAAAATACAACAAATAATTTCCATTACTTCACCTTTTACTTTTGACAGATTGGATTGGGTTTGTTCGCGTAACATAAATAAAGCACACTTTTTATGTCAAAATCTAGGTAAGTTTGCTTGATTTGGCTGCAATATTTGAAATTTCCTTATAGTATGCGAACGAACCGAAAATACATCCGGATGTAAAAATTTAAACCCGACAACGCAATGCGGTTTAAATCCATCGGGTTTATTTGGAGTGAATAATATGGATTTGCGTTTGACAATCGGGTTTATGCGATTTTACATCCGGATGTAAATTTAAACCTGGGTTTATTGGGTGAATAATATGGCCGTTAAAGGTTCTCCCAAACCAAAGCGTTTTTGCAGTTGTGGCAGCGGCATTTGCAGTTGTCAAAATTAAGGCCCCGGCCCATAGAACGCGTTGCGCGCGGTAGGAGCGGCGCGGCAACTGATGCGGTGGGTTTTGCCGCACGCAACTGATAGGGGTGACCCATAGAATCCGTTGCGGTGTCTCAACTCAACAAGGCCACTCATGTTAACAGAAGAGAACATTTCAAATTGGTTCTTACTGCGCATGTCATCAGAGAGAAAATTTCAAATTGGTTCTGTCACCGCGTGAGAGCCGCGGCAAAATAGAAGCTTGGCTACTCGGCGCGTGTGGCGCGTTGCTCGCGGTGCTTATGGGTCACCTATAATAAGAACGTGTGTATTTAATCGAGCTGTCAGTTGAAAGCGGTGCCGCACGCACGCACCGCGTTCTATGGGCCGGGGCCTTTAGTTTACACAGCGGCATATGAGAGTACCCACACCAACGCGGCGAAGAGCAGCGACACTCATACGTGCAGCGTTTTCGCCGCTGCCGCTCCCTTTTGTCAATAAATTGTCATTTGTCAAATTCGTTTTGGAATTTGTTGTGGAACTACATATAAACCATTTTTAATTACCTTTTTTTTTTTTGCAAAAATCGTGCTAAAGATTAGTTCAATCCCCAAATAACAAATGGAAGAGCCATCGATGTATATCGCTTTTGATCCAACGTGTTCATATGTTCATCTGTCTATTGTTTTAGTTCTTGCATTGCACAGAGAGTGATGAAATCCCTGGTGAATTCCAAGGACGCTTAAAAGCTGGAATTGGAATTAGAATGTCGGTGTCTTTTTGTGTGTACAGCGTGTGATCATGATTTTGAGTTCTTTGATATATTTATTGAACATATGGCATTGGCCATCAATTTCAAGATGTTTTTCAAAATAGTGCAAGCAAGAGACTTGTATGTATATCGAATGTAGGAGAAGAAGGTTACTAAGATGAAGAGTCGGTAGGGACGGCTTTGATTCATTCACTTGTAACATACTCTTATTAGTTTTTTTTTTAGGAACTAATTGAGGAGGACAAAAAAGCTTTGTTTGAATATAAAGCAGAAGAAATAAAACTTGAAGAATCTTTTGATGGTAGCAGTTTTGTTGAAAAAGAGTAGGTATGCAACTTACACCGAAGTTTTGTTAGAAAAATCGTTGAACTCACATTCGGCTTCTATTTCAATCATTAGCACCTCCTCAGCAATTCAACATACTGAAAAGGACGAGATATGTGATTTGTCACAAATGGAGACACTCTAGTGAAACTAAATGGGCATGTCCAACGTGTGGAAAAGTAACAACCACCAAAGATGGAATGATTTTATATTCGGAGACATCACACTGGCGAAAAGCCTTTTAAATGCAAGTATTGTGAAAAATTATTTGCATCAGCTGCCCAAAGAAATCTTCATCATCGTGTACACACTGATTACAAGCCCTACGTATGTGAAAAATGTGGAAAAGCGTTCAAGCTCCACACTGTTCTGCGTTACCACATGGACTGGCATTTGGGTATAAAAAATTACAAGTGTGAAAAGTGCGATAAGAGATTTCACTCAACTAGCGAATTAAACAATCACAAAAGTGTGCACACTTGGGAAAGACCATTCGCATGTCCAGATTGTGCTTTGCGTTTTAAGACGAAAAGGCACTTATTGAGACACAAAGAGGTTCACAGCGGTAACCTGAAATCTTGCAAATACTGCAGTAAGCAATTTGCCCACATATCGACATTAACAATTCAAGGTCACATCAACTTGACGAGATTGAATGAAGGGAAGTTCGAAGAAATTGTTTTGTTTACTTACTATCTTATATCATTGTTACATAATTTGTTTAAATTTTTCTTGGGTTCGATTAACTGATTTGCAACCATTTGCAAAAAAAAAAACAGAGAAAGCATAGGATTGTAATAAAAATTAACAAAAACTAATGTTTTTTTAGCATATCATTTTATTTTTCATCCATATGTTAAACTGTAAGAATAGAGGACTCTTTGGCCATTTCAGATTGTTTCATACCTGGATGTTTCTCGGTTTCTATGAAACTCATAGCACAATCGTTTGTTTCACCCGACGAAATACTGCTGGCGGCGACGAGTACTTCCAATCCTCCTTGAAGTTCTAATATGTTTAACAAGTCGGGTGTAAAAAATGTTCTATGCGTAGGTGCCTTATGAGTTATGACCCTTGAAAAGCCGGAGCACATTTTTACTAGTCGTGTCAAACAATTTTACTGATCCCTGTTCGTCTCCTGCAACTAAGAGTCGACCGTTTTGTCGAAAACTGCCACCATATGCATTCTCTTGAAATTTAGATAGATTTTTTGCAACAAGTTTGGTGATAGGATTGTAAATCTGCACTCGTACGGAGCATGTGACTGCAAAGTGGTGTATGATCTTATGGTGATATAGTTTTAGTTTCCGTAAATAAAAGTTTGCTGTGTGGTTTGCAATTAAAAGAAATTTTCTTGTTTTTTTTATTGAACATTCGTTTCATTATAATAAATGGTTATAGGTATTACGATATTCGAAACGTTTGTTCTTCGTCATAGCCACTGCCGGAACCCGAACCGCTGGGCGAGGAACTTTTAGATCGCGACCGGGATCCCAATTTTGAATTTGAATGCAAGCGGGAGTGCGATTTTAACGCAGACTTGGAGCCACTACGTGAACGTGGTGAAACACGATCTCTTTCAGCTTGGGCTGCTTCACTTCTTCTTCTTCGCCGTCGTCACCAGCTGGTTCAAGCTGCTTCTCGCGATACTTTTGAATACGATGTTCCTGTGCATCCAAAGGCAAAAAAATTGGTATTGGTAGGTTGCTGACCAGGTTTGACACGACGTTTGCTAATACAAACTCGTGTTTCCAATTCGTTGTAGTAGACACCGTCTTTGCTCATAACACAATTTAATTTTATTCGTAATCTTTCGATGTTTTGCTTTTGACATTCCATGTGTACTCCCTTGCGATTTTATATTCGTATTCTTCGTCTTCTTTATACCTAAATGATCTCATAACAAAGTCCTCGCGACGTTTCTCTAAAATGGATACTATAGGTAAAAACTAGGTGAAGAACTGTTCGCCACTTTCGTCCATCACACCACGAATTATAGCCTGAGACATCTCCTCCAGCTGAGCTGGAACATTTTTGCTCACCGGGGCTGGATCGCTCCAGGTATTCTATTCTGGTACACAGCTCCTTTTCGATTTGCCTTGAAGAAAAGATAACAGATTATTAGAACCAATGAGTTTTTAAATGGATTTAATATATTAATATTTATAAAGAAAAATGTTAACTGCGTACTTACTTTCATTCTTCTTGGTTTTTGAGAAGTAAATATAGTTAATAATACTTCTTGCCGAACAAATTTGGTGCGACGAACAAAAAATCTTTAATTAAATACACACAAGTCACAAATGTCAAAAATGAGTTGCCTTGTCGCTGCAAAAAACGCTTCGGTGTGGGTATACTCTGCCGCACTCAGAGCGGCACGTTGTCGCGACTGCAAATGCCGCTGCCGCGACGGCAATAAAGCTTTGGTTTGGGAGAACCTTTACGCACAAAAGTTAAAAAGAGAAGCGAATAGAATTATGGCTGTAGATGAAAAATTATGGGTGCAGATGATTATGTTCATCGGCACCTATAATTTTTCTTCCGCATCCAAAAACAAAGGAAGGGCAGACGGTGTCTTCCCTCTCTATTAGACAAGTATGAATTTGACATCTTGTGTCTTTTTCCCTTTTTCATCTGAACTTGGCATCTTGCAGATGAATGTGGTACCCGTGGCGTAATAGTCCTCCGTTTGTAAATTCATTGCCATGAAAAGCGCTTTCTCAGTTAGCCGTTCGGAACCGGTAGAAAATTGTAGGTCTCCTCCATTCCCTCACAAAGGATGGTTGTGAGAAATGCGCTAGTCCCAAGGGCTCCTTGCTCTGTTGCGCCACCCTATTTCTTTATTTTACTTGCAGATTAATGTAAATCCACCATTATAATCTTCATCCGTCCCACTTTACTTTTCTGCACTTCTGCAGCTGCAGATGCATAGTTTTGACAGCTGCAATTGCTGCAGCATCCAGTTTTGGAATCCTATAGTCACTTGAGCAGCTATCTATTCTGTTCAGGTCTTAAGAATATATCACAGATTGAAGATTACTGGCTAGTGTCAAACAGAAGCGAATGTCAATGAAAGAAAACATAAGAAACAATATTCCACAAAACTACAACACTATAAATTAAAATCCAGTGTTTTTATCTAAAATGTCTTTTAAATCAAATCACAACCGCCAACGCAATAAAAATGCGAAACCACAAAGCAAAGAAAGTGCCCCTGTTGATGATTCCAATCCAATTATCATCTCGTTCAAGCAATATGCCTTGGAATTAGACGACAAGCATGACCGGTACGAACGAATTGTTAAGTTGAGTCGTGATACCACCATCGAATCCAAACGCATAATTTTTTTGTTGCATACAATTGATCCTAAGTAAGTCAAGCAACGAAACTATAATATAAATGACTAATAATTACTATTGCTTTTAGTAAAAACAACAAGGAAAAGATTCTACTCGAAGCCAAGAACCGCCTTGACAATCTAATTTCTAATAAATTTTTTGAAATAGCCAAGGAATTGGAAAATCGTGATCCCTATCAGTATCTGCGTGCTTACTGTGGAGGTCTACAGGAATTTATCGAAGCTTATACCTACTATGAGTATCTCAATGAATCAAAGCTATCGGATTGGAAAGATTTACAGGAAAGAATGCGATTCAATTTTACAATCGAGCCGAAGAATGAAGAAGAACCAACTGAGATTATAGAAAAGAAAGTGATGTGTCTGGTTGATCCAACTGAGTATATTCTTGGATTAGGTGATTTAACCGGCGAACTTATGCGCCGTTGTATAAATTCTTTGGGAAGCGGCGATACAGCTACGTGTGTCGATTCTTGCAAAGTTTTACAGAACTTCTACAAAGGGTAACAGGCACTATTTGTTTATAATTTTGCATAGATTTGAAATAATTATCATTGCAGATTCTTGGGACTGCATGCGGTAAGGAATCGTGAATTTGGGAGGAAACTCTATACATTGCACCAGAGCGTTATCAAGGCCGAACATGTTTGCTACAATGTCAAAGTACGAGGGGGAGAAGCAGCACGTCGTGGAACAATGGCTGATGAAAAACCAGAAGATTTTGATGAAGGTTTCTTTTAAAAATACTCATGCACTTTTCTTTCCTTTTGTATCAGCTCTAATAAACAACCTCGGAGAGATTTTCTTCCCTGGTTAATTTTGTACATCTGTTTTCGCTTCAAAATAGTCTAAAAAAAGAAAAAACTCTCCGCCAGTGAATCAAAATAAGCAACTAATAGTATAAAAAAAAACGCTCAAAATATCATCATGGTGGTTAAATCTTTAGTTGTCCTATATTATATAACAGATAAACATGAATAACTATCTAATCAAACATTCCAGCCACTAGCTTTGGGCATCCCTCCCTCTTATCGCCTCTTCGACTATGGTGTTTAGATCCAACAACTTATCAATTTGCGTTGGCATGAAATTCATGTTGGAAAGCTCATTAGTCCATGCAGCTACATCGACTCGCAACTGCAGTCGTATCTTATCATCATCAGACATTGCTCCCCCAGCTGATGTTTGCTGCGGATTTGCAGTTTTTTCCTTCAGATTCTTCAAGCGACGTAGTGACTCTTCAGTTCTTTGAACTGATGTCAGTACTTCTGTGACCGATGTGTAATACCTTCACAAAAAAGAAAAAGAGAGTAGAATAAATTAAAGTAGACTTCAAAATTTTAACTCACTCTTTGGTTATTCTGACAAAGACTTGTTCAAGAATCCTCTGGACAATGGTTTTATCAAGTTTTTCTCCGAGCCCCTCTTGGAATACTTTCACCGGCTTAAGCATCATCTCTACGTAGCCAGAGCCTCGTGTTGGAACCTCTCGGTTTGTTTTCCTATACAATCGTGGTAGATCGTTGACTTGCTGGATAGCATCAATGCTCTCCACTGTCAAAATGTCAGTCAACGCCACCTCGATACGGACCAAGTGTTGTTGTAGTGTCTTCCCAGCGTCGTCCATAGAGTTACTTAAAATTTCGTTGTTGTCGGGAATATTTGAAGAAAGAAGACCCAAGACGTAAGGCAATTTTTCAATAAACTTTGTAGTGTCTGCGTAGAGAAAGACCATTGCATGAGTTTTTGTGATTTTTAAAGAAAAATCCTTTCGCTGCAAAGCGAGCACTGCCTCATTGATCCAATGCGACAATCGAAGAATAATTTGAATTGTGAGTTTGAAAAACTTTGAAAAGACTTCATAGAGGTAGACCCCATCAGACCAACAGCGATCAATGGCTCTCAGAGCGGCATTAAAAGGGCTCAAATAGAAATCTCCTTCGTTCGACAGTTTGCTCTCATCGAAAACGGGATCAAGAAGAGCTTCGAACTGGCCAGCAATTTCTTGAAAGCAAATCTGGAAGTACACGGGTAGATTCCATCGCGAATGGAAACTTTTTGTCTGGGAATGATTTCGAAAAAGCTTTACAGACTCTTCGCTTTGGAGAATATCTTCAATCTTTTGAATGAAATCTCTGGTGCACTTGTATTTTACATAGAAAACTTCCGAGTTTCCGGGAGCAAATATTGAAGACATGTGTGTCTCGAGGCGCTGTTCTACGTCGCTCCAGAAGCTGTTGACCAGAAAATTGAATCCTTTCATTTTATCGGAATACTGTGTGATTCTCAGTAAGTCTGTCATGTGAAGGGAAATGAAATTAAGGACTTTGTTGTAAATTCCAGCCAAGCCTTGCGGTGAGTTCTGTAGATACTGCTCTGAAATTGTATTACTCATATATGGCCCGACAATGTCTTCCTTGAAAACCAACTCAGCTTTATTGCAAGAGTCGAGGGTTATGTAGATACGCAGACATCTTTCCAAACTCTCACTGGCTGTGCTAGTCGATGTCTTCAGTGTTGAGTTGAAGAGCAGTCGCAGTTTTTTCAGAATGTCTTCATTCAGGCGTGTTATCTTTTCAATCTGTTCGTTATTGAGATAATGTTCGCAGAACTTTCTATTGAATTTCAATTGAATAAGCTCGAGAGCAGCTCTTTCCAAGTGAACAGGATGAACAACTTCACAGTTCAACTTATTCGTCAACAAATCATCTAACTTTTCCATTGTTTCGAATACTTTCTTTAGACTTTGAAGATTTCTCCTTAAGATTCTCAAATCATTCTTTTGCTTTAAATACCCACTGACTTCTTTTTCGTTTTCATTGATTAAATCCTTGATGCTTAGTATTTCTTCTCGAAATACTTCCAAAGGCTTGCGAATGTTACCAATCGATTGATCTAGTCCCACGAGATTTGCAGATAGGCTTACAAAATCAGCGTAGTCTTCGTTAATTAGATCAATCATCGAAGATCGGAGGACTTTTAAATAAACACCGAGATTATCTCGTAGTAATTCCAAACTTGGGGCATTACGATTTCGGTGCAGAAATTCATCTACCGAAAAATTGGTCTGCGTAAGAAGAGTGATTTTAAATTAATTGGACTGATGTTGTTTGGTAGTTTCTTACCTTCATGAATTCATTCTTATCAAAGCAAAGTTCAGTAGATGCGGATGATACCGCCGTGTCCCTATCTGTTTGCATATTTGGAGGATCTCTTCCGAAAACCAAAATTGAAGCAAAATATTAAATTCACGATTCACGAGCAATGGCACTAATTACAAACAAATCAGGAATTTTGCCAGAGTGTCAAGTTGGAGAGTTTGACATTTTAATGGGCATCGTTCGGCGATGTCATCTGGATGAAGTCTCTAGGTTTGTTCGATGAGAAACTTTTTTTTTTGCCCAAATGCGTTTGCTTTGTATTCGATGCCTGTCGGATGCAAGCCACAAAGTCGAAAATACGTAGAGTGCCTGGAACTCGAGTCAGTTTTGAATGAAGCTTTTTAAAAACATTCTTCACTATGTTTTACTAATCAAAAAATATCTAAAAGATGTTTACTTTTTGAAATTAGTTCTGCACCAACTGAAAAAAAAAAAAATTATGGTGAGGGCTCTTTGGCTTGAAGGCAAAAGATCGAGAAGAGCTAGAAATAGAAAGTCAAGTGCTTTAAGGTGGTGTCATTTCGTCCGCTAATTTAGACTATCAGAAAGTGAAAGTATTTTCGCTATTTTTGAGTTCGTAACAGTTGAGAATGTTGAAAGCTTCACTGACATCAAAGTGAAAATTACAATAAAAAATGTGAAAAAATCAGATTCAATTGTAGCCCTATATAACTGTTTATTCAAGTACGTTGATTTCTCTAAAGAAAAAAAATTATAAGTTGACACTCTGTATTATCTTCTCACATATATCACCTCCTTAGTGGAGGTGAGTTTGCTGCTAAGAAACTACGAGGCCTGGCAGCACTCAAAATACTCACTTTCCTTTGCTGAAGTTTTAAGAACTGTCAACAACTTTGTATTTTATTTGATAAATAATTTTGTTTTTGAACATTTGAATTTAAATAATTTGAAATAAACTGTGACGATGAAAGTTTGCTTCATGTGCAGGAAAACAGAAGACAAACCTGAAGATTATGGAGAATTCATGAAAAAATCAGAGATCACAGTCCACTATTACTGTCTAGTGAGCAAGAACGTTTCAAGAATTTGTAACTTTTACAAAAAAAATATCCTTTTGCTTTCACAGCTACTCTCAACAAATCTTCCACAGAAGGGACAGGACCAATCAGGCATTTTAGGCTTTTTATTGAAAGACATTCGCACAGAAGCAAGAGATTGTGTAAAAAGGGTAAGAAATTTCTTGTTTCTTTAATATTGCCACAAATTTACAAACATCCTTCTCAGGATTGTTGCTATTGCAAAAAGCCTTGTGCATCAATAGCTTGTTTTACGTGTAAAAAATACTTCCACCTAATATGTGGTAATGATAATGGTTGTGTATCCGAATTCATAAACGAATTCCACTCGTTTTGTCACAAACATGTTCCTTTTAAAGACGACGAAGTGCTAGAGGATAAGTTGTCAGGATGCTGGATTTGCCATGAGCAATTAGGTGAATTCAATCCTACAAAACATCTTCGTGCATACTGCTGCTCTAATGGTTATGTACATCGCACTTGTATGCGAACGTACGCACTTTCAGCTGGATACTATCTCCGATGTCTATGGTGCAACAAAGCGAATTTTCGTGACGATGTCCGTAAGCATGGCGTTTTTGTTCCAGATCGCGAATCAAATTGGGATGGTAACAACACTCTGAGATATACTGACCTTCATCATGGCTACTCACGATGTGATGCAATCACTTGTGTATGTCCAAAAGGCCGAGAGTTTTTTGTACCCAAGAAGTGGCCATTAAAAGTTTGTAATGTATGCGGAGCATCCGGGGTTCATGTCAAGTGTGCGGGAAATAAAATCGTCGATGGAAAGTTCACTTGCAGTTTTTGTACAGGTGTTCTTGCGAGAACTGCTAAACGAGATAAGCCGCTGAATTGCAACAATGACTTGAACTACACACTTTACATGTCTAAAACATATGAAGAATTTGAACCTTTGTCACAAGATCAAATGATTGCAGAAAATCCTCCATTTTCTACAGTACAAGAATCGCAATCTCCTAAAGAAAACGTTGTTTTAAGAGACATGTTTGTTTTTGGAAACGGTTTCGAGATAATTGGCACCGCCACAGTAAAAGTTCCACAGTCGCAGGCAAACTCGGATACAGTCAAAACTAAACCAAAGAATGTGGTAGAGTTCTCTGCAAACGACAAACTGGTTCAAAAGATTTTTGCAGATATTTTGTCAGAAAATCGTGAACTGTCAGTAGATATGGCAGAAGAGGTAATGAATCGCATGAAGAACATCTTGGAAGCATCGGTTGATGAACATGAAGCTGATTAACAATTTTTTTTTTTTTTGTAAATTTTTATTTGAATTGAATTAAACTTTATCACCAGTTAATTGGGATTTTATTCAAAATACTATACTTTGATTTTAACTCTATTGTCATTTTCTTTACTCTAACGACGAGCCCTTGGTTTCTAAATTTGCTTGGTCTATAACGCAATTTGCGTGGTCTATAGCGCCCATTTTTTGTGCTAAAAAGCCATTACCTTTCTTCTCTTGTTCTTTTGGTATCTAACACCACACTCTTGGTTCCTAACGCAAATCCCTCGGTCTCTAACGCCATTTCCTTGGTCTCTTACAGTACTGGGGTGACATTCTGTAAGTAAAAAGCGAACAAACGTTTTCGTGTGTGCGAACGATTTGCAATGTCTTTCCTATTGAAAAACGACGTTTGATCGCTTTCGTTTCGCTTTTTATAGAATCTGGCCCCTGCTTTGGTTTCTAGCCCCATTCCCTCAATCTCTAATTCTTTTTACTCTAATGCGATTCTCCTGTTACTTTCTCATTTACTCTAACACCTTTCTATATATCAATTCGGACATTTTACTGTAAGCGCAAGTTACTTTGCTCTTTGCACCATATTAACAGTTGTCATGTATTTAACATTAGTAAATGGTAGCTTTGAATGGCAACTAGGCGCTACTCTTGGTCCTGAGATTACCAAAGATTCCAAATACAAAGCTGCACATCATTCCCGATAGCAGTATTTGGAACAAAGGCAAAACAAAAGAAGTTCTCGATGTCTGTTAACTTGAAAATCCACGTTTCTTTTAAAAACACCACAGACGACTTCTGCTTTCTCTCAGATAAACTGAAATCGTGGGTCTTATCTCAACTACGTCGATAACCACTGCCATAATAAAGCTGCAAACGTACTTGCATAGATGTCTGCAAAACATCTTGAGGTTTTCTGGCCTAGTCTCCTATAATGAACATCATTCGACAAGTCAGTAATCCATTAACCTCTGCATACGTGACAGTGGCCTGACCTTACGCTTCTAAAAAAGAACGAATGAAGCGATGAAGTGGGACCCAGTCGAGTGGATCTAAAACTTGGCAAAGAACAATCATAGAGGAATCAGTTCAACTGGGAAAGAGTTCGAGTGAAACCGTATACGATTGCACTTTGGAGCAACGGAAGCTCTATGGTATACGTTCACAAACGGGAAACTCGAGGACGTAAAAGATTCGATATCTATTAAGAATCTTTTGTTTAGAACAAAATGCTTTTTTCTGATTGCCCATACCCTTTAGAAAGAAACCTAACTTAAAATATAGTCTTAAGTGGAGTACACCTAGGCCGCTACCGACAGTAGGTCTGTTCGTTGAACTTTCCCCAGGGTTGAGCCAGGTTTTCTTGACAACCCCATGAGCTGTCAAAAAAACCTGGGTTTTCCAGTCCTCAAAAAACGTTAAACCACAAATCGCCACACATCCCTGTCATTTAAATAAAAACACATGCCATTTGACAGTCCTCAAATCGCCACTGCAAAAAGCTAGGGGAAAACCTATGGCAAACCTATGGCTCAAAAAACACTCAATTTGACATTCAGGGCGAATTTAGGTTTCTCAAAAACGCTTTGTGGCGACCCTAGGGCAACCCCAGGGCTTCAACGAACAAACCTATGGCGTTTTCCATTGGTTTCACTTGGGGAAGCACTCATTTTAAAAACCAATGGAACACCTAAAATTGTTTTTGCTCAACTTAACGTGTTGGCTTTGTGTGAGTAAAACACCAATTGCACATAAAAAATATTTCCTGTGGAAAATTTTCTTTTTGACATTTGAGGAACATGTATTAGTGCTTCTTGAGTCGATTCTCACTTCAAATCGAGAAGCGGCTGTCACTCCTCAGAATCATGAGAAGCGATCTTTTTGCACCAATGGAACGGTTTGAGAATGCTTCTGGACGCTCCTGGACGGTTCTTTTCGTCCAATGGAAAATGCCACTAGTATCGAATGGAACCTCGACGCGAAGCGATTGTTTTTGTAATTTTGAAGATGTGAATAGAAGGTTATTAATAATAGTAGGTCTGTTCGTTGAACTTTCCCCAGGGTTGACCCAGGTTTTCTTGACAACCCCATGAGTTGTCAAAAAAACCTAGGTTTTCCAGTCCTCAAAAAACGCTAAACCACAAATCGCCACACATCTCTGTCATTTAAATAAAAACACATGCCATTTGACAGCCCTCAAATCGCCACAGCAAAAAGCTAGGGCGAGTTTGGGGAAAACCTATGGCAAACCTATGG
Source organism: Melanostoma scalare (assembly GCA_949752695.1). Classification (NCBI taxonomy): domain Eukaryota; kingdom Metazoa; phylum Arthropoda; class Insecta; order Diptera; family Syrphidae; genus Melanostoma; species Melanostoma scalare. Next base: position 207,281,026 of record OX456985.1, on the reverse strand, counting down.
CTCAAAAAACACTCAATTTGACATTCAGGGCGAATTTAGGTTTCTCAAAAAACGCTTTGTGGCGACCCTAGGGCAACCCCAGGGCTTCAACGAACAAACCTAGTATAACAAATGCGGTTCACTTGGGTCGAATATTTGATTCGCTATTCATAAAGGGCCTTAATTGGAAACGGTTCCTTCTTACTTATTTTGCATCAAATAGGTTGTGAACAATTAGCCGTGTGTTTTCTTGCTTTCATACCAGATCAACTTACTTACTTACTTAGGTTCGGGTTGAATTTGGGCCTCAACCAACATCTTTCTATAACTTCGATTTCGGGCGAGCTCTCTCCAGTTTTGCACTCTAAGTCAGTTGAAATCTTTTACCACTTGATTGTGCCACCTAAGACGGGGTCTTCCCGCTTCCGCGATTTCTCTGCAATGTGCTTTCGAAATCCATTTGAACCGGATCCCTTATAAGTCCCAGCCATCGTAGTCTCGCGATGCGTACTCTTCTAGCTATGCCCATGTCGGGATGTTGGGGTACAGTTCATACAGTTCGTTGTTTCTTGTTCTCATCGCCCAAGGGTTTCCTCATTCGCTTTCGAAGGCCGTGTTTTAGAGCCGTAAAGCAGGACTGATCAAGGTCTACTTAAGCGTTGCCATGGTTTTTCTAAAAAGGGGTTTATTTCTCAATTGCCTTCTTAATTCAAAGAAGCAGCGATCGACGGAAGTAATTCTCTAGTCTTTAGTCTTTAGCTGATCCTAGGTAGACGAAGTCCTGTACTATCTCCTGTCTTTTGTGACGTTTTGTCCATTTCGTCGATGTTCGCTATCCTTGTTTGATGACAGCATATACTTCGTTTTACCCTCATTAACAGTCAAAACTATTTTTGCCGCTTCTATTCATTTTAATGGACACATTCTCGTAGTTCACAATCAGTCTATGTCGTGGCTATCGTTGTTTTGGGTCTGGTTTTTTTGCCTCGTTATTCGTAATGCAGATTGAATATCGAAGGCGCTATCCGATCTTATCAATGACTTCCAAGTCCAAGAATATAGAATCGTTGCTATTCTTTCGTTGATTCTTCATAGCAATGCTATCATTTCAAAGTGATTGTGCAGACAACACGTAATTGGTTTAGTTCTTCAGCCTTCGGTAGAGCGGTAATATTATGCAATTTCTTGTTCTGAACGATGTCGATCAATTCATTCAGGCATATGGGGCCTACTATGAAACTCGATTCTACGACAAAAGTGTTCGAATGCCCAAAATTCCTTCTCCGTACTTCGGAGAAATGGAAGAAGGGAGTAAATGGAAGACTTGCAACTCCGAAATTTCTGTCGAAAGCAGTTGGAAGGATTCAAATTCAAATCAGATGTATACACAACAACGCAAGCCGGAGCCGCACAAGTCAACTTTATTTTAACTCTTGCGGCTGCGTTTGCAGTTCATTGTGTTCACGCATTACTTAAAGTTTTGTAGAATGTCTTCTTCGTCTCATAACAATGGTTCCGATGCTTCGATGACTTCCAAGTCCAAGAATATATTCTTTTATTTTTTATAGTGATGGTATCATTTCAAAGTGATTGTGCAGAAAACACGCAATTTATTTGGTTCTTCAGTCCTCTCGATGAGCGGAGTTATCATGCAATTTCTTGTTTTCAACGATTTCGATCAATTTAATCAGGAAAATAAGTCGCATTGGAACAAATTGTATTTCAAAATTCGATCGTTTCGAAAGTTAACTAGTGAACTTTCAAAGTGATCGAGTCTCAAAATGCAATTTTTTCGAATTCGATAAACTTTCTTTCGAAATCGAATCTCAAAATAAGAATCAAAAAAATACTTTGAAATTATACAATAGTAGAGAGATTGGGCGGGTTCAAGACAAATTTCGAAAGGTCGAAGAGATCTGTCAGTCCATGAACGACTATCTGAACTTTTTTTTTGTCTTAAAGTGGTACTGTGATTCATCTCTCGATTCTACATAGTTAGTAGTAAAATTAATTGTAAAAACACAGATTTTTCAGTTTAAAGTTCAACAATTTGACTACTTAGTATTTGTGTTGAGCAGTTTTGAAATTACTTTCACTTTTTGACACGTAAAATCTGAAGTTCAGATTTTCAGCCAAGATTTTCCATCTGAAAATCTATGTTCGAAAATCTGAAAATCTGAATGTCATCTGAAAATCTGAAACTTTTTACAAGGGAAAAGTGACAGAATCTTAAGTTAAGATTTTCGAAGATAGGTGCCAGGAACGCGCCCATTTACATTGCTGGGGCCCCTCCATTGCATCATCTGAACTGTATTTAAACCAAGTAACTGTGTGAACACAATGATTCACTTGAACACAAGTTAACTTTATTTGAACTCTTGCGGTTGCGAGCTGCGACTGTAAGGTGTTCGCAAAACGGATCTATCATGCTACTGGAATAATGGAAGTTATTGATATTTTTAACCAAAGGCCACATTTTAAATGAACCTAAGTAAACTTTCCTTAACCACAAACAGAAACCAATTATTATTTTTTTTTTTTTAGAAAAGAAACAAAAATAAGATTTATTGTTTTTGTTGTTAAAATATTTTTGTTGGTGAATGTTCTTGTTGTTGGTTTGTTGTCCTCTCCCAAAATTGTTATCTCAAAAATCTTTTTTTTTATTGTTTTATTATGTACTAATACTTAATAAATACAAGCCCAGCTAAAAACCGCTAATTTTATTTTTCTTCTTCTTTAATTACTTTGTGTGAAAATGTTGGTGTGTTTTTATTATCATTCAAATTGAATGCATTCTATTTTATTCCTCGGTAAGAAAATCAATTTCTTTTCCTTAATAACATAACATGTAACTGCAAAACAAAACCGGTATTACAAATAAAACTTTACTTAAAAGAATAGTTTTTTTTTACTTGTTTTTAAGCTATATAATTGTTTATAAAAAAAAAATCTTCGATAAATCACAGCATATGACTCTGTTTATGTACCGAGAATCCGTTGAATCGGGGATAGATTCTAAATTGTATTGAATTTTTTTTTTTTTACTTTTCACGTTGCTATAAGAGCCACATTGTCTACGATGCAATTGGAAAAATTAATAAATAATAATTGTGTAAAAAAAAAAAGAATTTTCTGTTTTTTGTTTCTTAGAGAACGCGCCTAGTTTCTTTTGTTTTATTTTTTTTTAGGATTGAAAATCACTTCTTAAATTATAAATCTGTATTTTGTTTTGTTGTTGTTTTTTCTAATGCAAACAAGGCTTCGTTTTGCTTTTCTTCCCTCATTTCTCTCAATACAAGATTTTTGTTTAAATTTACAATTGTATAGATAATTTATTTGTTTCCTATATGGCCATTAATCGATGTACTGCGCTAACCAACGGAATCCCTCGCCATAGCCTTGTCTTTTTAACACTGAGCACATAAATACTTCTAATGGACGACCAGCTAAATCTGATCGATATACGTTACCCTGAAAATAAAATGAAAGAGTCAAAAAACAGCAAGAGTAATGTATCGTCGCTTGAAAAGAAAACTAACATAAGTCAAAATTCTTGAATTTTCAGAACAGCTATGTAGCTATTTCAATTTTTTCTTACTTCAATTTGGTCAAAATTTTTTTACTCTAAAACTTTTTAGTTTTTATTAAAGTTGATAAGTAAGAAAAAATTCAAATATGTAGCTAGCTTTTCTGAAAATTCAAGAATTTTCAGTTATGTCAGTTTGCTTTCCAAAAGACGGTATATGGAATCTATAACAACATCAGAGACTTGATCCATCTAGCACAACTCTCGCCATTGCACATAAAATCTATAGCAACATCATGAACAGTAGAGGTGCCAATCAAAGACAATTGTTAGTAGACAACAGAAATATTGATGGCGATTTTAAACAGCTACTGTTCTTGATATTACTATAAATTCCACATACAATGGCGAGAGATGTGATAGATAGAAAAAGGTTTCTTACCTTTCCTGTGGTAAGCCTGTACAGATTAAACACGTTTCTTAGTTCATCTTCACTGGCAGCACCTTGGATATCGATTTTGTTGCCAAGAACCAAAATTGGGCAATTTGAGAGAGCTTCATCTGTAAGTAGCGAGTCCAATTCATTTTTACTTTCATTAAAACGGTTGCGATCTGCAGTATCTATTAAGAAAACGATCGCGTCTACGGCTGGGAAATAGTCTTTCCACACACGGCGTGCTGTAATTGTAATAAAAACAAATTTCATTATGTGTTTTGTGAATTCATTTGTATGTTTAAAATTTTTATTTTTAAGAAACTGGTTAACATTTTAAAATAAAAAACATTTATATGCTATGTGAAACAAAAAAGGAGAGCATCGGCGATTTCGACAAAACGTCACAATAGACAAACATAATTTCGAGGTAGAACTGGCCTTAGTCTACCTATGATCCGCTATAGAAACAGAAAACAACGGTCAAACGGGCAATTACTCTCGCCATCCGTTCCTTCTTTGGGTAAAGAAGGTAATTGAGAAATAAAAACCTCTCGAGGAAAACCGAGGTAACCCTCTCTAAGACCTTGACCCCTGCTTAGCAGAAGCATGGACTTTATCGAAAGCGGCTGCGGAAACCCTTGGTCGTTTCAAAAGAAAAGTACTCCGAATGATCTTTGTGTTCCGTATGTGCAGAAGAAGATTCAAAAATGAACTTTAGGAGCTGCATCGAGACATGGGCAGAGCTAGAAGTGTATGCATCGCTAGATTACGATGGTTGAATCTGTAGAGTGGATCGATATCAGAACTCAGGCTCGATGGGTTTTCGAAAGCACAGGGTAATCGTGGAAGGGGAAAACCCCGTCTTAGATGGCGCAACTCTGCGCGTGAAGACTTCAACCGAATGCAAAACTGGAGACAGCTCTAGCTTTAAATCGAAATTGTTATCGAAAGATGTTAGTTTAGCCCAAGTTCACCGAGAACTGTAAAGCGCACTTGAGTAAGTAGGTTTGTGCAAGAGTCAACTTGTTGAGCATTTGGACCAAAAATCGTTTTCGAAAAAAAAAATATAATGCACCTTTGAACCCAGAAAAAAATACTAATTCTAATAATTTAAACGTTGAGGGTCTAGTTCAATATCAACAATTAAAATGACATAATAGGCGATAAAAAAATTAAATTGGACCTGGAATAATAATTAACATTGATTAAAGGTGGTCTTTTTTTAAATTAAAATGGAAACATTTTATTTAACTCTTTTCAATGCATTTTTACCAATTTTTTTCATTTAGCTCAAATATATTTGATTTTTGTACGTCGAATTCTTCTTCGTTCAATTTGTTATGCTCGTTCTCGTTTCCATAGGGAAACAAACAAAGTGCAATGCTTTCAGTGATTGTTGATAAGATTAAATTTGTTCTTTTAAGACTTGGGTTTTGACTGTGGTCGCCACAAAGCGTTTTTTCAGGTCTGGGTTTGTCCTCAGCTCGCTCAAAATATTCCTAGATTTTTGTTTGGACGAGTTCAGGTAAATAACAGGGTATTCAAATGCCATGGATTTTTCTTAAAGACCGATTGCTTGAACTAACCTATTAACTTGTGATTATTTCGATTTTTTTGTCGTTTTTATATTCTCGTTCGAAACTATAAAATCGATGGATTCTAATTTTATGTAAAGTGCCAATTGAATAAAAATAGGATTAACCGTCGAATCAATAGAACTAACATTAGATGTTGGTTTAGGTAAGGCTACAATGCTTTCAAATATGTACTTTTGATGTGATAAATACCAAATATGAATATTTTTCATTTCAGAAACATTTTTGTACTTTTCTCTTCAGCTGAATCAGCTTCTCTAAGTTCCTGATATTTTTCATGTTTCTTGCTCGACTCTGTCTTTTTCCTCGATACCTCGATAGGGCCGATTAGCAGGGTGGGGAAATTTTTTACTTTTTCGTGAGCACTCTCTATTGGGCATAGCTACGAAAAATCGCTGTGCTGGAATAGGATTAGACTGACTTTCTCCGAATTTCGGTGCATTTCGTGATAATTTTCAGTAAAGAAACACACCTACAAATAATTTCTAACCACTTTGGTCTGAATTGTAGCTAACAAAGAGATTTTTTTTATACGCGCTTTAGAAACTGTGACTCTGTGGCTATTCTGGTGTGGCTAAACTAGCTCACACGACTGATGGACCTATTTATGTAGTCGTGCGCCTTCAATTAAAATAGAAGTAGCTATACAATTACCGTCTTTCACTTAAACTGAAGCTTAGCCTGTTGTCTGTTCACTATTGCAGGTGTCATTTTACTAAAAAGACTATCGTATAAGGCTTTCCATTGGGAAACTAGGATTTCTGTAAAAGAATTAATTTCTTTCGTTGCCAATGGAATACGAAAAGGAGAAAATTTCAATTTATAGTTTTTAGTGTTTTTTGTATGAAAAGGAAGCTTCTTTTAAAAATCGGGATCTGCAAAACTGATTAAAAAAAAAAAATTATTCTAAAATGCAAAACCACAGTAATTAAGGTTTTCATGATGACAATTCAATTTTACATTAAATTTTATTACATGAAGTTATCGTTACTCTTCATTGCCATGTTCATTGGTGAATACCTATTGTGTGCATTTCTATTTCTAATTTGTCCATTAATCGTCCAATATCTTTTTGTCAATACACACTATTGGCTTAGATATCAAATATCTCGCATTAACTTTACCTTTTATCAAGAACATAGGGCCGAACGGTTCCGAACGGCTAATTGAGAAAGCGCTTTCATGGCATAAAATTACTATCGGAGAAATTTCCAATCACTCGGGGATACCCGTAAAAATATCTTTTTCCTTGTTTTTTGCAACTAACGATCACATCAGGGGATTATGAATACCCTTATAATGTTTTAAAACACAGTGCGAGCATTAAGAAAAATAAGAGAGGTTTTGATAGGAAACACCGATGCAAGTTTCTTTTGAATTTGTGTGACTAAAATATGAATCTCTATACTTGGCTGTACGCCCGAAGTTGGGTTCAAGGTAAAACTTATGGGCATTTCTAGTGATGCGAGTGTTGCGGCCAAATTGTTTCAGGGGAAGAATGCAACTGGCTGTTTCACTAGAGCACTGTTAATGAAAAAAGCCATAAAAGAGTGAGGGAATGAGTCACGTTTCGACGATGTTCAAGAGAATCAATCGATTATACGAATGAACTATCACCTTTCAGTCTCAAGGCTCTGTTTTCTACCCTATCAAGAGGGCGGAAAGATGTTTTGTCCAGATATTAGAGTTATACTCAAGTTTTAGGTCTTAAAATTGTAGCCAAATCAGAATGTATGAAGAATAACCTGTATTGTCTTATGAATCAATGAATGGTTTGGTTTTATATTGCACTTCGACCTTGTTGATCTTTTGTACCCCCTGCTTCTTAAGTGGTATTCCTGAATTAAAGTACTTCATTCAGGTTAGTTTCTTTGATGAAACTAAGTATCTGGGTTACATTTAGGTGTTATAGTTCCCTTTCTTCTTGGGTCGATGCCCAGTACTGGGAGAATTCAGAGTCAGGTACTTCAAAAAACCGACATTGGAAGAAAACGATATTATACGTGTGCTTAATGGAGAAGGTTTACTAGCCTGGGACCAACTGGTCAATTATCTCACGGAGGCCATAGCCTACAGAAAATTTCTTGTTGAAGAGTTTAATTAAGCAAATGAAATAAAGATCAAAATATATTTTAATAATGTTGCAAATAAAATGGAATGCCTTTTTAAAATAACATAAATTAAAAATTTTAAGTTTAAAATTTTTTTCAAATAAATAAATTTTTTGTCTCATCTTTTCATACTAAATGTAGATAAAATGTATAAATTCTATTCACAAATAACAATATTTTTAATGAAAACTATATAATAAATTACTCGACAGACGACTCGTAAGGTCATTGTCGTATGTTTGAAATTTTAACAATATTTAAAAACAAGGCAAATGAAAATCTTTGTATATTGAAATTTTAGTTAAAATAAAAACAATTTACTTACTACTACTACTAGTTCCCTTTCTTCTATAAAATAGGATCCTAGGCACTTTTTTTTTTTTTTTTTTTTATTTATTTTATTTAAGTAGCAACATACATTATTTGTTTTACATTTGGTAAGGATATTGTATTTTAGAGATTTAGGATAAGCATTTCCTTTTCAACTATAAAATATTAATACATTATGAGAAAAGTAATTTGTTTAGTGAATTTTGATATTGATTATTCAAGGGAAAGCTACAAATAAAAACCCTTATTCAACTCTTAAAAACTAATATTGCAAAACTCCCACGTTAAATTAACTAAAACTGTGATTTGACTGACATTTTCAGATACAAAATAAAGTTTCAAATACATGTATTCATACGTATATATAAGTTTATGGTGGGGCTAAACATTTAATCAATTCATTATCGGAGATAGAACAATTTACATAAAATTTTTGAGTTGAATTTTCAATAAGGGTATTCAGAAAATTGACATTGCTTTGTTCATGAAGCCTGTAGGTTGAATAGTGCCATGGACGATCAAGCATCATTTTAAGAATTTTATTCTGACATCTTTGGAGGTTAAGCTTGTAAGTTTTAGCGCAATCGTTCCAAACAGGGGCACCGTATAAGAGGATAGATTGGAAAATTGATTTGTGCAATAAAATTTTATTTTCTTTGCTGAGTTTAGAGTTTCTGCATATTAATGGGTGTAGAATTCTTTTGTATAGATTAATCTTGTCAATAGTTGTAGATATATGTTTTTGAAAACTAAGTTTTTTGTCTAGTATGACCCCAAGATATCGACAATGCTAGGCACTTCTTCCTTTGAAGTTAGAGAGCTTCGCAGTTTGCTAAGAGTTTGTTCGGAGATTCTTCTTGTTCGTTTACACTCAGCCCTATCAGATTCCACCGTAATCGAAAAAAGTCTAAAGGCAGTATTACACTATCAGATATATATGAACAAAGTTGTCATATAATGTATGGCAAACTTTCCGTAAATATTGCAAGTGATATTACACTATTCCATATATATATGAACAATTTATATGGCAAACAATAATTATATGACAAAGAAAAGTATCGCTATCACACTTATATGACAACCTGTGCCATATAAAGTATGGCAAGTATGAATATAATGAACTAGCCATATAAAAATCGATTGATTTTATATGACTTGCGCTTGTCATACAATCGGCATCCTATGTTTTTTTATTTTTATTTCTCTATTTGTAGTTATTTCTTTATTTCTATTTGTACGTTGAATGCACAGAGTGCTTATGTGAAATCTGAAATGTTATTTTACATGCATACTCGTACATAGATGTAAATTTCAAAAAAAGGGACAGAGATAATAATGAAAAAAAAAGAAGAAATATATATAGATATATATTTCTACACTACTTGAAACAAGACGAACATACTTATATGGTGACAATTATGATTTTGTATTACACTACGCCATATATATATGGCTCTAGAATCATTGTCATATATATGGAGACATACAAATACTGCCATACATATATGACTATCACACTTATATGACGATGTCGTTCCATATTTTTTTTGTCAACTTGCCATATTTATATGATAGTGTAATACCGCCTTAAGTTTCCCGATGTAACTATCACATAATCCATTCGGAGTGGAACGAATTTCGAAATTCGTAGATTCGGTATCACCAAATTCAAGTGGAATGTAAAATCGTCGTCTTTATATACGAAAGAAGTTGTGTGTTTGCAGAAAAATGTGAATGATCTTGCACATTTGGCGTAAAACAGGTGATTTCGATAACCAGCATGGCGGTATTTAGTGTGGCAACAGGAAATGCTTTCTTCGATTCCATTCGGATTTTGTGATCACAAATTTTCGTAGTTCTTAACGTAGCTTTCCGTGTGGAAGTTTTCTACGATGGAATCTGTGATAGGGCTGACTATCTGCGTCTTAAGAAATATAAGAATTTTTCGGAACTTCAAGAATATGGTCATTCCAACGAAGGTCGTACCAAGTACTGACAGCTCTTTGGTTTCGTTGATGCTTCCAATTTCTGACAAAAATCGATGCTATTGGAATATCGGATGTATCCTTTTTAATCCCAGACAGTGTGTCGTATCTGATAACCAACGCAACGGACAGAACTACTACACCTTCTATAAGAGTCCAAATCAAATTAGATTTTTTATGGACTCCTGTTCACGGCTTCTACCGCATGATGTGCGAATATTTGCAGAAAATAATTATGTATGCTTCGTTATAACTGTGTAATGGCTTTAATTCGCAAATTACAGTGACAATTAAAAAGTAAAAGGAGCAGCTCATGAACTGTTTACCAAAGTGACTTGCACCGATTTTTTGAGCGAGCCATAACGAGTGCTTTGTTACAGTATTTTAAAAGTAGGACGGAAAGTATCAGGAAATGCTATGCCAATGTTAAGCTATGCGATCATTAGTATAACTAATTAAAAACTTGATTCGATTTGTGTTCGCTCTTTTTTTGTTTTTCATTCTCATTAAGCGGGAAAAGTATGGGTTTGTAGTTGTGTTTAATGACCTGCTCTAGATCGATCTATAGCAGAAAAAAAAAACAGCAAGGTGTTAATGCATATTTAATTCAAATTTGTTAAGACGTTTTCTAATGATTAAATAACACATATAAGAATGCAAACTTTCACGTATAAAACTAGTAGGATTGGTGGTCGGTAGAGCATAGAGGACATCAAAATAAATTGCATCAGGACCAGAATTAAAAATATTTGATTTCGTCTGAAATTATTTTCAAATCAGCAAATGATTTGTTTTTGAATTTTGACAAAAGCTTCTTTACAGATGAATGCGATAATGACTAAGACAGACTTAAACAAAAAGATCCAAGGTCATTGATAGTGGAAGTATTGAATCACATTCATAAACATTAATTGATTAACAGAAGAAAAAAATCCAGTTTTACCGAGATAGTATCAAGGAGAACAATAACGAGAGGACGGAAAACAGAAAACTGTTTTATTTCGCTGACTTAAAATTGCAACCGTGTAGGTGTCTTATCGATTGTTATCTTCTTCCACAAGTAACCCAAGCTGTTATCAAAAAGAAAAGCAATGAAACTTTATCAACCGCATCGTTTGCATTGTTCTCATATTCCTCAACGTTTACTAACACGTGATATTTCCAGATTATTGAAACAAGAAAAAAAAATCTAAAGGGCACCGGAAAACAATTATGTAAATGAATATAAAGATATACCTGCTATCAATGATTTTAAAATAACTTCGAAGTCATTGCCCACGGTGTAGACAAATCGCACGTTTTTTGATAAATTAATAATAAGTCATACCTAGTAGAAATAAAAAACAACAAAAATTCTGACAAGCACTATCTGATGAATTAGCAAATTGACGAAGAGCGAGTGTGTGTAGGCATGACGAAGCGACCTTCCACTCGCGACCTAAAAACCCATAAATACACACATGAGCACGCACAATGAAGTTCACAAAGTCAATATTCAAAATCAAACATTAGAAACTCTTACTACTGAATATGTAAGAATGAACGCAATAAAAATTTTCAATTACCTTGAGTGTGACCTCCCAAGTCGAATGTTGTGAATGACATGTTGCCAATGGACAGCTCTTCAGAAGCTAGTTTTCAAAGAAAGTACAATCAAAATTAATATGTATTCAAAAAAAAACTCTTAAAACGAAACACTAGGTGCTTGTTACTACTTACTAGGATGTAGTGTGGGAACATGCTGTGCTAGTTTGTCATCTTTGAGCATATGCAATAACGTTGTCTTTCCAGCGTTGTCTAATCCCAGGAAAAGCAATTTGCCCGATTTTTTCCATAGACCTAAATTTAAATGAAAGAATACAAATCTTAGTGACAATGAACTTGAAGTGTACGTAGACGGCCGACTGTGAGTCGTGGGTATTTTGCTTTGCTGGCAAACGATCAAGTTCATATTATTTTGTCAGATGTTTTTTCTGTTTTGTGGAGGGGAGAGTGCAACTACAAATAACAAAGTCTTGTCCTGGGTCTACGTGGTTATTAATAAAAAAAAAAGTCTTTGATTATTCAACTCACCCAAGTATCCCAAAACACTAGTGAACCAATCCCACATGAACATGTTTACCAAATATTTATCTACAAAGAAAAAAATCCAAATTAAGATAGTTTTTAGAGTGTGTAGAATTTTATTTTTTAATTAAAATGCGTTAAAAAGACACTTGTCATGCTCTCTTGTTACCGAGTTAGCATAGCAATCTAGTTAGAGACCACCTTATCGTGGAGTGGCTGGCAAAAATGAAAGACACTTTGAATTCTATCGTAAACAAAGAATCAAAAATATTAACAAAGCATTTTTATCTCATGATTATTTTCAGTTGCACTTTGAACACACTTTTCTTTCTTTCTTTGAAGAAAATTGATTGGTTTTTGTTTTCACTCTTGATTTTTCCTCCAATGAGTTTCGTATGATTTTCACTTGGGAAAGAGATGTTAAGGGAGCGTTAAAATTACCTATTTATGTTGTGGTTGGTAAATAAATTAACGAATAAGAGCCGCGAAAATGATTTTTTAGAATCGTTGCGTGTACAAAATTAGAAAGAAATATATTTTAAATTAAAAGTGAGAATTCTTTTTTTTGCACTTGGACTCGATGGTGTTGGAAATAAATTGAGACTTGACGAAACATGGCAGAAAACGTCATCTGTGAGTTTTCGTTAAGTTGTGGCAAGGCTACGTCATTCTTCCGGTCGTTCGGTTAGTTTGACGGTAGTGACATCTGTGTTGTGAGTGCTAGACTAATTTTGTACTTCCTGTAGAAGAACCGTTATTTTGAAATTTTTCCCTTAGTTCAATTTTTTGACGTCTCAGCAATTGAGCTTCCATGAAAAAACGTTGTATTCATTTCGATTCTCAGCAAACACAAACAGTAATGCGTTCTTTTTTACTTTTGATGTTACGCTATGCTGTACTGTCAAAATCATCGTTATTGTGTATGTTTGAATTTGTTACAAAATTATGATTTAATTTATGTACGACTTGATGTAACACTTTGTTGGTCTGTAAAAAATAAGAACAAAGTATTTCTTAAAAGATAAACCCAGCTAAAGGAAACTCGTTTTTGAAGAAGAAAAAATAGTTCTGATTTGAACAGGATTGAAAATCAATAACTGTTCATAGAATTTTGAAAGATTAATGAAGGAATAAACAAAATAAATCTGAGCAACAACAATTTTAGAGGGTTCTGACCGATAAACATCGAAACTCAAGTCCCAGAGATCATTTGGAAAAAGTTACGAAACGTAACATTCTGACAGTTCAACGTTGCATTTAGGAACGACATCGATGATACATTTCGTAACTTTTTTGCAATTCGGAACGAGGAACGACCATTGTCAGCAGATGTTACATCGCGTAACATCGAAGGCAAAAAAGAACGCATTACAGTGGTGGTAACAGAATAATCTACGTGGCACCTGTTAGAAGCACGAAATTTGTATTTTTGGTTCACATTTCTATGGTAATTTATGTTCGATATCCTAAACAAGTCAGCATTGAATGAGAAAAGTCCTCATTTTTCGAGTTCGAATATTTGGTAGGTAAATAAAATTGCAAAACTGGAGAGAGCTCGCCCGAAATGGAAGTCGTTATAGAAGGATGTAGGTCGACGCCCTGGTTCACCCCGAACTGTAATGCCCACCTTAGTAAGTAAGTAAGTAATTAAGTAAGTAAATAAAATTAGAACCCATATTTATTTTATTTATTTTTATTTTGGTTTATTAATTTATAAATTAAGTTTTTAAACGTAATGCTGTCAAAACTTAATATTTAGTGTCTCTTATGTTGAATTCCTTTCACCAAAAGTATCGATTCGCCATCGATTCGGCGGCGATATTTTTTGCTTAAAAATGTTCCTTTGGAGAAATATCGATTCGGCGGCGATTCTTTTTTTGAGACGAATCTACACCGATTCTCACACAGATTATCACACACACAACTAGCTTGACAGTTTGGATATGTCAAATAAAGTTATTATTTATTGTGAAACTTTTGCGAAACAATAATCTAGCGCGCCCAATTATTTGATAAATTCAAAATTTATTATTTAATATTATAATAAAACAGTGTATAAATGGTTTGTGTTGACTTTATCAAAATATGGAAACGTAAAATCGTTTTATTAATGAAAATTTGTTGCAGAACATGAATTCCAGGCTATTTGAAACTTTGCTGTCTTCATCATCGGACGAAGAAGAAGAGGTTAAAATAATTAATTGGATGGAGTCAGAGATGAGCATAGCAGCTCAACTTGTTGCCAGGAATGAACGGCACTCCGTTTCATATTTTCAGGAAGTTATTAAAAGTTATTCAGATGAAGAGGTGAGTTTGTTTGAATGTCTTATGAGAAGGAAAAATGAAATTAAAGTATTAAAACTTTTGTTTCAAGTTTCGGTGCATCAACTTCGACAGTTTGTAGGCCGTAGAATGCAGCTACTTCATGAAAATTCACCTGAAACTTTTGTGTGCCTACAAAATAGACAAAAAAAAATCAATGAAAATTACATATTTGTTACATTAAATCACCACATACTTGTTTTGTTTTGCAGCACAATATATTCCCCATTGGATAAACATTGTCCCATTGAATTCAGGACAACATCGTAATCACATAAATTGATATGAGCTTCCATTTTCATTTATTTTGTTTCATTAGACGAAAGACCCGACACCAGACTACTGAAAATGAAATACTGTTGAATTGACAGATGGTACGCACGCACACATTTACAAAAAAAAATCGCTACGTTTTTATATTCCTTTCACCCAAAAACGAATCGAAATTAGTATCGCCGGCAAGTGGTTGAAAGGAAATCGACATTACATAATTCAAGATGCTTTAATTTTCTCTAAGCAGCAGAGAGAGATCAATCGCGAAAGTCAAAATGCTCAGTATTTATTTGCTTTTGTGTTCAGTGGTAAAGTGCTTTTTTTGAGCTACTCGTACTAATAGGATTGCTGAGTTAAGGCAAAAATGCATCTTTTGTCGAATAAACCAATACCCATTTTCTCAGATTCAAGTTATTTATTGAGACTTTAACAATTATTTAAAATTAGGCTTAAAAATAATTTTCTTTCTTTTCAGGGGTCGAATAACCACATCAGTGATCGAGTGAGTAAGTACTGTGTTTCTTTTAAAATTTGCTATTTTTTACACAACATCAGTATGCAGTTCTTTTATCGACTTCAATTCGTTCAAATACTGACGAAAGAATGTTAAATTGTGGTACTAAAGTGCTCGATGATGTGAGAAGTAATGCCAAAAACACATAATTCAGTCACATATTACTCGATCACGTATGCGCGGTAATTCGGCTCCAGATCAGTGATCTGCATAGCATAGCTCTCTCTTTTCGTTAGGCTTGAATATGCACAATTATACATTACATATCAAAACGACTTATAGCCCATTCACATCGGGACAAAAACACGGTTTACGGAAAGATTCCCCACGCCTCACAAGTTTTCCCATACATTTTTCTTAAACCGCATGTTTTCATAAACGAGATGACATCAAGGTCCCTATTATGAGTAGCGAATCGAACGTTCGACTGGAAGCCAATGTTTTTGAGAGCCTCTTTTATAGCGGTATTATAGGTTGTAAAAACAAATACTTTGTAGAAAACTTTTTTTTTTCGACGTTTAAGGTTTGTCAGATAAGAGAATGGACGAAGTTTAATGATAATAATCCAATAAATGAGTTTCTCTAAAACATTCGCTTCCAGTCGAACGTTCGATTCGCTACTCATAATAGGGACCCAAGTCGTTCACGATAAAACCCACAGCAAATCGAGTGGTAGTTGTACAGGATAGAAGCTCGAAAGACGACTCTTAAGGTCATTGTCGTAAGTTAGAAATTTTAAAAACATTTAAAAACAAGGCAAATGAAAATCTTTGTATATATTTGAGATTTTAGTTAAAATAAAAACAAAAGTGCAAAAGCATCTGTAAAAGGTGACAGGCTTTTAGTCGAAGGCTTGGAGTTTTCATGGAATGAGCACTTGGGGTTGAGACACTGTGATAAAGATGGTTTCGCGAAAATTATTGAAATGTTCAAATTGCCGGAAAACTTCTTTGCAAGTTGCATATCCAAAAACTACCAAAACAATAACAATATTGACAAGGCGATGACAGGTGCCACAGCGGATGTGGATCGTAACCATATGGAAGCTATTGGGAGGTGTTCCGGAAACGTGCAAAGCGGATCCAAATAGCACAGGGGTGTTTCAGAGGCAATCAACACAAAATTAAAACGAAGTAAAAATGAAAACGAATTTATTTATCGTAAAATTAATATCATCGCATATAATGTAGGAGGACTAAAAAATAAGCTACTAATTCCGATGTTTTTTAATGAATTGATGAATTATGACCTAATATTTCTGTTAGAAACCCATCTTATAAAAGAGAACTGCAAGACATATGAACAATATTTTCCAATGTTTAATTGCCATTGGATTCCAGCTAAAAAGACAGCAATCAAAGGTAGAGCCAGTGGTGGAGTACTGGTCGCTGTTAGTAAAAATGTTGTCCATCTTTGCGAGGTTAAGTTTATTGAGGAGAAAAATATATATATAGAATTAAATGTTCATGGAAAGAAACTTTATATAGTTCCTGTATATTTGAACTGTAACAATTCGCCACCTGAGAGTATAAGTGCCCCATAGACCACTTTTTCGGGAAACTGAGTTAATGATGCAGTTATACTAATTCGAATATTCTCTATCGTTTGGTCCTATTCCCATTGCTCTATCTCTATTATTAACAGAGTTACGAAACCCACTTTTGCTCTACAGACCACACATTTTTGGGTTCTCTTAGTGCTTATTTGCCTTATATCCAAAATTTGTACTACGTGAGGCAATTTTTGTAGAGAAGTTGAAATAACAAACACTTAGTGCTTAAATGCCCTATAGCAATGGGCAATGGATATAGAGCAAATTCAATTAAAATATATTGTCAGTGCTTAATTACCCCATATCCACAGGAGCTAGGATATAGAGCATTTAAGCTCACATAATATATTACAATTAAGTAAACATTTAAGTGCTTATTTGCTCCATATCCATGGACAAATGTGCAGTCAGCTTGAAAAGTATAAATAGAAGCATAATTTTCGCGATCATTTCAGTAGCCAGAAGACAAAGTTGCTGTTCTACAAACAGCTCCTCAGACCAATCATCACTTACTGCTTCCCTGCTTGGTTTAGTATATCCAAAACCAGCATGAAAAAACTCGGAGCATTTGAGAGGAAAATTCTGAGGATTTGCACAGGACTCAACTTTGACCGTCAACGACAGAGGTATTTCAGTAACAAAAAGCTCTACGAATCATCAGGAATCCTTCCCCTCAACAGATTCCTTTTGAACAGTGCAAGGAAAATAACTAACAACCTGAGCAACCATCCCAATCCACTGGTGAGAAGCTTTACAACCGAAGAGAGACATCCCGAGCCGCGATACTTAGATATAATGGCACTACTGGGCGAAGAAATCATTTCAATCAATGACGAAGAGGCAATACCCTTTTACGAGGTAGCAGCCTCAGCTTACCACCGTGGCTAGAGGCCACACAAACCCCCTTCAACATAAAGACAACCAGATCTGAACAACCCGAGATTTTTTAAATCACCTTATAAATTTATATATTTTTCTTATCATAGGCAATAATTATAATTATTTTAGCAAACAAATCAATATTTAAAGTTAGGCCCCTTCTGTGCCAACAAAACAAAATATATCTAAATGTTATGTAATCTTAGAATTAAGAACCAATTGTATATATACCTGTTCAATAAAAATAGTTAAACAGTTAAACAGCGATCATTTCAGTTGGTTTCGTGCTCTCGTGGAGTAAAGGTCAAAGGAGGAAAAAAAAATATGATGATGACATAATGAAAAGTTCTTAATTTCATTTTAATGTTTTTTTTTTAATTAAAATATTTTATTTTTATTTTATAACTTGAATTATAATTTTCTTTTTTTATTTAATAAAATGTTTGATAAAAAACACAAAAAACAGTCTTTGTTTCAAATCTATTTGTTGACTATGCTTTGATATTTCAGTTTTGGTGGGAATCTTCTTCAAAGACGAAATTGTAATCGTCTATCTCTGATTTTTTCAAAAAAGCAGCCATTAAAAACAATATGTTTTTAAAATATTGCAAAAAAAATAGAAAACGAGGTAAACAACAGGAAACAAATTTATTTTATGTAAGTAGAACTATTTAGCTTCACGTTGTCATACTACATAACGGAGTTAAATGTAGTTTTTTCTGACTTTTTAATTTTTATATTAAAGCATTTTTTTTTTTTTTTTAATAAACTGGACAAAAACAAAATTGGTGAAAAAAAATAAAAAAAAAAATATAATAAATAATCCCCTAATAAAGGAAGCTTCTACGAATGTTGAAGTATTTTAGTAACCCATTCCAAATAAAATTAAATGTATTTTTCTAGAAAATTTAACGGACCAAAAGTAGTTTTAAGTATTTTTCCTAATTTAGTGTTAAAAAAATGTGTCATTTTGAAAGGTTTCTCATTGACTTAAAAATAAGCTTATGTGATATAAGGAAGGACATACCCAAAGTATTTATACTAATGTTTATTTTATATTTCTATCACTAAAAATAAAATTTTAAAAATTAATAATCCTAGTAATTTTGAATTTTTTTAGTATTCTTGTTTTCTTTGACATTCCAATGTTTAGTGCACAAATGTCCTATATCCCATGGAAAAATGGAGTTTGGTTTTGATTCATTCACCCATCGTATGGAACAGGGTCCTATATCCATTTCTGACTTTTTTCGAACTTTTTTTTTTCTTTTTTTTACCGTAACAGTTTTCGACCCAAGGTTCACAAATTACAAAAGAGAAATGTTCAATTAGTATGTATAAACATTCAAAAGTCATATTAGTTAAGTAGAAAGTAACGCAATTATTTTTCAAACCTTAAAATTCGTTTTCTGAGGAATAATTTCAATGGATATGAGGCACTTAAACTCTCAGGTGGCGAATTGGCAAAATGATTTTGAATCCTTGTACGAAATCTTATGTAACTTAAATACACTTAATGTTATGGTAATTGGTGACATAAATGCAAGAACGGCAGATAAGGAGTCAGCTTTTAAAAGTAATAAACATAAAAGATCCTCTAAAGATACTAAAATAAATGTAGAGGGAAGAAAGGTTTTAGATATGTGCAATGACTTTGGGCTTGGTATTCTAAATGGATGTACAGATGGTGACGTAAATGGAGAATTCACCTTCATAGGGAGACAGGGAAGCTCAACAATTGATTTGTGTCTTATTGGTGGAGAATGGACTTCTATCGTTAATGACTTTAAAGTTGATGGTAGTTCCTACTCGGATCATCTTCCCATACTAATGGAAATAGAAATAGAAGGTGTTGCAGAATCCGCAAAAAACTCATCGATCGAAAACTCCGGAATCTTGAGATGGAACAAAAGACTCGAAAATGAGTATAAGAGTAAAGTTGAATATCTGTTGGGAAATAAAATTGCTAATTGCAGAGCTGGATATCTACCATTGCTGGAACTTCAAAATATTATTACAGATGCAGCAAGTGTTATGAAACCGTCATGTACGCTAAAAAAAAGGCTGATTGGTATGACCAATCGTGTGAAAAGCTAAGAAAAAAGTCATTCGCTTTGCTTAACTTTTTAAGAAAATTTAATATCGAGCCAATTCGAATAGAGTACATTGATGTCAAAAAACAGTTTAAGAAGTTATGCAAGGAAAAAAAGCAAAAGTACGATGAAAACTTGGCAAGAAAGTTAAGCAATATTAAAGACACAGCTGAATTTTGGAAAATAACGAAAAAAATAAACGAAAATGAGGGTGGAAAGAAAACTATTGGAGTTTCGCTGGAGGATTTGAGAGCTCACTTTGAGGAACTGTTGATTACCTCTTCAGAACATTTGCTTTGGAGTTATGCGTCGCCACATGCTGAAGATGATATCCTTGACGGGCAAATAACAACGCAAGAAGTGGAATCAATATTAGATTCACTTAAAGATGGCAAAGCAGCTGGAACTGATGGGATTCCTTCTGAGTTCTTTAAATATACAACGTTTGAGTTTAAGCAAAAACTATCCCAAGCTCTCAATATCATCTTCAACTTCGCTGTACATCCCGACTGTTTTGATGAGGCTATTATATGGCCAATATTTAAAAAAGGTGATCCAAATGATCCAAAGAACTACAGGGGAATATCATTTCTTAATGCCAGTTTGAAAATCTACACCTCAATTCTCAACAGAAGACTCACAAGTTGGGTAAATGTAAACGAAAAGTTAAGTGAATATCAGACAGGATTTCGGAAAGGTTATTCTACAACTGATACCATTTTTGTTCTTGGCTCACTAATTCGAAGCAAACTTAGCCGTAACACAAAACTTTATACTTTCTTCGTAGACTTCAAAGCTGCATTTGATACGGTTGATAGAAAAACTTTGTTCTACAAGCTTTACAACCTTGGTGTATCTTCAAAGTTCATAAAAGCCCTCATAAAATTGTACAATCAAACAACGGCTAGCGTACAAAACGGTTGTGATAAATCGAAAGAGATACGAATAAATCGAGGACTACGCCAAGGCTGTAATTTGAGTCCATTATTATTTGCGCTTTTTCTTGATGATATTGGAGAGTGGCTTCCATGTGGAGTACAGTTTGAAAATCGAAAAATAAAAGTAATCATGTATGCTGATGACATTGTCATTTTGGCGGAGTCTCCGGCTTCACTTCAACTAATGATAAACAGACTGTCTGATTATTGTAAAAGATGGGGATTGGAAGTAAATGCAGTGAAGTCAAAAATAATGGTTTTCCAAAATGGCGCAGGGCGGATCTCAAGAGGAGAAAGCTGGAAATTTGAAGGAGAGGAGTTAGAAGTAGTCAAGGAATACGTTTACCTTGGAATGACGTTAACATTCAACCTAAACATGGATAAACACCTCAAAGCTAAGGCTGATGTTGCTAGAACCGCTATTTGCTGTGTAACTGGAACAAAATTTTTAGCAGCAAATACATTTCAATAAATGCTAAGTTTGAGGTATTCAATGCAACAGCAAAAGCAGTTCTATTTTATGGAGCACAGATCTGGGGCGTTCAAAAATATGAAACAGTGGAAAATTTACTTCGATTCTTTTTAAGAAAAATATTCCTTCTACCAATTAGTACACCCAAGTACATGTATCACTTGGAAACAGGGCTGCCAACACTCTTCGTATCAACTTTAAAGCTGAGTGCAGACTATATGGTACATGTGTTAAGCATGAGTGAAAATCGTTTGCCAAATTTAATGATGAGAAGTGTCATACGTCGAAAAACTGGATTTTACAAGGATTGGATAGACCTTGCGTCGAATTGTGGTATTATTCTTGATTTGGATGGCTCTAATTTAATCCAGGCGAGAAAAGCACTGTATGAAGTCATACAATGTATCGATGAAAATGAAAGATACTTATTCATAGCATAGAAAAGGCGAGGTCATCTACAGAAAGGACTATCTATCCCAAAATTAATTATAACTTAAATGAAAATAATTATTTTAAACACGATTTTTCAAGAAAAACCATTGCAAATATTTTTAAAGTTAGAGGTGAACTGCTAAGCTTGAATTGTTTGCCGCACAGAAACGATTTGGTATCCATTTGTTCTTTGTGCAATATGGGGGTGGACGAAAACATTATCCACTTCATCGGAGTGTGTCCCATGTTAAAGGAGCTAAGGAGAATCTTCTTTGGAAAAAATTGTCTTAACGAAAACGAAATAATAAGTTACTTAAATGGAGAAGACTGGTTGCAGCTACAAAACTATACAGCCGAGGCAATGTCCTATAGACGAAAAATCATCGACGAAAGCTTCTGAGTCATAATATCATTTGTCTTTTTTTCTTTCTTTTTCAAACTGAAAACCATACTTTTCCTTTGCTTGAACTTAAAGTACATATCTAAATTTCTCTTGTTCTTATTTTTTTTGCAAAGTGGATAAAATTTGGAATATACTTAGTCAAATTCTGATAAATTTTTTTTTTTTTCATTGGAATATTAATCAAAGCTGTATTAAAGCTTCAAAATGTTTTTATAAAATTAAAATAGTATGTTAAGTAAGAAATGCAAAACTTAATAACATTGTCACTAGGGCAGACGACATTTGTGTCATGCCTTAAATCTTATTCTTTTAAATGAAAATGTACATATATCACAATTTATTGAAATATTGAATAAAATAATCTATCTATCTAAAAACAATTTACATACATTACATTTTGTACAGGATAGAAGCTGTTTCGCGTGCTGAATTCGGTCACCTGAAACAGCTGTCATAATAGGTCCGTTCGTTGAACTTTCCCCAGGGTTGACCCAGTCCTCAAAAAACGCTAAATCACAAATCACCACACATCACTATCATTAAAAAAAAAAAAATACATGCCATTTGACAGGCCTCAACTCGGCACAGCAAATACCTAGAGCGAGTTGAGGGAAAACCTAGGTCAACCCTAGGGCTAAAAAAACACTCAATTTGACATTCAGGGTGACTTTCGGTTTCTCAAAAAACGCTTTGTGGCGACCCCAGGGCTTCAACGAACAAACCTAATAAATGTTTCCCATAACTAAATTGTTTATTTTGTGGGCTACATGTCTCCCATATCATATACAGGGTGATTTGCATAAAGTGTGACAAAAAGATAGGGTGTGTAGGTTGGACTTAGACAAGCAAAAAATCGTATGGGAGGGGGGGGGGTTCATTTTCCCCCGTTTAGGCGGGAGGGGTAATTTAAGGAAAAAAACACTTATAATACCTACAGAGTCGTGCTATAGCATTTTGAAAAGCCAAACTTTCATTTTTTTTATTGAGAACACCTGCGTGAGAACTTAGGGTTATAATTAGCTTGTGGTTGTTTTTTTAATCATGCAACATCAC
Organism: Melanostoma scalare; assembly: GCA_949752695.1. NCBI lineage: Eukaryota > Metazoa > Arthropoda > Insecta > Diptera > Syrphidae > Melanostoma > Melanostoma scalare. The sequence continues at coordinate 207,258,063 of OX456985.1, read as the reverse complement.
GCGCTACCTAGCCAGTGGAAGAAAAATGCAATTGCGAAATAAGAAAGCCTTAATCTTGAAATCAATCCAAATTGAAATACTTGCATATTAAGATAAATATCCGGCAGACGGCTTTAAAAGCCATGCTTGTAATTCTTTATAGAAAATATCTTATGCTACCCTTTAAGAAAACGAAAATAAAGAAAAATCTAAATCTAAATCTAATATTCAGATAAAAATACTAAGTTACTATTAATTATAATATTTTTATCTAAAGCTTCTTATAAAAAATTTTCAATATGATCCCCATTTTGAAGAAGGCAAAGACTATAGCGCCTTCTTATTTTTGCACATAAATTTATACCTGATAAATTTTCCAGTAATTTGACTGCAGCCGTTTCAATCCGTTGTTTCAGTTCAGGCAAAGATTCTATTTCCTATAGCCCGTGCAGTGTTTACCATGTCTACTTGTTATGCGAAAGGTTCGTGGTTCAAATCCTAACAAAAAACAATAAATGTTTTTCCATGGGTATTGTTTTTTTGCGTGGAATTAGCAAGTCCTCCGATAATAAATTCATTGTCACGGAATCAGCAGAAAATTTAAAGTCCCCTCCATTTCCTCACAAGGCATAGGTTGTGCAACAATATTTATTTATTTTAATTATATCATTTTTGTGGTAATGTATAAAAGTATATAGTGATTGAACACCTTATACTGCTAAAGTTTGTATCAAAAAATACGCTTGATTGAATTTTTCTTTTTTTTTTTTTATATTCATTAAATTTATCAAATTTTTTTTTATATTCATTAAATTCATACTTTAAAGATGTGTAAAGATGCATTTTTGTATGAAGATTGAAGAAGAACTCAAGCAAAGATGCGTAACGAGAGATTTCTTAAGAGCTATCGTAAGTAAAAAAAAACATATAAAACTTAGAAAAATGCATGAAACCTGTATTTAAATCGATAGTAAAAATTTAAGGTTTGAAAATTATTTAACGCAAATGTCGGCCGCGTCAGTGTCTCAAATGTTCCATCCGCTTAGTAAAATTTTGCCATTCTCTTTTTACCATTTCGACCGGTATCTCACGAATAAATGTTTCAATGTTGGCTTTCAGTTCCTCAATCGAAGCGAGGTTGTCGCTTTAGATATGAGCCTTAACATAGCTCAACAGAAAACAGTCTAGAGGCGTTGAGTCGCACGATTTAAGGGGCCTTAATTTTGAAATAAACTGTTCGCCGCCTCTCAATTGGTCCATTGTTAAGAGTGCTGTTTGGCATGTGGTATCGTCTTTTTGAAGCCAAATGTGGCTAGGGTGACCAGACGTCCTCTTTAAAAAGAACAAGTCCCCATTTTGGCCCATGAATTTAGTGTCCGGTATCTTTTGTCAAAATTATCCAATTAGCCATCTCTTTTAGTTTGTTCTATTTTTCTTTACTAGCCAGACCTTAAAAAAGTTTTTTTGATGCGAACATAGCTTTAAAAAAATTATATGGTTATCAATTTATTGTACTATCGTAGTAATTACAAATTTCTCACAAAAGGCGATACCGATGAAAAAACATTTTTGCTTGCTTCTGTCGGGATTCGAACCACGAACCTCCTGGTTAACATGCTAACCATCACGCCACGGGTACCACAATTTAAAAATTGCTTGATGAAATTCAGCGGAAAAAATTCTCAGACGAAAAATAATAATTTGAGCTCCTTTCATTGAAATCTCCTACCAACTTTAAGAATAGTTCACCGAACTTCAAATTAATCGGAGCCATGATTAATTTCTGTAGAGTGTCAGTGTAGAGAACCGCAGGCGTATTCCAGTCTTCGAAGCAGAGCTATGAGTTGACTCACTATCCACAAACCGCAATCCACATACTATGGAATAACTTTTGACCATCGCACTACAAGAAACAAAAAAATTTTATGGGACTGCGAAACTGACATTGGAATTTTACTGAGCTCAATTAAACCGAGAATTCAAGATTTTGTCAAATTAGTGCACACTTTAAATTCCTCGTATACCTACATATTATAATACATAAAATTCGGCTTGGCCAATTGCTCATAATGGTCGCAGCGGCCAGTTTTTAGATGTGTGGACAGAAGGATGGTAGTCCGGCTAAAAAATGTCGAACCTTTTCGTACAGGTATTTGAGTGTCCAGAGTTCCTTCTCCATAATTCTTAGATATGAACGTTTGACCAAATTGAACGTTTGGCCCCTGGTTGGGTTTTAATAAAGTATTTATAATTTAACGACTGACCTTTCACAGGCCATGGATTTACCAATAAGAGCATAGGTTTGATAAGATACTAAGCTGGGGCAGCCATAGACCAATTACTGGCTTATTGTACTACGAAGAGAGCTATCTTTACTTTTTTGTGTTGCAGTAGATGGAAACAAGGCGGTGGTTTCATTTATCACCTCAACAACTAAAAAGGTGAAAGAAAGAAAGATACCGACATGGGGTACGAATTCATGCTGCTTGAGCGCGTCGTATCGAATAAGCACTCTACAGGGTCATGAACTTGCCTCTGTAAAAGAAAACCAAGTAATTTTTTATTTATTTAATTAATCCGATCATTCCTCAAAAAGAGCTTCCCAACCAATTTTCAACAAAATCAATAAAAGCACTTTTTTCTGTTTTGAAGAATTCATTTATGTACATATACCCCAGCAGCACCTTATCCTTACTGCTTCTAGTTCCCGTTCATTACACACAATCAGTTCCAAAGAATCTCCACTTTGTCACTCTCGCCATGAATACCACACACAGTTCTGAAGATGAAAACCACATACAATAGCTTCTGACTTTGGCTATATCACACATTTGTTATACTCTGATTGTCTGCGCTTAGCGTAAGGATGTGCTCAATAGATTGTATGTTGACTTTGTCCGGAACGATGTCTTGTCAAATCGTTTTTGGCATCGATGTTATGTCGCCATGAAATGATTCGTCCAAGATAACAATCTTGTTATATCTTCTCTACTCCTTTTATAACCGCCACCGCCGACGCCACCGCCACCGTACCACTATACGTTTCATTGTGAAAAGAATATCCTTAGCTACCATTGAATTTGATTTTGCCAATAGAGAAAGCTATAATGCTTACTGGCTAATGTGCGCTCACTACTCATCGACCAAAACCGAGAGCAGCTTAAATAATCTATAAATTTAATACATCCCCAATGTCTCTATGTTTTGAATTCAACTTGAACATCAGTAGAAAAGAGGATTCTTCGAGTTTGGCTCATAGAAGGATATTCGATTTGAGTTAAAAGTGGCTAGAAGTGATTTCACACACATGTCATTGACATTATGTGTAGGTATTTGCTTGCAAAAGGAGGATAAGGACGTTTCTATTGGCAACGTCTGCCCACACTTTTAGCTGAGAGTGTAGATGTAGCAAAATCAAGGTAGGTACGCTTCAATTCTTTGTAAACACGAGGACTTTTTTGAGAACACTTTGGTTTCTGAATGCAAACGAATTAAATAAATTAAATAAATAAACAGCTGACCACAGCAAGTGCGTATTTCTATCAAAAAAACCATGTGAGGAATGAAAGGGGCCTACTTTGCCCATTTTGAAAGCCTAAATCTAGAGCGTTACTTCGACTTACTTTTACTTTAAAAATTAGCTTTGCGATCAATAAAATCTTTTAGCACTTGAACCTCGACCTCGAATCTTTTCATTGAAATGGTAACACTGTTTCGAATATCTCACTAACCAATGGAAAACAGTTTGATGTTTCTGCGACTCGAACCTTGAACTCCCACTTAACAGACAGTAATGCTGACTATTGTGCCACGGGCAGGGTATGGAGTGCAAACTTTACGCAAGCACTGTCACTTTTTGAAAAAAAAATCGTGCTTTTTCATTTTCATTCATTTCCTCAGAGTCTCAATCAATTACTGAACTCCGATTCAGGTCCACCCTTACAATTTGAAACAATGGAGAATACTTTGCGCTTTGATACCGACATTTTCAAGAGCTTGTCTAAAATTAGTTCTATCGACTAACATACTCGTATAAGTTTCATGCCATTAAAGGCTGTCATTGAATTTATTTATGAATCTAAGCATACAAAAATCATGATGCATCTCCATGAACTCATTGCAATAAAATAAAATGATTAAACAAAACCCACAAAAGCAGAATACATTGCTACTCGATGGCACTTCAAAGTTCCTATTTTCAAAATTCACTTTACAAACTTGGAATTATTTGTTTTAACTAACCACAATGAACTTATATTCTCAGCATAGGATACAAAATCAACAATGCGAAGCGGGATAAAGTGCTGTGTTCTGTTCATATTAATCAAGTAGGTACTATACTTCGCAAATTTTGTTCAAATAGTACCATTAGTCAAAAATAGAGATTTGTACTCTTTGAATAGAATCTACTAAAACAATACCTACCCTCGCTTCTGAATGAAATATTTATTTAAAGTGCGCGTGGAATAATTTTTGAGAACGGATAACTAATTAATAATAAATCCATTTCGGAGGTTGATTGTAATGTTAGAAGTAGTAAGAAAGTATGCAACCTCACTGCGATAGTTTAGCAGTTCCAGTTCGTCCTATCCAACCCCCAGGATGAACGCGCGAACGCAAGAAACTTTTTAATTGATGCATAAAATAATTCTTGCCTACGAAAAGTTATTTTTGCGTTTGTCACAACTAACGCAACGTCTGTGTCGAAGAAAATTGTTTGTGAATTTCCAACTTCCTTTTCTTAAAAGCGATGTATAAATGTATAGTTAATGTTTCAAAAGAAAAATAAAGAATAGATACCTTTGAAATGAAGATGCAGCTCCGGATTTTTGAAGTTAACCAATTTTCGATGGTGGCCTGGAGTTCTTGAGAATTGCAGTTGATCGGTGTGCCTGAGTGTGGTTTAAGTTTTGGTTTGGTTTATGTTGATTTGTTCCACGGGACGTGTATTGGAGTTATACTTTATTTTATAGAACTTTTATGGAACACTTTGCATCCAAAAAGAGTTAATCGAACATGCTTTTGGTTTTGACGAGTTTCTTTATCTTTCTAACTGTTCATTACAAGTTAAATTGGGCGGCAATAAGTCTGAAACCCACAAAATAAATGCTGGTGTGCCCCAGGGCTCCGTTTTGTCTCCGACCCTTTTTCTCATTTTCATTAACGATCTTCCGTCTGAAACTACTAATCCACTAAATTGTTTTGCCGAAGACAGTACCCTCAGCTTTTCATATTCGTTCTAAGAATCACATCTCTCCTTTTCGGACGTGTAACTAGGGCGGCAACGTATTATATGATCTTAACAGCATTGTCCAATGGAAAATAAAAAACCGCGTAAAATTTAATGCTTCAAAAACTCAGTGCTGTCTTTTGTCGTTGTAGCGAAACTTACTTCCCTTGCCACTATCTATAAGTGGCTCTTTCATTGTCGAAACAGAACAGCTTTTAATCCTCGGTATGTGAATTACCAACCACCTCTTGTGGAATAACCATAGACTTGTCATCGCCAAAAATGCTGCAGAGTGCTTAGGTTTTCTTCGAAGATGCTAGAAATTTTAATCATGATTTTAGTCATCTACAAAACGTAAATACATTTGTCTTAAAATGGAGTATTACTCCCATACTTGGGCAGGTGCTCCTTCAACTCACTTGAATCTTTCGGACAGTGTTCAGAGAAGAGCTTTTAAAATGATTAGAGTTAGGAACACCATTGAAACTTTTACGACACTCGCACATCGTTTCTAGTCTCTCCTTATTTCTTACAAGCAGTGCTCTTGTGAGATTGCCAGTTGCATTCCTCTTCTTAAACAATTCAAACGTAATACTCGCGCTTCTAGGAATGCCCATCAGTTTACTCTTGAGTCCACTTTTGGACGAACTGTGAAATAAATAGATTCCTTCTTCAGCCGTACTACGTGAATGTGGAATGTATTGCCCAGCTCTATTTTTTCTCTCATTACAATCTTCAGAAACTTAAAACTAATGTGCATCGGTATCACCTTTCAAACGCTCTCCCTTTTTTCAAACGCTCGTATTGTGTTACTTAACATATCAAGGGTAGTCACAACCCCTTGAATGCTTGAAAATGTTTTGAAATGACAGTTGCTTTGGCTGCTTCTACCGTTTCTGGTACTTATAAGTACTAAAATTTTTGTATATTAACTGGCGAGTTTTTGAAAAATTATTATTAAAGTAAAAATTTTACAAATGAAGCACCCCCACGACAGCCAAAAAGCGACATGATGAAGTTAGCTGTGGTTTAGTTGTAATTAAATCGATTTCAAGAATGCCAACGTTAGAATGCTACAATTTTCGTTGATTTATCATCAATTTTACAAATAAGGAGTTGTGGCATAAGGAAAGAAGTCTTTAAGTGAGTAAAGGATGCGCGTAATTTTTTTCTTTCCTTTCTTGTTTAAACAACTCTACGGTCGTACGTATGATATTTGTTCCCGAGCGATGCTAATTTCAAACCAACTTTCAAAATAAAATAGGACTTTAGTAGCTACAAATACTCACAGCTAAAGAAGTAAAAAACTGTTGTCATAGTAAAAATGATGTAATTTGCCCAAAAATGAAATAATTTATGTTGTTCGATACTTCTGAGCAAACGCATTCGCCCTCCTTGGCACCCTTGTGTATGCCTTCGAAGTACAGTTTTCATCCCCACGGATAAAGTTTTTCTTGAGTACATTCGGTTCGTTGATTTATAGTATTCTTTTGACTGCAAGGCCAAGATTCTTTGCTGTTAACTCTTAATTAGTTTTTCATAGCTGAAAGCTTTTCTTTTTGACATCAACGTCGTCAGTTGGCCAATGCAATGTGGTTCTTAAAAATAATATTCCCAAAGATTTTGATTTACATAATACTTTTTTGAAATTCATCACAATGCATGACGAAAAGTTAGATTCTTTGACATTATTTGCATAAGATGGGATTGCATTTCCTTTAAAAAGACTTTTTTAATTCTTAAAGTGGTATAGTATTTCGAATTCCAAAAGGAATTGATTAGGCTTTGTTAAGAAAGCATGACTTAAAACAGAACTTGATTTAAATGGACTTCTTCTTTTCGAGCTCTCAAGATGTTATACTTTTTTCTTTTTGTTGTTGAAAAATTTCAATTAGTGGAGTGGTAGTTTTTTATGTTTGATAGTATGTTTCTTGCGTGAATTGAATATTGGAATGCAATGGACACGTCTACGAGTGCTAAAACTAAGTTCATCGTTTTAGTTAAGGTAGTTTTACCTTGCAGGCGTATACACATGAAATCATGATTATTGTGGTGAAGTGTGTCGCATCAAGTGAAAAAACCATCAAGAAAATAAAACTAATGGAAGTATATGAAATAAATAATTTTTATATTATATGAAAAACAGAAGGTTCAGTTGATTACATCATATGCATTATAGAATCAATCTTCTGTTTTTCTTTTTAAATATATCCACTACTTCATCTACGTCAATATCTATCCCATAGTGAATATTCATAAGAGCCAAGCCGTTCAGTAGTAGTTTTTAAGTCTCCGTAGGCTGGAAAAATTCCTTTCTGGTCTAGCAGTGGAAATAGGTATGGTAGCCAATATTTGTAGCAACGTGTAAATATTTGGATATAACTTTTTATCGCACTTATCCAAACATTCCAAAGCAGATTTTGAACTAGGGGAGGAGATAGTCATAGCTGCTTTCCACACTTCAAGTTCTGGGGCCAGATTCTATAAAAAGTGAAACGAAAGCGATCAAACGTTTTTCAATAGGAAAGACATTGTAAATCGTTCGCACACACGAAAACGTTTGTTCGATTTTTACTTACAGAATGTCACCCCTGCTTTGACGACGGATGTACTTCTTCGGGTAGCACTGTCGAATACATAAAAATTGCGTCTTCAATTTTAGAACCGACTGCAAAATTTGAAGGTAGCACACCAGATAATGCCAATACTACTTTACGGTGTTTCGCAATCCTCTCGGTTAATTGGTGAATTGTGTGCTCCAGAAATGGGATGAATATATTTATTTTGTAATACGTGTATATATCCGACGCAGGAACGTTAGAGCGATTAAGTTGCCTTCCAACGATACGTGGCATTTGCAGTATACCACCATTATCATCGAACATCACCTTTGCTTCTTCATATAGATGACCGTACTCTTTGTCAACTTTATTTCTCAAAAGTTGCAAAGCATTAATAACATTATCCACGTGACTGAATGCTGTTATGAGATCGGTGTTAACTGTTTGCAGTTGTTTTGATAGCGAACTCATGACTTTTTAAAGAATCACATAACATCACATAGAAGCAGGCACATAACAAAATTCGAAAGTCGAAGTGTGTTAAGCATTTGAACAGCTTGCTGCGATGTTTCTTTATTGTGGCTATAGTTTGGAGTTCTTCGAGTGCATTGACAATAGCTAAATAAATTTCCTTAAATCGCATAACGGCTTCATGCTTGTGAACCCACCGTGTTTCACACATTGCCAGCAGGGCTTTTTGATTTCCAACCGGTAATAGGTTCCGAATTTTACCATTCAAAAAAGCAGTGCGTTGAGCAGAATGTCTAAAGTAGGAACCAACAGACTGCACGATCCCAACGCAATTTCGCACATCTGCTTGTGAACACGAGTCAGCAATAGCAAGGTTGAGAGAGTGTGCACTATAATGTACATACAGAGTTAAAGCACATTCTTTACGAATATACGCTTGGGTACCGTGCAAATACCCACTAATACCCTGAAACCCCCCCTGGCTACGCCCATGGAAGGGTGACCAGATAATATCCCAATGAAAAGAGGACATCAATAAGCATTGGGAATAAGCTAAGGAACAAATATCCTTATCTGGAGATGTTTACTTTTACAAGAACGAAAAAATGTAGTTCTAAAAGTCACTGAAGTGAAAAAAGGAAAAAACCCTACACCGCATTTTTTTCAATTACATAATTAATGTGTAGTTGGTAGCCCCGTACCACCAAATATATCATTAAGAGCGTGAAACTTTGTACTCAGCTTCAAGACTTTGATATCGTACTTAGCACACAATCGCAAGTTCGTTTGACCCAGTTGTGTCCATTTTTTAATAATGTCGAATACTTGAGTCAGTTACGGGAACGTCCTTTAAACATGTACATAATGTACATGAGAGGAGCGATATTGTAGTCCTTTTAATCAAACGTCAGAACAATATAAAAGGAAACCCAGAAGTGCGTGCGATACATTTGATACGAATAATCCTCAACCCACAATACCTTACCTAAATTACATACATCCTCTTGATCTCAATATGCATACATACAAACAAGCAAGCCAGTAACAATTTTTTTTTTGTATAAATATATTTAAAATAAATGATCAAAATATGTGAGTTCCAGTGGCGTCGCGTGAATTATTTAGATGGGTGTGCAATTCTTGAAAATAGTATATATTTTTTAATATCAATTTATTGCGATTGTGGCAAAATGTCTTCTGAAAGAACTCCTTATTTATTATTTCCCGATACACATAAAAAAAAAACAAAAACAAAAATGTCATAATCTTTTTTTATTAAAAAACACTCGCCAAAGAACATAACAAAAACTATCGTCCAACAATACAAAAAACTTGTAGGTACTCCAACAAAAACTTAATAAAAAACATAATTAAATATGGAAAGAACGTAACAAAAACTCAAAAAATTAAACTCCAACAAAATATATAATAATAAAAACATAATTGATTACAGTTTTTTATATATTAAATCGATTCTTCGATTTTTCTTAACAAACTCTTCAATCACCTTCTCAACGAAATTGAAACTTTGGCATCTCCGCAAAGATATCAGGAATTCCTTTTCAATAGTAATGGAAGACAACGCAGAAAGTCGGTCTTCTCTCATAGTGCTTCTATTCGAAGTTTTTATTCGTTTTAACGTTGAGAAGCTTCTTTCTGTTGTTGCTGTTGTTGAAGGAATTGTCATGATTAAATGGCACAGTCTTAAGCACTCAGAAAATGTTTGCTTTAAGTTAGCAGACGTAATTAGGTTTGCAATTTCCGTTACATTTTTTTGATTGTAGCAATCAGATCGATAAAGTACTTTTAATTCATTTTCCAATTTTAAATAATTAATTTTCAAAAAATTGGCATAGTTTTCTTTAAGGGAAAGTAAGAGATCATTAGGAAATTTAACAACGTAGTCTGAAAATTTTTCACAATCTAATAATTGTACAAACTTAATGTTTCTTAAGTCTTTGTACCGAGCACTTATTTCAAATAAAACTTTTTCGAATATATTGGCATAGATTTGTTTGAAGAAGTCTTTGTTTTCAGAACGTTTGACTGGCAAACTTCCAAATAAATCAAAAGTTTTCTGAAAATGAATTTCGAAGTCTTCATTTCCACTGATTTTTTTAAAGAATTCTGTACATTTCACAATTTCTTTTAAGCACTTTTCAATATCTAATGATTTCTGTTGAAGCAAATTATATAACACGTCGGTTTGTGCGAATATAGATGAAAATAGATTTAAAAAAAAAATTGTTTTAAACTCGCTTAAGAATTGCAAGTAACCGCGAGCAGTAACTGATGTATTTTCGCCCCAACTTTGTACTTCATCATTAATTATGTATTCAAACACAGCAATTAGGTTCAGTCTTTCTCTTTCAACTAAATTGAGTAACCGTGAGTTAAAAGACCACTTTACATTACAAACTGATGGTATTTTTTTGTTTAGTGTTTCTTTTAATAAAGTATCTCTCTTTGCTGATGTTGAAAAAAATGATGCTAAACTACTTAAAGTAGCAAAAAACTGTTTTGTTTCTTTCACACTTTGAACTGATTTAGAAAGGACTAGATTTAACACATGAGCATTGCAGTGGATGAAGAGAGCATGACTATAAACTTTTTTTATCTGTGCTTGCACTCCATTAATTGGACCAGACATTACAGGTGCACCATCATAAGTCTGAGCAACAAGTTTTGCACCAATGTCTAGTTCGTCTATTACATGTAAAACAACTTTTGCAATTGCATCAGCGCTTTGGTCATTACTTATATCAAAAAATTTATAGAAACGTTCTTCACACTCTCCGTTTTCCTTTATATAACGAACTATTGACGAAAGTTGTGCTTTTCGAGAGATATCTGTAGTTTCGTCAAATTGTACTGCGACAAACTCGGTTTCTTGAATCTCTCTTTTAATCTCCATTTTCAATACATTGCTCACTGCTTCAATTAAATCATTTTGAATAGTTGCAGAGGTTCCCTTAAAAACTGTGGATGTTTCCAAGAATTGTTGAAATTCTTGATTGTATTTACCGGTATATTCACATATGTCCTTAAAATTACCTTTATTTAAAGACAGGTTGGATTCGTCGTGACCCCTAAATGGCAACTCATGAACAGCCAAAAAAATAGTTGCATCAATCAAAACTTCGAAAGCCCTTCTATTTTTTGACACATTTTCATTAAAACATTGTGCAGAAATCTTTTTTTGATGGTCAAATAAATACTCTATTCTAGTTTTTCCAAAAGTATTCAATGACAGAGCATTCGTTATGTGTGAAATGGAAAGTTCGTGTTTCGGGATCTTCTCATGCAAATGGTTCAGATCAGTATAACCAATAGTGCTCCACACTTTTTCCTTTTCATTAGTTTGAAAAATTAAACAAGGCCAACAAAAAAGTTTATTTTTCTTAACTGACCCCGTCAACCAATCATGTTGTTTATACAAATCGAAATTAAATTTTCGGGTATACTCTTTTCCACTTTTTTTGTACACTGATATTAAGTTTGCTAGTTCTGGTGTAGGCCTTCCTGCATCAATGATTGTTTTTTTTTCGTCATAAGTATGACAACTAAACGGTTTTTCTAGTAAACTATTTACACGATCCCCGTATTCACTCTCACTCATTGTTCTGACGTTATTGTTATAATGTTTTGTTCAAATTAATTTAATTGAAACATAAAACTTTCCCAAGCAAAATAAAAGCACCGCACGAAACTGTAACCACTTAAAAAATACTTACCCTTTTACTTTCATTTTTCCTACGAAATTTGGCGGTGGTGTACTGTACCCACAAAAGAAAACAAAAAACATCACAGCTCGTGCATTCCTTTTTTTCGCACGAGCTTCGATTTAATTCAACGTATCTTTCACCTATGACGCTTTACAGAAACAGAACAGATAGCAAAGAAAAGGAAGTAAGAAAACAGTGACTGTATTACAGCCCGTGCACAGAAAACCGTCGCACGAGTTCACTACAAATTCATCACGAGCATTGTTTTGTAAGTGACGAACAACGATGGGGATGAATACTGCGACAATCTTGCAAACATAGGTATAGTTTGGATGAACTGAAAATGTGCACAGCCCGATTTCGTACGAGTTTATTTTGCTTCTCAAAAGAAAGGAAATTTGAAATAAAAAAATAGGAAGGAAGAATATGAGTGTAGACTGTTTGATGCAGGTTTTATGGGTTGAATAATTGTGCATATTTGTGCGTGTCATTATAATTAGATGAGGTTTCTTTTTTCGATAGATCAGGGTGTGCAATGCACACCTTGCACACCCTGACGAGTCGCCACTGGTGAGTTCCATTATTGACAAGTGACGTATTATGCTGAGTAATATCAAAGTAGGCAAATCTTCCACCTGTCTTACTTATCTTCTTTTTTCGAAGAAGTTTCGTGTTGAGCCATTGCTTGCAGAATGATTTCTTCTATCTGAAGTAGGAAAACATGAAAATATGATTGTCGCATTAAAACTTAAAAATAAAATATTTCAAGCTACCTGTACGGTGGGTGGAGTATGCAAGGCATAGATCACAGCATCTGCCACATCTCTTGGCTGTAACTTTGGTAATGCAGCACAAGAAGCCGGGTTATAAACGTTAAGGAAGTCCGTTTCAACCATACCTGGACTTATGCTCTGCAAAAAGCTTTCCTTTAAGATTCCTAACAGTATTTCTTGTTTTCAATACTAACCGTTAGTTTGATGTTCAATTTGTTGTACCGGATTTCCTGCCGGACGGTTTGGCAAAGAGCAGTAAGAGCATGCTTAGTCGCAGGATAAACATTAAATGCTGGTTTTGGCAACTCCAAAACGCGATGACCCAGAATGCTACACAAAGATAGTACAAAAATAAAAAAAAATGGTTTTAAATTCGAAATATGCGTAAAAAGACCCACACTCATCAATAAAATTTCATTTCATCCGACAGTCTGCATGACCAAACATTAACACACACACACACACGTAACACATGTGGGTACATTTTAATTAATTAAGTTTAAATTTCAATTCTCTCTTTCTCTGAGTCTGGACTGCAGTGTAGGCTTCATTCATGTTTATTTAATTTCGGTATGAATCTTTTTATTTGGTCGATTCGTAATAAGGTTACTTTTCTACTTCAGAGGGAGAGAGAGGGCGACTTTTTCAAAAAGTATTGCAAACAATTTTTGTTTTAACGTTACAGTGTATAAATGTTCGGGTAAGTATATATTTTTAAAAACAAATATTTGCGGATGTAAGTTCATTACGGTCAGAAATGCAATTAAAAGCTTGTTAAATGCGGAGGCAGTTTAAACCCCTTTAGAATACCGAATCGTATATGGCTAAGGTCCGAGTAGTGCCTCCTTCATAGTCTGTATGCGTAGACTGTGCGTATTTCATGGTTTATTAATTTTTCTTTTTTTTTTTGTCTATATTATTTAAACAACATCGGTAGTAAAGCATCTCATGAGTGTTGGTCCTTGATGTGGTTTAACGTGAATACTTTTGTTTTATGTCGGCAATTTAATTATAATTATTAATTGGCGGGACATAATATAAATTTATTCTTCATTGTAACATTTAAAATTAAACACTAGCAATCATTTCGGAATGCGAGAGAAATAATTCTTGTTATTTTATTTATTGGTAAATGAGATTGATGACTGAAACGATTCGCCCCGCGTGAACATAGTGAGATGTAATTCGTGTGGATTTAAGAAAAACTGTACATGTGTATTTACAAATAATAAAGTGATTGCGTCGAGATGCAGAGACGTTAAAAAAAATGTATTGTGGTGTCAGAAATTCACATTCAGAACAGTAATATGTGGGGTATTTTGTTTTTAATCTGCGCATCAATTTGCTGGTGGTTTTATTAATCAAAAGGCATTTTGTTCCATGGATATTTATTACTGTGTCAGTTCAATCGTATTGTTCACGACCATACCAAATTATGAATCGAAATACGAAAAGAATTAAATTAAATCGATACAGTATATTGAAAAGAGACGGCTTTAAAGGATACGCTAGCATTCTTACCTGTTGATAATGATTATGTGTGATCGAAGTCCATGGATCTTCATTAATTCGACGGATTGCATTATGCATGTGCACGCTGCTACAATATTCAAATCAAAGACATCTTTAACCTCTCCAGGGGAACTATCTGAAAACAGAAAGAATTTTATGTGGAAAATGTATTAATACCTAAGTAAGGCAACATTGAAGGAGGATTGATTAATCAAAATGAGAGTTTTAGGTGGGCAAAATAATGAAATGAAAATAAATAAGAAGCGATAAGTCTTAAAAAAAAGTCTAGTGTTTTACTAAGCTATCATACTTTTCTCTTTCTTGGCGTATAAATTTACTTCCCCACCCTGTCAGAGCAGAGCTCATAAGTTCTTTGAATTTCAGAAAGATCAAGGAAAAAGTGTTTTTCCATGGATATCACCTTGGCCTTTTCTTCTATAGTAGTTTCATGCTATGAAAAGCGCTTTTTCAACTTGCCGCTCGAAACGGCAATGAATTTAAGGTCCCTTCCATCTCCTCAAAGGTATGGTTGAGAGAAATGCGCTAGGCCCCAAAGCTCCCGCTCTGTTGCACCAATCTATTATTTATTTATTAACCACCAGTGTTCAATAGAGAAACTTATTGTTTCATGGAAACATTCTCAAAATGTGCAGCCTCAATAAAATAGAAATACCCAAATACTTTTGGATGTGATTCTTGGTTATATTCTAAGAAAAAAATTGTTATACAGTAGATAAAGTCCGTTTCTCAACTTTGACATCACTTTTTAATAATTTAAAAAAGGCTAATTTTGGTGTACTCTGACCTGTGTTAAATTCATTTTCTCTGTCAATACTGATGGTAGAGACCTAATTATAAACTAAATTTTTTGAAGAAATAATAATCTTTAAAACTGTATTTAAGGGAGGTGTAATCTGGGCATTCTCAAAAAATCGATTTTTTTATTGCATTATTTTATTATACTCTCAAGAATGTTGTGTTAAAATTTCAAGTCATTCCGAGTTGAATTCGAAAAGTTACAGTGATTTTAGAGCAAGTGTGCGCGGCGAGCGAATAGAGGGGGGCCGGCCGGACGGACAATGATCCCGGCCGCGTAGCATCTTTGCTCCTTTTATGATTGGTTCCAAGTAGCTAGAGGTTTTCTTTTGTGTTCAGGGAAGAGGAGCTCACTCTAATGACGCTTCTAACGGAATATATTTGATTCAGTGTGCTGTTTTTCGCGTTTATCTTTAAAAGCGTTTATCTCGAAACTAGTATCTTTAGAGACACCGCCTCCAACGCAAAATATCTCGGCGACTGTTGCACCAGTCCTTTTGAAATCTTGCACATATCCTTACGATATATTTTTAGAAGCAATAACACGAAGATTTTACAAAATTTTCATTTTTCCGCAATTGACAGCTACAAGATGGCGGCGTTTTTAGGCAAAAAAACGACTTTTCACTTCAAATTGTCACCAAAATCTCAGAATTGCAAAAAAAAACCTCGTGTTATTTACTTGGAGAAAGTTGTCTTTTAACGAAATCTTTTTGAAATTTTGATTTTAAATGATCCAGTCAAAAGTTATCTTGCACACCGCAAAAGACCGAAAAGTGGATGCGTCTCGGAAAATGCACTATTATCGGTAAAAATCTAATTTTTTGTTTCTTTCAAACTTTTATTGCAACAGCTTGCAGTGGGAGTACTTTTCCAAGAATTGATTGTTTTAAAGTAATTTTTATGACTGTGCACTGATGAAAAGAGTAAAAAGTTTATTTGACCTGCTACCTAAGTCAAATTGACTTATCTCTTCTCAGGGAGATTAAAGTTTTGGGGTACGTATGAAATTTCTGAGAACGGCATTGAATAAATTGGAATTGCCTTAATTTCTTCTAAACATTTATCAAGTTCTGCAACGTCAAAGCGGCAAGAACAAAGCTGTTAATTAAGCGACATCGATCTGTCGTTCAACTATCAATTTTGTTCTAATTTTGCCCGCTAACCGCTCAGAACAAGGTCTTTCACTAAGTCGGTTGAGACCTTGTTCTTCTTTCTTAGAAAAACTTGCACTATGTATAAATTTCCTCAATTTGTGGTATTTTGAATTAAAAAAAACCAAGAAGGGGTCGAAACGGTTCAAATTTTGCATATTTCTTGGAAATTCTTAGCTTGATCATTCAGACCACTAAATTTCGATCTTTGTAAAAATTTTATTTGAAGAACAATTGTTTTTGACTTTGAAACTTGATTACTCAAAAACTATTCACTAAATTAACTTGAAGCTTTCAACACACTAAATTGTTAACGTTCAGTTATTAATTTGATCATACTTTGATCATACTGTAGAGAGGAGTGAAAACCCAATCCCTAGGTTAGCTAGGATAGGCATACTGTGGGGAATACATTTGTAGGACCTATTGGTATTCGCAGCCCGGCTGAGTGAAGTTGTTGGTTGAGTTTGACTACGATTCATTCTATATCAACGGTTACGGATGCTCGGTCGAGCTTGCGAACTTGTCGCGAGATCTATGTCTCTCCTCATTAGTGAAACAATAAAATTAAGTAAGCTTCAAGGTTTACAAAACAGTATGTGTTAGTAAGCGACTTTGTTGACCAACAAATTTTTTTTTGCAAATTAAGTAAATTTTTTTATAAAATTGCCCATCCCACCCAAACGGAGAGATATAGACCCTCAACCGATTTTTTCCTGTATTAGTTCTTAAGATCACCTGGATCGTTGAAAAGGAACTCTCCCAAATATATTTTTCGTTTTTGGGAAAGGGCATGGCATGATCAGTTTATGTTCGTCCATGCAGCTTCCTTAGAAGTCCTTTGATGGGACATTGAGTCTTGAGGCAGGTCTATCTATGAGGCCGCTTTCAACAGTGCGGCCCCACTGAAATGTAGTCAGTTTTTAATATTTAACGTAATTTAAAATTTGGGAAATCCCACCAAACCTTTATGGGTTACGAAAATTGGACAAAACTGTTAGGTACTACAGTTCTTTAAAGGTTCGGGTATTTCAATAGGCTATTGTTAATAGGTTTAAAAAGAAACTAAGATGTTGAGGTTGACGCTATTTTATTGCGGTTGTAATTGAAGAAAAGACTGCGGTGTGCTATTAAATTTTGGTGTGGAAATCGAAGAGAGGAAGGAGGAAAGCACCTCTTTTTTCATTATTATTTTTTTAAGCTATAATCAACAGCCTATAGGTCAGTAAATTACAAACAATTATTATTTTTGAGATGAAAAATTCTCATTATTTTTGCTAACCCGGAATGGTTGAAACAATTTATCAAGTTTCACTTTTGTGTTTTGCTTAAACCAGAGATTTTTGTATTGAAAACTAAAGCAAAGCTAGAAAAGCTGAGTAAAAGGCTTTTCTTTAAGTCTTTAAGTAAAACATTTTTACTATAATTTTTTAAATAAATTTTCAAAAACTAAAAATTTGCAAATGTTATAAAAGAGCCGCTAAGACGGATGTGAGAAATACTTAACCCAATCGAATCTACTAATAAATTAATTGAATCCATCTCCTTGCTACTGCGATGTTGCTTTTCGATCTATTTTTTAATTTGTCAACAATGTAAAATCTGAAACTTTTTGTTTTTCTTATCGGGCTACCGACTTACTCTACCCTCATGAAAGAAAAAACATACCATCTATTCTGATTTCTTTTTCAGCAAACTATCTTTTTCGTCGTGTATGACTGAGAATGAAGACCAGTCTAACAGACTGACATATTTCCTCAACACCAAATAAACGTTTTCAATTATTTATAACTGTTTAAAGGCTTCTCACCAAGTAAAAAGTTAGCAACTGTCCTGCCGGCTCCGTTTACTAGCAAATGAACAACATGAAACTTCTCTCTAATCAACTGAAATGTTTTCATTATGCTGGATGTATCCGTCAAGTCACATTCCACTGCGTTGATTTTTCCATTGCCAGTGACTCTTTCGTTGAGAGCCTATAAAACACGGCACATCAACACTGACATTTGTTTTCAAAATTACTCCAAAAATATATCTCACTTCAATCAGATGACTTCGTCTGGCCAAACCAACAACAACCATACCAGCATCAGCTAATGTAACACAAACTTCAGCACCGATCCCGGCACTTGCCCCGGTAACAACCGCCACTCGATTTTGCCAATATTCAGCCATAGCTTCAATTGATTTCAAATATGTCACTGGAAATTCTATCTAAATGCAACTAAACCCAGAAGTCTGAGTTTTATTAGCTATTTATACTATTTGCGATTGGCTTCGAACGTGCTCAGAACGTACATACGAGTGTATTGTAACAGACTTATATGAAGCTGCCTCCCATGACCGAACAAGACTGCCCCGTCTTTAACTATGGTTATCTTATGAATTCACCGCGTTACGCTTTATCCGATTAAATTTCCTCCAGTCAGTCATATATGAGATGAAAGCGTATAACCACATCTACATATGCATATGAACATGGGCTCTGTGGAAAGATTCTGAAATTATCTATGGAGACACAAATAAGTATAACTAGGGCAATACGGTCGACTCCGGCATTGTTTTGTCACATCGTCGATCCCAAATCAACCACAATAAATTTATTATTATTATGCAAGAAAGAGAAAATGCAAATCATAAAACATTGTGTAGGTAGATTAGGTACTCCAATCAACCACAACCAACATCTATTTGACTTTAGAAATGCCTTCATGTGACTGATGCACTTTCTATGCATTTTAATTACTGCACTCGTAATAGAGGCAATGAACAATTGGGGATTCTGATGACGTACTTTTTTAAAAGTATTCAGGCTTCGTATTCAAATGTGGATTTGGACAAAAATGGCAGTTTGTCACTTGCTTCAGAGATAAAGGGGCACAGGCAATCTAAGGGCAAGTTATGGAATAGTGACCATATTATTTACAAATTCTTTTCACTTCTCTGAAACTGGGAACGTAAATTCTACTGGTTTTCTGAATATCAAAATGAGTACAAATTGGAATTTTTAGAACTCAAATTAAATTTGTAGATTCATACGATTTCCTGCAAACCACGAATCTGGTGTTATCGAAGCCGCAGATGATACCGATTCCCCAAATTGTTTAGAGTCAAATTACTTGAACAAAAATTTTTTCTTATAATGGATATAATTTTTTCGACTTCAAAATGATAACCTTTGATTATTTTTAAATTTTTTGTCAAAAGAACTTCTGGCAAGATCTTAAGCTTTGCATGCTTTGCTTTTGAAAAACTCGTTATGAAAAATAGTAAAAAATAAAAAACCGTTTTTGAGAAATATCCAACGATTTTGATTAAATTTTCAAGGTTTATATGTTTTAGCAACTGATAAAGAATTGCGTTTTTATATTTTCGCTTAAAACCTTTGAAATATTTAATTTAATTTTTTTTAATATTTTGTGGGATTTAATTCAATTTTCAGAATTAGTGTGCTGTTGGCAACCCAGTACCACCAAATATATCATGAAGAGCGAATACTAAAATCTTGGACTCGGCCTTATGATTTCGATATCGTATTTAGTACGCAAACGAAAGCTCGTGCGATCCACTCGTGTAAATTTTTTTGAAACTGCATGTAATTTTCTACAGTGTTCAAGTCTTTTTCAGTCCTTGTATTCGCTTGAAGTCCTTACAACTTTTCTCAGCTTTGTAGTCTTTTATAGTCCTTGCATTCCTAGTCCTTAAAATTCACCGATGTTGTGGTTTTCACAAAATTTGGCTCAATTTAACAAAAAATTTTCAAGAACTCGATTCATATTTGCAACCTTGAAAAAATAAAATACACAAGTCTAGTAAATAAAAAAATAAAGTACCTAATAATAAGCTACAATAAGGAAACTCGAACACAACAAAAAAGGGTGAGGCATAGAAAAGACCAAAAGAAGGAGAGAATGCGATAGAATGCATGATGGACAAAAAATAAAAAGGATTGATATGTCATATTTTTGATTAAGATTCGAACCCAGTACTTCCACGTAAGACGCAACACGCTAACTTATTCCACAAGCTAGCATGTCTGCCTTTTACTTGGAAATCCGAGGGTTAGATTTTAATTGTTTTTTGTATAACTTTTCGCGAGTATGTTGCAAGCTCTTTCGAGAATAATTACGCTGCCATGACAGCACGGTGAAAACTTGTAGGCCCTTCATTTTTCATCAAGGCGTCTTTGAAGTGGACTAGCCATTCCAAAAAAAAAACGTTGTTTGTATAATTTGAAGTCTAAGTCACAGTGAATCTATTGAATGCAGCTTTTCAAAAAGAATTCTTAATGTAAAATAAATAAAAACTAATAGGGTGGCGCAGCAGAGCGAGGAAGCCCCGGGGCTTAGCGCATTTCTCACACTTATTGCCTTTGTGAGGAAATGGAGGGGACCTACAATTTTCTGCCGATTCCGAACGGCTAATCGAGAAAGCGCTTTTCATGTCAACAAATTTACAATACCCGTGATATACATTTTGGTTTCTGTTGGGACTTGAACCACCAACCACTTACCACTTGATGTATTTCCTCAAAAAAAAAATATCGCACTAATCCTGTTTCACAAAAGAACAAAATCACAGATCAGCCCAATAAACTGCTCTCAGAAAAGATTGTTAGCAGTATCATTACAAAAATGGTTGTAGTTTCCTTCTGGTCGCAACTATATCATTGAGAAGTAATGATCCTCGATGTCTTTTTTCAATAATTGAAGTCAAAAGTAAGTAATATCAATTGAATAAATTTCGAAAATCTATCTCAAATGAACCGGTGTATTCCTTTTAGAAAATCAAGTGAATCTTAAAAGATTCTTCTGCATTTCTGACATATAAAACGTTATTGTTTGCAATAATATTCTTTTTCATGATATTGAATAGAGGTAGAGGTGGTAAGACCAGTGTTTTCCGGATTAATTATACTCTTTGTTGAATTTAAGTATCCTTGTAAAAATGCACACATGTGTTGTGTATAGCGTACCTGATGAGTGTTAGTTTGCTTATTTTGTTTCTGAAGCATTGAAAGATACATCGGTTTTCTCTTCTGTTTGTTTTTGATGTAAAAAAATGTACACATCAACTTATACCACAGGAGCTTTTAGAAAAAATCGGTATAATTTTTCGCTTTGGGCAGTTTTGGATTCAATGGCTTCCTGAGTGAAAATAAATCATTTTAAAAAAACATGGCTGTACAACAAAACTGAAGCAGTTTAGTTTTTTAATATTTTTCCTCAGCAGTTCAAAAAGGTCGTATTGCAAGACTTGGCTGACTTGTTTATGTCCGATATTTGGTTGCACGAACACATATTTACATATATTGTACAGTAGACATTTTACGATTAGTAAAAGGGCTTACAGTATTCACGCTGCAGATTCTTAAGCACGGTTTGCACACAGCTGCTTACCAGTGCTGGCGAGTTGTGCAGCCGCCACTGCCAGCCACTGATTAAGTTCAACAGCCAATTCTTTTATGAATTTTTTTTTTGCTGATAGAATCTGGCGAGTAATAGGAATAGCCGATATTGTGACCGGGCTGGCAGCTGCTGCTTGATTCTTCTAATGGCAGCCAATGGTAAGAAGCGGTTGCCAAGCAAAAAAGTTTATAGTGAAACTTCAAACTTCTGTTCAATTCATGGTTATAAACTACTATTCAATTTGACTTCCAATAAAATTTCATCGGACTTTTGAAGAGGAAGGGAAAAATGTCCAGTTGTTATGGTTCTTTGTTATTTATCGTTCAAAAAAACCACTATTTCTGATGGCTTTCCCGGATGCTGTCGTAATTTATGGAAGGAACCGCAATACTTCGAACGACGTAGGTAGCGGGTCAATGATAATGTGAGGAGCGGGATGTCTTGAAATATAGTTTACTTCATCGAAAATGAACAGCCGGGACTATGCTCAAGTGCTCCAAAGCAGTTTAATTTCTTTTTGGCAGATAACCATTAGGATTCTTGGATTTTTCAACAGGAAATTCGGTCAGTTTATTGCAATCATCATGGAGAATGCATCAATCATAGAGAACTTGGTCAAATCCATGAAAATACATTTACATTTACATTTACATTAAACCTACTCCACACATAAATCTGCGGAGTAGGGGGGGTTGCAGCCGGGCGACAAAGACCATTTGGCTGATACACCACAAGACAAACTAATACATACTACATAGAACAAATAAAAATGAAATAGTAAAGTTTGATTTAATTCTCTTGCCAAAACATGTCAAATTGATTTATCAATCTCCTTTAAAAAATTAATTAATTATTTTTTCATTAATCTTAACCAGTTTTTTTTCGCGCTGGGTTATTACTATGGAAAATTTAAAATCTTTGAGTTTGTAAAAATAAAATAGTTTCTGCTAATTTTTTAAAATTAAGTGTAAAATTAAGTGAACCCTATACATACGATTGGATTTTTCTTTCTTTAATAAACAATAAGGAACAAACTTTTAGATTTAATTCTACTCACACCGGCCGGATAGGTCCCGAAATACTTCATAGGGCCGTTATTCTATTTATATTTAAAAAATATGTTTTTCGAAACTGTGAAAGAGTATTCGGCACTATTAAACATTGTCCAATAGAGCTCAAATTTCGACTATCTAAAAACCAGTAAAGCCTGATCCTATTATGGGTTTCCCCGGCTCATTTTCAATAAACGATTTCTTGTTGCCACTAGCCTAGTGTGTATATTGTGCAGTTTCAATGACGTTGTATTTGAAGAGAAAGTGAATATCTTGGAATGAAATCACCTTACGAGTATTGTAGCTTATAACATGATACGAAAGACACACAGAAAGGGTCAAGATTTTTCTCTAATATCGAACCCATTTTGAAGAAAGGATTTGATTTTGTTGTGTGCATCAGTTTGCAGATATTTGAAATGCGTTTAGTTTAGCCAATTAGCGCCAGCGTAAAGTAAAGTGCAGCATTGACACTGAAGTACCTCACTCATTGTGGTTATGAAAACTATCTCAAGACAATGAAGTGATTTAGGTGCCATCAGATTTACACACAGTCAGACGATTTAATATACATCTCGCTTTGTCTATGAGGTTCCGATTATAAACAGTTCGTTTTTAAACTCATGTGTTTGATCCTAGATAGATAAAAAAAAGTGCGCATACGCCAGAGTAATTGCGGCTCAACTGAATAAGAAGGAACGCTATTCACAACGATATAAAATTTGTTTGGTGTTTTTGAAGCTTTGAAGCTAGTTAAAGTGCAGGACCTCGTAAGTCAAAAAATTAAACAAAAATATTATTTATTAAAAAAAAAAGAAGACAAATCAGCGACCCCCTTAGGCACTATTGTTCTTAACATTTGGTAATAAAGAAAAAAGTCTAAACTATTTTACATACATACGAGGTGCTATAGGTTTCTGCGTTTTTGCGATATCTGCAAAGCATGCTTTAAATACATACGAGGTCCTGGCACTTTAACTGACGATATGTATACCCACTAACAAGTCGCTCTATCGGAAAACATAGGCTGATGCAGTGCAATTTGAAGATATAAAGTGAGTTGCTTTTACGCTACCTAAATGAACTAGAAACTAGTATAGTTCGCTTACAAGCAAATCAGTTGAAATAATCGTCTTCAGACTATAAAGCCTCGATTGCAGCAGCATTTCTTTGCATGTGTCGTTGGCAGCTTAAATTAAAAAATAAAATAAAAACGAAATGCTGTTTCCAAGGTACAATGTACTGCAAGTATCGCGGCGGTCGGAAAAAGTCAGAATTGGTAAGGAATGAAGGGAAAACAATAACAAGTTTCAACTACTTTTCCACCCTTCTGATGATTCAAAAATAAGTTTTAAGGAAATTTTTAAAACCGCAAAAATTATCCCTTCCTTAAAATTTCAACATCGTAGATTCGTTTATTTGAGGCATATGAAGACATATGTGGCATAAAAGTAAATATAAAACAAATCCAGCTAAGGCTATCATTTGTGAAGACATATTTTAAAAAGTGCTACAAAATCCTCCATCTTACAGATTCTTTTGTTACCTCTTCTGCCATCCCTTTCCTATTTAAGCTAGCAAGCGCTTCTGCTTTTTAAACAATTAATTCAATGTTATTTGCCAAATTCAATTCATTTCATTTCTCCCACTCTAATACTATGGTTCACTGTGTGCATTTCTTGAGAAAACTTCTAAATATAAACAAAAACAAAAAAACTATCCCAGACAATGGGCCATTAAAGAGAAATAAATAAGCAAAATGAAGCTATTTCTAGAAGAGCGTCTGTACTTCATACCCACACCCACTCAGTGCAGAATCTCGTTTTGACATTAATCACATCCTGCCATATACAAAGCAATTTAGTGTCAAGAATTCAAGTCCACTGTTTGCTTTTTGGCTTTTTGTGTTGAACGCGTCGCGTTGTCCCCATGCCATATCCTCGCTATTTTCTTCCATAATAAGACAAAGCAAAACCTCTAGGACATCACGTATTGTTGGAACAATTTCCCCTACCAAAACACCAACTGAAACAGGAGGATTATTATGTCTTGAGTTGTTGCCAATTTCTTGCGAGAAGATTTTGTAGAGTTATCATGTCGCCAATATGAGGCAAACCAAAACAGAACTGAAACTCAGCCAGGCGGCAGCAACCAGCAACCGCCTAGAAATAAGAACGAAACAGTCCCATTCCCTACTTATTTCAAAGTTCTGGCAATGGTGTGCTTTGGCTGTTTCTCATTTGTGAAACTCAGTAAGTTGCAGCGATTTAGCAAACGGAAGCATGTGGTATCGTCATCATTGGATTCATTGTTGGCTTGGCTGTTGCTTTAGCCTTAGGACACGAATTGGATCGTGGGTATGAAAGATGGTGTTGCATCCATCCTTTGGATTTGGTTCTTTTTCTTTTTTTTTTGTTGAGCGTTTTTCCGTCTTGTTGGACAATGCAATTGAATTAAATATTTTGGTTTATTCTTTCGGGGTATTTTACGATGAGATTAAGTGGATGTGCAACAATTCTGAGGAAAGATTGTGATCTGATTTGTAGTAGGTACTTTTGCTGGCAGTTGTGTGGAAAATTGTGTATAGTTAAGTCACTTGAATTGTTATGGTTTTAGGTTTGATGTAAACATCTCAGTGATGGTTCAAGACGACTGTGTAAGGAGTAATTAATTTTATATTCCTTAAAATTGACCTGTTTAAGTAATTATTTGAATTAGAATATTAAATATTCATGTGTATAGAATCAAAAGAGTACTGGCTAACATATTTACTGGGGATTTCAATAAAATACGGGTTTCTCGTTTACAAGTAATAAGCAACGGGTCTTATTTTGCAGAAAACGCTAGCAAATTAATTAAAAATTCGTGAAAATGTGCAGATTCTTTCATATATCCGAGATTAAAGAAATGTTCTATGGGTTTCAAGTCAAAACATCACTCATCACGATGTTATCACGTTTTCTAAGAGTTATGAGCAACTTTTCTTAAAATAAGTGGGCATCACGATGTTATCACGTTTTCTAAGAGTTATGAGCAACTTTTCTTAAAATAAGTGGGCAATTCCTGTTTGACTGAAGAGTTAAAGAGTTCCATGAAGTTCCATTCCATGACTGAACGCAATAGGCATAGGCAATCAGCATTCATCAGCGTGTTAAAATCAAAAATTGGCCCGAAGCAGTTTCCACACAAGTTTTTACGACAACAAAAAAAAAACACAAATAAGACCCAAACAGAAAATAGTTTTTTTTTGCAAGATTTGTCATTAAATTGGGTCACTGTGCAGATCTGCAGGTATTTGGATTTGGTTTGAAGGTCAGCTTTGATGTGTCTACTTTAAGAAAATATCTTCTTCAGACTGCACCTTTTTTTTGTAAAAGTCTACTACTTTCCATAACTGAGGACTAAGTCTTATATTGTGCTGCTGTGATTTACTCAAAATTGCTGAATTTAATAATTTAGTAAGCATCATCAAATTAGCAAAAAAAAAAAAAATTACATGATTAGTTCACGTAACACCTCAATCAACTTAAATCAAACTGACACGCGATATCAAATACTTTGGTTTTAGACGTCTATTTGGCTCAATCATCAATCAGATCTAGTGTTTTTGTGCGATAAATTATTTCAATAACTTGAAAATGATTTTTTGTGTTTTAAGGCTTTGCATACGATTAAAAATGAAATATTTTGGAATAATTAAGGTAAATTTATTGTCATATTGAGGCGTTTACTCAAAGTTTACATAATATGTAAAGCAAACAATTTTCTTACACTTCAAGTATCGATATCTCGAAAATGAAGCAAGATATCGAAAAATTTTATAAATCATTTTCGTTTTATTGTCAACTAATTAAGCTGGAATTCATTGGCGGCTCCACGAATATCCACAAAAACAACAATTGACACTCTTTAAAAATCCTTTTTTTTATAAAAAAAATGTATTCCTAGAGGTAGCTCGAGCCTTACTGTAATTGAGTTGAGTAAACTAGTTTCCAATTATCTAATTTTGTGAGAAAATGGGGATGTAACATAGTCTATCTTACTCAGAGGCAACAAGGCACTCTAACGGCGAAAGAATTTTTGAAATATTTCCAGTATTTTTCAAGCTCCCGATTATGTTACCATTCTCGTCTCATTCCCATCCCGTTCCGGTAGAAATATGGTATGAAATATAGTCTATGTAACTTGGGAATAGCACCGAATTGTAATAGTAAAAAAAATTGGAAACGGTCTAGTGGTTTTTGAATTCCGTTCACGTTGTGTGGAAATATTCTGATGAAATATAGTCTATGTTACTCAGAAGCCATAAAGCACTCTAACGGTGACAACATTTTTGAAATCGGTCCAGTATTTTCCAAGTTCGCAGTTATTTCACCGTTCCCGTCCCGTTCTCATCCCGTTCCGGTATGAATATGGTACGAAAAATAGTCTATGTAACTTGGAGATAGCACAGTATTGTGATAGTGAAAAAAAAATTTGAAATCGGTCCAGTGGTTTTTGAATTACCGTTCCCGTTCATGTGCAAATATTTGGATGAAATATTGTCTATGTTACTCAGGGGCAACGAAGTTATCTAACGGTGAAAGAATTTTGGAAATCGGTCCAGTACTTTCCAAATTCCCATTCTCTTTTCTGTTCCCGAGGGAGAATGTAAACGAAATATAGTCTTTGTCATTTCTCAGGTCTTAGACCATTTTTGTTCCAAACTTCATTCGAATTGGCTCAGTTGCTTTGGAGCCTTTCAGTTTCTTTGAGAATATGGTGATTTAATATTCATATAAACCTTTTTCTGGGATTATAATTACCTATTTAAAAAAAACCGCAT
This sequence comes from Melanostoma scalare, assembly GCA_949752695.1. Classification (NCBI taxonomy): domain Eukaryota; kingdom Metazoa; phylum Arthropoda; class Insecta; order Diptera; family Syrphidae; genus Melanostoma; species Melanostoma scalare. Next base: position 207,230,557 of record OX456985.1, on the reverse strand, counting down.
CAGAACCCGTTTTAAAGATCTAAGCGAAAAAATAGCGAAAGCGACTTTGTTTTATACTATGTAAGGAGGGATACTGTATACTTTATGAAAAATAACAATTTTTTTTGTATAACCAAAATTTAAAAGTTACATTTTGATCTTTATGGAGCTGTCACAGTGTGCATCGGTTTGTTTTAAACTAGTTTGAAACTATCACCTTGGTTAAGCCGATGATCCTATTTCGGTCGATGTTGGTACCTAGACTCTGTTACCAGTGCTACCAGATTTGAGCGAATGACTTATCATACAATTGGTTTGAAATTATCATACCAGAGGGTGAATTATCATACGCGTTTAACGTCGCACTCGTTTTACATAAATTGAAAAAATATAATTAAAAAAATGATTTTTGATGTTTTTTGCTTCATATTAGTACCGTAAAGATAAAAAGACATTATTGAAAAGCATTGAAATGGTTTCTAATGCTTGAAAGTAGACGGACCTGGAAAATCATAGATACAACTTCATATTTCACTTACCCCTATTAAGAAAGAAAGAGTCGCAAAGTTAGAAAAAACAACAACACATTTTTTGTTTCAAGTCAATTTAAAGTAATTGTATTTACATTTTTTTAAGAATACATACATTCATTAAGCTTAAACATTTTTTACATAGAATTTACAATGTCATCATTGTTTGTAAAACTATCCTCCCTTACAATATCTTTGTACATATTATTGTTAAATTTTTTTAACATTGAAAGACTAGGTTTAAACTTATTGCAACCGCCACAAGACTTCATGTGATCCTTGGGGTGAAGAATATTTGTAACGGAATAATTGATTAAAGTATTCCTTAATTTTGTTTTGATTAAGCCAAGGTGGCTAAATATCCTTTCGCAGTCGTCATTAGCATGAGGTAAGGAAAGTATATTTAAAACAAATTTTGAAAGAACTTCAAAAGGCTTTTCTTGATTTTCATTTTCAAACTCTAAAAGCCTACCCCAAAAACTATCTACCTCTTTTTCTTTTAAAATAATTTCTGGTAATTTGGAAAACCCCAAAATTCGCCATTCGTCGTCTAATATTTGTATGTTCACCCCGTTTTCGAAACACCTTGGTAAAAAATTTGTAAATACGGAAATTTTGTTCTTGGGGAACAATCTATTGCATTTTGTGACCTGAAAATATACAAACTTTCCTTTATTTTGTCTGAAAAGTTGTAACGAAGGCGAAGTTTATAACAAGCAACTTGTAGAAATTTTCGTGACCGATCTTTAAATTCTGAAATCATTATGTCCCTTTTTTTCTGTTCTGATTGAGAACTATTTTTATTCAAAATCGATTGAACCTCCTCTAAAACAGAAGAACCTAAATAAATTTGATTGTAAGACAATTGATACGAAGATGACTAAGAATCAATATCATTCAAATTGCAACTGTTTATGTACCGACTTTCCAAAAAAGCTGACAGAAGTTATTTGTACACTGATCACATATTTTCAAGCGCAGTAGTAATAATACATTTTTCGGATTGAAAAAAAAAGCATTTAGGGAATTAAATTTAGGCAAAACCCAATCCAAAAATAGGAAAATTAGTTTTACTTGAGGATCTTGCAAATACTGCAAGACTGTCTACATTTAAAATGTTTTCTTTATTAATCTTTAAAAAAAAGCAAAAGCGCTTCCCACTGTTCCAATATTCTGTTAACTACTTGGTGTAAAGATAACCACCGGGCTTGTGATGGTCTCAATATTGCGTGTGGTTTTAATTCGATCAGTTTCTGAAATTTAAGAAAAGTTGCTTTTCTTTTAGAACTATTCTTAAAGAAGCTATATATATATGTCTCTAGGAAGGTCTTCACATCTACGTGGTAACATTTTTGACGCCTCACTTGCACAAATTGCGCACGACTGACAAACGCATTTAGAGACGTAAATGCCTTTACACTTTTCCTCAAATCTCGTTTTAACTGAATTATTATCACCCATCATTGTATTGTAACCATCCGATCCGAACGCAACTACATTATCCATAGGTATCTGACATTTTTGTATCGCTTCTTCAACTGCTTCGTAGATGACTTTTGCCGTGGCTTTGTCATAATCTCCCTGGTACAAATCCACCAAGTCTAAAAACGAGCTGACAATTTTAAGTTGAGCGGGATCATAGAATCTAACCACAATACAGGTGGCTTTGTTTGAAGTCACGTCAGTTGATTCGTCAATCATGACACTGAACTTGGTGTTTTTTAATTTGTCAACTAACTCCTCCTTGTGTGATATTCCTATCACATTCCTTGTTATTGCAGCAGCCTTTATTCTCTTGCAAAAAAATTTTTCTAAAATCTACAAATTAAAAAAAAATTGCTAATAGTATCTGCCAAGTTTGAAGATCTACTTATTCTTTTCAAAATTAAAAATAGTATGCCATTTCAGCAGAGCTTGAATTAAAATTAATACAAACTGAACTCACTAATAAATGAGTTCTACCATGGATAAAAGTGTGTTGTAAGAAAATGAATGAATACTGTGTAAAATTGATTTTTTTTCGACTTAAATACTGCACTTTCAATAGGCCATAGCAATGTCTAATCTCTACTACCTAGAAAAAAACACGGTTATTGTAACATAATGTGAATTTGTCAGAAAAATTTGGCAACTATCATGTTATTTTCACCAAAAGGTAAGGTATTATTTATTAAAATTAAATTGAGCTAAGAAAAAAACTACAGTCAACATCTTTTTTCGACAATTTCCACCAATCTTTATCTTGCTCAAAAGAATTGCAGAAAACGATGTTCCAAGCTCATTGAACACTACTAAGGAAATGTTGAATCATCAAAAGCCATTGTATATGGAATCTATATTACTCTCGAAAACAAAAACAGTCCCTGAAAGCCATCTGTACCTATCCGCCGGCGCTCTAAAAATTACAGTTTAGTACGTCGGCGGATACATAGATGGCTTTCAGGGACTGGTTTTGTTTTCGAGAGTAATATAGATTAAATACATATACAATGCAAAAGCTAAAATCGCGTAATGGATCAGTGATGACAAGTCATGATTTTTATTAAAGAGTACCAATTATTTTATGCTTCGGAATATTATTTTTATATGCCAATAAAAAAATATAGTTTTCTAAAAAATATTTTTTCGAAAACTCGAAATTATCATACATTTGGCGTATGATAATGGTTTGCTATCATACATCATACAAGGCATAAAATTATCATACATGTAGCTTAGTTATCATACGGATGGCAGCACTGTCTGTTACCCCGTTTATATAGGTTTTTCCTATCAACAAATCGGCTGCAATATAGTTTAATTTTTTCTATTTTCTTTAATTTAGTTTCTATTTTGATGGAACTGATGCAGTTGTTAATGAAGCTTTCAACATTCTAAACAGTTCGAAAGATATCGAAAACTTTTTTCGTTCACTTTTAAGTTGATTTCAAACCAAACGACAAGCGTTCCCAGTCTGATAGCTTGTGGAGAAAATGGCACTACCTTGCCTCAGATGACTCTATGGTTCTACTCTGTTGTTGTGCACCTATCGACGTGCAAGTTGCAATGGTATCAAAATGTTTTATTTTATTGAATTTTGATTAGAAGAAAACTAAATGACTGCTGAAGCTGTTTTCCGTAAAAAAAAAACGAGCACACCTATATGAACTTCAATTTAATAAAATTCAAATTTCAGCCATTTTCCTAAAGACGAGATCACAACAAAACACATGGTTTTCAGATCTTGCAACTAACTTTTAAACTTTTTTGACATTTTTAAAGTCATAAAGAAATGTGAACATCATTGGCCTTTGTTTTATGTTAGTTCTGTCAGAGGACATGTTAACTTTTCTGACTTAAAAATCAGACGTATTTCCGAAAAAATATGTGTTTTTCAATTGTCTCCGACAAAAATTACGGACATTTGGAAGGCAATGAATCCTTTCATCGGAGCTCTTTCCGATCTCTACGATCTCTTCCCATCGGTAACCATGATACAGCACAATACTTTATAGCTCATAGGCAAAACCCCAATATCCAACACCTGATATCGGTAGCTATAGTTCCTCGAGAAAAAATAGTATTAATAGATTCATGAGCTATGGTAGTGATAATCCTACTAACCCCCCACAATTATGAATTCAAAAGACATCGTCTTAGCAAACAAACATTCCAGAAATTCCAATCATCAAAGAAATTTCAACAAGTTCATTATTCGTAGAGTTTTCTAACACAAATATTTCGCCAATTACGTGGTGCTAAATTAATATCTCAATATAGAACAACAAGTTCTTTCATACGCTCATTAAATTTCCAGATGCAATTCAACGCATTATCCTCTTTCTAACACTAATTGCAATTTCTCCCTGCTCCTGTTTAGTTCGTATGGGGATTCTTGACCCTTTACCAACACTGTTAACCACAAGAATTACCACATACCATAGCCATAATCACACTCCCTTTTATGTGTATTCTTATCAAAAACCACTGCCACGGCTCTTTTCCCAAAACTAGTGATGGTATTCATTTCCTTATTCATGAAAGAGTTTTACTTATACGTATACGTGGGTAAAGTTTGGCATACTCTCTAAATTACACATCATACTATCGCAAAGAAGCAGGAGTAAAATTTAATACGAACACCGACCGTCTGAATGCATTTTTATCGTGCAACAGTTGTTCCTTTCCCATGCAGTAATTCTCATTTGTTTTTACCAAACCCAAAGCTCACTTGTGTAACCAATAAAACTCGTTGGCATCGTTCCCAAAACCCCAATCTAAATGGTGAGAGTTTAAGGTGAGTGTTGCCAGATAAGAAGATATCCATTTGATAAAATAAATTTGAAAAGGTAGCCTCAAGGTAGCATTTTGGCACCACTTCTTTTTATCAGTTATTTGTTTACTGCTTTTGCTGTAAATAAATTTATAGTTAAAAAAATTTCCAACAAAGACAGCGAAACCGATTCGAGAATGCAAAGGAGCCATACTTTTTCAAATATGATTCATTCTTAACTACCACAAAAACTCTACAAAGCCCAAAAGTATATCCTTTTGCAAAATTTTTAGAAAACAAAGTCTTCCTGATTTTCCCTTAAATTATGCATACTGAAACACTGGCAACAATGTCTTCTAAGCATTTTAAGTCCGACAAAAACAAACAGTGGCATAATATTGGCAAATAAGATGCAAGGCAACTGCTTGGGTAGAATCTTCGTGTGCCAATTGCGACGAGAGGTGTTGCACTAGCACCTGTCCCGATTGCTTTCGGAAGACGCAAAACTTCCTAATATAAACTTTCTTTGCAGCAGTTTTGTTGCCACCACGCTTGCATCTTGGTACAGTGTGCTTTTAAATTTTATAGCTCATTATTATTTATGAAATTCCACAACTGAAAGAATTCACAAAGTATTTTGTGTAGAAAAGGAACATCGCGCGCCATGGAAGAGTTATATCAAACTTCAGATAGATATCGTGAGCTGCTTTTGGGTCACATAGCAAGAACGAGGCAAAAACTAATATTAATTACTACAATGATAATGCAATTCATTCTCAGCACTACAAGAAATAAGTAAGAATAGTAGAAGGACGAACGTAAAGAGCAACAAAGAACAGTAATGTGCTTTGCTTGTGCAATAGATAAGAGCAATTATGAAACAAAAGTGGCCAATGGAAGGAAGAATCTAGAGCTACTTTTGATACTTTCGTTAGGGGAAGTGTTGCAGGGTTGGTTAAAATTTGAGTTTTTCCTGGTGTTCGGTAAGTGTTGAGGAACGATGCAACTTGTAACATTAGATCTGCTTACGGCGAACTTTTAAAGAGAACAGTCAGTTAAAAAAGAAAAGTTTACATTAGAATTGAATCAATTCCCTTGTGTATGGTGATCGAGAATGGGTTTGCTAACCCAGTCGAAGGGGAGAAGCAAGTATTCTGCAACAATTTTCTTTTGCTCTGGAGTCATTTAGTAAAATTAAAATTAAAATTAAAATAGAGCCTGGCAAGGAAGCTTTTGCAAGAAAGCCATTTTATGGCTTATTCAAGGACGCCTCATTACTAAGCGGGTTTCTCAAATACATTCATAATTTTCACACCTAGGAAATTTTCATGGTCTTTAAGCTTGGAGGATACAGGTGTGTCTTTTTCAATCAGAGGTTTTCACGTACAAACTAAAGCGCTCAGGTATAAATACTTACACTTTTCTATAGTTGTAGTATCCTTAATCTTCATGGAAAGGTCAAGAGAGGTTGTTGTGATAAGGAACATAAGTTACGAGCCTCTGCATGCCTACAACCTGATTCGAAATAAAGTATTAAAACTACGCCATTACCCGTGGCGTGATGGGTAGCACCTGCCTATAACCTGGAATTTCGTTTTTCGAATCCCAACAGAAGCTGAATTGTTTTTTCACGGCTGTCGCCTTTTGTGAGGAATTGGAAAATCCTCCGTTAGTAAATTCATTGTTATCTAAAATGCTTTCTCGATTAGCTGTTAGGAACCGGCAGAATATTGTATAGGTTCCTTTACAACGGCATCGGTTGTGAGATATGCGATAGGCCTCGGGGCTCCTCGGTCTGTTGCGCCACCCTATTTATTTTATTTATAATTACAGAGAAAGAGCTTGACAGTGTCATCATTTTGTCTGAAGCATTCGTAGAAAGGTGTCCTCAAGACGTTTTATTGTCCAGAAAAAAAGGAATTTTGCTGTGGCCACGCCAGCTGACAAGTCTGCTGTAGCCATTTCTGATAACAGATAGCAAAACTATTGCAGCTTTCATTTTGCGGAGCGTATTTTTTTTCTGTATACATTCAATAAAGGCATACCATCTACGATTGACTGAGGAAATAATTGATCGAGCGCAGGGTTAGGTCCTAAGAAAGATGCTCAAGATTTTCGCCTGACAAATTCAAGAGCGAACTTGTTTCTTTGAAAGCCATAATGGCCCCAAACAACGCTCAATGAACTCAATTCTCCAAGATCAGAGATTTTTTTATCCTTCTACCAATTTGGAAGTAATAAATCTTGGCTGCTGCAGCAGGCACCGATATTTCTCCCGCTCGACGTAGTTTTTTGCAATTAGGATAGGATCTATCAACCAATCTTTCATCATCGTACTTCATGAAAGGACCAGCACCAGACAATCAGTTGTGGAACCATTCGTAAAGATTCGATGACTATATTTTTATGGTTCAGATTTTGGTGTGAGACAGTCCTGAAGGAAAGTTGATCGCGCACATGTTTGCCACACATTTAGCCATAGAATTTACCCATCTGGCAACATATTAAGACAAAAGACATTAGTCAAAGTGGTGCCCGTGGTTTAATGTATGCCTATTACCTGGGAATTCGAGGTTCGAATGCCATCAGAAAAATAAAAAAATGTTTTTACACGGGTATCTCCTTTCGGGAGGAATTGACAAGACCTCCGAGAGTGATAACACTGACATGAAAAGCGCATTCTCACTTATCCGTTCGGAATCGATATGAAATTGAAGGTACTTGAGATGCGTAAGGGCTGAGGCTTCTCTCTTTTTGTAGTGCCACCCTATTTTTTTACGTAAGTCATAAGATATTTTGCTTGTGAGATGGCCAAGGCTCCCGCTCAGGAAGTGCCAAGAGACATCTTCTTTTAAAACGAAAGGTGGTCTTCAGAAAATAGCCCACGATGTACGAAGCAAAGGGAGCGAGGCTCAGCAGTACAGCAGGAGCAGAGCACAATTAGCTGAAAATGACTTCTATGTGCTCTGGAGCCAACAGCTGAGAGGCTAAATTCTTCAGAAAGTATTTCGACAGGAAATTATATTCTGGGGATAGATGTATGGTTCATTGATCACTTTGTGTGGAGAATCAAACCCTTGCACCGCTTTCATTGAATCACTTCATTCATTTATTTCCGTTGTTACTTTTGTAACATATTGTCCAGGATACGCATCCACGATCACAAAGTTCTATTCGTATCATTATCGTTTATAATATAAACAGGACAAATGATTCGTCTACTCCATGTTCTCCGTGCTGCGTTGAAGATATTCCACAAATTTTGAGATATGAAAAGGATCGTTTATGTCCCTGCAAATGTCCGTTTCTTATGCGCACACTCAAACTGGCTCACAAGATTTGGAAGGACGATGTTTCACAAGATTTCCCGTGTTAGATCACATGTTATATCTGAGAAAGAGGATGTAGATACTAGCAAAGCCTGCAGCTGAGTAGTTACTACCTATTACTACAAACGTTGAACTGTATGACTGTACTTCTTCTTCGATAAGTGAGGGATTCGGTTTCACGTAGTCTAGGAGTCTTAGACTAGAATGTTGTAGGTCGATTAATGTCAGTCCTCCTGGGAAATGAGCTTTCAGGCCAAGACAGAGTTTCTCATGTTTCGACTCGGTACAAAACCGTTTTTCTGAGTATTTTAAATAGAATCTGAAGAGTCGAAAACCAAAATATTTTGATTGATTGTGAATGGTTTACCAATGCCACAGCGAAACCAGAAATTGGAAGTAAGAAGGTTAAAGAACCTATAATGAGATCCGTAAAACGAACGTGGTAAATCAAAAGATTTAATTAAAAAAGAAAGAAAAAGAAAGAATTTTTATTTTCCAACTCAACTTCTTCTCTTATTGTTCATTTACAGTACTTTGAGTATTGTGAAGCTTCAACATTTTTTCATTCCCTGCATCCATCAATGTATTGACAAGCCAATCCTTAAACCAAGTTGTGGATAAAATTGCCTTTTCTTCGTTCCAACTTACACCCACTTGCCCATAAATATTTAAAAAAAAAATTAATTAAATCCCTGGCTGCCATCCATCTCACCGCACAATATTTTGACACAATGTTGCCGGGAAAAGTGCGAGGTAATTAAAATATGCCACAGAGCAAACTCATACATCGTCAAAAAAACCAAAAAAAAAACAAAAAAAAAAACCAAGCGAATGATCCATGGAGTAAATTTTGCTGAAAATTAACAAAATGTTAATTACTTTTCAACGCCAAAACTGTTGTCATCAAGGCTTGAGCAAATACCTCTCTATACATTCATTAAGAGATGGTGGTGCTCAATTTAAAGTGCGGGATACTTACATTGTAGACATACAAACATATATACATATTGTTAAGCTTCACCCCCACCCTTAGCACAACTCCTCCTCTATTGCTGTAGGCTGTTTAATGAATAAGTGCTCATTAATAGCGGTTGAACATAATGAGTGCAAATTCAGCGCTGACAATGATTAATTGTAAAACTTTAATTTATCAGTGTTTACCTTTCGGTTTGAATTTAGAAAGCAAGAAGTAAAATTTAATGGAACATGTTTAAACAAAGTTGATAAGAAGCTTAAACTTGTTGGTGTTCATTAAGCTCAGCTTCATTCCACATAACTGTGGTGGCTCAAGGCTGTATTAAATCTCTAACCATTCAAATAAAAAAAAAAAATACCAGTGTTGTTTTGGACAGGACCTCTTTCAAAATTTGAAAATCTTGAAAGCAATTATTAGCAACTCAGCTGCTTCCTTCATCTTGAGATTATCCTAAACAAATGTTGAGTTTTTCTTAGAACTTGTTTATTGTTGCATGCTAAGTTAAATGACTCTATAGATCTCTATAAGAAGTTTATTGAGCTCAATTAAGCTCAGTAAGTTGAATAATATACTTGATTGAAATGCCCTCAAGAGGTGGTAACCTTTCTGGTAGTCAATTACAACAGAGTTACTTTATAGAGAATCAAAATAGAAACTTTAATTTACTTGTATTTAACACACATGATCCCAACCCAAATGAGAAGGTGGTATACGAACGTGTCCATATCCTTTCTTGTTTATCAAAACAAATCGGTTGGAAGGGAAATTAAAAGAAAATAAACAAATGAACAAAAACCCTGAGGAAGGCAGGCATAAAGGATACTTCTTTAAAGGTTGGGGTATTTTTTTCTTCTTTCTTTCGAAATGAATCCAATCTGTGTTTGTGGTTTATTTGCACCAGGTGTTTATATATAACTTGGGTTTTGAGATGCGAAATATTTATGGTCTTCACTCAGTTGTGTGAATTGGTAGGAGCAGTAATGAATAGTCTGTATGCAAATATAATATAAATGATGAGTTTATATCCTTAGGCTTCAAGTCTTTGGACGAAATGTTTATTGATATCTTCAGTAACTTTGTTTTTTATGATATTAAAGTCTTGAAATTTTGAAAACAGACTAAATTTTGTAATATCGTCACATATCTGTTTGAAATTAATTCTAATCAAACACAAAAGCTTCATCGCTCCTCGCACTTAACCGCCAAACACTTCCACTGCTGCAAATGGCACTGATCTTGATAGCTTTAGCAGATCGGAGCTAATAGTGAAATGCAGAAAATTGAATGAATTTTGAGTGTCGCGAGTTGAAACGTGGTTGGAATGTATGACAGTGCAATGTTATAGTTTTTTTAGTAATTGAGTAGACATCGATTGCTCTTACGGAACGAAATAGCAGAACCAGGAAGAAGGATATCTATTTTTGGATATAAATACAAAGACCCATAAAATGGTCTTGTACGCAAGGAAGCAGGGTAAGAATCTTTACGTGTCGACCACCTCGAAGCATGGTTGATCGTTTGATTTTACAGACAGTGGATTTTTGGGTACAACAGCTACTCGAAGTTGCTCTCCTTCGTTAGATGGCACACTTAAGTTAAAGTTTGATCCTACACACACGTGATGAAATGCTTGTGGATGAGTGAAAGGCACCTTGTAAAAAATTCTGCTGTGAGATGAAAGAAGAGGAAAGGAATAATTTATCTAAACCTTGGTTTGAGCAAGCTGTGATGAAAATGAAACCAAAATTGATCACCATTTACTTAAAAATTTCATAACACGGTTTGGGTTAGTACAGTTCCCTGCAAGCGCGGGGCCCGTAGCAAATCCTTTCAAATAGCCCTTGATCTTCTATGGGCTCTTAAGTGTAAGGTGATAAAAATATAATTCAATACTCAATACGTTTATTTGCTATCTTTAGGTTACAATTTTGTGGGTAACTAATAGTGTAATAAATTACTATAGGCGCTGTTAGGCTCTGACAAGTACAAAAAGCCTGAGATGAGATTTCCTGGTTTGATGGGAAATCAACAATTAAGGACTGATGATACTACAAAAAAAATTTTGTTAAATACATATTTCAAAGCTTATATTTAATACAAAGTATATTATATTTTTAGGAATAGCTAGTGTTATATTTAATCAATGGTGTACTTTAAGTAATGTTAATATTTTTATTTTATATATATTTAAATGTTTCCTTATTATTTTTTAAACTAACTTTTTGAGATTTCATGTGGGCAAATTTAGAAATAATCAGCCCTATCACGAATTCCATCGTAATCGAAAATGTGCTACGATCCACGAAAAATCTATTACAAATTCCATTCGCAGTGGAAAGTCGACTACGAATTTCGAAGTTCGTGAAATTTGGTATCACTAATCACTAAATCCGAATTAACTGGAAAATCTCCATCTTTTTCTACGATGGGTTGTTTGTGTCGGGATCGAAGAATAACGCTTGTTTTGAATCGTTTTGCTTTTAAAAATAATTAAGGTATTGCTTTAAAATGGCAAAAACAACAAATAAATCGCAATACGAAAGGCTTTATGAATTGTTGAAAGAGAAGCCCGATATTGCGCAAGGATATACGAAAGCTCCAAAAGTAGAAGTAAATCTTTTCTGGGAAAAAGTTAAATGCGATTTAAACGCTCTTGGACCACCTTCAAAAGAAGCTTCAGTTTGGAGAAAAGTAGGTTACAGATTTACTTAAAACAAATGTATTTTTAAATCCTTCTGAAAACTTTTAGGTTTGGTTGGATTGGAAATCCTATATCAAAAGGAAACTGGTCGACAACAAAAAGGAACTCAATGCAACTGGTGGTGGAGAGTGCCGGCAACATTCCTTATCAAAGCTGGAGGAAGGAGTCATTAAACTGACAGGACTGCAAACTTCCACATCGGGAATAAGAAACGTGTATTCCTTTGGTTATGGAATCTCTGCTGAGCTTGGGAGAGCTTCAAATCAGCCCGAAACTGAAAATGTGGCTTCTGAGTTTGATGAACCACCTGAAGTAGATGTGTCCATGTCATCCGATCGTGGCACTTATCGAAAAAATCAGTCCTCAACTCAGCTAAAAGGCGATGATACTGCGAACCTCTTAAGGAAGCAGATTGAAATGCAAAACAACTTTTATTTAAAAACAGAAAAGTACTACGAGGAGCAAGGAAAACGTATGGAAGACATTGCTGTAAGCTCAAGAAGAAAATACAGAGCAATGGACAAATTGTGTGATTTAAAAAAAACAGAAATTGAAGAAACACGAAGACACAACAAAATACAAGAGGAGCTTTTGCAAAAACAAGTTGAAATAAAACTTCAAATGCTTCATATGGAAGAAGAGAAGCTGAACCGCGACTTCCAGGATTAGAATATGATTTTGATCCGTTTTAAAAAAGTTCCTATGGCTATTATGTGAAAGGTTTAAAATAAGATTAGTTTTTAGCTCATAATAAATTAAAAGAAATATTTATTTTCAATAAATTTTATGTTTCATAACTTTATTCTTATTTTGCTAAACAAATGTGTTGCAAATACGATCTCTTATAGTGTTTGCAATGTTTTGGTGATTATTAGAATCACCATTGCCGTTATTTTCCTGTGGTCCCTCTTGGTTTTCAATTTCAAGGGAAGGAATATTCGTATAGTCCAATACGCGGTAATGTATGCAGATATTATGCAACGCACAAACCACATTAATAATCTGTGCCGCTTTTTGTGGACTGTAATGAAGTTGACGTGCATCTAGTATACACCGAAACCTGTTTTTCAAAACTCCAATAGCCATTTCCACAACATTCCGTGTTTTGCTGTGCCTACTATTGTACATACTTTTTGGACTTCCAGCTTCAGCACAACGATACGGAGTCATCATCCAAGGTTCCAATGGATAACCAGCATCACCTTAGCGAATCACAAATTAAATGTAAAACATATATGTATGTACTTACATCTATTACTACTATACACACCTTAAATCCAAGTATTCCTTTCACCTTCTTGATATTTTGATTGGAAGTATCGTTTTGCGTTGCTAAGGTTCCATATGTCAGAATCATGATTGGCACCAGGATAACGTGCATCAACACTTCTTATTTTTAAGTTGTTATCACAAATCTTAAATGAAATTGACCTCTATAAAGATCATAAGGTTCAAAGTTGATAAATTACTTTACCAGCATAGCATTTATGCTAAAGCTTCCTTTGCGGTTATAATACAAACCTTTTTCTTCACTTGGAGCAATTATATTAATATGTGTTCCATCGACACACATAACGACGCCTGGGAAACTCGCCTTCATATAGAAGTCCCTTTTGGCAATATTTTTTTCAGACTCGCTCATCTGGATTTGTATCCACACAGGACAGAGCCTTCTTTCCAAAACATTCAACCTGCTAAAAATCGCATAACAGCTACAAGCCGGCAAATCAAACTAATTGAACACGAAAACACCCCCGGATCCAACTCATGTTCCAGCTCGTGTAAGACATATTGGAATGCCGGTTTATTAAGTCGGAAATTTCTTTGAAATCTGTAAGTTTTTAATTGTCCAAAACATAAACAAAATTAAGATCAAAATACATACATATGTATGTACCTACGTTAAGTCGTCCAAGTCAAATGGATTACAAACATCTCTAAGTGCTTTCCTCTGAATTTTCAGATTGCGCTTTCGCCTGAATGACTCTGTTCGACCAGCAATGATTGCGAAGGCGATTGAATCCATTTTTAAACACTTTTTATTTTATTTGTTCACTTTATTGCTCAAGAATTCGTAAATTTATTTAAAATGTTTTTCAATAATATTCACAAATGACAAAGTTTCACATAAAACAGCTGATTTCGAAAATGAGAATGAGAGCGGCATATAAGGCAATGCCTTTTTGGATTCCATTCGGAATTCGTGATATAAATTTGTCGTAATTCGTGACGTAGCTTTCGATCGGAGATTTCTTACGAATGGATTTCGTGATAGGGCTGAATACTATTCTTATCAATTACTCTGAGCAAATCATATTCTATATTCATCAAAGCGAGATAATTAGGACGTTCTTGACTCATATTGTTCCTCAACTCATTTTTTATGCGGTTTAATGTCGAAAATGAACGTTCGCCACTGCAGTTTTTGGTTTTTTTTAAGGGCACTGCCGCACTTAAAGGGTCGAAGTTACATATTAATACATACATGTTTGAACAATATTTTGCAATTTTCCCCACAACAGAATATTCGTTACAACTGAACTTACATGTAAATAAGTAAGGTCACGTAAAAAAATTTTTTTTGCGGTGACCGCGATTTTGTCTTCAAAAATTATCTGCAACAAAAAATTCAAAAAAGCATCGTTAGATAACATCTTTTTCTGGTACTTAATCGCTGGGATTTCAAAAATTTCGATTTTGGAATTTTTGGTGACCATTTAAAAATAAAGTTGGATTTTTACCAAAAAATAAAATAGGTTCTATTGAGAAAAAATAAAAACCTCACGATTATGCACTTCATATTAACAATAATTGAGCAAAATTTGAGGATGATCGGTTGAACCGTTTTTGAGTTATCGCGATCACCGACTTCAAAAAAGTAGTTTTGAGATAATCGCATTAAAAGTTTCAAGTTAATGTAAAACATAACATAACACGCTGTAAACACGACTGCTTAAATGTACTACCGTTAACCGTCGCCACTATATACAATATACTGTCTACATCTGCTTGCTAAAAGTTGTCGGTAAGTTCAAATGTAAGCATTGTTGTATCGTGTTCACTCACCAAGTTGCACATACTCGAACAAAAAGCGCCAACTTTAAACGGCAGTAACTCAGAAACTTTGAGGTAGTTAAGGACTTTGTCTACCTAGGCGCCGCTATTAATTCAGACAACGACACCAGCGCTGAAATCAAACGAAGAATAACTCTTGCCAATCGCTGTTTCTTCGGACTAAGAAGGCAATTGAGTAGTAAAGTCCTCTCTCGAGCGAGCAACTAAAGTGTCCCTGTATAAGACACTTATCATCCCGGTTCTTATATATGGCGCAGAGGCATGGACCTTGTCAAAGGCAGACGAGAACGCTTTAGGATGCTTCGAGAGAAAAATTCTTCGGGTGATTTTTGGTCCCATCTGCATAGATGGAGAGTGGAGAAGAAGATTTAACGACGAATTGTACGGGCTGTACAGCGACACTGACCTTGTCAAACGAGTCAAGGTCCAGCGGCTTAGATGGCTGGGTCATGTAGAGCGAATGGACACCAACGCTCCGGCCCGGAAAGTCTTCGAATCCAATCCCGAGGGACGGCGCAGTAGAGGAAGACCGCGACTCAGGTGGCGCACGCAAGTAGGAGAGGACCTCAACCAACTTGGCGTGCAAAACTGGAGGCAGCTAGCTAGGGACCGAGCTGGCTGGAGAAGCATGTTGGTTGAGGCCCTAGTCCGACCCGGACTGTAGCGCCACCTTAAGTAACTCAGAAACTATTCGTCAGATCGAATTGAAAATTTCAGGAGATATTCTCCAGATGTTTTAGTAATTTTTTTTTTTTAAATCGATTTTTTTTACCGTCCAGGTGCGACAGTGCCCTTAAATCTCTTCTGATGTAATAGATTTTAGCAGTGGAAATATTTCAAAAACACTAGTTTGTTTTTGATATGTTTTAATGCGCATGTCTAAAGCAGATAATGTGTTATCATATAATGATACCAAACACCTCAATTTCAAACTATTCACCGGGTGTTTTTTTTTCAACAAATTATTTAAGTGTACTAGAACCGCTAAAATCGTCGTACATAGGTACTTTGTGTTCAGCTTGCGACGGCGACGTCTTGAAGTCTGTTACTGATATTCATGACAGCCTGTCAGCTCTTTGGCTTGTGCTTCAATATTTGAAAATGTAGATCGCATTGTTTGGACATATCCATGTAATGATTCGTGAAAAAAATTAATACTTCTGTTCAATAGTTTGCAGCGCACCTAGCAACTAAATTAAATGAATGTGCAAGACAGGGAATGTTATCTGCATTCTTATTATTTCTTTAGTTTGTGCTTGCAGGCCACTGTATTTTCCGCTCATAGCTTTGTCCACGAGAATCTTTGATATCAATTCCATTTTTACTTAAGAAATCTAGTAAACTTGGGGCGATTTGTTCAGCAGTATGGCTTTCCATATCTAAGAACTCAAAGTGTCTCTCAACTGGCCTAGAAGGGAAAAGTTATTGGTT
Organism: Melanostoma scalare; assembly: GCA_949752695.1. Classification (NCBI taxonomy): domain Eukaryota; kingdom Metazoa; phylum Arthropoda; class Insecta; order Diptera; family Syrphidae; genus Melanostoma; species Melanostoma scalare. The sequence continues at coordinate 207,214,284 of OX456985.1, read as the reverse complement.
TTACCCCGTTTTGCAAGTTTTCAATAGATCTCGATGTTTTGACGCCCTAAGAAGCTTTGCTGACTCCTCCTGAGAGGGTGTCACTATGTCTTTATGTGTGTGTGTGTAAGTATGAGACCCGCTTATAACTTTTGAACGTTTAAACCGATCGAAACCAACTAAACCGCGTTTCAAAGAGTTCCTCCAAACTAGATCCTAGATTTCCTAGATTTCCTTTGAACCGATTCAGACCGATAGATTTTGAGAAATCCCAACGAAACTAAGAAAACATTTTTTTTAAGCGGTTTTTTCGGAATAACTTCTAAACGGCTTTATCGATCGTTATCGATCGATATCGTTGGATGCCGAAATCTGTTGATTCGTTCGTGAGTTGTCATTGCCGAAAGTAAACTAAAAAAAGTGTCTTTTTCTGATTTACTTCGGAATTCCTAGTTCGATCAATTCAAACTTAAATATCCTTTATAAAAATCGCGCTGATCGCCGCCAAGAACGTGAAAATCGGTTCTTTCATTCAAAAGTTTTTGCGATTTGAAAACTCAACAAATATTGTTTTATTAAATCTCTATCAGATATATTGAGTCCCTAAAACAATCCCTAAAACAAGCAGTGGCTAGACGTTATTAATGGGAATGGTTACTGCATTGGAATTAAAAAGACTGATAAACTTAAATATCTATAGATACTTTCAGACAAGTAGCGAAGCAGCTTCTGTTGAAAATATCGTGTTAGCGTTGGCTGAAGAAGTGAGGAGAAAAATGCGATATATTCAGTGATCTTTAAATGCTCTGTTGGCAGAAGAGAATACTTTACACAGAGGTTGTGGATCCGTTTATCACCAACTTTTGACAAGAGTATAGAAAAATTGTAGCCGATAGCCTAGAAAAAGATCCTCATGCAACATCAGGTCAACATCTTTGTCTAATATTTATTGTGGTACCTGTGGACTAACGGACAACGTGTCTGCCTGCTAAGTGAAATCGCCATGTTTGTAACAACGAAAAAGAAGGAGATAAAATGATCTTTCGTTGGTAAGTCCTCCATTTCAAATTTAGCGGTTCACACGTCTCATTCAGAGAAATACGTTCGTCCATTAATTTATTATTTTCTTTTTTAAAGCATGAATCAGCAATAAATAAAGCCCAGCCTTTAAGATTACAAAGTAGTCAAACAATATTAAATCACAATATTTTTCTAAAGAATCTTAACTTCACGTCCTCCAAGTAGCCATTCTTCTTGAATGAGATCAAATTATTTCAAAGTCCCGTGCTCTACAAATCCTCCTCCAGATCAAAATTGAATGCTGACGTATTTCAAAGTAATGAATCAGTCCTTTTCATGTCTAATACCTTCTCCCTAACTGACAAATCCATCAAGTCAGACTTAAAAAACGAGTTGCAACATAATCTCCCCATCATACTCAAAGGCAGAAACTTTCTACCGTAGTTGCAATAATGAATGAAAAACTTAAACAAACTCAATTCCTCGACACAATAACAAAAATCAACACAATAAGCGAAATTCCAGCTGGATTTACAATACAACTTTCAAATGTCACCATGAAATAAAAGCATCCACCAAACACGTCTTGATGCTAACAATCTTGCATTTTTCCTCCTCGTGTTCGTCTTCGTCTCTGTCCACACAGGAGGTATGGAAGGAACAAAGATCAAATATACAACATCATCCTAAGCTACATTATAGTAGTTTCCACAATACGCAACAAATTTAAGAACAAATCCTTTCCGTTTGGTGATGCCTCTGACAACGACGATGCTATTGCCAAGATGAAACTTTTTAATTAAATATAAAACTTGACAGCCCAGAAAGTGGACACACAGGAAGGATTACAACTAAGGCAATTCACAGAAACTTCTTCTACTTTTCGAGACATGATATAAAGTTTTGCATTACTACAGATATTCCCAGGACTCTAGCTCACACACGTAGATATGTTAAGGATAGTTTGGTATAAGATTCGTCCCAAACAGAAATGCATCAATTGCCAAAAAAACAATCCGACCGATAAAGTTGTCAACAAAAATAAACTTGTCAAAGTTGATCCTTCAAAAATGTCTATCTTCTTTCTCTTTCTCTTTTTCCAATCTCAGTAGGACAAGAATCAGATGCTTGAATGTGCATTTCTGCCTTCAATTAAAAATTTAAGCAAAAACAAGAAAAGAAAAAAGAAACAATACATCGTAGTGCAAACTTTGTGAAAAGCGACGAATTAAGTCATCGGAAATGGGCCATTCCCCAGTGGCATCCTGAACATGTGCAAATCATTTTAAGTATCCTCTTTCTTTATCTAATAGGAACATAGGAGTTTTCCGGAAGTTCACCATCATTTGCCAGCTGATTTTCACTTGAAAATGGCTTAAAAAAAAAACACAAGAAAACTTGCAAAGAAAACTTTGGCTATAAAAGTATGAAGCGGCAATGCTCTTTTCAAAAGAGGCGGCAATGGGAGGTGGTGAGAAGAAGTTTTTTTTTTTGAGTTATTAGCATACTTCTTCTCCAGTCGTGCCATGTGTGGCACAAGGGCTTAGTTCTTGAATAGATAGTTAGGTTAACAACATCTAAATTTTGAGTGAACCTAGGGAAAAAAATAAGCACGACACGAGTTATGAAATAAAAAGGAAACTTTTCAAAGTTTCGTTAGTATATGTAGGTAGGTAAGATTTTCATTTTTGAAATTATGTCAACCTTAATTTTGCATTAGCCAAGGATATCACTTTAGAGGAGGGGCTCCTCGACGTTATGCTGCAAGGTGCGGTTAGTTTTAAAGTTTTTTTTTAGTCTAAGGAATTCAGATATCAGTCTGGGATGTCTTGGAAACTTTAAAATTAAAGTCTGAGAAGTTGAAACAGATGCAAAGTTTTGTGATATATTTTTTCGTGTAGAGGCTTTAGCAGATGCGAAGATTTAAAAATTCTAGCGAATTTTTTTTAGACATGAGAACAGACTTTGGTATGCTGTAAGAGCTTGTTGCACTGAAAACTCCAATCTGGAGATAAACTTTAAGTTTTTGAGACTATCTTCCCGAATCATCTACAAGTTCATTTGGCAAAGCAGTACTGAATGATGGAAAAAGCGGTATGATTATCGTTGCAGTTATATAGCTTTTTCCGGCAGAATGATAATGTGAAACTGCTTAGGGCTTGTAGAAATCTGAATCAAAAAGTTTTGGGATACAGCTCAGTTTGACAATGCCCCTATAGTTGGAACCAATAGATCGAGATCCAGATTTGTAGAGAGGTAAAATGAATGATTTGTATACAGAATCTCCTTTTTAATTTCAGGTTTTATAGTTTTTTAATTTCCGCGATTCAGCTCCGAACCACGGACTAAAAGAATATCTTTTCGGTCTAATCCGCTTTTGTGGAATGTGTAAAGCAAAACACTCAAACAAGGTTGAATAAAAAATATCCACCATGGATTTTAAGTCCATATTTTGGAACTAAGCGTTCCAGTCAATGCCAGAAAGAGTATTGTCTAGCCATGTGTAGTCAGCTGATTTAAAATCAAATTCAAGTATCAAATTATTAGTTGTGCAATCATTCTTAGGAGCTGATATTTCGAACAGAAACTCGAGGGCTGGATGGTTTTTAAGTTTATTAAGAATCAGCTCGGTGGACAAGAAGTCCATTTGGATCATCACATAAAATAAGATCCAGGTTTCTCTTAAGTTCGTTCTGAGTTCCACTAAACTGAAACAAAGAGAGGGTTGCTTCTTTGGCAAGTCCTCCGTTAGTATTCATTGTCATGAAAAGCGCTTTCTCGATTAGCCGTTCGGAACCGGCAGAAAATTGTAGGTCTCTTCCATTCCCTCACAAGGCATGGTTGTGAGAAATGCGCTAGGCCCAGGGGCTCCTCGCTCTGTTGCGCCACCCTATTTATTTATTTATAAGACATCCCAGACTGATATCTGAATTCCTTAGACTAAAAAAAACTTTAAAACTAACCACACCTTGCAGCATAACGTCGTGGAGCCCCTCCTCTAAAGTGATATACTTAGCATCTGATTCTTGTATATTTCACCACATCAACATGGGTTTTTCGTTGGAAGATCCATTGTTTCAAATTTAATGTAGCTTACATCAAACACCTTTACAGGAGTCGCGATGATTTCTCAAAGGCATTTGACCAACTGAACCATCGTATACTGATAAAAAAGTTGGATCAACATGGCTGTGATAGTTCTCTTCAAAAATGGTTTCTTTCATACTTGAATGGTCGACTTAGGACTTCTCCTTTTTTTATTATACATAAGTGACTTACCTCATGTGCTTCTTCACTCAAAGATTCTACTCAACGCCGACCGACGCGACGGCGACGATGCCAAGATATTTTTATCGTATTCAAATCCTACGGATTCTTCATATTTACAAAACGGCTTTGATGCTCTTCTGAAATGGACTGCGATTAATAAACTGTCACTGAACTTTTCAAAGTGCAAGATCATGACTTTCTCTCGTAAGTGGATTTTGTATTGAACGGGCAGTTACTAGAATGATGTGAAAAATTCAATGATCTCGGAGTGCTCTTTGATCGAAAGCTTACTTTCAATGACCATATTGACTTCGTAGTCAACAAAGCAAAATCAAGACTGGGAATGATTAAGCTTTGGTCGAAAGAACTTTCCGACCCATATGTAACAAATTCTCTTTATGTTGGACTCGTACGAAGCTGTTTGGAGTTTCAAATTTGGTCGCCTACATATGCTACCCATATTCAAAGGATAGAATCAGTTCAGAAACAGTTCCTGCTATTTGCACTTTTTGTATTTGTATTTGTATTTTGTATTTATTATCTTAAAAGTAATTTAACATCATACTTCAAGATTGATCTTATAATTAAGTATTTAGATATTTAAATTACAATTGTAGTTCATCACAATAAATTTGTTCAGTAAGTTAATGTTAAGAAAAAGAATAAAAACACTTCGTGATTTAAACTGGAATGATCGCTTTTTACTTCCACCATATCGTCATAGGTTATTGTTGTTACAAATGAACACACTAGAGGACAGGAGGAAGGTTTTCAATTACTTAATAACGTTAAAAATCATCAAAGGAGAAATATCGTCACCATATTTACTTTCCCTAATCAAATTTAACGTACCTACCTGTCGGACTCGAAACTATACACCTTTACACGTCAGCTTCCAACGATTTAATTATTTTTAGCCAACGAGCCTCTGACAAGATGCTGCAGAAGTTCTAATGATTATTTTTCTGTTTGTGATTTTTCAACTACTGATCTATCAACATAACATTTGTTAAATTATTTCAAATTAAATTTCATTTAGTTAGTTTAAGTTAACCATGACTGTTAGTTTTTTAAACTGTAGTTAATACAAAATAAATAAATAAATCAAAATCGACTTTGCATGGGGCATTAGCAAGTTTCCCGATGATGACTACACTGCCATCTCATTTAGCTGTTCTGAATCGGAAACTATTTGTGGGTGCCTTCCACTCCTCACCAAGAAATAGTTGTGAGAAACGATATACCAGATATTCCGACCCCTGGCGTGCAGCCTATCCATTCATGCTTGCTTTTCAACTACTGATCTATCAACATAACATTTGTTAAATTATTTCAAATTAAATTTCATTTAGTTAGTTTAAGTTAACCATGACTGTTAGTTTTTTAAACTGTAGTTAATACAAAATAAATAAATAAATCAAAATCGACTTTGCATGGGGCATTAGCAAGTTTCCCGATGATGATTACACTGCCATCTCATTTAGCTGTTCTGAATCGGAAACTATTTGTGGGTGCCTTCCACTCCTCACCAAGAAATAGTTGTGAGAAACGATATACCAGATATTCCGACCCCTGGCGTGCAGCCTATCCATTCATGCTTGCTGCTACGAATTTAAGGACTTCTCTCAGAATACAGAGGTTGTGTAACGCTAACGCTTATCCTTACACTATTCACTCTTAACATATTAAAATCGGATTTTAAAAGACCTGCATTTAAAATAACTTCACAATCTCCATAAATTTCTCTTTTTTGAACACGCAACGTATAATAATTAAGTCAGCACAATGAATAAAATTCCATTTGGCTCTCACGTCTTCAAAAGAAAAAAAAAGGAGCACCCTCAACCCAAACTCTTTCAATTTGGTTTTTGTGTTATGTGCTCAGTGTTCAACCCATTTTAGGTACAGGTTCATTGCAATTCTGTTTTCTGTTGTAATAAATGAACACGGTGACGTCCGTTTGTGGGTGGATGGGAGAGAAGCACTAAGCACATTCCAATACACAGTCACAATTAAAGGGTCTTGTGCCTTTTGCATTTTCCTCAACTCGCTCCAAACCAAACCCGCGGAGTCGTCGTCCACCGCAAACTTAGTGAAAAATATTCATGACGTGGTGGTGATGGTGGTGGGAGTGAAGAACCCTTTTAGTTTTAGTATAACCTTCTTTCCATTACTCCAGGCTTGCACACCACCTAATGGGACCACAGAACCAACGTGAGTCTGTTGTAAAAGCATCGTGTTCCCTCTTCTCTTCGCAGTACTTAGCTTGAAAACCGCATCGCTTTCAGGGGTTTCTTTTTTTTTTTACTTCTCATAGATGCCTTTTGTTTGGGAGTAGACTAGAGTAGAGAATATGCATAACGCTTTGTATGCTTTTGAGCTAAATGTTAATATAAATGTCCTTACTCCGAAAAAGGACATTCACATTGCAATGAGTTGAAAAAATGTACCTATGTCACACACATGAACTATAGAAATTTAATTCTATGGACAAGTAGCTATAAAGAGTACCTAATGTGCATTAGCAGGGCTGGATTGAGTGTGTGTCAGCCTTTTGCGTGGATCACATGTAAATATAAAGAACGTTTTTCACCTCAGAATTGTTCAGAGAAGATTTTGTTGTCAACATTTTTTAAAGTTCCTTCACACGAAAACGTTTTTGTAGTTGCGACAACGTCAAAAACGCCTTTCACAGCATTTCTTTCACTTCGACAATTACAAATGTAGGGAATCGCCGCGGTGTCATTCTGTTGGCTTTCGGAGAGCTTTTAATCAAATGGCTTTGAATAAAGTTGTATCACTAGCGAGAACTATTTTCGTGATGGTAAGCAAAGCGACAATTAAATCACTTTAATGTGGAGGCCTTGTGGGAAAATGGTCACGCAATCCACCCCTGTGCATTAGAAAGAGGGTTGGATAGAATAAAATGTTACTGCAATGTGATGTGAAGTCTCTGCAGGAACTAGTCATGAATGAGAAAACCGTGAGGGGTTGAAATTGATGGTCTAATTATTTCAAGCAGATATTTTCTCTGAATCGCGTTGTTGGTTTTTCTCTTTAAGACTCTGACAATGCTACGTTTTTTGTGTAAATACTAAGTACCTATAAATAGGTACTGTGTAAATACTTTTTAGCAGTAAAAGTTTTTGAGTTTGTTGCTGTCTGCTGCGGTCTATTACGAGTCACGCGATGCGGTCATACTCGCCACATGCGTGTCGTTTTTGTTTATTTTATTAAGTCTTCATCTGAAGTAAAAAATTTTACAACTATCGCTTTTTCCTCTCAAAAAATATTGCATTCCCAACCAAATCCAAAACCCTCAACGATTTCATTCGAAAAACTAAAACCAGAGTGACTTGTGACATGAGAGCCAGACACGCGGTCAACATAACACAAAATAAAGCAAACAAAATGACGAAAAACACGCCACTCACAAAGGTATTGACACATAAAGTGAAAACACATTTACCTCCGACAAAAGGTGAACCTCTTTCTATACTTATACATACACCTTCGTATAGGAAAAGTCATGCACACATTCCAGTTCCTCACAACAACATGGACTCTTCGCACCCAGACATCCTACTAGCACATGTAGAACCATTATTTGTGTCATGCGGCAACAGTTTTTGGAAATGAACAATCATCAGCTCTTCAAACTACAACAGGAACATACCCCGATTTGGTTAAGACCCCTTGTGATGCTTTTAACACCTTCAACGTATGTATATTTGGTCGGTAATGCGTATTAAGGACTCTACAGCCTTCGCACCGTGAATATATTTCATTTCGCTAAATCCTGTTATTTTTGCCCGCAGCACTTCTCTCTATGGAGGTTGTTCTACAAACGACGAAATACCGAACCATCAAATTAAAAATGTTAACGAACTCTTTAAAGTCCTCCATTTGTCAAAGCATTTGATGGAAGGATTTTTGCGCAAAACTCCGTCTAAAACTCACAAACACTAACTATTTCGAAAATTGACTTCTGGCATGGGCACTGATGTCAACGCATGGCATTTTCGAGTGAAAGTATTCAAATAACATTTGCATAGCAAATATCTGTCAAAATTATTTTGCCGCTACTGCCATTGCCATCAGTCATGTTTTGCATATAGTGAAGATGGCGTTCGCTTAGAATGCAGTTCATCCTCATCCGGTGTTTCTGGTATCTCTGTTCCTGTCTGCAAGCTATAGTGATGTGAAATGTTTATTTATTTATTCTTTTTCCCTATTTGAAAATGGATGGTGTTGGCTTTTGCATTGTTGAGCTTGAGCTATAGAATTCAGATTTTGAAATTTCCACGAACGCTCGTTGGTGGTCTGTCCATGTTCCCCGATGGCGTTGAAATCAGAGATTTTGACTATGGATTAGATCAGTCAGTCAAGTGGTGAAATGATATCGATTCGCATAAATTGAATCGGGAACAGGTAAATAAATGTTTATAATATTCGCCTCGGGGATTGCAATGGTGAAACGGATTTTTCATCAAGTCATTATACCTACAATGGGGTAGTGGTTTCTCACAGCCTTTGGATATCTGATTGTTTACAGTTATTGATAAAAGTTTAGCCATTGTTGGGAGAACAACAGGGCTGTTTAAATTTAATGGTCTGAACACTGCCCGAAACCGACATTACAAAAGGTACATGCACGTGTACTAGAGACCTATTTATGTGACTCAAAAACAAAAAGTCTGTGCTATACATTTTACCAATTACTAGGAACTAAACGTTTAGTGTAGGAGTAATGTTAGTCTGGAGAGGGGAAAGTTTGGCCACGAAATGTCTGTGACTAGTCAGTTTAGATCCATTGTTGGTCATGGCTTAGCACTTTTCTATGAAAATATATTACCTTATAAGTAGTTTTTGTAAATTTAATTTACTTTCAATATTTTACGCAGAAAAATGTGAAAGAAAATGTGAAATCCTTTTACTTTGCCTCAAACGTAATGAATGCTATGCTATTACAGGGATATTTTTTAAATAAAGTGCAGAACATAATTTAAATGCTCAGGTAATTGTTAAAAAAATAAACTAGGCCAACTTTAAACTTTTCTCTCCGGCTGATTCTATGACAGCAATTGATGTTGGTGGTTTAAAATTTGTTTTTTTTTTTCTATGAATATCCTGCTGGCTAAGGTATTTTACTAAGTGGCTACTTAACTGCTGCTGAAGTAACAATTAAATCAACAATATTGTACCTAAGCTGTACTGTAATCAGTCAAATGGCTGCTCCGGCTCGTTCCAAGGACTCTATTTTTTTTTTCGAAAGTGTCTAAATGCACCCCGTGGCGCGGCATGGGTCGTGTTAGGTTTTGTAACACGGCTTTATTTGAGGCATCTTTGACGAAAAGGGTTTCTTTCGGTCAATCTGAAATGAGTTTATTGCAGTCGTTTGTGTTGAGAATGTCATGGTATTGCCTGAATTCGCTCGAGTCTTAAGCTGTTATTGGTTTTTTCATTGCAAAATTTTAAATAATTTGAATTTTAGTAGCAGAACTTAAAAAGAAAAATAATTACTTAAAATTCGCGCTCGAATAAAATAAACTTACTATAAAATGATATTATTCCAACTTTACATTTCAATCAAAAAACTAATAACATCTTGAAATTAGCGTTAACTTTGCAACATTAGAAGATTTTTAATACGAACGACTGCAACTCATGTTAGATTGTCCAGTCGGAAATTTTTTCTATCAGCAATGGTATTTTTCATTCCAAGCTTCAATATAGCATTGTTTGTTGGGGTGGAACATACTTCAACAAAATCCAACCCTTATTGATCTTACAAAAATACGCTGTAAGAAAAGTTTGTCGTAAGCCAAAAAGACATCCTAGTTTACCTTTGTTTCGCGAGCTAAAAATTCTTCCCGTGCGACATTTGTATTGTTTTAAAGTGCTAAAATCTTTTTTCATGAAATCTGATAATCGTAATTTTCGAATTATTTCTAATTATAACTTACGAGGAAACTCTTCGAACATATTGACAGTTCCTTCATTTCGGACAACGGCGTTTCGTAATTTTAATACCATCTCATCGCATCGTCTTTTTAACAAGCTTCCATTTTCGTTGAGAATAATTACATCTCCTGGTATATGTACTAGTCAGTTAAAACTATGGTTTTCAGAATTGGATTATTCAAACTTGGAATCTTTTGTTTCTGATACTCTGGTTTAAGAATTTGTAATTTTTCTGCGAGTTTTATATATTATTGTATCATATTACCTATTTTGTTTCTTTGTACTTTGCTTAAAGTTTTTCTTTTTGTACTTTGATAACTTTAAATTCTAGTCTAATTCTAGTCTGAGGGTCACCCCACCCATAATATTGTTTTAATTAGATGTTCTAATATTAAAGTGGCATTCAAAACTATTTTAATTACATTGTAATTTGAATACAGAATGTTACATTTTTCTTTTATATTTTTGTATTTATTTATATTGCAATTTATTGTTATCATTGTTATCATATCAATTTTATAAGAGAAAATAAACTGTATCTATCTATCTATCTATCTATGACTTAGTTGGTTTCGTGTTAAACAAACTAACACGATCACAAAACCTCTTCTCCTCCTTTGAATTACTTAAAAGATGGTGTTGAACAAACCTTTTTTACCCGTCAAATGGTGTGTTAGCTTGTGTTGAGTGCATTTCGACACGTCCATTTTTATTATTGGTAGGTACTTAAAGACTAGTTTTGCAATCGTGAAAAAGATGATATTACGAAGACAGAAAATACGAAAAAAGTGGGTCCTACAATTCTATCAGTCTGTCGGTCTGTCTGTACGTATATGGATCTACAGCCTGAACAGCTTGACCGCTTTCCAGTTAGGGACTGTGGGGCAGCCTTCAGAATGGGTTTTGGAATTGGGTCTCTAGGTCTTGAAATAGCGGTTCCTGCAATACAACTTGTACTATGACACCTATTTTTCTCGAAAATCACTCTTACGATTTCAATTAAAGTTTGTGTGACAGATTAATTTTTGATTGTCTTTCTTATGATGTAATTTTTTCTAGGAAGAAGCCTAAGAACGTTCCGTTTTCTTTCGAAACCGACTTTCTCGTTAATGATTAACACGATTTTGACGAAATTTTAAATTCAAAAAGTCCTAGCTTGTTTAAGAAAGATTGCATATCAACATTTGTAAGACTTAAATTTTTAAAATTTTTATTAATTTTCAAAAAAAAATGATTTTATTGAAATTTTTTCAATTTTTTATTTATTTCAGTTTTTTATTTATTTCCAATTTCTTGTAAAAACATCTTGCGGCAAGATATCTTAACTTGCGTACTTGATTTAAAAAAACTGGTTTTGTAAAAAATGTAAAAAACAACGCTTTTATCTTTTCTCTAAAAAACTATTCTAAAGATTAACTCAGATTTTTTAAATATTTTTTGTAAATTTATTCATTTTTTATAATTAATGTTCAATTGGTAACCCTGTACCGCCAAATATATTGTGAAGAGTGAGTAGGCACTTAAGCCTTTTACTCAGCCTCATGGTTTTGATATTGTACTTAGTACACAATCACAAGTTCGTGCAATCCATTTTCAAAGTTTTTCATCAATGTCTATGTCCCCGATAACTTTCGTTTTTGTGGTTTTGAATTCATATGGGAGGCATTGGGATAGACTTCATCGATCGCGTTACCCTAAAAAAAAGTTCAGTCACAAGATCTTAGTGGCCCATTGTGATCGGTTCATCGAGAAATGACTCGGCCTAAAATCTTTTCAGTAACCCAAAACTGAATTTTAATGAATGAACTTATAATGAATAAACTATGGTTATAGTGTACGTTATTCTTGAGCAAAGTGAATGATTTCGATTCCTTACATCACAAAAGTTCAAAAAATTCTGCCAGTTTCATAATTCCTGGGCGGGAAAGTACATCACGACGAGCCAAAAAAGTTTTAGTTTTGCTTAGTTTGACTCTTTCACAATACCGGCAGCTAAATAGTTGCTGCTAACCAAACCATTTCTTGCTCTCAGTCAGTTGAACTATCAAAAATAGTCCACTAAAACGAAGTACAGGGTGGGAATCGTGCTACAATTTGAAATTTAAATAACTTTTTTTTAATCGATGTATTTCATACATTTTTTAATTATTGGATTAAAAATAAAATTTTATTTTAAATAACTAATGGTTTTTAAAGATGATAGACCGCAAATGATCTCCACGTTCGTCCACGCATATGCGGCACCTGAAAGAAAATTGTTCATTGCGGCCTAAAGGGTTGCCGATGCAACAGCCACGATTGTATCCTGAACCCGAACATTGGGGGCTCGATGATACGGTCTTCGTTCGATACTTCAGATTCGGCAAACAGGTTCACCAGCCTCATAATGTTCCATCTACTCGGGGGAGTATCGCCAAACTCCCTCCGTCGACGGAAATGACGGACTGCAGAGCATGGTATCGCTGCACTATCCAAATACATTTTTCAGTATTTTAAGCACTCATTTTGATAAATCTAAACAGTAGCCTATAAAATAAAAAAAAAATAAGCCGATTACTCACACTGAAAAAAAATTATTACGTTTTTTGTTTTTCTTAGCACGATTCGTGCGCCACCCTGTATTAATAAATACTTCATTCACCTTCTTCCTTTGGTTTCCCTTTCAAACGTTCAGTAAGGCCAACTGATTGTTTGAAAAGGATTTTTCATCCAGAACAATTGCGTAGGTTCATTTGTTTCTCTGCAGCAACGTCATAACGTCTCTCTCTTTTTGATCGCTATTTTACAGACAGTGCTCCAGTGAAATATCCAGTTGCATTCCGCCCCTGAAACAGTTCAGCCGCAATATACGCCTCGTAAGGAATACGCATCAATTCTCTCGTCAGTTTAACTTCGTCCAGCCATTATCTGTCCACCCAATTAACACTTCTTGTTCAATAACGTTACATTTTACTTTCCCCACAAAAGAAGGCTTACCTGGCTGCTGTTGAGTGAATGATAGAAATGACAGTGAAAACACTTGATTACTAACAAACGTGGAACACGGTGTAAAAGCTGATCTGATTTCTTGGTTTTCTCTCCGATCTCTAAACATGTTTCATGTTTCACCAACCAACTTTCACAACACTTTGAGAAAATATTCCTATTGGACGCAAAATTGACTACGAATTTTAACAATCCATTGCTGAGGACCAATGGCCTAATTTGAATGAACATACACTTCATTCCAATTTAACTCTTATCCAGAGTAGGTCAGTTGGTTAGTTAGTTTCGTTTCGCTTTCTAATTTAATTTGCATTTGGGCTGCTGCCTTTAATTGCTTTGCCGAGGCTTTAAATCACTCGAAGCAGTTTTCGGATCAAATCAATTTTCTTTCGAAGTGCATTCTTCCCCAATTAGAAAGACTCATTCTTGCTGTTCCCTCCAGAATTGAGAATCAATTTTCGTGTGTTTTTTTTTTCTCAAGTTATTCTCCACCGAACTTTATGAGCCTCTGCTCTTTAGCTCGTCATAGCAAACACAATCTCAAACGTTCAAGCATCGAGTTCAACACATGAATCTTATATTCCTCTTGTCCTCATGAAGGATATATTGTCCTTAAGAGTCTCTGGTTGATGACCGCGTCATCGTTTTCTCATCTCATCTTTGCTGTTGTATGGTATGAGTACATACATATAGCTGAGCTTGAGGGGATTGGAATTTCTTAATTGAAATTTCCACATGAAGAATTTTGATTTTATTATGAATGTACATTGTTGTAGGTAAAGTGTAGAACGTTTAGGTGCGGGATTGACGATATTCGAAAATGAGATAGAACAGAATGGTATCTACTTTGGAAGAAGCTTAAAATGATTTAAAATACAAAAAGAGACAAACAAGAAAGAGAGATCTTGGAAATTATACAGACAGAGAGTATGATGGTTGTTTCTATGAAATTTCGTATAGGTTGTTTGAAGTGAGGAAGAATGAGTTCGAAGGAAAAATTCAAAAAATTTGCAGAGCATTATATGCACAAAGACCAGACCAAACCAGACAACAAAGGTACTTGATCAAAATATGAGTTTTGTTGTTCGTTATGATTTAAATTAAAAATTGAAATACAAGCCATATGGGTATGGACAAAGTTGTTGAGTCGTTTCGAAATGACTATGAAATTCAATTGGATGTATAAATAAAGCCTACATATCCGTAATTTTTGAATTTCTGTGAGTTTTCTACCATCGATTTCATGTCGTTTTCTTAGAAATTTGATTTCATAAACAACATATATTACGAAAGGAAAGATGGTCGTAGTAAATGATTTAATAATAAAATGGGTCCTTTTTGCAAGTCCTTCGTTAGGAAATTCGTTGCCATGAAAAGCACTTTCTCGATTACCCGTTCGGAACTGGCAGAAAATTGTAGGTCCCCTCCATTCCCTCACAAGGCATAGTTGTGAAAAATGTACTAGGCCCTGGGCTTAGTCCTTAGGACAGAAGAACGAGTTCTTCTCTGTTTTTTGGTTCGGTTGTCAATATTTCTCGATTCAACCGATCTTGATGAAATTTAGCAAAGGCTTTTCGAAATACAATGCACAGGAGATGTTTTGACTGAGTTTTTTAACTATTTGTTTTTTTTTTTATAATTAACACGCAATGCTAAAAAAATAGGAAACTGGATGAGGATTTAAAAGAAGATACCGGTGAACGTTGCTTTTGAATTTTTATGGATCGTAATGTAGGGAAAAACAAAGCCTGGTAAAGCATTCCACATTCGGGTAGTGCGACTAAAATATGAATCTCTGTTCTTGACTGTACGCCCGAAGTTGGGATCGAGGTAAAACTGATGAGTATTCCTGGCGAGTGTTTCAGTTTAAATTGTTTCAGAAGAGGAATGGAACTTGCTATTTCACTAAAGTACTGTTTGCAAAAAAGCGAAAAAATAGAGCAAGGCATCTAATGTATCGACGATGTTCAAGAGTATCAATTGATTCTACGATCGAACTATCACCTATCAACCTTATCCAGACACAGACACAAAGTAGTTTTTGGAGCAGCTGACCAGATTTGAGAACTATACTCTAGTTTTGGTCGAATGTAGGCTTTATAAATAATAGTAGTCAGATCAGAAGGGTTGAAAAATTTCCTGCATCGCACACTGGGGCCCGCTGTATGGAGAGCGTGCTCAAAATGCAAAATTGAGAATGACTCTTTTTCCCAAAACAAATGTTTTGTTGCAAAGTCGACAAGATTGTCTATCAACCGGTAAAATTTCAAGGTCAAAGAGAGGTCAAATGAAAATCAGTGTGAAATGTTGTGTTTTAGGCGAAAAAAATTTGTGTTGTGATTTAGAGGTCGATTTAAAGTGCAATAAAAATCGTTTCGCGTTGAATTACGCTAAGTGGCGATATGACACCGATTGGTCAATGTCAGTAGATTATAAAAACGTATTTTGTAAGTATCAAAAACGAAAACCATGGAAAAAGAAACAAGAAAGCGAACAAATTTGTAAAAATATTTTAAATACACTTTTTTCCAATTTGCAACACGGGCTTTTAAAACTAAGTATGCAGTCTTATAGTGCATACCTTCTTTTAATAAAAACTTAAGTTAGAAGTGGAAGCCTCTGTTTCAATTGGAAAAAAAATGTGTTTATACATTTTGCACACCAGCATTCCTAAAGTTGTTTTGGGAAAAAGAGTCATTCTCAATTTTGCATTTTGAGCACGCTCTCCATACAGCGGGCCCCAGTGTGCATCGTCTCAAAAACCATAAGCACTTTACAGCATTTTTGGCGACTTCAAATATGCTTTCATTCCAACGAAAGCCTTCGTTTACACACATACCAAGTACTGTAAGCTTATCGGTCTTTTGGAGTAGGTACTATTCATCGATAATGGCGATGGGGGGATGTTGAGCCTTAACGACAAACGACAACATTGTGTTTTATTATTCCATGAAACAATGCTGTCAAGGTCAGAACTCAATGAGCTTATCAGCCGTTGGACATCCCATGAGTAGGGACATGAATTTGGAAACGAATATGAAAAGCTGAGGGTTGAGTCGTTTTCATAACAATTGAGAGGATTAGAACTTTCAGACAAGAGATCATTTATGAAAATGAGAAAGAGAGTGGGATACAAAACGGAGCCCTGGGGCACACCAGCATTCCTAAAGTTGGTATCAGACTTGAAACCATCCAATACAACTTGTATTAATTGCTTCAAAAGGAAGTTACTAATCAAAAGAGGAAGTGATTCGTCTATGCAAAAAGTACGCATTTTCGATAAGACAGCTTGATGCCAAACTCTATCAATTGTCTTAGAAATACCAAGCACAATAATCTTACTTTCTTCAAAACAGTGTAAGGATTGTTTTAACTTATCGGTGAGTTTTACCTTAAGTCACCTAAAGTCACCAGTGGACCTTTTGCTACGAAAGCCATACTCTCGGTGATTGAGAAGATTTCGTTCTTTTAAATATTTCACGAGCTGATTGTTTATTAACGCTTCTATGACCATGGTGAGAAGGGACATTAGTGCAATTGAACGGTAGTCAAAAATAGAGGAAGATTTGCCTTTTTTAGGGAACCCAGTTAAATGCAGTCTTCCATGTACTAGAGAAGATCCCAGGAGAATGCAGAAGATAGAAAAGATTGCGTAAAAATGTCTGCAAAATTTTTTTTTTCTTTTCCTGTTCTTGTTTATGGTCTCAACTAAAACAATTTTTTTTTCGTTCACTTATGATGTGTTCGTAAGAAAACAAGTCTTCAAAAGTATTGAAATTTCGAATTAAATATTTTAGTTTTTATGTAATGTTTTTTTTTTTTTAATAGGTCTTTTTTTTCTTTTGAAACCTATGTAACCCCTTAAGTCTCAAAAATGGTACTATTTTATAGGAACTGTTTTTGCATCGAAGCCTTTCGTTAAATATTGTCGTGTTAGCTTCAAACTCATTCTAACGAATTTACTCCACAATCTGTGCGAATGATGATAATATAGCGTGAAGAGCTTGCTTTTCCAAGAATCCTGGGAGTGGATTCTGTAACGTTTTAGACGACTATCGTCTGAATTTTTGGCACTAAAAAAACGTGTTTAAGAACGTTGAAAAGTTGCAAAAATAGCTTTCCACCAACCAATAAAAGCAAGATTATATGAAACAATCTCTTAACGATGCAATCTACGATAGACGATTGAACGATAATCGTCTGAATGTTACGGAATTTGCACGCTGTTTTTCAAAATTCCGAAAAAGTTTTGAATGTTATCATTTTCATTTTATTTTAGCTTTCATTTATTTATTAATATTCAATGAGCCTTGAGACGGAGTCTCATTTACGGCAAAAAAATTTATAAATGATATACAATAAAAGTAACGATTTGTAACAACAATTACAGTTTAGTAAAGAAAACTGGTAAAATTAATTAAAGAATTACAGATTTAATAAAAAAAAATTCTATAACTAAATGACAAATAAGGAGTTAAAAAGCAAGGCTGTGTCTGGATTCGAGAGATAATCCATTAAAGAACGGATGAAATTATTTAAAGAACTTAATGTTTTTAGACGATGAGGTAATCACAAAGAATGATCGCCGAGTTTGCAAATTTGTGCTTCTTGGAATATTTAAATTGTTTGTGCGTGGTGAGACTGAAAATTCGAACTATCATATTTCTTATTTAAATTGTTGTGTTTATCTTCCTTATTGACCTCAAAAACTAAATCTTTTTTCTTTTGAAATATCGCGTTTATCTCTTGCAAGCTAAATTTCGTGTCTTGAGAGTCGACTTGTCATATCTCGTTCAATAGCGCTTGGCACTTTTCGTATTTGTGCTCAGCATTTGAAATTAAGACTTAATCAAAATTGGGGTTTTGATATCATTAGCTGAAAGATGACGTTAATCTCATAGACACATTTTCCGCTGCCACGGATCGGAATTACGAAATTAAACCTGAAATAATCTTATACTTTACAGTTTTTTCCAAAAATGTGGTTTTTAATTTTTTTCAATTCCTATTTTCATTTATGTATTTTTTTTTAACAGGCCTGTGCGAAACACAAACACTAATCAAAAGCGAGTAATAAAATTAGAGAAGTGTTACCAATAGATTCTTAAGCACTCCTACATTAGAGTCATTCATATGGGGTTAGGGTCAAAATACTGTATGGGTCATAATACTGTATTTAAAATACTGTACCTCAAAATACTGTATTTCAAAATACTGTATGTACAAAATACTGTATGGTCAAAGTACTGTAAGTCAAATTACTGTATCTCAAAATACTGTATTTGAAGTTGCTGTAATTAGGCTGAAAAATAAAAATTGTTTCTCAAAACAGTTTTTATTTT
Organism: Melanostoma scalare; assembly: GCA_949752695.1. Lineage (NCBI taxonomy): Eukaryota > Metazoa > Arthropoda > Insecta > Diptera > Syrphidae > Melanostoma > Melanostoma scalare. Next base: position 207,195,724 of record OX456985.1, on the reverse strand, counting down.
TCAGCCTAATTACAGCAACTTCAAATACAGAATTTTGAAAACAACAACAATTTTTCTTTACCATAATAATCTAATATACTTCCTTGAACAATTACATGTACCTACATATGATAATTCATTAGTCTTTGAATTAATTAACAACAAAAACAAATGGTATCTTCGTCTTTTTTCTCTATTTCATTTTCTCCTTCTTAATTATATGTATGTATCTCTCTCACATGTTAAAATGAATTGTTTTGATCATAATCAACAACTGCATTAGCAATTGCAACAGACAAATTAATCAGTCAAAACTAGCACGCGTTCATGCATTCAGTAGATGTTTAAAGGTTTGTGCAAATTTAAGTGTTAAATGTTATTTTGCTTCAAAATGAATATATCGATAGTGAAAACAAATAAAGGAATGGATGTTTAAGAATGGAATTATGCAAAAATACAGTATTTTTACAAACAGATTTTTGAGATACAGTGTTTTGCTCATACAGCAACTTGGCATACAGAATTTTGAACAACAGTATTTTGATCATACAGTATTTTGTACATACAATATTTTGAAATACAGTATTTTGAAATACAGTATATTAACCATACAGTATTATGAACATACAGTATCATACAGTATAATACAGTATTTTGACCATACAGTATTTTAAAATACAGCATTTCGACCCGCTCCCATTCATATGCGATCTTTTTTCTATGAACATTCTGAAGAAGATTGGACGGCTTTTAAAAACCATCTACTTTCACTGTACGAGTATTACTACCACCCAATTAACAATTAATAACTTACCCTTAGGTTATCAATATTGTTTCAGTTGTAACCAAATCAAAGTTCATTTATTTTCATTATTTGAGTACTATCAAGGTTGGCCCAAAACATAATCAACTGACTATATAACGTAAACGGCCAACCTTCAAATACTATTTAATATTTCATTATCCCTATCTCCTCGATTGCCATCCAAATGATTGATAAACTATAATTTCACAATCATATCTAATTAAAGGCACCAATTATACACACAGTATCAACACAAGTTTCAATTTAGCCCTACACAAAGCAACTCCTCCAAACAGTAATAAAACAAGTAAAATCGAATTTTGACCTCTTCGCGTCCATCGGCCCTCACAATTTCACAACAACTAACTATCAACTACTACTATACAATTGTTAATGTTGACAGAGTAAATATTTGCAATACCCTGTGGATCCATTCACCCAAATCCTTATGCTGCGTTGCCTTCGCACGGCTTCTCCGGAAACTAATTACATCCCACCATTAATTATTCAGAACACAGACCAGAATGCATTATAACGTTTTCAGTTTCGGTGAGTGTACACTGTACACTACACAGTATTATACTAACCGCTTACACTATTGTTGGCCCGTTATGGCGAGCAGATCCTTGTAGTTGAAATTTAAGAATCTGATTCTATTCACAACCCCCGCAGGCGATATTTCCTTATTCATAAGCATTGATTTGTTTCTGTTTGATTCGAAACTGGTTGATGAATAACTTAGGACTTTAGGCACATGCAATGAGGTCAAAGGAACTAGTATAACGTTTTGATTGATTAAACATCTATAGTAGGAACATGTAAGAGTTCCCAACAACTCTATTCGCTCCACTATGGAAATTAAAGACTAATCAGCGGGATTTCCCTTTTTATTATTTGATTGGCACTTAGAGGGGGCAATTTTTATGTTCTTTTTTTTGTATATTACAGAGTGCAATCTTAATTAATGGCTATTCACGCCCCCTCTATAAAGTTGAAATAACTGACAGTTTGTTGGTGAGTGAGGGTAATCTACCCGAATACGCAATCAGGAGTCATAAAGTTAAAGTTCTACTTGGAAGATGGCGAAGGCAATGGCAAAAGCATTTTGGTTTTACGATGGTCAAGCAGATCAAGTCATCAAGATGTTGTTGTAGTTTTATGGTGACCACATAAAGTAGGAATGAAGAAACTTTTTGATAGAGGCTTCCACTAAGTTAAGTGGTAGAGCGATGAAATGCAACATTATGAGAAAATATTGCAGCTCCTTCATCAATTGGTTCTAGGTATAGAAAGAGTATTAAACTTGGTCATGCCATCTCAGAACGCGTGTTCTCTTACGATGCAATAGAGAATGAGGTTGGTCGTAAGGTGTTCTTCGGCTAACTAGAATATAAATGAAATTGGATGGAATTGCACCCCAATGTCGAAGAAAAAGTTTTGCAAACTCTTTTCAAAGGCCCAGTCCTTCAGTCGATTTCGTAGCAAAAACGATAATTTATTTCATATATTTATTTGAGTAGATATATACAATAAGATACAATATCTTTTTGAATAGTACAATCTTAACAGTTATTTGTAAAAGTGTGTTTCATTTGGTTTATAGTTGGTTTATATCCAAAGACAAAAAATTAAATGAATCATAAAAAATAAAAAGGAAGAAGAATATAAATGATTGAGTTCTCAGAAGGAGAAAGATGAAAAAGAATAAACAAAAAAGAAATGAAATCATCACTACCTTAACTCTGCAAAAAATTGAAAGAGTTTAATACAGCTAATCATTCTTAAAGATCGCGGTAGAGAGTTCCACAATCGAATCGCAGTTATAAAAAATTGGCGTTCAGATATTAAGAACGTGTATCGTAAAGGTGCAAGATATAAAGCTCTAGAAGACTGCGAGTGGCGTATTTTATTATAAAGGTATGGAGGCTGACGTGTCTGTATTATATTATTCAGTAAAATTAGAGTTCGAAACTTGAAAAGATTTTCTAAGCTAATGCAATAGAGAGATTTTGAGAAATAAGAGAGGTGGTTCTGTGTCTTTTGTTGTCATCAACACTTTAATTCCTTCTTAAGCTTGTAGTGGCAACCTAATCCTTTTAATACCTTCTATTAATAGCCTCACCACGTAGCTGCAAGTCCTGGAACGAATGTCCAATGTCATTGACTTTTTCTTCCTTTTGGCTTTACGAACATCGCGATCTGGAAGCGATCACAACTCTCCCACTATTTCTATTGTATTATGGAACCAAAAGTATATACCAATTCAATCTTTCGACAGAAATACTGAAACCAATGAAAGTCAATTAATTTATGCTTAATACGGCGCTTATGAGACGTGCAAATTGCTGATTTTGATCAAAAATCCTCCAGACTGAAGAGGGGTACTTCAAGTCAGCTATTTACAAACAAAATAGCCTGATAATCTGTGATACTATTCAGGTATTTCCACAGCTACAAGAATAAGCCCATATCAGTAGCAAATTAGTACAAATTATTAAATTGGCTAAAGCGGATTTGTAAAGTGGCAAATGCACCTACAAAATTTGCTTGCACTGAACAAAAAAACACTTATTTTCCATTAAATTAATAATTTACATCTCGATAAGCCGGGATTGTGCTTTTTTTTATGACTGTCACTGCATTATCTACCATTTTACCATATGCATGCAGTGGAGTTGTGGCATATCAACATCATCGACATGGTGCGTCGCGTCATCCTTTTGGTATCATTAAAAGCCCCTTAATTGCATCGGCCTCATTCAGTCCAAAAATTAATTAATTAGTCCAACTTTGGTTGTACTGGTGTCATGGATGGACTTATAAGTCTAGGAACTCGAACTTTGGAGTGCGGGTGTAAAAATTGTCAAAAAAAAAAATTAAAATTAAAAAACACACAGTGTGTTTGTTGGAATGCTTTGCAGAAATAGTACACATGCAGATGAACAGATAAAATGGCTGTTTTCCGACAGCCATCTAGCGTAAAAGGATTTGATAAGGTGAATTTAGCCAATGAAAATTTATGATTTTCTAAAACTTAAATGAGACATAATTTGGTCTTTTGATGATATAAGAACAGATTCTACGCGACTGGATAGAATTGTGTATTCTCAACCGGTATTTCGCTTCATTGAAGGCTAGGAGAGTTTTTTCCGATAGAGAACGTCGTATAATCTATACAGAAGATATTGTTAAACTGCATTCCTTTTTTCTGTCAGAGCCATAAGTTTGAAAGTTTAATCATAATGATTCTCATCTGGGGTGTTAGAAAATAAGGATATTTTGATAAATAGAACAGTAGTTTCAACCAAAGTTGTATTGTAGAGCACTTATTTTTTGTGCCGTTTCCGTTTTGGAAAGTCGATGATTTGGCACAGATATCGCTTTTTCCACGTAGCAGGGATGAAACTTGATTGTATGTGAGACTATTTTCGGGAAGCTAAAATATCCTCAGTTCTTTCATTAGTTGTTTCAATTCCTCGTACTGCATACGACTTATTAGTCTAGAATATTGTTGATCGTGATTCGAAACTTTATTCAATTTATAATTGGCGATTCTTTTAGTTTTTTTTTTTTTTTTTATATTTCTATCTACTTTGGAATTCCAAAACCTTCAATGAATAAATCGTCAGACTTCAGAAACTCTAATATTGTTGCAATTCATTCAAAACCTCATAATAGTACCTATGTACATTAGTAGCACTTGGCAGAAGTATCGTAAGGTAATCAAAAAACTGGAGTTTTGCTAATAATTTCATGTTTTCGTTAGAGTTGACTGCATCCTTCCTGAAGCTATGTTTGTCTATTTTACATGCATTAGCTAATGATCAGAATCTATCAATTCTTACCTTTAGATCATTAACACAATCGAACATTTTTTTTTAGGAATAAAGCAGAAGGCGGTGTACCTTAGGGGCGGATCACTAGTGTGAAGCAGAGAAGTGAGATTTCTATGATCGCTTTGTGATCAAGCTACTCGTGAAGCCAAACAGGAAGAAGAAGAAGGCAATTATAGTACGAGTATATAATTGCCTATTACCGTTACCTTCCACTTTGGGCCCTATCTTGCAGCATTGTGGAGACCAGCCCATTCGCACATCCAAATAAGTCTTTTCCCGTTGTTTTTTATATGCGAGTCCAATGCTGATTTGAGTTTTGAAATGAGTATACAGAGCGAAGCTTAAAAGTATCTGTAGAAGCTGTGGATCTTCTACCCTATATGTACAATGTACATATCAGAAACACAATGTGGTCTAAGTGTGCTAGGCTCCGTACCCTGACAACCACGTCTAACTTAACCTACTCTAGCATTGCAACCTCCAATAAGCATGGCACTTTCCTTGCCCAGCTTCATATTGACTAGCAAGATCGTTTCACCATATTTTACAGTTGATGTTACCTGATATGGCGTACGCCACGAGTGGACCACTAGAGTGAAGCAGTTAAGTGGGTAAGCTGTGATTTGTTCAAGATCGAGTAACGCCAGAAAAGGGAAAAAGAAAAGAAGATGTTACCTGGTATTTCGAAATAGTCATTTCAACTAAAATAAATTTATTTCCATTACAGAGCGACATCTACAATATTTTTTTAATGACAGATAAGCAATCTTCACTTCCTCTGGAATCAATTTTAAGACATAGGTACTGATACTTGTACTAAACCAACCGAATGATTAGCAGATTTTTCAAACTCCCGGGCTCTTACAGGGCACCATAGTGGTAGAGTGGCAGAAACAGAACAAAATTCTAAACTAAGCGATATCGCTCTGGGGTCTATTGCCGATCTGTGAAGCCGTGAAATGATCAATTCCATCACACCATCTCAGAAAACTCGATTTCCTTTGAGTTCAAATAACGGGTGATTTTTTAGCTGGTTTGGTTTTGGCAACACTGGTTTTGACAGCTGACGTGTGTTTAGTACCTTGTGTCACTGTCAAACAGCTTCAGTTTGGTTTGCAATTTAACCATGGATCGTCTTACAAATGAACAACGCTTGCAAATTATTGAATTTTACTATCTTGGAAAGCTGGCCGAGGATCCGCTTTTTTATCGAAAAATTGTGTTCAGCGATGAGGCTCATTTTTGGTTGAATGGGTACGTAAATAAGCAAAATTGCCGCATTTGGAGTGAAGATCAGCCAGAAGCATTGCAACAGCTACCAATGCATCCCGAAAAAGTCACTGTTTGGTGCGGTTTATGGGCCGGCGGCATTATTGGGCCATATTTCTTCAAAGATGATGCGAATCGCAGCGTTACTGTCAATGGTGTACGCTACCGAGCGATGATAACAAACTTTTTTTTGCCCGAAATGGAAGTTCTTGACTTGCATGATATGTGGTTTCAACAAGACGGTGCCACATGCCACACAGCACGCGAAACAATGGCGCAATTGCGAGGCGAGTTTGGTGAACAGTTAATTTCACGTTTCGGGCCGGTCAATTGGCCGCCTAGATCGTGCGATTTGACACCATTAGACTATTTTTTGTGGGGGTATGTCAAGGCTAATGTCTATAGGGACAAGCCCGCCTCGATTGACGCACTGGAAGCCAACATCCATGCATTCATTCGTGAGATACCGGCCGATATGTGTGAAAGAGTATGCCAAAATTGGACTCAGCGGATGGGCTAACTGAGACGCAGCCGCGGTCAACATTTGCATGAAATTATCTTTAAACATTAAATTGCAAGGTTCAAACTATCGATTCAAATAAATATTTCATTCATTTTTTCGAATTTTTTGTGTTTAAAAAAAAAAAAAGTTCTAAACCTCTTAAAAAATCACCCTTTACATACATAGGGTGTGACATCAGAGCGGTAAGCCTAGGAACCTAGCGCATTTCTCGCAACCATGCCTTGTGAGGGAATGGAGGGGACCTACAATTTTTTTGCCGATTCCGAAGGGCTTATCGAAAAAGCACTTTTCATTGCATTAAATTTTAGTGTCGGAGGACTAATTTCTCACGAAAGGTGATACCGGTGGAAAAACATTTTTTGTTTTAATTTGGGACTCGAACCACAACCCTTCCGCATACAGGGAGACATATTGACCATTACGCCACGGGTTAAGTGAAAATTTTAACTAAAAATTCAAAATTCTGCTGCTTTACCGCTTGCCGCTCAGTACGTTTTGGGCTTAAGACTTCTTCAGTAAAAATTTACAAAATTTGTGATATTCACATGCCTTTAAATGCACACAGTTTGACAGAATATGCCACCCGCCAACCGATTAAGCGTATGCAAATTGATAATTTATTCATTTGCGCCATACTCTGTAATTAGTTTTAAATTCCAATGTTAAATATTAATAAAATCATAACATGAAGCAGATGAGCTTGTTTTGACGATTTCGCGAATATCCCTACATTTGTATGTACGGCTAGAATGAGCTTTGCTGATTGTTGGCGGTTGTATATCATATCAGGCTTTATTTGTGGTCATTCAATTTATTTTTTGTTTTGTTTTGGATTGTTTTTCAATTGGGCAATTGTTGCAATTGAAATTCGCACTTAATGTCTGATATGAGATGAGTGTGATGTGGTTCCGGTTAAAGCTCGTTTTATTTCATTTATTTTATCAAAAAGCTATACATTTGTGTGGTTTGTAAGAAGATTGATTGAATGGAAATCAATGCAAAACTGCAAAATTAAAAAAAAAATAATATTTGCGAACTATATTAGAATTTCACTTCATTTTGTTTCAAAGTTTTCAATTGAGTTCAGAAAACTCCAAAGACTTTGGCTCTTGTGATTTCTTAAAATAATTTCGTAGTTTGCTACCAATAACTAATCTAAACAGATTATGCAGTTTATTTTGTTTTTAATCTGATGTAATTAATGCAAATGTTATTGTTATTAGCTGCGAGAAGGATATTTATTGGTTGATTATGCAAAAAATAGGTGAGAAATTGAGCGAATGCAAACCTTCACCAATTAAAGTGTAGCAAATATATTTAATTTTTGATTGTTGGGAGACAGGTTTTTAGGTGGTTAAAGATTTTGTTTCCGTGTTATGCTCGGCTTAAACTCAAAACTGTAGTTGCAGATGACGTGTGATGCGGTCGGCTTTCGGCTACAAATATTTTATTTCAGAATGTAAAGTCTACAAGATCTGCTTGGAAAGAGTACAAAGTAATCGAGTGAGTTCGATGGCATTCTTCAATAAATTGGCAAATATTTGATACTTTCTCAAACTTGTAAACATCAATCAAGCAAAGATAAATTATTTAATACGATATGATTTCCAGGCTCTTAAATGTGTAGAAGCGATTGTTGTCATGACTCTTTGCTACACTTAAAGTATGGAAATCATTGTTTCCAGGTTACTCCCTGGGACTTCAATAGATTTGAGATAAAATAAATAAATTGATAAATTATGTGGCACAACATAATGTAGCTCGGGGAACCTCGGGGCATAATGCACCTACAATTTTATGCCGATTCCGAAAGCCGAATATCTAAGTTAGAGAGTGCAATTTAATGCAACGTAATCACTCTCCGTAACTTACAACTCGTAACCTTACACTCCGTAACCTTACACTCCGAGATACTTTCGTTTAGCAGTCAGAAGATAACTCAGTTACTCGACTAACAGCTAATTCACAGTGGACCAGCAATCTAATTGGTCACACTAATATTTTAAACAACTTAAAATTCATCCCGGATCGATTATTCCATTCCCAAGTAGGTGTTTGATGTTGTACCCGTGGCGTTATGGTTAGCATGTTTGCCTGTTACGCGGGAGGTTCGTTGTTCGAATCCCAACAAAAATTAAAAATGTTTTTCCACGGGTATCGCCATTCGCGAAGAATTGGCAAGTCCTCCGATAGTAAATTCACTGCCATGAAACGCACTTTCTCGTTTATTGAAATTGTAGGTCCTCTCCATTCCCTCACAAATCATGGTTGTGAGAAATGCGCTACGCCCTGGGGCGGGCTCTTCGCTCTCTTGTGCCACCCTATTTATTTATTTATTTATGTTGGTGTGTGATATCAATTTCCAAGCAACCATTTTCGCAAGAGAAGTTTGGTAGAACCCTACTCTCTATGGAAATGAAGCCTTGTACTTCTACATAGACGAATCTAAACCCTGTGATGGTGTAGGAAGTGGAATTTTCTCGAAAGGCTGAATTTAAGGCTTTTCTTCCTTCTACATAACTTCTGCAGTGTCTTCGAAGTGGAAATTCTGGCGATAAAAAAGTCCTGTCTTGGCTCAGAGAAAACATTGTATCCTCCACGTATATTTGTAGCTTCTCGGACAGTAAGGTCGCTCTTAAAGCTCTTGCCTCTGTTTCAAAAAAATCTACTACGGTCCAAATCTGTCGCTCGTCACTAAATGAGATGTCAGAACAGTTCTACATTTACCTTTAATGGGTGCAAGATCATACCAAGAGATATACAGGCAACTGCACGGCAGATGAACTCGCCAAAACTTCCCTTCCCTTCTTCGAATTGAAACGAACTACATAGATGACAAACAAACTTTTGCTAAAGCAGGGCGCCTCTGAGAAGATGAGCACTAGATGGATGCTGAGTAGTACGTGCCTTATGAGATGACTAATCGAATTTGGCGTTCACGAAACGTTAAAAGAGCTTATTGAATCTAAATCGTCTGCATATTAGCTTCACCAAAGGTTTCTAATAGGTAGATATGCAAAAAGACTTGATATCTACTCCAATGACCTTTGTAGAAGCTGCAAGGACGAAGAGAAGGGGGAAACAGTCCAACATCTCTTTTGTTTGTACCCTGCCCTCGCTATCAGATGCAAAACTCACCAAGGTGATTACTTTTTTGTCTTTAAACGTAAGGTGGGAACTTAAGGTGATTTTGCAAGCTAGTTGAATCTGTTGCACCTATTAAACAAGTTTCGATGAATTTAAATTCAAAGCACATCAAATGCTAAATATTAAAATTGGCAAAATACTAATTTTCCAGATCTCGACCAGGTGGTTAATCGTTGATGTATTTTAGTTGTGTGTGCTTTGGTGACAGCACTTTATTCCCAAATTGAATGTCGCTTCTGCAAGTGAGATAAAAGTAATAAAATTAACAAAAATGCTGGTTATTTTTTATCACATATTTTATTGTATATTTACGTATGCTACAGACATTTAATTCTATGGTTACACTCTTGGCTGTGAGATAAACAGACATAGAAAAGCGCATCTGTTGGTCAAAACCCACATCCCACATATTGAAATGTTGCGCCACATGAATGTTATTGAATAAAGGAAATTAGAATATATCTAAATACACCAGTAACTAACTATAACGTAGGTATTGGTATGTGTCGTAACCAAAAAAAATGTTCATACTGCATTGCGGGAGGTTAAAGTCTGTCGCCATGTTATATGCAAATGAATTTGGCATTCCAGTTTTTATTTTGGATTTAAAGCATTGCTGTTCAAAAGCATAATTACAACTTATAAAATATTGCTCATTTAATAACCAATCAAAAAAAAACCAAAAGTCGAATACTGCCAAGTGTCTTTTAAAGATTTCCTCCTGACAAAAAAAAAAAAAAAAAATAACCAAGAGTCTTCAGATCTTAACTTCGATATTTTTGTTTTATTACAAATATAATTTGTTTCAAGTCGAAGCGACAAAGACTGAGTAGAGTATTAGCGACACATTTGCTTTCCTTAATGTATATTTACATATGAATGTATGCAAATATGTGAACAATCTATTTTAACCAGAGTCCGAACTCGTTGGTCACTGAGTCATTCAAAACAGAATTTTATTGATTTGAAGATTAATATTTGTTAATCCAACTTGTTTTACATGTCATAAATTTAATCCTCCACATTTGATGAGGTTTAATTTGAATAATTTGTTTTGAAATATTGAAAGAATAAAATGATTGGTATCGATGTCATGAATCTGAAGCAGGTGTTATTGTCTTGAATAAATAAATGAAACGCGGGTCTGAAATTCAAAAAATTTATCAGTTACTTGCGAAATGAACTCAATAAAAAAATCTGAATGATATTAATTTGATGGCAATTACTGTTTCTATGCGAATGCAATGATGAATAGGTTCATAATTAGTTAGCAAGCACAGCGGTGACGTGAAATAAAACCACGATGACAAATTGTAACTGTTCCAATTCGACATTCTATGACTCGCCGATAGAATGGTTCACTATTTTGGCCTTAACTAGAAAAAGCGATAATGTGAATATCTTACATCGTCATTAACTGGGTTAAAAAACCCAGAATATTTGAGTTGTTTAAAAAAAGAGTGCAAGCAGCACTAAAAACCACCGCAGAGGCTGATCACAAGTATGAGTCAGGAAAATGGTACAGTTGTGATGTCCTTGGGATCGCAATGCCTATGCCCCCGTTGTAATGTGAAAAATGGATGTTTTAATATTTTAAATTTAATAACATTTGTATAAGTAAAATTAAAAGAACAAATTTTAACCGTGGAGTACATAGAGCTCTTACTTCTGAAACCTAGTCGAACGTTAGACTTAGTTTGAAAAACATGAGTTTTGTACTCCCCGTTTATGATTCGTACAAATGTTATGAGTTGCCACTACAATACAATTTTGTCTATTTCTTCACCTACACAATATTTTCTTTTTTAGGGTCACAATCTATGTTAACCCTATTGGCAGTAGCTGTTAACAGTTAGTATAGAGTCTAACCTATAACTTCAGACAAGAGCTCTCCAGAGTATAACCTTTCACAATAGCAGCGTTATTATGTTTCATATTCGGAAGTGGTGAACTATCATGATAAAAGCGGTACTGCTCTCGTTAAAGTAAATATTACTTAGAGTGTAGCAATACCAACAACCAACAAGCCATCAGAACTACTCTGAGGTTCTTGGTTTCACTTAGCCTCCAAAACGAAACCCATGATTCGATGAAGAATGCAGGGAGGCAAACACAGCAGAACAAAAAGCACGACAAATGTTGATGCAGAAGATAACAAGGACTGCTTTTGACTAGTATAACGGGATTTACAAATAGAAAAGAGAGGAAGAACACTCAACTCTGAAAAAGAAAAGGAAGCAGCATTAGAAGCGCTAGTTTGACAAAATTGAGTAACAATCTTTCAAAAGTCTGCACAATTACTGGCTCACGCAGACGATATGGACGAAATGGGAAGAAAAAAGCGTGATGTAATATAGGTGCTTTTGCGAGCATTGAATCAGATGGGCAAAAATGGGTTTGATGGTTAATGAGGGCAAAACGAAGTATATTTTGTCATCAAACAAGGACACAGAACATCGACGAATTGGACAAAACGTCACAATAAACACACATAACTTCGAGGTAGTACAGGACTTCGTCTACCTAGGATCCGCTATAGACACGGAAAACAACATCAGTGCGGAGTTTAAACGGAGAATAACTCTTGCCAACCGTTGCTTCTTTGATCATGCCAGTCCTGCTTTACGGCGCGGAAGCATGGACCTTATCGAAAGCGGATGAGGAAACCTATGGTTGTTTCGAAAAAAAAAATTCTCCGAATACTCTTTAGTCCTGTATGCGAAGACAATGTGTGGAGAAGAAGATACAACAACGAGCTGTATGAGCTAAACCTCGACATGGGCATAGCTAGAAGAGTACACATTGAGAGGCTACGATGGTAGGTCGATGTAGAGCGGATGGACCCAAACGCTTCCGCTCGACAGGTTTTCAAAAGCATATTGCAGGGAAATCGCGAAAGGAGAAGACCTCGTCCTAGGTGGCGCAATCAAGTGCAAGAAGACCTCAACCGACTAAGTGTGTAGAGCTGGAGAGAGCTCGCCCGAAATCGAAATTGTTTGCGAAAGATGTTGAATGAGGCTCAGGTTCACCCCGAACTGTAATGCCCTCCTAAATAAGGAAGTAAGAACGAAATTCTTCTTTCAACAAAGGTTCACACTATTGTAAAATTGTAAGAAGTATATGCACAAAAAAGCATAACTGTAAGAAAAACTATTGTCGATTTCCTTTGGGAAAACAAAACCACGATTTGACGTCCAGTCAGCTGTTCTCTAACAAAACAAAAATTATTGCAAAAAACTAAATAATATTTGCACAGAAGGACCTAATTACAAATACTCTTGCGCAAAACCGCAAATATCCTATCAATTAAATGGGTATGGTACGTTTCGTCATTTTTATCTCGTTTATTGTTGTTTCGCCCAAGTTGTATCGCAATTTGTTGTTTCGCATTTTGTTGTTAAATTTTTCGTTTGTTTCGTCTATCTATATTTCGATATTTCTCGCTTCGCTTTGCATTCGTTTCGTTTAAAGATTATTTAGCCTTTTATTACTTTATATTTGGCTCGTTTCGCTTTCTATTGTTTCGTTTTTCGATCAGTTCGCTTTTGTTTATATAGATTTTGATTATTTCGCCATCGTTTGATTGGTATTTTAATTTTTGTGGATGAAAAAAGAGGCTAGAGGTGTAAAAATTCGCGCGAATTTTTACACCTCTAGCCTCTTTTTTCATCCACAAAAATTAAAATACCAATCAAACGATGGCGAAACAATCCAAAATTGAGCTGTATACCGTTTTTTTCGGTATTTTAACAGTTTGCTTAGCTTCTCATCAAACTTTATTGAAAATTGATTAGAACTTTCAAAGATATATCATATTTTAGAAGCATTTTCAGAACCAATTAGTCAGAAATAATATCAAATTTCGAAATATTTATTAAATTTCTGAAAAACCGAACCGCGCGATTTCACAAGCAATAGTTATCTGATAATGAGCGAATTAATTGAATGTCAAGACAATAGATTACCGTAGAGACAAAATGCGAAAAAACAGTTATCGAGATAAATAAAGTCTAAATAATCATTTGTAAGTTCAATGGAAATGCGAAAAAATGGTAAGCGAGATAAGAAATGCAAAGTAAGTGTGCAGCGAAATGATTGAAAATCCAAGTAACAGAAAAACAAAACAGGCAATGCGAAGTAAACAAAAATAATTGTGTCAAAAACAAAATAATAGAAAGCGTAATAAAATGTGCGAATCAATAGGCACCCCAATTGGGTATGGTACGTTTCGTCATTTTTATCTCGTTTATTGTTGTTTCGCCCAAGTTGTATCGCAATTTGTTGTTTCGCATTTTGTTGTTAAATTTTTCGTTTGTTTCGTCTATCTATATTTCGATATTTCTCGCTTCGCTTTGCATTCGTTTCGTTTAAAGATTATTTAGCCTTTTATTACTTTATATTTGGCTCGTTTCGCTTTCTATTGTTTCGTTTTTCGATCAGTTCGCTTTTGTTTATATAGATTTTGATTATTTCGCCATCGTTTGATTGGTATTTTAATTTTTGTGGATGAAAAAAGAGGCTAGAGGTGTAAAAATTCGCGCGAATTTTTACACCTCTAGCCTCTTTTTTCATCCACAAAAATTAAAATACCAATCAAACGATGGCGAAACAATCCAAAATTGAGCTGTATACCGTTTTTTTCGGTATTTTAACAGTTTGCTTAGCTTCTCATCAAACTTTATTGAAAATTGATTAGAACTTTCAAAGATATATCATATTTTAGAAGCATTTTCAGAACCAATTAGTCAGAAATAATATCAAATTTCGAAATATTTATTAAATTTCTGAAAAACCGAACCGCGCGATTTCACAAGCAATAGTTATCTGATAATGAGCGAATTAATTGAATGTCAAGACAATAGATTACCGTAGAGACAAAATGCGAAAAAACAGTTATCGAGATAAATAAAGTCTAAATAATCATTTGTAAGTTCAATGGAAATGCGAAAAAATGGTAAGCGAGATAAGAAATGCAAAGTAAGTGTGCAGCGAAATGATTGAAAATCCAAGTAACAGAAAAACAAAACAGGCAATGCGAAGTAAACAAAAATAATTGTGTCAAAAACAAAATAATAGAAAGCGTAATAAAATGTGCGAATCAATAGGCACCCCAATTAAATAGTTCGCTATTCACTTTTTTCATTTCAAACTCCTAACTGGTTAACGTCAAATGTTTTGTGTTGGTATTACTGAAAGTGTCTGTAACTCTTGCCTCCGAATCGAGATTCATAAAAGTGGGTAAAAAAAAAGTGATCTAGTGACTGCATGGAACGCTTTTCGAGAAAAAAGCTCATTTAAAAAGTGCTTTTGTGTAACAAAGGAAACCGACATAAACTGCACATTCTCCTGTTAATTCACTGATAGTTGGAACGATTTCATGTCATAATTTTCTTTACGTGATAATGAATTTTGTGCTTTGTATAAATTTTATCCATTTTCAAACCCGAATCATAGCGCATTTGCTTCAAAATGCACTCGTTTTCCATTGTCCATTCAACTCGTGCAAACATTGACCATGACACCATTTCCTCAAAATTTAGTCCATCGATTTTGTCTGCAAGTCAATTCGGCAATTTCTATTCAATTGCCTTATTTAGACTCATTTTATGCTGATTTTAAATGGCTAGGGCTGATGGCATTATGCAAAATAAAACAAGTTCTGCTCTACTTAATACACGATACCTAATTATTCTCAACTTAAATATTCAATAAATCCCACGCCAATGCAACAGAAAAGTAATAAGTAATCAGCACAAACTGGTATATTCAAACCAATGAATTTTGGATTTTAACCAAACAAATTATGTGCTAGATTCGCTCTCCATTTATAGTTTCATGTCACAAGTTTGTGTATGCCAAATTAATTAAATCTAACATCAGTGCGAATATGATGCAACGAAAAAATCTATAAATTATGGATATTCTTTCATCGAAAATATGCAACCTAACCCACACCTAAATTAATAAACTATAAGTTTATTTTTGGGTCTGACTTGTTTACCTACTGCTGGTTCCTTGTTCTTGGCCAACAAATTTTTAGAATCTAACATTTTTGCTAAGGTTGGTCATTAAAAACTCATAAACATTTTAGATAATCGAAAAAAAATTTACTAATTAGCCTTCTAAATTAGATGCTATGAACTTTTTGTCACCATTCTGGAGGAAGCATTTGCATCACGGTCGGTGGTGTGATAAACAACGGTGACGATGTCATGGCATGGTACTGCACTATCACCAAACATATCAATCTGTGTTGATTTGTTGATAGTAACTTGTTATAGATTTAAGTCTTGCTCGCCAAGAAAAACAGTCAATGACGAAAAAAGTGATACAGTCATAGCTTTTAATTTTATAAAACTGAGTTTTTGAAAGGGTTATCCAGTTTTGGAATATAGTTTAATCTATTGAAAGAGAAAA
The DNA here is from genome assembly GCA_949752695.1 of Melanostoma scalare. Classification (NCBI taxonomy): domain Eukaryota; kingdom Metazoa; phylum Arthropoda; class Insecta; order Diptera; family Syrphidae; genus Melanostoma; species Melanostoma scalare. The sequence continues at coordinate 207,179,748 of OX456985.1, read as the reverse complement.
CGTGTGTTAAACGTCACTTTCGGGTGAAGTGATGCCAAATTCAAATAATTACTGTGAACAGATGGCTTAGCATTGTCACAAATGTGACAATCTCTATCCAACTTACACGATTACTCCGAATTTTTTAACAAAGCTCTACAAAAACAACAAGAAACAAACAAATTGAATCTGAAAGAAATCAATCAAAGTAATGCTAAACGATTTGGGGTCAATGCAAAACCGAAATCTGACCACTGCTTTACCCTTTGTGGCTGCATTACCGATACTCAAGTATTTGGCAGAATTAATTTTGACAAATATGCTGCCTGAACATATTTGAGCACTGTCAAAGGTTATAGTATGTCGATGCCTTTCTCGGAGTTCTTAGAACTCATTGACCCACATCAGAAAACAATAAATGCAAAGCTTCAGCGTTATAGAAGCAAACATGTTTTCGATAAATTTAAAAAATAATTTTCTTTTTACAATAAAAGCTCCTCTTTCGCCTTGCACCATTGTGGACAGAATGTGGCTTTCCTAAAATCTTCTTGAGAATTGGTTTGAAGCTGCACCACTCTATTTATTGAAACGTTTTCCAGCAAAGGTTTCCATTTACATACAATCCGCTCATGCGCTTAAAAAAAACAACGTCGATCGACGATGCCTGAGCATCACTTATGTTGAGATCTAATTAATCTTTAAGAACAACCTTGAAAATGTTGTCTCAAAACCTTTTTTCTTTGGCAACAACTTTGTTTCTTAATTTTTTTTTTAAGTGGACAACTTTTTTTTGCCCACTGTGTCATACTCACAAATTAAATCATCAAACCATCTCATGTTGGAGGTCATAATTTAGTTTCACACCGAGTTTGGTAAAGTCGTCTTTTATTTTATACATTTAGGGGTTGGGCCCGTCGGAACCGGCTCCTGAATAAAGCAAAAATATAAACTTATAAAAGAAGATGCCATGTGCAGCGAAGCGTTAGAAGCTCGGTGTTTTTCTAAGAGAGAGGATGCTGATTAGGATGTTCGTGGATAAGTTAATTTTGGTAATTGAGAATAAATAAACAATTAAAGTGACAATTTACTAATCACAATTTGGATTTTTGCAGAGCTTCCTGTTTTTGGCTTTTGTAAGCAAAGCCTTAGCTGAGAAAGATGGATATGATTACTCAAGGCCAACAAAGGGATTTAATGATGGATTCAATAATATTGGATCGGCTTCACAATCGAGCAATCGACAAAAGCAACCGGAATATGCTGTCGCATCTTCAATACCAAGGCCAGCAGCGGTTTCAAGTGGACAACAATACAAGGCGCCAATTGTGAATAAACCTCAGAATTCCTATGGAAGTTCACAGTCTTTTGGGCAGTCAGCTAGTGTCAGTCGCCCTGTTTCAACATCTTCACAATACGGCCAGTACCAGACACAATCAAAATATGTAGCTCCAGTTGGATCCGCAACGGTTAAGCCACAGACAAGTAACAGTGCTTTCCAAGGATTGGGACAGTCGTCTTCAAAGATTGGAACTTCTAAAAGTGGACAGTATCAAGGATCAACGGTTTTAGTAACAGCGAAACCCCAGACTACGTTTGGAGAATCGCCTGGATTGTCCAAACCGACCCAATACAAATCGTCATCAGTTACTGTGGTTAGTAAGCCTCAATCGAGTATCAGTGCCTTCCAAGGATCAACTCAAACAACTCAATACAAGGCACCATCAGCTTCAGTGACTGCTAAGCCTCAGAAAAGTTCTAGTGCCTACCAAGGATTCGGTCAATCCTCTGGATCTGCTCAAACTACTCAATACAAGGCACCATCAGCTTCTGTAGCTGCAAAGCCAAGTTCTGGTGGCTACCAAGGATCCGGACAATCATTTGGATCCTCTCAAACAACTCAATACAAGGCACAATCTGCTTCAAACGTACAATACAAGGCACCATCAGCTTCAGTGACTGCTAAACCTCAGAAAAGTTCTAGTGCTTACCAAGGATTCGGTCAATCTTCTGGATCTGCTCAAACTACTCAATACAAGGCACCATCAGCCTCAAGTGGACAATACAAGGCACCATCAGCTTCTGTAGTTGCAAAGCCCAGTTCCGGTGGCTACCAAGGATCTGGTCAATCATCAGGATCCGCTCAAACTACTCAGTACAAGGCACAATCTGCCTCAAACGGACAATACAAGGCACCATCAGCTTCAGTGACTGCTAAACCTCAGAAAAGTTCTAGTGCTTACCAAGGATTCGGTCAATCTTCTGGATCTGCTCAAACTACTCAATACAAGGCACCATCAGCCTCAAGTGGACAATACAAGGCACCATCGGCTTCTGTAGCAGCAAAGCCAAGTTCTGGTGGCTACCAAGGATCCGGACAATCATTTGGATCCTCCCAAACAACTCAATACAAGGCACAATCTGCCTCAAACGTACAATACAAGGCACCATCAGCTTCAGTGACTGCTAAACCTCAGAAAAATTCTAGTGCTTACCAAGGATTCGGTCAATCTTCTGGATCTGCTCAAACTACTCAATACAAGGCACCATCAGCCTCAAGTGGACAATACAAGGCACCATCGGCTTCTGTAGCAGCAAAGCCAAGTTCTGGTGGCTACCAAGGATCCGGACAATCATTTGGATCCTCTCAAACAACTCAATACAAGGCGCAATCTGCCTCAAACGTACAATACAAGGCACCATCAGCTTCAGTGACTGCTAAACCTCAGAAAAGTTCTAGTGCTTACCAAGGATTCGGTCAATCTTCTGGATCTGCTCAAACTACTCAATACAAGGCACCATCAGCCTCAAGTGGACAATACAAGGCACCATCAGCTTCTGTAGTTGCAAAGCCCAGTTCCGGTGGCTACCAAGGATCTGGTCAATCATCAGGATCCGCTCAAACTACTCAGTACAAGGCACAATCTGCCTCAAACGGACAATACAAGGCACCATCAGCTTCAGTGACTGCTAAACCTCAGAAAAGTTCTAGTGCTTACCAAGGATTCGGTCAATCTTCTGGATCTGCTCAAACTACTCAATACAAGGCACCATCAGCCTCAAGTGGACAATACAAGGCACCATCGGCTTCTGTAGCAGCAAAGCCAAGTTCTGGTGGCTACCAAGGATCCGGACAATCATTTGGATCCTCTCAAACAACTCAATACAAGGCACAATCTGCCTCAAACGTACAATACAAGGCATCATCAGCTTCAGTGACTGCTAAGCCACAAAAAAGTTCTAGTGCACAGAAAGTCAGCATTCAGCCCAAACCGGCCGCAAAACCAGTTGTGGTTCAAAAACAATCAAAACCAGACTTATCCTACCTTCCACCACAAACTCAATACGTTAGTTCTTCAGCCGCTCCAAAGCCAGTGTTCGTCACAGCTAAGCCCCAGGCTAATTTCAACTCCTATCAATCATCATCGTCGTTCAGCCAGCTTGGTCAGCAATCATCTGTGAAGCCAGCACCTGTGACTTCTAAGTCTCAATCAAGTTTCAATGCCTTCCAAAGCCAGACTACTGCTCAGAAGCCTGTTCAGTTTAACCAACAGCCCTCGAAATCAGCTGTTTCATCTCAAAGCAGTCAATATCAAGCTGTTCAGTATCAAAAGCCTGCAGTAGCCTCAAGCCAACCTCAATACAAAGCTCCTGTGAAAGCAGCCTCTAAGCCGCAATCAAGTCTCAATGCCTTCCAAAGCCAGACGACTGCTCAGAAACCTGTTCAGTTCAACCAACAGCCCTCGAAATCAGCTGTTTCATCTCAAAGCAGTCAATATCAAGCTGTTCAGTATCAAAAGCCTGCAGTAGCCTCAAGCCAACCTCAATACAAAGCTCCTGTGAAAGCAGCCTCTAAGCCACAATCAAGTTTCAATGCCTTCCAAAGCCAGACTACTGCTCAGAAGCCTGTTCAGTTCAACCAACAGCCCTCGAAATCAGCTGCTTCATCTCAAAGCAGTCAATATCAAGCTGTTCAGTATCAAAAGCCTGCAGTAGCCCCAAGTCAAGCACAATACAAAGCTCCGGTGAAAGCAGCCTCTAAGCCACAATCAAGTTTCAATGCCTTCCAAAGCCAGACGACTGCTCAGAAGCCTGTTCAGTTCAACCAACAGCCCTCGAAAACTGCAACTTCATCTCAAAGCAGTCAATATCAAGCTGTTCAGTATCAAATGCCTGCAGTAGCTCCCAGCCAACCTCAATACAAAGCTCCTGTGAAAGCAGCTCCTAAGCCACAATCAAGTTTCAATGCTCAGAAGCCTGTTCAGTTCAACCAACAGCCCTCGAAATCAGTTGTTTCATCTCAAAGCAGTCAATATCAAGCTGTTCAGTATCAAAAGCCTGCAGCTTCCTCAAGTCAAGCACAATACAAAGCTCCTGTGAAAGCAGCCTCTAAGCCACAATCAAGTTTCAATGCCTTCCAAAGCCAGAAGACTGCTCAGAAGCCTGTTCAATTCAACCAACAGCCCTCGAAATCTGCTGCTTCATCTCAAAGCAGTCAATATCAAGCTGTTCAGTATCAAAAGCCTGCAGTAGCCTCAAGTCAAGCACAATACAAAGCTCCTGTGAAAGCAGCTGCTAAGCCACAATCAAGTTTCAATGCCTTCCAAAGCCAGACGACTGCTCAGAAGCCTGTTCAATTCAACCAACAGCCCTCGAAATCAGTTGCTTCATCTCAAAGCAGTCAATATCAAGCTGTTCAGTATCAAAAGCCTGCAGTAGCCCCAAGTCAAGCACAATACAAAGCTCCAGTGAAAGCAGCTGCTAAACCACAATCAAGTTTCAATGCCTTCCAAAGCCAGACTGCTGCTCAGAAGCCTGTTCAATTCAAACAGCCCTCGAAATTTGCTGCTTCATCTCAAAGCAGTCAATATCAAGCTGTTCAGTATCAAAAACCTGCAGTAGCCTCAAGTCAAGCACAATACAAAGCTCCTGTGAAAGCAGCACCTAAGCCACAAGCAAGTTTCAATGCCTTCCAAAGCCAGACGACTGCTCAGAAGCCTGTTCAATTCAACCAACAGCCCTCGAAATCAGCTGCTTCATCTCAAAGCAGTCAATATCAAGCTATTCAGTATCAAAAGCCTGCAGTAGCTCCCAGCCAACCTCAATACAAAGCTCCTGTGAAAGCAGCTCCTAAGCCACAATCAAGTTTCAATGCTCAGAAGCCTGTTCAGTTCAACCAACAGCCCTCGAAATCTGCTGCTTCATCTCAAAGCAGTCAATATCAAGCTGTTCAGTATCAAAAGCCTGCAGTAGCCTCAAGTCAAGCACAATACAAAGCTCCTGTGAAAGCAGCACCTAAGCCACAAGCAAGTTTCAATGCCTTCCAAAGCCAGACGACTGCTCAGAAGCCTGTTCAATTCAACCAACAGCCCTCGAAATCAGTTGCTTCATCTCAAAGCAGTCAATATCAAGCTGTTCAGTATCAAAAGCCTGCAGTAGCCCCAAGTCAAGCACAATACAAGGCTCCAGTGAAAGCAGCTGCTAAACCACAATCAAGTTTCAATGCCTTCCAAAGCCAGACTGCTGCTCAGAAGCCTGTTCAATTCAAACAGCCCTCGAAATCTGCTGCTTCATCTCAAAGCAGTCAATATCAAGCTGTTCAGTATCAAAAACCTGCAGTAGCCTCAAGTCAAGCACAATACAAAGCTCCTGTGAAAGCAGCACCTAAGCCACAAGCAAGTTTCAATGCCTTCCAAAGCCAGACGACTGCTCAGAAGCCTGTTCAATTCAACCAACAGCCCTCGAAATCAGCTGCTTCATCTCAAAGCAGTCAATATCAAGCTGTTCAGTATCAAAAGCCTGCAGTAGCCCCAAGTCAAGCACAATACAAAGCTCCAGTGAAAGCAGCTGCTAAACCACAATCAAGTTTCAATGCCTTCCAAAGCCAGACTGCTGCTCAGAAGCCTGTTCAATTCAACCAACAGCCCTCGAAATCAGCTGCATCATCTCAAAGCAGTCAATATCAAGCTGTTCAGTATCAAAAGCCTGCAGCTACCTCAAATCAGCCTCAATACAAAGCTTCTGTGAGTGTAACTCCAACCTATTTACCTCCCGCTCAGCCAAAGCAAACCTCTCAGTTTAAACAACAAGGAGCTTCATCGACTATTGCTCCTGCGGTGATTAAACCACAACCTACTTTCCAGAGTATTCCAACACCTAAGCCACTAATAATCACACCTAAACCTCAAAATACTTTTGGGCAATCGCAAAAGACTTCTTCTTTCAGTCAGTTCGGACAACAGTCGAACCAACTGCAAAGTAGTTTCAGTGGACCCCAAGGGTCTACCGCTGGATCTCAGCTTAATTACAACGCCAAGGCTCAACCAAAGCTTCCATTGGACAACTTAATGTACCTTCCTCCAAACGGAGCCAAGGCTCCAATCGGTACCGAGTATTCTTCTGGAGCTGCCCTAACTTCGTCGTTTTTTGAGTTGCCATCGGCTACTGCCAACCAAGTAGTCGATGTAGCTCTTGAGCAAAAGGTTGGAGGATTTACTAAGACTTCTCAGAGTCCTTTGTCAGACCTGTCAAGACAAGCAAATCAGGCATCATCCAACACAAATGCCCAAGAGCCGAAGGTTGAAAAATTAGATTTAAGGACAGACAGACTAATAGCTTCGAATCAAGGACAAATCCAGCAATCATCAGGCAATTCAGCTAAAACTTCAGATTTAGAGGTAATCCTTCTCAATAATCCTGAAAGAACTGTAAATACTGCTTTAAATCAAGGACGAGATGAAAGCCAACCGGGGTACTTAAGCTACGAGGGAAACTTGATTAGATCTCAGCAGTTTGGAGGCGTTCAGCCTCCACCACAGCAAGTCGTGCAAACCCAGCTGACAGTGTTTGACTCAAGTGAAACAACTGAACAGCGAAAAGCCTTGGCAGATCAAAAGATTTTAACAGTTAAATCGGAACCCAGTGCTCCCTTTGTATTCCAACACGACTCGGCAATGCATGAAACAACTGCCGATAGCTATCGCTTAATAGTGGTCGACCCGCAATACGAAGAAGATTCGCCCGTACAAGATCCACAACCCCTGAATCCAGAAGAACAACAGATTCGTCTAATTAAAGAATATCCCAGTAACGATTTTAGAGACCTGCAGCCAGGCAGCTCATTGGGTCCTCATGTAAACAAGCAATCTGATCAGGAATATAACGTCTTTGACTACGATCAGTACAGCAGGGATCCCGTTGAAGATGAGATTTAGTTCGAAGATACACTATGTTAGTTTTTAAGAAATCTACAAAGCCAAAACGAAATAAAAAAAGAACCAAAAAATATAATAAATGTATTTCTGAGGTGTTCATAATTGTGTTGGTAAGGTTGACTTAATTCACACCTTTTTTGGTCACAGTAAATCATTCGAAATAAAGTGTTAATTTGAGGACGCAGGTAGACATCAAGTTCAAGGTGAAAATTCAAATGGTGGACTCTAAAATTAATTGAGTCAATTTCAGGTGATTTATCTTCACTTATCTAAAAAAAGACGTCTTCGATCAAAGAGATGTAATTTTTGTTGTGTGTGCGAGCAATCTTGACCTTGACCGACATGGGTGTGTCTATGGGATCGCCAAAAATAAAAATGAAAAATGGAATCAACGATACTGGAGAATATTTCGCTTTCAGTTGACTCACAGTTTTATTTTTTTTTTTGTCTGGAGTCGTCGGTCGGTCAGTTGGGCAGAGATCTTTCTTAGATCAGAGATATACATATAGTAGTGGATGAATTGCGAGTAATCGCAGAATAATGAGAAATTGCACTAAATTCATGTTTCAGTCAAGCAAATTCCACAGAACTAGCTACAACAAAAAAGGAGAGTATTATTCCGCTTTGAAGCAAAGATATACAGAGAACTTAGAAACTCCATTCCTTCATAGTAATAGCTTTGAATGTGTCAACATGAAAAAAAACGGCTGAAGAATAAGTTTCAGAATTGACGAAATTGAAATTTGAAAGAATGAAACTAACCACTCTTTCGATTGTGTCAAGCAGGACGCTTTGCAACAAAAACGAATACAAAACTTGTGTATTTTGATATTTAAATTAAAAGTCCCAATGGTTATTGCATCAGCAACAAAGGTTGTAGTAAGAAGCTTGAGAAGGAAGCAGACAAATTGACGTTCTTCCTAAATTCAGCGAATGTTTAAAGCTGAGCTTAAAAAAACCATGAAGCTGTGTACTGGAGAACTAAAAATAGTTGTCTACGATCCGACAAATTCTTGCACTTTCATAAAAAACTCATGAAGGAGAGAAGGTGTAAGGTGTGTCCTAGTTTGTATCCATATCCGTATACCCGTCCGTATCCATATCCATATCCATATCCTTATCCATATCCATATCCATATCCATATCCATATCGATATCCATATCCATATCCATATCCATATCCATATCCATATCCATATCCATATCCATATCCATATCCATATCCATATTCATATCCATATCCATATCCATATCCATATCCATATCCATATCCATATCCATATCCATATCCATATCCATATCCATATCCATATCCATATCCATATCCATATCCATATCCATATCCATATCCATATCCATATCCATATCCATATCCATATCCATATCCATATCCATATCGATATCCATATCCATATCCATATCCATATCCATATCCATATCCGTATCCATATCCATATCCATATCCGTATCCGTATCCGTATCCGTATCCGTATTTGTATCCGTATCCCTTTCCACTAGAGCAAGAAAAAAGCAGAATCAAACACAATTTTCTAAAAATCGCCAATGACAGGTGGTCATCTTTAGAAACATGCCGAGTCTCTAGAAACCTTTGGCCAGATATTTCCAAGAAAAAAAACAGAATTTCTACTCCAGCTAAGCAGACCTCGGCTCTCTCTGTTGATTGGCATTCTCACGGGTCACAACTCGTTGGGTACCCACATGATGAGAATGGGCATTAGCACATCCGACTTATGTAGAGGATGCCAAGATGAGGAGGCAGAGGAGGGATCTTTCCACTTCCTCTGTGAGTGTCCTAGCTTAGCCCACACTCGGAAAAAAATCCTCGGAGAATACTTCTTCGACGAACTGGGCGACATCTCTAACCTCCCACTGAGCAACGTCCTGAAATTTACTCAGGGCTCCAAATGGTTCAGTGGGAGTTCCCTACCACAATAACCATCCACCTCTCCAATCCTCCCATTTCCTCATCCTCTGATTTCCCGGGGAGCACAATGGATCCTCGAGATCCGAGTGAGGTGTTGCCACTTGTGGCTGCACCCCCCATTCAACCTAACCTAACCTAACCTATCTCTTTCCGTATTTTTATCCTTCAAGGAGAAATGATAAAAATTCAGCGTTTCGGCGATTGTAATTTCGATGGGATCTGGGATCACCGCTTTACCACTTATCTGCCTGACACCAGTGATCTGCCAGTGGATCACCACTTGTTGACCTCATGTGTTAACCAAACGTGAGCAAGCCTTCTTGTTTTGGATTGTTCCACTTCTGAGGTCAGCGATATGCGGCTATCGTTGCATTTGTCTGATCTATCCCCATTATCACTCAAACCTCACTCATTCTTCGTAATTCCTCCCTTTCTTCGAGCTTTTTCGTTGCCAGTACCTCACTAGCTTCTGCAGCTACATCACTTTCCCCACTTCCCAACGTATACTTTATTCGATAGTTATTCTATTGAAAAATTTTTATAGTATAAAGTATATTTATTATTTCATATAAATTTCTTAACAATTATTAAATAATAGAAAAATATAAAAAACTCCATTTAATTGAAAGAAAAATATTAGAAAGGATGGCAACATTCATTATTTTTAAGAAATTAAAAAATAGAGTTGAATGCCACTTCAAAAGCTTAAATTGGGTGGGGTGACCCTTATAGAATTCATATAATTAAAAAAAAATTTTATTTTTACAAAAGTTGATATCAAAACACAAAGTAAATTGACAAAAGTAATAAAAAATTTGAAATGTGAAAGTAAAGTTAACCCAAAACATCAAAAATATAAGATTTCAGAGCAACATAGTCTAAGGAAAGAAGCCACAATTTAATGTTTTTAAAAAACTTTCCAGGTACAGTTATTGTCTTTATTGACTGAGGAAGAATGTTAAACAACTGATAGGACATAATTGAAAAAAATTATGATAAGCAGTGGTACGGAAAAAAGGAACCGATAATAAGTTTGAAAGGCTTCCACGAAGATTGTATCTCGAAATTAAACGAAAATTGAGATTGCCAGATTCATATAGAATGTTTTCAGCACCTTGAAATAGTATAAATGACGAACTGATAGTATTTTAAAAGCACTGAACAGAGAAAAGCTAGAGCGTCTACCAGCCTTACGACAAATTTTCTTAACGACATCGACATATTTCTGCAATACCAAAAGTGATTGTATTTTGTTACGATATCCCAGCAATCAATTCCATATTGTAACACATTGGAAGCAAACATTTGCATTCAACATGCTAGATGAAGATAAGCTGTAAAACATTGTTTTGGTCTTAGAGCTTATTATATAATTATATATATATATAAACTAAAAATAAAATTGGACCCAGGACAGAACCCTGTGGTCCAATTTTCTTGTATCATCCATTTTCACTCTTTGCGACCTGCTTACAAGGTAAGATCTGAACTAGTGAAGCATGAAACGCCTAAAACCTGTTTTCTCCAGCTTCCTTAAAAATATATTGTGGGTGACCATATTAAATACTTTTGTGATGTCAACAAATAGGCCAGCTACACATTTTTTCTCGTCGAGTTGTGACATTGTTAACGATGAGTTTTGTAAATAAATGAAAAGTAGTACCCGTGGTGTGATGGATAGCATGTCCGCATGAATCCCAACAGAGGCAAAAATGTTTTTTCCACGGGTATCGCCTTTCGCGAGGAATTGGCAAGTCCTCCGTTAGTATTCATTGCCATGAAAAGCGCTTTCTCGATTAGCCGTTCGGAACCGGCAGAAAATTGTAGGTCCCCTCCATTTCCTCCAAAGGCATGGTTGTGAGAAATGCGCTAGGCCCAAGGGCTCCTCGCTCTGTTGCGCCACCCTATTTATTTATTTATTTATAAATGAAAAGATTAGTAAAGTTCTTAACTGTTAAAACACTTTTTATATTTCCTCAGATGTATGTGTATTTTTTAGTTCTCTGACAAATAATTTAATTTAATTTAATTTATAAATCTCACTGACGAAGGAAGCATTGCTTCTGAAATGTAAAAAGTGTTTTAACAGTTTAGAACTTTACTAATCTTTTCATTTATTGTTAGCGAACAAAATTGTAGGAGATCATCTTCCGTTGATTTGCCCTTTAAAAAACCAAATTGAACTGGATTGAAAAACTTGGTTTTATCTAAAAAATTCATTATTATATTTTCCATAGGTTTTTCAAAAATTTTACTGAAGACAGAAAGAAGTGAGATGGGCCTATAATTACTAATTTCAATAGCAGAACCCTTTTTGAAGACATCTGCCCACTTGAGCTCTTCTGGAAATACACCCTCAAATACGCAGCGATTAAATACATATGCTAATACATCCACCGGGTTGAGTTGAGCTAATTTTTTTTGAGTAAATAACTAGAAATACCATCAGTTCCACACGAAGACGATTTAGGAAAGTTTTCAATAACTTTCAATATTTCAAAAGAAGATATGGGCTGAAAAACAAAACTTTGAAAATTCTCAGAGCGTTGGCATATAGAAAGACAACTACAACACATTTGATGGTTATGACTTGGTTCAGCATTACAACCAATATTTGAGAAATGGCAATTGAAAGCGTCAGCAATGCAGAACTTATTACAGACTACGGAGTTATCCACAAGCAAAACAGTAGGTTTCTTAGAAACAGAAGCTTTGTTCAATATGCTATTTACAACACGCCATTCATTTTTTATATTACTTTGTACAGAGTTGAATTGCACACGGTAATAGGTGTCTCGGAATATAGGAATCTCTTTTTTAAATCAGCACACAACTCCTCAAATCTCCTTCTTAATAGTTGGTTACCAGGATTCTTTTTGCATTTCAATCTATGCTTATTTTTTGTTGCAACCTTATTTACAATTGATCTGGATATATAGGGCTTTAGATACTTAACAATTTTTTTGGGAGGCGGACGATATATGTTTCTTCAGACAGTCGATGAAGTATGCAGTAGATGAATCGTTGGAAGCATACACATCATCTTCCCTTAATTCAAAGCATAAACCATTTTTAAGTTTAGCAAAGTCAATCTTAGCTTTTCTCTCAACTGACTTAGGAGGATTTTAGCGTATTCAAAACGATAACAGCAGCTAAAGAGAAATGCTGCACATTACAGACACCAAATTAATTTAGAAATAATAATGATTGAAACAAATTACTGCCTTTGGAATCGAATTTATTAAACACATGCCAAAAACATTTTTTTGTGTGCTTCACATTGACTTTTATTGTTTTCAACTACATTTTTACTTAATGAGAGCCTGAGGCAACTCTTAAACAAACTGCCAAAATGAATTTCATTCTCAAATTGATTCCTCATTTTAAATTCATGCTAATCGCTGCAGATACAAACACAAATGCCTCAATTTTTGACTCACTTTCTTTGCCTAATCGACAATATTTAAATTATTTTACATAGGTTCACAAACGAACAAGACTATAGCTGCCCTTCTAAAATAGTTTTCTCTTATTGATAAATGATGGTAACGAAAGTGAATAGATTACCATAAATAGTAACAGTTGCACCATGAAACCTATCAAAACCCCTACCAATGTGTATTCTTCACTATGAAACAAGTTTCATCCACAAGATGACTTGATCATTGCAAGAGCACACGATTGATACAACATGATTTCGTGGCATCGCACAGTCTGAATCGATAGTTTGCTGTTTAAGTGACTCCATTATATTGCTCTTCTCAAATTTCAGTCAAAATAAGGAACATACAAACGAATTATCGTCCGTCGCGAAAAAATAATGAAGAACCTTGCTTTTCAAGTAAGTTGACTTTGAAAATGTGTATTCTACCGGATGTTAATTAACTTTTGCTTATTTTCAAGTTCTACTTGGCCGTTTGTTGCCACATCGCATGGACTCAAAGCTTAGGTGAAGGATATTTTTATGGCAGACCTGGGGCTACACCACTTGCCGATCTGCCTGGGAGTAACCAACAAAATTTTGGCCATTTATCAACGCAACATCAAGGACCATCCGGAAGTGATTACTATCAACAGTTGAGACCACCACCCCAGACAAACGGGGCACCAATTCAATATGCTTTCGGTCAGCAAAATTTGCAATACAATCAGAACTATGCCAACCAACAACAGTATTCACTTAACGGTCAGCAAAATTTGCAATACAATCAAAACTATGCCAACCAACAACAGTATTCACTTAACGGACCCACCTCGAACTTTGGCGTGCCAAATCAGAATTCCTTAAACAACGCTAACTTTGGACAGTCACAATTATTTAATCCAGGTGCAGATCATCTACAGCGTATGGAATTCAGGCTACAAGGTGATAGCAAAGGCTTTAACAGCATTGATCATAGCACTGAACCAATAGTTGGTCAATTCAAGCCAGAGTTGGTGGATCTGAATAACGGAGGCTCTTTGACTAGGCGCATAACTACATGTGGTCCAAATAATAATTGCAAAACAATAGTTCTGCAATCGGATATCAATCGGCAATTGGGTGTTTTGCGTGAACAAAACAATTCCAACCAAAACCAACATGTACACAATGAATTCCATTCAAATGAAGTAGATGGTAGTAGGAGAGGCAACATTGACTACCGCAATGGTGATGATAGCTTGCGAAGGCCACCAGGCAGGCGATTGATACAGTATACGGAGATCCCACGGGACGATATCTATAATTAGAATATTTGATCTAATCTTTTGTAGTTAAATTAAAAATAAGTTAAATAAATTGAGCGTTTGATAATAGTGCCTCCAGAATTGAACTCATACATAATTGAAGTGGAAAGTGTGAACCTCGCTTGGTACTGTAGCAAATATCCGGTTAGAAAAGAAGTGGCAAAATCGTGAAAGTGGCTAAGGTGTTGTGTGAAGTGTTGGATGATTGGAACTTCGGCCATTAAAAGATGGCTTCCGGGGCTATTAAGTATTATGGTAATTGCGAAGTCGAAGTTTGAAACACTGATGCAACTATGAAAGTCGAATGGCAGCTTGAAGAGCTAACACGTCAATCAATGATAAGTGAGATTTGAATCAATTTGTTTCTTACAGATGTGGACTGCGACAGTCATTATTTAGTTTGCAGGTTGACTTACTATCGTTATTATCTTTCGATTTCAAATATTTTGAGATAATAGTGCTCGCGTTTATTTCCTGTTCATTGTAGATTACTCTCTGAAGAATTAATACGAAGAGCTATTCCAAATGGCTTTAGTCTTGGACTGTCTGCTTCTACGATTTCGGTGGATGATAAAATTCATCTCTTTATGAAAGTTGATCAAAAGAATTTTGTTCACCAGCTGGTATTGTAAGAAACAATGTGGTCTTCCTAACTACAGCAAGGTGACTCCAACTCTCAATCGAGCACCTGCTTTTTATGGTGCCGTTCAGGGAGCCAGCCCAAACTTGTAACCAAAGATTCCTGAAGTTTCTCGCTTCTGATGAAGTTGTATGATAAAGAGAGAACCTCAGAGGTTTGCTACAGCCTTCTCATCTCAAAATAAAGCCGATCTGGTTTCCGAAATGGCTATATTAAGAAGAAGATAGCAAGTGTTGTTCATTGCACATTATGATGGCCAAGGTGTTGAGTCCATCTGCCCAACCTGTAACCAAAGATTTCTGAAGCTTCTCGCTTCTTGGTCTTAGTTAGAAGCTCAGACGTTGCGACAGCCTTGACATCGCAAAATAAAGCCGATCTAGTTTCCGAAATGGTTTTTCAGAAGAAGGAGGAAAGTGTTGCTCGGTGCGCAATGGGGTGGCCAAAGTGTTGAGTCTACCTTTCATCTTTTGATGTTGGATCGGAAAAATATTCGTTGGAAGAAAGAAAGGTCTTATTTTTCTGCTGAAAATGGCCTTTTAAAGTCAGTGCAGCACTATACCGGACATCTGAAACTTAAATTCCTGGCAAAAGGCTTACTATTAAGGAATCCCATCCTGTGGGTTGTAAAGACTGCAAACGGACACTGCCCAAACGGGGTGAGGTCATCATAAGAATAATTTCTTATAGTCCAAGCAGTTAAAACATCGGAAAATAAGAAACTGAGACCATGAAACTGGTATAGGTATGGAAATTGGTAGGCTGAGAAAAGGTATCGAAAGGAAAAACAAAGAAACAAACAGGAAAAGAGGAAGCAGCTGCCCTAAAATGCAATGAGCATTTCGACTGTGCATTTACTTTAGGCTGGCAATGACAGCATGTCACACTTCTCCTTCTACTCTTAATTCTACTTCCACTTCTACTTCTATTACTACTTCAAATTCTACAAAAAGAACAAAAGTTGGAGGTCAAGCGAAGAAAATGACCCTTAAAAGTAGAAGTTGCAGTTGAAGTTGAGGTTGAAGTAGAAGTAGAAATTGAAGTTGAAATGGAAGTAGCAACTTAAACTTCTGCTTACACTTCAACTCCAACTTCTGTAGAAGTATACCTACTTCAATCCCTATTCCGGCTTCTTCTTCGAATTCGGCTTCTACTCTGAGAGTCATTTTCTTCGCTAGACCCTGAACTTTTGCTCTTTTTTGTAGAACAAAAGTTGAAGTTAAAGTTGAAATTGATGTTGAAGTGGAAGCAGCAACTTCAACTTCTACTAACCCTTCAACTCTAACCTCTGTAGAAGAAGCTACTTCAATTTCTATTCTGGCTTCTACTTCGAATTCGGCTTCTACTACAAAGACTCGTTTTCTTCGATAGACCCTGAGCTTTTGTTCTTGTTTGTAGAAGCAAAAGTTGAAGTTAGTGGGAAGTAGAAGTTGAAATAGAAGAAGTTATTTTAATTTCTACTCACAATTCAACTTCAATTTCTACTTTCATTTCTGATTCAAATTCAACTTTCGATTTAACTTCAAATTCAAGTTCAAGTTCAAGTTCAACTTCAATTTCTACTTCAACTTTTGCTTCTGCTTCAGAGAGCTGTTTTCTTCGTTACACTTTGAACTTTCGTTAATTGGGAGTTAAGTAATCAGCAAATTTGAATTAACTGACAGATTTCTTTTTTCTAAAAACAAAAACTTGGTTCTGAACTAAAGTAACGGGTGTTTTTTTTAGAGGTATAGAACTTTAAGATGGCAACACTTTTTTAACTGGCGGCCATTTTGTTTGATTTATGTTTAGTTTGGTTTGGCATTTCTACATGAATAGACTGACGCCTGAACAACGCTTACAAATTGTGCTAATTTATTTTGAAAATCATAGTGAAAATCATGAATTGGCCTCCAAGATCGTGCGATTTGACGCCGCTTGACTATTTTTTGTTGGGATATGTGAATTCGCTAGTCTACGCCGATAAGCCCGAAACGATTGACCACTTGGAGGACAATATTCGGCGCGTTATTGCCGATATACGGCCACAAATGTTGGAAAATGTCATCGAAAATTGGACCTCCAGATTAGACTACGTCCGAGCCAGCCGTGGCGGTCATATGCCAGAAATCATGTTTAAATTATAATGCCAGAAGATTTCAAAGTTCTATACCTCAAAAAAACACCCTTTATAAGAAAATTTTAAAGAAATTTGAAGCATTCTTTTATTGTAGAATCGAGTTACAGAGTAGTCCACCAGAACTTCACGGCCCTAATTCAACTTCAATTGCACTTTCCTTAACTGCACTCCTTCATTGGATAGCTAATTAAACGACCTGTATATTACAACTCCTTGTACGTTGTACCTTCCAAAGATTCTTCTCCATCGAAACACATTTGCAACTTTGAATTAGGTATCCCCGAGCAACACCAAGCGAACCAGCCAGTTTCACAAACGAAAAACGTGCCTATTTTTAATTAAACGAAAAGCTTCGTTACATCACATTAAGCTTCCTCAAAACACTTGATTCAGTTTTCCTTCCGCAATCATTCGAAATCTACCGCAATGCATTTTGCATGACATCCTCATTAACAAAGAATTCGCTTATTTTGTATTCACAGTCTAGATCCATTTATGGCCAGAGCATTTAAACCACAAGTGCTCTATTCAGATGAAGCGTTTATAATGGGGACAGCCACTTTAATACTACACAGAAACAGACATAATCAAACTCAAACAACTATCCCTCCGAACCAGACAAGACAGACAGATATTCATGCTTGCAGGCATTCCCCTATGCAATTTAACATAAGAACCTACACTAGCCTTAACCCTGAATTGTTTGGAATCATAAAGGCTTTTGCCTCAATGCGTCGGCAGTTGCTTATGTTGCTCGAAAGGATGATCTGTAAGAAAAATGCGTGAACGCATCTCATCCTCTTGCCATTTTTAAAAACTTTGTTTGTTTAGACTCCAGTAGAAGGACTTGCCACAGTCACAGATATGTTTCGTCCTTTTCTCGACTGGCATCTAAGTATGAGTACAGAAAGATTCTAATGAAAAGCATTTAGAGCGCATTTGCTATGATGCCGCAGGTTGCCTTATCACCAGCATTGTCATCAGCAATAAAAGAGTGCTGCCGTCAGACATGGAATTCTATGTTTTAATATAATATCATCAAAGTCGGTATGGTACCTTAAACTTTATAACTGAAAAGTATGAGATTGTATCGTAGTTCTTTGGGACGAATGCCAACTTATCGCAAAATATTCTCCAGCCAGTGGAAAATACTAAATAGTCCGCTTTCAACGTTTTTCTTTCAGTTTCAACGAAATGCTGGCAGCTCTGTTTCGAGCCAAGGCATCGGTTTTAAAGCCAACCAAGCAAAATGTCATGCTTTTTTTTGCGATCGCGTATATATTATATGGCAGTTTACTTACCAAGAAGATTGGTAACAGACACCTCGTTGAAACAGTCCATGCATTGAGACACGGACTTCCTGGGGCGGTTTCAAAGAAAGACAAACTCACACTCACCTATTATGCATCCACGGTACATTGAAACTCTTCTGCCAAAGTACATAAAAGAAAGGGAGCATGAATCCTTATGTACCTACCTATACATACTATAGAATCTAACATCACTATGACTCTGATTTGGGCACATCGCTTCGTCGTCGTCGTGTCTATTCAAAAGATGCTGTGAAGGGTTTTGTTTGTCATCTTGTGACAGAGTTTGTGTATAGGTGTGTTGTTAAAATGCACGGGCTTTCTGTCACCTGCTGGGACAGAAGTGGTCGTACTTATGTAGGTAAGTTTAATCTTTTTAGCACAGTCTAGGTGCCTATTCATTGGTGAAACACTTTTTCCACGGTGTACCTATTCAGTTGACTGTCATTAAGGTGTTGAAAGCACATTAACATTTTCTTTGGATTTTCTATTTATTTACTTTTTCTTAAATCTTGATGAGTTTGCAAGATGAATTTTGCTTCTTCTTTCTTTTACTACTTCAGTATAGGAGCTGTGAGCTTTGTGGGGCGATTACTCTATTGGTTTTCAGAGAGTTTGTAGAAAGTATTTGAAAATATGAGAACTTGGAGCGTATTTATAGGCAAGACATGGTTTTATTTATTTAAGAATTCGTAAAATATTACAACTTCATGTATGTGATACTTTTGACATTAAAGGGGGGAGACCATTTTAAATTTAAAAAAAAAAATCTATTTTTTTATTGCATATTTCGAAAGTATGATATCCAAAGAATCTTATGACCAAAGGAAAACTGAAAATATCGATTATTGACATAGATTGACATAGCTAAAGTTTGAAAGGTAGTGTGTAAATATATAATTTTTCGGGAGTCAAATATGTCGAAAAAATTTCCGAAAATTCAAAATTTGGAGTAATTAGGCTCACAAATATAAAATTTCGCACACTTTCGATCTTTTTAGGTAGGAACTTTGATAAATCTTTTTCAGGTCAACCAGTTTTCGATGTCGCCGGAAACAGGCGTTCGGAGAGCTTCAATAACGCCGCAATTTCGTCGGTCATCCCTTAGATAAAATTTTTTGTGAATACTGGGAAGCTCTAATAAACATTTCTCCAAATTTTGAAAATGATTGGGTTATTTTATTCCCTCTATAAAAAAAAATCTAAAAAAAAACATGTGCGTAAAAACATAAAGTGGTCTCGTTATTTCTATTGAGCAGTCCAGTAGATTTTCCTATAAAGTACTTTAAAAGGCGGCGAAAAAAGTTTTGGGGAGTTTATTTCTGCAACTATTTTACTTCGAAACTACATTTTCTCGTTTTTCGAACGACGCACTATGGGGTCTGGCCTAAGGAAAAGCGGCGAGAAATCTTTTTTTCATGGAACAGGCAGAAAGGCCAACCCTAGAATCATTACACAATCACACCTTAGTAGTAAAATGGAATAATCTTAATATGAGTGAACTGGCAATTTTATTAGAGGCTCCCAGATCCGAGCAAGCCTTCATGTCTAAACAAAATCGTCTTGGAAAAAAGATCACAATAGAAAAAGAATAATTAACAACTTATTTAGAGCAAACGAGATTGTTTTTGAGAGCTCTTCTGTTTGGTATCTATCTGTCGAAAATTCAAATTCAAATTTATCCAATTCTATTCTCAAAGCATCAACTACTTACTCCCCTTACTTACGTAAATAATCAGTACCCTTCTGGGAGCATTCAAAACCAGTCGGGTGAATTTTCTTTAACATTTTCCAAATACGGAAAAAAATTTAAAATGTTTCCTCTTTCATGGTACCTATCCTGCAATTGACGTTCGGGGATATATTTTTTTTTTCTTTTGCTTGTCAAAATGTTCTTTTGGTCCTCTTAGTTTTTTGTTTTGAAGTGCTAACTGCTTATTACTTTGGCGCGTCGGCGTCGCGTCGTCGCGACGTGCTCCGTTAAGGGGTTGTATACAGTTGGAAGGCCGAAAAAAAGCGAATTCTCCAAAAAATTTTCTGAGAAAGCTTTTAAATTTATTGATCTAAAAATTTGTACACATATTATGGTGTCTTTTAACTGTATTTTAAGACTAAGTATTAGTAAAAAATACAGAAAATATTTATTTGGAAAGGAGCTACAGCTGATCTCCAGGAGCTCTTCTCAAAAAAGACGTTTTGCGGTGACCACTATATCTCTGAACTGGATCCTCCGAAATTAAAAAACCAAACAGTTTTCGTTGAAGTAATGTTTAATCTAGTAATTAATCAAAGGAATATGCAAAATAAATTTTTTTGACAAAACGGCGGTTTCTCAAAATAAAAAATCGATTTTTGACCAAAATTTCGGCCTTAAATTGCTTATAAGAAAAAAAATTTTTATCGGTGAGAAAAAATCTTCGATTAATTACTAAAAAATATATTTGAGAAGCTCGTGTTAAAATTTGCGACTAATCGGTTTAGCCGTTTTCGAGTTAAATGTTGGTCACCGACTTTGTAAACACCATTTTGAGAAAAACGCGTTTAAAGTTTGAAAGTATTTTACATTGGATACAATTTCTTTTTCAAATTTGGGTGTAACTTTGAAAATATTTACCGGAACGATGTGAAATTTTGTGTGTGTATTCTTAAATATATGTACATTAAGAAAATAAAATAAAAAAAATCGATTTTTTGAAAATTCTAACTGTGTATAACCCCTTAATAGTATTTTTTATAGCTAAAATTTTTCTGAATTTCTTTTGCCTGCGGGTATCCGTACTAGAAAACACAACATAAATAAGCCTCATTTAAAGGCCTACTTTTGTATCATCGTTCAATTTTAAGTTCACAATTTTGTGTGAAATCGGTTTGTGTCAGTTTTCAAGGAAAACTAGTAGATAAGTAGTCCAAACGATAAAAAAGGATTAAAATTCATATCTTGGTTGTGAGAAAGTTGAAAGGACCTACAATATGCTGTTTGCCGCTCAGAAAATTAAAACACGTTTGGTTACTGAGCGGCTCCGCTTTGCCGCTCAGAATTTAGTTTCGCCGCCCACTCATTGCGTGGCCACTCCTGTGTGATTTCATATGTTTTAATTTTTTTTTCCGCTCTGCCGCTCTGCCGCTTACTGCGTGGCCGAGGCCTTATACTCTGTTTTTTGATTAATATTTTGATTTAGTTAAAAGTTTTCAAGTAATAAAGTCTCTAAGTCGAATTTCATTCAATTCATATCAACATTTTTTTATATAAATTTTTTTTTTTTTTACAAAATTTTGCCTTATTGAGGGTTATTTTTTCTTTCAATAATCAATTCAACCAAATGAGAAAATCTTTACTTGTTTTTGAGAGATAAAAATAAAATGAAAGCTACTTTTTTTCCTAGAAAATCAATTTTTGTTTTTGGTATAAGGTTCCGCTCTACGAGGAGGCAAGACCCCCCCATATCCGGCGAGCTAAGCCGTGCCTCGCGAGCGTGCCAGACCTCCAAGTAGTAGCATCCTTTCCCTTCCCATCCCTTCCTTCATTTTCCTTTCCCTTTATAAATACCTACCTTCCTGTTCCCTGTGTTGGTTCTGTTTCCCTACCTTATCCTCATCCTACTTTCCATATCCTTTTCCTACTTTCCGTTTCCTTTACCATATCCCATCCAAATTCCCATCCTCTCCTATCCTGTCCCTTTTTATACCCCCCCCCCCCCCTTATATCAAATGGCCATTTGTAATATGGAGGGGTAGGAAGTTTGGGAAAAGGTAGTTGGATGAAGGAAGGGATTGGGATAGGTAAAGGATTGGAATAGGTAAAGACAAAATGATTAGGTAGGAGAGGAATATGGGAAAGGAAAGGAAAGGATAAAAGAGAAGGGAAAAGAAAAGAAAGGAAACTTGACAGGAGGATGACATTAGGATGGGAGGGGTAAAACAACCAAAAGCAGGAAAGCGGGAAGAGGAAAAGTAAGAGGATAAGGAAAAAGTGAAAAGAAAAGGAAGGAAACGGAAATCGGAGAAGGAAGGGAAAAGGAAGTGTCGTGACGAAGGGACCTGGCACGCTTGCCAGGTTCCGCTGATTGGACCACCCAATTTTTTAATTTCTCAAAAACTAAGAGAGATATTCCTTTTCAATTTCTAGATTCCTCTAAAATAATTCTCTAAATCAACTGAAATGTTAATTAAAGAACCAGGCACCAGGTTTCAAAAAAACTATAGTGCGTTTAAGTTTGTGACTTAGTTGATTTTAAATTATTTTTTTCAACGAAGTTCCTTATCGCGCGTTGTGAAAGGGGGCTAGACGGAAAAAATTCTTACGAAAAGTTGTCACGACACTTTTTGCTATAGTAAGCTATTGTAAGCTGTGCGGCGTCGCATGTTTCTCTGTCTGTCTGTTTCTCTCTCTCTCTCTCTCTGTCTCTCTCTCTCTCTCTTATAGAAAGCAAGCCAGATATTTTCATTTCTATTTCGCATTGAACAGTGTGGTGTCGCGACGATTATTTTTGTTGAGTGTATACAGGTTTTTTGTAAATAAAATTAATCGAAAGGTTAAGGAACTTTTCCATCCGGGTGTCCCTTGACACCTCTCAAGTTTTTTTTTTTAATTTTAGTCATTTTATTTTAGCCCATTCCTTCTTAACCGAGGGAAATCGATTATTTCATGCAAATGTTGGCCGTGGCTGCGCCTCAAATGGTCCAACCACTTCGTCCAATTTTGGCATACTCTTTCGAACCTCTCGGCTGGTATTTCACGAATAAATGTTATATTGGCTTCAGGTACGTCAATCAAAGCGGGGTTATTGCTATAGACATGAGTATTAACATAGCCCCACTAAAATGGTCTAGGAGACCAACTGATCGGATCTTCGGGCGAAGAATAAAATTTATTTGGAAAATTAAAACTTTGGTGGTCCAAGTATGTATTTCAAAGGGACAAATTTCAAGAAATTTCTATTTCTTTGAAGAAAAATTTCTAAACTACAAATTACCTTAAAACAAACGTTTCTTTAGTAAAAAAAAATACCGTTAGTAAGATACTGCTGAAAAACTGCTAAAAAAGGAAAAAAATGAAAAAACAAATTAAAGGTTTGACTGTAATTGCTGTGAGTAGTGTGACTCGACAAAACTCAGCGAACCTCGGGACGGCATTTCAGGCACCTACAAGATTATGCCAATTCCGAACAGTTGAGTAAGAAAGCTCTTATCATATGGTTGTGTAATTACTCTTGGAGGACTTTACCATTCCAGTTGACTATATTTCTCTTTCATTTGATCGGTAGTTAGATATGGTTACGATTAAGCTCTGCCCGATCAAATAAGATTCAAGCCATTCTTTTTACTAAACCTTACATTCTAGGCACAATTGGCATTTTGTTCCATGTTTCTAACACGGATTTTTCTATTCATTATTAAATCTTCAATTCGGGACATTAAGAAAAATGTTAAGAAGATCGGGAGCAAATGTTGTTTAAAGTTTTTTTCATTGCCTTAACCTAACCACCTTATGAATTTTATAGAGTATGTATTCCATAGCAGCCAGTTAAAATAAAAATTTTTGGAATATCATCATTTTTGAAGGACTATACACAGGCACTTTGCAAATACAAAGCAATATTTTCAACAATTTTAGAAGATCTAGTAGACTATCACTATACTTCAAATAGATTTATTTGTTTAAAAATTATCACCAAGATTTTTTACATACATACATACGTATAGCAGGAGTCATGTACTTCTGAACATACTTTCACATTTCTTAAGTTCGCCTACAAGGACTTTTTACCTCGTTTGCAACTCAGTTTCTTAGGGCATCAAACAAGAACGTTCATAGTGGCACAAGATATTAGCGGACGTGTGAAAATCAAGCTTCAAACCGCACTTAAAAAGAAAACTCAGCTACACTATGCAAAAGGATGAGGTAAGTACAAGCTAAAAACAAAAACAGGCAGATACCTGCCTACCCACAATCTTTTCTATGCTCTGCATATGCCCAAGCCCTCATCGTGTCTTATGAATGTAGTCGAGTATTTTGTTCTCTTAATTTTTTTTTTATAGCCTAAGGGCATTGTTGTTTAACCATCACCATGCTGACTTACACTAAAACAGGCACAGAGAATCATAGAATAGTAACTGCTGATGGTTGATGTAAGCCTTTCAGGAAGTTCTGTTCTTTTTTTCTTCTATTTTTTGACAAGAAAACCTTTTTAAAAATATAAACAAACAATAGGAACAAAACCAAATATGTCTCTTACTTTGAAGGATTTAAAAGCAACTCCTAAAGGCAGCTCTGCTGCTAATGAGAGCTTTCTATAGTTTTTTCTCTTTTTAGTCACCATGAATTCCCAACAAAAATGAATTTTCTTCTTTAAAATCTTTGGTTTAAAGATACATTTGGGATGCAAATGTTTGCATATCAAAGCATAGACTTGAACAATGTAACTTGTCGCGGCCCCATTAACAAGTCAAGTTGCCAAAACAGATATTCAAAAAATAAGAACCAAAAAAAAAGAGAGGATATAATGCATAGCCGAAAGCAAAACCAGTGAAGTAATTACGCTTCCCACTGTCGCTCGTGTGGTAATTTCACGTCACAGTCACAACCACAACGCTGCAAGTGAATGCGAAAGGATACAGCGAGAACAAAAAAAAAAAGTTCTCATGTGTGTAGACAACATGACACCCACGAACCCACACTTTTCTATTGACATGAGTTGAATGACATTTATTCCACCGCACACACATCCACAGCATAGGAAATCTGGTGGTTTGAAAAACAGACGACTGCCCCAAAAAATAACTAAAAAAAACAAAAACTTAAGCCTTTAAAGTGAAAAGCTCTTAGAAGGAAGCCATTTAAGAAGTCCTCCTATTTTCGTATTATCTCGGTATATCGTATATACGCGTACTCGTCGTATTCCTTACAATTAACGACGCCAGTTGGAAGGTTGACTTTGTTACTTAACGTGAAAGCGAAAAGGCAACCTCTGTTGTCTGTTCTCAATGTCACATTTATTCATTTACAGCTTTTGGATTAGCGTTATGTGTAATACCTACTATGGCGATAGGCTTTTCGTTAAAAAAGAGTGATACCTTCTCATAGTGATTGTGGATAAAAGGCTTGAAGATGTTTAGGAACGTGAGGAGAAGCTTTAAAATCACACATTTCTGTTGCAGACATTAAATGAAAGACATCCAATGAAGGGTTTTTTTTTAAATCCGGACATGGGTAATGGACGGGAAAAAATTACTCAAGGGACAAGGAAGGCTAACAATTAGCTAAGTGAAACGAGAAAAATGTCTTTGGCTGATGACGTGTAGATGTTTTTTTCTCTTTGTATTGAACTTAATACTTAAGAATTATTTTAAATGCTGCAAGACGACATAGTCAATATAAGTGACTGCAGAGGTTTATTTTTGTGCTGGAAAACTTATTCATTCAGAGAATAGTACGTTTCATAGTAGGCGTAACAAGCAAGGAAAGTTTATTCAAAAATTGCACTTGTTTTATTTATCTGCTTTTGCTACTTTCGCATTCAAGCTATTGTTAAAGACTTTCTGGTTTGTATTGACTAAAGTGCGAAGAGAAAGAACACTTATAGCGGCTACAGTTCTTCTTTAAAAAAAATTGTATTGTACTTTATGGAGCTTGAAAAACCATCCCAATCTACTAAATGAAAGGTTTAAATCTTAAATATAAAAATGAATCGCAAAATGTGTTGGTAAGCGCATAACTCAACAACGCAACGCCTGGATTAATTTGGCCAATTCTTTTTTTGCTGTGTTTGTTATTGTCAGGAGAAGGTTCTTATGACATAAAATTAAAAAAATTGAGCGGATATTCCCACAGGAACGGGTTTGGGAATGGAAACTTAGAAACTACTGGACAGATTTCTATAACCCTTCCTCCATTAGGATTGCTACATTATCCCCCTCCATTAGTAATTTAGATTATATTTCATCCCTATAGTCCCGCGGGAACAGAAACGGGAACTAGAACCGAAACCTTAAAGTTGCTTGACCGATTTCAAAAAATTTTTCAACTCTTGGATGTTACATTCATACCTCAGTGACAAAGACTTATATTTCACATATTTCCAAGGTAACGGAAGATTCCCACAGGAACGGGGCTGGGAACGGAGACTTAGAAACTGCTGGACAGATTTTAAAAATTCTTTCGCCATTGGGATACCACATAATCGGAAAGTAAAAACGATAGTTTTTCATCCCCAAGTTCCCACTTAAGCGGAAAAACGAGAACGGGAACCTTAAAACTACAGACCCGAGCAACGCCGGGTGGCTCAGCTAGTAAAATATAAAAACAACAGAACTTTAAACTAGCTCAATGTTGGGCTGTGTCTGGTGCATACCTCTCAACTCTAAGGTGCGTCCACACTATGCCGACCGGCATACGGGTCCGTTTCATTCGGTTCGAATTCGGTTCGGCCATCGGTAAGGAGGAAGGCCGATCGGGACGTCCACACTAAGTCGGTATTGCCGGTCGGCATATTAAAATAAACAAATAAAAGTTTGGTTATTTTAATGTTTAAAATACAAATTATTACTGGATGTTGATCGGCAAACACATTCGTCGTTATTTCTTTATTTTACTTGCATCTAACCCAAAACTGAAAAGGATACACACAAAAGGTGTTTTCAAAGTGTGGAAAAGCCTCTTGCTGATGTGATCGTGTGACGAATGGCGTGCATCTTCGGAGAAACTCGAGGAAACTCATCGAGTTGATTATTTCTTGGTTTCTGATGTGTGGATTAAATGCGGGTTTCACGCTTAGTACACGGTAGCAAATAGGCGCAAAACCTCCCTCGTAATTCATTTTTCCCATTTTTGTTCAAATTCATATTGTCTGAAATATAAAAATCCAAAATAAACAAAAAAGCAACCGATTTAAATGAAATTTTAGATTTTTTATCCAATTAAATTTTTTTTTTTTCATTTTTTTTTAAACGGCTAGGGCTTCTTCTATAAGTTGAAAATTTGGGTATTTTTTTTTCTACAGCTTTTTGTATTTAATCGTAGTTTACCAAGGCGTAACAAAGTTTTACTGTGCCCCACGTCGCGCCCCTATTTCTTTCTTTCAGAAAAAAGATGATATAACCTACAAAATAAAATAAAATTTGAGACGTCAATACACAGTTACATACTTGTTTTTCTTGGTTTATTTACACATACTTACAAAATTATTCGGTCACAACTTAAATTTTAAAGCAATGGTCTATTTAAATTTTACACACACTCAAAATTGAGTGCAACCGGAATATTGTAGAAAAGTTGTTGATCCAGAAACCATACGCTGCGTTTTTAGAGAAAATAGCTATAACGGTAGAGTGACTAGAAAAAAGCGGTACATTACTGAAAAAATAGAAAAAAAGGGTTAGAATTAAAAAAAACCATCAGAGACAAGCCACTGGATATTTGGAAAACAGTTATATTTGCTGATGAGAGTGAATACAATGTATTCGGATCAGACAGCCGAGATAAAGTTTGGCGTTAGGTAAATACCGAACTACACAAAGAAAACCTTTTACCAATCGTAAATTATGGTGGAGGTTCGGTGATGGTATGGGGCTGTATGTCTCATGAGGGGGTTGGTAATTTGAAATTTATTGAGGGGATAATGAATCGAATGGTGTATTTTGACCTTCTAAAGCGAAATTTGCGACAAAGCGCTGAAAAATGGGTATGCCAAGAATTTTTCAGGTCTATCAAGATAATGACATAAAAACATAAAGTCCGCGTCGTACAATAATGTTTACTTTATAATTGCCCTTAAGTTCATGCAAACACCACCTCAGAGCCCCGACTTAAGCCCCATAGAAAATATATGGGTAAATTTGGATCGTGGAGTCAGGAAGCACACCATACTAAGCAAACCAGACCCAAAAGTTAGTCGAACTAATGGGAAGGCTTATTTAAGGGGCTATAGAAAGGAAACCAAACTAAGTACTGAAAACAACAAAAATTACTTATTTTGGCCCAATAATTTTGTGTTTAAAAAACTGCACTTTAGATGGATATTGTTCTTTGTTAATTTTTAATACCGAAGAAAATGGTTTTTTGGCGATTATAGGTACCTTACCTACTACATATAAGGCAAGCCTTGCAATCGTGCGTAAAAAAAATTTTGAGATAACTACTAAATATGACGTTACCATGATAGTGAATACGAAAAAAGTGGGTCCTAAAATTCTGTCTGTCTGTGTGTCTGTCTGTCTGTTTTTCTGTCTGTATATATCGGATACATCACAGCCTGAACCCCTTGACTGATTTTCTTCAAAATTTGCAAATTTGCAAATTTGGCTCCAACGATTTTGATAAAATTTTACGTAAGGTATTATTTATGAATTGCTAATCTTATGATGTAATTTTTTTTTTAGAAAAGGTCTTAAAATGATACCCCCTATAGTGCCGTTTTTTCAAAACCGACTTTCTCGCTAATGGCTTGCATGATTTTGACAAAATTTCATATTTTAGAAGTCCTAGGTTGTTTAAGAAAGATAACATATCAATATTTGAAAAATTTTTATTTAATTATTTAATTATTTTAAAAAAAAATTTGTTTTTTCGAGTATTTTCAAAATGATGTCTTTGATTTATTTCAAATTTTTTTTCAATACATCTTTTGACAAGATCTTAAAATTTGTATACTTGAATTTTTAAAACTTCATTTTAAAAAAAAATTTAAAACTTCATTTTAAAAAAAAATTTAAAATAAAAAACCGGTTTTGAAAAAAAAAAACGGCTCAAACGATTTTGATTAAATCTTTACGGCTAATATGTATTAAAAACTGCAAGAAAATGACGATTTTAGATTTTCGCTTGAAACCTTTGGAATATTTTTTTTTTTTTTTTTTCCATATTTTGAGTGATTAATTCAATTTTCGTAATCAGTGTGTAGTTGGCAACCCTTTACCACCAAATATATTAAGAGCTAATACTTAAACCTTTTACTTAGCTTTAAGATTTTGGTATTGTACTTCGCAAGTTCGTGCGACCCAGTCGTGCCAATTTTTTTAGATGTTTCTTTGTTCCTTTTTTATCAATAAATTGTTCATTTTGTTTTATTGAATTTGGTTTTTGTTTTTCTTTCATAAATTGGCATTTAATTTTCATAATTGGCAACAAATACATTTTGTCCAATAATTTTGTGAGTAACTGTATTTTTTTTTTTGTTTGACCGACTTTAACATGCTTATTTTGAGATTCGAATGAAACGTCTATTCGAGTGACTTCATCTATTCGTTCGAATAAAATTTGTTTATTTTGAAATTCGAATGAAAAATGTTCATTGCACAAAGTGAACTTAAATGAACCTTATTTTCGAGATCAGCTGTTCGAAACTATTTGACATTTCTATTTGATTTAGAGTGACCATGCACTGTTTTTTTTTTGTGTGTATCTTATTTTAAACTCAAAACTTGTAGGTAAGTTAACACTTTTTCATCGAAAAACTTAGTGAAGTTGCAAATCTAAGTAATATAAATGCATTCAAAATATGAAATCTGTCGTTTTGTAAGCTTAGGTAACAATTTTTAGCTAAGTTTTCATATTGTCTTGACACAGTTTAATATTTTACATATATTAGACACGTATGGTCACACTGCTAGTTAATTAAAAGTCACGGAGTTGTTTTGTGTTTTGAATTTGAACATTTGGGGAATAAACAAATGTTTAAGGAAATGTCAATAGTTTTGTTTATAAATTCTGAAGGCGAAGACCGATTGTTTAGAAGAAGGATAATCGATGCATCAAATCCGTTCGAGTTTGAGGATTTAAAGTAAGTGTGTCTTTGAAAAATGTACATGTAAAATAAAATTTCCGAAAAAAAACAAATTTCCTTTACTTTGAAGATTTGTAAAAAATTTTCGCCTCAACAAAGAAGCATTTAGATACGTCTTGGATGAGCTTTCCACCGAAATACAAGGGGGAACATCTCTGTCCATTCCGCCCATCATAATGCTAGCTGCAACTTTGCGATTTTTTGCCGAAGGAGGCTACCAGTTTGGAGTAGGTAAAGATGCGACAATCAAGCTGTCGCAATCTTCGGTATCAAAATGCATTACAATTGTTTCAAGTAAACTTGAAGCCAAGCTTGGTACTAAATGGATAAGTTTTAACCTTAATCATGAGGAAAAGGAGGAAATAAGAGGACATTTTTTTGAAAAATATGGATTTCCAGGAGTCATCGGATGCGTTGATGGTACTCACGTTGCCATCAAACCCCCTCCAGTGGAACTGAGACATTTGTTTTATAACAGAAAAGGATTCCATAGTTTGAACGTCATGGTTGTGAGTTTAGTTTTTTTTTTTTTTTAATTAATAAATTTTACGTTTTGACAGATCTGCGATCACAAAATGAGAATAAAATACATTGATGCTACTCATCCTGGTGCAACACATGATGCATTAGCTTGGAAAGTATCTGCCGCACGATCGCATCTTGTGCATCAATATGTTGGACAAAGAAACAACTGGCTGTTAGGTACGGAAGGATTTAAAAAAAACTATATACCTACATACATACATTAAACACTACAATAATTTAGGTGACGGAGGATATCCATTAGAACCTTGGTTAATGACGCCATATCGATCGCCGGTTCCCGGAAGTCCTGAAAGTAAATTTAACATCCAGCTTTCCAAGGCACGCAACATTAATGAAAGGACAATAGGATTGCTTAAAAACAGGTTCAGGTGCTGTCTTAAGGCAAGGCAGTTGCATTATTCTGCAGAGAAAGCTGCACAAATAGTGAACGTTTGCGCAGCCTTGCACAATATATGCATTCATTTCAAAGTTCAAGACGTTGAAAACATGAATATTGAAGATCGCACCGAACATGTTTTGATGGACTTTGATGCTGCCGTGGAGAGTGAAAACGTGTATTTAAACGAAGCTCGAAACGTTCGTGACAGAATCGCTGGTTTGTTTTAGTCAGATATCCACTGTATTTTTCCCAACAAAAAAAGTATCATTTTAAGTATTTATTTTATTTTTCAAACAAAACGAAATTCATTATTAAAACAAAAATAACAAAAAAAAAACAAACAAAAACAAAACTTTCTTTGTAAAAAATAGCTTAACTCTAGATAAGTAAGCTCAACTTATTTAAAATCTTGAGTTGTTTAAAAAAACTATGTGGTGGCAAGTTTTTCGGTTATTTTGAGCAGTTCCATTTCAAGAATTTTTTTTTTCAGCTCCAATTTCTCCTTCATTATATTTTCCATGGCGAGATTATGTCGACGGTTTTCTGCCAACACTTTTAGCTGTGTGTCTTCAGTCTTCTGAATATTTCTATTTATTCTATGCAGTTCGTATTTGACTTCATCCAGTTTGGAACACAAATCACCAAAAAACTTTTCCTGGACTTCGTTCTGCTTCTGAAGGATTTCAATTGGGCTGTCCTTTTTTGTTTTGGTACGCCTTTCAGAACGCTCTTCCTGTACAAATTGCTCCTCATCTTCATGGAAGGAAGTCATTGAAATGTTGTTCGATGTTGATGCTGTCTCAAACACAAGAGGCTCGTCAACACAAGTTTCATTTAAGCCAAATATTCTTGCGTTAATTCCACTAACCGACTGGCTTAGTGAAGTAATTTTGACGATGTCTTTCTCAAAATCTGTGAGCTCAATTAAATTGTTATCATTGAAGCCCGACTGCTTCCTTTTCGTTTCATTTTCCACCAACTTTTTTTTTGTTTTGGTTTTGAAATCAGCCCAGACCTTGAACAGAAAAATTTATTATCTTTAAATTGTTACAAATTTTATATGCAAACCTTTTTCCATACAGCACCGTCTTTAGATGGAGGTCCATAGCTATTGAGCTTCACTGAGGCTTCTCTCCAAAATCGATCATTATCTGTTCGATTTGTTGAAAAGTTTTTGGCTACCTCCGGATTCTCCTCCATTAATTTAATCAGGACTTCTTTTTGTTCCCGGTTAGTCCAATTAGAATGTGATTGCGCCCTTTATAAAACGACAGCAAAAAAAAATCACAAATATAACCTATTTTATCTAATTATTCTATAAAAGTTGTTTACTTACATGTTTTTTGTGCTATTCGCCAGAAAAAATATGAACGACTCAAAAATGGAGTTTAATTCGAATCATTCGAAATTCAAAATCTGTTTTGTTTTTCGAAAGAAATGAACTCTCGATCAATACGATGAACTTTCGAATCATTCGAGTCTCAAAATGCACTTCTTTCCAATTCGACTAACTTTCTATCGAAATAGAATGTCAAAATAAGCGTGTTTGTTTTCTTTACCGAAAAGTAATCTTCCAAAGGCAATTGAACTGTCAGAATTTCGCAAGTATTTATTGTACTGGGGTATAAATGATGAACGGAAAAGTGTGGAGAGTTGTACAAATTGAAGTAAGATACCAATTCTGTGCTAGAGAATGCATTAGACGAAACTTCCGAAGATCACGCATTACGCAGACCCTGTCCTCAATCAAATTCGAATCCAAACAAGTTCGGGACTGCCTGACTTGTCTATCTCAACTAGCTAATAGCTACCCACAGTAAAACTACTCTTTCCTGGGTGTCTGTAAGGGCAACGAAAAGGCTGACTGCCTAGCTAGACTTGGCTCTCAAACCCGATTCAAAGGCCCGGAATCCTATTCTGCGGTCTCCCAATCAGTAGCATCAAACGCGAACTGGTTACTTGGGAACGGCAGAACATGATCCACACAACAACTCTATACTGGCCACTTCCAGTCAAAACTATTCATCGACTAATGATTGACATGAACAAACGTGACACAAAGTTACTTACGGATTTATCTTCACAGGCCACGGCTCTTTCAAATATCACCTTTAAAACATAGGCATCAGCCAAGATGACGCCTGCCGTCTCTGCCTCGAAGACAAAGAAACAGCTGAACACATTTTATGTGAATGCCCTGCCATAGCCATATCCAGGCTAAAACGTTTCCAAAAAGGATTCACTACACCTCTTGACATCAGAAACACCTCTTCTTCGAATATTCTTAGGTTCTTGCACGGCCTCAACTTCGAATGAACAACCTCACACTATACGTATTCAAACCTAAGGGAACAGCACAAAAGATCACAGGTCGACGTGCTTACAAAGGTGATCTATGCTCGCCCTATCTAGTTAAAAAAAAGTTATCAACCACAACTATCCACCCATAAAATCCATTTCGCAAAGCAGCAGCGTGTTGTATAAGGAAAAGGAGAGCGAAACATTTTCCGTTAACGATTCCGTTTTGTCATTTTTGTATGGGAGTTTTCCTTCCGTTTCAGCAGCGTACTAGACTCAAAGATGGAAAAAGAATAAGAGCGAGAGTAATACACTTACGTGTGTTCTGTTTATCTAGGGCGTATTAAGTTGAAATCGTTTGCTTTGAAAACATGATAATGAATCTCGATCAGATATGACATACATATATGGCGATTTCAACTTAATTCGCCCAAGATAAACAGATGTACAAAATTTATTAAATAAAATGCAAGGAAAGGCCGACCTACTCCGTCCGGTTCCATTGCAACTTTAATTTTCCGAAAAATTTCAAAAAATTCTAAAAGCCATCACTCAATTTGTTAGTAAAAATAAAGCTGAGAAATAAATTTACATACAATCCTGTTTTCAAGGTACACCTATTTCAAAAATTAGTTGAACTCTTGAGATGTTTTCACATCGAAAACCATTTGTCAAAACGTTCATATTATCCCCATGAGGGCCACCAAGAGTTGATTTAAATAATTTTAAAATTTCATGTGTTCACTTTTTATCATCCTATTCCATATAAAGTCATACTTATAAGGGCAGGATCTTAAAAAATCATAAAGCCGATATAAGTGCAAATTTTGAGTTCATACTTTTTATGTCATGCGCCCGACAGTCTGTCTTGAGGTGAAGCACTTTCGAGCATTATGTTTTATTTTGTTTTATTGTTGTTTACTGCTTGTTTCATCTTTGAGTGTGAAAAATAAAACGAACAAAAAATAATTTGGCATGCCTGCAAATGTGTGAAATGAAATATACAATGGTTTTTTTTTTGTTGCTTTCAAAGGTAGTATATGGTTGTGCTGTGAGGTGTTTCAATATGGAGTAGGTACCCAAAAACGTGTGTGTTGGATGATTTTCTTATTTTTTTTTATACTTTTTCTTCTGCATGAATCGTCAGATAAAACGAGGTGTTTGAAATAAGTACATTTCCAACATAGGAATTGTGTCTACAATAACGAATAAGGGTAGTTTTTTGTCAATGAGATGAAGGGGCACAAAAAACAAAACCAAAAATTGCATAATTAATATGAGTGATGAATATGTGAGAACAAAAAAAAAAGAAGTGGAGTGAACACGTTAAGAACTTAATCACACCAAATGCATTTGATATATCCATCGATAGATATATTCGGGGTCAATGAAATATTTGTGTCTTAGGGGTAGGTATTGGACGTGGCATATTTACAATTGGTCGTATTAAAATCAGTTTACGTTTTAATAGTTCTACTGGTCATAAGGTTAAAATGAAAAACTTCAGTAAACGTAAGAAGGTGAAGGTGCCAAGTACCTACGGTCAAAAAAATTTCAAAAAATCTTTGGATCTCTTGTCTTATGTGAATTTTCTTAAGATCTGAGTTTTTTTGTGCTTTGTGTACTACACTATGATGAGATTTGTTTTAATTAAAATTTTGTCTCATAACTTTAAATGTATCGTGTCCGTTTAAAGTAAAAATCGCTACATTATTTATTGAAAACGAAAACAAATTTTATAGCATATGTGGTACCGTGGGGTAGTGTTAAGCATGTCTGCTTATTGCGTGGGAGGTCCGAGGTTCGAATCCCAACAGAAAACAAAAATGTTTATCCACAAGCATCACCTTTCGTAATTTCATTGCCATGAATAGCACCTTCTCTACAAGACGTTCTGAATCGGCAAATAATTGAAGATCCCCTCCATTACTCACAAGGTATTGTTGTGAGAAATGCACTAGGCTCAGGAATCTCCGCTCTTTTGCACCACCTTTATTTCTTATCTGTTTATTTGTAAGCTTTATGCTTGCAACAATCTTAAGTTAAATATTAATTCTCTCAAATTTTTGGCAATTCCGAACTGCTAAAAGACAAAGTACGAAATTTTTGTTGAAATTCTGCCATGAACGCCCTGGTGACATGAGAACTTGCTCCATTTTGTTCAAGCCAGACAGAAGTAAAACGATTAGCCAATAGTGCCGTTTGAAAAACTGCGCTCAACTGTGTGACCCGGTTGAAGTTCAGTCTTGTGAAGATTTTGTGGATTGAACTCACGCGCATCTCAATACTCGGAAATTTTGTTTATTTATGTTGCTATTTAAATCGGATTAAATCTAGCCCTAAACGACAAACATGCTCGTTGGCATTACCCACCCTACACGGCAAGCACATTTGCCGAACATTCATTTCGTGTTGATTCTCCACAGCGTAAACATGTGAATTCTTCTGACTGTTGCCATTTTACTTAATCCGCGATATGCACACCCCGACGTTCACAGCAAAAAAGGAAATTTGCTTCATAGTAAAAAAATGACAAAATCGAAATTTTTCGCCTGCAGCGAGCGGCTCGCGAGTTGTTCGCGAACCAGCCCATACACGACGAAAATATGGCGAACACGAGCACGTTCGTTGCTTAGGGCTAGCTTTAGGCTTCATCTGATGTAAAAATAGAATTTTGAACTGACGAAATCAAAAGTCGACCAAAAAGTATTCGCTATTTGCTGACAGTTGGAAATTTAGAGGGAAACAATCATCACTCTAACTCTAAAATAGGGTAATTAAAAACAGACGATTTATAAACTAAACTAGTGACTCTTTAAAATGGACTTGGTCAAAATAAAATGTGAACAGAATTTCGACAGTTCAGGCACGAAAATTTCCAACAAAAGTTTTCTTTTTGTTTTGAAATACTTGGTTCAGAACTAAAATCAGTTCGGCAACAAATCACAAAAATTGTCAAGCAAATAAGAAACGTCAGATGAGTTCGAACATGGTTCTTAGCATTTATAATAGAGGTTGCATGATTTTAGTTTTAGAGTGACTCTAAGAAAGCAATTTTAGCTATTGCGGCACCAAGGCTCATTCTTAAGCCATTTTTAACTACCAGTTTTTTTTTTAGACTATCAATTTACACTTGTGAATTTAGGTCTCTCAAACCAAAGTGAATTTGTTGTTCTTTTGCGACGAGCTCAGCTATTAAATTATATTTAAGAAAAACGACACCGCTTTCTTAAACTTTTGTATAGTTGTTGCATCGTCAGCTTATATCAACGTTTCAGCCACTGTTACAACTACAAAATCCTTTTGGTTTAGCAGAGCACTTATTGTTTGCAATACTTATTTGCTGCAACAAAATTTCTTATGGAAATGCTTGGAGTATCCTTATTGTAGCTGCGACAACAGCAATTGTTTCCGTTGTGCCATTT
Source organism: Melanostoma scalare (assembly GCA_949752695.1). NCBI lineage: Eukaryota > Metazoa > Arthropoda > Insecta > Diptera > Syrphidae > Melanostoma > Melanostoma scalare. The sequence goes on along the minus strand of OX456985.1, from coordinate 207,143,391 downwards.
TTTCCACAAGTAAAATTAGACCGGAATCCCTCGTCGCCATTTGACGTCGGCGTCGGTCGGTTTCCAAATTGATTTCAAATTTGGAAAGCGAACGTCTTTTCTATAATTTAGGGTTTTTAACAGTTGAGAACATTAAAAGCTTAATTTTAAACTCCCCAATATTAAAGTGAAAACTACATCAAAAAATATAGAAATAATGAAACGGAATTGCAGCCGGACATTGCCGTCAATTGCAAAAAGAAGCTTTCCTTGATTTAACCACTAGAAACAGAGATTCAACTACGGCAAGGTAGCGCCATTTCGTCTATAAACTGAACTAGACCAGGAACTCTCGACCGGGAACCCATGTCGTCGTTTTTTGGCCGCTCCGTTGGTTTGAAATCAATTTGAAAAAGTGAACGCGATTTCGATATTATTGGGTTTTGATAAGTGAAGAATATTGAAAGTTTCATTAAAAACTGCAGCAGTAAACATTGTTTTGCCGTCAAAGTGAAAACTACATGAAAAATGGATATAATGAAACGCAATTGCAGCCGGATACAGCCATTAATTCAAGTAAAACAGAAAAATTTTTTAGGTGTTTCAGTCAAAAACGATACGAGTTGACCCTTGTTTTATCTTCTCTGTGGCTTCAGGCAAAGAGGGTTCGAGTAGACTCTCGATACTATCTACTGTGTGGCCTAATTGCAAGTAGGCCACACGCCAAATATGTGCTGATATTTTTTTTGGACACCATTGTGATTTGTGAATGTAAATCAAATTGATCCAGAATCCAAATGCGTGTTCATGTTAATTATCCGTTTTTATCAGTTAAAAAAAGGAGTTAATAAACTACTACTCAATTACTTTGTATTTCCGACCACATTTGATGTCGTATACAGTGCTGCCACCCTGCAGACGATGCAGCGCAGTATATATCAGAAAAAAGCGCAGTAGATTGCAATATACCGCAGTAGATTTTACAATATACCAAATCAAAAAATTTACTCATAAAATAACATTTTATCTACTAATGGAAAAAACTTCATAAACAAAAAGAAAACTAAAACTAAAACAAAAAGCCACTTTTCATATATTTGAACTAGAACTGATTCTTAGGGCCGGTTTGTTCAAGCTTGATTATTTCTAGTCAATGATTATTCCAGATGATAATCATAGATTAAATTCAAATTTCGATAGTTTTGACAACCGAAAAAAAATTGACTCTATCATGAAAAAATTTATGTATTTTCAATAATTTCCTTGATTAAGTTTTGACGTATAGACCGGAAAATGGAACGATTTTTGAATAACCCATGATTTGCTAAACAAGCAATATAAAAGGTGAACAAACATTCTTTGGTGATCACAGAATCTTAATCATGGATTAAGATGAATCCTTGATAGCCGAATTGCTTATTTAACCCGCTTTGAACAAACCGGCCCTTAAACTTATTAAACAAAAAATCACAATTCATATATTTATTTTGATAGAGAAAAAATCATAAACTAATTTAATTAAAAAATCACACTTTATTAGTGCATATAAAAATTAATATTAAATAATAAATAAATACAATTAGTACCTACATGAATTACATTTTTAGTCGTACTTTCTTCTAAATTCACCGTTTACGAATTTGAATTCTGACTCCGTTAGCTCTTTGGTTAAAATAATATTTTGAAGAGTTGGAATACTCACATTGTTTCTTATATCAGTTTTTATGAGAAACAATAAAAGTAAACGAGAAATTTGCAATCAAAACACACAAACTCTCTGAATTTCACCGACCTTTCGAGAAATAACAACAAGGGTCGAGGTTCGAGTATGGTGTTTTTGTATGTTTGTGTCAGTTTGATTGTTATGAGCCACCAGCGGCAAGTGCAAGTCTATGTTATTTAAATTAGTCAGTAGATGTATTCAGAGTGAACGTGGTTTAGCATTTTAAAAATTTGTATGGGCGCGTTTAGGGCAAATTTTGAATGGCGATTAAAATTTTAAAAGAGTTTTGCTGCGCAGTAGATTTCCATTTGAGGCTAAGCGCAGTAGATCTACTGCTATAGCAGTAGGGTGGCAGCACTGGTCGTATACCGTGGTTTTTTTCTAGGGGTCTAAGGTCTATCCCTATGGAGTGTTGATAAACGCTTTTGTGTTTGGCGGTACCGCATGCAAGTCAATGTCAGAACTTTTCAAAACTAGGCATCCAATACAAAAAATAAAACTGAGGAGCAAACGTTAATGCGTTTAAAATCAAAAAGAAAAGTTCAAGTGACCTTCACTCCTTATGCGTTTCGCCCAGGTACAAACACTGGGCTCATCAGTTAGATGTTGTTTGTTCCTTTCTAAGACGCAATGTTTGGTCGATGTTTGCCGACACATATATAACCAAACATTGCGTCTTAGAAAGGTACAAACAACATCTAACTGATGAGCCCACTGTTTGTACCTGGGCGAAACGCATAAGGAGTGAAGGTCACTTGAACTTTTCTTTTTGATTTTAAAAATCAACACTCCGTAAGAAAACAATAAATTCTTTTATTATTTTTTTTTTTCAATTAAATCGTTTACCATCTTTTCTCTGATTTCTTCAAATTCGCTTCATAAGAAATTTTTTAAATAGACATAGATGTCCGAGGTCTTAAGCTTGGCAGTTTGCCGATGGTTCTACAGATTTTGAGCCTCAACCGCAACGTTGGCCGCACTCCAACTCTTTTCAACATGCTATGGCAACACTGGCAGCTCACTTTTATCATGGATTTCGCAAGAGCAATTCCCATTTCACCTACATGCAAATGCCAGTGCGATGAACAAAAAAATTAATACTCCAGTCCAAACGTAGCAAAAAGTAATTCATGAGTGATAAGGGGTTGAAATTACTATCCCTTATCCATATATCGTATGAGAATATCGTATTCCTCAAATTTATGTTTTTCATGTCTACTACACACATTCCTTAAACCGAGACACTCTTGAGAAGTTGACGCTGCTTTCTTGTCTAGCGTTTATGTTTTGCCTCTTACAGTTCTCATACTCTTTTTTTTTTTGTACTGGCTCCTTCCCTTTTCCAATCATTCGGTTCGTCCTATGCAAGTGCAATGTGAGAGCACAATGCCTACAGTTTCACTTTTTTTTTTACCACCCCACTTGAGTGTTTTGTATTTTTGTTTTACTTTCTTTGGTTGTGTATGTGGTTTTGAATGTATTGATTTGAAGGTTTGATGTTTAGGAAAAAAGAGTTTTTTGAACAATTACACTACTTCCAACATGAAATATGTATGCTTCCTTAAACAACAATATTCTATGGCACCCGAAAAAGTCCTTCAGTCAGTTCTAACTTCGTATTACTCGTTTGTTGGAAGAAAGTTTTTTTTCCTCTAGTCTGTCAAAGCAGCTAGATTGCTGAACAGTTCTCATTTTCACTAGAATTCTGTGGAGAAGCTTTTTGAAATGGCTTATGGCTAGTTTTTGAGGGACAACTTGCCTTGAAAACGGCAAATTTTAACATTGAAATGCTTTATTTCCTGTAGCAGCATCTTATTCTCCTTCGGCCACCGTGATCTCGAAGGGATTAGATGATCTCCCACATAACTGTTTCACACTACTGATCAACCCGTGGGGTACGCTGGGTTCATTTCAGAATTCAGAATACGTCGCCAAACCTCTCGGTTTTGAAGTAATTTATGTCTAAGGCTTACCAAATGCAAGTTTCGGTGCATTTACCTGTACCAGGAGGTTTTTTGGTCTGGCTTTCTTCTTTTTCCTTGGCTTCTTTTATAACCTGTCCGTTAGTCACTTCGGCCTTGATTGCTAAGACCCAATTTTTCAATGCGGAATCAGCCGTCGCTCATGAGTCATGACGAATTTCAATTTAACTCCAAAGTCTTGAATAAACATTGATTTAACTCAGTAGCTTTGATGAGTTAACTCGACATTGTTTAGGTGCTAGTTAACTCTGAGTCTGAGTGGTCTTTTAGATCAACGTCTCACTTTTCATTTTAACCATAGCAATGGCAACTCCGCTCCCGACCGCCTTTCAAACGTGTGTTTTCCGAAATATTTCTGTTTTATTTTTGCATGCACGAGCCTACTTCTATCACGTCATGACGTCGCTCGTACACAGACACAAGTGCAAAATATCCACCCCTATGGTGTTAATGAGGGATGACTTCATGTGCTAAAAGAGATTCCGATTACGGTGATGACGATGATGATGATGTTGACAACGATGGTGATGTTGATGATGGTGCTATCGATGTTTGTTGGCTGAACCTGCTGCTTCTGCTGTCCCATGGCTGTAATGTGGCCGGATGCAATGCCAACTGAGCTGCTATTGCCATTCCTGGATGCGAGAATTCCGAGGATCTACCACAGAGTCCTGATAAATTCAAGCTGACTACCACAGACAGTTTGCCGGATGCTCAAGACAGACGAGACAGATTGCCATAGATACACCAACCAACAGCTCTCAAATGCATAAGGAATGAAAAATAAAGAAAATATAAAAAAATCACGCAGTAGGATAATCCATCCAAGCAGTAGGTAGGTATAGACATGGAGTGGGGAGAAGTGTAAGTGGAGTGCAGTCTGTGGGTGTATGCGAATGCATGTGACAATAATAATAGGGTGGCTCATGGGGGTGCTTATTTGTGTATCCGTGTCGGTGTTGCATGTCGTCAGTCGCCGGCTGATTTCTTAATTTTTTTTCTGTCGTTTTTTCTTCCTTTTTTTTTTTAATTATTTTGCACATTTATTTTTCTCTTCTTAGTTTGTTTGTGTGTAAGTGGTGCATGTTGTGTGTCGTTGTCGTCGTCACCGTCGTCATCATCATCATCGTCGTCGTCCTGTTCTTGTGGTGCTGCTCTCTGTTGTTTTGTATGCTCTGGCAAAACAAACATAACTGGCGTGCTTTTTTAAGCATTTTCGTTGGAGGCTTTTTAATGTGAACATCAAACTGTGTGCAATCAAGTTGTCTCCAAGTTTTGATTTATGCCAGTCCTACCGCAAGGATTTGACGGAATAGTGTGTGCGCGCGGACTGCTGTCATCGATGTAAATATTTGTGTGTTTTTACTTTTAAATTTATTTATTTACATTTTGCCGCGCGAAGTGTTTATTCGGGAACAGAACTTTGTCACTGTTTCGTGTCATTCCGCATCATATTTTCGAGTGTGTTCCATTTAATTTTTTGTCAATTTTTGTCAGTGTCCCAGAAAAATTGTGTCCATTTTTGATAAGTAGGTAAGGGAAACCTACCGGAAGTTGAAGTGTAATTCCTTCGCTTTGAATGGAATAATCTAAATCTATTTATTGTGGTCAACGACAAACTGTTAGTTAATCAGCTCATATCAAACATGGAAATGTAGCTGTGTGGAACACAGTTGTGGACTTTATATTCTTCCGGCAAACACGTCTGGCCTGTAATAAATCAAAGGGAATAATAATAATTATTGCTTTGTTATTGTTGGTGAGCGTGGTAAAGCAACTAAATCGATGTAAATCATGGCATTAAGTGGCATTATGTACACGTTTTTAGGGGAGGCATGTTGGATTAAAGTATTTGTTTTGATGTTCCTTTGATTAATAGCAGAAAGCGGTTTAATTTATGTTACGCGAAAAACATTGGGCCCGGGCTTTGACCTGTTGGCATAGATTTTCTAGTCCCCGAATTGGAGCTTAGTATAGGTGCATATCCACCTACCCATCTATTCACATGTGGTGTCTTTGTGTAGTTTCGATTAGTTTTGTAAGTTGCACCACTAGGACGAATGTGGGACCTACTTGTGTCCGGTGCGTTTTTATTCAATTTGTGTCTGAAGAAAGTGGAATGGAATTTGTTAATAGTTCAACGGGTCTTAATTATTTCACGAAGAATCTTCCAAAACTTTGAATTCATACCGTTTATGTTATTATATTGTTTCCGTTTCCGTTGTGGAAATTTCAAATTGTTTTTTAAGACTTGTAGGTGCTTATCTCAGGAAAAGACGATGTTAATTCAACCCTTTTGTTCATAGATCGCGGAAGAACTCTAAATTGGTCTTATGTTTCAGAAAATCTTTTATATGTTTATTTTTACTACATATTTATTTTTGTTTATAAATTTATAAAGTATTTACGGCTTTGATCTAACAATAAATCCACTGAATTCAGACCACATTCTTTTTCCTTGAAGGTACTTCGAGCATTGTGATCTTAAGAAAATTGCAGATCTCCCATATATTTATGGTTTATACAAGTGATACGCCTGTAATGCTAACTTCAGAGCTATTTTAAAATCCTTCAAGGTTTTGAACAAATTTTTACGCTTTTCTTGAATCAAAAGTTTTTTGCTTACCACTTCACTTTTCTTGTGATCATTTTAGTTCAGGGTAGATAATTTTCAACAGGCAAAATAGTTATAGTAGAATGAAACCAATTGGAAAACGAAGAAAATCTAACAAAAATGATAGGAAAAATAAATTGGAGCCGATCTGTGGTCGGAAAGTGGGAGGGTTGGGTGTTTAAATAAAAAACGGTCCATTTCGATTTCAGGCAGAACTGTAAGCCTTATGGAGAAAAGTTTAAATGCTAAGTTATAGGTAATAAAAATCAACTATAAATAATCTACAACTTTTGTTTAGACACTTTTTTACATAGCCTCAAAATTTATATAAAAAATTCTAATAACCAAGTTTTTGGTTTTTGTGTTTCCTTCGCTCACATTTTTTTAAAGCCATCACGAATAACTACATTTCTTATATTTCACTACGCTTAGGGTATTTCACTGTCTTTCAAGTGGAACGACGAATATGATTGGGCCGATTTCTTTTCGCGAAAGCTACCACACCATTTCAGTAGTTCTGATTTTTTAAAGCTTTGTTGATTCTGCTTTTTTATGAAGCATTTTCTAGGCATCTGCAGTCAACTTACTCTCAAACTTTTGTACATTGTCCAATACTGTGAACCGTGTGTGAGAGCTGAACGCCACAATTGATATAGGAGTCTTCACTTTAGCTTAGAGTATATTTTTTGATCGCCAAAAATAGGAACAAAAAGATTTCTCAAGTAATTTAATGGAATCAGTGATACTTTTCTGATAAAAAAAGTTCCAAAAATTAGTGTGACCTGGAGTCTTTCTATTAAAATAAAATAAATTAAAATTTGAACTAATTTATCAATAGAAGTCTTCTCTAGAAAAAACTTTAACTTAAATTTGTGGTAGGTATCGCCCATAAGTACACCCGTCGCAGGTTTTTATATTAAAAGTGAAAGAACGGCTTATCAGAAGTTCTCGAATTTTAAACAAAGCCATATTTTAAGCATTCATACGATTTTGGCTTTTAAAGATTGAAATTGTATGACTCTAACAAAAGCAGTAGTTTCTACCAATTCTCAATAACGACAACACCATCAAAAACTATAAATGTAGAGAAAACATAAAGTACAAAACGGCGTCTCTCCAGAAGCTGATTCTACAAACACGGCTTTTTCAGGATTTCGAAACCTGTTTGGATAGCGAAAATAAAGTATGTAGTAGTCAATTGGATACTAGTATCAGTATCATGGACTGATCTTGTGTTACCGAAGCAAAATGTAAGAAGACGGAAACTGCGAATCAAGAAAAGTGAAGTTTTGGAAACTTATTGTTGTTTCTATATATAGACAACACTTAACTTTTAACAGCAATGTGGCACACACAGGAAAGTGTTCCTACAATTGGCTTTTACCCTACCACCTTAAAAAGGCGATTGAAAGGCAGTGCTATTTGAAATTTATTTCTTGGAAACTATTTACCAAAACAGCTACTTGAAAAATTTTGTTAAAAAGTAAAGTTTGAGCCTTATAACGATTTATAGAACACCGATGAGCGTGCTCCCGTTGATTTTTATAGTTTTTGATTTTTTAGATTTTGATAGTTTTGTTTCTCATTAAATTTTGACACTCGCAACCTTCCTGATAATTTTTTTCTGTATTGGCCCAAAGTACCTACTACCAAAAGTCTTTAGTTGCACCTTATGAAATCCAACCTGTGTATACGATGGCAACAAGTAATTTTATATTTATCGATATAGTTTCTGTGCTGAACAGGCAAAATCCCTTAACTCCATTTGCAAAATGTATCAGAAAAGAAATTCTTAACTTCCAGTCTCTATTTAAAAACTTAAACTTAGGCTATTTTGAATATTGTCATAACTTTCTTGTTTGTTTTAGGGTTTGCAAACAGTATTTGAGAAAATGAAAAATACACTTCTTACACTTCGATTAAGAGCTTTTGCCTTTTATGCACAGATTTAATATTTAATTTTCACTTTGAGACTTGATTCCTCAAAAACAATTCACTAAATAAGCTTAAAATAAAATGTTAGTCAAAGAACGAAGCATTAGCTTTCAAAAACACTATAGTACGTGCTAAAAATTTTAAGTCAATATTTTATTGACATAAGCTGCATTGCAAAATTGAACACTTTTAATAAACTAGAAAAACCCCGCCCGCTTCGCAGGGCGAAAATAAATAGTAAAATACTGCTTTTTTTGTTTTAAAGGTGTTTTATTAAATACTAGCTGAGCCGCCCGTCTTTACTCGGGTCTGTACTTTTATAGTTCCCTTTCTCGTTTTCCTCTTCCGTGGGAATTTGTGGATGAAATATAATCTTTGATCCTTCCATGTCTTTTGACTTCCAATTCAACTCAAAAAACTTTTGACAATAACAAATTCTTTGTTATAAGTTACTGATGAATGGAGATAATGTAGCATTTCTAGTGCTGAAAGAATTTTTGAAATCTGTAGAGTAGTTTCTAATTTTCCGTTCCCAACCCCGTTCCTGTAGGAATATGGGGATCAAACTTTGACAGGAACCATCTCTGGACTAAACTTTTTCTACACAATTTCATTAAAATCCGCTGGGTGGTTTAGGAGTCTACACCGGACATACATACATACAACAACAGAGCTCGTTGTAACTCGTTGAAATTTTTTATCGGTTCTAAATGGTAACACTTGCGGTTTCCAAGTGAAAGGTGACACTTGTGAAAAAGTCAACCTTCTAAATTGTTGACTGTATTAGCTTTCGTTCTAAATGATAGAGATTTGAATTTCGTTTGAGTATTTTTTCATGGTAGGTACTTAATACTCTCATTGAAGTTTTTTTTTTACCAAAGATACCAAGACCAACGGGATCTTGATGTTTTTCGGCAACAATTGTTCATATTGGTCAATTTATTGAAGCTTCTTGCGAATAAAGCGACTATTTCCACTTCTCCACTACACCAATTGGTTGGTGCTGACTTCGGTCGATTTGACAAATTGGTGTAATAGAGAAAGAAAACAAGAAAACATTCGCTTTATTCGCACGAAGTTTCAACAAATTGACCAATATAAACTTCTTCAATGTTGATTTTTTAACCTTCATTTTCATTTTAGAACTAATACTTATCTCCTTTACCTAAAAATTATTTGTTAACTTAAATGTGTAAAATTTAAAAATGGGTACTCTAAATTAATCCAGAGCATAGGTATAGCCAATGCTTTTCGGCCTATGGCTTAAATCTTTATTAAAAACTTTCTTCGGGATACTTCTTGTCAAATCTCGATTTCATTCTAGGCCACGAATTGACAATGTTTACCGTAAAAGAAGTGGTGTAGTGGTTTTTGAAGCGTAGATGATAAAGACAAATAACTTTTCATTGTAGTGCTGTCTTATTATTACCAAGACAAACAAAAATCTAAGCAGGTACATGATCGCTTTTTGAAGATTTCTATTGGTTGACCGATGAAAAGCGCTACACAAGAGATTATTTCTGCTAATTTCATAGCTAGTGGTTTTTGTACAAATATACTATTCCCAAAGTCTTACCCGTGGCGTGATATATGTCTGCCTGTTAACCGAGAGGTGGTTCTTGATTTGAATCCCAACAGAAGCAAAATTGTTTTTCCACGGCAGATAGATTGGGCTGAACGTATGCCGTTCGGAATCGGCAGAAAATTGTAGGTCTCCTCCATTCCCTCACAATTGATGGTTGTGAGAAATGCGCTAGGCCCTGGGACTCCTCACTCTGTTGCGTTGCGCCACCCTATTTTTTTTAATTTAAAACTGTTCCCAATTAGGGCTATTCCTACTCTCGCACCTACTTCTTCACTAGCTGTCACTTGAATTTTGGCATCACACATAAATTTCTGGATAGTGTCCAGAAATTGATGTGTGATGCCAAAATTCACTCACTGATGTCTTTTAGTTTTACGAACAAAAACCTAACTACAACATAGCCAGTCTCCATCTAATATTTTTTCAAATATTCAAATAAACAGCCAATTTGTTAAAAAGAAATTACTTGGCATAAACTTCCATCAAAGAAAAACTTAGATCATCCTTCTTCCCACTTAAAGGCCACTCTTAACAAAACGTTTGTAATCTTCATGGATTACCATCTTTTAAAACACAGAAAAGCTCCAAACAAATGACATACACCATCCCACTAGATAACAATGGGACATTGTGCAGCGTGCAGTGGCATACACAATAATAAAAAAGCCTTAAGTAAGCTATTTGTGACAACTTCTTATCAGCACATTCCATCACTCTTAACCAAACCTCTGGCTCTGTATTCCCATTCAAATTACCTTTATCCCACCCACCTGCATAATGATGAACAACCGACGCACGTACGTGACGTGTACATCAGTCAAAATCAATTAATGTTCACTGGAACGAGTTTCAGTTTGCGTTCATTGAGAGAAGCGAGCTCTTTTTTTTTCATTATTCACTGTCACAACAACGTCTAGACTTCCAGTGCCCCAATACGATTTCAATTATAACATCCCTTCGGCCTACCTTCAACCCTTATGTCACGCAACGCAGCCAAGCATAAACGCGACCAAGGTGCGTATGCAGTTGCCGTATACTCGTATGCATATGCACATGCATTGCACACAACACATCCTTACGATTGCAATTGTAAGCATCCTTAAAGTGAATGAACGAGCGTACGATACGATTGCGACGACCACAAGAACGTACAAAAAAGCTATATGAACCCCCGGAGACATATTAGGGGTCGTGGGCCAAGGTTGCCACCTCTTCTCGAGGAATAAAGAAGCCTCAGCAAAGTGTGTTCACATAATCCTTCTTTCTGTCTACCAGCTCACTGACATCGCACGACGTCATGGCAGTGAGAGGGGGCTAGACGCGACAACAGACCGTATAAAAGAAGACCTGACAATAGCAATTGTGTGTTTCCTTCCCTTACATGGCGATACAATAATCAACCCTTGATGGTCAAGTTTTGAAGGATTCATGAGGAAGGACCAACGAGTGAAACTTCTGATCCATTCACTAACCGTGCGTCGCGTCGTAGAGCATAAAGACGCGACGCGACGTCAGCGACGTGGTAAAAGAGATATTCGATACGGTGGTGATACTCATACTCTGCTGCTACTGCACTTGCTGCAGTTTCTTGTAAGGGGATAGAGACAATTGCAAGCCATGTAACCTGAGGCTTTCGGATTAATACCATGTTTCATTTGGAGTGGTAGGACAGGGTTGGGAAGAAGAGAGACTTGTGAAAGGATTACCCAAGAGATGTTTACAAAACATTGCACAAACATAAATAAGCCAAGTGCATGTGAGTATGTTCCACGGTTCAGTTGATTATTGGAAACAGCAGGAGAAACAAATGAATTGGTTTCTGGGCCCACAAGAAGGTTGGGTTGCTGCGGCCCAAAACGTATAAACGAATATACTCGTATAATCCTCCTCTGACCGACCGGAAATTAAAAATTGAACCATATAGTTGCTGAGTAGAAAAGTATAGGTGTATATAGAAATTGAGTCGGGCTAATCTGGAGTGCAGTGGCAGCCTCAGCGTTAAAGGATGTGCACTCTATATTTTCTTTGCTGGATTTTATGTTTAGCTTTATAAAGCTCAGAGGATGTAATTGCTTTTGCAGTTTTGCAGGGGATGTGGATTTGTATATTTCGGCAAAGGAAATTGCTAAAGTTGCAAAATAATTGATTGGAGGAAGCAAAACTTTTATCCTTTTGGTGTTGCATCGCATAATTTTACTTCGAAAAACTTGAATTACAGTGCGGAGGTAGATAAAAAGTGACTTGTATTAAGTGCAACAAAAGGATTCGTGTATAGGCACTGTGCCTTTACTTTTATTAAAGTAATTTTTAAAATACTTTTATAATTTTTACCACAAATGTCTTATGATGTCAAGTTCTTTAGATAGCTTTCTTAGAAAAGCCAGCATTTTCCCTTTCAATGCAAAACCATCCCTCGTCGGTACTTTATAGTATGACAAAAAAATGTGTAGAGTTAGTTAATTTATCCTTCGAATATTTTCAAATGGAAGTCAACTTTTTGTCGGAGGTTTGTTTAATGCTAACTGGAGCATTGAGACCTAAGTCTCCGGTTCATTGTACTGCCAGATAGAAACCTTCTTTGGCTATAGATTTCTTGGTTGAAGATACAAATGCCAGAAGATACTGTCACGATAAAGAGCCTAATTTACTTCTCTCGTGTCCTCGCCAAGTGTTTGCATTTTAATTTGAGAAAATGCAGTACACTGAGAAAGTATTCCTCTTTTTACATATGTATTTAGATACCGTTTAAATGAAATATCTATTATATTTGTTCTTTTGACATATTTAATCGTTGTATAAGTACTCGGCGACGATCATGGCAGATAAAGCTTTGGTTAAAGTCCTGAAAATATTGTCTCAAGTAGTTGCCTGACAAGTTTATCAGCGTTTTCACAAGTATGCAGTGTTTGCCTGAAATCCATACAAGACTCAAGAAGTTTAGTTATATTATTTTCGAATTACTTTTGGCGTAACGGTTAGCATGTCTACCGGTTACGTGGAACACAAAAAATGTTTTTCCACGGGTATCGCCTTTCGCGAGGAATTGGCAGGTCCTCCCATAATAAACTCCTTGCCATGAAGAGTGCTTTCTAGATTATCTGCTCAGATTCGACAAAAAGTTGTTGGTCCCCTCCATTCCTCACAAAGTAGGGTTGAGAGAAATTCCCTGGAACCCAGAGCTCTGTTGCGCCATCCTATTTGTTTATTAGTTAAATTCACTTTACTGAAATATAAAAGATTTCACATGATGTTTATATACTTAAGTCTAAGGTCTAAGACTGACAATTTGATAACAAATTTATAAGAATAAAAAGCAAAACTGATCTTTATACGTATGTTAATTTGAAATTATAATTAATATTTAAAATTTTTCTTCAATCATGGAATTTCTATAACGTAGAGCGGTAACAACATAACTATTTAGTACATCCCGTCCTTTCTCTCCGATAAATACATTTATCAACTCTATATCATTTAGACAGTTCTTCTTAAAATACCTAACCCGAAGCTCTTTCAACACAGGACATATTGCAATGAAATAATATGTATCTTCCCGCGTTTTCATGTTACAGAGGCTGCAAAGTATAGGATGATCAGATCGGTGCGGCTTGTAGTTCAAATCCAATAATTCGCCTCTTATATTGAAAACTATGTTTATTTTATTGATTTGATTGCTGTTCAGTAGGTACGTGTTATCTCCCAGGTTATATTCAAGACGACTATATATGTTTCTGAACAACGATGATTTGGCTTCAGCTACATTTCTGTCATACAGGAAACTTCCGAGACTCTTGAGCATGGTGTTGAACTTAATTCTCAGTGAAGACGTTTGTTCGTTTGGCTCAAACGTTAAATTAGTACCACATTCGGTTGTCAGATTCTCCCACTCTATCACCATTGATCCTCTCGTACGAATCATGTTGTTAAGAATGATCTTAGGTATCTTGTCATCTTTTATCTCCATAACTTTAGCGATATAGTTGAAGTGTATGATCAGAGTTTTCATTATCATAGGAGGTGTCCCAGTCTCTAAGTAAAGCATGTAGTTTGGCGTGTTTTTCTGCAGATGAAAAATCCTTTTAAGAAAGTATCGCAATCATTTTTCTACTTCTTCAAAAGAACGATATCCCAATACTTGAGCTCCACATAAGAGAATCGCCATTGCCGTAAAGCGGAAAAACTTAACCTTTGCACTATGTTCGATGCAGTTGTTGCTCATGCAGCGCTGCCATACCTCAGAAATGGCTCTTTTTGATTCGGATAATTTTCCTTCAAGTGCCTCTTTATGTTTAGGTTTGCAGTTATAAGAACTCCAAGGTATTTGTACTCCCGCACAGTTTCAACAGCCCCCCCCCCCATTAAACGTCCATTTTTCGTTTCTCGCGAGTCTACCCCCGCCATCTCTGAACACCATCATTTTTGATTTTGATATATTGACTACCAGATTCCAGAGCTTACAGTAATTTCCTAATCTGTTCATCATTAATTGCATTCCATTTATGATGGAGTCGGCGAAGAACACTATATCACCACCTTTGACTGCATCCGCTATGTCATTTATGAACAGAATGAAAAGCAAAGCGCTAAGAATACAGCCTTGTTTCAACCCTATTGTTGTTGTGTTGGAAATTCTTCTGATAGAGCAACTCCATCCCACACGCATGCTGTGTTTCTATCGTACATCGCCCTCAGTACATTAATGATTTTAGTGGACAAGCCTAGCTCAAAGAATTTGTAGAAAAGTGCATCTCGCACAATGGAGTCAAAGGCTCCACGGAAGTCCTCAAAGAACGCATACAATTTCTTCTTTTTCTTCAAGTAAGAGTCAGCAACATTATACAGTGAGAAGATATGGTCTGCTGTTGAGTAACTTTTTGGAATCCTGCTTGCAATTCTGACAAAATTTTCCTCTCATCGACCCATTTTATTAGCCTACGGTGTATTAGCCCAGCGAATAGTTTAGAACTGGTATTAAGGAAAGAAATTCCTCTGTAGGTCGATGGATCATCAAGATTTCCTTTTTTGTGAAGAGGAAATATAATAAATTTTTTGAAGCTATCAAAAATTGCTGCATGTTAAAAGATTCGATTGAATTCAATTGTTAGCGACGAAATGAAGTCGTCTGTGGCGTATTTGTAGAACTCAAAAGAAATACGGTCGGTCCCCGGGGCTTTATTCATTTTGGAGCTCGATATGACTTCTTGAACTTCCATAATTTCAAAGGGAGCATCTAAAAACGCGTCATAGATTAATGAGTCAGCATATTGAACCAGCGATGACCTTAATTCAGAATTGAGGAGGCTTCTGAAGTGACTTCTTAGACTTGGTGCTTATAGGCCTAAAGCGATGATATTTCTTCTACCATTAACTTTCTTCACTGCTCACCTGAAATCGGCGGAACAACGACTCGTATTGATAACTTCAATATTTCTTCTCTCATTTGCTTATGTATGTAGTTACAGGATTGAATAGAGCCTTAAGTCGAACGCTTGTTAAAAGGAGAGTAAACTAGCATGCACTATAGATAAAATTATAGAACTCCACTTCACGAGCAGCTTTCATTTACTCCGCACCTATTGTCCACAATCTTTTCACTAGCGCTATTTTAATCTACAGCAGCAATAATTCGTTTACGCTAAGTTGTTTGATCGCGTTGCTCATACCATCAAAGCTTCCACTGTCGAAAGCACTTTCTATGTCGCAACCGCGAAGTCCTTCCTTCCGAGAACACATTCAATTCTACCTGACAAGTTTTTGAAGTGAGGACTCACAAGATTTTATGAGTTGGTAAGCATGTTACGGATGAGGAATAGGATTGATTTTTCGTAAGGTTTTTTTTTTGTATTTGAATCTTAATTTTTGGGATCACGAAAGGAGTAATAGATTGTTGGGAGCCGACTGATATTTGATTTCCTCTAAAATGAATTTTCAGCATAAGATTGAGCTTTGCTTTCGACTCGGTATAGGAACAGTTGACTTTTCTGTTTCCTGATTGTTTATAATGCTTCTTTTAATGACTTTGGCATGGTTGCTCATTTCACCAAGTGTTTCAATACTTCCTCAAAATTCTTTAAAGCTGGCATTCTTTTTTTTCGAACTAGTCTTTGAAAATGGCTGTGCTTTCATCGGTTCAGGTCTTAGTCCGCAACTATAATTTGCTCTCAGGTGACTCGTTCAAATAATTCCCGGCTTCTATGTGAAGTTTTTACAGTTCAGCCTTCCTCCATGGGACCCCAAATCTTTTTGTTTTTTGCTATAGCTTGTTGCTCAAGAGCAACTTTCTTCTTTGTTGCTTCTTTGTTAGATAGCCTTAGATAGAATTTTGACATGATAACCAACCCCGTGATTGAATAGTGCCCAGTAAGTTACTTTTTGGGACTCGTTATTATAAAGGGAGTAGAGAAGAGGGCGTACTAGTAACATGAAAATAAATGTACTTGTTATAGGATCAATGACACATCCTGCAGAACTTTCCACTTGGTAATCTGATTTGGCTGAACTTTGATTTGCTGAACTTTGATTTGCCACACTTTTGAATAAGTTTGTGTGCTTTTCTTAAAGAATTTTTATACGTGCACCGAATGCAGCCGGAAATTGCTTCTTTTGTTTTCCGTCTCTTAACTCCCAATGATCATTTTGGTAAAACTTAACGAACTGCAAACACTTCTGCGAGATTCTTTTATTAATTGGAACTATTTTTCAAAGGAATTTTTTGATTTTTACTTCCGCAATTGCTCTGGTCCACCACCTTCTACATCAACCATTTAACAATTGGTCCTAATACTTTTATCGTATTCACACAGTCGTCGTATATCGTTCCTCCTCCTGATGGTTCTCAGTTTCTCAACACGAAAAGTTGCAAACAAATTGCGTTAATCCGTTGCTTAAAGAGCAATAACCCAGAGTGTATTTATATTGCACTGTACATCACACTTCTAATGGTTAATCGGTTCCATAAATCACCTCTCTCTCTATAGCCTGAAGTCTTTGCGAACAGAGTTGCAGAATTGTAGTCACCAAACCAAAGGTGACTGCATTCCGTATACGATAAAGAAACTATTTCCCAACAACAGCCAATCTCGATTGCTTTGCCTTCGGAAAAAATTGCTTCGTCCCTTTTGATATTCGAAGATATTTATCTTCCCTCATATAAAGCTTGAATGGATCTAAGGAGAAAATTTTCTATAGAGAAATGTATGTGGAAGTGGATAGTGCGCAACAAAGCTAGCTTGGCCCCCCAATCCAATAACTCTGCACTTTATATCGTTGATGTATGACCCAGGCGTAGGGATGATTTTATTACAAGTCGTGTGGTCGCCTCATGGGTTATTCATATTCGCAAAAGGATATCAATTTGATTTAGTGACAGTCGTACACATAAACCACTTTGTCTATGGGGTGACTTTAACGCGCTGCCAGTGCTGCAGATGAGCATGGCCTTGCCTTATTTCCATGGGGCTAAAGTAAATCAATGGCCAAAAGCAGATGACTTGTGTATGCATGAGCAACATGTAGCACAAAGAACCACTTAAAAGCCGCATAATTACCCATCTTAATGATTAGGATATAAATAATGAGGCCAATGGTGGTTTGCGTCATCGCTAAACTTTATGAATGGGCCGCTTGTTTATTACGAGGCCATGGTTGTTGTCGTTGTGTGAATCTTTACAAAAGTGTCTTTATGTCTTTAAAATCACTTAATCCAACATGCTTATCCCTGTTTAGATAAACATTAACACCATGCTATGAAGTGTTTTTTCAAAAGGACCAAATGTGATGAGGACACAATCATAACAATCCTTATTCGCAATGGCATATCGTAGTAATATTGTCTGTGAATGGTTGCGAGCTCTCGGCATGGGGCAATATGCAGAGAGTTTCATGGAAAACGGTTATGATGAATTGGAGATATGCAAACAAATTGGGGAAATCGATTTGGATGCGATTGGCGTTGAGAATGGCCAACATCGCAGCAAGCTGTTGAAGAGCGTGCGCAATTTACGAGAGAAGGGAGCTGCTATTGTTTATGTGATGATAAACGATCCGAAGGCTTTAAGTAATAGCAACGAAATTTTAGCATCAGAATGTGATACACCGAATACACCAAAGGAACTTGAATCTGTGATGAAGAGGCATTTAGAGGCGGACGGGATTAGACTTACAGCGCATCCGTATTCAACACCGGTAAGTGAAATAATATAATTTTATTGGGGAGGATCAATAATATCAAGGGTTTTTGATTCAAAACATAACGCAAAAGCTCCAAAAACACATGAATTGTATAATTTTAGAAAAAAAAACTAGCAGTGTGTTTGACAAACCTTACCAACACCGTATTGAGTGTTTCCTTTGTAAAATTATGACGCAATTATGTTGTTGTCGCTTGTAATAAGTCACTTTGTTTTAAAGCTTAAGTGTGGTACCTAACTTTCCAAAGACTGAATAAAAGTTAAGAAGAACTATGCCACGCAATGTGTCTCCCTATTGTGAGTTAGTAGGTACTTAGTTCACATAGTTCTTCTTAGTCGATAAAGAGAGAGATAGGGGGTAGAGGCAATTCAAAAGCTATATCACCTTTGCGACATTGTAGATAGAGCACAATAAGAACACACTAAACCCACGCAAACTGTGGAATCACTCTCTCCCTCGAGAGTCTGCATATTGTGTTATTGTTTGCAATATTCATTACCAATAAACAGATCCCTTAAATTGCTTTTGTTGTCTAAGATCTGCGCAAAAGAAGGTTACACATAATTTACCCTTTATCCCCCAAACCACACTCCCCCCAAATACATTAGAATATATCGCCTCTAAGACACTTAATCCGTCCATCTGCGATAATTTATAGTGGCACTTCGCCCACATATCAAACCCTGCTCCATTTTGCTGAAAATTCTAAAACTAGAGAATTCAAATAAACTGTTGCTTTATTGAATTACTTTTATAGTGGATACCGCCACTTGCGTCGCACTAGATCTCATCATTTTCAAAAAAGCCCCACGCTCTGGAAAGAATTCAGCAAGTATTTGGGAAATTTTATGAAGCTCCCACTACGGGCGTCTGCTGTCAAAGAGATTTATTTATTACCACACATGTATATACGCAACCCCTTTTGCTTTTTGGGGATTCATTTTGTGTGTGTGCTGTGCACACTATCTTCTTGTTCTTTCTATTTCTTGTGACGCCACCCTCAAATCCGACATCCTTTATTAAGCGACCAAAACTTTAAGTATCAATGTTTAACTTTTTCGACAACTACAGTCATTCCGGATCTCGATGCGGGGTGGTTTTCTTTTGATGAAGCAAGGGTTATATATGTGTGCCAGCAAGGAATCAGCAGCAACTTTGTACAGAGAGTGCAAATTTTTAATTGAAATACCGAACATACCACTCACATAGTACATACACACTGTAGACACTCTGATGCGATGGCAAACCTTATCGAGAGAAGTTCCGGTGGGTGGTGGTACACAACGAAGAAAAGTTTCAGATCAAGAGAATTTCACCAGGTGGCTAGAGCCAGTGGGACGGGAAATTGTAGTCGCTTGGAATTAGATCTTTTGGAATCATCCTCTAATCAGGGCATCTTCTAATTTGTAATTTCCCTTGATGATTGTTGCTTCGATGATGTTTTTCATTAGTTACTTTCACAACCAGTCTTGTTAGAACTTGATGACAACTGGACCTTTTTTTTGTGAGGTGGCAATCCAAGCGATTCTAGTGAATTCAAAAATTCTATGGGAAAGTTGACTATACAGTCTTCTTTGATAACTGAGTCTACTGTTTTGATTTTAAATATCAAACTAGAAAGAAATCTTTGAGATCATTGACGTCTTCACTTTATGCCACTCGTCGCTGGTTCACTCCAGACATGGAAAAACACGTTGATTAAGTTTTCCTTTTTGTGGTGCCCGTGGAGTAATGGCTAGCGTGTCTTCCTGTTATGTGGTAAGTTCGAGGTTTGAATACCAGAAACATCTTGGGAGGAGAAGATGTGTATCTATGGGTATCGTCTTTCGGAAGGATTTAGCAATTTCTCCGACAGTAATTTCAGCTTTTTTCTTTAGCCGTTCGGAATCAGCAGAGACTTGTTGGTCCCTTCCATTCCCTCCCAAGGTTTGGTTGATAGGGGTGCTCTAGGCCCTGGGACCACCCGATCTGTTCGGCCACTCTATTCATTTTATTTAAATTTTCCTTTTAATCATGTGAAGTGGCAGAAGTCCTTGGGTCAAGGTGTCAACTGCGATGTTCCCATGTCCAATGCCTAACAACTGCTTCGAAAATACTGGCATATTATTGTCAATTCGAGTGTCATTACACGCCGCCACAAATTTGATGATATCAAGCATGTGTTCAATTCCTCAGCAAAAGTTGAGCGGAGATTAACTATGTAAAAGTCTGGGGAGAATCGTCGAACAACAAAACTATGGTTCCACTTAAAATGGATTGGTTGTCACGAAGGCCTTTCAATCTTCTTTAAAGTATGTACTTCTAGTGGCCCTTTGTGAGTCATTGTGAGTATGTGCCAAGCGAAAGAATGTTAAGATCTTCACGAGACTCTGAAAATTTACTGGTCTGACCCAACTTACTCTATAAGGCGTCAACATCCCCTTTTCAAACGAAGTCAAACATCTTGGAGTAATTCTAGATAACAAGCTTCTTTGGTCTAAACATGTCGAGTCTGAAACTACTAAATCACTGTCAGTCTTCAGGCAATGTAAAGGAGTCTTTGGCAAGACAGGGGGTCTTTCACCGAAAATGATCCTTAGGATCTTTACGGCTATGATAAGACCAATCATCTCCTCTGCGTAAGTTGTTTGGTGAAATAAGCTCTCGCGTAAATACGTTATTGGCTCGTTTGCCAAACTTCAAAGAACAATTTATCTTGCTGTTACTGGAACGTTCCACAGCACACCGGAAGCTGCTCTCGACGCGTCGCGACGCACTGCTGAATCTTCCTCCCCTTGATACCTACATCATGGGGTGTACGCTCAAGACCATTTCTCGTTTAAAGAGATGTGGCCTCAGCAAGCTCATTTGTACACACTTATCTACGCTCTTCATCATTAATGCAAGTGTTAGTGGTTAGTAAAAAACGCCAACACAAAGAGAACGTATACGAGGAAAAATAAGGAACGAGCTTTGAGGAACTCGCAAGCAGCATACCTTTGGACTCACGTCTAATGGATATGCCGTCTGAGACGATGATCCCAAGGCTCAAACTGCGTCAAAAATACTCATACTCAGTCAACTTTCCTTCGGTTAAGGACTGGTTCGCTCCAGAATCTGAGCCTAGAAAGAACTGTTTTTGAATCTTAACAGATGGCTCCAAAACCGACCAAGGGTCTGGCGCTTTTGTGGAAAACCCTCGTTCATTCGACTGCACGCCTCTTTAGGATCATACGCATCCGTTTTCCAAGCGAAGGCGTATGATCCACGTTACGAACAATGGATGGACGGGTAGAAGTATCTGTGTTTCCAGCAACAGCCAAGCCAAGCTGTACTTAAGGTCCTTCTCAACCATCTAACTACTTCGAAAGTGATCCTTGATTGCAGGAGCTCTCTGAATGCGATCGGAAGATTAAATTTCTTGAGTCTCACTTGGGTTCCAGGCCATCACGGCATAACTGGAAATGAGATCGTCGATGAACTTGCTAGACAAAGATCTCACACAGCTTTCTCTGAACCTTAACCGCCGCTAGGTCTGCCAGCGTCCTCAGTGAGGGCTTCAATCAACGATTGGATCTGAGAAGAGCACAACTGTAGATGGCATACTTCCATTGGATGCAGACAGACCAAACGTATGCTCCCCAACGTCAATAAGAAGACTGCAAAATTTTTGAT
Source organism: Melanostoma scalare (assembly GCA_949752695.1). Classification (NCBI taxonomy): domain Eukaryota; kingdom Metazoa; phylum Arthropoda; class Insecta; order Diptera; family Syrphidae; genus Melanostoma; species Melanostoma scalare. Next base: position 207,121,729 of record OX456985.1, on the reverse strand, counting down.
ATTTCGTAGCAGAAAAGACTGTAGAAAGCTTATTGGCGTTTCCAGCGGGCACTTCTCTTTTGCAAAACACTTAAATGTGTTAGGCTTAAGTGATACCACACTCTGTGAATCTTGTGTAGAAGATGAGGACACCGCAGAGCACTTCCTCTGTGAATGTCCTGCTTTTTCTCGCATGAGGTTACAGATACTCGGCGCAGATATGGGGAGAGCTGGTAACTTAGGCTCCTTATCATGTTAGCGTCTTTTGGCTTTTCTCCGAATATCTGGAAAGCTATAACAAATAGAAGGTTGCTAACTGGTAGTACAATGGACCGGCATTTAGGTCTGAGTGCTCCAGCTGGTATGAAAAAAACCTCCAACGGAAAAAAAATATCGGTGAGTCGGACACAGATGTCTACTGCTTACATTCGTCAACAACAATCGGCATTCGTCTTTATTTGGATTGATAGCGGAAATGCGACACAGAGCGTTCGATGTCCTTGAACTTGTGTTGTATCTTTCCCAAGGTGAAACGATTTCGGTGATGTATTTTATGTGTAGTAGCTTAGCATTTCAGCATACACCAATTTGAAAGCTAAAGCGCTTACTTGAGAAACTTTGAAAACAACTTGTAAAAAATGTTGACTGTGGCCATTAAGCGGTCTGTTTGTCCGATGCATTCGCTCGATTGAAAAACATACAAGTTGTTCATTTTCTAGACAAACCGCCAAATAGACTAGACTTATGATATCTTCTGTAATCGCAATTGAAAAGATTGGCCGAACTGCCTCGATCCGAATAGCCGAGATGTACCTAACCTAACCTCTCTGATGCTACGATGCTTCGTCAATTGCGATTACCAAAACTTTCTTACAAAACGTTCGCTAACCAAAATCGTAACCGTCCACAAATGTAATAGAAAAGACACTGTTGTTTGCCTTGTTAGCCTATAGTTTTGGTAGCGTGTAAAAAATCTCGGCTTTTATCAAAACGATATAGAGAAACTAAAACAATGGTTTTTCTAATCCCGTCGGTTGTTCTGTGCAAATTTGGTTCTACACTTCTTGCCGTACATCGAACTGCAACCCAAACGGTCGGTTTTAATTTTTGGCGTATTTCTTGGAAACGACTATTCTGATTAAAAAAAAGTAAAAAAATCAGAAAAGTTCGGGTTTTGTTTTTGGCTGAAAACGCACGCAACGAAATTTGAAGCTTTTAGGGGGTTTTCAAAATCGACCTTTAATTTAAATCGCTCATACGATTCTATTGAAAATCAAAAATATGAGGCACAGTCTAGGCCAAAAGTATTAAGCAAAACTTTTGTTCCTATTCTGCGAAGAATTTTACTAGAATTTTATAACGGAAGTTCCAAAAGCATCATGCAAACAAACATCCAAACAGATAATCAAAAATTTTTAAATCCTTATACTAATATTATAAATGGGAAAGTAACTCTGTCTGTCCGTCTTTCTATATAACCGTCTCACGACCAAACTAGAGAACCGATTTGAATGAATTTAGGTACAGAGTTAGTCTAGAACCTGAGGATGGACATATGCTATATAATTTGTACCGATACTGCCACGGGAACGGGAACGTATAAGTCACTATTCCACGCGGACGAAGTCGCGGGCACGGTTAGTAATAAATGAAGAGAAGTTTGTTTAAACTGAAAGATGCAACTGGTTAAAACCAGTGCCTGAAAATAGCAGAAGTTATTGAAATTAAAGATTTTTCTTATATAAAAATGCATTTCTTATGTTTCTGCTTCCTTCGTTTCTTCTCATCTTATTTCCTTTTTAAACTTTGATCAGTTTTTAGTTGTGCCTCACACTTTTGGCCCTGGCTGCAGTTCGGAAAATAAATTTATGAATGCGATGTGAGATCAAAATAGTTATTTTGAAGATGAGTGAATTGGGTGAAATTTCACACTTCAAAACAGGTTTAATTTTCCCCTTGATCAAATTGAAGTTATGAATGAACTCTTAAAAATAGTTTTTAGACCTTAACAACTTCTGATTGATTCTGAAACAAGAATCAAAAAGACTTGTGAAATTCATCGTTAATACCTCTTTATGTCTAAACCATCTTTCAACGAAGTGGTGTTCTTTAATGGCTTAAGTAAAAGTTTAACCCGAAATAGCTTACCAAACCTCTGTTTCCTTAAATCATTTATTAGTGTGAGTGAATGAGTACTGAGGTGCAGGAAGCTAATGGCACAAGTGAAAGTTCGTCGTTTTTCGATTTTTCCTGTTTCGAAAGAGTGTTGTTTGGTTTCTTGTAAATTCTCATCTCTCATATGATGTGCGATGACGATGAGAGTTGTTGCCCTTCCTTGCGCTTCCATCCATTGGATATCTGAAAATAGTTGTTTTCAGCTCAGTGTGAGTGGGTAGAGGGAAGTGGGCAAATCCCCCCCAACCCGCACCAGGTAGCCTTATATTCTACGTCTGAGATAAGACGTGTCCAACATTCCAAGTGGAACAAAATGTTTTATTGGGCAATAAGTTGAAATGTTTCTAGGATCCACTACTGGAAGAAATAGGTATACTCGTATACGTCCCTACCTATCTTTTTGCCATGCCATCCGCACTCTGTTGGCTACTCGTCGTCTGACCATTTTTAAAGTTAATTAAGTTTAAGTGGTTTTCAAAAGTTTCTCATTAAAATGTTTTGCTCATACAAAGGTATATCCACAGAAAATGTTGTATAACTAGTCGTGTATTTGATTTTTGCTTGGTTCCATTGTTTTGAGAGTAGAAGAATGTTTTGCGGATTGATGGGCATTTAAACTTGAAATTAAGTGCAGACTTTTTGTTTTGAGGTGGTGTTGAAGTTTTGAGAAAGAAATGAATTTGTTTGAGCCATGATCTGCTTAGCACTTGGTTGTGAATTGGATTGTTTTTCCAGACAAATTTTGTTCAATGTTCTCAGGCTACTTCAAGAGTAAGTTTTGCATAAGTTTTAATTAAAGCTTTGATGTTGGATTTTTGAAATATGGAATGTGGACTCATATGCAGTTGAAATGGAAGAGTTTGCTTCAACAAGAACAAATTAGAGGAGATCGAGTTTGAATAATCATTTTAGGGGAGGTTTTTGTTAGTTATGGAGGTTGTCTCATCAATGTCGCTCAATCGCGGGGCACTGCACCAACAGACTAGACGCCTTAATTTGGGCTCTTTCTATTTTCTTTCGACTTCGCATCCTACAGAATGTTTTTCTCAGAGTGCGAATGGTTCCGTTCGAAAAAATTACATAAAAAAGATGTTTTGATCTATTGACCTGTTGCTCAATATTCTTGCATACCAACATTTTTAGAGAGATTGTCCCCGAAGAATTAATTTTCCACTGTAAGCCTCCTGTGTCAACAATTCAGCATTGTTCTTAAACTGATTGATAAACTATAACCTACTTAGTTGATTTTGCATTCCAAACTGCTTGCACTTTGGAAAATAGTTATGAAGTTGACCTTATAACCACAATCTTTTAAAAACTGCTTCTAAAAAATTTCTCACAAAATGGTATCCAAAGCGCTAAGCAGGGTTCGAACCTGAGTCATGAAATTTTTGAGCAAAATTTAAATAAAAGTGGAGTAAATGCTAAATTTTTCAGGAGAAGAAGATTTGGAACAGGAAGAAAATGTTTACTTTTTCTTTAAGGAAGAGTTTATTTAAGTAAAGGGTGGGCCATCTTTAAGCTTCTTTTAACATTATAGGTTGTTTTGACACTGACAGCTGCTTCCGTTATGAACTTATGATAGAACCTCTGCGGAGCGAAATAAGTCGCTATAATGGTAAATCAAAGTTAAAAAGTATTGAGCATCTAATTCTAAAGTCATTGCTGTGTGTCAAAACGGTGTGTTTTTTTAAAGAAGTTTTGATTGAAGTAAAGCACCCAGCGTACCGGTGTTAGTAAGCAATGTTTGCGCAGAAAGTGATTTTAATGGACAACTCCCAAGGTCCTGTGATAGTGGTACGCACAGACTGGAATGTGGCTGTTGTAGCCTAGATCGTGAGGCTCTATCCACGATCGCGTTTCTTCGCTCCGGTTTGATACTGGCATAGACCACTTTCAATTCCTCGGAGTTGCTATTTGACCTCTTTCTACTATTTCTTGTGGGGGGGACTGTGAAGGACCGATGCTATGTCGAGAATTTGGAAACCATTCAAGCACGTATCAGCTTTTGCGAGGAACTGCCAAGTCAAAAGAATTAAATTGCCATGAAAAGCACAATTTTACTTAAATATTCGAAATTTGCATAAAATTGTAGATCTTTGGAATGCGCTACGTACCGAGATTTCCAGTTTTGTTGCATCATCATTTTTTATTTACAACACAAATTTCAAGTCGATAGTTGTCTGGAGTTTAGGTATCCAAAAATTTTATAAAGGAAAAAGAGGAGTAAACCTAGAAAAAATTGGAGCGTCGGAGTAGATTTTTTTTTTTTTCAAAAGTCGAGTAAATTTGCTCAGCATGGTTTTAACGTTGGCACTTAGGCACTTTAGCTTCATCGCTCTTTTAATCTCATGTATATATTTTCCTATTTATCCAGTCGAAAATAAGTAATTCATTTTAGATCGTCTCTCTCCTCCATTCCCTTACCTTTCAACTGGAGTACCACAGGGCTATATTGGCCCATTGATTTTTTAGTTCAAAATAATTAATGATGTCGAAGAAATTAATTCTGTTTCTAACTGAAAATTAAGCCAAATATACAAGAAAGAGTGAAAAAAAGTTACAGTAGCATTATTTCCATGTAAAAAAGCCACTCGAATTTGACACAAATTTCCGAGTGACCATTCCATTCAGAACACACTGGGGGGACCAATCATTCTTGGAAAACGAATACGTCCGTATTTTTGTCTATTCAGACGAAATGAAACTAAGCATTTCGATTTGTCTTCCAGATCATTGTAGTGTGTTCTAAGCGGAGGTTATGGCAATTAGTGAAGCTCTGTCTTGGCTAAGTGAAAACATGATATCGAAAAGGACATGCATCTTCTTAGACAGTCAGGCGGCCATCAAATTACTGGCGTCAAATTCCTTAAATTCTATTCTAGCCATTAATTGCCGATCATCTCTCAGGGAGATGTCAGAGCAGTTTAAAATTCACCTTTGCTGGGTGCCGAGGCATAGAGACATTCCAGGAAACTGTAAACACTTCCTTGCCCTTTCAACGAAAACGGAGAGTATCGGCATACTTATCGCTACATACAAACTCTTGCTGAAGCAGGACGCATACAAGAAAACTAATATGAGATGGTCAAGCAGTTTAACGTGTAACGCAACGAAACAGATCTGGCCCAAGCTAAGCGGTCGAACAGCTTGATCTCTCTCAACAGAAAACATATTAGTGCGACGATAGGTGTCATCACGGTGCGGGTGCATAACTTCACAGGTCATAACTTCACATGGGTCATAATTTCACCTATAGTGGGTTATAATTTTTTTCGGGTGAAGTTGTGTCCCACCTTAGGTGAGCAACAATTTCACCTGAAATTTGTGTGAAATTATTTCCCACCTACATTGTAAAAAATCTTTAGAAATCCAATCAGTCAAAAGCCAACAAAAATTATAAATTGTAATCAATTTATTGAATCATTTTTATTAACAAAAAATATCAAAAACTGTTATTTATAAAAAAAAAATTATTCTTATGAAAGGTACTTTATATCATATTATTATTTTCAAAACGCCGTTTTGAAACAAAGATATTGAAATCTATTCACAAAAAAACATGAATGGAATTTTGAACTATAGTTCTACAATAAGGACATAAAATTGACTATTGAAATTACGAACTTCGACATCATATATTTTCAAAAACAGATCTCTCGTTTTAGTAAATTATATTATATAGAAATAGTGTGAATAAACAAGCGTTGTTGGCGCTAAGCAGTAAAGCGACCGAAAAAAAAATTGCGCAATTTTTTAGCGCCAACAACGCTTGTTTATTCACACTATTTCTATATAATATAATTTACTAAAACGAGAGATCTGTTTTTGAAAATATATGATGTCGAAGTTCGTAATTTCAATAACTGATTTATGAAAGCTACACTATATTTGAACACATTTTCAAATTCAAACTGTGTATACTACGAAAAAACAGCTTCAAATATCAATATTTCTATCAAAGGTTTATCCATTTTTGTACGTCTTGGCAAGCCATAAAACTGAAGAGCTATATGTTCATTTGTTCCAATCTGTGGACAGAAATTTGTTTGAGTTTCGTCCATTTTCATTTATGACGGACTTTGAAGCTTAACTTCACACAGAAGTGAAATTCTGGCCCACAAAAAAGTGAAGCTAATTCCCACCTAAGGTGGGACATAACTTCACCAGAAAAAAGTGAAATTATAACCCACTAGAGGTGAAATTATGACCCATGTGAAGTTATGACCTGTGAAGTAATGCACCCGCACCGTCATCACAAGACACTGTCTTATTGGAAGACATGCCGCAAGGCTAAGAGTCGTCTCAAACGATTTTTGCTGTATGGATGAGGAGGAGGAGGAAACTATTTCCCAACTTCTCTGTCTAGCTTAGTGATCTTACTCACATCGACGCCCTGCGTCTCTTCTGCTTCATTGTAAGCTCGAAATAGTTTCATTAGGATTAGGATACATTAGATCCGTTATGGTATCGAAATGGGTCCAACGGGCCTAAAGGCGGTATTACACTATCATATATATATGAACAAAGTTGTCATATAATGTATGGCACACTTTCTGTAAATATTGCAAGTGATATTACACTATGCCATATATATATGAACAATTTGTATGGCAAACAATAATTATATGACAAAGAAAAGTATCGCTATCACACTTATATGACAACCTGTGCCATATAAAGTATGGCAAGCATGAATATAATGAACTAGCCATATAAAAATCGATTGATTTTATATGACTTGCGCTTGTCATACAATCGGCATCCTATGTTTTTTTTATTTTTATTTCTCTATTTGTAGTTATTTCTTTATTTCTATTTGTACGTTGAATGCACAGAGTGCTTATGTGAAATCGGAAATGTTATTACACATGCATACTCGTACATAGATGTAAATTTCAATAAAAAGTGACAGAGATAATAATGAAAAAAAAGAAGAAATATACATAGATATATATTTCTACACTACTTGAAACAAGACGAACATACTTATATGGTGACAATTATGATTTTGTATTAAACTACGCCATATATATATGGCTCTAGAATCATTGTCATATATATGGAGACATACAAATACTGCCATACATATATGACTATCACACTTATATGACGATGTCGTTCCATATTTTTTTTGTCAACTTGCCACATTTATATGATAGTGTAATACCGCCTTAAGTGTGTAAGCCTAGTTAATCTATCCACTTTAACCTAACCTTACCTAACTTAAAATTATCACAAAATGCACAGAAATTCACCAAAAATCAGTCTAATCCCATTCCAGCACAGTGATTTTTCGTAATTGTACACAGAAGAAATTGCTCACGAGAGAGTGAAAAATTTACCCACCCTGTGAATTTTTATTTCTGTGGACAAAAATTGTGCACAGTCAAAACAAATACAACAACTGTCAAACACATGTTTCTTCAACCGTTGCTAATTTTTGCTTAATAGTTTCTTGACTTTGTGCAAAGAATGAGAAAATTTAGCCTCCACTCCTTACGAATAACGAATCTCTAGGTTTTGAATTTGGTGCCAAAAAGCCTCTAGGATTACCTTCTATAGATAATCAACTTAACTTAACTTAACTACGAAATTTTCCCTTAAGCGGGTACCCTCGCTTCTCCGTCAATACTTAATAGGCTGTGGTGAGCTTGCTTCTTGTGTTACTTCCTCAGATGTTGTCTCATTACATTGATAGTAAAAATCAAACGACCTTAAATCTAAAAAGATGGTGCAACGAGTTTTCCGACACGAAGCGTAGGTACGTCTATCACTTTCACTGTATTAAACTTTTTTAAGACTAAAGCGCTGCAATAGGCTTCTCTTCGTCTGATTACCAAAAAAAAAAAAAAATTTGACACAAAGCAGTTCGTCGTATGTTTCTTCATTATTCCCTATCTAGTCTTCCCTAGGACGATACGTTGCATTTACTTCTCTACTCCAAGCTTATGTTTGTCGCAAAATGCATCGAAATCAATTTTTTAAATCCTTTCAACCACAACACAACCAAAACTTCTAATTCTTGTATTTTCAAGGCTTTTCCTATTCAGTTTGTTGGAAAAATAACTCATATTCACCTCCTGATCTTGATACGTCTGGTCCTCTTGAGCTGAGTACTGAGCTGAGGCTGAGTTTCATAAGTAAAAGACTAAAAAGCTATAACATATTTCAAAAACAATTAAATTAACAATACGCTGACCTCTTTATATTACAATATGTCCATGATTATCGCAATTGAAAATAATTAAATTGCCGTTTGTTTGTGACCGCACAACAGCTCTTTAGTGGCTATCCCTTCTCTGATAACTGGTGCCACATTCCATAATTATATTGTAATTAAAAACAAAATATAATGATAATTCAAATAACGCCTCCCTGGGGAAAATCGCCAAGAGGAATATTATTAAAACCACGTCCCCTACCCACTTGCCCCCTAGGGGACATTCGCATAACAAAACTCACCGAATCACCCAATTATTTTCAGTTTTATCGCCAAATTTATTCGCTTGTTGTGTTTTTCTGACAATTGCCCAGAGAGTTGATATAAATAATTCCTGCCGGATGCAGTAGCAGGCCACATTCGAAGTAGCTCTTACTTGTATTCATTGATTTTTCCCGAAACTACTATCTTTTCAGTGAAAACAAACAAAAGGGGACGTTTGAGAGTCAAACCGAAAAGTAAAAAAAAAGAATTCGAATTTATGGGCTTTTCGTTTAACTGGGACACCAGAGTGTTGCCCGTTGGCATTCAGGACATTTTCCAATTTAGCCCTGCAGCGTTTTAACAGAATTGGTAAGTGTATGTGTGTTTGTGTTCTTAAAAAGAAGAGCATTCCTATAAATGCCTTAACGACTGGACACTCTCATTTAAATGAATTCGTTCCTTTTCTTGTTTTCTGTGCCATCGAAATGCCCAGCGCGTTCAGGTCTTGTCAAGTGTCTTCTTTACGTTCCCGAGTGAATGCATGTACATGGCAGAGTCTTTTTTTATTTTATCATTTTGTACCGTAGTGGGTAAATACACACATCCACATGATCTATGTGACCAAAGGAAAGTTCAAATGGAAGAGAAATTTTTGGGAAACTCCATGCAATTTAGAGATCCGTTAAAGCCGACACAACAAGCACACGTCCTCGAGAAGTGTCCTATGCTCTTGCTTTTCTGAGACGTGATAAACAACTCTGTTTTGTGAATCAAGTTGGATCGGGGGTATCTTCCAGCCGTCAGCTATTCCCTTGCCTATTATGCTGTAGTATGTCAGTTGGGAGGGCAGAGAAGCACCCATCATTTGTTGCCAATTCAAACGGAACTATTTTTTTGAAAATTGTTTTTCAGGTCACTTCTTTCGTTTGCTTCGATTGTATCAATTGAAGTAGACGACTTTAAAAGGAATGTAGTTTTTGAAACATGCTTTGTACCATCAAATTTTATATTTTTGCTTGAGGAAAGGCATCAAGCTGCTCTTTGAGTTTCTTATTTGACATACATTTCGCTGCAAGTGATTACAGAAAGGAGTGTAAGAAACTAAATTGAATTTTAAAGAATCTTTTAATATAAAAGTGTTCTTTTAAATTTAGCAAAATTTTCTGAAGGAGGAGGTTCTTATAATAAAATACGTTTGCAACTGCAAATTGATGCAAGAGACGCAAAGTAACGTAGAGCGTAGGAATTCCTCTTTTTCCTCCAAAGGATGAAGTAGTTTGATAATTTAAAATAAACAAAAATAGCAAGTTTTAGTTCCTCTCCTTTTTCCATAAAAACATTGCGAAAATCGGCACAGAAAACCTGATGTAACTCTAAAGCCCAACTTTTTTTTGTACAGAATAATTATGGTAGTGCACTTTTGGCTCTACAAGCGCGTTTCTAGCCTTTCCACCAGCCACTGTTATCGAAGTTTCGGTTATCATCTTCAAATATATCTCAACGACTGGAGTGTGACAAGGAAAGTCTGATGTTGTAATGTTGATTCGGGATCTTTCGTGTAGAATTTCTTCAAATTTGTACTCACTGAGATTATTCAGTAAGGAGAAGTGGTCCTTAAGATTTACACAAGTCTAGTCAACATAATCTTTTGACTTGAAATAAATTGAAACAGTTTGAAAGTTCTCATTGCTATGTTTTTCCTTCGGGCTGCAATGATTCTTTTTAACTTCGATTGTCTGATGTGCGGTCTCTTATCACATTTAGCACAGCTAGTAATAATAATGTTTTCTGATGAGTATGGAATAAAGGATTCCATTGAATAAAGCGATTAATCATTATCTCTCTCTCGCATGTCCTATGGTTGTATGATTTTTCTCTAGCATCTTAAACCAAACATGCACATTCAAATTTAGCTCTGTAAAAATGTTAAAATTTTTGCTGGAGAAGATGAAGCTGAAGAAGTCTTTGTAAGCAGTTATTACAAAACCAGCTAGAGTGTGCCATTTTACCTGAATTTATGAGAAAAAGATCTACAGAGCAAAATATACTTTTGCAATTGCGTCTGATATTTGAGAGCCAAATACTTTCAATGAATGCCAAAAGAATATTGCAAATCTCTCGTCAAAGGATATAGGTTCCCTGCAACTCAACAACAGGCAGATCATTACAGGCTTTTAGCGCCTTTCTTTGCTGATTTGAGATGAATTCCTCATGTAGCTCCATCCACATAAGTGAAGAAATGACGCAGTGGTAGTTCATTAGAGTGGAATTGGTGTATAAAGCACTGCATTGGTCTCCCAAAGTATATTTGATATGATAGGCTTAGTTTTATGTCTTTTAGGAAGGTTTTTATCGAACCCTTAATTATTTTCCCTGTTTTGAAAATGTGGTGAAGTTTCAAATGACCAAATTTTGGTAGTTAAAAATATGAGTTGGTCCTTATAGGTCTGAGATGAAATAGCTAACGCGAATGGTGAAAAGCGTAAGGCGAAAGGGGAAAGGGGGGTGAAAGGCGAAAGGCGAAAGGCGAAAGGCGAAAGGCGAAAGGCGAAAGGCGAAAGGCGAAAGGCGAAAGGCGAAAGGTGAAAGGCGAAAGGCGAAAGGCGAAAGGCGAAAGGCGAAAGGCGAAAGGCGAAAGGCGAAAGGCGAAAGGCGAAAGGCGTAAGGCGAAAGGCGAAAGGCGAAAGGTGAAAGGCGAAAGGTGAAAGGCAAACAGCGAACGGCGAAAGGCGAAAGGTGAAAGCAGAAAGGCGAAAGCAGAAAGGCGAAAGGTGAAAGGCGGAAAGCGGATGTCGAAAGGTGAAAGACGAACAGCGATCGGCGAAAGGCGACGGGCAACGGGCGAAAGGCGAAAAATGAACAGCAAACGGGGAACGGTGAAAGGCAAAAGGATAAAACTTACTTACTTAAATGGGCATAACAGTTCGGGGTGAACTTAGGCCTCAACCAACATCCTTCTATCGATATCGAGCGAGCTCTCTCCAGTTATGTGTCTAAGCCGGTTGAAGTCTTCTTCCACTTGATTGCGCCACTTAGGACGAGGTCTTCTCCTCTCGCGATTTCCCTGCAATGGTTTCGAAAACCCGTCGAGCCGGAGTTTTGATGTCCATCCTCCTTACATGTCCCAGCTATCGTAGTAGGCAATAGGTAAAAGTCAAAAGGCAAAAGACAAAAGGCAAAAGGCAACAGGCAAAAGGTAAAAGGCAAATAGCAAAAGGCTACCGGTAAAAAGGGAAATGGAGAGCCGAAAAGGGAAACGCGAAAGGCGAAAGGTGTAAGGACCAAGGCATAAAACTTTAGGCATTAGGCGAAAGGCAAATGGCGTTAATCTCCTCCATTTGATCAAAAAGGACAGAGAGGCACCAGTCTGAAATGGAACAATTTTCTGGGAGTGCTTCTCAGTTGATACTGGTGCTAAGCAAGTATGCCCTCATAGTACTTTTCTGTTTGCGCTGTTTGCGAGGCAATAACTTTTTCTCGTAAAAGTAATAAACCTCCCCCCAGGTCCTATCATCTTCAGAACCTTCCAATAAACCGTGTGCAGCTTATCCGAGATTTAGGAGTTCTCTGCGACAGCGAATTGAATTTTCGTTCTCATATTGACGAAGTAATATCAAGAGCTAATTCCGCCCTTGGTTTTATCAAGAGATGGTCCAAAGAGTTCCGCAACCCCCTTGTAACAAAATCTCTCTATATTGCCTATGTTCGCCCTCTCCTTGAGTATGCATCGCAAGAATGGGCTCCATATCAAGCGGTTCATATTTCAAGGATCGAAAGTGTTCAACGTCGTTTTCTGCTCTTTGCCCTACGGGATCTCTACGACGTAAGAAACTTTCTCAACTTGCCTCCTTACCGCGATCGTCTTACAATAATTAATCTTCACTCCCTAGAAAACAGAAGGAATTTCTTTGACATCATATTCATTCACCGACTTCTTACTGGCAACACTGACTGCTCCTCCCTTTTAGACCTTATCTCCTTCAACACTAATCCCCGAAACGTAAGATCATCCCGATTTTTTTTCCTTCCTGCTCATCGTACATCCTATGGTCTCAACGAACCCCTAACCCGCATGATGAGTAAGATTAACTCTGTTCCTTTTCTTTTCGACCTTAATCTTCCAAGTCCTTGTCTGAAAGTCCTCCTTATAAAACATTTCTCATCCCTGTAGTTCAATTTAGCTTTAATTAGTTTTAATTAGTTTAAGTTTAGTATGTTTAAGTTATTTTAAGCTTGTATTAAGCTAATAAATGGGGCGGTAGCCCCACCAAAATTAAAAATTAAAATTCATAATTGAAATTGTAAGTCATCTACACGGTGAAGTCTATATTACAGAACCGTAATAAATGTTTGGTTCTAACCAATTCACCTGCCCAGAATGACCAAACATTTTTCTACGAAATAATTATAACGATGTACTGCGATCAATGGAAACTTATTGATTGCTTGTATCCTTTTTACTGAAACTTAGTACGATAAATTAGACACGATATTATTTGTTATGTTTTCATTTGATTTTATTTTGCTTAAAAGTTTAAACGAATTGAAATGAAATGAAACTCCTAAAGAAACTCTTATTGACTTCATGGTTGATTCTTTTTTAAGTCTTACATCTAAGCCTTGCTTCATTCAATTCATACATGTGACGACATGGTATTAATTTATTAATGAGCCAAACCTAGTGAAAGCCACTAATTTGATTAGATTAATCACCATCACATAATATAGATCTGAAACCTTTTAGCACAGCATCAACCATTGAAAACAGCAACATTATCTATTCTTGGTCTGCTCAACGCTCCTACATATTTTATGACCAAACCAAACCACACACTTCCTAGGTGCTCCATGAATTACAAGACGCACATGCACACACATGCTCTAGTCCATCGTGCAATATTTCCATCGTACCTATAGCAAATTTCTCTTACAAACCAAAAAAAAAAAAGAAACTTCTGTCGGGAAGGTACCATCGAGTCGTTACTAAACCAGCGCTATTACTATACTGCGCTGCCTTCTAAATGAACTTATTTATGCCTATGCCCCGGAATCGTGGAAAATATTTACGTTGATAATACCTCTTCTCTGCTTGGATGGTGTGTGTGTGTGGTAGTGGTACAAAAGCCCGTTACTACTACTGCAACTGCAATGTGGTTCCTCATAAACAAGACTGCTTTCCTGATGCAAAAGTCAGCAGACATTAGAGTCAACTATGCCATCACTATGGGTTAGGAAAGTGGTTTGGACCAGGAAAGTACTCCTTCTAAACACAGAAATAGTACAGGGAAAAAAATTTAACCAACAAACACCCATGATGGCGGAGTGAACCTTCTTCGTGTTCATTGTGAACGATGGCCTAGAGGTTTGCAAGTAGGATTTCGTTCCATTTTCGGGGAGGTTGGTTGGTATATAATACTCACTACTCAGTGTGTAAATAAAGAGGAAGTCTCAAATGTTTGTGCAACGTACGACGACACTGGACGGAAGTGAGGGTATATCCTCCTCCGAGGATACCAAACTCCAAACCACACACAGTAGTTAGAATTGAGCAACAAAAAGAAAGAAAAAAAGGACACAACGAAGGAGAAAAGATTGGGCAAAAGAAAATAAGCACACGAAGATGGGCAAATTGTGTTTTTTTATTTTGTGTTTTTGTTTTTAATTGAAATTAAAGTGTGTCAGTGGCGCATTCTGGTTGGTGAATGAATAAGCCGACCGGCCGGCAGTTAGAATAATACAAATGTTGCGCCTAGCACAGGATATTTTTGTGTGGGGAGGTATTTAGTGCATCTCCTTGGGCACTGGAACAACTTTATTTTTAAGTGCATCCTTACAATTCTTTTTTTCTAAATTGTGTGTCTCTATTTGAGTCAACATTAAAATTCTTCCTGACAGTTGAGTGAGATGACAAAGGCTCCTATTAAAATTGACAAAATTTCGCGTCCTTATTTTAAGAGAACAGAACTTTAGGATGTTGATGTAGAGATTTGAGAGTTTCAATCACTTTGAAGCAAAAGAAGGAGTGCGGGACTTTATATTTTTGTTTGTCTTTAAAAATTAAATAATAATCATACGCCACAGTGTACCTAAATTCATTTGAACTAATGTTATTTATTTGTCAGCAAATATAAGCCATTTTGTATGTTTTTACGCATTCTTTTTCAATTTTACTATTTTTCAATCAAATCCTTCCTAAGACGTGACTCGCTCAAGACATTAAACTGTGCGTGCAGCACCAAAAAGATGACCGAAATGGACATCGTTTTATTGAAATAAAAAAGCCCTCAATCGGAATTACACGGCATAACCATAACCACGATCCTTCACAAATCGCACAAATTCAATTTCAATTCTACGCTTAGAACCGCACAAACCCATTACAATCCTACACGTCGTTATTGAAGCACACTTATGCAAACAATAAAGCGCTTGGTCGCCCGGCTTGTCTTTGAAAAAAACAGCCAAGTGTTTAAGCAAAAAGGTGCGAGGGAAACATGCATAAAACATGATTGTGTAATCCTTTTGTCAAGCACTATGCTTTGAGTATTGTGGCAACGTAAAGCGTTTGTCATGCGTTTTACGACAAATACGTTGGTGGTAGATATTGCGTCGCGTCTGTGTGAATGTGAGTGAAAGTGGAAAATATTACCATTTATTTATTCTTTGTATCTTTTGACTTCGTAAAAGCTTTGTGCCTTTCTGTCGTTAGTGATGCGTAAAAGTGACCTTTGTTTCTGCTTTAAATACATGAATGCAATTGTGTTAGTGGCTTAAAGAGCGAAACTAATTTGAATAGATACCGTGGATTGAGTTTAAAAGGGATTAGTTGAATTTGATTTAAAATTAAACGCAGACATGGCGGTGAATACTTTTTTTTTTAGTGTTTATCCATTTTCATTTTTCTAGTAATAAAAATGGGGTTCGCATAAAGGAAAAAATATGCAGAAGTAAACTCACTTGAGACTAACGAGAGAACCATCTGTTCTGTGCCCTCGCATCTTCTTCTTTTAAGTGTAGTCTAACGAACTGGATATGACAATTACTGTCAATGAGTCTAGTAAGGCAAATGACAGGGTTACGTTGTAAAACCCGCGGGCCATAACTGAAGTGTTAATATCTTCCGGTAACTAGGCTCAAAGTTGCTACTCAGACAGGGGGCTTCCTTAACTCAGAAGTTATTCTGCGTCACATCCTTGTAGGCAAGAAAGATTTTGCTAAAGCTCTTTTCATTTTATGTCGATGCAAAATTAAAAAAAAGCTTTGCTTTTTTACTTGGGCTGATTTAAAGAATTTTGCAGTGATGTGAGTTGACTGATGATTGAGATGATTTTTTTAATATGGCCGATTTGTTTAAAGTCGACACCGAGCTGCTATAGCGTCCTATCACACCATGGAAAGAGGCGGCGACACACATCATCGTGTAATACGGACTGAGATATGTGGTTTGGGCATTAATGATCAGTGATGACTTTATCGAGAAATCTGGCGCAGCAAATTTGAATTCGCTTATTAGTAACGCTCGATAGATGTACAGCTGACTTGAAGTGTGTAATTTAAATTCAAGTTAAAAAAAATTAAAATTATTCTTTCATTAATGCGGTAACTCGACCCTGAGTGCATTCACCAGAGTTAGTGCAAATGAGAAGATGAACTCAAAAAGATGAGACGGATAAGCTGCCTTGTGTTAATGTCGATTTGGTAAAGTTTTCGGTCAATTAGTATGATGTTTCTTTTTGCTCTTGATCATGTTTAGTCTTTCTGCCTCATATGGTTTCGTTGTTCGTGAACAAACTTCGATACAATACACCAAAAAGAACGAGACATATCAACACTGTAATGAAAATATAAAGAGAACTGTCAAGTTGGATTCACCTAGCCTCAACGTTCAATAGTAGATAATGTGGATAAAGCAATGGAAGCGAGTTCAGAGATGATGCACGCATCTGATTTCATCATCTTATAGAAGACTTAGCTGTGATCGGGAAGTCAGGGCTGAAACTTTGTTCCTAATTACAACTAGACCAACTAATTCTCTGCAGTTATTGGTAGTTAAAAACCGAAATTGATAGAATGCTTACTTAAAAAGAAAAGGCCAATAATTTCTTTTTTAACATTTAAACGCAGCGTAATCTTGGTTACCACGTCTGTCTTTAAGGTGAAATTCAGGTGTTCGAGTCCCAGAAACATTCTATTGTTTTTCCTCGGAGCTCGGATATCGCCTTTCACGAGGACTTGTCAAATCTTCCGAGAGCAGCAAGACTCTGCATTGAAAAGTGTATTTTCACTTAAAATTTGAAATAAGTAAATTCAGCTCAAAGAGCTTTGGGGCCTGGCGCATTTCGAGAACCTTCAAATTTATAAACAAATAAATAGATATGATAGTGCAGCAGAGATGGGAGCCATGGATCTGGGGCAATTCTCACAACCATGCCATGTAAAGGAAAAGGGGCTTATAATTTTGTGCTGATTCCGGACGGCTTATCGAGAAAATTCATGAAAATGGATTTTCTATCGAAGTACTTGGCAGTTCTTCGTGAAAGGCGATCCCTGTGCAAAAACGTTTTTGTTTTCTGTTGGGTCTCAAATCGCGAATCTTCAGCTTTACAGGGAGACATGTTAGCCATGGTAGTCGTGGCGTGATAGTTATCATGTCTGCCTGTTAACTGGTTGGTTCGTGGTTCGAATCCCAACAGTAGCAAAAATGTTTTTCTACGGCTATCGCCTTTCGCGAGGAATTGAGATGTCCTTCGGTAGAAAATTCATTGCCATGAAAAGGACTTTCTCGATTAGCCGTTTGGAACTGGCTGAAAATTGTAGTGTCCTCCATTCCAAGCATGGTTGTAAGAAATGCGCTATGCCCTGGGGCTCCTCGCCCTGTTGCGCCAACTACAGTTTGTTTTATTTATGCTAACCATCACACTAAGGGTAACACTATCAATTTTATTCCTATTTCAAAACCAAAGTGAGAAAACGCTTTTTACGTCAGTGTAATTGTTCTCGGAAGACTCTCTGACTTGCCAGTTCCTCATGAAATTGATACCCTTGGAAAATCAAATTAAGGGGGAGACCGCTTTAGGGTAAAAAACAGGTTTTTTTTGGGATTTTCTTAAGAGGGAATAAAATAACCCAATAATTTTCAAAATTAGGAGAAATGTTTATTACAGCAGTCCAGTATTCAAAAATTATTTTATCTATTCGATGACCAACAAAATTGCCGCGCTCTTGAAGCTCTCCGGACAACGTTTCCGGCGACATCGAAAGCTGCTGCATTTGTCACTCTTTTTCGGTTGATCTGAGAAAGATTTACCAAAGTTCATTCTTTTACTGATATATTAAGGGGAAGGACATACTAAAAAATGAATGAAAGATTGCAAAATTCTAAATTTGGGAGCCTTTTTAATCCCAAATTTGAATTTTCAGTAATTTTTTCGATGTATTTGACTCCCGAGCAGATATTTATTTACACGCTACCTTTCAAACTTTAGGTGTATCCTTTCGATAATATTACTGAGAGTAACCTCCCAAAATTTCTTCTAAACCGGTCTTTAACTATTTGAGCTACAACAAGAGCAGTTTTTGAAAAAGTAGTTTCGAGATAATTGCGATTAAAGTTTCACCACGAGAATATTATTAATTTTCGTAACTTACGGATTGGATTAATCGGCGATTCCAGGCGCGAACAATAGACCTTCGACTTCCATAGAGGGTATTGTGAAGCGAAGGTCGCTCCTCCTCTAACGGCCCGAGCAGTGGCGTATCGAGGGGGGTGTGGGGGGTGTATCACCTCCACGATTTTCCCGAGTCGGCAAATCGAGGAAGAAAAGCAAAGTAGATTTGTCGAGTTAAGTCATCTCAACCAAAAAGACACGAATGGAAGCGTTTTTGTCTCAACTCAGCAGTTCTATAATCAGGGGCCTGCTTCACAGTAAATACAACACTACATTTCATACAACACACAACAATTTTAAAATCATTCATCACATACAATTTTTCACATGGCATTCTGATTATTCTTTTTTTGGAATACAGTCCTTACAAAGATGCTACATTTTGCTTTGCTTGCATTTTATTCTCAGAATTCAAAGACAATTTGCTAGTCCGGAAGGGGTATCGGTGGGTGTTCGTCAGTGGCATAAAATGTAGAGTCGGGGTACACAATCGTCGCTGGCTTGTTGGCATAGACCATGGACTTGACGTAGCCCACAGGAAATAGTCCAACGGCGTCAAATCGCACGACCGACGAGGCCAAGGGACTGGACCATTTCGTGACATAACAAATTGATTGTGACATTCGCTGTGTGGCATGTGGCGCCGTCCTGTTGGAACCACATGTACTCCAAGTCCATATCATCAAATTGGGGTCAAAAATATTCGGTTATCATTGAACGGTAGCGGTCCCCATTTACAGTAACGTAGTGACGCCGGCCGCCGGCCCATAAACCACACCAAAACGTAATTTTTTCGGGATGCAATGATGACTCATGGAGTACGTGTGTATTGCTGCCTAACCAATACCACATGTTATGTTTATTGACGAAGCCATTCAGCCAGAAATGAGCCTCATCATGAATTGGACGTAGCGCTCTAAACGTTGAGGCCACTGACTCCGAATTTTGATAGTAAATTTTAATAATTTCGACTCGTGTTTGGCTCATATATCTTTTCATCATAAAATGGCAAACTTTACTAAAGAGAAATGTCAAAAGAGTGGCAAGAAATATGGCGTCATTTGCTGTCCCTGTCGCTCTACTTTTGTGGCGTCCCTGTTGAAAAACCCTTACATCCTATTTTATATAAATAGATTTATTTTTTGATGCAGTCGGCAAATTCTTAAGACTAGTCGGCATTTCATAAAAATGTAATGCTTTCCCTGTTCCCTGTTTGGATTCATGAAAAACTTTGCAAGTTACCTCCATTCCTCTTATAGTTTGGTTGAGAGAAATGCGCTAGGCCCCGGGACTAGCAGAACTCTGTTGTGCCATCCTATTTATTTAGCCAAGTTTCGAAACACCTTTCATGATAGTATTGCTTTTGGACGATTAAACGGCTCCAACGATTTCAATAAAATTGTGTGTGAACGATTAGTTTTATATTGTCTTTCTTATGATGTAAAAAAAATTGACTTAAACTTTATTTTATTTTCCCGTTGATTGCATTTCAGGAAAACAGTAGGTCACTTGACTGAATTTCTCAACGCAAATTGACGAAACCATTCGTTGAAGAATGATTACGTTTCAGCTTTGATAAATAGAAAGTTTCTTTAAGTGAAAATATGAGGCTCTGAGAGCAGAGGTGGCGTAACCCTCAATGTATCAATTTTTGGTTTATCGCACTACCATCAACAAAAAGAACGGAATAGAAAAACAATTGGCAAAACAAAGGAAAACTAATCAAATTTGTTTCAATTAAATGAAAAGGATTTAAAAGAAGGATGGCTTCGAACAACCAATATACGAAGAAGATTGATAGAACACGAAACAACTATAGACTGTTTAGACTTCCAACTTTGACAGCTCATTTTGAATTAGAACAATTTTATTTTTCAATAAACTATTCAAACCATTTAATCTTCGACCTTTTTATCTCAAAGATCTTAAAGACACGTTCTTCTCATATGAAGCCATTTTCGCTATGCAAGATTCGAATTAAAGACAAAGTCCGTTCCATTGAATTTAATCCAGTCCAGCTTGTGCTACTCGAAATAACTTTTTAGCCAAAGGGTATTAACAAAATTTTCTTTCTTTTCCTTTTTTGTCCACAACGCTATCCTCTGCCAAGTTTGTGTGCTCGTTCAAAGATAAACGCACGTGCTTATCAGTCAGTTTCATGCTTAAGAATTCATCAGACACGATCTATATAGGCCTGTCATTCATTATGTTTATGTATACCTTTCCCAATACCCTAACTTATTTTTTGCAGCAGAGCACAATTAAGTAGTTGCGATGTGTCGAACAAACTTGCTCGTGTTTGTTCTACGACCATTTACTTTTGACCTAAACAGAAACTGACACCCGAAATTCCCAAACCGATTTATCGCTTAGAGTTTTTTCCAAAGAAAAAAGAATGTGGCTTCAAGACCCAAACTTGAAAGCAGAATTTTTATTCGCAATTCTAATACTCGGCCATTAAAGTCGAAGTGAAAATAAAGAAACCGAAGAGCATTGATGATGATGAAATTTTCTTGATGAATGAAAGACATGCTCCCATCAAATCCTGCATCAAATACAAACACACACACATATATAGGATAAAACCAAAGGGGAATAGATATTTGTGTAGAACATACTTCGAATGTGTATAATGCAGAGTATCGCTTTTCACACTTCCTATGCTCAAGGAACGAGGAAGGACTTGAATAATGGGTTTCATAAAATATACATAGCTGGGTAAACCAATTTTTGTTCTTGTTTTTTTTTTTTCTCTTTTGAATTCTGCAATCCTATCAACGCACCTTCGGATATTGCCGAGCTTTGCCTTATATCTCTCCTGTTTTATTTCTTAAGCTTTATCCTGGTTATGATGTGTTGTAAGAATTGTGTTTGGCAGACGGGGAAATGAAGCTCATCACTCATTTGCATTGTAATTGAGATTTTTGTTCGTTCTCTCACTTGAACGTTGGTGATGCTGTGCTGCATAATGGGTCGATGGTGAAGTGGAGAAAGCACATTTTTACTGTTCCCACGAGAGCTAGTCATTACTTTAGCAGGAAACACTTTTTTGTTTTCATGTTATTTTTCTTTTTCTTAAGACGGAAAATTGTTGATGCGTAGTTGTTAGAGAATTAATTTAAGAGTGAAGAGTTTTTAGTGTTGTGTAATGCAGTCCTTTAAAACTTTTAGTATTGTATTACAAGTGTAATGGTGACTTTGAATACATCATTGGACTTTTCTGAGCTCATAAAAAAACAACAATTTATAAATAAATTACCATTGCTACAAAGATTTTTTACTTTCTTCCAGGAAGGCAAGCGAGGATATCTCGAAGGACTAGCGTCGCACTACACCAAACACATATCTCTACCGTACGAGGATATTTTGGATGCCATAGAAAAAGTACGCCTTTCAAAGTGGAAAGAAAGACACGTTCGGATCGCTGGTGGCCTCACAACGACCCGACCACACCGTGGAGGCATTGGAAACCAATCAAACCTGCCCAACAGTCACAGTCAACCACTTTACGTGCCCGGAAAATACTTGGTAAGTCCTTATTGGAAAAGGGACACTGCTTGCCTCTTGCAAAGAACACATAAACACAACTTTTTTTTTATCTTTGATTAGCCTTCCAGTTGTCTCTCGAATCGCGAAGAGAACGAAATCTACAGTTTTGCCCAAAGTGATCTGGCTGCCCGAATGGCTCGCAGTGCAATTGACTCGAAATCGGCTGTCAACATAAATGGCATGCAACACAGTTACTCAATAAACAGGACGAACTTTTTCTACGATTTCTCTGCAACAGGTGAGTAACGGTTGAATGAGGTTGGGGAATGGGGATAGGCTAAAGCGAAATAAAAGATTCGCCATGCCAAACAGAGGTTCACTTTAATGTTTGTCTTCCTGTCTGTGCCTTCTGCCGGTACTTTTGATAATACCCATCACCACCACCACACACCATCACAATTTTATCATCAACCATAACGACCAACATTGCCAGAGGGACGCAACAAGGCCAAAAGACGGACAGTTTTTGCTCGTTTCCTCAATGGGCTACGACAGAACGGCGATGAGCTCAATCAGACGGAAGGAATGCAATTAAAAGTAAGTAACATTGAGAGTGCTATCCTCTGGCTCAGATATTTTCGTATTAATAAAGAAGACAGGATCTGTATATAGTTGTCCTTGGGGCACAACGGACTTTTTTTTTATTTATCCACAGTCCGGGAAGGTTTTTGTTTTTTTCTTGCTTTCTCGCAAGTCCTTTCAATAAAAATTTCAAACAGAATCATTATAATGATGTCCTTTTTTTTGTTCCGACTGCAGGTCTTTTCTGGTGTGTCGATTCTTTTTTTGCATAGTCATCAGGACATTTTTTTACATACATTTGGCTTCTTAGCACCGCAGTGAAAGTGTATTTGCTAAAGGTGAATGAAGAGAAAGGAGATGAAGTCCATTTGTTCACAGCTGTCGTTGGGCATCTAATGGAAATTACATTCTTGAAGTTGTGTCTTTAATTCGGCATGGTTGAAATTGCGAAATACTTTTTTTATGATACGATGGGCTGACTGAGTGTGATTTCACCAGAACAGTGAATGTGGACTTTCAATGATATAATCAAGTGAAAGCAAATCGGATTTGACATGACGTTTGGTTTTTCTTATAATCAAATTATGAAGAAACTTGAGTTAAGCCATTTCATGAACTAGGATTCTTCCATGTCTAAACCTTTTTTCAACTATATTCATAAATTCGTAGACTCACTTGCACTCCGGGAAAATATATGCATACGATATCCTTTTTTTTAAGTAATGAGCAAGTTTTTGATGTGTGTGCTTCAGCAGCATCATTTCGATTTTGACATCAGGAGTAGTTTCTTAGAAAACCAAATTGATTCCATTTATGACCACAGTGCATGTGTGAATCGTGATTTATTTTACAGAGACTAAATGACTACAGAAAACTACGGGAAGACTACAGAAAGACTGATTCCATTAGTAAGTTTGATGTTTAAATCGAAGTTTTCCATTGCCCAAATTGTGCACTAACAATAAAAAAAAGCACGTATACGCCAGAGTTACTTCGAATCAAGTAATCAATAGATTGGTGTATATTTAACTTTTTTTCTTTTCCATTGGGGCATTACGAATATAATGATCTCGAAAGGGTACCAATTCTCAATCTTGTCCGTTTCACGCTAGTGATACACCCTTGGAGTTCGATTTATTCACCCCAGAAAACTTGAACAAGTCTTCTGGATTTGGAATGTTTCATATCTGAGGCCAACCAATCGTTATTATCGATCGGATTAGATTATGATACGGAGTTTTCACTGCTCTGAGGTACTGCTGTATCTGATTGAAACCTACGAGTATCATGCCAACCCATGTGAAGCTTCAGAGCAGCTCTCCTGCTCCTGAGTTGATCCAGAAGTTAACAATTTTCTGTGGCTGGATGAGTTTGAGTTTATCTAGGAGAATGATCTCTTAGTCAATTATTTGCTTTCTGAGGCGAAAAACATACAATCTGTTATAAAGTGCAGAGATATTTCTTCATTTTCGTGGCATAGTCTGTAGATAGGGTCTGTAACTAACCTCATTTGGTGAAGGTGTTTCTTTAGAGAACAGTGGCAGTTAATAGTCTTGTGTAAGCTTTCAGGATTTTCCCATTAGGTTCAGTTTGATGTTTGTTTTCTCGGTATATTCAGAAGAAGAAAGTTTTGAACATATTTGACCAGATGTGTTACGCCAACCTTTATTGCATTCTTCCAGTAGAATGTTCTTGGCTGTGTATTCGAATGTGCTTTTTTTCAAACCGCAGGAGAATTCAGGACCGACGAATGGTTTAGAAGCGCTGTCTCTGCCTTCTCTTTACCATCATAGCCTTCGTGCGCTAACCAGTGGAGAATGACAGAGTTTTTCCATGCTATTTCGGAGAGTGCCATAATTGTCTCTTGAACTAGTTTGGATCTTATAACAGATGAGCTTATCTGAGATAATATAGACTGTTGATCGACTTAATATTCTCGAACATTGGTTAATGCCAAAGACTTCTGTTTTGAAAATAAACGAATGACAATGAGAATGAATGACAATGAAAATGTCGGAATATGTGACAGTTTCCATTTTTGAACCGTCTATATATCAGAACATATCTTGCTTGAAAGGTAAGGTTTTGTGTTCTCCCAGTATCCCCTAGAGGGCATGACTATGGAGAAGTTGAGTTTGAAGTTGTACACCGAAATAGTAGCATCCAAAGCACGTATTAAAAGTATTGAGTTTTCCTAGGCTGTCCATTATCGACAGGAGTCCCTTCGGGTTTGGGTTCGAGGTGATGTGTCCTTGTTAGAGGAGACGGTAGGTCGCCTTGCATTGCTTCCAATATTATAAAATGGTGAATTGGTGGTATGTAGTTCTACAGTGAAGTATAGAGCGTAGGTAGGAGTTGTTCGCATGCATTCAGTAAGTTGATACCGTTGCATTTCCTCATACCGAGATACCGAGAGTGTTCATCGTGTCGCATGATTTTGCATTTTTGGTGGGGATCTCTGGATCTCTTCTTTGAATATAACAATGTCACCTGAGCCGTACTATTTTTCGCAAAATGGTTTTTCTGGCGTCAATGTCTCCACGGGTCTTGGTATTTTGCAATTCACATATACTTTGTAGAAATGTTAGCTAAATGAAAAAGTTGTCATTTAATAATAGTTTAACAGAGTGACATCTTTGGATAGGTATGACGAAGTGTTTAAAATCTGTCATACTTTCCTCTTTAAATAGCTGTGTACTAACCTACCGCCTGGTTGGAACTTTGCCAGGTATGCTTTTTTATATTGGAAGACGTCGTTAGTTGCCTTGTGAGTTTAAAGCTGTAGTAAGTTTTGATTCTATGACATAAAGCAGGACTAAAATGCTTGGTTTTTTGATTGCCTTCACAAACAAAAGAAGCAGCGATTGGTAAAAATTATCCTTTATTTGCTCTCCGCGCTTATAATATTTTTAGTGTTTATTTAGGAGCCTTTCTTTGTTTGACGACTGGATCAGCTTTGTTTTTATTTCATTGACCACTGGCTACCAATTTTATAACTTATGTATTTAGTCTGGAAATGACATAAGCACACAGGTGATGCAAAGCTAACTTCGTCTCATTTTGTTAATATTGCCTACGTCAGCGTATAGTTCAACAAAGTTTCGAAGGTTAGTGCTTCTTGTGTCAACCTATCAGTTCTGTACAATGCTTTCGGGTGTAATGTAAAAACAGTTAGTTGTCTTGTCGATAGCTTTCACCAAAGGCTTAGAGGTCTTGAGAAGTTCTTTACATTTCTTGATCGAGCAGCTTGTGTACTCCAACTGGAACACTGGCTTCGTATAGTCTAAACCATTTACAGGCTCTCTGGTTCGCCTTGAAGCAGGTACAAAAAGTTGCGTTTAGATGTCTATTTCAAAGACTTACCCGTGATCCAAATAAATATGACAAAAAATTTGCACCGGGCCCAAACGCATTTATCCTAACTATACCCTTGAAGACAACTACAAGTTGTTTCTCATTCAAAATGACTAAGTGAGAAATCGTTTTCATGGCAGTATACTCTCTGAGGAGCATAGAAATAATTTTTTGTATTCATGTTTCGATCGTCGAGGTCTCATGGAAAAAACAGAAACGCCAACCCTAAAATCATTTGCCCATTTACATCTTATATTAGTAGAAAAGTGGAATAATCTTAATATGAGTGAACTGACAGCTTTAGAAGTTCTCAGACCCGAGCAAACCTTCATGTCAAGAATTTCGTCGTGGAAAAATAAAGCACGATCAGTACAGTTAATATCGTCATGTTCAGAGGAGAGATACATGAACCCTGTCAAAAAGGCAATATCATTCAACTTTAAGGCACCAAAACACTAGAAAAAAACAACGAAAACTGCATTTGGTTTTCCTCAGACACGGGACAATCTAAAACTAGGAGTTTTGCCGACGCATTCTGAGATCAACGTAGAGTATCCCACGAGTTGATACTGGATAGTGTGAAGCAGATATGTAGGAGAGCTGTGATCCCTTTCAGATCACGGTGATCGTAGCGTCGAAAAGGAAGAAAAAAAGAAGAAGAAGGTTTAATTAACATAACTTATAGCAAACGAGATTTTTTTTGAGAGCTCTTCTGTTTGGTATCTATCGGTCGAAAATTCAAATTCAAATTTATCAAATTCTTTTTTCAAAGCATCAACTTACTACCCGTACAAAATGCTGGCGAAATTCTCGTAAATCTACGTAAATAATCAGTACCCTTCTGGGAGCATTCAAAACCAGTCAGGTGAATTTTCTTTAACATTTTCCAAATAAAGAAAAAAAAATTTAAAATGTTTCCTCTCGATTTGAGTCCTCTTTCACGGTACCTATCCTGCAATTGACGTTCGGGGATATAATTTTTTTTCTTTTGCTTGTCGAAATGTTCTTTTGGTCCTCTTAGGTTTTTGTTTTGAAGTGCTAACTGCTTATTACTTTGGCGCGTCATCGTGGCAACGTTGAGTCCACTTGGACGACGAAATGAGATTTTGTTTGTTTTCGTCAGAGCTCAGAATGTCAAGTACTCTGGTCATTTTGGGTAGGGAATTCTTTTTAATTTTTTTTTTTATATCTTAACCACATATAAACAAATATGTCCTCCGGGTGAAAATTGCAATTTGTACATAATGTCGTTCGATGCGGAAATGTTCTGCACTCAGTCTGGACCTCAATATTCCCTACAGTGTTGGGATGTACTTGTGTTTTTTTTTTTTGAAGGAACAGAAGTGTAATCTTATCTCAAAGTAAATTTTTTTGTCATTTATTTTGGCCTTATCTGCGAGAAGGATATAGTTGGGGTTCCTGGAAAAAATTGCTGTGGGTAAGCGTATAACCCTTAATGAGATACGAAAATTCCGATGCTCCTTATATGAGGATAACAACCTATGAAGTGGTTGCTCAGCAGTTTAGATTACATTTTAGAATGACATGAAGTTATCTTTCCCTGGTGTTGCACAGCTCAGCACAGCACCAATTTGATACGAAACTTGGTAGGATGCAGTTTTAATTGCACACCTTTTGTCGGGAGTTTTTGGTTTTAATTAATATCGTTTGAGTGAAAGGAACACAGAATTGCTTCCACGAAGATTATCTGTGCAAACCAAACCATGTTGGGGAATGGGAGGATAATAGAACCGAGCTGTTGAATAGAAACACATTTTATCATACGAGTACAATGAGTTTAGGGGAAGGTGTGAAGTGTTTTCATTTCTCAATCAGCTTAGATTCTTGAATTCTTATTTTTTTTTTTTTTTTCATTTTCGACGATAACATTTTTTTCTTTTCAGTCAACAGAAAAAATGAAGTGCGGCACTATAAAGAGGGAGCCCCATCAGAACTTCGAGGAGACAATACACCGTGTAATTACATGCCAAGTCTAATAGTTCATATCAAAACTAATATGCTTTTCAATTTGTTTTATTTTTTTCCATATGCGGTGGTGTATCTCAACAAAATTTAGCTCAAAACGCAGAAAGCTGCACGTAAGAAAGGCGGTGAGAAAGGCGGTGGTGGCGGAGGAGGAGGATGCGGAAGCAGTGCTGGCCTCCAGCATGAGCCACGTGCCAAGGAAGTAACCATCGTCACCGAAATGCCTCTAAACAACTACACGAAACATCCATAAAGGTACTAAAAACAACTGCTCTCTCCATTTCTCTCAGTCATCTCTCACTTTTGAGAACAATTTGGAACCATGAATTCAAAATCAGAAAATACCCAAAAACGTGAGTGAATTTATCAGTTTTATTGTAAAAACCTGTCAACGCTTTAACTGTGTTCCTGTTTATCTTGTGTCTTTCAGAATAGCCACTCCATGTGCCACTGAAACCGAATGTGATTAAAACGATCCCAACACAAGATAAGCAAAGCATTTCCATTTAAATGGCCATCAACATGCACTGAAAAGGAGCATCATTATTATCCAGCAAACACCATCATCCCCCCCCCCGCATACATACATAGTAGCAGTTGTTGTTGAAGGGATTTTGAACAATCCTGAGTGGGCGGCAAATAGGAAAATGCCGTTGCAACCATGTAAAAATCAAATCAATGCTCAGACAATGAACTTAAAATGGATGAGTGTCCGCGCCCAAAAGCTGTCCCGTTCGTGAACAACGTACCAAAAACCTATTTGCATTTTAGAGGATTTTAGTTCACTCGTCAGCCGGCAAACAAAAGGATATAAGTGTTATTTTGTAATCATGGTGCGAAGAGATTCTTGTTGTTTTTTTTTTTTTGTTTCTACTCGTCCTCGTTCTTCTTTGTTTTTATTTTCAGAGTCAAAATGTTTGTTCTGGGACAAAGCTGCTTTCAGTTTTTGGCTTGCCATTGTTGTGGTCGATAGGATGATGTTAGGTTTGCTATACAATTTGCGGTTTGTGTTGATACTTAGTGAATTTTTTTCCTTCCGTTTTCACTTGTTTGAATTTGGAAGGTAGAAAGAACTTGAAAGGTTTTGTTGGAATTAAAATGAATTAGAGAAAATTTTGATAGAAAACCACTTTTTGGAACTTTTGAAGTTCGAAATTTTTTTTCTGTGACTGAAGGAGTTATTATTGTCTTCGAAAGCCTACCAATAATAGTAAAGGAGAACTTTTACCGGTTAAAAAAGAGGTGTATTCCGCTTCAAACGAGACAAATCTTAATCTTCTTTGAACGGTCTTATTAATTGCTTAGGGTGGAAACCCATACCCTCACCCTTAAAGTTTTGCGGTTTTATTTAAGTCGTGGGCTTACGCTGTTACAGCCATTTCTGTTCACTTAGAGTGGTCTTCTTAAATATTAATCATTTTCCACTGAAGATTAACTGAATGAAGGTCATTTTCCGGAAAATGAACTGTGGACACTTCACTGTACGCTATCGCGATAATTCACTTTTTTACCAAATTCTCTGTGGCGGCCAATTGACTGGATTTTTTAATTCACTATGAGGAAAGTATTTCTAAGAAAGGATTTTCATTTGTGTCCTTTTGAAAGCAATTCAGTTGCAGTTTTGTCTATAAAACAGGGAACAATCGTTATGCACAAATAAATGCCAAACACATTTCGCTGCGCGAATTTGTCAGTGATGAACATTTTGCGTTTGAGTATTTTGCACCACTGTGAATTGTGTGCATTGCCTCAGGTTATCCCAATTTGCCACAAACCCAATTAAAAATGCGATCAATTTGTATACCCAGCACTCTGAACGTCGGATTTTTAGATTGTCAAATGGCTTACCCTTTACACATCTGACCCTCAAATAGCTCAAACTTTCTAAAGCTCTTAACGAATGCAAATCAAACTTCAATTCCTGTCCGTCGGAAAAAAACAGAAACAAAATAAATAATCTGGGCGGGAATGTCAGATTTTTAAAGTTCCTTACTTTTTTGACCACAAAAGTTCTCTTGTCATAGCTTCATTCGAATATCCCAAAGAAAAAAATATATTTGAGCGAAATAAACTTAAGAAGAGCCATGGCCTAGTACAGCAATAAATGTGAGGAACAGAGCGTTTTTACAATTTAACCTGCAGTTCTGAATGACTAGCACATTCAATTGCGGTGGATTTCTACCGCTCGTATGCCAATTCTGTGATGAAACACGCGAAAAGCAATTTGAATATTATAGAGACTGAATCTCTGAACTTACATGTAATGGTCCGACAGTTAAACCATTACTATTTCAAAATATGAGGTCGTAATGGAAGCATTGATCGGTGAATGCATGTTTACATTCTACACGATCACGGGGAAGAAAAAAAAAAGAATAGTTGACCAAAACACTCCTGGTACAGACAAATGCAACGAAATATGCATTTCATGGCCTTGGAAAAATCCAAGCCCGGGAAGTTTGCCGCTGCATTCTGAGGTCAACGCGGAACACTTGTGTGAAACAGTTAAGTGACAGACCTTCTAGATCAGGATGCTTGTAACGTCGAAAAGGGAGAACAAGAACAAGGTCCAATTTCGGTTTATGTAAAACAAAAGTCTCATGTAAGAAAACAGATTCCAGAAGTATTCTTCTTATGCCTTACATCACTTCATTTACTCCAAAAAAGTACTGCATAAGCCAATTTCTATAAGGAAAATAATTAATTAGTGTGGTGCAGCAGACCTCGGGGAGCTGCAGGGCATAACGAATTTTTTTTAAATCACATCTTTTGAAGAATGGAAGTGAGCTGCAAATTTTTGCCGATCGTGAAAAGTTAAGTGAGGGAGAAAGTGCTCTTCATGGAAGTGTAGTTTCTATCGTAGGACTTGCTAATTCATCGTGAAACGCGATAGCTGTTTGCTGTTTCTGGTATGCGTACCTCGAACTCGCACATTATAGACAAACATGCTCGCCAAAACTAATTCTCCACGGTCACCACAAATCAAAAATCAGTCAGTCCTTGGTTAAGTTAGGTCTCCTATGATATTGACACACTTAGGCCCGTTGGGCCCCTTTTGGTACCACAGTAGATCTAATGTATCCTCATTCTAAAAGATTACTAGGGTCATCAAAGAAATATGAACCTATGTGTATCCTAGGTTTGTGAGCTAAAGCTGGCCATGAACCAGAGAAAGTGGGAAATAGTCTCATCCTATTCATCATTCATACAGCTTCTGCAAAAATCGTTTGAGACGA
This sequence comes from Melanostoma scalare, assembly GCA_949752695.1. Taxonomy (NCBI): domain Eukaryota; kingdom Metazoa; phylum Arthropoda; class Insecta; order Diptera; family Syrphidae; genus Melanostoma; species Melanostoma scalare. The sequence goes on along the minus strand of OX456985.1, from coordinate 207,090,833 downwards.
CTGCGACTCCTTGCCTTGCGGCGTGTCTTCCAATAAGATAGTGTCCTGTAAAGACACCTATCGTCAAACTAATGTGTTTTCTGTTGATAGAGATCAAGCCGTTCGACCGCTTAAGATCTAGCTTGGACCAGATTTGTTTCGTTGGGTAACACGTTTAACTGCTTTACAATTGCAGATTACTTTTCTTGTATGTGTTCTGCTTGATCAAAAGTTTGTATGTAGCGATTGGTATGCCAATACTCTCCGATTTTCGTTGAGAAAAGCAGTAGTGTTCCGTTTCTGCTTTGCAGTTTCCTGGAATGTTTCTATTCCCCGGCACCCAGCACTGGTGAATGTTAAACTGCTCTGACATCTCCCTGAGAAATGATCGGCAGTTAAGAGCTAGAATAAAGTTGAAGAAATTTGATGCCAGGGATTTGATGGTCGCCTGACTGTCTGAGAAGATACATACATCCTTTTTGGATATTATGTTTTCTCTGAGCCAAGACAGAGCTTTGCTGATTGCCATTACCTCCGCTTGGAATTGGAACACGCTTCAATGATCTGGAAGATGACACCACAACCTACTCTTTCATTTGTTTTTGAACCCGTCCGTATAAAAATTAATGTGTTCGTTTTCCAGGAATGATTGGTCCTCCCAGTGTGTTCTGAATGGAATGGTCACTCGAAAATTTGTAACAAATTCGAGTTTAGGTGTAGTGTAGTCTGTTTTTAGTCCTAAATTACCCTTAAACACTTCAGGAATCCCACTTAGTTGGTTATCTGAAGTGAAAAGTGCGGGTGGAAATAAAAAGTTCGTGGCAATCCACCGAAGCACAAAGTAGTCTAGAGCTTCCATTCACTGCGTAGAAAACAGAATTTGAACTTTATAATGTTTGTCCGAAAAAATTTAAAGTGTTTCACTCCCTGTTCAATGTTTAACAATGAATTTAGATTTTGAAGGTGTCCCAAGTCCTGCTTTATATCTTATTGTTAATTTGGACCCCAGGGAATGTTTGAGTGAAAAAACTCAATTTTTTATTCATTTTTATGTTAGAGTTACTGTCAGATTCTTACAGATTTTTCTATAATTTTTTTTTTTTTTTAAAAAACCCCATCCACTTGGCCTGGTGTCCATTTGTTTCCCACTACTGAAATTCTCTGATGATCAATAAACGTTTTACTACAAAATGACAGTTTATGTACAGTAGATTTTTAATTTGAAGTTGTCTGCTTTTCTATGAGACATTTTAAACATAAGAAGTTCTTTTCTGGCAAAGGCAACAACATCTGCCACATCCATCGCAAGTGGTTCTGCTTTTCTTGTTTTCTGCTCTTGGACAATCTGTCCCTTTTACAAGAGAGCCTTTCGGAGACTGTTGATGATTCAAAATACAGAGGGCATCAAATGCAGATTTTCCAACGTTGTTTTGTGATGCAGGTTGTGAACGGTTATCAGTTCTGGCTCCATCAGTTCCTCTGCCAGTTCGATAAGCTTATAGTTTCTGAACTAATATTTAGGCGGATTGAAGATTCGGAAAAATATGATATTTGCAAGGGCTGCTACGTCCAGTAATTTGTAGAATACTACCATCGGCCAGCGTTTTGTTCGACGTGTTCAAGAACAAATCGAGACCATTTGGTCCCCAATACATCGACAACTCCTTGGTCCAGTGGCGTTAGCATATGGGTCATTCCACGGTCCACGGTAACACCCGAAACGAACACTTTTCGACTCATAAAATTGTTAATCCTTATGCTGATATTTTAGCGTTTTAATTTTTTTTTTTTATTTTCTACGTATTTAGTTGCTTTATCTCAATTGTAAGATTTGAAGATTTTAGCAAAAGTATTAACAATTTTATGATAAACAATTTTGTGAGTCGAAAAGTGTTCGTTTCGGGTGTTACCGTGGAATGACCCATATCTGCCTGTTAACCCAGAGGTTCGTGGTTAGAATCCCAATAGAGACAAAACTGCTTTCCTCGGATATCGCCTTTCCCGAGAAATTGGCAAATCATCCGTTAGAAAATTCATTGCCATGAAAAGCGCTAGTCGTTCGAAATCGACAGAAAATTATGGGTCCCCTCCATTCCAGAAATCTTTCTGCAGAGTTTGATGAATGCTTAGATAATTATGGCGGCTACTTTCCAATGAGACCAGTCCCATTGGGAATGCTCAAACTCTGCCCTATTCACAGAAGCTCAATTGAGTCTGGTCTTATTCAGGAGCAAAAGCGCTGCAGATCTAATCAAACCTCTCTCCTGTATTAAACCGCTAGATATCTCTAACAAATCCAATAAGAAGTACCTCACTGTTTCTGTTCGTTTTTAAAATTTTCCTTTCAAGTAAAAAACTGCTTTTGAATAAATGTTTATTCAGTCACATGTATATTCTTAAACGAAGTTTAAGGGATCGTCTTATTTGCCCAAAACTCAAAATGGCGAAGAAGCTAGAGCTAGTGAATTAAGGCCGTTGACTTCCTCACTCATACAATTTATTAACTCGTAGATGAGAATTACTTCACATTAACAAAAATTTCGTTATTTTGAAGTTACCAGCCAGCGTTTATTAATGGCAATGTTTCTAAGAAAGCATTTTCATTAAAAGCTCATCATCAACTTAGGGTTTAGGGGCAGTCTTAATTCCTATTAAAACGGTTACACGTAACACCATCCTCCAAAAAAAAGGTACACAAAGCCTCCTCAATCCAAAATGCTGCCGCTATACCTTTTTATTAATCATTTCATTCATATCCTATATTCGCCTTTTGAGATAATGTTTTACTCGTAAATGCTCGCCGATAGTAATTCACCAGAATTAAACTAGGGCAACATAATTTTACAAAAGTTCAACCCTCTTTTAGGGATTATTGTGTAGTAAAACCTTTATGGCCCCACTAGCTATGCGCTCTACACAATATATACCACCATTTGGAATGGAATTCGTTTTCAAAGGCAGGAAGCAGCGGAACAAGCTTTTGAATTATCTATACGAATAACCGGGAAATTCATGACCTTAAAGTGGCTCCCATATCCATTAGATGAACACATACATTCTTGTATACCGAGTTTTATCCTTTTAATAGGAAACAGCCAGCCAGCGTTTGGCTTACTTTGGGGGTTTGTAATTAAAATTGTGTGAAAAGCAAGTTTATTGCAAATTGAACGCACCCCAAGTGTTTTATTTATTAAGCTTAATGCTTATACCTTTAACATCATCTCTCAAAGGTTCTTTGCTCCTTGCTGTTCTATAGAAAGGAATTTGAATAAACTTCTTCTTGACTCTTGGGTTGGGATAGCCTTTTGGCCAATCAAACTGGTAATCAGTTGGATAAGATGAGCAATGGGATCCTTACAAAGGAGAATGTGTTTTTTTTTTTTTTTTAATTTCCTTCAGGAGTTGAGCACCATAAAAAGGACAGTGATAAATATTTGAATGCTATCTATCCGCATTTACACTTTAGTGTAAACGGGGTGCTTAATAGTGCTTATTTTATTTGGAAAAATTTGTTTAATGATCGAAAAAAATTTACGTAGAAAACGGAATCAGAAACAGTTTTCGCTGGCAATTTTATGAGTTGTGTTTAAATGTTTAACCACGGCGAAGTGGTAAGCATGACTGTCTTTTACGTGAGTTTTCAAGTTTGAATCCTGTAAACATGCTATTGTCTTCGCAATACCCACTGAAACTGACAAGTCTTTCAAGATAGTGACATGAAATGATCTTTTTCAATAAGGCATTTTGAAGCGGCAGAAAATTGTATCCCTCACAATTCGAGGCCAAAATAAATGCTTCGGTACTAAAAATACTTTTTACGAAGTAACTTCCGTTTTTAATTTATTTGAAAGTATGTATCTGCCATGATTATGACTACAGTAAAGTATAAAAACAGGTTTTTTTGTCTTTCAATAAATGAACTTTTCAATAAATGAATTCAACGGCGCGGATTCACCAAACAGTTAAAAATTAATATTAAACAATAAAACTGAATTTATATAAATATAGTGACCGAAAAGTGAAGTAATTTTTTTTAAATATTAGCTTCATTGAAAAGAAAACTTACACACATATATATATTTACATATTTAAGAACTGTAACCAATCGAATTTATAAAATGTTTATGTATACAAAAAAACTTATACAGAATCTGCATTTATATACAAAAAACAAAAAAATATAATAGTTTTATAAGTTAATCAATTTAAATACTATAAAATAAAATATACATTGGAATAGTTTCACTGCCAAATTGTTACCAGTAGTGTTGATAAAAAAAAGTATCCAAACGGATACTTATTTTTAATTTTTAAGCGAAGTTTTTCTCAATCGTATTTATATATCTACTAAAATTGTTAAAATACAAAAAAAAAATGCAAATTAAATAAAAAACTAAATAGAAAATTATTGTAATAATTGATTGTTGATTGGAAAATATATTTCCTAGCAAAATTAAGTAATAGAACTAAAGATGAAAGGCTCTACTTTTTACATATTTATATTTTGTTTTTAAGCTCTTAATACTCATTTACTGATTGAAATTATTACTATTTATTTTATGTTATGGTTATATAGTGGGTTGGGCTTCTCCAGCTCTGAGCACTGCGGTGTCTAATGAAACCTACTGTGCCAATTATTTTATGTTACTTTACTTGACCTTGCATTGAGTTCTTTTTTGAATTGAAAATAATTTATTAAGGTATAGAGCCAAGATGAGAGCGAAAACTTGTATTCAGAAATTATTTTAGGTTTAAAGAAAGGAATAACCTTCAAAGCAGTACTTTGTTAGCTTAATTCAAATTTTGTAAACTTACTTTTTAAGAAATTCAAATAACTCACGAAGGAATATTCAGCGATTAAAAGTATTTACAATTAAATGAAAGATTATATCGTTTACTTTGCAGTTGATATTTCGAGTTTCATGGATTTGCTATTAGCGCTCTTGGTTTTAAATCAGAATAGAAAATTTTTATTTGATTTGATAAACAAAACTTAAGTGGGTTGTCTGTCTTTAAGTTATTTCAACACTAGTATCATCTAAGTACTCACTTTCATCAGAAAAAATCCTTGGTCCTTTGTTCAAAGGTTTAGAAATATCTGTAATGCTTGTATATATCTGTAAGGCAGATTTTTGCATCAATCACAAAGTAAAGTAAAAACCAAGAGAAAGAATAAACTTTTATTCCTTAGTAAAGAACATTAAGAACTCCACAACGACATCGTTTCTTATAATAGTTGTCTATAAAAACGACTCTCGCTATGTCAATTCAATTGATAAAGCCATTTGACTGTTTGTTTTGTTTCTATATCGATAGTTCCTGAGTCCCCCCCCCCCCCCCCCCCTAGCCAGAGTCTGTAAGTTCGGTGACATCGTTCGGTTGGGAGAGTTCAAAAAGTTCTCAATATGCATAAATATTCTGTATGCCCACCGTTATTCTGAAGAGGTGTTCTTCTACGCTGGCGAAACCACTGTGTATGTTTTTTTATCCATCCTATTCTCCTGGGCTCTTTCCGAGCAGATGGAAAACTACACTTGTTAAGCCTGTCCTTTAAAAAAAGCAAGCTTCTCCTTTTCCAATTAACGTACAATTGCACTAGCTTCTTTTTTTTCCAAGGTCATGCAAGCTTCTTAAGGGGAAAGACCACTTTAGGAACCTAAAAAACATGTTTTTTTTAAATTTTTTTTGAGAGGGAATAAAGTAACACAATCATTTTAAAAATTAGCAGAAAAATGTTTATTAGAGATTAAAAAAAATGCTTATCTTTTCGATGACTAACAAAATGGCGGCGTTATTGAAGTTTTCCGGACGCCTGTTTCCGGTGACATCGAAAACTGCAGCAGTTATCAGTTTTTCGGATGATCTGAGAAAGATTTACTAAAATTCATTCTTTTAATGACTTATTATTAAGGGGAGTATAAACCTACAATAGAATGAAAAAGTGCAAAATTTTAAATTTGGGAGCCTTTTTAATCCAAAATTTGATTTTTGGGAAATTTTTTCGACATATTTGACCCTCGAAAAATTATTTGTTTACACGCTACCTTTCATAATTTAGGTATATCCTTTCGATAATGTTACTGAGTGTTTTCACTCAAAATTTCATCCAAATCGATCGCATACTTTTTGAGCTACAACACGAGCAGTTTTTAAAAAAAGTGGTTTCGAGATAATTGCGTTTAAAGTTTCACCACGAGAAAATTATTAATTGTTAATAGTAACTTACGGATTAATCGGCGATTCCAGGCACATACAATAGACCTTCGACTTCCTTTCCCGAAACAGCTGCCTGAACATACAAAAAGTCAGCAGTAGAGGGTATTGTGAAGCAAAGGTCGCTCCTATTCTTACAACCCGAGCTACCTGACTCGTCTCGTCACCCGACCGCATGTTGTTCTCGCGCTCTAAATGCGATAACTCTGCATCTGTTCAATATTTTGAGTTTTCCTTTGGTCATAACATTCTTTGAATATCATACTTTCGAAATATGTAGAAAAAAAATAGGTTTTTTGAAAATTTTAAAGTGGTCTCTCCCCTTAATGAGCAACAGTTCGGCTTTTGTGGTAAAAGATCCACTGGTGTTTTGATATCTTTTTCACCGAAAAGTGGAACCTTTACACTGTTTTGGAGAAGGAAAGATTAATACGCTTGATATTTCTTATGCAGTACCCGTGTTGTGATGGTTAGCATGGCAACTGGTTTGTGGTATCCTCGATACTCTTCCGATAATAAATTCACTGCCACTTTGTAGATTAGAACAGAAAATTGTAGGTCTCCTCCATTTCCTCATAAGGCATGGTTGTGAAAAATGCGTTAGGTCCCGGGGATGCCCGCTCTGTTGTGCCATCCTATTTATTCATTTATTTATTTAAGATGTTAATTTAGATTTGACACGAATGCTTTTAAATATGTATATAAAATATTGCATTTAGATTTACATCCAACCTGCTCTGCTCATAAATCTACGGAGTAGGAGGGTTGCAGTCTTGCAACAAAGACCGTTTGGCTGATACACCATAGACCATACAAAATATATTAATCCAAGATGGGGTAGGTGGATTCTTCTTTTTCTTCAGCTGAGTTTATCGACACTTTGTCTTATAGGCAATATACTCGTAGTTTCTGGCCCGCTATTTTAATGTACGCTTAACTGGTGATCTTTCGGCTACGATTCTTGCCCCAAAATGTTTCAGTAGAATTTTGCATACAGTACATATACATAGATGCAATTTATTGTTGTTAACAATGGCGTATGGACTCATTCGGGGGTCTTTCTCGATGCTGTTCTGTAAGGCTTCAATAGGTTTTTCGGAACGCACTGTACGACGTTTCAAATGATGAGTATTATCCTTTATGTCCATTTCCATTGAATGATGTGAATAGGTGTAGTATGCTTCACTTCTTCGGTAGCCTCTGCTCATTCATATTTGAAACCCTTCGGAGTCCCGATTTAGGCCTCTCACATCTCTAGGGTCGGAAAAAAAAAATAGTTGGCAGTTCAGCTTCCAAATAATACTAATATTTTAAGGTGGTTGTAGGCAAAAAGTATACCTTTCCCAAATACAAACGCACCATATATTCATAAATCTCGTAATTCTGTACTCTCTATAAAATAAAATTGCTTGGATTGTGGCATTAAACACTCTATGCTTTATTGCCACATCTATCATTTCTTTCTAATAAATTCTCTCCAGTACAAATTTCCGATTTAATGAATTGAACTTGGTTTATCAATGCTTTTCCATCTTATGATTGAACGTAAATTCCATTCTGAGATAATTTAACGATTTACAATACCCAATGAGTTTCCGCCATGTTTCCTGTGTTTACCTGTTGCTGTTATTCCATATAAGAGAACTTTAAGAACTTTGGAATTTCGGTATTGACTTCTATTTTCCACTCTCTATCCCTCCTTGTTGATCATCATTTGAAGAGCAGGAAAGAATTCCACCCTTGACGTAATGATAAGCATGTCTGCTTACTATGTGGGAGTTGGGAATTCAAATTCATAAAACATCAATTTCTACGGGTATCGATCCTTTTGCGAAAAAATTAAAAATTCCTTCTAGAGTAGTTACACTGCCATGAAAAGTTCTTTCGCAAAATTGTAGGTCCCTGAAATGCGTTCGACAAAGAGCTTCCCCGGGCTTTTTTGGGCCAAATACAATTTTTCCCTTGTGCTATGACTTTAGACTATATGCACGCACTAGGCAGGTAGTTTATAACTACGTAGTAAGTCGGCTCCCATACAGTGTAATATGATTAACCAGAATGCCTAATAGGCGTCTATCCAAATAAGTAAAAGCAAACGTTCCCATTTACTATGAAACACAAAATGCGTCGTTCAATGGCTTCGCATTCACGGCACATTCCGTCACTCCGCAATTTTTCAAGATCTTGTTGATGGTTTCGGGCTGAAGATTATGTACTGCATGGTAGATATTAGCCATCCCATAAGTGCTTCAATTGCTTTCAGAATGTTGGCATAAAATCGTTCCTTCCAATTCCCATAAAAAAGTCCAAAGAGTTCAAATCTGAGCCCAGGCGCCAATTGCAGTGCGTGATTCATTTGGGCAAAACTTTTTTTCCAAAAACGCAACGTAAGGCGATTAGCGTCTCAGCGTCTCATTTCGTTCCGCGGAGTTATGACTCACTTTCTGTCAAGATTTCGAGCTGAAAACAGCTGTCAGAGTCAAATTACCTATAATTCGAAAGGAGGCCACTAGACGGCTTACCCTATGTTTATTAGCTTAACTGCTCAACTAATAGAACTTCTAGTTGTGAGTCTGCCAAAATTAACCAATCGCCACCACCTCTTCTGTTCTTTCTGCACAAAATGAAATTACTATTCAAGTGTTAGTTCCGTGTTCGTAGGTACTTTGAGTTGTAAGCTTCGAGTTCGGGACATATACGGGTGTATTTAAAAAGGTATTTTAGAATTTAAACGCCCCTTTAAGTGACAGAAGCCCCTTATAAAATTGGTCGATTAGATGTCCGTTAATCAACATATCCTCTTTTTTGGAATCCGTTTGCTTGCTTTTAATCTATTGTTCGATAAAAAGTGTTGGCAAATTTTCTGCCACTGCACGTTTACTCTGATAATTTAAAGAAACTCCGAGCAAAATCTAAAATTCTGTTAGACATAGAGACTAAAAACGTTCCTCCCATTCGTTATAATATCATCAGTGTGTTTTGTTTCAAGAAAGTGGCTACAGGTGTTGACTTTCTAAACATTTTGTTGATTCAAAACCCCCTCTTTATCTCTTAGTTGAGTAGCATAAATCAATCGACCGTGTTAATTCTATTTGTCGATTGTATTTGTCTAAAAGACTCCTTTGTTTGACTCCATTATAGAAACATTGGAACCTATTGCAAGGCAAACTTAAGGGAAAAAAGGAGCACCCGCCGCCGCTTTTTCCCAGAACCATCCGAAAAACTCCTGCTGTCGAAGTATTCCCCTTTCCAATCTTTCAACGAAGCCAACACCATCGGATATGGTTTTTCGAAAGGATTAACTAAATATTTCATGTTTCACATCGAACCAATTTTACGCTCTTCAAATCCTATTAGTCAGTCCATACGCTGGATGGTGAATTTATTATGGGGCTATCATATCCCCAAGAGAAGCTATCAATATTGAACTCATATGAGTTATTCATAAGGGGTATGTGTGTGTGTCTGTGTCTGTGTATGTGTGAGTGAGAGTGAATCCCTCGTCATAATACGAACAAGCTTGTGAGCTGTCAGGAAGAATCCTTGTTCTGTTTTACCGTGGAGTGTCCTGGAATCCTGGAGCTCGCTTTTTAGTTTGCTCGTTTTTCCCTTAAAGTCTTTCCACTTCTTTTTTTTGTTTCATTTTTTTTTTCCCCAACAGAAAACCGGAACCCGTCATAGGAACCTATTTCATCTTTCGTCTCTCCAACCGTTGATTTCAACGATGGTTCATTGGCAAGTTGGGCAGGTAAGGGAATTATATTCAACAAATATGCGATATGTCGATATTTTTGTTACTCTGAAACTTTACTTTTCCCATATGGTCATCGGAGTTCCGTTCTATCGAATAGTTCTCCTTCCTCGTCTCTGGTAAACTGTGGATAGGGTCGTTTAGAGCATTTTCTTTACCTCTCGGCATTATTATAACAACTATTGGTATATATAGTTCTGCCAAAGGGACAACCAGCACTCTTTTGCCATTGCAAAGTGGGAAGAATGAAGGTGAACTTCGCCATTTCGAAATGAGAGACTTTAATTTTTTCAAAAGGACCTGACCAATGTTGTTTCTTCGGTCGAATTCAAGCAAAACGTTTCATAGTTTCGCTTTCAAATCGTCTTCTCATGCTCATTGCTGAACTTCTAGGAGGGCATAATCGTTAAAGTAATTTTAAATACACTCCCAGTTTCTGCATCTATCGCATTGAAAAAATTCTACTTGCTCATGTAAACTTCATTTTTGCATTGGTTTTATCTAAGTAGCGAATACAAACTGTCGAAGCGGGTGTGTTTGGCCATGATGTTGACGGTGGCCTCAGATTATGGTGGGAAACTTAGCATACCTAACACAAAATGCATAGTGTTTGGTTCACTAGGGTTCGAGATGAATTTTTTATTGGTATAGGACCATGAAGGCTTTTGATATCTATAGAAAGTATATAGCTTAGTCTTTTGGCTACAAATCGGAACATGAAGAACAAACAATTTACTAATGGTGATAATAGACGAAGTGGTGGTGGAAAGTGAAGGTGCTTTACGCTAGCTTCTTCAATATTTAGGTGATGCAAAATGGAACAAAACGACACAAAACCACATTTCATCACGTCTCTTCGTTCAATGAGGCAATAGAAAGATGTAAATTGTGTACTGTGTAGTACCCATGTTCAGATGACATGGCGTTTAGGTAGACCGAGAGGAGTTTGAATTTCAATAAAAAATTAATTCAATTCATTTGCTTAGCAGATGGCTTCATATATGTTTGATGAAGTGAATGCTGGGCATCCGTTATGGCTCAATAACTCGCATACGGTTTTCGATAAGAACAAATATTTGAGAAAATTCCCTTGGAGGTTGGAGGATTCACCAAATGATATCAACGAACAATGAGCTGACATCGTTTGCAATGAATGTAAAATATTACAATAGTGTCGAAGAAGTGAAGATACTTGCAAATATGAAAAAGTCAGCTACTTAGGACTCCGTTAATTTCCCACCTTAAAAAGTCGCTTACTTGCTTATGTCTTACAGAAAGTACATTTAAAGTGTTAAATGAAACTTATAAGCTCAGTTATAATATTCAACTTCTATTTCGGATACCGGAGATCGGATAGTACACAATTGTAGTTGATAAAGGATGTGGATGTTTTTATTGTAAAGTTTTGTTTAAAATTAACGTCATGATTGTTTTTTTTTTTCATTTTGTAAAATATGTCTATTGTCTATGCATCTTCGAATGACTGTGATTGTGAAATTGAAACCGATTGATAAGTTACACCTTGACAGATGCACCATTTGTCGAACTGGATAATTGTGACTGGATTTTGGTCTCTGGTGTGTGTAAAAAGTCATTAAAAATGCTGATAATATAAAATTTGATGTCAAAATATGATATTCGAAGGGAAAATGCTTACGATGGCGTTTCTTTTGATTTGGCTCACATTATGCAAACGACTGGTTCTCAATAAGCCTTTTCTGGACAATTTTTTCATCTCATCTCATCTCATTCCATTTCATTTGACATCCACAACTGTAACAGTGACTTGGACATTACAACTTAGTTCTAAATGCTTTCTAATGTAAAATAAAAAAAAAATAAAGATTCTTTTAATAATAATTTTAAATAATAAATGCTTTCTAATTTACGTTGACTTTTCTCAGGTCATGCAATACTCAGATAATCAAGTTATTATGAGTTGTGAACATCTCAATCTTTTTGCATGACTTTTGCTTCTGTTTAATTGTTTAATCTTAAATTTTTTATGAGGATGAAAAAAAAAATTAAAAATAATTTTTACTATCAATTTTTAATATGATTCTTATTAATGTTGGTGCGGAATAGGTAGAACCTGAGATATCATGTCAACAAACTAAAAAAAGTAGTTAAGAGAAAATCTCGTTAGAATTTTATTGGGACACTTTCAAACAATTGGCTTTTTTTGCTTACTCATTCGATAGTTTACACCATCAAAACTGTGAAAGTTACCATTTTGTATCTTGAATTGATATTGAGCGACCACTCGCAGGTAAAAACCCCGATAGCGGAAATGAGGCATTTTTTTTGCACCTCCGAAGACAGACAATCTAACTCCGTTAATTTTCAATGTCTTTGTAAAAACAAAATCATAAAATATAATTGAAAATATACCTTATTATGTTCAAAAAGATTTAAAATAATTCCATCGAATAGGTACTTTCTTTTGAAAAAATTCCCAAAAATCGCTTTATTTTTTCATGTGTTACAATGGTACATTCCCATAAGTTGAAACTAAACAGCTTAAATGCCGGGTCACAAAATCTGCTCTCTTAAATCGGGAAGAAATTAATGTGTAGAACCCAGAGTTGGCCGAAATATCACTTTTTAGAAAAAACTACATTTGTTACGTCTGCTACGTAGTTTATGTAGTTTATGTAGTTAAATGTAGTTAAATGTAGTTAAATGTAGTTAAATGTAGTTAAATGTAGATAATGTAGCAGACGTAGTTTGAACTGTTCTCTTTTTTTCTATATTAACTACGTCAACTACGTGTATGTAGCAAATGTAACAAATTGTAGTAAATAAAGCGTGTAGTTTATTGAATTAACTACACGTAGTTAATGATGTAGTAAATGTAGTGTAGTTTATTCGGCCAACTCTGGTAGAACCCTTCTTTGTATATGCATAAAACCTAAGTGTACCACCCAGTGGCGGATTAAGGCTTATTGCCGCCCTAGGCCCTGTCTGATACCCCGCCCTTTTTGATCAACAAAATTCTATATATTTTGAATCACAATTGTTATTAAAATATAGTTTTTATTTGTACACGACTTATAATGCGAATTATTAGAGAGTGCTCTATTTTTATTCAAATATAATTAGTAAATAATACAAAAAAGTGTTTATTAAACTCGAGCTAGCATAGCAAATAAAAGTAACCATTTTTTTCAAATTATAAATGTATTACCTAGTTTGTAAATATCCTCTTCCTGACTTTTGTCCGAGTAAAAGCATAAACTATGTCACTATTATCAATTTATTGAACTAGTTGAGCTTGAGTAGACAATAATGCAAAAGCATTAAGTCTATCTTAGCCCATACTTGAGCGTAAGAAATATTTAACCCTTTTCAAGGTAGAAAAAGATCTTTCTCCTGAATAATTGGTGGCGGGAATACTCAAAAATATACGCAGAGCAATGTCTACCTTCAAATAAACAATCTCGAAGATTTTGAGAATGCATGCCATTGTATATTTCCTGTGCGTATATTTCTTGTATATTTCTTGTACGCTCCATCTTCCGTATTTGCTAGGGATACGGATACTTTGTAACTAATTTATTCTCAAGATTTTTCAGTTCTATCGTATGTATGTCAGGTAAATTATCAAAAAAACAAAAATTTTCGTAAAGTTTTTGATAAGCACTTTTACGTCCGGCCAATTGTACACTTAAAGTATCTAAAATTCGGTAATACACATTGGTGCGAAAGTTTTCGTGACCAGATGAAGGTATTGTTTCATTCACCCGTAACTCATCTGCCTGAATTTTTCTGGTTTTCTTGCGATCTGTATCATAACGATAATTAACTTGAACTCCAGACAGTGGTTTTGCTTTTTCTTCATATTCAGAGTATTGTTTGTCCCTCATATCTTGAAGAAATAATGCCAAAGAACCATAAATTTTTACCACAGATGATAAATTCGCATGAGATTCTTGAAGCTTCTTACTTGCAGCACTGAAACCATCTAAAATAACATTATGAGCCATGACCAAAATTGCCGTTTCTAGATGCTGTAATTTTCGCTGCAATCATGTAGCTTCAGATCGCGTATTTCTTATGGAAACGCCTACCGGTCATAGACAAAAAGCAAGAAACTAAGTAACCAACTTTGAGACTTCTACTTTTTAGACTGCACTCGTAAAACTGAAATAATTACTGCGACTCGCTTTCGAAAAAAACATTATTTTGTAAAACTTTAAATTGCGATATTTTTGAATCGCGTTGTTCGATATTGATTTCTAGTGCACAATCGATATCTCAATCGGTTGATTCGTTCTTGAGATATCGTGCGACAAAACTATTGCTTAAACACACACACACACACACGGCGGGACATCACGCTGAAACTACTCAGAATAGCTCCCTAAGACCTCAAAATTTGAAAATCCGATAAGAACTCGATTTTTAAAATTTTTAATATGTAGGTACATATGTAAGAGTAATCTCACCAAATATACAAAAGTGAAATTATATTTAGTTATTCGCAAGGAAGCTTATCTATTTGATTGTTTCTTTTTTGTAACTTTATTTTATAAAATTAGACTATAATTGATTCCATCAAAATATTAATAATGCACCCTCAAATTGAAAAGTCAATGAAAAAATAAATTATATTATAGTCCATAGAAAATTTTTAATGAATTTAAAAAAAAAACAGAGCCAATTTAAAAATAAATTTTTGGTATATTTCTACGGCTCCTAAATTTTAACGTTCTGAAAATTTTGCCGCCCCCAAATCGTGCCCCCCTAGGCCCGGGCCTCACTGGCCTATGCGGTAATCCATCACTGGTACCACCAAAATAAATTAGAAACCGCAAAGTATACGAATTTTGAGAAATCCTTTTAAAGGAATATTTTTGGAAATATTTCAAAAGAATTCGATTTTTTCAAATTTCAATACCTGAATACTCCTTTAATTTGTTTCTCGCATAAATTATTAAAAATACTCATTGGTGGATTGAAAAAAGTCGCTTCTACTTGTGCCATTATTTATACTGTTTCTATATAAAGTTTGATGAGTTTTCTCGATTGTATCGTCTTTTTTGGCAGTAAACAAAAGTTTTCACTCGACAGAAAATAGTTATCGTCCGTGCGTCGACCTAGGCAGTGTCTTTTTTATTAGAAATGGAAAAAAATAACAATAAGTCAATTAATAAAAAAGAAAATGAAATATTAACCATATTTAGTAAAGGGAATCCTCAAAAAAAGGTCTCAAATTAGGAATGTGAGTGCTCAACACAGCCTACTATTCCCGGCAACTTGAATTTACTATAATAATACTCCTTGCTTTCTTGAAATTTTGAACTATAAAATTTTATCAGTTGAGAACAAAATTTGTTTTCCAGAACAAGCAACTTATTTCGGAAGAACTTTGACTGTTGTTTGTGCCGTTCCTACTCCCTAATAGTACCTAACACATTTGCTCCGATATTCACTTGGTAACTTCCACTGGCTAGGAGATTAAAAGTGGCCCAAAGCTGGAGAACTGGTGGAACTGATGTGCTTCTAACGCTGTTTGGGAAATTTAAGCAGCCTATTACCATCAGGAAACATTCTTTATTCAATCTGAACTTGATGTTTTAAGATTCTGAACAGTAATAATATTTATTTTCAATAAATCACACATATAAAAATTAGAACAATTTGATAACAATAAAATAAACAAAGTATTTAAAAACAAAGTATCAAATCTCAACTTTCAACAGAACTGCAGTACAAAACTAAAAAAACAAGTGGTTTGGTCTCGAATCTAATTTTTTTTTTGTTAATGTGAACACTTACTCATTCTCACGCAATTCTAATGGATTACTTTTATCTCTGAGGCATCATCTTTTGATTTTTGCGTTAAATACTTCCTCATCGTCACTCTCTGATTCAAAAAATATAATTTTTAAATGGAATTCAACTTATTTCGATCGAACTTTATTTTAAAGAAAACCAATTTGACATTTCACTTCGTAATTCACAATGGTGTTTTTGAGTTGATATCAAAATGAAACTCGTTACAAAATACGTGCTGTCAAAAACAATTTGTTTCGAGTTGACCGAGGATCAACAATCGATTGTAACAAGTTACGTCTGGCACCCCTGTTTATGTCTATCGTGTTTTATTGAGCTTTGCGAAGTATTTTGTTTTACTTCGCAATGCTTGATGATTGGATCATAGCCAAAAGTACATGGAAGTAAATCGCAAGGCATAGTGGAATATGACAGTTTACAAATGTCAAACCTTGCCTTTATTTTCGAGTCCTCACCCAAAAGTTTTTCATTTCTTTATTAAACATTGTTAGTGTACTTATTTAATCTTCAATTCTGTGCAAAAGTTCATTCTAATACCCTTGTACACGAAACAATCAAAATCTTAGAAGTGCATTCGCTTAATTTTTATGAATTCATAATTTAATTTCGCATTAATTGAGATTTTCTCTATCGTCAATTTTTTCTTGACATTCAGTTGTGTATTTGTGGGTTCCTGAGTGTTAATTATTTAGTCATCTCCCTCATCCCCAGGCAGCATATCTGACATAAAAGTGTCTATCTCACTTCCCTCAGGTTAGTGCTGATTTTAGTATATGCTTCTGCCAATTTGAAGCAATTCGTGGAAACTACACATAACCATATTATTGTTTTATGTTTCTACGCTCTTTAACTGCTGAACGAGAGGAAAATTCTACACAACTTATAGATAGATAGATAGATAAGATTTTTATTAGTCATAAACTTTAGAGATAACATACAATATTTATGATACATTAAATCGTTTAAGCATGACATTCGCCGTCTGCCAGATTGACAATACACTTTAACTCTATAATATCTTTTATGAAATTTAAATTTTTAATTTAATTAAAATTAAAATTACACAACTTATATAACAACTTTAAATCGATGTTCCTCGCCTTATTGAATCTGTATCAAATCAACAAACGATAAGCCTTTGCTGCATTCACATGATCTGCATTTTATGTTCAGTCTCAGCTGTACATACTTTGTCGTTCTGCCCCCCTTCTTGCCGCTGATCGTGACTGAATAGGAATCAACCATCACCTAAATCCCATCCTCAAACTCTACTCCAATTCATCATTCTTACCTTACGGGTGAGTTCAATTTAGTATTGTTCTGCCAGGCAATCTACTTTTGGTATTATGTACATCTAAATCTTTTTTTGGTTTTTTGTTTTTTATTTCATAAACAAAAATCATCACCAAAGATCTCTCTTCCCGCAACGTAAACAAAACAACCTTATCCAGTGTCTGCACTACTATACCGATTGTGGTTTGTGGCTACGATAAACTAGTGTCTTAGCTAATAACATAACCCACATAATCTCGGGTCGGTACACTACGAACAAACACATTCACCCAATAAAAAATAAAACAAAAATAAAAATAAAGTAAAGTAAAAAAAAAACAGAATATAATAAAAAAAAAAATTATTAATTAAACTAAAAACTCTGGTTTACCAAAAAAATAAAAAAAATAGTAAATAATATATAAATTTAATGATGGAGAATAGTCCTTGTGATTCAAACAACTGTCTTCTTGATAGTAAATTCAACCAACGTGTTACGTGCAGTGGTCTTTGCGGTAAATCCTATCATCCCCTCTGTATGGGGTTAACTAAAAAATCATGTCCATATTTAAAAGAATATCTTTGCTATTTTACTTATCTCTGTGACGAGTGTAACAAAATATCGCTCTCCCATGTTCTCCTTTCCATTAAATGTTTAAGTGATCAAACAAATTCTATTATAACTGATAACAATCGCTTTCATAAAAATGTCCTCGCGCAATTTCACCACTTCGACGATTTTTCGAAGTCAATTGAAGTCCTGGAAAGCTCTATCGAGTCTCTTGTCAGTCGTTTGTTTTCAAAGCAATCCGCTCTTGAAAAACAAATTTCATCTATAGCGGACATTCTTAACTCGCGTGTAAACTTCCTTGACTCCCGTTTTAAAAATGTTAGTAGCGAAGTAGTAGATAGTAAATAGTAGTTAGTAGATAGTATCTACTCTTAATTCAACCCCAAAATCATACCCGCTCGATTTAATAACTGATCATATCAAAAACATTCGTTCCCATCTCGAGACATGTCACCAATCAACTTCTTCATCAGCCTCAACAGCTTCCTGTCATCTAAATGCAATCCACCATGACTTAATATCAAAAATGAATGACATTAGCAGTGAATTAACATTAACTCGGTCTACTTTTGTGGATGCAATCGAAGAATTGAAAATTAATTTGGATAAACTTAATGATATTCCTTTGAACATGCAACCAGTTAATGTGCACTATAACACCTCTATTCTTGCTGAAGTTAACGAATCAATTCAAAAGGAACCTTTCTCTTCTTCACTCGCTCCAGCCATTGACTATGTTACCAGAGCAACTACTTCCACCCAGACTGAATGTTCTGTTCCCACTGAGCCCGCCATCATACGGCTTAACAACACTTGGACCGTAACAGACTGGAATGATAGGCTTAATATTTTGAACGAATGTGACCCTTATTTTAAAAACAATTTACCCCCCAATGTTGACAGTTCCTGGGTTCAGAATCTCATTAAACGTAAATATAAGATTAACATTGGAAAATGCCACAAAATTAGCTCGTCAAGTTTTAAAATCCATATACAACATAAATATCAATGGTTATTTCACTCACCACACAAACCCATATGTATTGAAGATAGCATCACTATTTCTAAATGCTTATATAAGATAACTAAAGAGCTCCCCAATAAAAACTTTAAGAGTGTATCTAATACTAAAGAAAAAATTGTAATTAGATCTAAGCTTAACCTTCCTCGTTCCAGCTCTATCCATCCCACTAGCTCATCCGCCTCGAAAATAATAAAGAAAACTTTCTCCCAACGTAAAATTGTCCCTCTCAAAACCAAATCTAAAATTCCCTACTCCAATTTTGTTCACTCCCATACTATTAACCCAGCGACTCACTCTTTTACTCCCTCTACCACTTTAAGAATCCACAACCGTCCGGACCCTATCCCCAACCCTTTACCCCCACCAGTCCTTGACCCAATGTTCTCTCCCACAGCAAAATAAACCTCAAAATTTGCGGCCTCGTTGTCTACCGGTGATGTGTTTGATGGTCGTTATTTGATGGCTAGACTACGCGACAGCAAATTGTATGAGAATGTCCGTCTTTACCTCTCTTACCTTTATAATAAGTCGGAAACGGTTTGCATCAATGGAAAAACCAAAATGAACGTATTAGTATCGATACAAAAAGAAGGCCTTCCAACCGATCCTATCGCTCTCAAAAAAATCTACTTTTTATATGTTTCCAGTGCGTGTCGATAGTTCTTCTTGTAACAATTTGTAATTAAAGCCTGTAATTACAAATTGTCACAAGAAGAATTAATTAATTAAAAAAATTCAAAAAACTACAACGACTTCTAAGTTTTTTGAAAACGTGCCTTATAAGTCTCAACAGTGAGAGTAAGATCTGTTAGTACCACAATTGACACCTACATCATGGAATGTATTCTCAACACCATTTTCATGGTTTTTGGCGCAATTCGTGTTGGAGCTTTTACAATCTCGCGAGCAACATATGTTTTGAGTCACCTCTAAAAGACATTTTAAAACCCTTCGTTTTAGGACTGGTTTATTGTTTAACCAGTAAAGGATTTTAAACGGATTTTCACTGGTGTTTCTAAAACTGATAACGATTTAGCTATGGTGATTATGTGGAGAGTGATGCCAAGATGCATGCAGTCCAAACAAACTTAAACTGGCTAGATGAGAAGAGTGGTTGAGTCTGCAGTTACAACCAAGCTATGCTTAAGGCTCTACTCAACAAAATAAAATAAATAAATAAATAAAAGTGAACCAGGAATGCAAGAGTTTTCTGAATGCTAAACAAAATTCTTTGAGTTTTGTGTGGGTTCCAGGCCATCGTGGCATAACTGGAAGCAGGAACGCCAAGGAACTTGCAATGTAAGGATCTCAGACATCTTTCTTAGGACCTGCACAAGCGCTCGGTCAGCTAAAAACCTAAGTAAGAAACTACATGAAATTATTACGGTGAAACTACTCCATCAAAGCTCTTCTTTTTTACTCATATGGTGAGATCAGTCTGAGCAAAGCTCTGTCAACCAGGCACTAGCTACGAGGGTGGATCAATAAGTCCGCGAATTTTTAAATTTCCCGCCTCTTAATTTAAATGGCAACACTGCCCCCATCAACAGTCATCAATCAGTCAGTTGACTCTTGTCAAAAATGAATAAGCTGCGACATTTAGTTTGCTGTTGACAGCCGTTAATATAAGACATCAGACTACCACGTTGACTGAGAAGAAAATGGAAAAAAGTAACCGTATCACATTGATGAGTATTATATTCAATTGAAAGGCGTTGTTGTATTCAATGGACCAACATAACTCGCGTTAAATACAACTTCGTTTTAACAATTTTATCAATTGAACAAAATTACGCCTATTCTACCTGTTATGGCTTTTATATATTAACTATGGACCACAACGCCATTTAAGTGCCTGGACGCTGGACCAGCTGGGCTTAGCATCAAAAGCTTAGTCTGTCATTCCAATTTTTCAAAACATTGTTGATTTTTTGGATTACGGCTTGAATGATATTGGTCTTAAGTGCATTAAATCGGTTCTTCATAGTTCTCCACAAAGAAAAAGTTCAGAAAGGTCACATCACAGGTAGAAGGCGACCAATTGAAATCGCCAAGGCGGCTGGTAACCCTATTTGGTGCCCAAATAGTCTGCTTTGGCAGTGAGGCATCGGCTCACACATAGGCATAGCCATAGAGCCAGAGATCACAAAAATCCGTGTTATCAAATTCATTAAGAGAAAATTCGGTTATCATGACTCTGTAACCCCCACCGTGAGTCGACCGGTACTTTGTTCCCAGTCTCATTTTCGAAGCCTCACGAAATCTAAACACGCACTTGCGCACAGCAGGCACTGTGGGTGCTTCAAACTTAATTTCAACAAACGAACTTTAAGGGCTACACAACACTCACTTTTGAAAAAGTTTTGGATATTTTTCGACGTTGTTCAAGCGTAAAGCAACAAATGATATTGACGCTCTTTAAATAATTTCACAATAAAAAACAATTTTCATGAAATAATTTTTTTTGCACAAAAACTCAAGGGCCCCTTTGAAGAATGTCTTGCCCTATGAAACTAACTCCTACGCTCACACAGCTCGAAAGTGAAGGAATTATGGGATGGGGAACCCATACACTGCATTATCCATTTGCTTATTTATTGAACCGAACTTCTGCCTCGTGCATTTCAAAGAGCAACTCTTTCTTTGCTATCTGATCATTCTCTCGATAGCTACAAACAAAGAATCCCTCTGTTACCAGGACTTGACGAGTACCAAAACAATCTAAGAAAGAAAAGCACGAAAGAAATTTTGCAGGAAACGTTAAACTATTCTCATTCGTCTCCCGTATACATTGTGTTCTTCTTAGCTTTCAATAAAATAAATTATTTATGACAGAGAATTTCCACTTGTTGTCCTTTTTCAGTATCCTTTTTTATTTTCAAGCAGTGTTTTCCAAATGAAAAAGAATACGACCAACGCAAGAAGTATTGCTCTCTGGTTATCGTTATAAAAACGCCTCAAGGGCTTGCCAAATAAGTTACTGTCTTTGTTGCAAGGGATCAAAGGGCTGTAATGGTATTCCTGGTAATGGTATTCTCAAGACAATCTAGGGGTTGTTGTAGTCTGACTTCCTGGTGCGTTTGCATCGCATTAATGATGAAAAAGAGCAGTTTTTTTTCAGCTGTTTATCATAATTTAATTTAAATAAGAAAGAAGGAAATGACTTTTTTTGTTGAAAATTCATTAAAGGCGTCTAGACGACATGGAAACTTTACCTACAAAAACGGTGTCAATATCTTTGGGGATTTCAGTTTCTTTTACCAACAATCTCGAAAAGGGAAAGCAATTTGTGATGAGATTGCCCATTTGGTGCCTACATATAAGTGATTAATATTAAATGAGGAAAAGGGACTATGTAGATAACTTTATTTCCCCTTGCATTGGCAACTTGATGTGGGATTTAAAGGACTGTAACGACTGGCAGCAAGCCTTTGAACATTTTCCAAATTTTTCACACATGAATCTTGTTTGACTTAGCTCTAAAAAAAAATCTTTTAGATGAATGAAATTCGTGATTGAATTAGATTTTGTCGCTTCACAGATTTTAATGATTTTAGTAAAATCTGATGTCAAAAGTGCCTTGAAACTCCTTAAAATATTCTCTAATAACGCAACAAATCCATCGGCAAGATCAAAATAAAACTTTGAGTCTGACTGTAGTCTAACCAGCATGACTTATTAAGATGCAATTTTTATTCCATCATAATCCATAACGTCGTCATTTATAAAAGTTCTTCAAATCGACTTTTGTGGGGGCCATTATCCCGTTGAAAAGTTGCAAAGTACGTTGGAATGATCGATTATGATGTAGAATCATCAATTGAATCCCTCGAGCCAAAAGTTTTTTTTTATTTCTTCTTTTTACTGAGGTTATCAACACTTAAGCGCGCAAAAAAAAAAGAACGAAAACTTTCACAAACAATGCGCCGAGATACAACAGAGAGTATTGTGAAAGGATAAAAAATCACCACGAATCCTAGCACAAGCATAAACTTCCTAAATATTTGTGATTTATATTTCGTGTGCAGTTTGAAGAACGGGGTTGTGGTGATTATACGAGTATAGAAGAACAACATCAGTCTTTCTTCGTATTTGCAGGTTGGCCACATCCAAAAATGGATACGAAGTATCCATATCCATCCATATCGGTGTGCTCCTGTCTGCCAACTGATATATTACTCCATATCAGAGGTACAGTGAACTGCTGAAAATCCAACATCAAAATAAATCATAATAAATAACTGAAAAATTAAATTGATTACCTTACAGGTTGTAGAGTTGTAGAGAATGTATATTTTGTTGTTGTTTCTTTTTTTCTGTTTCTTTTTGTGTGTTGAAGGGAGGCTTAAGGCCCCGGCCCATAGAACGCGGTGCGTGCGGTAGAAGCGGCGCGGCAACTGATGCGGTGGGTTTTGCCGCGCGCAACTGATGGGGGTGACCCATAGAATCCGTTGCGGTGTTTTGACAGATAAATTTAGTCAAAATGGGGGCGTTCAAGAATCGTATCCGGATAGCTTGTTGTTGTTGTTTACGTGTGGGAAATCGAAAAAAATAAGTTATAATCGTCTAGCAATGATATTTTGAATGTTTTTCTGTTTTCAAAAGTCGAATTTTAATATTTCACAGCTGTTGTCTGTTGTCGATCGTTCAAAAAGGTATCTAGACACGGCTATCCAAGATAGGCTATCCGATAGGTTCTTGAACGCGCCCATTGTCATTTTTTCTAAATAAGAGAAAACTTCAAATTGGTTGTGACTGCGCATGTCTCTCTTCTGTCACCTCGTGAGAGCCGCGGCAAAATAGAAGTTCGGCTACTCGGCGCGTGCGGCGCGTTGCTCGCGGTGCTTATGGGTCACCTCTCATAAGAACGTGTGTATTTAATCGAGCTGTCAGTTGAAAGCGGTGCCGCACGCACGCACCGCGTTCTATGGGCCGGGGCCTTTAGTTGTTGGGTTGTTTTTTAAGCTGAAATCGACTTACGCGTAAAAGTTGTCAGACGGACGAGGTAAACGGTGCAAAGGACATGGCGTTGGTGTATGAATTTGATATCAAACGAAATTGATTTACTTGTGAACATAAATCAAGGCGTCAGCAGATTATGCTCTCTATCTCAGACCGTTTTGAAAAGTTAATCCGGTAAAGAGAGTTTTATATGAAGTTCATAACGGAGAGTCAGGTGTTTGGAAATTGAATGGTTTTGATTAATGATTTGCCTTAAATTAGCTAAGAAGATGGATTGAAGCGGCTTACGCATATAAAAGAATTGAATTGGCTAGACGGTTGTTTTGAGCTTGTGGTGTGGTAATCCAAAGTGTTTTTTTATTTTTCTCATGACTGAAAGCGAGGGCAAATAATTGTCGCAGGTGGAGAAATTCTTATCGTCAGGAACAGCAAGGACTTATGAAATCGAGAAATCGGAGAAGCATTTTGAGCGCAGGGTCAACTCAACCGTTGCAATAATATAAACTTAAAGAGATTTAATGTGTGAGATTTTTATCCTTTAAGTGAACTCAAGCGCTGCATTGAAGGATAAAGACCTTTGATGTTTTATCCTCGAATTGAAGATTGGAATTGGTTCAAAGGTTAGAATCAATTTAACCGGCACATCGAGGAATAAGTTTAAAAAAGCTTTGGTGTCGGAACCTTATGTCTTCCAAGTTATCTCAATCAAACTTATTGGAGGAAGAGTCTTAAAGGACTTTGATGTGGGTAGCTTTTATCCTTCAAGCAGAGAGTGAGCTGTAATTGAAAACTGTTTTATATTTAATCTATTAAGTACAAAAATAAAATAGAACTAAAACTTCTTCTGCACTATAAAACTTGACCAGAAGTGGACGGTCTAGCTCGAAATAAGGCCGAAACTTTTAAACTTTTTTTTTGTACTTGAAACGTTGTTTCCCTTAGGAATCTAGAAAAAGTGTTTTTAAACTGTTTATTGTATGATGTACGGTTTAATTAAGAAGCTGGTATATATCGGTGCGTAAACATTGAATAAGTTTGACATCTAACAGCCAAATAACTTAAGATGACATATTCTTGACTTAGAACATAGTTATCATCTCCGATTATAGTTTGTGGTTCCCTTGGCGTGATGGTTAGCATGTTTGCTGTTAACTCAGAGGTTCGTGGTTCGAATCTCAACTGAGGTTACAAAGCTTTTCACAAGTTTCGCGAGTATCTGGGAAGTCCTCCGTTAGTAAATTCATTGACATGAAAAAAAGGGGAGCTCCAAGGCCTAGCGCATTCTCACAACTATGCCTTGTGAAGGAATGGAAGGGATCACAATTTGCTACCGTTACCAAATGGCTGATCGAGAATGCGCTAGGCCTTGGAGCTCCCCGTTCTGTTGCGCCACCTTAATTATTTATTTATTTATTTATTTATTTTAGAATTATAGTTCATTACAATTTTAACTATGGAAATCATTTCTATGCTGCAGAAAACACTCGATAAATGAATGAACAATTCAATAAAAAGCACACGTTTTGATTTGCTCAAAAAAATAATCACTTTTGACGAACCTTAAAAAAAACTGTTCAAAACTAATTGCTCAAGCCCAGTTAAATTTTTTATACTTAGACATGTCTTTTTTTTTCAGAGTGACAGTGACAAAACTAGTCTTCGGATTAAGTTTTCATTGTGATATAAGGTACGGCCACTTACTGCTCGGCAAAGAAGCAAAATTAGAACAGAATTGAAAGTTGGCAGAACGATGTCTCCCTACCCCTACGCGGCAAGAACGAGAGACTTCAGTTCCGTGTATAAGGTTGTTTTTTGTCATAGAAAAGCTATCAAAATTGATAGTCGCAATCTAAAAAATTGTTCATCTTCTCATAATTTTAAATGGGATGCTGGACAGAACACATATAATATACATTATACACCCTTTTTTTAATAGCACATACAAAAACCCCACAAAAAAAACGCAATAGAATACATTCCGACCTGTTCGAGAAAACAGATGCAACGATATCAGTATTTGGTTGACCTCAAAAAAGGATCTATCCAATCTATCGGAGAATTGCCGACGTTTTTTCCGGTCAACACATCCGCACCCGATAGTCGGTTCATTACATGAAACAGATAAATAGTAGTTGTGACTCCTTCGAGATCAGAATAAATGGGGCATCTGGGGGCGTATAGTGAAAAAGAAGAAAGGTTTTGTCTACATATAGTTTTATGATGCATAGCAAGAACAATAAAAAAAAATGTTCAAAAAATTATCAAAAACCAAAAAAACAAGCCAAAAGTGTCCTAGTAGCTGTCAATCAGTATTACTAAGGAAGAAGGTCTAATCAAGCAGCCATACCTCCCGAAAAAGACATCTGATTGTCAAATTTAAGGTATCATAGAGAAACTGAAATAATAACCGATCGAGTATGAAAACAATAAGTTGACGAAAGATTTCAAAATTTTCAAAAAGTGTTTGCCTGACTCACCTCGCCTTTTTACCTCCATCATAAATCTCTTAAATCTTTTAAAACTAGTGGATACCGTGTTGGTTCAAAAGAGACTGAGTACTTGTCTTGACCATTTTTTGATCGAGTCGCGCACATATAACACTTTTTTTTTATATAATTAACGCGCACATCAAGGGGTTATGACTACCCTTATAATGTTATAGGACACAGTGCGAGCATTTAAGAAAATAGGAGAGGATTTGAAAAAAGAAACCGATGCACGTAGCTTTTGAATTTTTGTGAATTGTAATGTAGGGAAAAGACAGGGTCAGGTAAGGCATTCCACATTCGGGTGGTGCGACTAATTATGAATCTCTATATTTAACTGTACGTCCGAAGTTGGGCTCAAGGTAGAACTGATGAGCATTCCTATCGAGGCGGTTGTTGCGGTTATATTTAGGGTTATCGGGAACTTTTTTTCCCATGGATTTTTTCCCAAATTCGAAAAATTGGTATCGGCAACCTCTTTTCGAAATTGGGAATAAAAATTCCTAGGGAAAATTACCTGTCGGGAACTCATTTATTATGGGAAATATTGTGTTTTTCATTGCAAAAAACTTGTTCCCATGGGAAAAAAATCCGAGGGGAATTCCCGATAATAGGAACTTGTTCCCGGGAAGGGAAACATTTCTTGGGAAAAATATTTCCCAAGGAATTCCAGATAAGCCTGATTGTTTCAAGGGAGGTATGCAACTGGCTTATTTCACTAGAGCACTGTTTGTGAAAAAAGCGATAAAAGAGAGTGAGACAGGTAACGTTAATCAATCGATTCTACAATTTAACTACCACCTATCAGTCTTAACTTTCCATTTAGTACCCTATCAAGTAGGCGCAAAGATGTTTGAGGAACACCTCACCAGATATGGAAGTTAAACTTAAGTTTTGGGCTAGCCAGATAAGAAGGGGTGAAGAACTTCCTGCACCGTCTTAAGAAACCTAAGCATTTAGCAGCGTTCTTGGCGACTTCAAATATGTGGTCATTCCAACGAAGATCATCGTTTACACACATACCAAGTACTGACAGATTTCGGTTTCTTGGATGCAGGTACCATTCATGGATAATGGCAATGGGGGAATGTTAAGCTTCAATGACGAGAGACAGCATTGAGTTTTCGAAGCATCGAATTCTACTCGGTTTTTAAGACCCCATGTAACAATGCTGCCGAGGTCAGAATTCAATGAGCTAATCATACGCAACCGTTCCAGTTCCACATCCAAAGAGCAGGGACGTGAATTTGGAAACGAATATGAAAAGCTGAGGGTCGAGTCGTCAGCAAAACAGTTGAGAGGATTAGAAGTTTCAAACAGGAGATCATTTATGAAAATGAGGAAGAGAGTCGGAGACAAAAAGGAGCCCTGGGACACACCAGCATGAAGTTAAGACTTAAAATCCCAGTTTTACGCCTAGGACTCACATACGGCTCCCAATGTTGGACAGTGTACAAAATGTATGAGTTTTAATTGGCAACAACTGGGATAAAGAGGCTCCATTTGACAGCTGGAGTAACAGATCTAGATCTTGAAAAAAATACGGCCAACTCTGTTGGTATTGTCATTTTCAAAGGAGAGATCCAGAGAACGCCGTTAAAAAGTCAATATCATTCCACGTTCAAACACGATCGCGAAATAAGAAAAAAAAAAGGTAGCCAAAACACTCTTCCTAAAGACAAATGCATCTTAATCCGCATTTGGTTTGCTTCAGACATGGAACAATCTAAAACCAGGAGGTTTGCATAGCCTGCATTGAGGTCTAGGTGGCCTAGCCCACGAGCAGATTACCATTGTCAAGCAGTTAAGTGTTATTAAGGGGAGCTATGGAGTGGTGTTTTTTCGTTTTGAAATGCATAATTTCCAACTTAGCAGGGGCTTGCTTTTTGTCTCCGCTCTTCGGTTTGGAAATAAATAGATCACCTCCAATCATAAATGAAATATCAAGACAAAACAAACGACAGGTTTGCTACGTGAAGCCAAAATAAAAGCGTAGGAAACTGTATTAGGACTGAGCAACAAAACTGAAATCTTAGCGACGTCCGTCGTTCTGCCTCTGCGCTTTCTGTTTTTTTTTGCCGCTTTGACGCTCAGTACGTACGTGGGCGTAGGAAACTGTATTAAGATGTCATACGAATTTGTCTATTCTTGCAACTAGCAACAAAATCCAACAGAAATTAATTTTAATAATTTTCTCAAACTTGCACAATTCTGCTTTAAAGTAAAAGAAAGGCTTTCAGCGTCTCAATTTCAAGACGACACTGCAGAACAAGAAGATTTGTGAACGGAAAAAGCAAAAAATCTCCAAGACTAGGTCACCTTCATTGGAGCTTCCAAAAAGTTTTGTTTTTTGCCAAGTGATTCATGAGAGCTCAATAATTTCTCAAAATTTTAAGATTGGTGGGCTAGATCGTATATCTGATTTTCCCAAATAATTTTCTACTCTCAACTACTAAAGTTGCCATCGGCGCGGTCTGTTCCAAGCGAACTTCATAAACTCTCCCCTTAAATTATAAACACAACGCCGCGCCGCCGTCCAGTGACGTCCTCATAATGCTCCTAAAAATACCTTCTCTTCATATCACCTACAACATGTGTTACTACTTCGAAATAGTGTGTTGGCCACTAACTTTCTATCTTTGCAAAGTCCATAATCATATATCACAGCAGTCCAATGAAATAATTGCTCTTTCAAAGAACCGAACCAAAAAGTTCTACACCATCGACTACAACCGACCATTTTTGGTGGCCTTCTATTATCCGTGTGATTCCTGCACTATATGGCAATAAATCCCGGTGACACTTTGCAACGGCAGCGTAAAGAACCGCTCCTACCTCCCACTACCATCACCACCAACAACACAAACACCCCCCGGTCACCTCCTTCCAAATAGAAAGGTCAGATAAAATAGGACGACGACGGACGGACCACTATCGGAAGGCCCAACCACCACGCCGATATTACATCGACGTACAGAATAAATAAAAGTATCTATAAAACATTTGCCGAATTACACTCTATACGTTTCGATTAACTTTCATAATAATGCCGCGCGCCACCAGCTGGGGGAGATTGAGCCCGGCCAAACACCAAATATAAAGAAGAAGAGACGGAAAACTTGTGTATTGCCGCAATGAAGCAAAAGTAAACTTTTCCGCCATCTAAAGTTAGTTGGTTCGTTTAGTGTGTGTGTGTGTGTCGTTGGGAGTCTGATGGAAGAAGTCGAACTGAGTGTGCACTACATTTGGCTTAAGTATGATGGTTACAAAAGTTTAGTTTCCTCTCTGACATCGCTGCACGTTTCGTCTTGCGAAAGGGGTGGTGCGAGGTGCAAATATTGTCCGGATCCGGAATCCTTTTCCAATTTATTTATTTTTTCGTTTGTTTTTTTTTCGTTTTCTGTTCTCTTATACGTTTTCCAAGCCAGCAGAGGAGACGGACGAAAAAGTTTTTCTTTCACTTCAATGCGATCTCATAAATTTTTATATGTGACGCAGAGTGGAAACGTACGGATGGGACTTATTTTCAAACTGGGAAAGATGTAAGTACTTGTGAGAAGGTGGGCACAAACAATCAGGTGGATTTCTTCGTTTAAGTAAGCGATTATTTATCTTTGACGCGTATTAATCCTTCAAAGGAAGTGATGGTCGCCGAAGCCTTCGCAATAATACGATAATCACTTGTAGCTTCCATGATGGAGGAATGTCGTTAAAGTCGATACGTATCACAGAACTGAGATGTAGATTGGCACTAGAGAGCAACAGGAATCGTTTTGTGGTGCTCGATCACAATATCGATCACAGCCAACAGTGAGTGCGTACAGTATGCTTCACACACGTCGTTTTGTCGCAGATAATTATAATAATCAATAGAATGGCTCAACAGAGCGAGGAGCCCCTGGGCCTGCCACATTTCTTACAACCATTTGTTAGGAAATGCAGGGGACCTACAATTTCTTGCAGGTTCCGAACGGCTAATCGAAAAAGCGCTTTTCATGTCAATGAATTTACTATCGGAAGACTTGCCCATTCCTCGTGAGAGGCGATACCCGTGGAAAAACATTTTTGGCTTCTGTTGGGCCTTGAACCACAAACCTTCGGCTTAATGCTAACCATCTCTCCACGGGTACCACAGAAATGAGCACCCCGTTAATGGTGAGCATGCCTCTGAATACCTCCTGCGATGGAAGATCAGAATTCAGTGTAGCTCCTTACTTGCTTTTAGCGCATAAAAACATCAGGATCTGATTGTTTCGTACAAAAAACTGAATCTAACAATTGTTGGAAAAGTGGACAAAGTTCAAAGTAGCAGCAGAAACATAATGCACTGCTTTTTTCTTTTTTTTTTAGCCTTTGCAATGGTGAAATTCTTCCTACATATCCTCTGATCCAAGCAGAGACTTAAGTTCGAAAAATTATGACTTTAGCTTAGATTGAACTGGGGACGCTCGACGATGCAATTTTGCGAGAAAAGTAAAATGTCGATCATATGGGTCGTGTGTGTTTTGCTATTTTGTTACTATGTTCACGTGTTGAGGTCGTAATGTGTGCGGAATTGTTGTGTGCATTGGAACATTCCGCAGAGTGGTCAGTAAAAATTTGAAAATATTGTGAATTCATTGAAGTATCATTTAGAAAGAGAGAGGAGTGCTTGAGAGCACTCAGGTGAATGTAATCACGCAGAAAGTACCTATAGTATAGTAAAGAGCAAAAGCACTGAAGCTTAGAGGATTTAGATACAATTATGCTCAATGGAGATTGGCGTTCGACGATATCGAAGGGTTTATTTAATAAAAATTGTTAAGAAAAAATGATTTTCAAATAAGGCGTTGCTATACAGTTAGCGACAGAATGGAGTGATGCGTTGAGAACTTTTCTTTATCATTGGGCGTCTAAAGTATCTTTTTTCTAACTTTAATTCTGCCTATGGTGTAAGGGTTAAAGTTTACAATTATTCCAATAGAGTACGGGGCCGTAATATCCAAATGATTTTTCCAGGAGCAAAACCCTTCTCATCCTAGGGAATTATCGCCATGAAATGTGCTTTCTCACTTATCTGTTCGGAACTAAATTACATCTCTCATATGATATTTTTAAGAAAATAATTTAAGCTGAAGCTTTTCAAACTGTAATGCCCGACTATTTTTTATTTATTCAGTTCTGTCTCGAGGTTAATCTCAAATCGCGAGCATATTTATCCCGATTGAAGAAAATCTTACTTCAACCTTACGTTGAAAACACTTTTCTTTTTTTAGAAAACGAACATTTTCACGAAAGATTTCCCAACGAAATGAGTCCGGATTGAATATAAGTTAGTATATCCTGTTCACAAAAATACATCACTTTCCAAAAGGCCCACCTATCAAGGACCAGGATTCGTCAACAGTCATTGAAATTATTGGTGCAAGATCCACAATTTTGACGTTGACACACCACCATTGGATAGTGGTCACTTCGTTTCTCAATTGTTAGGTTCTAGCACACTCATATCCCGGAAGAAAACTTGTTCTATTTAGTTAACTAGCCTACCAGTTTATTTACGGAATTTGCTCAAGCTTTGTTATTTCACTATATTATATGCGATAGTGAGTGCCCAACTTACAAGCTCTCGAGAGGTTAACTCTTGAAAGTCTGAAAAAGCTCCCATAAGATTTTTTTAGATCCCATTGCTATACTTAAGAATAAATATATTGTTTTGGAACTCAAACGGCTCTCATAACAGCTTTATTATAAGATTGATCAGTTTTGCAGCTTATAAGTACTTAAATCTTATAGCTAGACCGATTTTTGTACTTGTACTTACTTACTTACTTACTTAGGTGGGCATTACAGTTCGGGGTGAACCTGGGCCTCAACCAACATCCTTCTATAACGACTTCGATTTCAGGCGAGCTCTCTCCAGTTTCGCACTCCAAGTCGGTTGAGGTCTTCATCCACTTGATTGCGCCACCTAAGACGAGGTCTTCCCCTTCCGCGATTTCCCTGCAATGTGCTTTCGAAAACCCGACGAGCCGGAGCGTTTGGGTCCATCCGCTCTACATGGCCCAACCATCGTAGCCTCGCGATGCGTACTCTTCTGGCTATGCCCATGTCGCGGTACAGCTCATACAGCTCGTTGTTGTATCTTCTTCTCCACACATTGTTTTCGCATACGGGACCAAAGATCATTCGGAGAATTTTTCTTTCGAAACGACCAAGGGTTTCCTCATCCGCTTTCGATAAAGTCCATGCTTCCGCGCCGTACAGCAGGACTGGGATGATTAAGGTTTTATACAAGGTCACCTTGGTTTTTCTAGAGAGGGTTTTGTTTCTCAATTGCCTTCTAAACCCAAAGAAGCAACGGTTGGCAAGAGTTTGATCTCCGTTTGATCTCCGCACTGATGTTGTTGTCCGTGTCTACAGCGGATCCTAGGTAGACGAAGTCCTATACTACCTCGAAGTTATGTCTGTCTATTGCGACGATTTGTCCAATTCGTCGATGTTCTGTGTCCCTGTTTGATGACAGCATATACTTCGTTTTGCCCTCATTAACCATCAAACCCATTTTTGCCGCTTCTGTTTCAATACTCGCAAAAGCACCTATGACATCACACTTTTTTCTTCCCATTACGTCAATATCGTCTGCGTAGGCGAGTAAGTGTACAGACTTTTGAAAGATTGTTCCTCTGGTGTTGACGTTTGAGTTTCTTACAATCTGTTCAAGTATGATGTTGAAGAAATCGCATGACAGTTTGTCCCCTTGCCTAAAACCTTTTTCGACATCAAAGGTCTCGGTGAGTTCTTTACCGACCTTGACGGAGCAGCGTGAATTCTCCAAAGTCATCCTGCATAGTCGTACGAGTTTTGCAGTAATGCCGAAACTAGACATGGCTCTGTACAGCTCGTCTCTGTAAATACTGTCATACGCGGCCTTGAAATCGATAAAGAGGTGGTGAATATCGATATTATGTTCTCGGGGTTTTTCCAAGATCTGCCGTAATGTGAAAATTTAGTCTATTGTGGACTTCTATGGTCTAAAACCACATTGATAAGGACCTATCAAGTTGTTGACGTGGGGTTTCAGACGTTCACATATTACAGCAGACAAGATCTTATAAGCGACGTTAAGAAGCCTTATCCCTCTGTAATTGGCGCAATTGTGAGGGTCTCCCTTCTTTAGGATCGGGCGTACGATACTGAGGTTCCATTCATCGGGCATGCTTTCTACCGACCATATCATGCAGATCAGCTGGTGCATGCTCCTTTCCAACTGATCTCCAGCTGCCTTGAAAAGTTCGGCATCAAGGCCATCTGCACCTGCAGTCTTATTTGATTTAAGTTTGCATATGGCAAGCTTAACCTCTTCTAGGTCGGGAGGACGGCATTCTTGATCATCGTCCAAGCTGAATGGGGCAATCTGCCTGACAGCGGAATTTGTGTCTTCATCGCCGTTAAGCAGTCTGAAGAAATGATCTTTCCAGATCCTCAGTAGCGACTGTGACTCTATAACTATGTTTCCCTGCTGGTCTTTACAGGCTTGAGTTCGGGGTTTGCCACCCTGGCAGGATCTTTTTACCTTTTGGTAAAACTTCCGAATCTCGTTCCTGTCATGGCACCTCTCTATTTCCTCAAACGAGCGCTTCTCATGCTGCTTCTTTTTCTTTTTGAGAAGTCGGTGTTCTTCCTTCCCTTCTTTTCTCCTTTTAGATCTCGTTATAGTGATCGTAAGCAGCCCTTGTTCGTGTTTGCATAAGCATTTGTCGTGCTCTTTGTTTGGCTGCATTTGCCTGCCTGCATTCTTCATCGAACCATGGGTTTCGTTTTGGTGGCCGAGTGAAACCCAGAACCTCAGAGGCAGCGGTTCTGATGGCTTCTTGGCATTGCTGCCACTGGTCTTCAATGCTTAATGCTGTCGGCATGGGATTCAAGGATAATTAAAGGGACACTCGATTGGAAAAGGCATTGGCAATCTTTTGCGATTGTAGCTTTCCGACGTCATATCTCTTCACAGCGTTAATTCGCGCTGGTCGTGAACAAGATATCCTCATTCGTACCTTGGCTATAACAAGGTAGTGGTCCGAGTCAAAGTTGGCCCCTCGGAAAGTTCGGACATCTAGAACACTGGAAGAGTGCCTTACAATCGCAACATGGTCAATTTGGTTGACGGTCAATTGATCTGGGGATCGCCATGTACCTTTATGAATTTTGAGATGCGGGAAGCGCGTACTACTTACAACAAGATTCAGCCCCGCAGCAAAATCGATTAGCCTCAGTTCGTTTTCGGAGGTTTTGTCATGGAGGCTATGCTTACCGATTGTGTTTCCAACATACAAACACTCATACAAACACTCATTATAATCGATTTATTGAAGAATAAGTTGGTTGAGAGTGGGTTTCTCAAGAAATGGGCTTGTCGATTGGCCTCATTCGTGCGATTTAACGACTCTAGACTGTTTTCATTGGTGCTTCAATACAAAATAGCGGCCGTTTCGACCGAAATGTGTGGCCTCCTTCCCTAGCTTTGCGTTAAAATCGCCAAGAACGATTTTTGTACTAGTACAGGATTGTATATACTTACAGTCCTATAGCAATCTTTTTGTGAGAGTTAAGCTCTTAACAATGTTTTGAAGTATTTACAGTCCCATAACAAGACTTATTTAAGAGCTTAAGTCACTTTATACTTAAGTATATGAAAACCTTAATAGGAGTTCCGTTTTAAACCTCTTATAACAAGAAACTGTTAAGTCTTGTTAAATGATCTGTATGAGATCATTATTGCTTTAACTCTTATTATAGGATTTGCATAAACAAAAGCATATTAAAATATGAATTATTGCGAAGGTGCCTTGTTTTTTTTCGAAGCAAAATGTTTAAATTAGAAGATAAAATTTCAACCGCATGCATTTTTTGTGGCTTCCCGTTTCAAACAATTAATAGGTGTGTTTAATGACCTGCTCTAGATCGATCTAGAGTAGAAAACAGCAGCTTTTTGGTGTTTAATGACAATTTTTCTACTCCGAGCAAGAACTTTTTGTGTTTAATGACCTGCTCTAGATCACTTTAGAGCAGCATTTTCTGCACTTACCTTTGAGTAAGAGCATAAGTATCATTAAACACACTTAATATGTTATATGCATCGCCCTGGACTTATCAGAATTATTTCAAAATATATGTATTTTCGCACACTATTATCACACATACAAACAAAAATTAATTAGTAGCTTGTTTCTTTTTATCAAAAAAATGTTAAATGAGAATGGTATATGACTTTCAGAAATTTAGAAATATTCCTTTAGCTGCTCCTTTAGGAAAAGACGCCCCCTCAGAGCAAGACTGAGCAGAATCATATAAAATTCTTTCCAGGGGCATTTGATACAAAATCTGTCATCTCATAATAACTTAAAAGGTTTCTTAACATAAAAATGATAATAAACCTTTTTTGTAGAGCAACTAATCCTACTAATATTATAAACGTGAAAGTTTGTATGTGTGGATGTATGTTTGTTACTCTTTCACGCAAAAACTACTGAATGGATTTTACCACGGTAGCAGGAACGTATACGGGAACTTTGACACTACAGCACCGATTTCAAAAATTCTTTCACCGTTAGAATGCTGCACTATCCCCGAGTAACATAAAAACTAATTCATTCCCATATTCCTACGGCTCCCTATATACAACACCGATTTCAAAAATTCTTCCACCGTTAGAATGCTACACTATCCCTGTGTAACATTAACTTTAATTCATTCACCTATTCCTACGGGAACGGGAGTCCTTACTAATAAAATAAGTGTGAAAGGAGCTCTGTCTGTCCGTCGTTCTATGTTACCATCTCCCGCCCAAACTAATAAACCGATTTAAATGAAATTTTGTACAAAGATTGTTCAGAACCTGAGGAAAGACATAGACTATATATTTTTCCCTATATTCCCACGGGAGCAGGAATGTATACGGGAACTTTTACACTACAGCACCGATTTCGAAAATTCTTCCACCGTTGGAATGCTCCATAATCCCGGAGTAACATTAACTTTAACTTATCCACATATTCCCACGAAAACGGTCACCATATTCCCACGGGAACGGGAGTCTTTACTAATATTGAAAATGCGAATGTAGCTATGTCGGTATGTTTTTCGTATGTCTCCCGTTCAAACTGCTAAACAGATTTTATTAAACTAGCTACAGAGATGGTCTAGAACATGCGGAAGGATAAAGGCTATATATCTATTCTTATATTCCCACGGGAACGGAAATGTGAATTCAAAAACTACGGTCTCAAAAGTATTTTTAACAGGGCTACAAGGTGTTGAATGTTTTTTTTTTTTTTTTTGAAATACCGCCATTTTTAAGGCTAGAAGATTTATTTAATAAAAAGTTAAAAATGCTGCTGAAAGTCATTATTCCACACGAACGAAGTCGCGGGCACTTCTAGTTTTCTATAAAAATGTGTATCGCTCATCCCGGCATTTTGCCTCTAGACCGAAACATAAAACTCCAAAATTTAAAAGTTTTTTTTATATACAATAAATCTGCGATGAGTGACCTCTAAATATGTATTATTATTAAGAGCTCTCCCTTTAACAGCGATTTTACACCTCCTCGAAGGTATAAATGGAATTGTTTCGAGAAAAAAAATTACTCACTTTTTTTTTTTTTGAACCAGTCTAATGTATAGATAGTGTATGAAGCATTTAGAAGCCATAACAGTAGAGAAAATCTTACATAGGCAACATCTTACAATAGCTGATTGTACAAGCACCGACTATACTAACACAACAACTAAATGTTGTAATAGTAAACTTTCTAAATTCAACAATGAAGTTTTATACCATACCGATATTGTGGTCGAGGTTATTTTTTGTAATTGTAAGGATTTATTTCGTTCCAAAGTGCCATTATAGTTTGATTGCTTTGACATCAAATTTGGTTATTTGGATAAGAGCGACCGTTCACATCAGGTATAAGCCACGATGGTTGAAACGCATTTTTTTCGCAAAAACATTTATGAAAATTGCTGATATCTTAACTCAAAGAGAAATAGATTGATCGAATTCAAATTTAAATTGAGTATACGAATATAATGTAACATACAATGACTATTGATTCTTTTGATTGGTGGAAAACTGTCAATTTGGCTCTGAAAAACGACAATTTTTACTTGCAATTATAGATACTAAAAGGCAAGTTTTGCAATCGTGCAGAAGAAAAATTTTTAGATCACAATTAAATATGACATAAAGACGATAGCCTGAACCGTTAGACAAATCTTCAAAATTTGCAGTATGGCTCTGTGGGCTACAGAGGAATTTTTGGAATTATATCTTGAGGTCTTGAAATAACAGTACCTGCTTTAAAAACGATATAATAATACTTATATTTCTAGAAAATCGCTCCAATGATTTCGATTAAATTTTGTGTGAAGGATTAGTAAAAGGTTGATTTTCTTATAATGTAAAAAATATTTTTGGAAAAAGTTGACAAACGATACCTCTCACCTCTTTCTTTCACGATATTGACAAAACTTTGTATTTTAGTACTCTTAAATTTTGAGCAAAACAACTTATGGCAAGGTTTTAAACTCTGTGTACTTTAATTCCAAAAAACTCGTTTAAAAAAAAAAAGCCGTTTCTTACATATAAAAACTGCTCCATCGATTTTGATGAAATTTACCAAACTTATAATATGTATTAGCAACTGCAAAAAAAATAGCATTTTTAGATTTTCGCTTGAAACCTTTGGAATATATAATTTAGTTTTGTTCAATATTTTGCGTGATTTGATTCAATTTTCATAATAAATGTGTAGTTGGCAACCATACTAAGACATTTTTTTTTAAATTTCTGTAAAAAGAAATCTTGAAATACAGCTGAAAATAAACCATATAAGCATTCAAAACATTTTATAAAATACTTTCTTTTAAAAAATGTCTCCGAAAGTCGCCTAATTTTTCCTCCGTGAGACTGGAATAGCCCCTTAAATTTTGGGATTATTTTAGAGATCACCCTTGAATATTTTTATTAAATTAATTGTGCGCAGTCAAAAGGTGATTCAAGAGAGTCAAAGTATTACACTTTTTAATTTGTTATGCTTGTTGTCAAATCATAAGCATTAAAGTTCAAAGTTGAGGTATAAGGATGGAATACGGATAAACTATATCCCCTCTGATAGTTATTCTTAAATATGATCCTTTCTCCGTAACGCTTCATGACCTTAGTTCATTTTAATCAAAATCTTATACTCAATTTATAAAATGACTACATAAAAACCGAGCGATGAATCAGATTCTTTGCTTCTATTCCGCTTTTCATAACATTTGTTTACTAACAGTCAAGCTAAAGTCACTTTGACAAAATCAACTTGATTATAGTTGATGTCCAGATCAGGGGGTTACATCATCAATTTCAAAGTCCTCTAGTCATGAACCATTAATTTTGAGACATTGCCAAAATCGCAACTCTTCCCTTACACGTAGTGCGTGATTAGTCGGCAACTGTTTGTACTCAAAACCGATCACGAAAATTATTAAACAACAACCTTCGTTATGATATACCTATAAGCAAAGTTTTTAACTAATGCTGGTGTACATGTGTATAGTAATTTCTTAATTTTAGGCTGACTGCTGCAAAGCATGAATCTTACAAAAAGCATACAATAAAACTTCAAATGAGAGGAATGTGAATTGCATACGCTACGTTTAGTCAAGTGGAACGACACTTTTAGCGAGATAATGAGCAGGAAACGCACATATTGAGATAAGATATGATAAAAGATTGAAAAATTGCTTGTCTGGCAGTTAGCCAAATATTGCTATCTCATAACAAAAAAAAAAGAAAAGAAAAAAACAATATTTTCAGACAAGGCCCTGCTGCCAGGGAGTACCATTTTGATGCTTAAGACTAAGGGTGCACTTTTATGGTTCTTGAATTTTTAAAATTATGAAAAAATGTCGAACTTATTCTTTTGTTCTTTTCCCATATCGACATTCAAACCCACTATATTTCACCGGATATTTCATTCCAGTGGCCCTACCCAACAAATTAATGCTAGGAGGAAAGTAAAGGCCAAAAAGGGGAAAATCATCATGTCACCGACTTTACATACGGTTTCAAAACAAACGAAGTGGTTAGGGCCATCATCTACATCAAATTATCGTTCCATCAACAGATCAACAGAGCTCCAAGAGTTCTTTAGTATCTTCCAAGCAGAAGCACTCACAGTTTGTGAAGCCGCGGAACATTTCGCTACGCCAACAATTGATCATCAACAACATTGTGATAGGTTGACGCAACAGAGCTATGGAAATCTCGGGGCCTAATCCTTTTGCAGGACCAAAAATTTAATGTCTATTCGAAACGGTTAAGTTCGAGAGCGTTTTCATGGCAGTGTGTAATTGCTCTCGAAGGACTTCCGAGATCCTCGCGAAATGAGGTATCAGTTATCAGATGTTTTTGATTTTTCAGGGATTCAAACCTCGAACATCTTACGTAACAGGCAGACATGCATTACGCCACGGGTACCACCATCGTAGACAACATAAAAGCTATCTCACCGACGGCGACGCGACAGTCACAAGATCCAGATTAGTAGAAAGCTGTCGCAGTAATTTAAGGCAACTCAGCTTATATTGAGCCTCTTAATTTTAATCCAGGATCCAGAATACCATGAAATGTTACTTAACTGGTAACGAAAAGGCAAATAACCGAAATCGGGTCATGCAAGAGCAACATAAAAGAAGATAAGGAAGCAAAACACGATCCAACATCACTTTTTAAAAATTTCCAGTAACAGGAGCCTGTAACACAAACCTAACACTTTGCTCGCTCTTATATGAGTGTAATATACATAATCCTACAAGTGAATCTTGACTTGTAGACTTGT
Source organism: Melanostoma scalare (assembly GCA_949752695.1). Lineage (NCBI taxonomy): Eukaryota > Metazoa > Arthropoda > Insecta > Diptera > Syrphidae > Melanostoma > Melanostoma scalare. The sequence continues at coordinate 207,050,912 of OX456985.1, read as the reverse complement.
AGCTTTGCGTTACATGCCCCAGGTGGTCGTCTTAAGAAACTGGGAGGGTTTCCAGATACTATTGGCCAAACACTTCTTAGAAAATTAAAGCAGTTTTTTCTTAAAATTACCAGGCCTCGGCTTTTTCTGTTGACTGGCATTCGAAAAGGTCACAACTGCTTGCTTATCCATTTAATGAGCATGAGCCTTAGTGCATCCGATTTATGTGCCACGAAGTAATGGGAGAGGACTGATCATTCCATTTCAACTGTGAAAATTCAAGCTTAGCCCACACTTTATTCGACAAACTGGGCTACATTTTTAACCTTTACTGAGCATTTAGGGTTCCAAATGACTTGGTGTGGTTCCACGGCCCAAATAACTCTGTACATAACTACCCTCTCCCCTCTCTCCTCTCTTCTTCACACTTTCCTGCTCCCCCATCCTCCGTTATTTCGGGTAAAGCAATGAATCCTTTAAAATTTGAGTGAGGTGTTGGCACCGGCTAGACGAACTATACACGGGCCAACGGTCAAGTGCACAGATGCCCTAGAGTACAAGTCGAAGGAAAAGAAATACACGAAAGTAAAGCAATTCCAAGATGGTCTAACGACGAGCCTAAAAATGTGGACCTCTTTTTCGAAACACGGTATACTGGAAATGATAGATAGAAAACAGGTTTCTCATTTTTTACCATGAAAGAACACAATCCAGACACTGAGTTCGTCTCTTCATTGATAAAAAGGTGTCAGGCAACGGATGAACCAAATTTTCTTTGATTGAGTGGAGAGATCCCACATCTCCGAGGTTGGAGTTGGCAGTGACAATTTTGAATAAAACACAAATATAAATTATTTAATTTTCTTGAGAAGCCAAATTTTCTGGAACAATATGCGAGCAATCACATCACAACGGCAAAGCTTTTCTTCGACTTTATTCGAATTCTAATCAATTATTGCAAGTCCTTTATGTTTCCTTTTGATTTTCAATACTTATTGCTTTTTTTTCCACTGGCGATCTTTTTTTTCGACCATAAATAATTTTTATCAAAAAAGTTTTTATTCTTAAACATAAAACATTGAGTGGACAGAGGACCATTCATTTCATGCCTGCTTCCATTTTTGTCCTCTTGGCGTAATTGAAATAAAGCTAATCGAAATAGAAAATAATAAAAGATCCCTCAGCTTTCCTTATATCCAAAGCATTTCATCCCAAGGAACACAATTTTTCCAAAAGGACAGCGTGTTCGGGTCATAAAAGGTAGGTACTTTTACTGATAAAGTTAAACTTTTTTACTCAGTTTCCAATAATAAATTTCGAGTCCGCAAATGCGATCCATTGAACCACTTAAGATTCTGCAAATCGTCGTCGTTCTAAAAATTCTCCATCCGTGTGCACTTCCGCTTGGAAAATATGCCGTAATTATTACAACCGAAAGCCATTAAATCTTACGACGTTAATAATTTAATCGATTGAGTTCCGTAACTTTGGCAACAACAGAGTTCAACTAGATAAGAACCAACCTGTTGTAAAAATAAGCCCCACAAGTAAATAACTTGTGCATAGGCACACGCACACAAAGAGAGAAAAATTGAAAGAAATCTTATGGCCAGGCTTATCATTAAAAATCGGAATGAAATAGAAGAGAAATAGAAGAAATCCAAGAATTTGATCATCGAGCGAAGTCCTTACCCAGACCATTTGGAAAAAGTAAGTGGCGGTGGCGACTTCGTGCCATCACCCAAGGTATGGCGTGTTTTGTGCCGGAATTCGAATTCCCGTGGCCTCAGTCACCCAGTACCATGATCCTTTACTTTATGTTTGTGATTTTGTCCTTCATGCAGGATATTTGATTTTTTATTTTCATTTCTTTCTCTGTGTACTCCTGCAGAATGTCCTTACGATTTCTGTTACGATAGGCAATCGTACGAGAGAACAATACCGACCCAGGAGAATTGGGTTTGTGAGAAGGAACTGTATGTTACCAATACGTTTGTGGTTAGCCGAGTGACCGAAGTGGATTGGTTCATTTGTTCTTGACCAAATGGGTGACACGTAAGTATGGTGGTTTTTGTGTATTTCTCTATTTGAAACTAGATTCATTTTGCATTTTTGTTCACTTTTTTGCTTCGGATTTTTATTTCTTATTCACAATTCACATGCAATCAAATAAATTCAATTGGGCTTACTTCCTTTCAGGGGCACATATTGAAAGCATGATGTGTGACTTGCTATTGTAAATGTGATTCGTGAAAGGAATCAAGTTTGTGCGTTTGGGTGGAAAGTACTTCAAGTTTATAGGCATTGGGCTTAGGAATTCCTTTTAGTAGAAAGTTTGCACCATTGATTTTGAAGTTGTGCGTCGTTTCTGAAAATGATATCTGCCTAACCGGAGGCCTACTTGATTGGCAATCCTAAGATTCTGTTATGGTAGGAGTTCTCAGTAAAAACAAAAGAGAGCTCAGCAATCCTTAAATTTGTTCGGATAGTTATTTGAAACAAGTTGTTATAGGTCCTGACCAGTATGGATTGGCTGCGCCAAAATTTTAGAGCTCTCGGCTAAAGATGAAGTTGCATAGCTCTGGTAAGTTGGCACTTGACAAAGCAAGATATTGTAACGTGCGCTTAGTTCGCAAAAATAAAACTTTACCTTTCATTTAATTCAAATTAATGTTTATATTGTTGCCTACTAAGCGGAATCTCGACACTCAGAAGGCGAAGTTGAAGACAAGAGTGTAAATAGGGTTGAAGCACATAATAATTTCGTCAAAAATTGTGGAAAACAGTATAATTACTTTGATAGTACTATTTTAGAATCTTGGCCTGGATTCCATAAATTTTAAGACAATCATTAAAGTTTATAGACCTGTATACGAACTCTCTTAGCTTAGGTTTGGTTATGATGGTTGTCGGGAAAACGATCGACACACTTAAACCAATAGGTCCATTGTGATGCCAATGGATTTTGAGGAATTGCCTCTTATTTAAACCCCTTTGACCTTTCTATTAAGCGATGAAGACTATGAATGTCTATGTTTATAAGATCACTTGGATCGTCGAAAAAGTGCTCTCCCAAATGTGTCTTACGTCTTTGAGAGAGAGAGAGAGAGAGGGCCTTCGTTGGCACACAGTAAGAAAATTTAATGTTTAACTGTTCTGTCATATCTTTAAGAGATGATGGACAGTCGCGGGTGGTTATAGTAGGCGCGTTTTATCGAAATTCTATGTGCACTTATGTACACTTCAGTAAAACATCGCTCATGGGAAAACAACAACTCCTTATGTCAATAGCCTAAGTGCACATAAATATCGCAGTAAGCTAACTGCACACAGGGATGGTTGGTAAATTTCTTTTTTTGGCACCCAGAGGTTGGCAGTCTTTGGGTTGTGTTCGTTCATATTTCTGATTTTCGACAACAGATTGAATAAGTCTGTTTCTTTACTTTTTGTGCACAGAAATTTTTTTTTTAAGGAGTGGTTGTAAAATTCTTTCAGAAAATCTATTAAAGAGCGTAATTGTCTTAAAAGTAAAGAAACGCCTTGAACAAACCATTCGCAGCAACGCAACACTTGGAAAAACGTCTGTTTGACAGTTTTTGTATTTGTTTTGGCTGTGCACGATTTCTGTCCACAGAAATTTTGGTGCCGGAAATTCGCAGGACGGGGAAATTTTTTTATTCTCTCGAGAGCACTCTCTTTTTTGTGCACTGCTACGAAAAATCGGAACGGGATTAGACTGACTTTCGCCGAATTTCGGTGCATTTCGTGCGAATTTTCAGTAAAGAAACACACCTAATGGCTAATAGAAGAGTCAGGTGGTGACTTAGTGGGGACATAAATAGACACGCAGTTACTAACACACACACACACACACACACACAAGGGAAGTTTCGCAATCGGTCAGAAAAAAAGAACATCAGACAGAACACATAAGAACATCAGAACCAAGGCAACCAAAAACATGAGTCACAAAATGAATCTAATTGAACACAGCCATTGCGAAAAAAAATTAAAGTGACATTTGTTTGTTTACCTCGAAAGTAAAAAGTTGAAATGCGGCAAATAAATTGAGAATCGAGAATTAAATAGAGAAAAATACAAATGGAAAGTAAAAGGTATGCATTTATATCCTTAGAATGCAAATTTTTAATGTTTCTTATCCTTAGAACAATTGCAAAGGGTGCCAACACTGAAAGTGAAAATTGAAAGTGACGTCCGAAGTGAATATAAACCAAAAAATCGTTTTATTGAAAGTGTACATAAGTGCACATAGAAAATTTTCAATAAAACGCGGCTAGTGTTCGATAAAACATTACAAAGTGATTTGAGTGCTGCTTGGCTATACGAAAAGATGTGGATATTAGTCGAGGATATCACGTTTTTCTGAGCCTTGAAAGGCCCTCTTTGATCGACAGGATTTTCCCTTGGAGCACGCTACAGTGGTTTGGGATTCTAAAAGATAGACTTATATTTAGTTCTTTTGAGACCATGCCGCCACCAACTCCGTCTCCGTTTTTCGAGCCGTTTGTAGAAAAGTGAATTGAATCATCTTGTAAGAAGTCCGTATCGATCCACATGATTCCTTCTGAGATGATTACTTGTAAGCTCTTATCGAAGACCAGTTGAGGAGTGGTGTAGTCGGAGTGACTTGGTATTGATCAGAATAAGTTAAAAATGGTAGAGTGACCAATTGAGTCATTGGTTCAATGAGATGTGGCTTTGAGACGAATTGTATTTACTGTAAAAAACTCTCCTGCATCCCTAAACTCTTTGAGCAAGCTGTTTGTGACTGCCTCTTGTTTTCGAAAAAAAGTAATAGCAGAGAGCAGCATGGATTTATACAGAGAAGATCAACGGTAACAACCACAACCACATTGAATAACCACAAATATTCCATTGGTCTTGAAGTGGGAATGAACTCGACTCTTTTTACACTGATTTATCCAAAGCTTTCGATCACCTCTCCCATGATGTTATATAATATACAAAATCAAGGCTTTTGATTTTCCTACAGTGTTTATTGTATGAAATTGCTCCTGTCACTAAAATAGAACGCACCACGTAAAATTTCGTAACAGCTTTTCAAATCCCTTCAATGTTCTGTCGGGTGTACCAAAAGGCAGTCACCTTGGGCCTTAGCTTTTCACTGTCGCAATTAATGACGTTGTTTCGTGCATTTCGTATAGTGAAATTCTGTTTTTCCAGGACGATATGAAAATTTTCTAATCTATTCAAAGCACTTCTCACCGCGAACTTCTTCAAAATGTTACCGATAGGTTTGGAACATGGTGTAATAAGATAGTCTTAGTCTCAACAACCAATCGAAGTGTCAAACTATGACGTCCTCGAAAAAAGGGAACCTATAGTTAAGCTATGTATTTGATGCTATGTGTTTGATGTTATATTTTAACCTGGAATTTAGCGAACACATAAACTCAATTATGCTAGGTGTCAGGAGGGGGGCAAAAGAATTTAGTGGTCTTTATGTAACACTATCTATTTATAACTGCTATGGTCGCCCTCATCCCGAGTACGCCTCTTAAGTTTGGTCTCCTCTAGGTATATAAAATTCATAAACATCGTATTGATGCAACACAACACAAACTTATACGCTTCGCTCCGAAGAGGATCTTCTTTGGGATGATCTTCTTGATTTACCTCCTTACGAAAATCGTGTTTAACATCAGGAATTGCAAAGTCTTACTCAAAGATGTATCAACAGTGACCTAGTATTTCTCCATCCGCATACAGCTGGTTTACTGATGCTCTCTACTTATTCTCAAGTTTGGTCTCTTGCTTTTAGTTATAGCGATGGGTCTAACCATGTGCTTAGGTTGGAGTTGATTCATTGCCCCCATCATAGAACCAACTTCGGCATACAGTATAGATAAAGTACGTTTATATGAGCTTGGTATAAGCTCCGTACGATTTAGTCTCTGAAAAAAAAAAAAATATCGTCCCATCGTATATCGTCGAAAGCTTGCTTCATGTAACTTCGCTTTTAGCGATTAAACAATGCTATCAATATAGAAATATTGGTAACTTTTTAAGGTTTTTTAACACGTTTGTCATTTAGTGCCTAGCATTTAGATGACAGTCGTTGTGAACGTTGCGGAATCCAGATTCTGTCTTTGGACGTCATAAGGCTTGAAAGCGGCATACAAAGCTACTATACAAGTACAGTAAGTTGTCAATTGGATCTGGAACCAGATTTTTGTTGTTGTGCTTTTTTAATTTTTTATATAATCAACGCACACATCAATTGGTTATAAACACCCTTATAACACAGTGTGAGTTATAACACAGTGTGAGCGTTTTGGAAAATAGGAGAGGACTCAATAAGAAACGTCGATGCACGTTGTTTTTGAACATTTGTGAATCGTAATGTCGACTAGAGAACTCCACATACGGGTAGTGCGGCAAAAATACGAATCTCTATTCTCGTTTGTACGTACGAAATTGAGCTAAGGTTAAAAATTGATGAGCATTCCTATCGAGGTGTGTGTGGCGGCTAAATTGAATCAGGGGATGAATTCAGTTGGCTATTTTACTAGAGCACTGTTTATGAAAAAAGCGATAAAAGTTCAACGTCCGAAGAGCAGGGCCACGAATTTGGAAACGAATATGAATAGCTGATTATTGAGCTGTCCGCAGAAACACTGAGAGGATTAGAAGTTTCAGACAAGAGATCGTTTCTGAAAATAAGGAAGAGCGTTCGAGACAAAACGGAGCCCTGAGGCACATCAGAACTTGTAAGGGGACTTAAGATCATCCAACACGACTTGTATTGAACGGTGCTACTCGATGGAAGATGAAGTCAAATGACAGGACATAATTTGATTAGATGTTATTTAAAAATGATACAACTGAATGCTCTGTGGAGACGCCGCGTAAATGTCATTTAAAACCACAGTTTTTCTTGCATCCTCTACCTTCCAAGACATAACAGTCAATAGACTTTTACAAACACCTCTGATTGTCAGAACAAATGGATTTGTTTTCCATTGTTAACTACAACGACATTTACTTTCTCAGCGATAAAATACACAACCGTATATCATCAAGCTGAACTGAAACGGAAACCATGTCCCAAAATGCATCAACGAACGAACTTAGACCTTCCATATTTTATTTCCATTTCTTTTCCTTCCGTTTACCTTCTCTACTTCACCTTTTTTTTGTTGCACTAATCACAAACAAATAGAAAAAGGGCCAATAGAACCAACATTGCAATGTATCTCAACTTTAGAAGGTCCGTTGGGAGAAACACATTGATGCCTCTGCTTCTCTGGAGGCCATGGGGTTGACACTGGGCTCCATTCATGTGGCTAGCAACTGTGCGGACTGCATTTGTCCTGGCTTTTTTTTTTTACTCTATTTGACTTTTACTTTGGTGTATCATGGTGAATTTCGGAAGCATGTAAGTCGGTGTTATAAGGGAGAACAGATGCCAAATCAGTAAGGCGATAAGAGAACTTAAGATCGGGCAATTTTGTATGAATTATGGTGTAAAAGCGTGTCTGTGACGTTATTGTTAGCGTGTCTGTCTTAAACTAGGGAGATTCAAGGTTCGAATCAAGGAAACATAAAGGAAAAATAGAAAATAAAATAATTGCCAGTTTCTCCGATACTAGGTCCGTTCGTTGAACTTTCACCCAGGGTTGACCGAGGTTTTCTTGACAACCCTATGAGTTGTCAATAAAACCTGGGTTTTTTAGTCCTCAAAAAACGCAAAACCACAAATCACCACACATCCCTGCCATTAAAAAAAAATACATACATGCCATTTGACAGCCCTCAAATCGCCACAGCAAAAAACTAGGGCGAGTTGGAGGAAATCCTATGGCAAACTTATGGCTCAAAAAACACTCAATTAGACATTCAGGGCGAATTTAGGTTTCTCAAAAAACGCTTTGTGGCGACCCTAGGGCAACCCCAGGGCTTCAACGAACAAACCTACTAATTTCAAGCCATGAAAATCGATTTCTTGATTAACCGTTCGGAGTCGGCAAAAAACTGTTGTTCTCTTCCATTCTTTGACAAGGTGTGGTTCAGATAAATTTGCTGGTCCCAAGCTCCCTTTCTGATGCACCGCTCTATCTATTTAATTTGACATGATCGCAGAACACTATTCAAAATTCAATACCTCAAAAATTAACTCCTGGTTTTCCTCATTGGAGTGCAACTGCTCAGCAATTTTCTATTACTCGTGTTCCTATTCAAGTTTTTAGCATATATCTGCACCACAAAATGACGACTCAATATTAACAAAACATCTGGTGAATTTCACCTCAACATTGCATATGCCTTAGTTTGAATATCCTTTTTTTCATCTCCGTTTACCTGATTGTTCACTAGATATGTCATCGTATCAACGAAACGGTTGATTGGTAAGAGACACAACGATGCAGCTCTAGACAATTGCTGAAATCAACAAGAGGAAGTTCACAATTACCGAAAAGGCGAACTTGTCAAACTGCCTACAAATACATATAGCGATTTGGAGGAATGGCGCTTGTTGAACAAGTGTCAAGTGTACATTCCTTGTTTAATGAACGCCGAAAAGTAAAGAACGCGATGATCTGGACTTCAACTGGTATATTCAAGGAAAAGTCACCTGTAACATAGAAAAGTGCTCAACGCAATGGAAAAGTATTCATCAAGGTTTTGCACTTTTGTCGGATTTAAAAACTTTTTCGGGGACAGAGGCTTGTGCCTGAATTTTTGTTTGTCTATGGGTGAAGCATACACTAATAGTCTCCTTCCTTTTTTTTGTGATATTCTTTGTTTTTGCTTTCCTTTGAGCTTCACAATAATTTGTGTTAATTCGACAAGCTCTTAGTTCTTGTTCACTGACAGATTTAAAAGAGCAGCTATGTTCAACAACTTTATTTAAGTATGCTAAATGAAGGTAAAAGAGTTCCACTTACGATTTTAGCCTCTGCAAAATGTACCTCCTTTTAATGGAAAGGCTTTCGTGGCTTACGAGCTATTGGCAAGTATGATTTTTGATCGAAACCTCTCATTTGTTTTGTCATACCATCGCCATCGTCGACAAACACTCGTGGTTCATAAGGCACCGTTTGAGAGTTTGGATAGTAAGCATTTGTGGAAGTAAAAGAACCACATTTTGCACAAATTGTTCCCGATTGACCAGCACCTTGCATTCCATATGAAGGTCCATTAGCTAATTTTAGATCATTAATCATTCCGTGAGACTGAAAACTCGGATGTGCCGCTATCGTTTGTTGATGAACTGGTGTGTACTGATAATTTGGATACGAATTCGAAACAGGCTCCTCACCAAAATGTTGATAAGGACTTTCTTGCTGTGGAAAAGCTGTCATACCATTTGAAAAGTAAGGAAGCACCTGATGACTTTCGGGAAAGCTTTTTCTCATCATATAGTTGGGACCTTCTGGCTGGGCATGCATTGGAGGGAAGGATGATGAACTAATAGGATAAGTTTGTGGCTGTACCCTCATTTTCTCCCTATATGGCTGATATGAATAGAATACACACTTAACTTTTGTACAGAGACGTCTCGAAATAAATCTTACCGCATACGATCCGTAGGACGGATTGTATTCAGTTCCAAACGGGATGGGCATATTACACATTTTGGGAATTCTCTTTGGTGCTTTGTGCTAAGTAAATAGTATAACAAACCAATTCAAAACAGTAAAATTAAGTTACTTATTTTCAAAATCGTATTACTTTTTAAACTAAAATTTTGCTACTTCTGATGTACAGAAACTTCAATTAAAAAAAAAAGTCAAAATATTAAACAATTCGATCATGAGTTGAGCGGTTTATTAAAAACTGTAAGGGAACTAAGTGAAAGGTGTCGCATATTTTTTCCTGTCGTTCCGCGGCTATGACGTCGATTTCTTTTTTTTTGGGATGTGTTTCTTGGTCATATTCTAAGAAAAAATTGTTGTACAAAACAATAGTAAAAATAAAACTAATGAACTCAAGAACCCATACATTTTATGATACTTTAAAAAATACAAAGGGGGTCACGCTGACGCATGCTGCCAACGAGTGCCGCCAACGCGTGCTGCCAACGAGTGCTGCCAACGCGTGCTGCCAACGCGTGCAGCCGATATGATTTCAAAGTAAGAAAAAGAATTTTTTTCGAATTTTTTCTTAAATATAGATTGAGTAATTTTATTCGAACCTTTCGTACATTTGAGCATACTTTCGACAATATGGGGTAATTTTTTCATGCTGAAATATTGAAGCATAAGCCATTAACAGAGCTTCCCCCATAACGTCTTGAGAAAAACCAATTTGCGTGTTCACCATAACTCGGCTGGAAATTATTTGAAAATAAAGAACCAAGAAAAATTAGTCAAATTATGATCAAATATTCCCACCAACGTTGTCTGTTGTTGGGAATATTTGTTGTTTTCATTTACAAATTTTTGGCGGCCATTTTAAGTGTTAACTGTTATTTTCCACCAAAAATTCCGCTATTTTAAGGAATGTAAAAAAAAATATTTTCTAAACGTTGGGGGGGCGGTATTTCATATATGTCAAAAGTGTGTTTAAAATTTGAAACGAATCGGTCAAGTTGTTTTGAAATGACAGTGAACACGGACTTTGAAAAAAACGCGTCTAAAGTTTATGAACTAGTGTAAGAGCGTTTTTTTTTATTTTTCTTTTGGAGAAATGCTTTACTTTAAGGAAGTATCCATACTTCCCCGTGTGACGGACTCTCCAAGGTGTAAACTTGGCATACCGACTAAAACTCCAAAAGTTTTTCGCTGATCTTCCCCTCGGGACCACTTGCGCATTTCTTCGAGGGGGCATCCGTGTCTAGGTGGCAGGTTCTTGTTCCTCAGCTACCTCTGCTTGTTTCTTTGTTTTCAGGATCTGCGTCAGATACAGGCTGATTCGCCTCCAACTCTCCTCGTCTCTCAGCATCTCCTGGATGATATTATTCGGGCTGAACTCTCAGATAACTCTAGTTATTTCCTGACGGGGAGATTCCCATCTACTACACTCGAACACTGTATGATAAGCGTCGTCTGTCAGCGAATCTCATGCTGGAAAGCGTTGCCCACGTGCAGGAAAGCGTTGAAATACCCGTGTCCGGTGAGGAACTGTGTGAAGTGGTAGTTCACTTCACCGTGTTTCCGGTTACTCCATTCGCTTATGTCTCCGATCAGCCTAGCAGTCCAGCGTCCTCTGCTTTCGGACTTCCAGCGTGCTTGCCACTTCTGTTGTGTGATCGCTTTCGCTTCCACGCTCGCCGATTTCTGCTTTCTTTTCATGTATGTATTGTCTTTGTGTTGCGAGGAGGTCAATTGGTACGACACCTGCAACTACAAGAATTGCTGGCTTAGACACTGTGCGGTACGCGCTCGCTATTCGCAAGGCACCGCGCCTCTGTACCGATGCTAGTTGTTTCCGGTACTTTTCCAGTTTAAGTGCTTCAGCCCAAATCTCGCTTCCGTACAGCAGAATTGAATGGGTTGTTGCCAGGAGAAGTCTCCGTTTTATTGCGGATGGTCCACCTACACTTGCCATCAGCCTAGATAGGTGGCTTGTAACCTTTGATGCGCCTTCAGCTGCCGTTCGTATCTGGTCCCAAAAGCTCAATTTCGTGTCGAGCTTTATTCCCAAATATTTTACCACGTTTTTGCTTTTATGAATTCGGTTTCGATGTGGAAATCGAATACCGTGGGAATTTGTTTTTTCGTTAGAATTATAACTTCGGTCTTTTCAGTAGCCAGCGACAGCCTATGTTCCTCCATCCAGAAATTTGTCCTTCGCATCACTTGGTTCAACTTTCTCTGTGTATTTTCGGTGTCCCTTGCAGTTATCACCGCAGCAACGTCGTCAGCATATCCAACCAAAAAGCAGTCTTCGGGCATTTCCATACAGAGAATGCCATCGTAGGAGATGTTCCAGAGGTGTTAGAGCGTTAGAGGCCAGGAGATTAATAATACAATAACTTTAAGAATATTGCTTCTATTGACCTAATATTTTAAGGACATATTCTTGAAATGTTAAACAATAAAATAAGAGAAAAAAGAACAAATCGGTTTTTCGAAAGTAAAACCCATATACCCCCCTTTAACATGTGACAGCAGACACGATCTTTTACGCGACGTTAAAGAGGCTTATTCCTCTTTAATTGGCGCAATTGTGAGGTTCTCACTACTTTAGGATCGGAGATACTATGCTGAGGTTTCAGTCATTGGACATGCCCACTTTTAGATCCATTTTAGAGACAATCCTACCAACTTATATACGAAGAAATATCTGCTAAATTGCCCAATCAAACGACCGGAAATTGAACCATAAAAAATCAGGGCTAATTGGTTGTGAAAAAAAGGTTACCAAAACAGTTTCTTACCACTATTTTTGATTTTCCTAATAACGTGAGTAAGGAAGAGCTCTTCCTTACTGAGTATAAGCTAAGGCCTGTTTATTCTTCCCTCAATGCATAAGTTTTGCATAACATTGCTTTTGAATTCTCATACCTAGTCACAACTTTTGTATACTACTATTACTTTGTTCTATGCTCCCTCTCTACAACAAGCACAAACTTACCCTATTTATGGGAAAACATAAAACTTGTGATATATTTTTGTGCCACGTTGCCTCCAACAGCATGTCCAAATCAAATTACATTCAACATGAGAATAAGAACCTAGAAAGTGTCTTTAAATTTCGCCATTTCATTGGAGTGTCAAATTTACTAATTGAATTTCTTCAAGTTTCACTTCTATTCACATAGACCTTGGGGTAAGAGATGTGCGATGATATTGCTGCAAATAAATGATCGCCGCGCTTTACTGACCGATCAACCGGGGCAGTGCGGCCGATGCGGCGGCATCGGCAGCATGGCGCGCCACAAAACACGATTGTCTTGATTCTAGGGGTTGATGACAAATGGCGAATTATACGCTCCTCCACATCGTTCTCGTATTTAGTATGCACATGATCGATGTGTTGCTGAGAGAAACAAACAGAATTCTACAGCTCAAGTGGTGCCGCTAATGTGGCTTTTTGATTAGACTTCCTTTGTTTAGGGGTATTTCGTGCGAATGGACACACTCGGTGAAATATCAGTAGAGAGTGATTCGTGTGCTGGAACTGATTCAATATTGTGCGGTCATTGGTCAACTTTATATCATAGTTTCTCTTGAAAATATATTCTTCGGAGTGTTTAAGTGTGCGAATAAGGATATCTGAGGATAAAGTTTCGAAAATGGATACGTATTGGACTCTACTTATGGAACAGCATTAGCGGTCTAAGCATTTCAATCAGATCTACGGAGAAGAACAGCATCAAAGTTTTGTCACGTGCGAATAAAGAAACTGACAACGTTTTCAGGTGAGATAGTGAACATACACAAATTTGATGTTGAAGATAAGAGGAAACCAATTTATTCATGTCAAAAACTCACTTTTGTAGTGGTTTTCAACTACAATTTACTGTTTATCGAATGCACGCTTATTGGGTTTGTTTCGATATTCACAGATGTCTTTGAGATATTTCAAGAATTTATCATCTCCACACCCCTGCTTCCACTAAGTATAGCCATATTTCCGAGAGATAAGTAAAACAAACACAAGAGCCGTGAAGTTACTTACTATTTATTTAAATGACAATAAGCCGTAGTCATAGGTATATGAGCTTAAAATGTAACCACCACTCGAGATAAAAATAAGCAAAACAACTTCAAATGTTTTAAACGAACTCGGTACTTTAGACTTGTGCCGTTCGACTATCCACTTGGGGTAGAAGAGAGGATGAGCAAACACCTGAATTAGTTTTTGTGATACTCATGAGCTTGTGTTTATGTATATATACTTAAAATGTAAGTCGTCTTTGAGTTTTCACACCACTAGTGACCATTTGAATTATTGACTTTTGATTACACTCAGGACTTGAATATGATTTAACAAAATCAGGATTTGGGGTTAAAATTAAAGTCAAGAGATAATTCGAGGAAAAAAAGGTGGAAACAAACGTCTATTAGTATCGATGTTAGCGTAGTGACTGAAAGCTGTCTTGAGTGAGTCCCTTCTTCGCTTATTAAGTTTAAGCCGCTTTCATAGGTGAATAGCTTGAAAGAAGAACTGCAATAGACTCATTAAAATATATTTTCAAATAGGAGGTATTATTAGTAGTGTGATCTGTGCGAGCCTAAGCTAGTCCGATTGGTAATCTTTGCTATAGATTAGTTTAGCACAGTTCTTTAATTGTAAGGGGCTATAGATATTTAAAGTTGCGTTTAACTTTCTAGTAAAAAAATCTGCACAGTATCAGAGAGAAAACTTTATGAATTAACTAATTGGCGATCGTTGGCAAAAACGTAGAACTGCGTCGTCGGTGGTTTCAATGAATCTTCGACACAATATTTGGTTCGCAGGATTATCCCAACTGTGAAGACGATCAAAATATATGTGCAGGTTCTCCAAAGCCTTTACAAACTTCATTATAGGTATTACTCAAATATAAATTCAGAGGGTGGTCATCGTCTGTGGAAAGAACAATATCCGTGACACCACAATCTGACAGTGAATTTGGCTTAATAAAGCCAAAATAAAGCGAAAATGTTGTGTAAAAATGTTATGCGAAACACTAGCAAACAACTGCTAGACCTTCTTTATCTTCTAAAAGCTGTTAGTTGCTCTGTGCATGTACCCAACACGGGTAAGAACGATTAGTGAGTATGAAGTGGTTATTTGGCCAGGTATGAGTTGATGAAGGTGTTTAAATTTAAACTCTATTTTCGTTAAAGTAAAAGGACGTGGCTTTATGCACCCATGTTGGTGTTGGTGCTGTTACAACGCATTTTTGAAAAAATCTCGCAAAGACAGCCAATTGCATAGTCGTTTCAATTGAACATTTTCTATCTGCTGGCGTTGCCAGTGCTCGTGCGAATTTGAAGATGTTTTTAGTTTTGTCATTGAAATGCAAAGCTTAAGTAATTTTACTTTAGTTTAAATAAATTTATTTTATTCGGATGCGAATTTCCAGTCATTGTGTTTCAAACTGCAAGCTCTGCGACTTAAAATAAAAAGATTCATGATTGAAATGCAAGGTTAAAATAATTTTATTTTTAGTCGCAGTTTAAAACACAGTGACTGGAAATTCGCATCCGAATGAAATAAATTAGCTTTGCATTTCAATGACTAAAATAATAACATCTTCAAAATCGTGCGTACGCTGGCAACGTCAGGAGATTTTCGACTCAAACGAATGCAATTGGTTCTGTTCGAGAGATTTCTCAAAAATGCGGTGTAATACCAACTACACCTTGGGTGCATATAGAAGACACCTCCAAAGTAGAGAGCTCAATTTTTTTATATCTTTTTCGCAATAACATTAGAAAACACCTCACCTCAACAGTTGCCTGACACTTAGTGCTATCCCAACCCTCTCCAAAGACACCACTAGCCCCTAATAAATTATAATTAAGCTTTCGTCATAGTATTAAAGCTGATTTTTGTACAGGATATTTTGCATAAGATGCGAGAAAAGTTCTGGAAGGAAAGGTTGCAATTAGGAAAAAAAAATCATGTAGATCCCCCACGTCCTTCCGTTTAGGTAGGAGAGGCATTTTTATAAAAATTTGCCGGTTTTCTAGAAAAATTATTAAAAATCAACTAAGTCCATAACTACCACATATTGAAGTGTTTTTCGAAGTTCATTGTTAATTTTTTAGTAAAATTTTAGGTTAAGCCAAGCTTTCGAAAAATCATGTCTCAAAGTCAAAATAAAATAAAAACCGATTTTCTTCATTAAAGAAATGAAATTTTTATTTTGCCTAGTAAACATTTTTTTCTTCATTATCAATGCTCTTTTAATTTTGAGTCAAATATACTTTTCCAGAAAGTCCAATTTTGTGAGTTTTCCTTGATTAGACTTTATTCTATGAGCATAAAAGGTGTTTTCTGGACAAAGTGCCTTTGGTTTCTTACTTACTTCGAAACTAGTTTTTACACAGAACTAGTTTTCGAGTTTTGGTAGTACCTACACTATGGTGGGGATTCAGGTTATTTCAATACATACAATGTATTTGGATAACCCAAACATAGTAAATCACCCAGGATTGGGCTCTGACCCTATCAAAAGTCGGTAAAGGTTGTTTTCTGGCTCTGTGACATGATAAAAAATGGCACTGCCATCTGCTCTAAAACTAATAGTTACGGCTTCCAATTTGCAAGTCCTGTTGCAGGACCAAGCTAATGCATAGCGTGCAGCGATAATCAACTGCACTTGGTGACTAAAAAGAACTTCTCTGTGGTGTATATCCAACTTATGTTATGCACGATTGGAAGAAATTTGGCGCATTTCTGCTAAGGAAAACCTGCATCTGGCCAGGAATCGGAGCCGCTGCGCTGGTAAGGCCACGTTATTGCTTTGATTTCTGTGCCAGGTAGCTCAACTTGTGACAGCGATTTTTTTTTTTTTTTATATAATTAACGCGCACATGAAGGGGTTATGAATACCCTTATAATGTTGTTAAACACAGTGCGAGCATTTAGGAAAATAGGAGAGGATTTGAAAGGAGACACCGATGCACGTTGCTTTTGAACCTTTGTGAATCGTAATGAAGGGGAAATACAGAGCCAGGTAAGGCATTCCACATTCGGGTGGTGCGACTGAAATACGAATCTCTATACTTGACTGTACGTCCGAAGTTGGGCTCAAGGTAAAACTGATGAACATTTCTAGGGAGGCGGGTGTTGCGGCTAAATTGTTTCAGGGGAGGAATGCAACTGGCTACTTCACTAGAGCACTGCTTGTGAAAAAAGCGATAAAAGAGAGTGAGACAGGCAACGTTTCGACGATGTTCAAGAGAATCAATTGATTCTACGATTGAACTATCACCTATCAATTTTAACGAGCCCGGCGTTATTATCATATTATGGTGTTCCCGTGCATTATCCACAAATGCATCAAAATGAGCTTAAAGCGTCCTTGAAGGGCGGATATGTTTCGTGGTAGGTGCATATAATATGGGACCAAAAGAATAGCTATTTCTATACTGAATTAGGTTAATGTGTTGCGTCAATACCGAATTAAACACTGATTGGACAATAATCCATTGAATAATCTTTTTGTTTGAGTCGCTTTGCTTGTCTGCATGTCTCTTTGGACAAAATTCCACTCCCACCATGGAACAAAGAAAGCAAGGGTCTCCATTCTTGCATCGGTCAGCTTTATATTTTTAATGATCTTAAACTGTCGACGACCCCATATGCTCTTATTCTTGAGAAATATAACGGAAAGTTCAATGCTTTCCTTTATTTTTTTCTCATATATTTATACAAACAATCAAACGCTTGAAAATTCCAAAGTTTGTTTGAATTTTATATTTTATTTTCAAAATCAAAGTAGCTCTTTCGATAAAACTAGTTTTGTTATTCAAAACCAGAAACCATTTTCAAAACTTCAATCGAAACTAGTTTTACCTGAACTAGGTTTAATTTCTAGTTTTACGAATTCTCAATAATAATATATATGTTGTCCGGCTGCAAGTGTAGCAGCACTTTAACTCCTCCTGGAGCATAGGGCAGCAACCAGATCCCTCCATCTGTCCCGATTCGCCGCAACGGGTCTTAGCTGTGACCACGATTGAATACCTTGAGACTGAGCTTCTTTTAAAACAGATGACCTCCATGTTGTTTTTGGTCTTCCAACGCGTCTCTCACCCTGAGGATTCCATTCGAATGATTGTTTCGCTATGTTGTCGTTAGGTTTCCTCAGTGTATGGCCTATCCAACGCCACTTTCGTTGAGTGATTTCTGCATCCAATTTCATCTGTCCGGTCCTATACCATAGTTCAACGTTTGAAATGGTTTGCGGCCACCGGATCTTCAGAATGCAGAATGACAACGGTTGACGAATGCCTGTAGCCTGCTCGAGATGTTGACAGAGCATTTCCATGTTTCAGAAGCATATAACAGCACAGATTTCACGTTAGTTTCGAATAGTTTCAACTTGGTGCGTAGCGATATTTTGCTTGAGTTCCACACAGGAGAAAGGATTCCAAATGCACTGCGGGCTTTGTTTATTCTATTGTTAACATCCGGGTCCGTTCCGCCATCAAGTGCAATAAAACTAACCAGATAGTTAAACTGCGTGACCTTCTCTATGGTTCCCTGCCTTAGAATAACTTGTTGTGTGCTTTGGCCCGTGGTCATTATTTTGGTCTTATTTGCGTTGATCCTTAAGCCAGCCACTTCTCCATTTAGCTGCAGCGAATGACATATTTGATTTAAATTAGCCGTGTTGTTTGCCATGAGACATATATCGTCAGCATAATCTATGTGGCTAAGTTTGTCAAACAGACCCCATTGGATACCGTGTCTTTCATTTGTACCCACAGTGGCAGTCATTACATCGTCGATTGCTAGCAAAAACAGAATTGGTGACAGGACATCTCCTTGTCTCACTCCTTGGCGAACATCAAAGGAGTCGGATAGCTGTCCATTGTGCAAAACGAAACACCTTGCGTTGTTGTACGACTCTTTAATAACAGCAACAATTTTCTCAGGGATACCTCTCACAATAAGCGATCTCCAGATGCATTCACGATTGTGGTCAACGGCATGGAAGTCTGGTGGCGGATGAGCCTATTTAAAAAGGCCAACGGTAGCAGCATGTAGCGTCTGTACCCATATTAGGCGGCTACAAAAGGCGTCTGTTTTCCCACAGTGGACGGCCTTGTTTTTGTATGTGTTCGATCATCCAAAGGGCTGGTGGTGCCTGTCGAACTCTTGGCTTAAGTGTGTTATTAACCTTATCCAGGAAAACACCAAGCGGCGAAACGAGAATATACTTTTTACATGAAAAATGACAACTAACGGAAATGATTCGCCAAGGGGTAGCCATACTTTGGTGAATCCTCCTATGGCCCCGGCTGTAGCAAACCGCACATCGGATTTGGGGGTGCGGTAAATTTCGTGTAGAAATGAAAATCGTGACGTCATCAATAATAAATCCGCAACAAGATCAAAAAATCCTTCTCAATAATAAGGATGTAAGAAAAAAATGTTAGCCAAAACAACAAAGTATTAGCTTTCAGAGACATTATAATATGTGTTATTTAGTGGCTTAGTTGATTTTTAATAAATTTTTTTAGGATATTAAGTACGTCTCCCTCCTTAACGAACGTACTTAAACCCTTTTTTTCATGCGGTTTTTTTCTGGTTTTGACTCAACCTATCAGTTCTAAACTTTCGTGGCACCGTGTGCAAAAAACACCCTGCATAAAGCAAAAAATTTCGACCTCAAGTAAAAATCTTATTTCACATTTTCAACTTATTTGGGTCAATTTTCAAAAAGGCATACACAAATCCTGGCGTCACAGGTATCGTATTCTTGCCTGTGGTCTTCTTATCCTTGGTTTTAAGTGAAACTAAATAAAATTGATTTAATTCTGACCAGGACGCTATTGTAATCATTGCTAAGTGCCATTATACCCGGTCATTCTTCAGACGAATTAAGAAAACGATTTTCGGTCACTGGAGTTTAATTGTTCCAACACAGCATAAGCATTTGATTGACGTTAGCATGGATTTCACTCCGGAATCATGCTGAACTTACTCTTAATTCCATCCATATTTGTGAACTGTGAAGGACCATTTCGTTCAAAGTTTTTTCCATGCGATCATCAACTTAGCGTTAAAATACTGTATGGGTCAAAATACTGTTTTTAAAACACTGTATCTCAAAATACTGTAGTATTTTGACCTTACAGTATTTTAAAATACAACATTTCGACTCGCTCCCGCGATCATCAACTCTATGAGTTCTTGAGTTACATTTTTCTTAAAATCTTTAAGGAAAAATGTTGAATACAGAGGTAATTAAGTAAATAATGCTTTCTCTTTTTCTCTTATTATAATCTCATATGTCTGTTATATTATCTACCAAAAGTCCTTATCGCGAAAGTGAAGAAAGCCATTCTGTCAATAGGCAAAACTATTCAAGTGTTTAACAAAACAAAAAATTAAAAAATTTTAATTTATTCAAGTGTTGTTTGATTCAATTCATTTTTAAACTTAATAAGTCATTGGATCGTAGAATATTCGATGCATATTAATTTCTTTGTGCCTTTTACTATACCTATTTTAAAATTGAAGCAGGAAATGTTGAAACGACTTAAATGATACTACAGTAAGGCCCGGAAAAGTACCTCACCGTAAATGCCCCATTTTGATAGGCACTTTAGCGGGCGAGGAACTTAAAAGCACCCTATTAAGCTGTCATATGCACTTATCGCTATTTTTATTCAAAAATTTAATATAAAAATAAGAAATGACATTACATCAACTGACTTGTACCAACATTTTTGAAGCGAAAGTGGATTTGCAAAACAAAATCAGTTCATTTTGTTCGTGTTGTAAAGGGTCCGCCAAATTAACTTTTTTTTGAAAATGCTATAAAAAAAACTGCTAAATATTTTCTCAAATTTCTTTTTTTATTTGAAAGTACAATCCTTCCGGTTAATAATGGTAAATAATTTCATTCAAATGGCTGCCTCTGCTGGCCATGCAGTTAACCTACACGATCGGTCCAAGGTCTTTATGCAAAATTCGTCTCAATGATGTCTCCGAAATGTTCAATTGTTGAGAACGATGGTGAATTGATGTTGATGGCGCTTCACGCACACTTTCTGCCTCAGAAGCAATCTTCTCTGGTGTACGCACTGTTTTTGGCTTTTCACGCTTTGGTTTATCGATTAGGATGCCAGTTTCTTTCACTTTTTTCACAAGATAACGAACATACGGAGCTGACTGTGCTTCTCTTCTTCCAAAATCCGTAAGCAATTTTCGCACACATTCTGCAAAATTACCATGATTTTCAAAGTGATGTCGCAATATTTCCCAGAGTTGTTCAAGCATATACACAACCATATTCGTTCAGCGGAAGAATAGAACTAATTATCTCTAAATAAGCACGAAATAAGCACTAGTTAAAAAAAAAAAAACGTTGGATGGCGGACCCTTTATAATGCGGAATCAGTTTTTAATCACTATTTTTTCTTCAAGACACTCCAGTTCACCATCATCAATGTTGTTAAGCTCAATAAATTTTCTTAATTGTGAACACTTTTCAAATTTCGAAGTCTTCATTTAGTTCTATAGCAAACTCTTTGGTTTTGCTCATTAGCTGAATGCAAATTATTTTTGAGTTATGGTATCGAATTTGATCAAAATATTTTACGAGAGCTGATCCTACTTTTTCATTAGAACTCGTTGGCAAACACTTTGCTTTAGAAAATTTGGTTGATTTGTGCAGCTTCTTTCAGCTTTGTTTTGTTTTATGTCATTGGAGAAATTGAGTACACGGCGCCGGCGCACGTTAACTCATCAGCAATTTTCTTTCTCGATTTTGATAAAAACTTTAACCAGGCGGACGATTTTTAATTTTTGTTTAATTGAAACGCTGCGCTGGTCAGATTCCGGATTTTCTAGACATATTTCAAATTCTATAGACAAATTTTCAAAAGAAAATAAAAACAAACAGCTTTTACGGTTCTTTCTTAACATTGCAAATACAGAAACAACAAAAACAAAAATGATTTGACGGTTTAAATTAGCTGCCTAGTTAGTTCTTAGCCTCCACCTTAGAGGAATAAAGACCAAGAGGGAAAACCATTACCTCTCTTGCCCCGCAACTTCCATTTGCTTACGTTGTTGTTTTGTAACACGAGAACCATTTGTGATACACGTATTAAGCTGAATATAGGGCTGTGTCAGTGAATTTACTAACACCACTTTATTTTGGAATTTCGAAACTGGTGATTTCGAAGTGGTGTTTGTGAAGTCAGTTCGAGGGCAGATGCCCTGGTGTGGGTCAATTAAAATTTTTCTTGGTGTTGCAATAAGTATGAAATGTCTACGAAAAAGAAATTTTTTGAAGTGGACTTGAATATCATTATTCAAACGGCAGGTAATTAGGCCAAAAAGCTAGTGAAACGAAAATGTAAGTTTTATATGAGAAAATCTTTAGAATTTTGGTTCTTAAAAAACAAAGGTCTCTTCTTATGCGGGTAAGGTACTTAAGCTCTTATCCTGGTTTTACTGTAGCTCATATTAAACAGTACCAGCTGATGACTAAGTAAGGGCTTCGCCCAACTCTCTTTTAATATATCTACCTCCATAGCGTGTTCAGGAAATAACTAGCATTTAGCGGTTTCGAGAGTACATTTTTGTTTTTTAATGATGGTTAACGCACTTTTAAAGTGTGATAAAATGTTCAGATATTCAGATGTGATTGCTTCATTTTTCTATGACAGGAGCTGTGGTTAGAAGGGTTTCTTATGAGCTCGGCAATATTTGTTCCAGTTTGTTCTGCTACGCTTTGTGTAATACCGGTGACTGGTGTGCCTTGCATTTATTACTTATCACAAAAGATCTGATATTACTGGACACTCTTTAAATAGTCAGTTATTTGAGCTTCGTGTGTGTCAGATACTTTATATTTCTTACCATCTTTTTCACTAGATATTTAAACCTCAGTTACACCAAAAGCTGAATTGACTAATTTTTTTAATTAAAAAAATATCAATTTTGAATTTAAAAAAATTCCGTGTACAAATACTTCAATTAAAATATGCATCTCCTACACCAAATATGTTTTCAGCAACATGTTTTTTTTTTTCTTTACCTACAGTCACCAGCTTCCACTTAACGCTTACTGGCGCCGCGCGCCGCCGGAAGCTTTTTAGATTAATAGATAAATCACAGCATGGTTCAAGAAATCTTCCAAGCGAGTTTCCATCCTCTTCACTCCTCCTTGTACTTTATGTTGTAATTGAAAATGTTAGCATGACAGTGACTTAAATTTAATAAGTGAACTTGACCTTGGTGTCGGCATCACTTTCCAATTTCTTTCATCCAACGCAATGATTAGAAACAAAAAAGAAACTTCAAGACTGATAGGACAGGCACAGCTGACTTACTCTAAATTTGTTTATCGCATTCAGTTTCTTTGAAGAACTCGCAATATTAGGCATTCAATCAGTAATCTCCAATTAAATCACAACGATAGTTGCAGCTGTCGTTTCAGTTTTCTATTTATTATCACTTAGTCGACTTAACCACTTCCGGCATCATAAACAACATCCAATTAATAAATCTACTCGTGTGGCTAATTGACTCGAACATATTAAACAGATTTTCGAGTGACACCCTCACGCTTTACGCTTGGTAATTAAAAATAATCAAAAAACAGAAAATAAAAAAAAAAAACAGAAAAACAAATATGCTAACTCCACACTCAAAAGAGCCCATGTGCTATTTTGCATTGATTCATTTATAAACTTTCTGAATTAAAAAAATTGCCAAAGAGAAATTATGAGTCGGTGAGTGCAATGCCACTGCACTTTTAATGTAATTGCCGTAATGTAGAGGGGTTCCTTTGAAATGTATTTAATAAATTTCATTCAAACTGAACCAAGCCCAATTGAATCAACTATCCGCACAGTTGAAATCATATAGAAATTAATGTTGGTATATGCGAATGCACTCACTTAAATAATTGGGTCACTGCAGTGAGTCCTTAAATTATATCATGAGATGTGAATTACCTTTTAAGGTGCCGATTTGAGTTTAAAGTGGAAATTAAATTGAATTTTGCAGTCGGGAGAGCAACAAATGGGATACAAGGAATAATTTCAGGTGTACTTTTTTTGAAGACTCAAAGTTGTGAACTTCAAGAATATTGAATTTTATTCTGTGGAATTAAGTCAGAAAGCGAAACACTACTGCAATTTTTGATATAATTGGTGTTCAGTAGAATCTGCATGACAAGAAATCGTAAATGGAATTAAGGAAAGATCAGTTTGATTGTTCTTTCTGATTCTCACAGAATCGATTGCCTGGTTTTTTTACTCGTTTGGTACGAATTGAAATTTTGCCTTAAACGTACTTCTCGGCTTTTCCAGAACTACAGTCCCACCAACAATGTTTTTATTTCTATTTTATAACTACCATTACAATAAGGGTACCTAAATTACCTTTAACCATTTTCTGTACATTAACACAGCATTAAAGGTAGAAAGCCAGAGCGAGAGCGAAAGCCAGAACCAGAGCCAGAGCCAGAGCCAGAGCCAGAGCCAGAGCCAGAGCCAGAGCCAGAGCCAGAGCCAGAGCCAGAGCCAGAGCCAGAGCCAGAGCCAGAGCCAGAGCCAGAGCCAGAGCCAGAGCCAGAGCCAGAGCCAGAGCCAGAGCCAGAGCCAGAGCCAGAGCCAGAGCCAGAGCCAGAGCCAGAGCCAGAGCCAGAGCCAGAGCCAGAGCCAGAGCCAGAGCCACAAATATATACATCCTAAGATGACGTGATGAAGCCTGGCTATCTATAGATCGTTAACGACTTAGATAATCTCTCTAGTCTTGAACCTTAAGTCGGTGAAGATCATCTTCCACTTAATTGCGACACTTCACATTTCAATTCAAAACCAGAGCGTATTATATTGATTCGCAGTACATGTGCCAGCCATCGAAGTCTCGTGATGCGAACTCTTCTAGATATGCCCATGTCGCGGTACAGCTCATACAGTTCTCCTTCTCCGCACACCATTCCGAGTATGTTTCTTTCGAAACGGTTAATGGTTTCCTCATTTTCCTCATTCTTTAGATAAGGTCCATGCACTCGAGTCGTATAGGAGGACTGCGATGATCAAGGACCTATAAAGGGTTATCCTGGTTTTTCTGGAAAGGGTCTTGTTTCCCAATTTCCTTCATAACCCAAAGAAGCAGCGGTTGGCATGAGTAATTCTGCCTTTGATATCCGCAATGATGTTATTTTCCTTGTCTATAGCGGATCGTTAGGTTCGACGTGATGTCCATATGCGTTTCCCTGTCCTGATGACTTTATGGAGTGTGAAAACTTGATCGAACGATGATGGTGAACATAACAAGCCTGATACTGCGCTGATAGATCACGATCAATATAAAATCAAAGAGTCAAAGTTTTCAACACCAAAATGGCTGCCAAGATAAATAAGACGCAGTGATGATGAGACTTACATTTTAGGCTCAAATGTAGCGGCTACTTTTTGTGGATAGGAATCTCTATGCTAGGACTACATCCCTCCGCTCCTCCACATCCTGTTCAAAGCATATGATCCAAAATTTCACTACCTTATGAAATACCGCTGCTGCCGTAAATCTCGTGGCTTTAGATACATACTCAAATAATGACAATCTATTTTCAGAAAAAGATTGAAGTAATAAATTACAAAAACCCCTCCATTGTCACAAGATATCTTAATTCTTTTATTGCCAACAATTATCTACAATTGAATTATATGGCGGCATTTAAACGCTTTAAAGCAATAATTATGGTTACGTCTACTTGTATTTGACTTCTATCAAATGGCAAACATAAGCTGAAGTGGATCTGGATATAAATACAAGCAAGCTATTTCCTATGTTATTGCGGTAATAATCGTTCTAAACTAATTGGTGTATGTATCATTTTATCAGCGATGTTTATTTCAATTTATATTACGCTTTTCAGTAACGAGATGAAAAAAACATGAAAATAGAGTTTAGATCAAAGAGTTTTCGTGGAAATTAAGTGATGCACTGTTTCTTTTTCGAGAATTACTCATTTAAGTTTATCGGATCTCCGAATGGGCATGTATTCCTTTGATTTATTCTTCATGACACTAGAACTTTGAATGTCGCAAGGCATTGTCTGGTACATCACCGCAATCGCAACTGAAAATCAAAAATTTAAAAAGGGTTGAGTTGAAAAGTCGTTCCAGTCGCTGAAAGGTTAGATATCAAATATTGTAAATATCCCAGCACCTTTTAGTGGCATCCCCTCCAACCAAAATAGTCGCATGCCTAAGCGATGAATTAGATCTCCGTAAAATGAATTGCAAATTCGAATTTTTGAATTGCCGATTTATAAAACACAAGTTCCGGAAAAAGACTTTTATACGTTGCATATAGGGCAATAATATTAGTTTGTTTGTTGCCCCTTCGTTTTCTCAGTTTGTCGAAGAAAATTACATGAGGCGTCTTGGTATAGTTGAATCTCTGGGGAAGCTCATTTGCAAGGATGTCGTTACCTCTCTATAATAAGTTTCTCATCGATAATGTATATGATAGTGCAGGGTCGGCAGCAGCTAAGCCAGAGCCCTGTGCAAAATATATGTGTAGTGTTAAAGTGTTTTCCGTGTAAAGAATGCGAAACGACCGACTTCATTGAATGTTTTCCAAAGACTCTCTCTTGTCGTGTCATTTAGGTGACCGCAAGCCCAAACATTCGCAGTGGATAATCGTCGGCACGTTAAAAGAGTCAGCACAATTCAACTTTTGTATGATTGCACTTTGATTGACCCAAAACAACATCCGTAATATGATATCGAATTGGCAATCAAAGAGTACAACACAATTGAAGTGTGCTGAGTTCAACGCACGACGACTTCTTCTGGAAGGTATAGGAGGAGATACAACATCCCTCCCCACCCGGAGGACGAACTCACGATCAACCGGATGACAATCGACGAGATTAAATTATTTTTATTGAACAATTTCTTACAAATACTTAACAAATATAGTTTTATATTCTAGGAATTACTTTGTTTTTTATTACATTCTTTTTTATTTTTTATTTAGGAACGTTATTATCTTTTTTATTTAAGAACATTATTATTAACAGCATTATATTTAAAAATAGGTTTAATTTTGTTTTTGTTTTTAATTCATTCTAATATATTGTATTATAATTTTTCTTTTATATACAAAAATAACCCTTTTTTTTGTAAGCAATACATTTTTCTGAGGTAATGGACAGTTTGTTTTTATTTATATTTTTGAATATATAGAACAAAACGTTATATTTGTATAAACGTGTAATTAACAGTTTTAAGATTTTTATCTTTATTTTGATCTCATTTTTACAATTCTTTATTTAATTATTATTTATTTTGTTTTCTCTTTTTCTTACTACATTATACATTACAAATAAGTTTTTTAAACTCGGGCAAACGTTACTTCTCGTATCGATTTCCTTGTTGCAGCTGTACGATCGGGCAGGGCATCCATCTCGACGGCATCTATCTTGACGGCATGGGATATTTCTGGGACAACGTTTGTTACATTTGTTGTTATGTGACTCGGTATGTTGGCGGTGTTTTCAGACGAACTTCTTGAAAGGTACCATTTAAACAATACGAGTGCTATTATGAGAACACTGATGGACACAAAAGAATATCGATGGACGTCGACTTCCAATCGCTGACTGTTTACACGCTTTCTGTTTTCGACCTGATTTGCTTCCTCTTGTAGATCTTCTAACGACTTCTTCCCCTCCTTCAAACTCGCAATCATATCGCTATGACTACCTAGGTATAGTGGTGGTGGTTTCGAAAAGGTCCTCACTGTAAGATTGGCATATCTTTCCCTTAGTAGTCCAATAAGATCCGAATGGTTCACTCTCGGTTGATGGATCTTAAGCTTTGAACTCCAAACACCTTTTAGCACCTTTTTTAGGCCATACTTTACTTTTTATATTGCGTGCGGTGTATTGACCGAGAGCCTAAATAGACTCTTGCAACATTGCAAGTGATGTGAATTCGGATAACAATTCCCCACAGGTGTGATGGATGTTGTTATTTGGAATTATTTGAACAACTATTTTGTGTTTACTGCAATCAGTAGTAATTCTTCGCATAAAACAAAATAGATTGTTTTTTGGGCTTGTGGATTAATTTGAAATAATAACTTTTTTTCTCTCTCCAATGCGCCCTCTGAACTTGTAGCTCTGTGCATTTGCACATCCTGCACATTTGGTTGGTTCGGCGCTGTGTCAGTGTGAGTATCAAGCGACCGATTGTTATATGTTAGGTTAATTTGGATGGGATGTGCAATCACAAGCGGCAGCACTTCACTCGGATCTCAAGGATCCATTGTGCTTCCCAGATAACAAAGGATGAGGAGGTAGACGAGAGGGGTGGCAGTGTATTGGGTTTGTAACTGGGTTATTGAGGTTGTAAAATCCCACTGAACCATTTGGAGCCCTGAATGAATTTAAGGATACTGTTTAGTGTCAGGTAAGAGATGTCACCCAGATAGTTGAAGAAGTATTCTCCTAAGGCTTTTTTAATTGTACGGGCCAAGCTAGGACACTCACAGAGAAAGTGGAATGATCCCTCCTCTGTATCTTCGTCTTGGCATCTCTTGTCTGATGTGCTAATGCCCATTCTCATCACGTGGATACCCAACGAGTTGTGATGTGACCCATCAGAGTGCCAATCAACAGAGAGAGTCGAGTCCTGCTGAGCTGGAGCAAAAATTCTGGCCATAGTTTTCTGAAAACTCGGCATGTTTCTAAAGATGACCACCTGTCATTGGCGATTTTAGAAAATTTTGTTGAATTTTGTTTTTTCTTGTTCTAGTGGCTTGAGAACTGTGACAGAGGTGTTTGTTTCACTGCATTTGAGTGCTGACCCGACTTTACCCAGCTTATCCGCCATTTCGTTTCCTGTTATGTCACGACTCACGATGTACTGGGACCCAAATTGAATTTATGATGTTCGTTGAACTGAGCAGTCTTTGAATGCTGCAACAGATTTTGACTAATTTGGGTTTTGTGACAAAAGATGAGATAACTTCAATCGCCCCTTGGCTGTCTATGAAGATGTCAGTTTTTTTGCGGCTGCACAGACTGCAAGTACTTCTGTTTTAAGACACTGCTAAAGTCGGGGAGCTTTATTGATTTGTTCGTAGGAGGGTATTCTGAGAAGATGGCTGACTCTACCCCCTCGTCCGTTTTGGAACCTTCTGTGAGGACAGCTACGTGATTTTCATTTATAACCCTGTTTAGTTCTGAGTATTCTCTTGTCCCATGATGACTGTTAGTGCCACTAGATTGAAATCAGTATGCGGAGAGGAGTAGTCTGTTTGAATTTTTATATCTATATTATTCATAATGATTCTGTGCTCTGGTGTGTCTCATCTCCAATTATTGCACTGTTTGAGTCGCAGTGTGCTTTTGACCGCCGTCTCTTTAGTCAAAAGGTCTAAGGGAGCTAGCGAAAGGAAAGTTTCTAGAGCTGCCGTTGGTGTAGTTCCTAAGGCACTAGTTGAGCCAACACGTTCAAGCCTTTGAATTATGGTCATGGTCATAAGGTTTGACGCCTTCTCTAATGATGGCCATCAAACCAAACAGGCGTATGTGAGGATTGGTCTTATTATGGATGTGTTTGTGTACATCCTGTGAATTGTTTTGGGACCAGGTTCACACTTTTTTTTAAATTCTACTGCAAGTGTAGAATGTAATTTGAGCTTTTCTTTGTCTTTTTTTTTTAATTTTCTTTCCAGGCTAGTTTACGACAAGGACAATTCCGAGATGTTTTTCCATACCAGATAAGATTATTGATATACCGTTCATAGTGAGTGGCAGTATTTCTGGAATATAACGTTTTCTCCAGTTCTGTTTTTGTAAAGTTGACATTTAGACCGCAGTTTTTGGTCCAGTTGTTGAGTTTATTATGGAGGAGTTCACAAAGTGTTGTTCTGGATCTTCCGGAAGTAAAGATGGCGATGTCATCGGTATAGGCCACAGCTTTTATTCCCCTCAGATCTAGTTAGACCAGGATCTGATTAACTACTAGGAGCCAGAGTAGCGGGGATAAAACTCCTCCTTGCGGTGTACCTCTACAGGTTCTGACCTTTAGAGTGCTTGCACCCATTTCTGCTTTTGCGATACTTGAAAGCTATCACTACACAATTTCATTTTTGAAACTTATAAATCCATTCAACCAGCTATTTCATAATAGTTTGAAATTGTTGAATGAGTAATGAGATGATCAGAAACCAGTCACATAAATCCTACTCGTAGGGCGGGAATCGTCCTCCTACTATACATCTTCCTCTCTTAAGTGCATTGTCCTCCAAATTATCTTATCAAAAGCCCTACACTGGGTCATTTGATTTATGCTTTTGGTGAAGTAATCAGTTCAAATATAAATTAAATTGTAATTATTTACTCAGAAAGCAATGTCTTCGACCTTATCGAAGCGAGTTCATAAATTTATTTAAATTCCTCTTGATTTGTATTGATTGCCCTTTAATAAATGATTAACAGCTATTTATCTACAAAACAATTAAAAGCGCTCCAAAAGTATTTTAATGTAAACATCGAACGTCCAGTTGAATCGGTTAGTTTTGTTTGAAGAACTGTAGCGGACAGTGTCATGTATAAGGAATGAAGACCACCGTTTGGTATTATCGTGGAAAGTTTTCAAGTGAAACAAAGAGATATAAATAATTAATATTTTGAAGAGTCTCTTAGTTAATAATTATATCTACGGTTATTGTGTGTGACTAATAAAACTAATCAATTTATTGTATTTCAAAAGATCTCCGGTAGAATTACCGGCCGGATATAATCTCTTTGAGCTTATCTTAGTAGCAGTAAGTGCTTAAACTAAAAAGTAAAAAATTTAATTAAATGATTTCTGTGGAATTGTGATATTGATCATTTATTGAGCAAGTCTGGGATATTTTTCTTGATATCTGAATTTTTTTGAGACAAACAAAACAAATGCGTTCACAGTTTTGAGCCCTGTTGGGCAGTTCAAAAATAAGTGTAGAGTGGTTATGTGAGCTTTATTTGTGAAATTTGAGTTTTAAAGTAATGGAGAATGGGTTTAATTCAAAAAGCAAGTGTATTTGTGCTTCTCTCAGTGCAATACTCAAACATTTAGTCGTAAAAAAATAAATAAAAAAAAAAATAATATAAATAGAGCGGCGCAACAGAGCGAGGAGCCCCTGGGCCTAGCGCATTTCTTTTTTTTTATGCCGGATCCGAACGGCTAATTGAGAAAGCGCTTTCCATGGCATGAATTTACTAAAGGAGGACTTTCCAATTCCTCGCGAAAGGCGATACCCGTGAAAAACATTTATGCCTCTGCTGGGATTCGAACCTCGAACCTCTGGGTTAGCTGGTGGACATGCTTACCATCACACCACCGAAATTAAAAAGCTAACCTAATTTTGAAAAAAAATTCATGTCTTCTAGGGAAGCAGTGTATAAAAGAAGGAACATAGCGTATTTGTGTTAGTCATGTTTTATGAGGAATGGAAAGGTTCTACAACTTTTCGCCTTGCTATTGGAAAAGGGGGCTTTTTACGACTTGGATGATTTGTCAATTTCTCGTGAACGACTTTATATGAACTGACTAGTTTTAGTACAAAAACTCTCGACCTTTTGGTAATGAATTCTAAAACTGGATAAACCCGCACTATAAAATAGTAGAGACTAAAATTGTTATTGATTCAGACCAAAGGTTTCATTCTAAAATAAAGTAAGGAAGAAGGTGGAATCATTAGACCACTAGTTTTTTGGTTCAGATCAAAGTTTTTCAGCTAAAGTAAGATCGTGTTACTAACTGTCCCGAACATTATGAAAATTTATTAACTGGCGCCCAACGCCGATGTTTTTTTCCATTCAATCTATGAGAACTGCGATTTCGAAGAACTAGCATCTCACAAAACTCTAAAAAAAAAAAGAATGCATACCAAAACAGGAAGATGCACTGAAAGTGGTGTCGGGTGTGTTAAGACCCTCGTCATATCAAAAACCTCTTCCCAAAAGAGAAGTTTATGCGGGAGAATGAAATGTAGTTGCTTGTTATGCCCTACCTCCTACGTAATGTTTCCAAAGAAATTTTGAGTACATTTATAATTTTTCAAGGCCTTTGCATTACCAAAAATATAGAAGCAAATTGAATGAACGAATGTGACTGAATTTGTCATACAACTCCAATAACTACAATAAAAAATTATCTTAAAATGTGTGTCGACAATAATATTTTCCTCGATTGTTTCGTTAGAAATAAGAAGTGATCAATGATACGGATTGTTTGTCTGTTAAATGCGCGCCAAGAAAGTTAATAATGAGCTCTAATAAACATGCTTATTTCATCAATTCATAGTCCAAAGATTAAATCCGCAGTTGAGATTGTTATCCAAATTAGCGCAATAATGAACGTTCTACTATCATTGTATCTTTATGACCGCATTGATAAGCAAAATTACCGGAACGCGTAAAGTATCTAAAATAAAAAGTGAACCAGTTGTGCCAAAGTTGGGTTTTTCAATGAATCAAGAGCAAAGGCTCTTCTTAACTAAAGCGTTTTTGTAGTTGGAACAGCCATCAGTTTATGGTTTTAAAGCAGTAAATGAGACTGCTCACATCGAAGTAATAGGAAGGACAGACAATTTCGTATATTTGTTGTGGTTGGAAGTCACTAGCATCATCACGAGAACCCATTTTTTGAACTTTCTGTAAAATTCAAAGCCGAAAATATTTAAGAAAGAAGATTGTTGGCAAACGTTAAAAAAGGGTAGTCACTTTCAATTCTAAAAATATTTTCAAATTGATAGACTTATTGATTGAGGTTAATAAGAAGTTGCGTGTCAGATATTGGCCATAAAAGTACTTATCAAAGACATACTTTCAGACTGTCAATACAGCATTACGAAGCTGCCAGTGTCTTGATTACTTATTTTTTATAAATTCCGTTGTGGAATACTCTCCAAAATGAAAAAGTGTTTGCAAATAAATATGCTTCTTATGATAGCCAATAAGTTTGTCTATTAGCATCCAAAGAAGAACCGCACGTTCTATTTTGTTTGCGCAATGATATCTCAAAAAATTCAACGAAGACGTACACAACATAATTATTTTTGGCAATGCTGGAAAGAATCATTCATAAACTCTTATTTAACAAACAATAAAGTTTTATTTTTTGAGATAAGAAATCTTAACACGATGAGTTTATGGATTATGTTAAGCGTGTTCTGACTAAAATGCTTAAGAGACAAACAAAAAAAAAAAAAAACAAACAAAAAATTGTTTTTGATGACTTCACACTTACGATGTAAGACCCGCCTGAATCAAGTATTTTCCCACCTTAGTTATCAATGCAAGCAAAAGATTATCCTCATCAAGAAATTTTTTTTTGATTCTCATCCAATGTCGCTGTTTAATCAAAATATTTTCTTCAGTTTACGTTGTTATCAAATATTTTTTTAGGTCAATAAAATAATAATTACTCTCTGGTTAATCAACAACGTACTTTGTGTTTTCCAATAGCAATGAGTTGAAAGTATTCCGCCTGACAATGAAAGCTTTATCACTCGCCGCCCGCCGTTAGGTACCTGGTCT
Source organism: Melanostoma scalare (assembly GCA_949752695.1). Classification (NCBI taxonomy): domain Eukaryota; kingdom Metazoa; phylum Arthropoda; class Insecta; order Diptera; family Syrphidae; genus Melanostoma; species Melanostoma scalare. Next base: position 207,017,761 of record OX456985.1, on the reverse strand, counting down.
GTTGACGCGTTGTTTTATCATTCAGCAAGCTTTTTATTTTGTTTTTATTTAGTGTTTCTGTTTATTGGTTGGGAATGACGACTGTCAAAATGTTGCTATTTTTTCTTATTTCGTTATTAAGAAGAGATGCTTTGCGCATGAGGGTCATATAATATGAGACGCTAGGCTTACGACCAAAGGGTTTTCTAATGAAGTCGAAATGCGTTGTTTTCTCGGTGTATTTTGTTCTCGATAGTATGAGATAATTGGAAGAGTTGTGGTTTGCTATACCTGCGAAATCATGATTCTCGTGGCGCCGTTACAGATACCATCATTATCTAGCAGGTACACTAACACAACACAGGATATGTTGTTAGTTAGCTTAGACTTTTATTCAAGCCTTATTTTTTTTGTGAAGTGTCATTAACGAAATTATTTTTATGGCTATTTTTGGCCAATAAATTTATGCTTTCGTAGTAATTTTGGAATATTTCGTTTTGTAAACAGAATAAAATGTAATCACCTATTTCCTTAGTGAGCATCTTATTGCGTCAGAAATATTTTCATATGCTTATAAAGTTAAACAAATGTTTAAACATAATGTAGATTTGAAATAATAAACAAAAAGATGTTTTTTTTTAACTGACTGGGTAGTAAGTCATAAGACTAACAGTACCAGCATCCGGTAGACCGATGGTTGGCATGCTTGCCTGTTAAGCGGGAGGTTCGTGTTTCGAATCCCAACAGAAGTCAAAAATGTTTTTCCACGCCTTCCGCGAGGCAAGTCTTTCGATAGCAGATTCATTGCAATGAAAAGCGCTTTCTCGATTAGCTGTTTGGAGTCGTCAGAGAACTGTAGAACCTTCACAAGACATGGTTGTGAGAAATGTTCTAGGCCCCTTGACACCCCGCTCTGTTGCGCCAACCTACTTAATTTCTTACTTAAGTTACTTACTTACTTACTCTAGTTCCCAGGTTCTAGGAAATTTATGTTCCAGTTTTCCATCGAATTGGTTCAGTTGTTTTGGAGTCTTTTCAATACAAACAGTATAGGTATGGGGAAAAATCATACATGTAAACTATTCTCTTGGAACACTCTATCTATAAAAAAAAACCGCATCGAAATCCGTTTAGTAATTTTAAAGATCTAATTATACACATGATGAAGGATAATGATGAAGGCCAAAAGTGTTTGTGTTTGAATTTGCTGTTCTATTGTATTTGCTTGAAATTGAAATTAATTAAAAATATATGATGAAAAGCGTAGTTTAATTAAACGTGTAGCACTTGGAAGTGTGCATTAAAATGCACAAGAAGAAGGCCACCGTAATGGAGTTCAATAAGATACAAATAACTAATTAAACTAGTTAAGTTTAGTTGAAATAAAGTATTTCATATTGAGTTATTTTGACGAATTAGATGCTGGAACGAGAAACGAAGACCTAGGTTAGCTTAGGTTAGTATATGGACACCGACACACTTAGATCACAGAGTCCTTTGCGATACCACTGAGCACTGAAACCAGAAGTTGACCACTCTCTGGTCCCTATTTCGAAGATTAGGGAGTTGAAACACCCTCTAATCATACCTGGACAAACGAGTTGTTAGTCAAACCATTCAGAACCTAGTACGAAAAGAGAGTGACTTTTAGGGTCTTTGTTAGCTAAATCGCTGGTGTCGTAGAAAAAGTAATTAACTAGAATTTTTCGTCTCCTAGCATGCGCAGGCAAGAACAAATGAGATGTTGGATTGTCTCCTCTTCCTCCTCGTCCATGCAGCTTCTACAAAAATCCATTGAGTAGACAACAAGTTTTTTTGGCGTATCTACCTATTATTGTGGAGCTAATATACAGAAGTTTTAAATTCAATAAGTTCTTTGAACGTTTCGGGTCCTCGCATGGCCAGATTTGTTTAGTCATAAGACACGTATTACTCTTCGTCCATCTAGTGCCCATCTTCTCAAAAGCGTTCTGCTTCAACAAGAGTTTACATAAAGCGATAGTTGCTGATCTTTTCATGTCGAAGATGAGAAGTCGTTCCTTTTTGGCTAGTTCATCTGCCATGTTTTTGCACTAACGATAGAGCCCATAAATAAAATCAGCCTCACTTCTTTTCATTTATTCAATTTATTTTACATCTACTTTTGCATATTTTTTTATATTTTAGAGTGCCACTGTGACCACCTCTACGGCCTTAGGCTTACACGCTAAAATTATGTAAGCCATTGGCCACAGCCCCCAGAACCATTTTGACATTTTTACAACATCACGACGAAACGAAGCAGCTCTTCAACGTCTCGTTTCACTGCGGTGATGTCTATGCTAAAAAGGAGCCGTCACTCGACAGACTCAATGCCGACGTGGTAGATCAACGGAACTGCAAATCAACTCTTCATGTATCAACTCTTCCATGTCGAAATAGAGGAAAGTTATCGGTGGGACACACAAACTGAAGAGTTTTTTCTCAATATATTCAATATTGGGTTAATAAGCCGAAAATATCAGGCCATTGGCCGAGGTAGTCACTCTTGCAATGTTACCTCATCAGTTTTATAATGAAGTTGTCGACTTTGTTTATTTGAGCCTCTTTGTTTTATAATAATGTTTTTACTCCAACTCTGATGCTCTGTGTAGTCTTTTTCGTTAGAGACGCTGTAACATTTAACCATACAGGGCACCCCACCCATAGGCAATCATTGACCTCATGAGGGCCATGTAGCAAATCACTTTCACTGCCAATTTGTCTGCTATAAAACAGTCACCTCTTTAAAGCAAAAGCTCCGTTAGCCCTGGCCGGAACCGCAAACACATGTTTGTTAAATTTTATAGATCTATCTGGTAGAAATGTGCAATACCAAATTAAATATTCCATGTTTGACTTTGGCAGTGTCGTTTATCGATAAGCAAACGATACTTATGCCACATTTGATGAGTCCACCACAATACTGTAGTATTAAAAAGAAACATTTGTAGGGTTTTACTAGCCACTATCTTGACAAAAATCATTACTAGTCAACTGTCTGCTTATTTAACCTGGAAATGATGTAAAAATGCTAAGAGCTGCCGCAAATATATAAAATAGAGTTGCAATACTATGAAAATAAAATTCATCAAAAATTTTAATTGATTCCCAATTCCCAGCGGCCTTTAAAAATACGCTTTTCATGTCCAAGATATGGTTGAGAAAATGTACTAGGCCCGGGGCTCCAAGACCTCTGTTAAGCGACCATATATACTTTTTTTTATTTAGCCTTATAGAAATTTCTAATCGCAGTTAAAAACGACCACAGCTACTTCAATTTCTTGTATTAAAGTGCAAATGAAAAAGACAACGTCGTTTGCTTCTGAGTCACTTTGCCAAAGCTCAAACAATAAATCAATATCAAACAGTATCAGAAGTTAATTTAGCTCCTCTTCAAATCAGATTGCGCAAATCTCCTACATGCCATTAGTGTTTACAATGAGTCTGTTACGCTATCGTTAAACCTTATCAGTGGATTTGCTCTATCTATAAAAATGTAATCAATTAATATCTATCCACAGCACAAACTTCAATAAAATATACAGTTATTGTCATTTGACATCACAACAAAATAATTATAATTATTATCAGTTTGCGCTTCTACTCAAACAGAAAATGACACTGATTGCAGTACATATTTGCCTGTCTTTATTTAATTTGATCAGGTTTGACAGTACCTAACTGTACACACAAACATGTTCATTGTTTATATATATGTAAATACTTACCTACCTACGTAACGTCACATCGTCTTAATCTTGTATTTTGAGTTGTAAACGAGCTTCTTGATAGCTGATAAAAATTAAAAGCCAGTAGAAGGTTTAACAAAATGTTGATAGTTCTTATCATTTGGTTTCAGAAGACGCTGCATACGAGAAGAGTTCGTTCCAGTTCCCGAATAGACCTGTAGTTGGATTTGAAGAAGAAAGTTGTTTTGTGCGAATTTAAAGATGACGCAAGAGAAAGAAATACCAGGTGGGAATAAAAGTGCGATGGGTAGCGAATACCCAAAGGAAAATGAGGATCCGTTTATCAAAATTATGGAACAAGCTGGATCCAGCGGGCGCTTCCAAAGGACCTACAATATAGTTTGTTTAATGAGTTTGTCCTGCTTTGGTGCAATGATCTACATGAACATAATTCTCGTATTGAATGTGCCAGATCATTGGTGCAATGTACCAGGGAGAGAAAAAACTAATTTTACGTTGGACGAGTGGAGAGATTTAACGTTGCCAAGGTTAGAATGGACTGTCTGTAATGCATGTAAATCAAACACTGAATTGTGAATATTTACTAATTTTAGAGAACAGAATAACAGACAAGTGGAAACATACAGCAAGTGTAAGATCTTCAATAGGAACTTCACAGAACTTCCTATGACAATAGCTGAGCAAGTGGGCACAACAGATGCGGATACGATAGGTGAGTCTTGTGTGAGTGTTTGTGTCGGTGAGATAAAATATCTTGATGGTTTTTTCATTGCTATTCTAATCATAAATTTGCAACAATGTGCAACTGATTGCAATTTGTTACACTGTGCTTTAATCTTTGGAATTTAAATTGAAGACTTGCATAAAATAAAGGAATTTATGACGCGATAGAATTGTAAACACTTCATATCAAATTGTTAAGGACTTTTAAAGAACCTATAAGGTAACTGAGATGATATTCGAAACGAACGAAAATCTGAAATGAGTACTTGTCCATCATACCCACATTGTTATCAACTCAAACGTCTTAGCTCAAATTTTCTTATTTTTGTTTAAAAGATTAGTATGAAAGTCCTGATCGCAAAGCATCTGGTTGTCCATAACTTAAGATGGGTATGGGAATGCTTGCATGATCAATAACTAGGTTAGGTCGTCAGGGAAGCGGTTCTTTCAACCAAAGAATCATGGACGAATGAAACGTTTGGTTCCGAAATCTGTAGTGATGGTCGATTATGGGCTATCCTCGTCTAAAACGGCATAGAAGAGGTCCTAAAATAGTTGAGGAATGAGGAGTGGTTTCAGTATACGGTATACAAGATCCAATACGGGAAGTTAAAGTGACTCACTGCTCTACAGTTGGCGTAATTGTGAGAGCAGAGCATCCAATTTTTGGAATCGTGTGACCGATACTCAAGTTCTATTCACTAAACAAAATCTTCTGATCAGGAATAGTGCCCACTCTTTGCTATGTGTTATCTTCTGCAGAATTTGAGTACAAACATAGAATAAGAAATAAAAGCTCAACTTCTCCCAGTTCAAGAGGACGAGATTTTTCACAATCATCCATTTCGAAAGAAGCCCCAAGTATTCAACGCTTGTCGTTTAATAGTCAGAGCCTGATATTTTTTAAATATTCAATACCGTAACGAAAGTGCTGACTATTGTTATAAATATGATTCCCTGGTTTTTAGAGTTGGAAATTTGAGGTTTGCCATTGCCTTCTCCTTTATTGGTAGAATTCTAAAACCTTAAGTTAGTTTAAGGTGACTCTCGGGATACCACATACCGAGTTTGAGGAATTGTCTCTTATTTAAACCGTTTTTAGCTTTCTACGAGTATAAAACGATGAAGACTTTGAATGCCTATGATTTAAAGATCACTTAGATCGACGAAGAAGAGCTCTCCAAAATGTGTCTTACGTCTTTGAGAGAGGGCAGGACTTGTGCAAATAATATGTGGAACGATTTCCTTTAGTTTTCATCCATGCAGCTTATACAGAGGATGTTTGATATAAACAGGCAATTGGGTCTGAGTCCTCCCGATTGGCATAAGCCGTCTCTTAAAAAAATTTTTCTACTTATCAGTCAGTGTCCACTTATGACCCCGATTACGGAACTAAGGTGCAATCTGTTTAGAGACAGGTCTGTCGTAAGTTTGGGATCATGGTTTGGCCAGATCTTTTGGTATCCACAAGAATAATTAAAATTAAGTAAAAAAGGGGTCACGTGTTTCACAAGTTTGAGAATTTAACACGCGGGCAAACACTAACCGAAACTTTAATTTTGTTGACAACACTCAAAAAGCTTAACCACTCTAGTTAACTTTTTTGTGCTTTCCTTTTTCCTTCTATTTTCTATATCTCGTCCGTCTGACGATTTCTTGCACCAATTTTCTGAACCTTCTCCTTCCACTGACTCTAAATATTTCACTTCTTTAACTTTCTTTTAATGAACTACTTTATCTTATTCGGTGGATCTTTGCACAGATTTGGGGAAAAAGGAAAACTATTAACGTTTCATTCTATGATTCAGCTTTACATAAATAAAAGTTAAATTGAAGGTGTTTACACTTGCAGCACTACGGTGCACAGTGTGTCTCCTGACAAAGTATGGCGTTCACACGTGCCATTTAGATTGTTCACATCCCTGATTTGTGTATGTATGAGTATAGTGTTGTGTGTGTTATATCCTGCTTTGTGTAGTGTGTGTAATGAGGTATGTGAATGATGATGAGTGTAAAGATGATATACGTGAATGATATATATGAATGTAAGTACATATGTTTAAATGATGATAATGATGTTAATGTTAATTTTTGTAAATGATGATTGATGTTTGTGTTTGAGGAAGTACAATATTCAGTTTAAGTAAATGGTGTCCGATTTTCCAGAGGCTTCTGGCTCGACACACCAAACGCCGACATCAGTTCAGCTCGTCCGCTGATTACGACACGTATCTATTTTGCCATTTGCTCAAAGCTATGCTTCAATCACATTGCTGAGAGCAAACAACGGGACGAGGAAATGATAGAGAAGGTTCAGGGAAAAGAGAGGCGATCGAAATCAAAATAACCAAATGTAAGAATATTTTTTATTGCGGAAAAATTTACCGTAACATTGTGAATTGTTTATCTTCGATTCTTGGCCCTGGAGGAATAGGATTCAATATGAGGAAATATAGGACTCAATCTGAATTGAGAAGGGCACTTACTATTTAAAGCAATCAATTCGTTCCAATACCGCATTTCTTAACCGTAATCTTTCTACTCTGGTGCAAAGAAAATATTCTTTTTCATAACCCATAGGAGCTTGTAATACAAAGCTACAAGCCTATATAAGTAATTAGCACTACCCGTATGTGGAATGATTTACCCGATTTTGTTTTTCGCCCACATTTCGATTCATAAAAGCTCAAAATCAACATGCATCGATGTCTCTTATAAAATCCTCTCCTACTTTTCTATATGTTCTATAAAACTAAAAAAAATACGGCGAGCGTTACAACAACAAAGCGAAATCCTGCTTTTTAGTTGGATCTATTTTTGTGATCTAAAAATTAGTTCTTCTATTTCACACAAGAGGAGACTTTCCATTGAAACGTTGGTATCATTTCCAATATTTCCAATAACAACAGTATTGCCACATGAACATTTTTATCTGTGTGAAATGAAATATATTTTAGATAGATACCGAGAAACTTCACATTTATTCATTTTTGAATAATACATGACATAATGAAAAAGTTTTACAAAACAAAACATATATTCGTGAAATTAATAAGAATTAGTGCAAAAAAATATATATTTGACAAAGTGGATGAATATCATTTTTCCCTAAAAAAAAGAACAAAAGGTTAACCATTGAAAAAAGTTCGTAGGGCAACTCTGCAACTCTTTTGAAATGTCAGTTGAGAGAGCGAGTCTCTCACAGCTTCCAACTGGAAATATGATGATCTAAAGCTGTTTTATTATCAAGATCTGATCCGGATTGGATCATTGTGATAATAAAACGCGGCTAATGTAGGTGGTACAACATTTTTTTCTTATGTAGTGTAATGTTAAGGGTTGTTATTAGGATTGGCATTATTTGCATCTTTTATTGTATCTTGCTTTATTTTATTTATTATTTATTATTATTTTCTTAGTTATTGCTTTTTCTTAGTTCCAAAACTCTTATGGTATGTTTTTGTATGGGTAATTTTTGGTCATGTCTAATAATAATAATAATGACATCCTTTGAAAGAATAACGTTTATAAATTCGTAGGTTCTTTTTCTACATGATAGGAAAGATGCTTGGAAAATTGTATAGAATTATTTTTCTAGCTTTAAGCAATCACCTATTATTATATTGGTGATAGGTTTGTATGGTTAGTTATTAATTTTTTTGAATCTGTATGCAAAGTAGAAAATTTTCCAATCAATGAAAAAAAAAGAAGAAAACCAAGTTTAATAAGTATCATGTGTTATTTTCTTTGAGTAAAATTTTCGCAATGATTCCATCAATGAAAACTGAAAAGTCTTGTAAATCAATCAAATCGGTAGTTTGCATTTCTAGCTGAACTTTGAGTTTTATTTTCTATTTCTATAAGGAAAGGAAAGAAAGTATGAAGCATTTTGACATCATAAGAAATGGTAATTAGTTACGCCACCGAATTATGCATCAGAAAAACCCTTTCTCTTCTTTTTATTCATTTATTGGCGTTTTTTTGGCGGTGGGTTGTGCAACCTTTTACTACCTGTTAAATAGAATTTGGCCTGGAATTGAAAATCCTTTTTTGGGGTTTTTCCATCAAACGAACACGGACTGAGATTGATTGATTTTTTCAAAGTCAGGTCAAATTCTTAGTGAAAAGCGTTCATCTTTAAAACCAGAACGAATGGAGAAAATATTGCTTTTGAATGCAAACCAATGTTTCATACCATAATAAGTTTCCTTTTTTATGTTAATTTGCTTGCAAATCATGGTTATCGTAATTTTTCGTATTTATTAAATTCACGTTTGATTTTCAATTCAATTTCAATTAGTTTCATTTTGACAAGTTTGTGGTGCTATTTCATTGATTAATTTTCAAAATTGAATTTGAGTTCTATTTTTTTGTTTGTTTTTGATTGATAAATGATTTTCATTGATTACTTCCTTACAATTTCTTATGAAAGCATCAGAAAAGAGAAGATGTTAAGCACTCACTCACCGAAGAAGAGCAAATGATATAAGGTTTACTATACCATTTCTTCTTTGAAATTCAGTTCAAAAATTATATTGCAAAGCCAGACATATGACTTAAAAGCTATTAACTTTTAGGCGAAATTTTCGTACAATGATGTAAATATTTTTTTTAGGGATTCAACACCAAAAAGTACTTTTTTTAACGCCAAAACCAAGTTTTCAAAAAGTAACGAAAGTAACGAAAGTAACGACATTTTTGTACCGAGTACTCAGATCAAAAGTAACGTATACATATGGGTACTCATTTTAACGTTACTTTTACAGCTCTAGTTAAAAGCCATTGTCGCAACCTTGACTACACTTATTTATGGTCCAAACCAGTGTCATGTAGAGGCGCATCTATTTCTGACTGCAGTAGAGTTTCAGATAAAAATGCTTGAGGTCTGTAAATGCCCTACTACCCACTTCTCTAATTTTACTCAATTTTTTTTTTTAACACTTTGTCTAAAGCACAAAAACTTCTCCGGATTTCTGTCATGGGGATATCCTTAAAGATCATCGTCCTTTGTTTTCAGCAGAAAAAACATTTACACAGTAATCCATGTAAATTGTCCACTCTTCCGGCTTTTTTCTGATTTAATCTCCTCCACACCAAATGCCACTAAAAATAGAAAAATTCAATTAAAAATACAAAACATCAAGCACTAAGACGGTCATGAATTTTACGATTCATTTTCATACGAAATTCCACAAAATTAAATTCAAACGAATCTCCTCCAGTTAAATGCAAACGTTTAGCGTTAGCTTTTCAAACCATTGCATTTGTTGTAATAAAAAGGATTTTGCAAAAAAGATGAAAAAAAAAGAAAATAAGACTATGAGCTTATGAGATTATACTAAGTACCTTTAACCCAAAGGCATTCCATTCAGAATAACAATTCCTTAAGAAGTAGGCCCCATCCACGTGGTCGGGTCATAAAAGGTACTTTTGTGCAAATAAAATCAGCTTTTTATTCAGTTTCCAATAGTAAATTTGATCCTAGATATCCATTCGATTGAACCTCTAAGACTCTGCAAATCCTATCTTCTTCTAAACTTCCCTATCCGTGTGCATTTCCACTTGAAAAAGTAGGTAAACCGTAATTATTACAACCGAATGCCGTTAAGTCTTACGACGTTAATAATTTAATCGATTGAATTCCGTAACTCTATGGCAACAACAATTCAACCAGATAGAAACCTGTTGTAAAACTAAGTCCTCAAAGGGAATCACATCTACACAACCAAACGCACATAAAGAAAAAGTGAAGGAAAACTTATTGGCAGGCTTATCATTAAAAATCCGAATAAAATAGAAGAAAAATGAAAGAAATCAAAAGCGAAATCCCTGAAGTTGATCGTCATTGTAGTTCTTTTCAAACCATAGCCAGTAAGCGCCACCTAAGTGGTATCACCCAAGGTGGCGTGTATTGTGCCAGCATCGGAATTCCCAACACCATGATCCCTTATTTTATGTTTGTGATTTCGTCCTTCAAGCAGCCTATTTTTTTTTTCTGTTTTTATTCTACTTTTCTTATTTTAATTTTATTTTTCTTTGTGTATCCTTGCAGAATGTCCTTATGGCTTTAGTTACGATATGACATGGTACGAGAGGACGATTCCAACCCAGGAGAATTGGGTCTGTGAGAAGGAAATGTATGTTACCAATACGTTTGTGGTTAGCCGAGTATCCGAAGTGGTTGGTTCACTTGCTTTTGGCCAAATGGGTGACACGTAAGTATGGTGGTTTTTGTGTATTTTCTCTATTTGAAATTAGATTCATTTTCCATTTGTTCATTTTCATTTTTTTTGTGCTTCGGACTTTTATTTCTCATTCACAATTCACATGCAATCAAATAAATTCAATTGGGCTTACTTTTCTAGGGGTATGTTCTTATTTAGGTATACTGAAGGCACATGCTTTTGTTTTGCTCTTACAAATGTGATTCGTGAAAGGAACAAAATTTTTGTGTTTATGTGAAAGTACTTCAAGTGAACAGCAGGTTCTCTGTTTGGACATTTCTTTTGGTAGAAAGTTTAAGCCAATGGTGCGGATATGCTGGGATATTGTTTGCCTATTCCGAATTCTGAAAATGCTATTTGCCTTAGCTGGGGTACCTGATTATTTCAGAGATTTCTCAATCAAGAGGTATTTTTGTTTTATACATAAATTCTTTAAATTCCGGTGTCAGGTATTCGTTCTCTACTGGAACACGAATATTTGACTCTTGACTGATGTGAACTGAAGAAAACGTACCTACTTCAGGTGACAAAATATGTTGGATAGCAAACAACAAAGCCACCGTAAAAGCTTCCGAATGGAGCATAGCATTTCAATCGTCCTGAAGTGAGTAGAGTATAAAGATAAACATGGTCAATGGTTAAGTACAGTCTACACACCATTCAGCTATGAGCTCTATGCTATTTTTCGATAAGCAGAAGCAAATAAGTAAAATAAATAAGTAGGGTGGCACAACAGAGTGAGGAGCCCCAGCGCATTTCTCATAACCATGCCTTATGAGGGAATGAAGGGGACCTTCCATTTTCTACCGTTCCGAAGGGCTAATAGAGAAAGCGTTTTCATGGCAATGAATTTACTAATGGAGGACTTGTTAATTCCTTACGAAAGGCAATACCCATGGAAAAACATTTATGTCTCTGTTAAAATTTGAACCACGAACCTCTGGGCTAACATGCTAACCATCATGCCACGGAAAACAAATAAATAAAAAACTTCTTTTCTAAGCTTCCTATTTGAATTTTAGAATTGAAAATAAAACATACTTAGTACAAGTATGTCATTCTATGAGAGATTTGTGGATATATTTATTGTTTTCTTTTTTGCCATCATGCAATCCACTTCCTTTTTCTTAAAATGACTGCAAAAGTTGATTACAGAAGACAAGAAAATGACATGTATGGTAAAAAAGGGAACCATACTCTCTCAATATCTCACCAACTATGGTGAATAACTCGGAAAATGGGATAATCTAATCTCAAATTCTTGATTGAAAAAAACTCCAAAATTAAATTATGTATCCGCATATATGGGAAAAAACCTCCCATTTAAATTAAAATTATCAAAAAAATTTCCACGTTCGTTCGTAATTTAAATGAAATTTTTGAAAAAGAAGTTTGTTCTTCTAGCTATGACAACGTGCATCGCTGTACAGCTCATACAGCTCGTTGTTGTATCTTCTTCTCCACACATTGTCTTCGCATACTGTACCAAATGTTTCTTCATCCGCATTCGATAAGGTCCTCGCTTCCGCGCCGTAAAGAAGGACTAGCATGTATATGTGTATAAGGTCTTATAAAGGGTTACCTTAGTTATTTTAGAAAGGGTTTCTCAATTGCCTTCCTTACTCAAAGAAGCAGCGGTTAACAAGAGTTATTCTCCGTTTGATCTCCGCACTGATTTTGTTTTCCATGTCTATAATCGCACCTGCCCAACTTTAGCGTTAGAAAGTTTATTAAATTTTCCTCCGCTACATCAAAGAGTAGAGACGACTGCTGCACTAAGCGGACTAAAGCTTCATCTCACTAACTACTCTAGAAAGGAAAACTTACAAGGACATCTGAGTATTCTGCAGGTGCTCCCAATACTGAAATCGCCTGCAGCCCACTCCTCGGACTTTATGCCTAAACGCATAATGTTACATCGTCCCTTTGAAGTAATCTTTCCAAACCACTCAGCATGGAAGAACCCTGTAATTCTTACAAATAACTTCCAATACATCTGGTATAATGACGGTTCAAAAACAAACAACAGTGTAGGTGCAGGGACTTACGGTCCCAACTTTAAATCATTTACATCCCTTGGTAACACAACTACTATCTTTCAGGCAGAGGTAATGGCTATAGAATTCTGTATTAGGGAATGCATTAGAAGAAACCTCCGAAGATCAAGCATCCTAATCTGCTCTGACAGTCAGGCAGCACTAAAGGCTCTGTCCTCGACAAAAATCGAATCCAAACTAGTTGGGAACTGCCTGACATGTCTATTTCAATTAGCCACTCACAATAAAACCACTCTTTCCTGGGTGCCGGGACATAAAGGCGTACCGGGTAACGAAGAGGCTGACTGACCGACTTGCTAGACTTGGCTCTCAGTCCCAATTCAAAGGCCCTGAACCATACTGTGGTCTCCCAATCAGTAGCCTTAAAAACGAATTAGCTACCTGGGAACGACAGAACATGATCAGCACCTGGAACAACTCAAATGGCCATCGTCAGTCAAAACTATTCATTGACTTATCCCACAAACGTATGAAAGAAATTCTTGACATGAGCAAACGTGACGCAAAGTTACTTACGGACTTCTTCACTGGACACTGCTCTCTCAAGTATCATCTTAAAAACATGGGCATCAGCCAAGATGACACCTGTCGTCTCTGTCTTGAGGACATAGAAACAGCTGAACACATTTTATGTGAATGCCCTGCCTTAGTTAGATCAAGGCTTAAAATATTCAATGAAGGGTTCCCCTGTCCCCTTGATATCAGAAACACCTCTTCCTCGAAGATTCTTAGGTTCTTACATGACCTCAGCTTCGAATGAACAAACCTATACACTACGTGTTTTTAAACCTAAGGGAACAGCACAAAAGATCTTTCAGGTCGACGTGCTTGTAAAGGTAATTCTCACCTTCGCCCTTTAAAAAAAAAAAAAATAAAAAATTTCTATAGCGGATCCTATAGGTATAGACGAAGCTTTGTAGTACCATGAAGTTATGCCTGTCTATTGTGACGTTATGTCCAATTCATCGATGTTTTGTGTCCTTTACACCCTTTACCAACGCTATTTAATTGAAATGAAATCCAACATTATAAATGACCTTAAGTATATTTTTAAAAATTTGTCAACCACAAAAGAAAATCTGACGGGTACCCTTCCTCCCTTTCCTTCAATAACGAAACATCATCCAATGCACTCGCCGTAGCAAACTATTTCTCAAATTACTTCAAACAGTCTTTCACAGATGATTCTTTTGTTCTTGACTCAGACTATTTCTCGTTCTTACCGAATTTTTCTTTTGATCCATTCCTTCCACGTTTCTCTGACTCCTATCTAATTGAAGAAAAGTTAGATCAACTAAATGATGAGTTTATTCCTGGCCCGATGGTATACCTGCCATATTTCTTAAGAAATGTTCCCCCACTCTTTCCCTTCCCCTCTCAAAAATCTTTAACTTGTACAAATCCCTAGGAGTTTTTCCCCCAAGCTTGGAAAACGGCGTTTATAACACCTATACACAAAAAAGGTCCTAAGTGCGAACTGAAAAATTATCGTCACATCGCTAAACTATCGCATATACCTAAAATTTTTGAAAGCATATTGTATGAAAACTTAAGTTTTCCAGGTTCGGGGTGAACCTGGGCCTCAACCAACATCCTTCTATAACGACTTCGATTTCGGGCGAGCTCTCTCCAGTTTCGCACTCCAAGTCGGTTGAGGTCTTTATCCACTTGATTGCGCCACCTAAGACGAGGTCTTCCCCTTCCGCGATTTCCCTGCAATGTGCTTTCGAAAACCTTCGAGCCGGAGCGTTTGGGTCCATCCGCTCTACATGACCCAACCATCGTAGCCTCGTGATGCGTACTCTTCTGGCTATGCCCATGTCGCGGTACAGCTCATACAGCTCGTTGTTGTATCTTCTTCTCCACACATTGTCTTCGCATACGGGACCAAAGATCATTCGGAGAATTTTTCTTTCGAAACGACCAAGGGTTTCCTCATCCGCTTTCGATAAGGTCCATGCTTCCGCGCCGTAAAGCAGGACTGGGATGATTAAGATCTTATACAAGGTTACCATGGTTTTTCTGGAGAGGGTTTTGCTTCTCAATTGCTTTCTTAACCCAAAGAAGCAACGGTTGGCAAGAGTTATTTTCCGTTTGATCTCCACACTGATGTTGTTTTCCGTGTCTACAGCGGAACCTAGGTAAACGGAGTCCTGTACTACCTCGAAGTTATGTCTGTCTATTGTGACGTTTTGTCCAATTCGTCGATGTTCTGTGTCCTTGTTTGATGACAATATATACTTCGTTTTGCCCTCATTAACCATCAAACCCATTGTTTGGCGATCCCTTGTGTGATCACCTTAAGTGTTCACAAGCCAACAAATCTTAAAAAATGTAATAGTATCTGTTGTCTCTTTCTTTTGAAGATGATGAATAAAAGTCAGTCTGTTTCTAAATTTCAAATAAGCAACACGAGGTTTTTGTATTTCGATCGGAAATTTTCTATATACATATATTTCAGAATCGTTACTAAAAAGGCAAAATTTATTAAACGCATAAACATTTGGTCCTTCGAGCCGGATATTTCGGGTTTTTTTTCTGCAAGGCACTGGCCTACACTCGTCAGTGTTATCATTACTTTATTAAGTTCATCTGTTAGTCATTAGAGTTATTAAAAAGTGTATTAATGTGCTGAAAAAGAAAGACTTCATAAACATTGCTAACGGGCGAAATTAAAGCATTCAATATCGACATCTACAAAAGGGCACATTGGATGCACCGTTCTCCCTATTGCAAGTATTATAGCATACGCATCAACCAATAGGTATATACGTACGATACAGTCCACATCTACCAATACGATCTGCTCGCAGTAGAGGTATATCTTTCCGTTCACCTTACAAAAAAAAAAAAATTCCAATCAGACGGTATTGCTGAACCCCTTCTGTGCTTTTTGTCAAACAGAACCGTGCTTGCAAATACATAAGCCATCACATATGTAGAAATCTTACGGTGCTTTCATTATTCGTCGCGAAAGACAAACGCAACATCTGCAGTGTTATCTTGGGTGCGTGTATCGTTTGTTTTTATTTTGGGCAGTTAGTCTTGCAGTTGAGTGCGCGTACGGTGATTGTTAATTTAAATCGGTTCTCGTGTGCAAACGCTGTTCGGTAAAACAATTATTTATTAATCAATTAAAAATCGTGTGCTGACATTATGGATATTCTAAAGAGAAAACGAGCGATTATCAAAGGCCAAATAACGCGGATCGTTACATTTATTGAGGCATCGAGTGCCACGTTGGCTGAAAGTAAATTGCGGCAAACAAAATTAGAGCAGCACATGCAAGCATTTGAGCGTGTACAAAGTGAAATCGAAGAATCTATTGAGGATGTCGCGCTTCTATCCGAGGAGACGCAATATCGTGCCGATTTAGAATCTATTTTTTATAGTGTTCACGCCCAATTGTCCGACATAATAACCCAAGGTGCAAGTGAATCGCAGTCCGAACACGAAACCGAGTTTAGTAAAGCCATTAAATCATTAATAGAAAATCAAAACGCGCTCAATGATGTAGTTAAAAATCTCGCGGAAACATCGCAGCGTCCTATAAGTGTCACAAACGTGGAATCACGCTCCGGTCTACCTAAAGTGGTCTTGCACGAATTTTCGGGACAGTTTGATGAGTGGATAAGATTTCGGGATCTATTTACGGCGTTAGTGATAACAAAGAAATCTGTTACCGGGATCGAAAAATTTGAGTTTCTCCTATCGCGATTAAAGGGAGACGCGTTGTCACTCGTGAGCCATCTTCCCCGCAGCAATGATAACTTTGAGGTTGCTTGGCAACTATTGGGTGAACATTATGATAAGCCGAAGTTTATAATGGTGGCGCATTTGGACAATATATTTGATCAACCGGTGGTCAAAAGTGGTTCGTTGGCTGAAGTAAAGCGCTTATTCAGCACCACAATCGAAAACATGAATGCGCTTCGTACTTTGAAACTCTCGGTGGACTCGTGGGATACATTACTCGTTTACATCCTGACGCGAAAATTAGATTCTGAAAGCAAAATGCTATGGATTCGGGCCACCAAACAAAGTGAACAACCATCGTTTTCGGAGTTTACAAACTTTTTGAAAGATCGAATTAATGAGCTCGAAAGCTTAAGTCTATCCAAAACACAATTCAGTTCAGTGCGTAATACAATAGCTCCGCTTAAAAACAAAGAATCAGGCAAACGCGTTTTAAATGTTCTGGTTCCATCGTGTCCAAAGTGCCAACAAAAACACATGCTATATCAGTGCGCGCAATTTCGAGAACTTACGGTGCCTGCTCGGTGTGAATTTGTGAAAGCAAACGGAATTTGCTGCAATTGCCTCCGTGTTAAGCACTTATTAGCGGATTGTAAATTTTCGAATTGCAAGACTTGTGGCTCGAAACACAATACTTTGTTGCACGTAAATCGAATTCCCCCACCTTTCGTTCAAACAGCCCCTAGTGCCTGCCCGCCCGGCTCCTCAAATGGCTTTGTATCCGCAGTTTCGGTTCGCGCGTCCCCGTCGCGTCATGAGCATTTAACAATGCTTCCAACAGCCATAATTATGATCAAAGACGTGTGTGGTGTACCTCAATCGTGTAGAGCCCTCCTCGACTCCGGATCGCAAGCTACATTGATTTCGGAGTCGTGTGTTCAACGCCTCGGTTTAAAGCGATTGCACGCAAAGATTCCGGTAATAGGTCTCGGACAAGTCGAAAGTACTCAAGGTACACGGGGCCAAGTAAAGCTTACCATTTCGTCGACAGTTAACTCAGAGTCGCGCGTATCAGTTAATGCCTTCATTCTTGCCACTTTGATAAACAATTTTCCTAGCGTGGCGATCTCAAGTGCGTGTCTGTCTCATTTTAGAAATCTGCCCTTAGCAGATCCGAATTGCTATCTTCACAAAATCGATTTGTTGTTGGGCTCAGACGTGTTTTTTGACATTGTCGCGGACGGAAAAATCGTACATCCTTCGGGTTCACCAATAGCTCAGAACACTATCTTTGGCTGGGTGATAGCGGGAAACATTTCACTAAGACAGCCAGCATCAATAAGTGTTAATTATTCCACTGTGGACTTAGATGTGCTCCTAAAAGGATTTTTTGAACCAGAAGATCTGGTCGACGGACGTCAAACCAACGGTGAGGTAAGTGCAGCTATTGATGAACATTTTATTGCAACGCACTACGTTAATCGCGATGGTAAATATGTGGTTAGCTTGCCATTTAACAAAATACCCGTAGAGTTCGGAGACTCTCGTGGTTCAGCGCTCAACATGTTATATGCTATGGAGAGACGATTCTCCAAGGATGTTTGCTTAAAACAACAATACATCGAGTTTATGCGTGAGTACGAGCGACTAGGTCATATGGCACTCGTTTCTCATGACGACCTTAATCGCCCATCGTTTTATTTACCTCATCACGCGGTCTTAAAGCCCGACAGCGCTACGACAAAGCTAAGGGTAGTTTTTAATGGTTCTTGTAAATCAAGAAATGGCTATTCGTTGAACGATTATTTACATGTTGGACCTACGATCCAAAATGATCTTTTCACGTGCCTCATTCGCTTTCGCAAATATAAGGTTGCAATTAAGGCAGATATTGCCAAAATGTACCGTCAGGTTCTTCTTAATGCAAATGACATTCATTTCCAAAGGATCGTCTGGAGGGAGGACGTAACGGAAGAACCGCGCGATTACACACTTCTAACCGTTACGTACGGGACAGCGTCAGCCTCGTTTTTGGCAACACGTGTTCTTAAACAAATCGGCTTGAACAACATGCATCAGTTTCCTTGTGCTTCGAACAGCATTATTAACGATTTTTACGTCGACGATTTTATGTCTACGCTCGAAAGCGCAGATGAAGCGATACAATTGAAAAACGTGGTATTAGACGTACTCAACAGCGCCGGAATGGACCTTCGTAAGTGGTCCTCCAATTCGGTTGACTTCCTAGACACAATTTCCCCCGAGTATCGGGAATCGGCTACCGAGTTAGCTATCGGTCAAACAGGAGTAAAAACTCTGGGTTTATTTTGGGATACGATACACGATTGTTTCAAATTCGTCCATACGACTCCGCCCATCAGGCCAAATACCACTAAAAGAGAAGTGCTATCGGATATAGCTCGAATCTTCGATCCGTTAGGGTGGCTATCACCAATTATTGTGAAAATGAAAATCTTTATAAAACGATTATGGGTCAAGCGTATCGGTTGGGACGAATACATTCCAGTGGACTTCTGGCGAGAATGGAGGGATTTCAAGGAGGATCTTAATTCCATGCAAAACATCAATATTCCAAGGTGGTTATACTATCTTCAAGGGGAAAAATTTGAATTACACGGTTTTTCCGACGCGTCGGAGTCAGCTTATGCTGCAGCAGTGTATGCCAGAGTAGCAGGAGGCAAGTCAGTGCAAACTGAGCTAATCTGTTCTAAGACCAGAATTGCTCCAGTCAAGCCATCGCTTTCGATTCCACGGTTGGAGTTATGTGGCTCTTTACTACTAACCCAGCTGCTTAGTAAGGTAAAAGAAGCCCTCGCTATTCACGATGCTGAATGCTTTGCTTATACCGACTCCACCACCGTACTTCACTGGATTAAGGGATATCCTCGTCCACGAAACGTCTTCGTGGACAATAGAATTTCGAAAATTGTAGCCCAGTTTCCGGTATCAATATGGCATCATGTACGGTCAGCCGAGAACCCAGCGGACTGCGCTACTCGCGGTATGATGCCGAAATGCTTAACAAACTTAGACTTGTGGTGGAAAGGCCCTAACTTCCTTCGTAACAAGGATATAACGTTTTCTGAATTGCCGAATATCGGAGATTGTCTAGTTGATAACGAGGTCGCATGCCTTGCAGCAACAACGGATTCCACCGAATGGAATAGTCGTGTTTTCGAAATGTTTTCAAATCTTAATCGACTTTTGCGGGTCATCGCTCGGTGCATCCGAATGTTTCGAGCTCGCGTAAGACCCCGAGATCGTATTCGAAATTATTATTTGTCCCCATATGACTTAATCTTGGCTAAGACAGCGTTATTTAAATTGGTTCAAAAAGACGTCTTCAAAGATGAAATCGTTCTGCTGAGAAACGGTAAAGCCATTTCAAAAAAGAGCAAACACTATTCGCTGCGTCCCTTTATCGATCAGGAAGGTGTGCTTCGCGTAGGAGGCAGGCTCGAAAATGCCTGCATACCATTCGAGCAGAAGCATCCAGCTATCCTACCCAAGGATCACCCGTTTACACGTCTTATTGTCAAAGACTGTCATATTAGCAATCTTCATGCTGGAATGCGTCAGATGACGTACCTGCTGTCGCTTCATTACTGTGTCATCGGCATCCACCATGTTATTAAACGAACTATCTACCAATGTACAACTTGTATCAGGCAGCGGGCGATTCCATACCAACAACAAATGGCCAGCCTACCGAAACAAAGATTAGAGCCAGGCGCAACCTTTGGCAACACGGGAGTGGACTACGCTGGTCCCTTTCTGATGCGCTCTTGGAAAGGCCGAGGCGCTAAGCAGTATAAGGTTTATGTGTCACTTTTTGTTTGCATGGCTACGAAAGCCGTGCACCTCGAATTAGTGTCGGATCTCTCGTCGTCCGCGTTCATAGCTGCTCTGCGTCGCTTTGTGTCTAGGCGTGGAAAATGTCATTCCATCTTTAGTGACAATGGCACTAATTTTGTGGGCGCCAACCAGCAGTTGCGAGATTGGGCTAATTTGCTGAATTCATCCAAATTTCAAGAAGATGTCACCAACGAACTCACCTCTAACGGAATCACCTGGCATTTTTCACCCCCTCACGCTCCGCACTTCGGTGGTTTATGGGAGGCTGGTGTCAAAACCACCAAGTATCATCTGCGAAGAGTCATAGGGCAATCATCGTTAACGTTCGAAGAATTCTCCACGGTTTTGTGCCAAATTGAAGCGTGTATTAACTCTCGACCACTGTGCACGCGCTTTGAAGGGGATGTGGATCCCTTAACCCCAGCGCATTTCCTTGTTGCGCGGCCACTCCTGACCGTACCAGATCCGAGTATCTTAAAAGCAGGGACGTCGCTACGAGATCGATGGCAATATATTCAGCGTTTGGTCTTGGGCTTCTGGGAAAGATGGGCTCAAGATTACCTCAGTCAACTTCAAAGGCGCCCAAAATGGTTAGAGAAATCAAAAAATATCAATCCCAATGATGTCGTCATTTTGATGGATGCAAATCAACCCCCGGGTATTTGGCTTATGGGCCGAGTCACCAAAACGTATCCCGGCCGAGATGGGCTTGCACGCGTCGCATCCGTCACTACAGCAAGAGGAGAGTTCAAACGTCCAATAACTAAGCTATGTCCACTACTCGTCGATTAAGGTTGAAAGACCCTTTCAACGGTGGGAGTATGTTTGGCGATCCCTTGTGTGATCACCTTAAGTGTTCACAAGCCAACAAATCTTAAAAAATGTAATAGTATCTGTTGTCTCTTTCTTTTGAAGATGATGAATAAAAGTCAGTCTGTTTCTAAATTTCAAATAAGCAACACGAGGTTTTTGTATTTCGATCGGAAATTTTCTATATACATATATTTCAGAATCGTTACTAAAAAGGCAAAATTTATTAAACGCATAAACACCCATTTTTGCTGCTTCTGTTTCAATACTCGCAAAAGCATCTATGACATCACGCTTTTTTCTTCCCATTACGTCAATATCGTTTGCATAGGCGAGTAATTATACAGACTTTTTTAAGATTTTTCCTCTGGTTTCGACGTTTGAGTTTCTCACAATCTTCAAAGTATGATGTTGAAGAAATCGCATGACAGTTTGTCACCTTGCCTAAAGCCTTTTTCGACATCAAAGGTTTTGGTGAGTTCCTTACCGAACTTGACGGAGCAGCGTGAATTCTCCAAAGTCATCCTGCATAGTCGTACGAGTTTTGCAGGGATGCCGAAACTAGACATGGCTCTGTACAGCTCGTCTCTGTAAATACTGTTATACGCGGCCTTGAAATTGATAAAAAGATGGACCCTTTCGACCTCCAACTTATCAAACGGCCGGCGGGCGCCCCAATTCGAAGCGAAAGCAATGGAACCGATTGTCGCGTCGGTGGGCATTTTGTGGAGTGCGGACTTAAGAATGGAAATAGTCTCATCTCCATCCAGACTCGAGAGTTTAAAGCAACCCTTGTTTTCTAATTTCTGGAAACATTTCGTTTCTCAATCTATTGGTTTTGAGGCTATGTTTTGAAAATGATGTGTTTCACAAGCATATAATTTGGGTATACAATTGACTTAGCACCAACTCCGTGCAAAGAATTCTTTTCGAGAAAAATTCTGTTTTGAACTACAGCAGCGTTCAGAGTGTCTGAATTAAGGGAATTTTCACTACTTTTTGGTCGAAAAGATTTAGTATCGTGCCGACCAAAAAATAGTTAAATTTTAAGTTTGTTAGTTCCGACCACAGCGAACATTGACATGCTAATTATGGACTGCCATATAGTAAACCCTTCCAAAAAGAAAACTGTGATACTACTGCCTCTTGCTGCATGTTGGGAAATTCTTCAATGAACTTGACACTTGATTTGGACAAAGGAATTCACCTGCTGCTATGAGGTAAAAAGTTGTTTAAAAGTCAATATTAGATGACACTAAGGTTGGATGGGAGGTGGTAGTGGGGCAACACCTCACTCGGATTTCAAGTATTCATTGTGCTCCCGGGTATAACAGAAGATAATGAGATGGGAGGATGAGGGGGTAGGAGGTGATGAATAGCGAAGGATTGAGTTGTTGACTATGTTACTGATGTTGAGAGCCTTTGAATTTGGGAAGCTTTTTATAGGAGAGAGAAGTCGCCGAGTTATTCGAAGAAGTATTCTCTGAGGGCGTTTTTCCTAGTGTAGGCCTTGAGTGGAATGATACTTCCTCAGCTTCTTCATCTTGGTCATCTCGACATAAGCCGGATGTGCTAATGTCAATCCTCATCCCCCAATGAATTGTGGCTCGTGAGAATGCCAATCAACGGAAAGTGCCAAGGCCTACTTAGCTGGACTTTTGGTTTTACGTTGAGAGTTCTGAGTACTTGAGGCATCAATTTTGCAGTTGCAACAGGAATTAAGGTTCTTATCAGTTTCATATAGAGTTTACAGTATAGAAGAGTTCACATCCGAAAATTTCAATTTGGTTATTCGTGGCGTGATGGTTAGCATTTCTGACTGGAGAAATCAGAGGTTCGAATCCCAAAAACAATCAAATGTTTTTCATCACCTTTCATGGTGAATTAGCAGGTGTTCCCAAGGTAATTTACTGTTATGAAAAGCGCTTTCATAAATAAATACCATTTTGATCGTACAACAGTTTTATTTCGTTAAAATGATTAATTTATCATAATATGTATCTATGAACTTACTAAGCTATTTGGAAAATCTTGGAGGTCACTCACCTTCAACTCCAAGGTAGCCATTGCGAAATGTGTAAGGCCCAGGAGCTCAATTGTAACACCTTGTTTATCTATTTATTCAGTTTCTCCGAAGCACTTAAGGAAGATTATTTAGTTGACATTTCATTCATAGCCACAACAAGCCCAACAGAGGTGTACAAAGAAAGAGAATTTCCTGCTCACTTGACGAATTGTATTTTAAGTTTCGTTTGTTTGGAAGATTAGGAGTAGTTGCACTGGTATTTCAGTTTAAATCAAAATTCCAAGAACATGTCCATTGGCGAGTAAAAATGGCTTTTCTAGTCTTCATGTTACTCGTTACAAAGTCTGGTTCTCGAAAATTGAGCCTCAGAAGTAAACACAACATTTTGAGTTTTGGTGTCTATTTCATCACTCTTACAAAAGTTTTTCAAATTATTTCTATGCAGATGTTCATCACTTCATCAATTGAACTTCATTCTTCCTGGATGTAGGTACTAATGAACACATTTTTTTTTTTTCAGATATGGAAGACGAGTCGTATACTATATCAGCGTAGTGCTAGCCACAGTCGGTCGATCTCTATCCATTCTAACTACTTCATCATTCACAATGTTCCTTATATCTACTACCTTAGTATCCTTAACAATCAATAGTCTGTTCCAGTCACCTCTGATTGTTGGAATGGAAATCTCAGGCGAGTAAGTATAACCAACGTTCGTCGTTGAACACATTCATTTCCTTTAAAGGCAATAAGTACATACGTTTACTATTTTCCCATGGGAATTGGACAGAAATACAATAGATATTCCTGGCACCAAACCACATACCCATATATCACCGAAAAATAGCATTAAAACGGAAACCATTCCATTCATGTCCCAAAATGCACCAACAAACGAGTTTAATCCTTCCATATTTTACTTCTATTTTGTTTCCTTCCGTTTTTCTTTTCATGTGTTTTCTTTCTCGGATGCTACTTCTTTTTATTTTTCACTTGCTGCACTAACCACAAATAAACAACAAAAAAAGAGACGATAGAACCAACATTGCAATGTATCAAAGCTTTGGATGGTCCGTTGGGACTACACTGATGCCACTGCTCTTCTGGTGGCTACGGGACTGGGTTCCATTCATGTGGCTAACAACTTTACCGACTGCACTTGTGCTGGTTTTTTACAAGTACGTATAGCGTTTGTATATGGATGTAGGTTTTTATTTGAATCTTTCTTACGGTGAATTCTTTTGAGTATGAATTTCGCTAGTCAGTAAGGTGGTGTAGTAAAAAATGCACCTAGTTAGTAAATCTCTGTTCTACAGTTTGGAGCTGAAGCTGTCTCGCACCTTCTATAGCCTACAGTCAACTGCACTAAAGTTTCTGCAGTTAAGGCTTAGTCTCGGATTGTTTGAGACTAAAAACTGGAACTATGTATGTTACTGTGTTTATGCATTTTTGTCACAACTCAGCAAACCTTTAATAAGCTCAACAAAACACACAAGTTGGGCCGAAGTGCTTTTGTGTTCAGTGGTAAACTGTGTTGCTGCGTTATTTGATGATAAGAGGCAGCGTAAAATTAGTAGTTACTCCATTCGATACTCACTTCTATTCTGCTGGCGAGATTCTTCCTCATATTGCATATTTCCAGATTTGATTTATCTTCTTTTTATTTCCTTAAACTTTTGCATGGTGCATTAGATATGTCATTGAATCCCCGAGATGGTTGATTAGTAAGAGACGATATGCCGATGCTCTGGTGCAGTTCAAAACAATCGCACAAATCAACGGCAGGAAGTTCACAATTACCGAAAAGGAGTTAGCCGAAATGTATGGCAATTTAGACGAGGAGAAGGTGTTTGGCGTAGCGTCCTTGTTCAATGGATGGCGTATAGCAAAGAACACGACCATCATGGGCTTCAGTTGGTATGTATACAAGCAAAAGTCGATTGTAACATGGAAAATTGTTCAACGAAGTGGAAAAGGCTTAAAAAATATTTTATTTTTTGTGGCTTTTTTTTTGTGGTGGGTACGAGTTACCTACCTCAAACCCTGTTTGTCCTTCTGTGCAGCATACGCTTTGTCCTTGAAACAATTTTCCATGTCAGAGGGTTTAAGTTCTTCAAGTGCAATGAATTTCAACACTTGTTCGTTTATTTTTGTTTATTTGCTATTTTAATCGCTGTAAATATTTTTTTATTGTTTTCGGTTGTTTTAATTTTTTTTGGGGGGGAAGAAGTGTAAAGGATACACAGGCCTTTTTTTTTGTGATTGTTAAATTTTCATGTTTCTTTATTTTTAATTTTTTTTTATTTTCATGTTTCTCTTTTCTTGCGGATGAGAAGGTGTGTGGTTGCTGTATCGTACTTTACGTTGGTCCTTTTTAGCTCACGTATGGGCGGGAATCCGTTTTTGAATTTCTTACTACAAAGCGTTGTTGAAATTCCTGCTTACATTGCTGCAAAGTTTTTAGGTAAGTTGTTGTAATAAGAGAGCTTAAGTAAAGATACAAAATCTGCCTCCATGCAGGGTCTTATTTCAATACAATTTAAGTCGTGAATTTCTTCGAAAAGACAAACAGGCGCTAACAATTTTAATTATTAGAACTAAACCGACATCTTCTTCTATAGGAAGTTGTTAAAAATAAGAGAAGGAAAAAAAAACTGAGTAACACAGCTCGAGAAGCCCCCTCATTTCTCTCAACCATATCATGAAAGAATGGAAGGGGCCTACCATTTTTTCTTTGCCATTTTCGAAAGCGATTCGACAATCTTTCTTCTTTAGATATAAATATTTTACTGCTGGGTGACTTTAATCTATCTTATATAGATTGGTCTCCTTCAATTGACTGTTCATTTCAGAAAGCTTCCTTGACATCCTCTCAACAAGAGCTTATCTTATTGGATTATCTAATTTCTACTGACTTACAACAAGTGAGCTGTATTAAAAACTTTTTAAATCGAAATCTCGATTTAGTCTTTACCTCTGACGCTGTTAGTACTGTCGTTCTTAAATCTAATTCCGGCATTACTAATGTAGATGACTATCACCCTCCTGACTATCACCCTCTCTAGTTATAGCAATTCATATGATTGCTCGCATATATTCGACTATCGAAAGACTAACTTTCAAATGCTTTCTGATGAACTAATTAGATCTAATATTAATAATATATCAGCTTTCACCAATATTGACGAAGCAGTTAGTTACTTTTATTTTATTCTTAACGACTGCATGAACAAAGTTATACCCCTCAAAATTTCAAAGAATGTGAGCTCTTATCACCCAATGGTACACTAAGGAACTAAAAAAGCTTCGCAACAAAAGAAATAGTGCTTGGCGGACCTACATTAAGACGCGTTCAGAATCTGATCACTTTTCTTACATCTATTTTTTTGATGAATTTAAATCACTATCAAAAACTCTGTACTCAAGTTATGTTCATAGAATGGGCAACTCATTAAGGGATGATCCAAAAAGTTTCTGGAACTTTGTAAATTCAAAGAAAGATTCGGATGGATACCCAGATAACTTTACATATGGTAATGTCACTTTGACAAAAACATCCGACATTTGCAACGCTTTTGCTCACCAATTTTGTAATTCCTTCTCTGATTCATTTGTTGATATAGATCGTAATTATTTCGAGTTTCTACGTAGCTGTCCTCAAGTTAATTTTAATAATGTTCCAATTAACCTAGAAAGAGTCCTTCACAATATTTCATCTTTGAACGTTGATTACTCTGCTGGCCCTGATGGCATCCCTCCAATAATTTAAAAAAAGTGTAAGTCCCAAATTGCATTTCCCCTTCATTACTTGTTTTCATTATCGTTAGATTCTGGTCGATTCGCTTTACTGTGGAAAAGATCTTTTATTACACCTGTATTTAAAAAAGGTATTAAATCAGATATCCTTAACTACAGACCCATATCTAAGCTTTCGTGTATCCCCAAATTATTTGAACAGCTTGTTTGTGAAAGCTTAACTTTCGATATTAAAAATATAATTTGCAAACAGCAGCTTGGTTTTGTACAGAAAAGATCAACAGTAACAAACCTTGTATACTTCCTTCATAAATGTTCAAACGCGCTTGAAAGCGGGCAAGAGTTAGATTGTATATATACTGACTTTTCAAAGGCTTTCGATAAACTATCTCACGATATTATATTGTTTAAACTAAATGCATATGGATACCCTTCGACCTTCGTCGATTGGATCAGGTCGTACCTAACTGATAGATCATATGTGGTAAAATTTAGAAGCATTCTTTCAGACTCCTTTCAGGCGCATTCAGGAGTACCACAAGGTAGTCACCTTGGCCCTATCCTCTTTATTCTAGCTATTAATGATGTTACTTTTAGCTTGTCATCGAGTGAAATTTTGATCTTCGCGGATGATATGAACATTTTCAAGAAAATAGACTGCGCAGCCGATCGTCTTATTTTACAATCTGATGTTGAAAATTTTGCCACATGGTGCGATAAAAATGGATTGATTCTCAATCCAAGCAAATGTCAAAGTAAAACTTTTTCGAAGAAACGTACACCGGCTTTGCATAATTACTCGATTTCTCATCAAATATTATGCAAGGTGTCCGATTTTTTAGAACCTACAATTCAGATGGTAGATAGTACCCTCAAACGTTACGGAATCCAAGCCCTGAAAATCAAATCTATTCGCATTTTGTATTTATTTATTTATTTATTTATTTCACCTACGAGCAACAACAGATTACACATTATAACAAAATAGGTTTCAATTTTTTAAAAGTAAATAATACAATTCATCTCGAAATTTATCTCTGGAGAAGGATAAATGACCACAAATTTCATTAAACTCTCTAACTGATCTTGAAATTGGTTCACTCATGCCATAATTAGTTCTGTGCCTTGATTGAAAAAGAAGATTTCTATCCCTCAAAGGCCTCTCTGGAGCATAAATACAAATTAAGGACAACAAGGAAGGACACTTTATATGATAACATAAAATGTCTCGCACAAAAACTTTGTCATGACTAGTTCTACGTGATTTGAGCGACTGCAAACCTAGGAGACTCTGCCTATCTGTGGAATTTGGATGAAAGTACCATCGCATTTTGTAAAATGCATACTTCGCAAACCTATTCTGAACTTTCTGAATTCGATCGGAAAAACATTGTTGGTGAGGGTTTCAGATGATGTCTGCATACTCTAGGTTGGCTCTTACTAGTGAAGTATAAAGAGACACAAGGGTGTAGGGGTTAGTAAAGTCTGTTGAATTTCTTTTGATGAATCCTAACATTGAGTTAGCTTTTGATACAATAGCTTCTATATGTGGTGTAAAAGTGAATTTGGAGTCAAAAAGTACGCTTAAGTCCTTAAATTTTTCAGTTCTCTGAAGAGGGTTGCAATCAAGATAAAATGAAAACTCTTGCATATGATTCTTTCTTGAGAGAGAAATCACAAAACATTTTTTGGCGTTAAGATTCAAGCGGTTTAACACACACCAGCGAGATAGATTATCAAGATCCAATTGGAGTTTTTGGCAATCACTAATAGAGGTCACTTTCAGAAAAAGTTTCAGATCGTCTGCGTATATGAGGCATTTGCTGAGGTTGACATAGTTAACCATATCATTAATAAATATAATAAAAAGTGGAGGACCTAGATGACTTCCCTGTAGAACACCAGAGGTACAATTTATTTGCCTTGAGGTGAATTCGTCAATTTTGACTTTTTGAACCCTTTTTATGAGAATGGAACAGATTCATTGAAGGAGGCTTGAGCGGAAACCAAATGATTCCTATTTTTGAAGCAGTATTTTGTGACAAACCGAATCAACCGCTTTGCTAGAATTGGTATAAATAACATCCACTTGATCCTTACTTTCAATAGCGTCAACAACGAAAGAAGAGAAACATGTTAAATTGGTGATTGTTGATCTTCCCGAGATGAACCCATGTTGGCCATCAATTATATGTTCCTTCACTAGGAAATCAAGCTTTTTTTTGTCAAGGCTTTCAAAAAACTTAGGAATTGCATATAGTTTACAAATTCCTCTGTAGTTCTCTTCATTGTTTTTGGAACCCGATTTAAAAATTGGAATCAAGAAAGAGGATTTCCATTCGTCTAAGAACAGTCATAGAATTCATAGAATTCGGAATCCCGACCGATTTTCGTTTTGAATTTATAAAAGACCAAAAACTTTTCGGGTCGTTTTTTAAATTTAGTTCCCAACTTAATATGATTCCATTAGTGTGGTGCGGCAATTGTAGTTCGGTATAAGATGTTGTTATTGAAAACTTCAAGAAAAAAAGACTTGAAAACAGTGATCAGGCCTATAAGGTGATATAATCACTCAATTTTGTTAGAGAGCTGTCATGTTATTGAAAAGTGCAAGGTAGTGAGAATCGCCCTTCTCTACCACTAGCCTTTAAATAAACTCGCAATGTTGTTAAATTTCAAACTCTAACCGAAACAGTTAAGAGGATCTCGAAGAGAGACAAAGATGATCTTGCTTTCTCAGTAACACAGTCATCAAAGAAAATAATGCTTCTTAGAAATCAAGCGAGCTTCTATATTCGTCCAAAATTTTATTTTCTTGCCATAAATTCTCGTTTGATAAATTAAGCGATCTTGGTCGTCATAAGGTGCAAGGGAAGTGCTCTTCAATTGCAAGACATCCCATAACGCCTTCATTAGAAGATCAAAGTCATTGAGTACTGTTATCGTCAGCATCACTAAAAACGAATTGCTCCTGAATTTAACGATATGATCAGTCAATATCGAATCCGTAGATAGCATGCCTGTATTAGATGAAAACAGACGAGACTTTAACCAAAAAGCTTTGTTACCAAAAGACTTGCATTGCACGCGTTGAGGAAGGACCCGTACAGCGAAATACGAAATTACGAAACGCGAGACAAAAATAAAAAAGAAACCTGAAACTCAAAACAACGTTATCCACACATTAGACCGATTAATGAGTTTCGAGAGTGGATCCATTTAAATGTCAGAACGATAACTAATGACTGAATCACAATGCCGCTTTGGATTCGGTTTTGACTGACTTTTATGAGTTCAATCATAGAAAATCAGTGCATCCTATGACAATATCGCTTTGACTTCGGGGTCACACTTGTTCGTGTGCAACACGACAACGTAACGTGTCTCCAACTCAAAGCAAGAAGCTTAGTTTGTTTGAACTTTTGCTCGCTTTGACAGTAAAAAACAAAAACGAAATCAAACTTTTAATTCAAAGCGAACACAAAGCGCTCGCACGCAACGAGGTCAAAGCCGAAGCGTGATTACAATTCAGTCATAAAAGGCGGAGAAGGTAGTTGTAAACGATACCGAGTATCGTAAAACGTAATCGCATTGTTACAGTAGGTAGAGGTCCTTTGCGAGTATCGTTATTTGTAATTCGTTCCTAGGACATTTCTCTTGAACCGTTCATTTTGATGTGCTAGACTTGAACTATTCCTTCTTTTGTGAGATTTATTCATAGAATGACGACACTTCGAACAATTTCCTCTGCGACTTTCCTACATTTTATTGGATCAAGTTACAGACTCGTCGCAAACATGGTGAGAGTAAGTAGGCACAGTCTTGATCTACAGTATGAGGCACCCCTAAAAACCGACCACAGATTGGAAGGGAAGTAAGATGAAAGAAAAAAAGCATGTTTCTTGTTTTCCCGAAAAGCTAAAGGTTCCTGGCACGCAGCATAACGTTAGGATTTGCTGGACTCCCGATGACAGTGGCAAAATCAAATCAACCATACACTAATAGGTTTTCAGTTTTGTTTTGTGTACAATACATCTATTTCAATTCAGAGTAGATGTCCTTACTTATAAGTTAAAAGTGTATAGAAAGTCCCTTCTTCGCAAACAACAATGTTCATGCATGAAACTATCCCCCTCTGATTTTCGTGTTCGAGTCTTTGGAAGATACAATCAACATTTTCCTATAAAAGTTTCGAATGCCGCCTACATTTTCATGATCCTTTCGCTTTTATCTTAGCTGCTTGCTGAGATCCATTACGAATTTTAAAGTGCTCAATAATTGATTTTTTGATATCATTATTAAAATGCATTGCTGAGCTGATTATGGGATTGCTGAGTTGCGGTAAAAACCTTCCTATCTTGCCACGTTTTCTTGGGTTTCAACGTCTGTTGCTATCACTTAAGCACTGGTCTAACCAGCTTCATGTTACAGTTTAAAATAACTTCGTTCCATTTTCGTTTAAAAAGATTTATTATCATTTCTTCATATATCGCGGGATGTCTCTGGGGCTTCCGTTTTAAGATTCACGAAAGATGACAAATTTAATTCAGGAACAAAAAAAAAAAGAATCAAGTCCCTAACCCTTTTGGCCAAGGTTGTACGTATGTTTCCTTGTCATGGCTGCGTCTTGCGGCTTTTCTGCAAGTTCTGGAAGGCTATAACTTGCAGGGGGATGTTTTTTTATATGACTATAGGAACTAGCTTATTTAGCAGCGATCTCATTTGCTGTTATTACATTCCAATGAATTCAGTCCTCCAACACCAACCACATGCAGAAAAATACAAATTTATTGGATCATTTTCGAATGTAGTTAAAGAATTAAATATAGTCCCAAGCACACGCTAGTTGCAATTGCAAGTGTATATACTTCACTACTGCCAACTTATTTTCGCAAGTTAGTTCAGGCTAACAAGATAGCTGGGCTTGGGAGATGGGAGCCAAACTTATAAATATTAACGCTACCCTTCTAAGATTCTTGTGTCTGTAAATCTAAATGTTTTCTGGATTTGAAACAATTTGTGTTTCATATGATAACGAAAACGAAAACTTCCCGAAACTCACTCATCAAATCAATTTTCTTTCACAGGTGACAGGTATGGTCGACGTGTAACTAATAGCTTCTCATTTTTGATTTGCTTTTTCGCATGCATTCCCGTTGCGTTATTTGCCCAGAGTAAGAAAACCAGTTTTGCATTTAAAAAGCCAACTTTAATTTGAATAATCCAAATTTTGTTAGAATCTGAGTTCGAGTACATGACAACAATAATAGCGACCTTCATCAAATTCCTAAATGCAGGCACCTTCTTCTTAGTGAGCCTGCAAGCCATGGAAATCTACCCAACCTGCTTGCGCCAAACAGGCATAGCGTTAGGCACGATCCTGTGCAATTCGATTGGAGTATTGGCACCCTATATGGTGCACTTGGGCACAAAATATGATGTCCGATATCCATACTTCATTCTGGGAGTAATATTTTTGATTGGAGGATGTAGCGGGCTATTCCTCCCAGAGACTTTGCACAACAAACTTCCAGACACATTGGAAGAAGCCAAGACCTTTGGAAAGAATCAGGTACATTCTAAAATTGCACTCTTTCTTCTTGTACTAATGTCAAATTTGTTTTTTTTTTTCTTTTAGAAATTCTTCAGCCTGCCACGACCTCACCACGAAAGCTCAGATGAACTATCTGCCAAAGAGAAACTCAATCAAACGAAATTCGCTCCTTAAGACTCCATCATGTCAGCGGGAGCAAGTTAGGGCCAATTGTTTGTTCAAATTCAATTCATCATTTATTGCCTTGTTTTTATTTTTTTGTGTATCGTATAATTACATTGTTTTAAAATAATTGTAGGTACGTGTGTGTGATAAATAATACAAGAGTGCTGTGTGTGCATAGATTATAAGGCTTGTTAGTTTATAGAATATGGAAAAATGAAAAAACCTTTGTGTTTCGTTCAGAGCTAGATAAACCTTCTGCTGGGCGGAAATAAAGAGCTTTATATAGCATATTTTTTATATGATGTAATAAAATGGAATTGTTTTGATTGAAAGCGTGATTTCGTGATGAAAAAGGTCTTGAATTGGCGGCATTATGGGGTGCATGTTGGGTGACTTCGTGACGGAAGAGTTTTTATGCTTCTTTTACACAAATGCGGTTTCTAAATGTTTGTGTGGTTGGTAGGGAAACCATGCAATTGCGGTTTTTATTTGAATTCTTTTTATTTTATTCTTTGTATGTTTATCGCGGGGTTTTACTTTATGGTAGCTGCGTTAAAAAATTAAATGGACATATAAATGGTATTTATAGTCGTAAAATGATTGCAAACATAAGGACATGAGAGGATATTAATGTCATGTGGTTTTATTGAAACAGTAGAGGGGTAGATGTGTACGATAAATTCGACAATGAATCACTGTCTTCGTAAAAGGAGTGAACAGGGAGTTTTCAAATAAAATTTGAGGCATAAAGTGGATCAGTTATGCATGATGAATGCGGAAATGAAAGTCAGTTTGGAGCCAGAAGAAAAACTAAATAAAAAGGGTGGTGCAACAAGGTTATGGAAATGCCTTACGCATTTTCCGGAGGAACTACCATTTCATACCCATTCCGATTTGCTAAGTTAGGAAGTGTTTCTCATAACATATAGCTTTTGCTTCACGGGTGACTTGCCAATTCCTTAGGCTTAGAAACATTTGATGTTTCTAAGCCGTAAACCTCGAACCTCCATCGTAACAGACATCCCTCCAGACACAACAACTATAAAGCCACGGAGACCACATTGTACTTCTGATTGGCTTCCAGTTTGAGGAAGAATCAAAAAAATGAAGTTGAGTTTTAAGCGAAGCTTCGATTTACAGCACCCTACGTATACTGACGCTTTGAAATTCAAAGCTGCAATGGCTGAAACATATGAATTCGTGAATGTTTCACCATCAAATTTTCAAAATTTTATCAAGCCGAAAAACGCAAAATCTCAAAACAAATGAGCTGCGGGTTGATGACTGTTGAATCCCTTCTGAAAGAAAAGAATTTGGAATCGAAGGCTGCAGTGTAATTGGATTGAAATGTCCAAGTCGGTGAGTAAAAAGGCAAAACAAGTTTTAGGTCTTTGGTATTTGTGTCGGAGAAATTTAATTCAGAAGGTTTAAGGGAGTTCATAGCATCAGCTCTTAGTCGGAGAACTTAAAATATAGCAGCGATCACAAGACATTGGCTAGATTATTTCATATCAAACTTCGAATGGCAGCAGATCAGGAGATTGCACAGTAAATTACGCTAACAGTTAACTATTCCAAGAGGGAGATCCAGAGTCCAGACGTATGCAACTCATGCCTGCAAACACCTTGCAATTTAGCTTGTTGAAGGCAGTGTGAAAAACTTTTAAAGTATTGTGCATTTTTATTGATATCTTATGCATATACAGTCCGCTGCGGGAAAGTATTATCAATAACTAACCGAGACAGAAAATTCTGTGCCGACGCGAGGATTTGTCTTTTTTTAGATATTAGGTCCTTTAGTTTAGTACAATAAAATATGTAGGTGAGAGTGGGGCAAGATGGACCTCGGGACAAAAAAAAAAACAAACCAATTTTTACCATGGTTCCTAACTCCATTTTATATTCAATAGCTAGAACTAATAAAAACCTTCTTTCCTAACACATCCCTTAGTTTGATGAAAGTTTAAAAACGGTCTATCTTTTGCAAAACCAGTCCAAAGCAGCCAGTTGGTAGTTTCAAACATTTTGATCATTTTAAGTTGTTTGTGATCGTTAGGGCTTACTTTAACTGCTGGAAATAAAAGTAATTATAAATAATATTAAGGACAATAAAAATATATTTTGCAAAAAACTTTTTATGGGGCAAATGAAACCAGTGCGTATGGACTGGTAGTCCGTTTTGCTCCACTTCGTATTGGTTCCACTTTCAAAGCAGAACAGCAACTGAAGAAAAGTCTGTTTTGTTCAATGATCCTCACAAAGATGTTTTTCACAACTTGATTTTATGTACTAACTACCTATTATGTTATTTCAGTTGTAATTAAAAATTTTTATTTTTGAAGATGGTTCGAACATACCTTCTTTCGATAAACGACTAGCGGTGCTAGTTGAACCAAAGAGGATTTGAAGAAAGCTATGGACGCAATCAAAAGGAAAGAGGTGGGTTATCTCAAGACCAGCAAGGCTTTCAAGATCCCGAAATCCACAACCATTCGGAAAATAAAGTAGGATACCAATAAAAAAAAAAAAACTTGGACGGTTCACAACAGTCCTCAGTTTTGAGCAAGAAAAAGAACTGATTGGACATTCGCTAGACTTCGAAAAAATATTATTCGGAATGATGACTCGCGATGTTCAAGCTCTTGCTTATGAGCTAGCCGAAACGGATAAAATACCCCCTTTCTTTGACCACGAAACAAAGATGGTTGGCAGAGACTGGCTTTTCAATTTCCAAAAAAAGGAACCCGAAAATCGTTTTTCGCAACCTAAAACCGACGTCAAAAGCCAGAGCTTAAGCTACTAATAAGCCCGACATTTCGGCTTCTTTTGACGAAGATATACGAAACCTACACTTCCGTTGATATCATCACTTGTTTTTGATACAATTACTAAAAGAAATCAGTGGTTCGTTTTGCAATATTCAAAGGTTCTTTTTGCCCCGTTAGTGGGGCAAAACGGACTTTCAAGATAAGTTTGTATAATTTTGTATATCTCTTTATACAACTGTTCAACTATTCTAATTGTTTATTATGATAAAGCTTAAAGGTTGAAATATTATTCAAAAAAATATTTGCTTCCCATTTAAGACGAGAAAAAAATTTAATTGTGTCTAAGGCTTAAGTGGTCCTTCTAGCCCCACTCTCCCCTACCTGGACTTTATTTTCCAGCAGGTAGCCAAGGAATTTTTAAAAGAACAGAGGACTAAAGACGCTACTTGGTGTGTATACTTACTATGGTTTGGATTTTTTGGCTATCTATCTAGACATCCTTTAAAAGCCTCTTTAACTTACCACTGTACAGCGCAGTCTATAATAAATCCCGTATTTGTCGAACATACGATGAGCTGAGCTAACACTGCCAATTTTTTAGACAATAGGAATTGCAAAGCAGTGGCAATAACTAAGGTAGATTAAAAAAAGGTTAAGTTATATTCTACTTTAATTGTTTCAAAACGCTGAAACGTCCTAGATGAGTTAATAGGTTCGTTTGTTGAACTTTAACCAGAGTTGACCAGGTTTCCTTGACAACCCTATGAGAAGTCAAAAAACTTGGGGTTTCCAGTCCTCAAAAAACGCTAAGCCACAAAATCACCACACATCCCTGTCATTTGAATAAGAACAGATGCTATTTGACATCCAGCAACTTCCCCAACAAAAACCTAGGCTGAGTAGAAGGCAAACCTAGGTCAACCCCAGGGCTAAAAAAACTCAATGTAAGATTCAGGGCGTGTTCAAGTTTTTCAAAAATTGCTTTGTAGCGAACACAGAGCGATCCTAAGACTTCAACGAACCAACTTATTGAAAAGCAATTATTGCCCGTCGAAACAATGAATGTCAAAAAGTAGGCATATGCCCTCGTAGTCGAAATTCTTCATCGTAAATATCCGTTCTCAAACAATCATTATGAAGACATTTTTAGTTCTTTCTATAAGGCATTCGTAGGCCGACATTTTTTCAACAGACCTTGTGATTAGCCCCGTTCACACTGTACAATTAGTTGGACAAACTTAGGTTTGACAAACCAATGCTTGTTAGTGTGAACTCTTCATACGACCGCTTGTCCAATTTGTTGGATGGTTTTCAAAATTTTTTGAAAATCTAGAAGTTGGACGGAGTGGAAGGGTATGTGACATAAAGTTGGACGACAAGCTTGATAGGTGTGAACGAAAACTACATCAGACCATCCAACTTCCATCAAACGAAGTCTGTCCAACTAATTGTACAGTGTGAACTGGGCTATAGGGATAATTGACATTGTCATCGCCACAACCAGCAGTGGCTATTTTAAACTCAACGACAATGAAGTCAGCACCGCATTGACTTAAATTTTACCAATGATACTAATTAGTGTTAGTCGGAGGTGTGAGTAGTATTCTAGCTGAATTAGAGATTTCTACTTACATCACAATATCGATTCAGCATTTTTTAAGCAATTAGGTTAATTAGGTTTCGTTTGTCTTTTTATTAACAGCCCTATTACGGTTGTCAAACATCAATACGATAGGTACTTGATAAACTTGTTTGTTTATCAATGAAATTGGTTAAATGGTATTACGGATAACAACCATCGGAACTTTTGATCAGTTGTGAATGAAATGCTTTTTTGCGATCTATTGTGAACGTCTCTGGTTGCTTGTTCGGTATTATGGTTATCAACATTTTTGATATCTATCAATTTTTCAGTCAATCGCAAATTCGTCGTTGAGGAACATTTTTTTGGTTTATTTTACTGGAATTGTTTAACCAATACACAGGTAAGTGCTTGAATAGCATAAGGGCTATATCGTGAAGTGTTTTTTCTTTGCCGTATTGCAAAAATTCATTCCAAATTGAATTTTGAAGTTGAATGTGCTTAGGGTTCATTGAATGTAGGAAATTAAAATGGTCGCTTTGTATAGACATTTGGGGTATTTGAGTATTGTTCAAAATGGAAGAAAATTTATCAATTGACTTGCATAATACCGATTTATCAATTTATTGATAGAACTTATCGTGTATCAATTGATTGATAGTTGACAACCATAATAGGGCTGTAATTCAAATCCAATATCCAAACCTAGATCAAGTACAGTAATTCCCGCTTATTCACCTCCCCGCTTTGATGCACAACCCGTTTATTTAAGCAATCTTTTTCTACGCTTGTTATTTGGTTTCAAATTGCTCACGAATTAACCCAGTTAAATGCCTATCGGATATTTACCCAACCCGCTTAACGCTTTTTTTTATTAGCACGTTTATATAGAAGCATGGATTTTTTTCGGATAACTACCTAACCTACCCAAAATAAAAGTTAAACATTCCCTGTTTAGTTTCAAAATCAGCACAAATGCACAACTTACTACACAACAATTGAAATATCATCAATGTCCAATAAAAACACAAACAATACAACATACTTCCTCGGTTACGAACCCTTTTATGGTAGTAAAGCGGGTCCTTTTATCAGCAGGCACGTAACCGGGATTGAATAACTAACGTTCCCGGTTAATTGCACATAAAAAATAGCAAAACCTAGGAAGTACATATCCGGGGAGCACTGTAATCATCACATCGTATAGGTTGAAGGTTGAACATCAAAGCGAAGAAGGAAAGCATGAGCTCTTTTACTCTGTTCAATACTATATTTATGCAATTTACGCAATATCCATGCAGACATTTTTAAATATCTCTCTCCGTCTCTTAATCTTTTTCATAAGTCGTCAGGTGAATATGGTACACGGCTAAGGGACAGAGGAGTTTGAAACGCAAGCCGTTAGTTCAAAAAAAAGATAGGTTTTTATAAATCTTCCCTTTAAGAAATTAGCATACGTTGATAAATCTACATGTTTTTTATTCCTTTTTTCTTACCATCACGAACTCAGACATGGTTCCGGTTCGCAGTGTTTTATTTCACTGATCTTTTCATTTCGGTCTTCTAGTATGTCCACACCTTTAAGATTACCAAGTTGATGCAAAAGACTCCTCTGCGGGCAATCAAAGTAGAAAGAAAAATAAGTCATAAATAAAAACACAGGCAGATTTATTTATCGATATGTTCGTTTTTATTTCCAATAAAATTTGCTTCTCCGTATCCATTTATTTCTGTTTTAATTGTTAAATTTTAAAAATGCTTTCTCACAAAGACGATAATTCATATTCGACTAAAATACTTACAGGCGCTGTTTGCTTAGATTTTAACTTGATTTTTGTTTTTCTTCAAAGATACACTTTATTGTTCCAAAAATTTACATATAACATTTTGTTTTATTTTATTATTTTATTTAATTTATTATTCTACCATGATTACTTACTCTATGCATAATGAAAAATATTAAATAAAAAAAAATTAAACAAAATTTATTTATTTACAAATGTGTCTTAAAAAGAAAAGTAGAAATCGGTCTAACATTTACAAATAAAACTAAGAAAATTCAAAATGATGTAGGTATGGCTTCCAAAATACTTTTAACTTCAAGTAAAAAACAAAATGAAATAAAACAACTTCGTGGGTTAAAAATAAATAATAATCATTTGATATTCTAAATGGATTAAGTTATACATCTTAAATGTTTCTTTCTTTTTTATAAATTTATAGTTTTTTAATTTTTGTTTTTAGAAATACATTAAATGATGATTAACTAGTTAATGTTTTTTTTTTTGTTGCTATAAGCCTAGAATAAGATTTCACTTACTTGATTTGGAAAGCGTTTGTTTTTATTTTTTATATTATTCTGTCGTAAAAGTGAAAATTGAATTTGGAATTTATTTTTTTTACACTATGAATAGTTAATATTTATGCTAGTAAATGACGTTCCTAGATCTGTTGATAATATTACTTAGGTTTGATTGAATTTAGCATGCTGGTGTTTACTTTTATTTTAAAAGATTGAGTTTTCTTTTTATTGTATTGTATTTAAAAAACGGAATACATATTTAAACTTTATTCTTTGCTAGCTACAACATTATTTGATAATTATGTATCTACGAATATTATAATCGATTTTTGTTTTGTTTATTTTATATTTATTGTTTAGTTTAATTTTATTTACAAGTTATTTAGTATGGTTCTAAATTAAAGCAAGAAAATTATTTTATATATCTTTTATTTACAATTTATATTGGCAATAGTTACTTTACAATAAATTATATTAAAATATATACTTGAATCCTTATTGCTTTTAATTTTTATTTTTTTTAAGGTATAAATCTATTTGACGGAATTCACAATGTATTTTTGTTTTGATTTTTTTGTTATTAATTGTTCGTTTACGTTCGGCAAAAATAAAAAATAAGGTTTCTATTACAAAGAATATAGAATATATATAAAAGCAAACATAATGTATACATATGTTGTTTTGTTTATTTACTATGGCAGTGAAAATTGTGTTTATAAAAAATAGGAATCAGTTTTGTAGGGTAGCACCTTCATGCAGACGTCTTTCAAAACATAAACACGATTGAGTAGAAAGTGGTGTTCTTATTTTTGGTCCCTTATGGAATGGCAATGAAACTGATCTTCAGTGAAAAGATGAGAACACAATGAGCTTGTTCATATGAAAGAAATGGGACTAAAAGAGAATGCTGGACATTGCTTTTTGGTTTGAATCTAGGTAAAGATGTCGTGCAGTTTGTTTGGCTTTACGGATATTCAAGTTCAGCAATGAAGTGTGATATTATTGCGCTTGACAATAAAAAAGAGTTCGATTATGTTTCACTGTGTCTACAGAATAAACAATTTTATCCCCCAAAAGGCAGACAAAACAAATTTAAAACAATGATGGCAACACCATTGGAGCAACTAAACATTGGCTTGAAAATAAATTAACAATGAGAAGAAGGTGCAATAAAGTTAGGGAAACCTCGGGGTCTAACGTATTTCGAGTACCGAAAACATTATGCCGACTCCGAGCGACTAAAGCTAAAATGCGCTATTCAGGGCAGTTTGATTACTCTCGAAGGAATTCCTAGTTCTTTGCGAAATCCAAAAATACGGGAACATTGACTAACATGGGGTCAGTGGAGATTATTCAATACTTAAAGTGTATCATTCTGCTTCTACGACGCAGATCAATCTTGTATAAACACATGTGTAGGTGGTTCACCTAAAACGCCACAAATCCAACTCACTTTTTCGAGGATTCAACCTTAGCATTTATTGTTGGACTGGTCAATGAACTTTCAAAGCTAAGGGCGACCCTTAAATCCTGTCCTTATTGATTGAGCTAGGATAGTAAAGATTGTGAATAAAAAGAAGAAAATTGTAGTACATCACATGAGATATATTTTGAGAAAACCATTTTGTCATCGACTTCGTGGTTCACCTTTAGTTTGGCCTGCCATCTCCCGGCACAGTAATAAAAAAGCTCAAACACAGCACTAATTACGTTTGTTGAATTAACTAGTGAAATTACTTACAATTTTCATATTACTGCACATTTAGAACCACTGAGTTACAGTTCAAGATGGTGCATTAGCAATGCAAAACTATTTTCTGTAGGGATCTGTGAAGACGCTAGTCGACACCGATAAGCCAAATACAATTGACGTTTTGGAAAACAGCATAAGCCGGATTCTTGCCGATAAACCAATGATCTAAGTACTGCCAAAAGTGATCAAAAATTTGATCTCGAGATCAGACTACATACAAGCCCGGTGCCCATTTCTACGGTCGGAGAATGCTCAACTGCTGATTGTTTTAGTCTTGAAAAAATTTCCGAAAGCCACAAACAATATTTCCACGTGTATAAAGAAAAATAAACTTTCAACTTTCTAAGGATTTGCAGCACCTTCTTCAACACTATTTTCGGAAAAGTATTAGCTTGAGGGTCAAATTACGAAAAAATGCCTAATTTTTGTTGCAGTTCAAAAGAAATAGGTACCTACCTTTTAATATTGGTCAAAATTGTATTTTACCAAAATGTTTTGCTGTGCTGAATTCTGATCTGGCTTCAGAGCCTTCGAAATCGACAAAATTAAGTTTTTGCTATCATTGAGGCTATGTTTAAGCATGAAAAAATCTTAACTCAGAAACAAACCATTTATTTACCAGATGGTTTGCTGAATCAAAATTTGTCCTCAAAATATCTCTATTACATCAAATCGACCGAATATTTGGCTTCAAAAATTGTATAGCACGGTCGTGTATTACTTCGAAGCTTAGGTATTAGCTACGAATGCAAATTTGAACCAAAACATTCTCGAAGATTCTTGGTGTGCTTAACATAAATCCAGTCACAGAACCACTTTATTACGTCCGGTTTCTCAGATTATAACAATAAGGAGGTCAAGATCTGAAAAATGCCTGCCCGTAAAAAGCGATTGTGAGAACAGCTTTGAGCTCAGTGTGAAGCAAAGGCCTTTAGAAAAATATATTTTATTAAAGAAAGTACGAACTTATGCAGATATACTGAACATTATTGACCAAGATAAACCAAAAGGAAAAAAAAAAAAAAAAAAAAACGTGGGCGCCTCGGGACACTCGACAGAAGTGATAAGTTATCACTAAGGTGTCTGTTTAATGTTGAAATAATTTAATTTGAGAAAACATTACTAAGCGCTGTGGATAAGAGTGAGAGAGGACTGCTTACCGCTGACATATGCTTCAGAGGAAGGGAATAAAGACATACTTGTGCCGTGACTCCTTACGAAACGAAGCGGTTTACCCTTCCATAAGAATTAACCATTTAAAAAAAAAAAACTTCAGAAACAATATAGACCCCATATTCCAAGCGTCTCCTCAGCTTGACTCCACTTTTAAGATGTAGGTAGCTAATTTCAGTGACTTCCAATTAATGAGTGAAAAGAGTCAATTTCCATTGAAAATCGATTCAGCTAGTGAAGTTCAGTGAGTGAGTTGGTACTATTCAACCTTATTAAAATATGCGCTTCAGTCAAAGCTTGGAAAATGACACAGCTACAAGCGCGACGTATTGTGTTTAAAAAAAAATTAAGTTTAGCTTTTTCTTTGCTCATCATCAGTTTTACTATCTATAATATCAAATGATAAAATTTACTTAAACGCCAAATATGGCCTTCAGAGCTTTATCACTTTAATGGGGTATTACTTAAACGCCTATTGTAATAAAAGTGATCAGCTGCAAAATAACTCGTCCAACATTTCAGCGGTGGCCTTACTCACTCACCGTCTTTACAGTGAAATTAGTAGAACCTCGGTACAGGCAGTTAAAATTTCTTGAGAAAAAATATTGCAGCGAAAATAAATCACATTAATAGGTTGTGCAAAGTTAAACATTGAACAAGCGGCCAGTGCAGGTGGACAGAATTTAACATCAATAAAACAAATAGAAATTTTGTAAATAAATAATTCGAGTGAAGGCTCTTGTTTAAAAATAAATAAATAGAGCGATGAGCCCCAGAGCCTAGCACATTTTTCACAACCATGTCTTGTGAGGGAATGGAGAGGACCTACAATTTTCTGATGGTTCCGAACAGCTAATAGAGAAAGCGCTTTTCATGGCAATGAATTTACTAACGGAGGACTTGCCAATTCCTTGTGAAAGGCGACACCCATGGAAAAACACTCGTTTTAGGAATTAGTTGAACTTAAAAACTTTGAACATTGACATATCTGACACATCACCTTGATAATAAGCAACATTAGTTCAAGCTCAGATTCTTCAAAATGTCATCGACAATTCTTTGGTCACTTTATGTAAGCGATAAGTTGACTTTCTGCATGAACCTATAGTTTTTTTTTCTTTCGCTAAGCTTGTACACAAACCTGGGTTATGACTTAGTTAGTACACTCACATTACGTTTATAGGAGCGTCAACTTTGCCAAGCGGCAATCGAATCAATTTCATTCGGTTAGAATTAGGGTCAACTTCGGGTAAGTACGAGTTAGAAGGCTGGTCCACACTAAAACAGTATTTCCGATCGGCATTCGCCGATAAGTACCTTTCGGCATAGTGTGAACGGACCTTAAGCTGACCCGAAATCAATCCGAACGCAATGGATTTGGTTGCCGACTGTCATATGGAAAACGCACCTTAGGGTCTAAATATTTCTAAATGAACTTTAGAAAGACAAAAACATTTGAAGTTGTATTTTAGAATAATTGAAAATAAGTGGAATTGGACAAAAAAACAGTAGACAACGGTTAATTCATGTGAAAGACGATAGTGATGGCAATCTACTGGCAGAAAGCGACTGTCGTTGGACATTGTAGCCGCTGCATAACCAGGAGTACACTCCACGAGAAGAACTGTCACTTTATAGATCAATCCTTATTCAGTCACTTGCTTGCCTCCAGCTACACACATCCGTATATCCAATGCTGTCCATCAAAAACATTTGCCGCCAATGAAGATATATGTGGCAGCTCTTACAAGTTTCAGGTAAGGGCTCGAACTCTATCTCGAAAGTGAGGTGTTAGCCATGTATACAAAAATAACACAGATCAGAACCACGAAGTTTTTAAAATGTTTTGATTCAAACAATTGCTTCAAAACAAAAATGGATGGTAGTTAATAGTTTTGAACACATCAATGCATGAAGGGGTTTATTAGTTTACAGCCTGCTTTTTATAGTGTAATTGATGCCTCACCATGTGGGTGAGGTTTTTAAGTAAATAATTATGCACAATACTCGTAAGAAAATCACAAAAAAGAAATAAGACTTGCCATTCAAAGAAATTGGAAATAAAAAAAGGACTAAACTGAACATTTCTTTCTTTTTCTTCACCTAACTACATACCATTCTCTTCACGGATCCAACTTAATTGTGCTTCGACACAGTGTGTCATTAATTGCTATTCATATTTTTAAATTAACTTTCCATTTTTA
Organism: Melanostoma scalare; assembly: GCA_949752695.1. Lineage (NCBI taxonomy): Eukaryota > Metazoa > Arthropoda > Insecta > Diptera > Syrphidae > Melanostoma > Melanostoma scalare. The sequence goes on along the minus strand of OX456985.1, from coordinate 206,973,382 downwards.
GAGTATTTACAGAGCAAAATTCACACATTTAAACTTTATTTTTTCCCATCACCTGAGAAGGACTCAATCTTTACACTGTACATTTGAACTTAATCTTTCAACGAATCACAGCATCATTTTTTTTTTAAATTTTTAAAATATCTATTACACACTATTTATTTATTTCTGATAAAAGATTTGTCATTTCTAATTATTATGATAATATATACGAACTATGCATGTCTAATCATTCGAAATTTAATTATTTTCTGTTTATTTTGTGTTTTAATAAAATTCACATCCAACTTGCACTACTTGAGAGGAGTATAAAATGAGCGACAAAACAATGAGTTGAACACAAATTCAAAACGTATTAGAAAACGTGGTCTAGTTGAACTTAACCTGTAATCTAGGGGCTATTGATCCGCACTGTGTGGGTGGAGGTGGACATGGTCGCCATCTTCGTCATCGTCTGCATCTAGACTACCATTACCACCACTACCACCACCATTACTACTGCCATTGAAATGATTCGATGAGAGTGTGTTTTTGCGCAAATGATTCCTGAGAATGACCAAATTGCGATTTAGATTTAAATTGTTTGTTACGCTGCCACCGCAAGAGGGCATAACCATAGCCATGGAAGAGACGGACATCTGTGGCAGTGTGTTACAATTGGCTGCTGCTGCTGCCAACTCTTGCGCAAGGACTTGCGGCAAATGTTAAGAATTGTTCTTTAATGGATTGGAAGACAAGGAGCTGCTACTCACGCCAGAGTCGCTAGACTTCTCGCTTAAGCCCCCACCCCGGGTAAGGGTTTCGTCGCCCATCAGGCTTCCACCGAGCAGACCCTTCTTACCAACACGAGACAGGCCCTTGAGGGGTCCGCCTGAATTGGCTTCCTTTTGGCGGCGAGCGCTTTCGACGCGTTTGAGAATTTCTGTTGAGCACTTGGTCACAACATCGTCTAAACTATTGGAATCATCGGTGGATGTTATTGTTTGGGTGGGTGTCTGGGAGGACGGTACTGGGGAGCCTTCGTAGCAACCAGAATCTCGTGGGAAGTGTCGACGACCGAATGGCGAAGAACCGTGCTTCTTATTGATGTTGTTGAGCCGAGCTTCATCGTTTTCTGAACTCGATCCGGCTATGTCACCATCGGAGCCTGAAAACAAAGGAAATAGGAGAAGGATAGTTAGTAAACAAAAAAATGTATGTATACTCAAGGAATCTGTAAAAGTAAAGAAGAAGCCAACACTTACATTCAATGTCATGCAACAATTGCACAGCAGTTAACAACTTCGCCCTGTGATCCTGGATAACAATTCCCAGATAATCCAAATCTGCCGGTTCAAGCTCCTTGAAGAGCTCCAAGTCTTCATACCTGTGCAACACAATGATTACAAAGAAAACCATAGAATCAAATTTCTCTTGTCAAACTTAATTTCCAACAACCACTAACTTACCCATTGAGAACAAACACCGAAGTATACTCCTTTAATCCAATGCGAAACAATAAGTCCTCGACGGAGTTGGGTCCATTGGTGTTCGTCAGACGACTTAAGCTTTTGTTGTTCAAATTCTTCATCCTCTGCTCTGGCATTACCTCAACGTTGATAAACTTAAAATGTCCAACACGCCCGTGACAGCGGCCTCTCCATATCCCAGATGCATTCATTGAGAGTACATCAATAACGTCACCTTTCTGTTGAGGACATTCGAAAATTGTCTTGTGAGCTAATGGCGTGGAGTACAATAAGCAACACACACAATTACCTTAAATTTAAGTGCTTCCTTATCGTAAGGATTTGGCAAACTATCGACAAGTGCTTTGGCTTTGCAAATCGGCGCTAATGATGTTCGATCTTCGGTGGATATCGAACTATGTGGACTGCCAGGACGAACTAGTGCTTGAGTGCCTGTGTGGCAAAGAAAACGACAGAAGATTAAACTGATGACAGAACCCGAAGGCATAAGGAAAAACAAAAGCAAAGTAGACAGACAGACAGAGGCAAAGGAAAATTGCTCCCTTGAAGTAGCTTAAAACATAATGAGAAGCCATCAGGACATCAGTTTATCCCCTGCTCTCTGTTTCTTTTTCTCTGTTCTGTTTGTTCGCATGCCTTTTATTTTACAAAAGCCAACTATACTTACTTGAACCGGATGCACTGGGTAAGCTCTCTACAGAACTAGCCGAACAAGCAAATGCCTGATCACTCATACTTCCCCGGTCTGTATTATCCTGGGAATTGCTGAAATCCCTTGAGGTATCCTTTGTGGCAACGAAATTCCTTCCGTTCTCATTAAATACGCCAATTTCCTTTGGTGAGCTTCGCATTTCGTTGGACTATCCAATATCCAGTGACACACAGGCAAAGAAATGAACAAAAAAAAAAAGTTTATTAAATCATTAAAAGTTTCGTAATCCTGGCACCCTTGCGATGATGGTGCTCGTCCCTAACGAAAGGGTTATAACTAAAAGAAGTTCCCAAAGTCATAACAGCACAAATAAAACTTTTCCTCTGTTTCCTTGTGTGCATAAGTAAAATAATTTGATCGTCCTTCGCAAAGTCACCATGAAGGACGAACAAAAATATGTACACACTCCTACCTATGTTCTTTGTGCATTATTCAAGACAAAAAAAAAAAAGAATCCCCAAACTGACAAGGATAATGAACTTACATGATGAACGGTCGCCTTCTGGCTAATAGTCGTTCCTTTGTGATTGCCGTTCTTTTTGCTTTTTGCTGCTAAACTAAGAGCCAGCCCACGGGTAGCGGCTATGTCCTCATAATCTGAGGATGGACTCGGCGACAACGATGGCGACTCACCAATTCCACCACTTAAAGTCCGATACCGGGCAGTGCAATTGTTTGTTCCAATCTGTAAAAAAAATAAGCACATGAAAATGACAAATTCTGGGAAAGGATAACAAAATTGGCAAAAATTAAGGCAGCAGAGATGTTAGTGCACAAGTACCTACACTTTTACAGTAAATCAGGAGGGAGAGTGGAACAATGACTAAACTTACGTTTTATTTCAGTCTCCTGTTTGGAAATTCGGATCGGGCAAATGTTTCCCTACAGGAGACCGTCGATTTGAAATCCTTTTCGCCTATACAACATCGATGTATAGAGGAAAAAAAAAAAAAAACATCTGCGCTTTGGTATTGGATGTGATTAGGAGAGCTTAGATTCACTATGTGTGCAGAGTGGAGGCGAAATTCAATTTGATGGATTATTTATTGCCGATGTGGCAACAATGAATTTACGGAGCACATCATGGCAATGGTGTTTGCTTTCAATTGGAATTTAAAATTCCTCATTTGCATGTCTGTGGAAAGGCAGATTAAGTCGGAAAAATGTTTTTCTATCATTTGGTTTCAGTCGGGAAGTTTTTTTTTTATGAAGTGAAGAACTTGGAAAAACATTTGAGTCCATTGCATACTTTCTTTGGCTTTTAGTTATCAGGAAGTACCAATACAAACGGAGTGAAACACTTTTTTTCGTCGAGGAGAAAAACCAGTAATTTGTTTCACAATAACTTCAGCGTTTGTTATTTTCGGAAGAAATCAGAAACTTTGAATTAGCTGAAGGACTTATACTTCTTAAAATTTTTGAACTCTGAACTTTAAATGAAAAACAAAAATTTGAATCGAGAAGTTGATTCAACAATCTTTCAGAAGTGAACCTACTCCGAGTGAAGAAACTGGCTCTTAAGGAACTTTGTACGTATTAAGAAAGAAACTATTTTCTCATATCTTAAAGGTTCTCGCAATTCTCAGGCCCCGATATCATTACTTTTCTTGGAATTCTTTTATTCGGGCCCTTTTTTCGAAAATCTTAAAAGGCAGGTGTTATAATTAGAGGTTATTGGGAACTTTTTTTCTCATGGATTTTTTCCCAAATTCGAAAAATTGGTATCGGGTACTTCTTTTCGAAATTGGGAATAAACATTCCTATGGAAAATACCTATCGAGAACTCTTTTATTATGGGAAACATTGTGTTTTTCCTTTCAAAAACCTTGTTCCCATGGGAAAAAGTCAGTGGGGAATTCCCGATCGTAGGAACTTGTTCCCAGAAAGGGAAACATTTTTTGGGAAAAATATGGAACCTAACCTAACTGTGATCGTCTCGCGAACCAGCTTTTAAACGAGAAAATAATGATCATCACCAGCATATTAGGCGAGCATGTTCGTCGTTTAAAGTCTCATTCAGGACTCAAAAACCCCCTGAAACTATTGTTGAAAATCTTCAGCGTGATACTGTTTGGCGCGGTTTTCGGTTTGACGAAGTCATTCCACCTCATTTTTTCGAGAATGAGGCTGAAGCAAGTTATCACCTTAAATAGATTACTCTATCGGGCTACGAGTTGATTTTTTATGACCGGAATCAAAAGGATGTGAATGACGTTTGTTTTCAACAAGACAACTGGTGCGGGCCATACAAGTAACGTTGTCGTTGCTAATCTTTGCAAAAGATTGGTAGAAAACACAAATAATCATGAAAAATTCATTTAACCTCTTCTTCACTTGATCATCTCCATTTGTTGTTGAAGAAATAGGTTTCATTCCATTATAGTTTGAGTTCACCTAGAAGTGTTTCCATATGAAAAATAGGAGGGTAGATGTTTTTTTCCTAAGCTAAATAGAGACAAACATAAAATGTAAGCAGAACGTCCTGACTTATGAGATTCCATTCTCTCTCTCTGCTAAGTTTCATTTTCTTAAACGTCAAATTCACTGTAATATAGGAAATAGTGCGTTCAGCGCAGCTGGTTTTAAGTAGGTGGAGTGAAAACCATTAAACGAGAAGGTTTGATTGTGTATAGGAAACCGCTAAGTTTTCACTCGGATCTCAAGAATCCATTGTGCTCCCCGGGAAAATCAGAGGATGAGGCGATGGGAGGATTGGAGAGGTAGAGGGTTGGGTTGGTAATTGATTTATTGGGGTAGGGAACCACCACTAAACCATTTGGTAAATTTCAGGACGTGGCTCAATGGGAGATTAGAGATGTCGCCCAGTTCGTCGAAGAAGTATTCTCCGAGGGTTTTTTCCGAGTGTGGGCCAAGCTAGGACACTCACAGAGGAAGTGGAACGATCCTTCCTCTGCCTCTTCATCTTGGCATCCTCTACATAAGTCGGATGTGCTAATGCTCATTCTCATCATGTGGGTACCCAACGAGTTGTGGCCCGTGAGAATGCCAATCAACAGAGAGAGTCGAGGTCTGCTTAGCTGGAGTAGAAATTCTGTTTTTTTTTCTGGGAAATATCTGGCCAAAGGCTTCTGGAGACTCGGCATGTTTCTAAAGATGACCACCTGTCATTAGCGGTTTTTAGAAAATTGTGTTTGATTTTGTTTTTTTCTTGCTCTATAGTGGCTTTAGAACTGAGGTGTTCATTTCGCTGGATTCGAGTGCTGACCCGATTTTAGCCAGCTTATCCGCCATTTCATTACCAATTATGTCACGATGTCCTGGAACCCAGGTTAAACTAACTGTGTTTGTTTCGCTGAGCAGTCTTAGGCTACTGCGACAGCTGTCTACTAGTCTGGATTTTGTAATAATGGATGAGGTAGCTTTATTGGCCGCCTGACTGTCTATGAAGAAGCCAATATTTTTGTTGATCAAGTTTTGCGTAGCTAGGCGCTTCGCACACTGCGAGTACCTCTGCTTGAAAGACACTGCAGAAGTCGGGAAGCTTTATTGATCTATTCATGGTAGGGTGGTCTGAGAAGATACCTGGGGGCCTACCATGTAACTCGATTCTACAATAAAAACGTTCGAATGCCCTCTATAATATAATAACTTTCGAATGATTCGAAAGTAGAATCGAGTTACATAGTAGGGCCCCTGACCTTACCCCTTCGTCTGTTTTGGAACAATCTGTGAAGACGGAAATGTGATTTCCTTTTATAACCCTGTTTTCCTCCCAGTTATCTCTTGTCTTGATTGATTGATTGATTGAAGTCAATATGCGGGGGGTATAGTCTGTTTGAATGTCTCACAGTTGGCGAAAGGTTTCTATTTTCCACTGAGTTTTTGGCTTTCATCGTGTAGCGAGCAACTCTGATTTTTTTGTTTTTTTTTTCAGTATATGCTCGCCGAATGTGTTCGCCGTCTGTGGGATAAGTTAAACAAGCATGTTCAGCGAACATGCTCGTCATTTGTGGCTAGCCCTCGAATTTTAAGATCATTTTTGATGAAATTTCTTATCATTTTGACGCATTGACACGAGGACCCAATGACATGACATTATTGATGGCCGGTAGCCTTAAGTTCTTGTGTTCTTGTATTTCTGCTAAATTCGGTGCAAACTTTGTGGTGTGAAGACAATTCCCCCCAAAAAAGGTCTATCGTCGTAAAAGATTGCAAAAATGAGTGCGTATCGTTATATTCAAGAACTTTACCGCAAAAAGCAGTGCGATTTTATGCGCTACTTCCTCCATACTCGGGTTTGGCAGAACCGTCAATTCACAAAGTTGCACCGGTCCAAGATGCCAACTCACCCCAACAAGGCTCTTCGTTTGGGATATAAGAACAAACAAGGGTACGACATTTACAGAATTCGTATCCGCCGTGGAGGTCGCAAACGTCCAGTGTCAAAAGATTGCAAAAGATCAAAAAAAGAATGCACCTACGGTAAACTAAAGATCCATGGTGTGAACGGATTGAAGCCTTTCCCCATTACTTGCAATGTATTGCTGAGGAACGTGTTGGTCGCAAAATTGGAGGATTGAGAGTACTCAACACCAACTGGATTGCTCAGGATGCTTCCTACAAATAATTCGAAGTCATCATGATCGATACTCATCACAAGGCTCGTGACTACAAAATTAACTAGATCTTCAAGCACGAGCACAAGAACCGTGAATTGAGTGGTCTCACATCGGCTGGCAAAAGCTCCCGTGGCATTGGAAAGGGTTTTAGGTACTTACAGAAGATTGGAGGATTCCGTCACGCTGCCTGGAAGCGCAAGAATCGTCTATACTTGGACAGGATGCTTTAGCTACTGTGTTTTTTCTTATACTTTTACCTCATATTGTGGTAGTAATAAAAAATCCAATGATCGACGAGAAATGTATAAATCGGAATTTTTCTCAACCCTGTGGGCTACAAAAGCAATATTCCCAGCTTTTCTTTACATAGCTATCTTGTTCCAAAAGCTCAAATTAGTGGATGAGTTTCATCCTTGAGAAGATGCTTCACAACAAACCATAAATGCTTCAACTTTGCGAACTGTGACCACGAAATTTTCATCATGTTTGCAAAAAGTTTAAATACATTGTTCAAGCTTATTTCGCAATATTGTATGAAGTGTCATCTGGAGATCTGTTTTTGAAAACCGTTCACTAGTTATTTTTAAGTTGCAGCCACAGCCTGCTGTTTTCTAAGATAATACTGTTTTTTGTGGCTTTGCTGTTTTTGTGACTCAGGCACACAGCTTAAAATTTTCTGGTCAGTCAGTCACACGGGGTAAAAGAACGGCTACGTACTGAGCGGCAAAGCGGAAAATAAGAACAAAATTGAAAGCTGAGTGGCTGAGCGAAAGATTTACTTATGAAGGAAAATATACTCAGAAAAATGGTAGATAGCTTGGAAAAGCTAAATTCTATCGCTAAGCTGTCCTGGAGTTATCAAAAAAAAAGTTGATAAGAAAAAGACACCTTTAGCGCTCTATAAATAAAAATTATTTTTTTGTACTTATGACAAAATTCACTGATTGTGGTTTGAAAAATAGAATTGGCTTGGCATTTTGCAAACATCAAAAAATAATTTCAAAACTAAGCTACAAATTCTATTTGCTAAAAGACTTATAGTCCGGTCAATATAGACATTTGAAGTTACATAAATTCGCACCAAGCTGAAAGTTGGTGAGATCGTTTAAAATATGATTCCAAATAAAACTTGAAAGTTCCCCAACTTTCCCCTGCATGGAAAAAATTTTATTTGAGGTCAAAGGTCAAAAATGTGATTTTTTTTCCGATTTTTTGCGATTTTCAGCAAAACGGCAAGTTTTATCATAAAAATATATCAGACGCAATTGTAGATTATAGATTTATCTATAACAAATGTTAAGCTACTTTTTTTCTTACGAGTCACTGTTTAGCAGATATAACTATTCAAAAATTTAGAAAAGTTGTGATCGTTTTAATAATAATGCATGAGTACGACATCAGCATTACAGGAGGGGTAAAGTAGCAGTTTTTAAAATGTTTGAAAAGCAAGATCTACTTCAATGTGCTGAAGTATTTAAAAACAATAATTCAACTCGACAAGAAGTTCTCACCAACGGCATTCGCTTTCTTCTTTCTATGTACGGAGCTCCTAAAAAAACTACCTGCTTATGAATGTTTCGTTAAAAACCAATTTCAGATGCTGCTCATCAACATCTTCTTCGCGTATATTATCAAGTTCAAGTGTGGCTTGACCCTACAGACTGGGGTTGGAAACTAATCAACAACACTCTAGAACCAATTCAAACTGCACTTCCACCTGCGCCGGAAAAACTGCTGAACACAATTTTTTGTAACTGCAAAAAGGGATGCAGTGCTAAATGTGGTTGCAAAAAAGTTGGACTGTTTTGTTCTATGGCATGTACCAATTGTCAAAGCCGGTCATGCTCTAATGTTGAATCACGTTATTGACGCAATTTACTTGCATCCAGCATGAAGATGAAGAAGAAGAAGAAGAACAAGAAAAAGATTTTAATGGCTATGAATTAGAAGAATAAACTTCACTACTTTGTTTTAATTTACTTCCTATTTTTCTTTTGCAGTCTTTGACAATTTTTGATATTTTGTTTTTTATTAAATAGGATAGTAACGGACAGATAGAATAGAATACTTGGGAAACCAAGTTAAAAAAACGCGCTATACTTTACCTCATAGGTGGCGTGAAAACGTGCGCTTATTATAACGATTATAACTTTTCTAAATTTTTGAATCGTTATATCTCCGAAACAATTGCGTCTGACATATTTTTATGATAAAACTTACCGTTTGGCCGAAACTTGCAAAAAATGGGGAAAAAATCATATTTTTGAACTTTGACCTCGAATAAAATTTTTTCCATGCAGGGGAAAGTTGGGGAACTTTCAAGTTTTATTTGGAATCATATTTTAAACGATCTCACCAACTTTCAGCTTGGTGCGAATTTATGTAGCTTCACTATCAATTTTTGGTTTAATTTGACCGGATTATTAGTAAAATTTCTTATTTTCTAAAATGCGTTTTCACAAATCGAAATAGACAAACACCATGCACCTCGGTTAAGCTAACCAAGAAGCTCGTATGTATTCTTAGCGGAAAATTCGTAGTTTACACACGTCATCAAGGATATCATCAATGGCAATAATCACCCTCGTTTGATTGAACCTCGTGTTTTCACCTCAACACAGAAAAAAAAACTTCAGATGGTTCGAGACAGTAAAAAATAGTAAACTCCTCTTGTGGGAAAGAGTAGAATTCTTTTACCGGAAACCCGTTGAAATTTCTCGCCCGGTTAACTTCAAAGTCCCGTCCCAAACTATGCATCTGACTTAGTGTCAGATACTTCTTGACATGTGCTTGTGCATGTATCTGCATCAATATCTCCGTAGTCTGTAGTACCCTATACACTATACCTGAGAGAGAAAAATTGTTGGAAAATATAAGGGAAAAAAAACGACCAAAAAAAAAGAAAACGCGTGCAAAACGCTGTACGTGAGTGAAATTCCATACAGTTCCATGTTTCCCTTTTCTTTTTCCTCGACGAAACGATGATCGATTCCTTGCGGTTGAATTCAGCGCGTATTGTGTTATTTTTTTCCATTCTGTTCATTTTTACGAGAAAAATGTTTCTATTGTCAGACGTGATGACTCAAATCGTATCCTTCCCATATATGTACCTCTACGTACATTTATTCGCATTTTTCCTGACAGCGTTTTTGAACTTTCTGACTGTAATAACGTGGGGAGTGAGTTTTGTGTTTTTTTGTTTTTTTTTGTGGTGGAGATGTTACATCTTTCTGCTGCTACCGCAATGTGGTAGAGATACTTTGTGTAACTTGAAATTACTTCGATTTTCTTGGTCGGAATTGAGATGGTTTGGAAGCATTTTGCGTTTCGTAGTCTGGTCTAATAGTGCTCCAAGGGGTACTGCTATGCCAGAGAATGTGGAAGAAAATTACATTTATGATGATGGATGGCTGGTGATTTATTGTGTCTGATTTCGTTATTGTTGTTTGTTCTTATTGACTTTTATTTCGATGAAATTTTGAGGAGTGAAACTACAGAAAGTATTATTGTCAGGTGTAAAAGCAAAGGATCAAGTTCAGTTGCATTATTTTTGGTGTGGTTCTTTCAAGGGTAGCATTTTTATGGAAGTTGTGTAAGTGGCCAATGGCGTATTTCGATCTGTATTCTTGATTATGATGGAAGATAATTTTCATCATCTACAAAAACTGAGTGCAAACGTAACAGCCAGAGAGAAATACAGAATTTTAAGAGACTGAATTGTTACCATAAAAAAACAAAAATCGATTCCGTTCAGGAATCAGGATCAAGAATCTGGATAACCCAGAGCTTGTTTAAACTGCTTGAGCCATTTGAGAACATTTGATTTTTAGAATTAGAACCGTGAAGTTGGAAATGAAATCGTGAACAACCTAACTGCATAGTAGGCGAATCCAACTCCACATTCTGAAAAACTTAAAAGCACAGTCAAGGTCCGATTTACGTTAAATCAGGGGCCCAAATTTGTAGCTCTACTCTACTTTCGAACCATTTGATTCAGTTTTTAGATGTCAATAAGAATAAGCAGAATTGAATTTGAATTCTTCCAGTTGCCTTCGACAAAAACTTCCGACATTCGGTCAGGTCAGCCATATAAACTAACACGTTTTTAAGAGTTAAGGAGCATTCGAACTGTTTTATTGTAGAATCGAGTTACACAGAACTTTTATTCCACCTACTTAGTTGCGGTTCCAGAGCTGGACAAGAAATCTTTTTTTCTTATCCAATTTTAAGAATGGCCGACTATTCCAAAATGCAGAAAAAAAATGATTTCTCGCCCAGCGCTCTGGAACCCCGGCAACTAGGTTAGTCCCTCCACTCCCTACTGCAATTGAAGAAATTAAGTAGAGAAATGCCCAAGCGACGTAAGAGAAATCATCTGAGAGAAAAACAAAGTGGTTGCCAAATTCTTTCTTGGGATGAGTTTTGAATGCGCTACTCAATTTATATTCCTTGATTCTTTTGTAAAAGTGTTACCTTACCAGCCAACAGTACAGATTAAGACTGAGTTAAACTGAAAGCTCGAAGACAGAGTCAGGAAGAAATACACAGATTCTTCTGAAGCTTACAAGCAAACGATTTGCATATTGCGCCACAACTAGAATTTCACAGAACACTAAACATTGCAGTGCTGAACTGCTTCTTACAGTTGGAGAGACGTGCGAGGAATCCAATCAATATCCATGCAATTTCCACAGACAGATGCAAGAAATGTCCAAGCTTTTGTAATTTCTAGTAATGAGCTGATGAAGTTGAATGTCAAATCAAACCACAGCCCCACCAGTTACTCAAAACAATAGTTTGCAATTATATGTTCAATTTAATTTACGCGCGTGAATAAAAACTACATTCTACACGTGTAAATTGTTTTCTGATACACGTGCACACGTGCTGAGAATATACGTTTGATTAAACACACGCTTTTAACCAAGAGCTCCAATATGAACATCTTCGTAATTAATTCATAATTAATAGGTATTTGTATACCTAAGCTTCGAATGTTCTATCTAACAACGAAACCCTACAAATGTTGTACTTTTTATTCCTATTTAATCTACAAACTTTTTATTTTACTGATTTATAGATTTGTAGAAAGAGAAGAGGTTACATTGCAAAACAATTGCTATTGTTTTCCGACTGCGGAGAATCAGGTCATCACAAAACGTTGAAGACTTTTACTGATGTTTTGTAATGATGCATGCATCGTTCTTCGAGACCCTAGGTCGTAAGATGAATGCCTAGCCTATTACACCAAGAAATCCATAGTTTTCTGTGGATAGCGAAAGCTGAATACATGATGAAATATATTCTATGTTACTCCAGGGAAATGAAGCACTCTAATGGTCAAAGAATTTTTGGAATCGGTCCAGTATTTTCCGGGTGCGAGGTTGTGTTCCCGTTTCCGTTCCCGATGGAATATGGAAAGGAAATATAACCTATCTATATCATTTCTCAGGTTCTAAGCCATTTTTGTTCCTAATTTTATTCAAATCGGCTCAGTAGGTTTGGAGCCTCTTCAATACCATAGTTCTCATGGGAATAAAGAAATGAATAGCACTAAAGGTGAAAGAATTTTGAAATCGGCAAACAGTTTATAATTTCCGTGTATGTTCCCGTGTAAGGATATAAGCAACAGACAGCGGGAAGCAACTTTGTTTTTCACTATGTAATGATAAATAGGAGTAGATGCTAAGAATTTTTTTTTATAAACGCCCATAAAATGTGTACTTCAGCTTATCAGGTGAATATAGGGTGATATTCCAGTCCAATATCCATTTTCATATCGACAGAACGTATTCAAAAGTTAACTCCGCTTATTGATTCACCATCCCTAGTTTGCCGATAATACCCTTTTAGCTTTATTTTCCTATAATAATCCTTGAAAGTAAACTAAATAAACAAATAAAATAAATAAATAGGGTGACGTAACAGAATGGGAGCCTCGGGCTTAGCGTATTTCTCACAACCATACCTTGCAAGGGATGGAGGGGACCTGCAATTTTTTGCCAATTGCGAATGCGCTTTTCATGATAGTGAAATGACTATCTGAGGACTTGCCAATTCCTTGCGAAAAGGGATACCCGTGTAACAACATTTTTGGTTTTATGTTGGGATTCGAACCTCGTACGTCGTGCCTCAAACGTAACAGGCAGACATGCGAATCATTACGCCAAGGGTTTCAAAGTGTAGCAAGTATCAACCATTTATCCAGCTCTAAATGAATCAAATCTTCAAGGCAGAGGGCTTTAAACATAATTTTTGGATCATTCTTTGAGCTTTTGTTTCAAACCTGGAAGAAGGTATAAGAAAAAGAATCTAATATCACAAAAATTCGGAATTGTTGTGTGCTACTAAGCAAAAGTAGAATCCATAACTTGCTTTTGTTAATTGCGCTCACTAATTTGTTGGGTGTTTCGTTCTTTTCTTCTTTTAATGAATTTTGACACAGATTGACCTTCATTTAGGAACAATTTTTTTCACATGAGTAAATTCGTTAAGGGAAACAGTACACATTTTAAAAGTAAGGTTTAAGTGTTTAAGTGGTTACCTATGCAGTGCTAGTTTTACGCATTGCTTTACCATAAAGTCCAAAATGTATATAAAAAAAAAAATCAAACAAGGCAATTTTATCCCAGAGAACACACCACAATATTCGCGAATGAAATGAAACTTAAAAAATTGTCTTGTTGAGGATTGCGATTCCAATCGGCTCGAACTGTAACACCAGTTTATAGAGAAATTGAGATATACAGACGATTCAATTGAATGTTGCTTTCCATTTACAAACCTGTTTTTTTTTTTGGATTACAGAGGCAGCGCTTTCAAAGCGCTAAACCAAATGAAATAATAAGTCTTGGTTTATGACAATCGGAAATGGACGTTATAAGTGGCCTTCGTAAGTTAAAAAATGGTAGTGCTGAGAATTCCACACATATAACGTGACAGCGTCTCACTAACAAGTGAAATTAATGAGGGACCTCAACCAACTTCAGATTCTTTTTGGTTCTACTCCAGAGGCGGCACTAACCACTTACCCATTGGTTATCAAGCAATACGTGCCTGAGCCAGAAGTCACTTAACATACAAAAGTGAGCAAATTCAGTCACGTATTGCTCAATAGCTGATGCGGTAACTCAGCCCAATATTCTCTCAAGATTAAAGAGTCACACTTTGCCTTCGTTTTTCAATGAGCAAAGTCTGTAGGCTTGTGAGATAGAACTGCTCGACAGACGATGCGATACAAGTGACATATCATGCATTGGGGTTGCCATAAGCAAAGATTCTTTCTTTTCGAACCCGTTTGGCAGTTGCTTTCCGATTTCCTCTCCAAAAAAGCCTGTAAAATCATTTCATTACCCACAATACGAATGCGTTAAGCTTTATTTATCCCAAACAAATAAAGAATGAAATACTTAACCCAGATTCAAATATGAAAATCACCCTCACCGTCTTGAACTACATGAATACCTTCTTCTTCATTTTTGTTGCACAAATGGTGTCGGAGGAACTGTGCCACCATCATCATGTTGAACAACAATTATCAGCGGTCTGCGCCTAGTACGAAGTACTAAAAGCATGCTCCTCTATTTGCTTACCAACTATCAAAACCATATCCTCCACAAAATATTCTCATTTTATATTTCTGTTCCACTTTTGCCCCAGTTGCTATCGCAAAAGGATAACAAAAGCAAAGCGCAAAAAAAAGACAAAATAAACATAAAAACCTAAACTTCATTGCAGGTTGCACGTAATCCCATCCGCAAACAAGGACAAATTCGAAAGAAAAACCCGTTCCTGGCGCAAAGCTCCATCAAATTGTTTTCAACATAAAAACAATAAGAACTACACTCATGTCCCATCGTTTTGTTGTTCTTTGTTCTTCCAACCGTGTTACATTTCCGACATTTTGAATGGATAAAAAAAGAATACCTACATAAAAAAAACAGAAGGATCCTAATCCTGTCACCTCACACCAAAGCACACTTGTGTACCCGTCCAACCACCTCCCCCACCCCTACAACTCACCATGCCTCGACCATAAAAGCGTCAAATGTCGTCCTCGATAAAATGTTTGTTTCATTGAATGGGAGTTTGATTTGCCGGAGTAGCAAAGGCAAGCACACACACCAACCAAATCGAGCTGAGCCCGCAATTAGGGGAGGAACTGCTACACGCCACACTACACGAATTCGATTGTCCTTTATCAGTGTAATAAAGCGCAAACATTGAATGCTTTCCTTTTATATTTAACTTTTCTATTTTATTTGTTATCGGAAGGAGCAATGAAATACACAAAAAAAAAAAAAAACTAAAAGAGAAAAACTAAAACCGAATAACGATGTCGTGAGTTGGGTTACTTTGTGTTTGAAGAGGCAAGCGCAAAAAAGGGGTAGAGGATTGGATACCTGATTTGTAAACCCATAGCACAGATAGGACAAATCAAAACTTCTGGCATCAATAAATTGTTGGTTTTATGGCAAAAGCCAAACAAATAAAAAACAAAAAACAACGAAAACTTTTTGACTACTTACCGAAACCGCACTTAGCCGGGAAGTAACACTTTGCAGATCCGAAATTGATCCGGCATAGTCACCGCTCTCTCGGTCGTGTGATCTGGAATTGATATTGAAATTGGAATTTTATTAGAAGGGGAAAGGTTCTTTGTTAGAGAGGGGTTGTAATGTGTAGATGGGATGGATATTTTTGCTGTTCCTTTTTTTTTTTAACTTTATCGATGCGGGAACACCTATACGTTCAATGTCCTGCTTATCTATGTAGAAACAAAGAGGCGAATTTGAAAACTTTTTTCATCAACTCCAACGAGGGGCCCAGGTGGCGTGGTTAAAATTTTTGATACGGTAATGACAGCGGCTATGAAGTGGCCACAAGGAAAGTGATTCTTTTGTTTTTAGTTTCAATGAAACGGGGGGAATAGTCAATTTTACAGGCTTTTAGGCTCTAAAGTATTTTTTTTGTACACTTGCCACCTGAGCTTGATTTGGCAAAAAAAGCTGATAGGCGGTCAAAACTAGGAAGGAAAGGCGGAAGTTTAAAAAAAGAAATTAAAAAAAGCAATTCACAAGGATGAAAATGGACACATTCCATTGCAAAAAGACACAAGCGAAGACAATTTGACGAAATGGGGATGGAAAGTAGAAATGGACAAGAAACCGTTTCAATGAAATGGGCAGCAGGTGAAAAGAACGTCGTATAGAATTGGACAAGAAATTGGTGGTGAATTAGGTATGCTTTAAGGTTCGTACTTCGGATTATTTGAGCCAAGGACACAATTTTTTAGCTAGAGGACCTAAAGTATACACCAGATTCATTGTTAAGCACACAATTTTTACAGCAAGTACTATTGAAGTGGGTATAGGAAAGATCAAGAGTCTATGAGTAGCATAAGAAAAGTTTTTCATAAAGGAAGTGTTGCTTTGCAGCAGAGCAGAAGCATCTATACAGTCCCATAGATATACTTGTGCCAAAATGAAAGCAAGACTCATCATCGCGTACGACTCGAACTCATCCGATGACGACAGACAGGAATTAGCACAGCAGTCGATATTCCTAAGAAAGTCACCACCAAACTTTGAGGAGGAATTATATTGAAATCGACATTTCACTTTCCCTGTTTCAGAAAGTTGAGCGAGAATCTGGATTCTGGATTGTCTTGTGAAAGAGACATTCTTTATTGAATTTCATCTTCAGGTCTTACACAGAGGTAATCTGTCACCCTGTCAGAGCGAAAAGTTAAGAGGAGTTAGCCCAGGGTTGTTTACTTACACCTGTACGCATTAAATTTTCTTTTTTGATGATTCGTGTACGCAGCTTTGCCGAACCAAACGGTCATATTAAAATGGGATGTACTATAAGTGCCCAAAGTACGTCAGCGACTTATACTCAATCTTCGCGCAATTGGGGACACAGAAACTGAAATCATGTGGCTAAAGATTAATTAGGCAAAATCAAAAAGAATCAGGGGTTGAGTTACCACATCAGTGATCCAATGAGTGAGTGGCATTTTTTTTTCTTAATGCGTGATAAATTACACAATGTTATTGGGCTGCTCATAGCCCATCTATCGAATCGAGTTCCAGTCGATTACTATTGGAAGAATATCAAATTATGGTACTAGATTGTTAAATATCGTAAGCGGGAATGCCAAACTCGCATATAATTCAGTCACGTATTGCTCGATAACGTGTGCGGAAATTCAGTCCCAGATTTGGAGCTGCATAATGAATTCAAGAACACATTTCTGAACAGCCCATATAGAGAAGGAAAAATGTACAATACCCTGGGAATGGAATCGCTCTGTTTGCAGTTGTTAAATCGAGAAATCAAATGCTTTTGCACGTCCGTTTGTCCAAAAAAAGTGAAGAAACAATTCTACCAGCTAATGCTACGACTTTTCTTTAGAAGAAGTCGTTATGAATGATGGCAGTAGAAAGAAAGATAAAAGCTTCATTTACAGGAGGTGTTATCGTATCTTTTAACGAATTGTCAAGTCCGACCAGGGCAAAAGCATTCCAATAATGAGCATCGCGGGCAGGAATCCGCTTATCACAAAGCCAAAAAGCAACATTAGGAAGCAGTAATTTTTGAATAAGAAACCAAATAAATTGCGAGTGAGGCGATGGAATGGCTCACTTTGAGAGACAGGGGGATACCCTAGAGGAAGGTACATTCCCTAAAAAAGTCAAAAACGAATCAACACGCCTTAGAAGGGGCGATGTAACGACTCACGTTGACCTGACACTCTAGACTCTAGACATAAGAACATTGCATTAAACAATGAAAATGGATAGTAAAATGGATCGCTGGAATCTGCTCACGATGCGTCCAAGAGTAGTTGTGGCCATATTGTCTTTGAAAAGTATTAAACGGACTAAGCAGGTCCGATGAACAAAGTGAATAAGTAACTTGACTTTGACAAAAAAAGACTGAGCAAATAAATGGTGCCCGTGTCGTAGTGGTGAGCATGTCTGCCTGTTACGTCGGAGGTTTTTGGTAGGTAAATCCATTCAAATGAACAGAGCTTTCTCCAACCGGCAGAAAATTGTAGGTCCCTTCCATTCCCTCATTAGGCATGGCTGTGATAAATGCGATAAGACCCAGAGCTTCTTGTAAATAAATGAATAAAAATAAGCAAACAAGCTCGCTCTCGCTTGGTACTGATAACTCTGTGCTAAACTGTGTTAATTTTGAAACACACAGTGCGTGGGGAAGTATCCATTTTAAAAATTGGAGCTGAGTGTCCCTCTTTGAGGTCCATTGTCTCAATGGTGAAGCAATGACACAGAACACCGGAAAATCAGACAAAATCTTACAAAAGATAGCCAAAGCTTCAAGAGAGTCCAAGACTTTCTCTACGTAGGATCGACTACGAACTTCGGAAAACAACATCAGCTTGAAGATCAAACGAACAATAGTTCTTGACAAGTGCTTTTAACTTTGAAGGCAATTGAGAAGCAAAACCGTTTCTTGTGTTACCAGGTTAGCACTTTATAAGTCCATGGTCATGCAGGACGTGGTATAATGCGAAGAAGCCTGTAACCTTTTTAGAGTGTATGGGGAAGCTCTTCGCCGTCTCGAAAGACAAGTATATTCCAAATGATCTTTAGTCCACTTTTTGACACCATAGAATGATGTTTTTGGAAGACATACAGGTGGGAAATCGCGGAAGAGGAGAGCCCAACTTTAGTGGCGCAAAGGGATAACGACTGCAAAACTGATAAGAGCACCCAAGACATCAGAATTATTGGGAAAAGCTCTTGATACACCCAGTCCTGAAACGTTCACTTAGGCAAGTAAGTCAGGCACATCAAAACCTTGTACAGGAGCCAAAATTGAGAACAACCTAACCACAGTTTAGCAACAGTTTGACATCATTTAGGGACAAGAGAATGGAAGCGTATTTCAGAAAAATCAAACAAAAGCTGACCATACAGACTCAATTAAATTAGTGTTTCGTATGAACATAAATTTTTAGCATCACTACACAATAAAGCAAATTTCCAATACACATTGCTATTTCGTATTCGAGAGAAACCTTTGTGACTAAAGCTAGTCCTAAACGACGAACATGCTCGCCGAGCATGCTCGTTTGCATTATCCCATAGACGACGAA
Source organism: Melanostoma scalare (assembly GCA_949752695.1). Taxonomy (NCBI): domain Eukaryota; kingdom Metazoa; phylum Arthropoda; class Insecta; order Diptera; family Syrphidae; genus Melanostoma; species Melanostoma scalare. The sequence continues at coordinate 206,954,497 of OX456985.1, read as the reverse complement.
CGCATTTGCCGAGCATTCATTTCATGTTGATTCCCCACAGCGTAAACGTGTGTATTCTTCTATTAAATTGTGGCTGTCTGTTGCCTTTTTACTTTATCCACGATATGCACCCGACGACGTCCACAGCAGAAATGAGGTTTGCTTCATAGTAAAAAACCGGTTTGCTCCCGAGCATGGCCCTACATGGCAAACAACGAAGCCAACGAACATAACAAAATCGAAAATTTTCGCCAACAGCGAGCGGCTCGCCAACTGCTCGCCAACCAACCCCTAGACGATGAAAATACGGCGAGCACGAGCATGCTCGGCGAGCATGTTCGTCGTTTAGGACTAGCTTAACAGACGATCCGGCTCGACGGGATTTCGAAAGCACATTGCAAGGAAATCGTGGAAAGGGAAAACCTCGTCTTAGGTGGCGCAATCAAGAGGAAGAAGGCCTCAACCGACTTAGAGTGCAAAACTGGAGAGAGTTCAACGAAAATCGCAATTGTTGGCGTAAGATGTTGGTTGAGGCTTAAGCTAGTCCTAAACGACGAACATGCTCGCCGAGCATGCTCGTGCTCGCCGTATTTTCATCGTCTAGGGGTTGGTTGGCGAGCAGTTGGCGAGCCGCTCGCTGTTGGCGAAAATTTTCGATTTTGTCATGTTCGTTGGCTTCGTTGTTTGCCATGTAGGGCAATGCTCGCGAGCAAACCGGTTTTTTACTATGAAGCAAACCTCATTTCTGCTGTGGACGTCGTCGTGTGCATATCGCGGATAAAGTAAAAAGGCAACAGACAGCCACAATTTAATAGAAGAATACACACGTTTACGCTGTGGGTAATCAACATGAAATGAATGCTCGGCAAATGTGTTCGTCGTCTAGGGGATAATGCAAACGAGCATGCTCAGCGAGCATGTTCGTCGTTTAGGACTAGCTTTAGGTTCACCCCAAACGGCAATGCTCACCTAAGTAAGTATACTGGAAAAAGAATGCTGACGAGGAAAATAGCTTCAATAGCTTGCCGTTTTTCAGCTATTCTAATTACAATTTTTACAATTAAAAGCTGTTTACTTAACGTCCAACTATAACAGTCGGAAATAAAGGCATGACACCGAATGCAGACTTCTATTTTCCATCACTGTCAATTTTCCGTTTCTCGATGCCCTTCGCGCCGAAGTACGTGAAGTACAATCACTATCGCCTTTTTAGGGCTTGAAACTAAAGTGAATACAATTAGCATATGCATAGAAACATGTAGGCTCATACTAATAAGACGTTGAAAAATCACAAAAGCTTCCGAATGCATGCGTCTGCTATAGTTGAGACCTATGTCAGTTCTCCGACTGCAAAAAAATCAATCCTCAAAAGCACGTTGAACTTTTGAATTGATTTCCTAATTTTTTTTTTCAAGTATGAAGATTTCCTTCACAAATCAATAAAACTTTGTCCACTGTTCATTTCTTAAGATTATATTTTCTGAAACCCTCCCACAACCGATGGGGTGATTCAATAACAATTTCCAGCGACATTGCCAACTCGACCCAGTTTTTAAGAAATAAAACTTCCTTAACACAAGTACACCATCAGTTCAGAGGGTTTAAATCCAAAAGCCGCAACCAATTACTGTCAAACTTGTACTTACCAATTGACCCCAACTACCACACAATTTTTATTTCATTACAACCGACAACAATAAAGAAAATCCACCCTCACACTCGGTGGCTGTGCAGTTTATTCGTACTTAGATTGGTGAAAGGGTAATACGACTCCATTGTATAGCATTTCCTTAATAAGGGTCAGAGAAAGCTCAATCAAAGGATATCCTTAAGAAATTCATCTTCTCATTGTTGTTTTCATCCCGTTTATTTTGTTAAAGCAGACATAAAAAAAACTGCCACACAAAACACCCAACCGACACCCCACAGGTCCTTAAAAATTCTTTATAGGTGGAATTTCTCGAAGGATTACTTATTGCGAAGGTTATTGAAAGCATTTTCACCACCAAAGGGTAATCTTACAAACTACTTGAGGAATGGAGCCGAAATGATAACAATAACACCAAAAAAAGGGCAACAAATATCCTTTCATTCCTTTCGGTGATTCGTAAATATCCTTTCATTCCTTTCGGTGATTCGTTGATATATAGTATGCGAACCAAATAAAAAAAAATCGAAATAAACTGAGGAAAGAAAGAAACTCATTGGAAGCTGTAGCAAGGAAGGTTACTTTTTACTTACCTGGCATGCGTTAGGGGTATTATTGTTGGCGGATTAGGTGGCTGTTGTGGAACGATAAGACCACGTCTGGGTGGACCTCTTTGTGGTAAGGATATATCGCCGGCTGATCTTAATGAAATAACTCCAGTGCTTTCACGATTTGATGTGAACCGGACACGTCCACCCTGCAAATGAGAAAAAAAGAAACACAAATAAGTTTAGAGAAAAATTAAATCAGCAGTGGTTACAAAAAAAAAAAGGAAAGAAAAACAATAAAAGTTCAACCGAACGAAATGGAAATGCACAGGACGATTACGTATTTTCCAACCGCAGATAATATTCAGTCTCATGATTACGTAAAAGCATTTTTCAATTTGAATTAAGGCGATTCAAATGAGCTTAAGGGTGTAAGAACGAAGCGTTATATGAATATGGCTAACTATACAGGAAAAGTGGTTTAGCACCGGACTTCGTTTGCATTAGCTTGAGAATAAACTTTAAGTGTAATTAAAAAAATAATCAAATGAGAATATATTCGTTTGAGGTGCCCGTGTCGTTATATTTAGTTCGCACGTCAACTGTTTGCATGGAGATCAGAAACATCCCAGGTTTTTTCACGGGTATCGCGAGGATAATCTGTGCGAAAACACGGCAAAAAAAAAGAGTCGGCGAAGTTCTAGGTCCCTGTAATGCGTTTATAGACCCCTAGGCTCCCTAGGTTTGTTATGCCACCTTTTTTAAAGGATTATTCATTATCTGCTGCTCACATACAAAGCCATGTTGTGATGGTTACCAGGTTTTCCTTTTTCGCCACTTTTCTTACAAAACCATGTTGATTTTAAAATGAAGATCATTTTGAGCTTCTGACCAAGACTATTTCAAATAAAATTCAACTGTTTAAGAGATTTTTTAAATCATAAACTTAATTCCAAGGGAAGGACTATAGTGGGAAGCAGTTAAGTACGAGAAAAGTGATCCTTGCGATATCACGATGCTCGTAACGCCGCAAAAGGACGATTGATGTGTGTTGGAAGATAATAAAAAATTTGCAAATTTGTCCGTTTCGTCTGATTGTTTTAGAACCCTACCTTTGTGCAGCTTAAGAGAATGTCCAGCAACATTGTGCTCAAACAACAAAAAATGAGAAACTGCCCTGAAATTTCACATATCTATCTAGCTAGACGAATTAGGTGTGCCGGCAGATGTTCCTAAAATATTTAATTTTGAAGATCTTCCGACTATGTAATTATGTAAAATGCTTTGAGACTTCTCAGCAGGCATATGCGAAAGAAAGTCTAGAGAGAAAATCTTTGAAAGGAAACCAGGGACTAGTGGTAGTATATTTGGAGGGACCTCCTCATGTTTGAAAGAAACAGAAACTCTGCGACCTGAAAGATTACTTCCAGGACCCCGGAAGCTACAATACAAGCGCTATTACGTTCCATTGAATACGAGGTATGTTCAGAAAACTACGAATTTTTTTCGCGGGTTTGGAGAGTTTTATAATCAAATTAGTTTTTGTTATTATGTTGATAAACATGCCCCAGAAGTATGATTAAATTTTTAGTTGTGTTCATCTTCATTCCTTACTTTGCCTATAGCAGCCGTTATAAGGTGTGTTGTTATGAGCTCCGCGGTGTTCGTTTGTTGTGGATCTTGACGAGCTAGGACGTCTCCACTGTCTACTGAGATGTCATATCCGTACAGCGTAGACTCATGTTTCATCACCTGTTATAACACGTGCATTGTCGTTGACTCCATTAAGTGATTCCTGAGCAACCTTCGTTTGACGCTGTTTTTGTTAAATATCGCCGAATTTACAGAAACACGTCTAGGCTTAGCGTTTGCCACAGTCAAAGTAAGAAAAGAATACAGCTGAAAATTTTATCGATATGCTTATCAAGCTAAATGGCACAGAAAAACCGAAAAAAACTATTGGCCAATGACCAAAGATGTAGCGCACTCTTAGGAGGTTATAGCTGTTGATTATGAGACTGAAAGCTACAAATGAAAATGCAGGTGGAAATTCTGATTGCGTAACTTGTAGATAATTAGACTTTGGTTTCGTAAAATAATTTAACGGAGAATAGACTAATCGGATCGTGCAACACAAGAGAACCGACCTGGACCGCTGAAAATACAAACTTTGCAACCAATTTGTCGTTAAGTGCTTATGACGGCGCGCCTACACTACGCACACGGAGGAGCTTCATCGAATAAGGCAGACAAAATAGGAAAATCAAAACAATGTGTATTCTGTATTCTGTTAACTTTGACTTTACTTAGATTTTGACATTAGTAGAATAGATGTTATCAGTTTTCGGTAAATGATCCCACGAAAGGTAAATGTTCATCTAATCAAATCACAAGAAAACATTGCAACAAAGTGTGACTGCAAGTCGTATTCACATTTCGCACACCATTCGCATCAAAACGGTGATGCACCGATTTTGATTACTTTATTTTCTTCATGAGTTCCATATACTTGCCGGATGGATTAGGGAAAAGGACCTGTAACATAAAGCTACAAGTCTACAAGTCAAGAGGCACTTGAAGGGTTATGTCCATTACACTTCTAAGGGGACCATACAAGCTTGTAGCTTTGTGTTACATAAGTATTTTACACTTGTCATAATTCACTTGCATTACAAGTACTTGTAGTTTTGTTTTACAGGCCCCACAAATTGGTTGCGTGGAAAAATAAAGAGCGGCTTCACGTCTAGGCTAAACTGAACCGATTGAAATGAAATTTGATGAGATAGTCTTGACGTCTAGAAAGGCAACAAATTGTCAAATACCTACATGTGCGACGCAACGTGTGTCGTTAAAAAGAAAATTAGAAAGGCAGACTGTTTTCTCATCCCGTGTTCACAAAGTTCCTCACCGGACACGGGTATTTCAACACCCTTCTGCACAAGGTTTGAAAAAGAAGAACCCTTAGTGTCTATACGGAGATTACGGTGATTCGTCGTTTTTAACCTGTGAGTTACCTTCAAGATCGAACGATTATCACCGTTGGACTATTTTTGGTTGGATTATGGGAAGTCGCTTGTCTACGCAGATAGGCCTGAGACGATTGGCACCATAAAAGAGAATATTCGGCGCGTTATTGCTGCCATACGGCTGCAAACACGGCGAAAAGTGGTCTAAAATTGGTCCTCTCGACTAGAATTTAAAAAAACCGGATGCGGTGTCCACTTAAGAAAAAAATTTAATACACAAGGGCAAATTCTGCCTTTTTTTTCTTGAAAACCGAAAACTACACGTCTACGAAAACACTTTTTAGAATCAAGCTAAGAGCTATGACCCCCGCACAACTCATGACCATAGAGCTGCAACCAGCACTTACATTGGCGTAGGTACACATTAAATTCTTAGTATCCTGCAGAGTGATGACTTTACAGGTTGTTTCCAAGTAGAATTGATTTGCTTAAATAGAAACATTTAAGCCTCTCAAGAAAATCGAACAAGTTAGTTTTTTTTACTAGCCGCAAACGCATTTGTTTTTCTTCGCAATATCCCCAAGTTGTATAAATAACGTCAAGGCCACTTATATAGCTTTTGGGATTAGGAACACATTACTCTGTATGACATGACACCGAGTCTATTGGAGACAATCGTTTGTCAGAATTTATATACCCACTTACTTACTTTCGAGAGGAATTGGCAAGTCTTCCGATTTTAAATTTATTGATTTGAAAAGCGCTTTTTCGATTAGCCATTCGGAACCAGCAGAAAAGTGTAGGTACCCTATATTTTCTCACGGGGCATGGTTGTGAGAAACGCGCTAAGCCCTGGGGTTCCTCGCACCCTATTTATATGTATATTTTTAACCCACTAACTATTTACCAACATCATCTTATTTTGTTGGCCTGTCAAAGGGTCCTTTTCTTGATTAAAGAATAAATAAAAGCCGAAAAATAGGATGGTGCTATAAAGCTATGGAAAATTCGGGTCTAACGCATATCAAGGACCTTCAATTTTGGGCCTATTCTAAAAGGCTTCGTTAAAAAGCGCTATTCATATGGCAGTGTGTGATTACTCTGGAAGGACTTGAGAATTCCTATTGAAAGTTGATACCCGTAAATAACATTTTATCCTGATTTTTCTATAGGATTCGAGCTACGAACCTCCCGCGTAGCAGGCAGACATGCTTACCATTACGCCACAGCCATTGCAATAATTGCTTGGAAAAATAAAACAAACTACAATTGAATCAAATGCATTCATACTCATTAACATACCTCACCACGTCTAATATTTCCTCCCAGAACGATAATAGCAGATGCATCCTTAACGACATCCGGCCTAACTTTCTATAAATCCCTACAATGCAAAATCATGCAGAAATATTCTTCCGTAAGCTTGTTCGCCTCTTTTTTAGCAATAAATTGCAGATGCCGCATTAAACATGAATAAATAACATTCTCCCCTCTTAAAACTAAATGTCGGTTGCTCCGCATTTACACAAATGGAACATCAAAGTGCCAACGTTTTGGAGGACTTACCAAAGAATGACATCTTGAAGCCGGATATAAAGTGATAAAATGTGAAATGTTTCTCCTTTCCGGTTATATTTTTTCCGCACAGAATAAATCAGTATGCCGAAAAATCCTTTCAGACAGAGACGATATTCCCTGAACCGTCTTAACCCTCCCATACGACAAACAAATAAAAAAAAAAATACTTCAGTATCGCCCAAACGGACGTATAATCAATTCTGACAGTCAAATGTCTACTACTACGCCACCCACTGCGGCTTTGCAGGAATAGGTATGCATGAAAAAAAGAACAAGCCTTGATTTCCTTCCAGAAACTTATTCCTTAAGTATTGAAAGGCTATAAACTTCATATTCGAATTTATGGATAAAACCAACCAGGATTGCACAGGAAGGATAAGAAAAAAAAAAATTCATAATGCTTTTAGGAATCAACAAATAAAGCCGCACACTCGTCGACCTTTACCGAACTCACTTACTTTCAAAGTCGAGAAAAGACGTCGAAATGATTTCTGATTTTTATTTTTTTTTTGTTGTATTCCACTTTCGGCACTGAGTCTGAGCTTGAGTGAGAGTAGTAGGAAATTCATCCGATTTGTTTGCTTCATAAATCCTACTTTTCTGTCAGGAAGTTCAACTATACTCGGACTATCTACACTACACCAATATACACACGTAAATAGTCGCTCTTGATTTTTATATCCTTTAGATCTTTGCCGAACACTCGGTCGTCGTCGTCTATAAAGGGGGCGAAGTTGATTTGGGAAACTTTTTTTTCCGGGGTACTTGACCTTCAATTTAACTTACTTTCTGTGGTAGAGGTGGTGGGAGGCAGCAGGTTGGTATTCAGCAAACCCAATATCCCAATTGCCTATGGTATAGACGGTCTTAAAAGGTCTAGGTACGTTTAGTCAAAGACCATCCAACAAATTTCATGTTAATGGGGGGGAGGAGGAACGCTACGACTACAAAGCTCCTTGGACTGAATGAACTTTTTCTTGCTTTTTTCTTTTCTTTCGAATAAATTCAGGTCGTTGCATGCATAGTTGAAGGAGCGTTTCAGGTAGTACGTACCTAGAGTGATGAAAAGAGGGGGTAATCATCATTGAGTTGAAGTTGAAAAGTTTTCCTTGCCTACTCTAGCGTCTTATTGGCAATTCTTATCGGATGGCAGGATATTTCATGTGGTAAGCCGAACATGTGTCCCATTAGAATAGATGACATGTAATGATGACCTAACGAACATCATCCATTTAACTAATTCAAGTACATTTCGACTTGTTTCCGTTTGTTCGATTTACCCTGACCCGGTCGGTCGTTGATTGGGAATAATGTATGTACTTCGATTTAGCTATGTACAAATTGACTGGGAAAATCAACAAAATTGAAAATTGATTCAAAGCAATGATCAGGAAACTCTGTTTCTTTAGTGAATGACTTCTGCTAAATGCAGCTTGTTGAGTGAACAGGGAAAAAAGGGTGATTCGATGTTACAATAACGCCTTGAAATTAAGTAAATGTTCTTCTTACACGTTTATAAAAGCGATGACAAGCTTTCGACGATTAAAAAAAAAGAACATCGTAAGAAAACAAGTGAGGCATTTCACATTCGTATTGTACTTTTCGCTTTTCGGTTTTCAAACAAAATTGCATTCAACTACTTGTTTTTTTTTACACCACTACTCGTCCATCGAAATAGCAAATAAAAGCACTGAGGATAAGAATGAGGTCAAGGCGAAGCTAAAGTTTGTCTTAATAAATGAGTAAAGCTTAATCGATCTACCATTGTCATCAGTTGTATATGAAATATGAGAATCTTAAGGCTTTTGCAAACAACTGTTGGCAATACGTTTATTGATTCACGAATCCATATGCTAAGCGGTGTGACGTACCCAACTGGTGGACAAATAGGGTGAAACAGACAAATTGGACGTCTGTGATCTCAGTAGCATTATAATTCTTATAGCGCCAATAAACAATGAAAAAGCACACAACCCCAGTCTCACAATTTCTTTTCAAAAAGCGTCAGCTCTTCTTTAGGTGGTAGTGCCCGTAGCGTAATGGCAAGGGCGTCTACCTGTTACGTGGGAGGTTCGAATCCCACAAATATCAAGGAAAGAAATGCTTCTTTTTCACGTGTATCGGCTTAGACGACGAATTGGCAATTTTTCTGATGGAAATTTCATGAAGTCATTGATACTCGATAATAAATTGTTGGTCTCTTCCAATAATCCCTCACAAGGTATGGTTGAGAGAAATTGGGTAGGTCCCGGGCCCCGACTCTCCACTCTTTTTGCCAACCTATTTATTTTGTTTATTCTTCTTCAATTCTCTTCTTTGATTAAACCACAACGGTGGTCTGTCCGTTTAGAGCTCATTTTGGATGTGTAGTACACTGACCATTGCCTTCCTATCATACATAGGTAGGCACTTCGATTTTGAGTGTAGCAACCAAAATACCTTGCCTTTGAGCTCGATTCTTTGCGAGCTTTCTTCAATTTTTCATCTCAAGTCAGTTTGGGACTCCACACACTTGATTGGGTTGAATGTGTGCCCAGACTGAAGTTTTCTTCAAAGCTGCTTACATGGCCTTGTACCAACAAACAGTTTCAATTAACATGTCGAACAATCAGAACAACATCACGCTATGCAGATGATATTGACGTAATCGGAAGAAGGAAGAGTGATGTCATAGGTGCTTCTGCGAGTATGGAAACAAAAGTGGTAAAAAAAGGTTTGAACGTTAAGTAGGGTAAAAAAAAGTATATGTTGTCATCAAACAAGCGGGCACCGAACATCGACGAATTGGACCAAGTCACAAAAGACAGACATGACTTCCACGTAGTTAAGGAAGAAACTGCGGAAATAATCAACAGCTCCAAGCTCAAGAAGTCAACAGGACCAGATGGTGTTTCTAATATCGTCCTGAAGAGGCTCCCACAGACAGTTATGATCTTCCTGGCCATCGTAATGAATAATTGCGTCAACAACAGCAACTTTTCCGGGAAATGGAAAACGGCCAAGATAGTGGCGATTCCGAAAAAAGGCAATCGGAATATCATCGCATCGCCAACTACAGGCCCATCTCCCTACTGAACAACCTCAGTAAGCTCCTGGAGGAGCTAATACTTAGGAAGTTGAAAAAGTTCAGCAGGGAAAATAACATCATCCCAGACATGCAGTTCGGATTCCGTGAAGAGCATTCAACCCTACATCCGTTGATGAAACTGCACAAGGACGTCTCCGCAGCCCTCAACAGCCATCGGGTCACCGTCGCGTCGTCGCTTGCTTTTCGGAAGTCGAAAAAGCATTCGACAGCGTATGGATTGATGCTCTCATCTATAAACTCCACCTACTAAATTTTTTCGACTTCGCTAGTAAAAATAATTTTTTTTTCTCTCTCCAACAGCAACTTTTTCGTTCAAGTCGGAAGCGCAAAATCAACCACAAAAAGCATCAGAGCAAGAGTTGCTCAAGACTCGAAGCTAGGGCCATTCATCTATAATAATAAAGACGTCGACCCAGCCTACCCCAAAAGGGACTGCGAAAACTTGCTTTACGCTGACGGCTCTCTAACATAATGCACATCTTTCTCGCCATCCATAGTTGCCCGGAGAGTGGAAGCTCACATCCACAGACTCTATGCTTATTATAGTAAGTCGGAGTCGGGTCGACTCAACCAAGTCAGAACACGTCTGCTTCAGAAGGCCTGGAGTTTATAGAGGCTACCGTACTGCTAGAAGAAGAAGTTGCAGAGCAACATCACTATCGCTACCCTATGGAACCAGATTGATTGACCAACTAAACGCGAAGTATCTAGGCATCGACTTTAACAAGGTGCTTAGATTCAACACGCACTCACGCGCTATACTGAAGAAGGCCAACTTCGATTTCCACCGACTTTATTCTTTGCTGAGGAGAAGGACAGGACTAAGTCAGCCAACGAAACTTCTGATGTACAAGTAACTGCTGAGACCCGTCATCAACTACGGCAGCCCAGTCCGGTTTACCATCTCCAAGATGAAGGAGCTCCTACTATTCGAAAAGAAAATTCTGAGACTCTGCACCGGCCTCACTCTCGACCACCAGCGCCAAAGGCACTACAGCAACCAGCTTGTGTACAAGAAAGCCAAAGTGATGCCCTTGGATCAATACGTGTTATTGACAGCAAGGAAAACGGCTGCAGATATCAACAACCACCCGAATAATTTGGTGAGAAGAATGACCTGTCAGGACCATCAATCCGAGCCAAGATACCTAAGTGTGATGAACACTTTGGACGAAGAAATAATACCAGCTAACGACGAAGCCACCAACTTCTACGCTGACCCTGGGTCAGCATATTTCCGTGGCTAGTGCCACCTCTACCATACTTCCGCATGCAGAGGGACGCTAGCGACAACCCGGGACGGAACATCCGGAGATCACCCAAGTCAGCCGACTTATAGTTAAGATTTTTCTTTTCTTTTCAGCTACATAATATTAAGTTATTATTTTAATTCTAGACAATGTATTTGGTTAGGCCCCCTATGTACCAACATTCATAAATCATCATTTTTAGATTTTTAAATTATCTAGTATAAGTATCAATTGTATATACATATATAATGTTAAATAAAATAATAATAATTATTATTATTTGCATAACCTTTGATGTAGTACAGGACTTCGTCTACCTAGGATCCTCCAAAGATACGGAAAATAACAACAGTGCACACAGAGAATAACTCTTGACAGTCGTTGTTACTTTGGGTTAAGAAGGCAATTGAGAAATAAAACCCTTCTCTAGAAAAACCAAGGTAACCCTTTATAAGACCCAAATCGTCCTGCATTACAACGCGGGCCTGATCGAAAGAAAAATACTTCGAATGGTTTTTTGGTCCCGAAAGCGAAGACAATGTGTGAAGAAGAAGACAAAACAACGAGCGGATGGACATAAACGCTCTGGCTTGACGGGCATTCGAAAGCACATTGCTGGAAATTACGGAAGGGGAAGACCTGGTCTTACTAATCAGTTGCTAACAAATTGAGAATGAAATAAAAATAGACTAAAAACAGTTGCAAATTATTCACAAGCAAATAATATGCAAGACGATAAGAAATTTGTTAAAAAAATTGTCGCGAAGCAGTTCAAAATCAGTTAGAAACAGATTGAAAACCAGTAGGCCTATTCCAGAAAGCGCGGCTGATCGCTTTTGGTGGCGGAAATGAATTTTTGTATTCTCAAAAGCGAATCGCTTTTATTTTTTTTTTCCAATGGAAAGCGAAAGCGCTTTCCAAACGTCATTCTTTTTTTTCGTAGAATCTATACGTTTGACATAATTCATTTTGTTTTCAAAAGCGATAGATGTTGCAGCGTCGTATTTTAAGCGGTTTGATAGAAAAATGTAAATATAAGTGAAAAATTAAACTATCTTCAATTGAATTCAGAGTAATTTTCTTTTTTTTTTATTAAAGGAGTCAAAAACACACAACGACACAACAATTTTTGATGCTAGTCGACTTTATGCAACAAAATGAAGGTATAGCTAAAGGATTGCTAAATGCTCCAGAATACAGAGCCAAATCTGGTGAGCTCTGGGATGAGCTAACTTCGAAGCTGAACTGCATTGGACCCCCAACAAAGACTCGAGATGGATGGAAAAAAGTAAGTAAAATTTTTTTATGTTCTCGTACTAAACACTAAATAAATTGTTGTCGTTCAGGTATGGAAGGACTACAAGTACCATATTAAAAGTAAACTCCGTCAAAACAACAAACTCATCGGTGGAACAGGAGGAGGGCCATGTAAGCAATATGTATTCTCCCCAGTAGAAGAAGATGTCATTCGGTTGCTAGACCTTCGAACCCAAGAGAGTGGTTTAAAGGTTCGGAAATTCGGAGCAAGGAATATTGCACCAAATTCTTTGGTAGATATTCACGATAATCGAAGTTTTTCGCCAGAAACCACCGCCTTGATTGTTGAAAGTGAAGAGATCTTACTCTCTTGCTCAACAGACAAGATTCAACATCAAGATGTAGAGGAATACCACTTGCGATTCGAAGAAGAAGAGTGTTCTGGAAGAAAAAAAACTCCATCACCAAAACCAGCTCGAAGAACCCAAACAACGCCAGCAACGTCACGAAAGCTCTTGCAAGTTCAAGTGGATCAGCAGAAAGAGTTTCATGACAGGTCAATAAGTCTTCTTGAAGAACAAAATCGGCTTATTGGAAAACAAAATAAGATTCTAGCTGAAGAAACCAAAAAAATAAGGCGATTGAAAGAAGAAGAATTAAGAATTTTGAAAAGACGAGCTGAGTGGGAAGAGAAAGAAAACTACGAGAATCGTAAAATGAGAGTGGCAGAGCTGGAACTTAAAAGAAGAAAGCTAGAACTCAAAGAGCAGGAGCTTGGCAACCAAAGAGACTAATTTGTGATCTTAAATCTCAAACACTAAGTGGATTTTTTTTTTTTTTTTTTGTATGGTTTAAGAAAACGAAGTGATATATTTCTTATTTTTTTAATTCTATTTAAGTTAAGTTAAGAAAAAAAACCTGCCAACGAAGTGCCTTTTAATTTAAGTTCTTGTTTTTATTAATTAATTAATCTTAGAAAAAAAGTTTAAATAAAATGTGATTACTTACTTAAAGAGAATTTCTAATTTCGTCTCTTATTCGCTTTGCAAGGTTACTGTAACTAGCACTACTTATATTCGTTAAAGTTTGAACTTCATTTTCAACATTTTCTACAGCTATTAATGATTGATCTAAGTCTACCTTAAATTTTAAACAAACGTTATGCAACATGGCGCACACGTTAGTAATGCAGGCTGCTTTTTCCGGCTGGTAAAACAGTTCCCTTGAGTGCAATAGACATCGGAACCTTCCTTTGAGAACTCCAAAACATCTCTCTATAGTACTTCGACATTTTGAATGCACCGTATTATACTTTGCTTCACTGCTGTTCCCAAGAACTGCTCTATATGGTGTCATTAACCACGGCTCAAGAGTATAACCAGCATCACCTTGAAATGTATAAAACAAAAGTAAAGAAAATATAACTTTATTTAAAAATTTGTTTGTATTACCAAGAATTTTGCTTTTATCTCCGTTCTTGAAAATATTTTCCATGAAATCCCTTTCGGAACTCATAGACCAAACGACGGAGTCATGAGAACTCCCACCATAGCTGGCATTTACACATCTAATCTGAAGCGTATGATCACAGGCCTTTTGATTAAACATAGTCATACAAAATTGATCAACAAAATTTATTATAAAGTTAATATTTACTATCATTACGTTTAAGCTGTGGTATCCCTTTCTGTTAATATAATGGTGTTCGTTTTTTGTTGGTCGAACAATGCTTATATGCGTTCCATCCACACACATTATTACCCCCGGAAACCCACTTTTTTCAAAAAAGTACTGTTTGGCTTTACTTTTTTCCTCTTCCGTCATTTCGAAGCTTATATGCTTAGCGCAAAGATTGTCCTCCAAGATATCCAGCGTTTCACTCATTACCTTAGACACCGTGGGTTGAGCCATGCCAATATGAAAATCCTGCCCAACGCTTTTTTGGTATGAACCCTCCGCTATGAAGCGAAGAGTAGCAGCGAGCTTCAGAATTGGCGTCAATGAGCTACTATTTTGTGGTTTGAAATGTTCCTTTATTTCATCCAAAATATAGCAAAACGCTTCTTTGGTCAGTCGAAATAATTTTACAAACCTATAGAAAATATGTATGAAGGAAAAAACAGACAAAAATAATTCATATTTACTCACTCTTTCTGAGAAACATCGAGTGGAGAAGAACCACTTCTGATAAGTTTTCTTTGAACTCGCAGTTCGCTTAGTTCTTCTCTACTGTTCCTTGCTTCTTCTTGTTCAGCATCCACAAATAAGGCGATTGAGTCCATAGCACGATTTTTAAAATTTTTTTTCACAGAACCAAAATAAAAATCAATTCACGAAATACGTCAAATGTTTAAAAACAGCTGATACCTAGGGAAAACTTGGAATTTTCAATGGAAAAACTTGGAAATATATGACATTTGAGTGGATGGATAAGACTTCCAAATGGAATTATTGGAAGTTTAATTTCCAACCATGTTCGCTTTTCAGAATAACCTAAAGCGAAGCGCTTCGCAATTGAGTTATCGCTTTAAATACGATCCGCCGCGCTTTCTGGAATAGGCCTACAGTTGCAACACCAATAGCAAATGCTTCTGATAGACAGAGAGTTTTTTTAATATAGGTAAACAAAATTAAAGCACGTTTCTAATAACGGCCACAGCCAATACACAAATTTATGAAAACAAAAATCAGCTATGGGGGTATAGGTGGACGTTTCATAAGGAAGCAGTTACTTCTCAACTTCTGTGTAAAGATATCCTTTTCCTAGGCAATTATTTGAATGGAAATGTGCTACCAAACAAAGTGTGAAATGATCAATAGCAAAGCGACTTCTGATGATGAAATCCACCACCGGATAAGCTTAGGGAAGATAAGGCGGCGAGAAGGCTCCTCTATTTTTACGATCAAAACATAACCCCTAAGCAGAATGGAAGACTCTACACCGCGGTTGTGCCTCCAAGACTCACATACATTTAAGAATGTTCGACAATTAACAAAATGTTTTAAATTAGGTTGACTGCAACAGAGAAAAAGATGTTACTATGGGCTATGGCATGATAGCAGAAACATTGAATAATTACATAAAGAAGCTGACACCCGACCTACACGACTTTCTCAAACACGGCATAAGAAGCTTGTTACCTAGCAACAGTTACACTATTTATTATTATTTATATGTTTGTCTTTGTTTTGTTAATTTCATAGACAAACCATTTTCAAATGAAGGAAATTTGCCAATTTAGATTTTAAAATATGTTTTTTAAGGAACCCGAAGGTGTTTATTATAATTGATTATAATCAAATACATAAAACTCAACCCCCATCACCATTGCAAACCCTTTTTCAATCTTAACAACCTCCTCGGTAACCATCGAAACAATAATACAAAATATCCTTTGGGACTAAATTTTCAAAAAGGATGGTAAACTAACTAGCTACAATAGTGCTACTAGCAGCATAAGAAGTCCTGGTGCCGATTTATTCCGGTGTCACTTCTATTCAATGGCAGAAGTAACCAAACTCGATTGAACTTCAAGTACCCCGGCGATAAACGCTGGAAACTGGAACGGAATTCGACGAGCTTAGTAGAATTTCGATCCGGTTGCGTTTCTCTATTGATGTAATCGATCCTATACTTACAAAACAGGAGTAGTTTTGCTTCCGAAAGCTCTTCATATCGTACGTTTTATTGATATCCTCGGGAAAGCCATTTCATTCAAATTTTTATATTTCCCATTAAATAGATCCTTTGCATAGAACATCAAAACCCTTTCAAACGTGAGCAAGTAACGAAAAAAAAAAACATTTAACCAATCGATCCCTTACACCCGCAATAAAAAAAGTGAAATAAACCGATGTCCCTCATTTGAAACTTATTAATGACAACTTCAAGCATCCCTTTAAAGCTCACTTTTTCTCACTAACACACACATATAAACAAGCACATCGACAATGTTTTCACATCACTGGAAAAAATCGAACCCTAATCAGTCAAACCGCCCGGTTCCCCCACACCAAATTTAAATTTATACTTTCCCATGTCTCATAGAAAATCCCCCGGGAATCTTTACATTTTCTCTCTCTTCCTCATTGCCCTTAAGCTTAGCAAAATAAATGAAGAGAGAAAAAAAAACACACATCGAGCCACCCACAATCAAAAACACCCTCCTGTTGATTACCTGAATTGTAGCCGCAGGACCACAGTTGATTCCAGACATGAGAAAATCATCCGGATCACTTTCGTATGGTGGTTCATCATACCAATGTCCCTGATGGTGGATGCCGCCCATGCCGTAGGCGGCCCCACGGACCGCATCATCGTACATGTACGTGTCATCTGAAAAACACAAACAAAATGTTTATTTTTTACAAATTTCTTCCTTTACCGAGCGCAGCAGCAGCAGCGTCAGTCATGTCAGTCGCTTTATTTCCCGCAGTCATGTTTCTGTCATGTTGATTTTTGTGTCGTGCTTCTTAACCTTATGCCAAAAGGTTCTTCTCTTGGTTCGTCCTGTGTCCTATGACTCTTATCCTCGTTCATTCACAAAACGAAATCAATGAATTTTCATTGTGATTCGTGGTTTTTCTTTCTTAGTCTCGTATGCCGTTTGTGTGTTTTATTTTTTTATAGTCAAGAACCAACAAAAGGACGAATTTCTGATGTTTGGGGTGCAGAACCAAAAGTATATTCTTGTAAGTCTCAGGAAACTTTCAACTTTGCCACAAAATTACATTCATCCGAATATGATATTGACATTCAAATTTTGTTCCTTGCAAGAAGACAAACAGGATGAAAGCAGCAGCAATAGGACAAGGAGTGGTGCTGGCATTTTGTTAACTTGGCAAGCTGAGCCAAGATAGAAAAGTCAGAAAAGAATCTTTATGTTTATGTATATTTTTTTTCCTTTTGCATACGCGATGAAACTTTTAGGAAGCTGAAGACTGCGTTAACTTAATGTGTATGTTTGTGTGTTTGCGTCTGTATTGGGGAAGGAATAATATTTTTTCGTATGCACCATGTGCTGAGTTAAACAAAATTTCAAATGCAAAACTTGTTAAGCAGTTGAAGAGAAGTCTTGGGCGTGGGCGTGGGCGTGATGTTACAACTTACCTATTCTACCTTCTCGACTCATTTGCAAAAGTCCTTGCCGTATGTCTCGGAGAATCTGAAAAGAGTAAACGACAGGAATGTTGTCAGACATCTTTGTTGTTGTTCAAAAATAAAATATGTAACACTGTTGCAGGCAAATTGTTATGAAAATTTTATAATGAGGTTGAAGGTGACGTTTATTTAAAGATAATTGTTTTAAAACTTTTATTCGTGCGTGATGTGTGTATGTGTATGTGGGTGAAAAGTTTACCGAGTTGCTGAAGAGATTTAAGGGTGATTTATTTATGAGACTTTGCTAGGAACAACTTGTAACCATATGATTGAGCTAAGAAAACACACTCTTTTTGATTGGATTAAAAAATTTTAAAGCACTGAACTCCGAGCGCGTAGTTTAATGAGTGGCGGTACGCTTCGGTGCCAAAAAAGGAATAGAACTTTCTAGCTGTCTGTCAACTGTCTTAGTTCGTGTGGTAAATTGAAGAGTGTCTTACATTCTGTCGACAAACTTCGTTGTCTACCCAAAGCAAAGCCAATAAACCAAATTTTTCTTATGGATCGATATGCAAACATATTGAGACTTACATATCTGAGGGCTGCGAAAGGACATGAGATGTTAAAGCGAGGGTGTTAACAAATGTGGAGTGATTATTCTTTTTTCAAAAAGAACAAGCACTAAGCATTAGTTTCTAACTTTGGATTTCAAGTGGAAGAAGAGCTCAATCGACTTAAGAGTGCAAAACTGGAGAGAGCTCACCCGAAGTCAAAGTCGTTATCGAAAGACGCTGGTTGATGTTTTGATTCACCCCGATGTGTAATGCGCATATAAGTAAGTAAGAAAGCTGTTTCTGATCGTTTGCTTGAGGGATTGCTCAAGGTTTGATAAAAACGACTTGACACATATAAGTTCGAATTGAAGAAAATTCAAAACGTATGCGGAGAAGAAAAAAGGGCTCGGACTTATGAAACTTCGTTTTCTTACGACGACGTACGGAGACATTGGCGGCCATTGCAATGTTTTTTAAATTTAAATGCTTCTTGAGATGATCAAAGACTTGATTTTAACTTTGGTTAATGGGTTTGCTAATTCGTAAATATTAACATTGGACTTTGCTGCTGTGAAAATGGAAAGCTTGGAGCTCACAGAAATTAAAATCCTTTCAAAATTCACGGCACTAGCTAAGTTGCTGTCGTGATTGAAGCCAAATGTGATGTCTGGCTCAAAAGAATTAGCGATGACACCAACCACAAATGATTTAATGTATGTCAGCAAATATGTAATAAAAGCAAACAACGGAGTAAGTTCGAAAAATCGAAAACGAAGAAGCAAAGCAGGTACAGAAAGGCTAAGAGAGATATAAAGGAAAAATGAATAGCGTGAAGCGTGATAGCGGAAAGAATTAACGAAAGAAACGAGAAAGAAAGAGAAGAAGAGAAAAAAAAGAGAAAACATAGAGTGGAAAAAGAAAAGAAAGAAATATAAAGAGAATGATTTATAAAGATAAAGAAAGATAGGTAGAGAGAAGTGTGACGGAGCACCATAGAGAGGGTGGAAGAAAGAAGAACGAGAAAGTTAAGGAAAGAGAGTGGAGGGGGAAGAACGTGTGAGAGATACATACATAAATAGGGTGATGCAACAGCTCGGGGAGCCCGATACCTAGCGCATTTCTCACAACCATGCCTTGTCAAGAAATGGAAGAGACCTACAATTTCCTGTCGGTTACAAACGGAAAATCGAAAATGCGCTTTTCATAGCAAGAATCTACTATCGGAGGACTTACCAATTCCTCGCGAAAGGCGATACCAGTGGTTTTTGTTGGGATTTGAACCGTGAACATCCCGAGAAAGAGACATTAACAAATTTATAGGACAGCGATATAAAGACAAAAAAGGAATATGGAGAGAGATATAGCTAAAGAAGAAATATGGTATTCGCTTCCCAGTTTTTTTACACTAACTCAGAAAAAGAAAATAATGGCCTACCTTGCGACGGCAATGACAAGCCATTGACGTTTATGACGTCAATACAGGACGACAATTTCATAAAAGAAATAGCAAAATTAATGCGTAAAAATTTTCTAATTGCATTAATGTCGTACGAATTCGAAGGAAATAATCGATACTCGTATTTATTGGAAAATTTTTCAGTGGTTCCCAGGATCAAAAGAAGTGGACGAATTTTCGAAAGTACGTACATTACAGGTAAGTCGCTGTAGGTGATTCAAAGTCGATTGGGAAAGGACCTCAGCTAATTGAGGGCACGGCCACACACTGAGCGTTTAAGGGGAAAACTAGAAAAAAATTGAAAACGGCGCGGCAAAGCGATGTCGCTTGGTTTTTAAGTTTGTTTCAATTTTGCCGCTTTCAACTCAGTACATGATCGTGTCCTTAGAGTGTGCAAATTGGAGAGTATTTGAGTTAAATCGAAATTATTGGCAAAAATGTTGTTTTAGGCTCAGGAATTAAATTGGTAGTAAGTCGAACGGTCTCAAAATCATAAAATTCTAAGTAATGCGTTGAAGGTCTTTCTGTCGTTGTCTTGAAAACGCGATTTACCTTTTAAAAAATCAAGGCACAGACTTACTGGCTGTTGAGAAGAGGCAAATGCTCAGCACTTATTCTAATCTCCCTTAGTCAGCATTTGCCCCAAACGAAGCGACGATTTATGTGTTGAAATTATTGAAGTCCTAAGAAATGATTACACACTAACCATGCACTTTAAAATAATAAGAGGCTCATTTCAATGGCAATCTTTTAAGACAACAAGATTCTTTTTAAATTGAACCGTCTGCAATAATTGAATTTATTGTTATTTCTAAGGGTTGACCAAGTGATTAGATTCCTTCATTATCCTTCTGCTGACAATTCAAATGGTTGCCGTAGCTTTTTTTCAGTCGGAGGTTTTTAAAATACTAACTAGAGCACGCAGACCTAAACAACAGTCTATTGCACTACCAGAGAACACCCTGATTTTGTTAAAGCTTTCCAGATGTTAGGAGAAAAGCCAAAAGACGTTACCATGATAAGGAGCCTAGGTTACCAGCTCACTGGGCCGAGTATCTGTGACCTGATACGAGAAAAAGAAGGACATTCACAGAGGAAGTGCTCTGTGGTGTTATCATCTTCTCCACAGGATCCACAGAGTATGGTATCACTTAAGCCTAATACGTTTAAGTGTTTGACAAAAGAGAAATGCCTCGTTGCAACGCCGATATGCTTTCTACATACTTTTATGTTACAGGATAGCAAAAATGTTGCAGCTTTCTTATTAACGTCGGGGAGCATACGTTTGGTCTGTCTGCAACCAATGGATTCATGCCTTATACGGGTGTGCTCTACACAGATCCTATCATTGGTTGAAACTCTCACTGAGGACCCTGGCAGTCCTAGCACCGGTTCAGGCCTTGAAAAAGCTGTCTGAGATCCTTGCCTTGGAAATTCATCGGCGATCTTGTTTCTAGCTATGCCGTGACGGCTTGGCACCCAAAAGAGAATCGAAGACTTTAAACTTCCGAACGCGTTTAGAGAGGTCTTGCATTCCGGAATCACCTTCGAAGTACTAAGAGGGTAGAGTAGAGCGTTAAGCACAACATGGGTGACGCTGAAGACAAACAAACTTCTTAATATCCAGCCATTGTTCGTGACGTAGCATAGAGCGAATTGGATAGCGTACTCCTCCTCTTGGAAGACGGATGGGTATGTGCCTAATTAGGCGTGTATTCGTATGTCATCGATCTTCACAAAGGCATCAGCGTCAGATCCATCATTGGTTTTCGAACCATATCTGTGAAGATTCGATAACAAATTTATAACCAATTCCACTGTTTCTCTGCGGACTCTGCTTTCCAATTCTCAAATTTCTGTTACGAGTATAGAGTGCTATAGTCCTTACGAAAAAGGGAATGAAACAAAGGAAAGATCTTTTTGAAATGTCTTCGAAAACTTCCAGCTAAGCCAATCAGGTGTTTGTACATAGAAGAGGCTCCAAAAGAAGATCCATTGGAGCGAGAACCTCAAAACCGGTTTCAGAACAAACAAATTAAATGATAAAAAGTCCAACACAACGAGTGTCAGGGCCTAGCACAATTATTTCAACCACAATTCACAAGTATGGATTGGAAAGAGCCTACGAATATTTGCTGGTTCCGAATGGCTAAATAAAAAGCGACTTCATGGCAGCATATTTAATCTCAAGAAGGCTTGTCTATGGCGATAATCGTTACACTGAACGTGTTTGGCTGGCTTAACGTAGCTCCCACTTTATGAAAATGTTATAGTGTCAAGAGAACTACAAACAAAAATTACAATCAGACGAATTGCTAGACACCAGCAAGGCTCCAACGTCGGACCCGTTATTTGTGAAGCGGATTCCATATCCAATAAAACACGTAAAAAAGGGTGACAAGAAAACTGTAGTTCCCAAAATCTCTTTTTTTTTAAAAAGGCGACCTGATTTGTGGTGATGAAAGACAATGTTCATGTAAATGGTAAAAATGTTTAGTGTTCACAAAATGGCTGCTTCTGCACACCCTCCAAACTATTTCTTTTATACTCAGGAAGGACACACTTATGCTGCCTCATTTCTATTTAGAAAAAAAGTACCTCGTGCCATCCATGTACCAAACGACTGAGTTACAAGTTACAGCTAAACTTCCAATGAGAAGAAACTTTACAGTTGAATAGAACTGTTACCTGTCAACTACTTGTAAAGAGACAGTGGAAGCTACACATAAAGTACTGTGGACATGAATATGCATTCGTTTCCCATAGGTAAAATGTCTCTGCACCGGCAGTCGGTACACCGGTGTGTCGGGTACACCATTTGTGTAAGAACTAAAATATTAAATTTTTGGCGTTGAGTGAAGGAGTTCAGTGTGCATCTTTGAAATTCTATTCCACAGCCTTGAATAATTTTTAAGAAACGAAATACTCTCAGGACTCTTACATAAAATACGCCTTACGTGCTCTGCCAACCTCGACCCAAATAAGTCGCTCTAGATGTGCAAGCAGAACAAACCTAACCTACCAAAAGCATCAGAAAAGAAGAAGCTGAAAAAGGCAATCATTGAAATTGCCTCTTCAAAGGAAGCATACGACATTACGAGATGCACAAGTATCACAAAGAGCATCAAACATTTGTCATCTTTTTTAGGTGTATATCCTTGGAGCAGTCATCATAAGCTCTACTTCCCATTATTTGAATGCTTAGAAGACTACTGGGTGAAGTATAAACAGATAAAAGCCTTATCATGATTATACTTTTTACTGTCATTGTTGTTTTTTTTTTTTTTTTTTTCAACTCGACTTTTTCGGACATTCAACCGTAAAATGTCTTCTCGCTTTAACCGCCTCCATGACTACATCCAACTGTGACAAAAGAAGTGCCCTCTTTGGGGAGTGGGGTGTGGAACATGAAAAATGTATTCATATCAAAAATGCACTTCCTCCATCTCATGGTACGACTAACTTCATCAAAAATAAAATACTAGAAACGAAAAACAAAAAATTTAGGACACAAAAATTCAGTTGGTTTAACAACCCAACCGAGCTGCTAGGCTCTGTGCACACTACGGTGTCACTTTGAGTGTCTGCTTTTTGCATTCAGAAAGATCCTTTTGGTGGAACACTTTTCTTCAGTGAAATAAAATAAGGAAGTGAGACACGATGATGATGATGATGACGACGACGACTACGAGGAGTTGCACGGTACTCCATTTGGGAATTTAGGCAGAACAAATAGAAGAACTTGGAGCTGCACCCTGCACCGCCACAGTTCTTTGCAGAATTCGTTTTTATTTTAGCTAAACCTTCTTTTCATAGTTGCGCGGAATGAATTTTAAGTGTTTTTGTTCTTTTTTTTTATAGTTTTGTATTTGCTTGCTTGAGTTTTCTTAGTTCAGTGAAGATAGGAAAAGAAACTTAAATTATAGGCAATCTGAGATGTTGCTTTTCTTTCTTTTTTAATGAGTTTGAAAATCTATGGATTTTAAGAAAAGCAAAAAGCAATTATAACGAGATTCTTTAAGATGAGTTTTCGCTTCCCAACGAACGGAGTTCATATTCACTCAAAGTTGATGACACTTTCACAGGGGTGGTTGATAGAACAATGTCTTTTGATCAGATGAGGCCCGAATTGGGACAAATTTTCATAAGAGGCATCACCAACTCAAAGTATGAACCAATGCAGTGAATATAAAAAAACAGGGTGGCTTAGTAGAGCTCGGAGAGCCCCGGCCAATACGTTGAGAAAGGGGATACATACAATGGCTGGTGCAACAGAGCGGGTAGTCTCATGGCCTAGCGCATTTCTCACAACCGTACCTTGCTAGGGAATGGAAGGAACCTACAGTTTTCTGCCGGTTCCGAAGGGCTAATCGAGAAAGCGCTTTTCATGGCGATGAATTTACTTACGGAGGAGTTGCAAGTACTTCACGAAAGGCGATACCCGTGGAAAAACAGTTTTAGCTTCTGTTGGGGTTCGAATCACAGCAGACATGCTAATCATCATACCACGAGTACCACAAATGTGTTAGTTGATCATAATTGAGAAAAGCACAAAACTAAGTAAATATTTCCCTCAATGTTTAAATATAAAAATCACCAACAAGCGATATATCAGTGCAAAGCGAGTTTCTTTTCTTTTCTAATTTTTGTTTCGTAAGCATTTTGCGACTGGACTATTTGGTTTGATTCAACTAACAAAACTTAACTTACCTCTTCATGCTCCCTTTGAAATTTCTCCTTTTTTCGCATGGCTTCTTGTACTTTTAACTGAAATGATAAGAGAATATAGCGTTTCATTAATTGGGCGAGTTCTGTTGGGGGGGATGACTCTTTATGATGCAGGTGGATAGGCATACAAGGGGTCGTACAAAAAATGGAAAACTATTTTATATTGTAAAGTGTGAGGCACTCCAAAAACAGATCAGTGCTTAGTTTTTAAAGACATATCTGAAGGCTTATTTTTTAAAGTGCTTTTAGAGTTTTAAAAGAGGATAAATAATATTCCAAGGAAGAAAACGTGAATTTTATCCCAACTAAGCGGAGAAAAATAAATGGAGCAGGAAAATAATAGAAACGGAATAACAAATTGGGGTCTAATGTTCATTCCCGGCTTAGGTATGTTTCATTTCGACTGTTTGTTTATTTAAACTCCTCTAAAAAAATAGAAATAAATAAATAAGTAAAACAGAAAGGTGGGAAGGCGACTCAGAAGGCAGGAAAGACTACACAATCAGGCTCTCAGCTACCCAAACTGTCCAGAAATATGCATATGAGTATCAGTGATATATATAAAGATAAATGAGGCCTTGAGAGCAGAAGTGGCGTAACCCCAAATTCATAGAATTAAACTATTTGCTATTAAAGGTCTCAAAGAAAAACAAAAGCATTCTATTTGTTTTCTTAAAAAAAAAAAAAACCTAAAAAACATTTCAAAATATTTTTTTTACATTACAAAATATTTTTTGAAGATTGCACCACCAATATTTCCTTTATATGTAATTGGGTTACAACATTTCTTTCTAATTGTAAGGGAAAAATAACCCTTTTCCTATCATTTAGGTAAAATAACATTCACTTCTCTTTTTATGGTAGTGCAAAATTCCCAAAACTGAAAAATTAGGGCAACGCAATTTCTGCTCTCAAGGCTTCAAATAAATTCTGTGGCGGCCGCTTCGACAGAGCAAGGATCTTTTTGGGCTATGTTGAAGCCTGACTGCTAGTATGTGACTTATAAAACCATTTTTTCCATAATCCTGTATATTCGTAAGTAACGACAGCAAAGTTCAAATTTTTCTTCGTATCTGTTTAAGATCTGTTTGTTCTTACGAATGAAAAAATTTGTACAATTCAGATGACACATTGCTCCAAATGGTTTTAGTCAAAACACAGATGGAGGCATTGTACGGCACCATTTATTTTTACTTGCGATTATAGGTACTATAGGGTTAGTTTTGCAGTCGTGCAGAAAAAAATCATTGAGATACAATCAAACACTACGATGTAAGAGAAAACGAAAAAAGTGGGCTCTGCCCTGTCTGCCTGTCCGTATATGGATCTACTCCCTGAAGCGATAGACCGGTTCTCTTCAAAATTTGCAGTTAAAGTTTGTGGAGCAGCCCACAGAGGGGTTTTTGGAGTTGGGTCTCTTGGTCTTGAAATAACGATACCTGCCAAACAACTGACATGAAAATACATACATATACTTATTTTTCTCGAAAACAGCTCCAACGATTTCGATTAAAATTTGGGCGAAGGAGTAGTTTCAAATTGCTTTTCTTTTTTTCTTTCCAGCGATTACATGTATTAGCAAATGCAAAAAATAGCGTTATTGGATTTTCGCTTAAGACCTTTGGGATATTTAATAAATTTTTTTTTTTCACTATTTTATGTGGTTTTATTAAATTTTCATAACTAATGTGTAGTTGGCAGCCCTGTACCACTAAATATATTATAAAGAACGATTACTAAAACCTTGTACCTAGCCGTAAGATTTTGATATCGTATTTAGCATACAATCACAAGTTCGTGCGACCAAGTCGTTCGCATTTTTTCATTCAAAGTTGACAGAATTCAGGTATGCCTGCGAGTGTATGAGGGCTTATTTAATGCATTTATATAAAAACGTAGGTGACTAGGACTTATCCAGCTTTTTAGACTTTGTCTAGTTGGACAACTGCCCAAGAGCATGTCAAACATATTTTATAAATATAACTGTTCAAGTTTAAACCTTATTTTAAAAACATCAATTCGTAGACAGTAGTGTTTATCTATTCGTTGATGGATTGCACTAACTCTGAACTATTTAAAGTTTAGAGATGATAACCGAGAGTCAACTAAGAGACTTGAAACTGACCATATATTTTCGTTAGGTTTTTTCAAAGCAGTACATGTACGAAATACTGACATCAGATCAGGACATGATGTCCTT
The DNA here is from genome assembly GCA_949752695.1 of Melanostoma scalare. Classification (NCBI taxonomy): domain Eukaryota; kingdom Metazoa; phylum Arthropoda; class Insecta; order Diptera; family Syrphidae; genus Melanostoma; species Melanostoma scalare. The sequence continues at coordinate 206,928,144 of OX456985.1, read as the reverse complement.
GTAGTAAAAGCGACTCAAATAAGAACCACTTAAGCTTTCATTGGTTTTTGCCTGAACTGAAAAAACGTACGTTCTTATCGCAAATTAGCAAAACACCCTCGAATAAAAATCACTTTGGTTATTTTTTTCCACCAATGCTGCGTGAACCACCGTGAACCATTTCGCATCATTGGTTCATGTCTCAGCTTAATGCTATTCGATTTTTTAAACGATTTATCAAAAGGGAAGTAAAAATTAACATTTGAGTTGTCTAATTCAGAGTCTTTTCTTTGGAACTGGTACCTTTAAAGCCAAACGTTTTTAGGTGGGATATGGAAAATCAAGAAACCAGTGCTAAAAACGACGTCTCTGGGTTAACTTTTGTTTGCAAACATACCTCTCAATTATGTCTTTGCAAAAATAAGCACTAACGAAAGAGAAAATTACTGCACCTGTGCACCTATTCTGCAACTATCGCATCGATAACATCGATCGAGAAACAGCGAGAACCGGAACAAAAGAACAGGGGCACTGGTTAAGCGGAGAGTTTTTATTCAAATCAAAATAAATGATAAAATGGACCTCAGCTGAACTCCAAAATGCGATTCGACCAGGACAATTGAATGACAACTCATTTGAGCAAATTATACTCACTTTGTATTCCGTCCCAAAGCTGCAAGGCAATAGCTTTCGCATGAACTAAAAAAAGATCGAAAAATACAAGAAACCGGCGAGTCTGATACCTATCAGTTTATTCTCTCTTTTTTGTATGTAGTTTATGGTGCAAAAGATTTCACTTTAATAATAGAAGACAACATTTCGTTTTGAGGGCACTGAATCCTACTCGGTTTACCTTATGAGTTTTATCTAACAATGCTTTCGTGATCAACATTTAATGAGTTAGACATACGTTTGCGCAAGGACAACGAAGGGCAATGACTCGGGAGTCGGGAACGAGTATTAAAAACCAAGAGTACTATCTTTAGTGCTGTCAAAAATAGTCAAAAAGTACCCAAAATTTGATGTTTGAAACCTTTTCTCAGAACACTGTGGCCTTAATTATGTGTTAAATACTTCGTGAGCGTCATTTCTTGTTTTCAAAGCCCCCCGTTGAAAGCAGGACGGTGGTTAACCATTGGAATACTAAAAACGAAGAAAATTTCCCAAAATCCACAAGTACAAAAATCGTTCTTCCAAATTTAATTTTTTTTTTTTTTTTGACTACTTTGCGGCGTAGTGGAAAGCAAATCTGCCAATGAAAGTTGGAAGTTCGAATTCCAGAACTATAAAAGTGGTTTTATACGAGTATCACTACCAGCGAAGGATTGCTAAGCTCTTCGAGAGTAATTAAAGTAAAATGAAAAGTACTTTCGAAAATTGTCCGTTCGGAAACGGTATAAAAATTGTCATTCCTTGAAATTCGTTCTGCCCCGCACCGTTGTTGCGCCAGTTTTTTTTTTTTTTAAATTATTTAACTATCGTTATTCAAAGAGTGGATTGAACACTAGAAGTTTACTCAATAAAATTCACAAAACAGAATGGGATCTAAAGCGGGCCCTTGAGGAACACCTGCATTTATGCGATGAACATTGGGCTTGTGTAGCAATCCAAAATTACTTGAATTGATTGCTAAGAAAAAAACATTTATTGAAAATGTGAGAAAAACATCTAACCCCGCCACCCACATTTTAGGCAAAGAGATTTGTGCTTAACTCTAGCCGAATGGTTTTGAAACTTCAAGTGTAACAGTTTTTTTCGACAAACAGATGAAGTGATGGAGAGATTAGTTCCACTTCTTGGTAAGATAAACGGTTATTGTACTAGTAGATCTTTTGCTACAGAAACCATTCTGAAGCAAATTAGAAGCTTTCGTGATTAGACTCCTGATTTTATACCAGCTCTTCCGTAGGCTTGACAAGTAGTCCGACGCAATTTTCTATTTTTTATGAAAGAACACTGAAGGTAGGTTGAAAAGCTTGCGGATTGGTTTTTGCTAGCGTGGAATAACGTCTTTCGAATTATCTCATCAAGGCCATCGGATTTGGCTATCGGATTTGGTAAGGATACTTAGATCCTTGGATACTCTTGCGACTATGCGAGTGGGGAAATGAAACACACCCATTTAATGTACCATAGGTAGCAACAGAGTACAGCCTACTGTTAAGCATTCCAAGAATAAAGGCATTGTTTAAAGAGCTGGGGCTTATAAAACAAAGTTACAAGTACAGTCTACAAGTCAAGAGTCACTTGTAAGAATATGTCTATCACACTGGTCGAAGATCAAGCAAACTTTTATCTTTTTGTAACAGAAACTTCTTGCACTTGTTGTAACTCACTTGTATTACAAGTAGGTATTCGTAATTTTGTGTTTTAGATTGCTGATAGCTGAAACGTTACCAACAGAAGACACGCACTATGAAACAGTGATTGACCTGAAAGATTAACCATTCAAGAAACAAAAAACTATCGCGTCTCAACCAAAGTGCCAAGCGTTAGCAAAATAATGCAACATCTCCATGCACTGTCTGCTTTTATAGGCAAAAATTACCTACAAAAAAAGAGATAGGTTTGATCTGTTGGTAAGTTTTCTGTTCAAGTTCAACCACACCTCTTACATAGCGAACTGAAAAAACACACTCTTCCTTAAACGAGAACATCAATTTTAAAACAAATTCCAATAATGGAGAGAAATCCATCGGCAATGAAATTTTGTCAAATTTTGAAGGTTCGGTAAATTGAAATTCCATTCAAAGTCAAACTGGAGGCAAATGTCAATCAAATGTTTACTGTACCGCAATAATTCCTGGAAAACCATGAAAGTTCATTAAGAATTCGACATCAATGCGAAAAAAAAATATCAACAACACGCTACTTGATTTCATTTTTCACTGTCAACGTTTTTTGAAATTACTTTCGTATAGAGATACATCCAGAGAAGTGTATCTACAGAGCACATCCTTCCTCTGCATTATTCGAATCGAATTATCCTTGTCATTTTAAGGACCAGACATTTTTTTTCGCTGCTTTTCATTCCGTCGAATTCAAAAAGTTGTGCAAATTTATGCAAACCTCTTTTACACGAAACAATCGATCTGGCATAAGAGCAAGTGCATCCTTGTTCGGTTATTTGTGAGTGTTTGGTGAATAACATGGCAACCTCTTTTGTGACGAGCGTTTAAAAGTTCATTGCCGCTTTTGTTTCAAATTTGTCTCTATCTCTATGAACCAACCATTGCACCCCGGTGGCGATAAAGTTTTTTTTTTTTTGTGTGAACTTGCACGATGCACTTGTATGTGTTGGGAAAAAGATGCGGTCCGTGCTCTTTCGTTCAAAATTGTGTAAACACTCCCAACGAAGGAGTAAACATCCTTTTCATACACAAGACTCCACATCCTCATTGTGTAGGCAGGTGATTTTAAATGAATTCACCGCCCTTGCTCTTGAAACTGTGAAGACGTTCGCCATCACATCGTGGTTGTCATTGCAAGACGAGTCTGTGCACGTAGTATAGGTAGGTACTGTTCTTGGTTGCGGGTGGAATTTTTAATATGTCCCCCTACACTTAAATGCCATCAAATATTTACCGGCTTTTAACACTTTCTCAACACACCAACAGGATGTCAAACCAGGAGGGGCATTATTATAAAATGATCTGGCGAGAGCGGAGTTGCTTCTTTGGTGTAGGTGTGTGTGTCTGTGTACACATACGAAGTTAGGTACAAGAATAGTTATTTTTAAACAAAAAAAAAATAAAAAATACGGAAAGGACAACATCATGCAAATGAAAGCAAAACGAAATAAAAATAACAAAATATCTAACACTCACCCTATGGATTGTCTCTTCGAAACTTTGATGGGGTCCTCCGTTCATCGTCTGGAAGTGTCTCAGTCGTTCATTTGCCGCCTAGAAAATACAGAATTTTGAATAAAAAGCTGTTTCGGTATTGTGATCAAAAAGAAGAAGTTAAATTTGGGTGGTCACTCGAAAATCGAAGAAATTATAAAGCGACAAAAGAAGGATAGAAAGTTTTAGTTTAAATAAAAGATGGCTATGAACAAGATCACCTCTCTGCCATAACAACAATCTTTCCTTAAAAAGTCATTGAGACTGATTTTACTCAAAACCACTAAAGAGCTGATCGAGCTGTAGGTTGATAGGCAAAAAAGAAAACAGAATCCTTCAAGGTTAGCTACTTTCTCGACACAAGGAAACAGAAGCCTTTTGAACTGATCTCAATACTGTTATCTTAGAATGTATGGTGGAAGTGGATGGTGCTTTTCTTTCATTGAAGTTCCTCTGGCCAAAGAGAGAATGCTAACAATGACACAGTAAGAGGCTCGATTTAGGAAATTCAATCACAAATGGCTGTTTGGAGCTGTATGACTTATTTCGTCACTGATTTTCGTAGACATGATGGAGGGCGCCAATTAAGGGCAAGCGTAGATTTTGCTTGTATCTCGTCGTCGTACAAATTACTCGTTAGGGGTCTCGTCCAAACGAAGCTTAATAAACTAATAATTGCCAGTGTTGACCAAAGAAAGATAGCGACCAGTAGTGGTGTACTAAAGAATTAAGGGGATCGCAAGGTGGCATCTGATTTGATTGCCAAAACCATCAACGGGCATTGAATTACCTCAAAGCAAACTCTTGAAGAAGCGATTTAACTTTATCATTTTTAGATGAGGAAAAACTTCCCAAACGGACAAGAGGCTATTGCAGTTCTAGTCAAGCTAAATAACTAAAAAGAGTATACGAAGCTCATTATTAGAGTTCAATGCGACAGGTTGACAGCGGCTGCCGTGTTTTTGGGGAACCTTTCTCGTAATGGGAACTAGGTTCAAAACACATATTTTAGGATGCCGAAAGAGTTACTGACAACAATCCCTAGAAACACAGAGGTATTTGAAAGCACCAGAATCAGAGAGTATTATGTAATTTTGAACCTTTAAAAGGAGAAATCTAGTTAGTTTACCGAAGGATCAATTTCTACTTAAAACGTCACTCATCTTGTTCTTCAAAGAAAGAGGTTTTTGCTTTCGAACATTTCACATCTGGTTCATTTTTTCGCAACGAAGTCTATCGAAAACATGAGATCCTCAACACTTTACGTGAAACAAGAAGCACCCAAGAACATAATAGGCAAGGTCACACCTTGCACCTCAATAACAAAAGTGCCATACAAACCGCCATAGCTTATGAAATTCAAACCGTTTGTCATATATCACAATCAGATCCCCCTTGATCCTGATCATTGATCTTCTTCTTCTTCTTTTTCGCCACTGCGAACAACGATATTTTTGAATGGATCGCAGCTCTTATACTAATGACTAATTTGCTTGACAGTAGGAGCAATAGATTATTTGGATCTTTAAAAGACATAATATCTTTGATGAAACCGTCCTCTCTTGCCTGATTGGCACTCAAATCGACAAGGACAATTGAGCTATCAATTGGAAGAAGAGTGTATAAATCTATAGGGCATTACCTTTGAGGAAACCCAAGAAACAAACAAATTTTTCATTCGTTCTATCTCGACTTTTTTTTCAAATCATTCACGATTTTTTACAGTTCAAATACCCTCAACTGTCGACTATCTCTTAGGGAGATGGCTGAGCAGTTCAATATTTACCTTATTTGGGTGCAAGGGCTCAGAGATATCCTAGGTAACTATACAAAGCCGATGAACTCGCCAGAAAAGGAACCATTCTACCGATCTCCAGCAGGTTGAATATTGGTACACCAAGCGATACATGCAAATTTATGCTAAAGCAAGAGACAATGGACAGAACAAATAATAGGAGGAACAATATCACTACGTGTGTGGCAACAAAACAGATATGGCCAGAATTAGACATTTGTTATCCATAACCAGATTGCACGTTAGCTCCGTAATCAATAATTGTCGGACATTTTTTTTGTTGATGATGAGTGTGATAGGTAGACACGCTATAAGGCGTTTCCTCTAATGACTTCTACAGAAGCTGCTTACATGAGGAGGAGGAAGAGACAGTCCCACATCTCCTCTGCTCATATCTTGCACTCAATCTCAAAAATTCATCAAGGAAAATATTTCCTTGATGATCTAAAGCTAAGCGATCTGGCGAGCACAGATACCCTTCATCTCTATCGCTTTAACAATACCGAGTTTTGTTAAATGAGGTACTTTATCACAAGATTCTTATGGTATCACAATGGACCAAGTATTGATCTAAGTGTGTGAGTTGTTTTCCTGACAGCCATTTAAACCTAACTGTTCAAATATATGTTTTGTACTTTTGTTAGTACTCATGTGGATTCTCTTCACTCCAACTTTTTCGTGCAGAGATGACATTTGCATCAAATTTGTAGAAATTTGGGGACTGTTCCAATCTTGAAATTCTTCGTTTTGTCTAGTCCAAATTCCCGAAACTCATAGTCCACACTACTCGACCTCTGACGACAAATAATGTTCATCAATTTGCAGAGGATACATCTCGCCATCTCTTTTCTTTTTCCTTAATAGCGCCACGAGAAGAAAACCATCGAGAGTAGTGTGAACACACTGCTTAAGAGCTTCTAGTTATATGAGAAGCCTACAAAGCGAAAAGCAAAGCAAACAAGAAACAACGCGACTTTAGAAAAAAAAAAAGCAAAAAAAGAAAGGCGCATGACTAGTGCCCCTTCGAAATAAAGCAGGCCATTTCTGCAATAATTTCATCTTCTTTCCCATAAAAGGTACTGCGAACATTACAATCTCGAAGGGTTCACCAATGAATCCAACTGATACCTTCAAAAAAAGAAAAGAAGAACCACGCACGGTGGTGAGAAAATATGAAAATTCATGTCATCAAACTGAGTTCAGTTCGTAAGCTTTGCCTGTAAAAATTTTGTCAAAAAAGGTCTTAAAGGTAAATATAACGCCTGCACCTTATTCACTGACTTTCAGGCTTCTAAAGGAAAACTGACTGAGAAAAATCGAATGATTTTTCTTAGGAGAAGGCGGACATCACTGCTCGAAACATTTTTTAGATCATTTCAAAGGACGATAAATAAGAGGAAGGTCGAGGCTCTGCTCACGATCGAGGAGGAGCCCACCCAACCTAACTCATGAAACTGTAGATATCCATGAGACTGTTGTAAAAAAACTGGTTCTAAATCCAGTAAGTTAGGTGTTCGTATCTACCATACTAATTTCTTAATTTAACAACACACCCGCTGACTGTTAAAAGTTTGTAAACTTAAAATACCTTCCAATTGCTGGCTATATGAGCACAAATTGTTTGGAGGTTTTGAACAATTTGTCGGAAAATTTCCATTAACATCTTGGAGATCATTTGTCCAACTTAAAATAAGTCAAGGACGAAAAAACACAGAAGATAACCATTAAATTTTGCAATATTCAAAAAGCGATATAATTCCACAAATAAAAATGCTTCTTAAAAGCTTATCCCTGCAGTGCTACTTTATTGCTGCATTCTTATATATCTTCCTTTTATTCCCAGTCTATATAGTTTTTGGATAATTCTTACGACTCCTTTGGAGCGACTAGAATCCCCAAAAGAATGGTAATATCTTTCAGCGAAGTTTAGGGCTGGCAGCTTAACGTTAATTTATTATTATTTTGAACTTTTCTGAGGAATTCATATTCAAAGGATGTAGAAATACCTACGCGATGTCACTTTTACCAGAGCATAAATGCAACAAACGCATAAGATCAACTTCTCCCATCGCATGGTGTCGTCGTAGTCGGTCGTCGTCACAACAAATACCGAGAGACAAAATGTATCCTCAGCCTTCTGCGGCCATATAAGTACATAATGTCTTTTGGGTTAGTTGATATGAGCCATTTCTTTTTATTTTTTCATTTCCACCCTTAAGAGACTTAAACACAAACAAGAGCTTCCCACCACCCGAGTTGATTCTTGCGGCAATAATAATTTTACAAAACAACTACGATGAGCTCCAGCACACACACGTAGTCACTCGTATGCTCAGTTCCTGAAGTGGTGGCATCCAAAATTCTATGAGCCGACGACAAAGTGCCGGTGGAGCCTTTTAAAACTTTCTCTAGTACATTCATAAAGTATCCACGCTGGGAGCTGCATACCGGGGGCAACAGCAGTATACAGCATACACATTCCTATATCATATGCAAATGACTTTCTCAAAAGTTTCTTGAAAGCGCTCCTCTTTGTTGCTTATCCCATTTGGGATAAGATAACACTACAACAGCACACAACTAGTAATAAACGTTGTTGTTACAGACACAGACAAGACGGGGAATATATTCTTTGCATTCTCCGTCTTTTCGACGGAATTATATTTAAATATTTTGCTGCACCCTGCTCCATTCCTGCATATGCCCTACCATGCACTTTAGCAGGATGTGGAAGGAAGCCCACAAGAAGGATATGACATACGGAAGGAGAAGCAGCCAAATTGTAGTGTTTCAACGATCAAACCAATGGAGCGACGAGTATGAGAAACTTTCCATTTTCCGAGATAAGAAATTGATGACATCAAACTTTCATATGTTGATTCCGATGTGAAGTTGTGCATATGCAATAAATGCAGTGCAGATTACAACGTTTAACTAACACTCACAACTTTTTGGGGTAAATTACAAAATGTGGACGTTTATGTGTTTATGGAACTTAATAGAGTTAATTAAATGTTTACTCTCATTGCAATCAAGAGGATTTGCTGTCGCCATATAAACGATCCTTTGATTAAAACTAATGAAACCGAACTAAGTCAAGGGAACAATCTTAATTGTTTCAAAACAAAAATGGTTGAAGGATATTGCATAAACGTAGGTGACACGACAGTGAAAGGGGGGCGGTATCCATTAAATTTTAACTCTTAGTTTTTATTTGCAAAAACTTCTTAAGTGTTAAGAGCTTGAGTAACCTCGGGATTAAGGATAATGATAACACAATTAACAGTATCTACCTAACGAATGAATGTGTAATTGAAGAGAAGGAAAGTTCAGAGGAAACACGGAAAAGTCAAGAAAGCTTAGCGATATCTCGATCAAGTTAGCTGTTATTTATTTTTCAGTTCTAGAAATATGAAATGGGGCCGAGTTACAGCTTACAGCTTATCAAGTGAGTTAGCGGCATTAGTGATCGAGTGAATGAGTAGCCAGTTTGGTACTACAGCATACGTGATCTCAAGTATCTTATAGCTATTTAAAATTGTACTGGTAACATCGCATTTTCACTTATATATATTTCGAGTTTCTATTTATTCACAGATATGCTGATGTCTCTTTAGAAAAATTTTAATTTTTTTTTGTTTAGAAAATTAAATGCCCTTGGCTAGATAACGTAAGCTGCAATACCAAACTCACATACACGATACACAACTCGGCAAAGTGAACTGTATTTCGCCCTGTTTTCAAAAGGCAACGTTTCGATAACTTCAGTACAGTCGGACAGGAATGTAAATAAAACAAAATATTGATGATTTAGATCAAATAAAGTCGCTTACCCTTACTTGAGCTGCGGTTTGGTGGTTGTGTCGGTCTCTTCTATTTACAGTCTTAAGTCCTTTTAAAAGTCGGGCAAGTGTTGTGCGCTTTTTTGTTTCTCGCCCTTCTGTAATAAAAATCAAAAGCATTAAAAAGGATTGTGCAATAAAAAGCAAATGATTAAAAGAGTTATAAAATGGAAATGTGTTATAATTTAAGTGAAATTGTTCTAACTCCTAAGAATATGCAACGATGTTTGAAGTTGTTGTTTTTTGAAACGCAATGATTTTTTGAGTCGCTGCTCTTTGAAATGATGTGTAGTGTATGTGGTTGAGGATTCACTTGTCATTTTTCGACTTTTGATAACTCGCCAATTTTGAAGCAAAGGATATTCTGAGCCCAGATAAGAAAGAAAAACCACGGAATAACAGAATCAGAATCCAGAAGCACAATGAACTGTGTGAACACAATGAACTGCAATCGCATATGCAGCCGCAAGAGTTAAAATAAAATTAACTTGTACGACTCCGGCTTGCGTTGTTGTGTATACATAAATTGTATTCACGTGTACTTAATATTTTGCGGCTGCGGCTCTGTATGCCGCTGTGAATCATTGTATTCATTCAGTAACTCTCCTGTGCAATCAAGTACGGGGTGCGGCAATAACTCTGAACTAAAAACTATGATAAAAGCCGCCTAGCTATGATCCAATTTAGAATTTTTTAAGTTTTATGTGTGCCAAGTAGTAAAAACAATATCTAATGGTTAAAAATAACTTCTTTCATGCCACATCATTGCTTTTTTTTGACAACCGCGGTGAGATATCGCTTGCTAAGTAGCCGTGCGTGGTTCCGGTTACTTACTTAGGTGGGCATTACAGTTCGGGGTGAACCTGGACCTCAACCAACATCCTTCTGTAACGACTTCGATTTCGGGCGAGCTCTCTCCAGTTTTGCACTCTAAGTCGGTTGAGGTCTTCATCCAATTGATTGCGCCACCTAAAACGAGGTCTTCCCGTTCCGCGATTTCCCTGCAATGTTATTTTGAAAACCCGTCGAGCCGGAGCGTTTGTTTTTTCGTTTTTCGTCCAACCATCGTAGCTTCGCGATGTGTTCTCTTCTGGATATGTCCATGTCGCGGTACAGCTCATACAGCTCGTATTGTATCTTCTTCTCCACACATTGTCTTCGCATATGGGACCAAAGATCATTCGGAGAATTTTTCTTTCGAAGCGACTAAGGGCTCCTCAACCGCTTTCGATAAGGTCCATGCTTCCGCCCCGTAAAGCAGGACTGGGGCAATCAAGGTCTTATACAAGGTTGCCTTGGTTTTTCTGGAGAGGTTTTGTTTCTCAATTGCCTTCTTAACCCAAAAAAGCAACGGTTGGCAAGAGCTATTCTCCGTTTGATCTCCGCACCTCAGAGTTATGTCTGTCTATTGTGACGTTTTGTACAATTCGTCGATGTTCTGTGTCCTTGTTTGATGACAACCTATACTTCGTTTGGCGTGGTTTCGGTTGGGTAACTCATTTCACTGATATTCCACTGATACGGGAGATATTTTTCTCCACATCAAGGTAGAAGTCGTAGCCAATTGGATGGATGGACCCAAACGCTTCGGCTCGACGGGTTTTCAAAAGCACATTGCAGGGAATTCGCGGAAGTGGAAGACCTCGTCTTAGGTGGGGCAATCAAGTGGAAGAAGACTTCAACCGACTTAGAGCGCAAAACTGGAGAGAGCTCGCCCGAAATCGAGATTGTTGGCGTAAGATATTGATGGAAGCCCAGGTTCACCCTGAACTTTTATGCCCACCTAAGTAAGGAAGTAACGACAATTTTAATAAAAACTGAGCGTTCGTCTAGGAGAGTACAGTTGAGAATAACAGTATCCACTATCCATTGCTATATAGCTAAGAATAAAGTGGCCCTGCTATTTCATTGTAAAACCCAAAACGACGCTCTAGTATCATTTCAGGAATTTCCATAGCGGTAGAGAGTTTTCCAAAGACAAGATGTGAAGCCGAAAATCAAAATCACAGCCCGTTTTGATTCTGAAGACCGAAGCACTGAAACCCAGAACCATCACCATTTCAGCCTAGCTACCCAAACTAAGACAATCCAGGCGTGAATCACCGTCATCTTCGTTCAATTACCAAACTAAAGACTAAAAACCCTGACTTATCTTCATCTGAGAGCCTTGTCTTGAAACCTAGAATTATCCCCAGCCAGGCATCAGAGTCGAATTTTCCCTCATTGGACCTGAATTCGAACTGAGACCTACCGAGTCCCACTGGATTGTGTATAATATATTTATAGTAATTTACTTTCAAACAAAACTAACTACAGTAAACCAAAGTTTTGCTGCTTCTTTAGTAAACCTTGGATCCGACGAGCTCATCTCCGCTTTAGATAGAAAGTATACTCACAAAAAAACAAAAGATTTACAGAGCCCAAAAGAGTCAGCTGAATAAGATGTATGTAAGACTGTTCAAGTCATAAGGTTTAACTCTTTCGTCGCACTAAAAGTCGAATGATTATTATTTCATCCTCTGCGACAAAATCCTTCAGAAAGTTTATCAATCGCAGCTGAGTAATAGCAAAGACTCTGGAATTTAATAACATCTGCACTTTTCGGCAAGTCGAAGGACCAGTTTTTCTGATAAATTGACTAATCAATGAAAACATACAGACTTTTCTTTCGAAAAAGGAACAGTTTAGAACTGATAGAGTATATCACAGGTATATTGGGCAGCAGTGAACAGTTCACCAAAGTGAAAATAGGATAACCTCTTGTCGGTGGGTTCAACCATTTTAGAAAACCAGTGTTCCTTTGAGCAAATGTCTTTATTAACTCGATTTTTTGATCAATTTCTAATTAAAAAAAAAAGAGGATTCTTTCTGTCGAACCTGGGGGTCGATTTCCGATCTGTGAAGCTATGAAGTGATAAAAAAAAATATTATTTCAGTTTTCATAGAGATTTTTCATTTTATCATTTCATAAACTCTCCTTAAGCGATTCCCGAACTCAAAACGATAAACAGCTTTCAAAATGAGTACTAAAGCGTTCTGTATCTGAAGTATCTGTAACTTTGTATTTATTTTTGAATCTGGAAAATTAAATTTTCACAAAAAATGTCAAAAATAAAAATTCAAATATGAATTAATAGTAGAGGTCGTGATTTTTATTTTTTTATTTTCTGCCACTGCACTGGGGGCATTGAAAAAGTGCACTGTTATAAACTTGCGTACCTTGGATTATCTTATACTTTGGAATTGTGCAAAGGTCTGAATTTTAGAATTCGCAACTTTAGTATAATGAAATTTTCCGTGACGAAGTCAGTATTAGGCTATGTCCTAATTGGAGTTGCGTCGCGCGATTGAACGATGAACTTCGGTCGGTCGCGTTGCTTGTTGGTAGTGCTACCACAATGAGTGTCCTAATACCAGTCGCAAGATGCTCATAAGATCGCGCGACCAGGCTGCATAGTTCTCAATTATAAAAAAAAAAACAAAAACGTCAAATAAAATAAATGCATAAAAGCCGGTTGAGATTTGGCAAGTTCCACCACTTGTACCCAAAGCTGCGAAGCCAACAAGATATTTTTACCAATATACACATTACATACATAAAATAGGATTCAAATAAATTTCACTAGTTAAATTGTCTTCGAATTCCATTTTCCCTTGTTATTTGCTAAGAGCAACGCGACGAAAATCAAATTGGTTGATTTGAAGCAACTAGACTACTTTTCGTAGCTGTGGTCGCATGAGTATACACTTTGTCCCTGTCCACACGTGTTATTCCAATAACGTTATATCGGTCGTTTCTGGGCAAAAGGGGTGAGGAAGAAAGAAGCTGGATGCGCAAAATGAAATTTGATTTATCTGCCTAAGCAGTACACTTGGCGTGTCCAGACGGGTTATGCTCATAACGTTATGCTTTTTTCAATACAATTTCCAACACAAAATGGAGAATTTGTGTGAGGAATTATAACAACGTCTGGACACTAGGTGTTAACAGCATAACGTTAACAGCATAACCCGTCTGGACAGGCACTTTGAATATGAAAAGCTTTAATGATAAATCTTGAACGATTATGAAACAAACATTTGCGACCATGCTACCACATCGCGCGATCGCTTTCCTGTGTTAATAAGGACACACAATAGGGTTATTGTTGTTTGATATTTTGATCGTCCGATGCAGCGTCCGTCGCGTCGCCCGTTGTTCTGTCGTGCGATGGCTGCCAATTAGGACATTGGGTTAGAAACATTAAGTTGTTGCAGTTCACAAAATCTAAAATCAATATTGGATAAATCAGCATCCTGAAGACTAGCTGCAGAAACAAATATGTACATGTTTTATCTTAAAGCCATTTAATTATGATAAAGGAATTGAAGCGGCTATATACATACATGCCCTCCGAATAAACTTGCATTATCCAGGTTATTTTCCTGCCTAGCTGTATCATTTGCCTAACTACACTTAAGATTTACGTACATTGCAAAGATCCCAGTTTAATAAGTTGGAAAGATTCATTTTCATATTCGAAAAATTAACTTGCAAACCAATTATGTTGTACATGTACTTTTATCAAAAATGCAGATGAAATTTTGAAGCTCTACAATCAAATCATCCGTAATTGTCATAATTTAAGCTATGATTTCGACTGAGAACAGTTTTCAGGCTGTTGGAGACTTTTGCACCCGTGTTTTTCATTTTATGTTTTTAAATTCAAAACACTTCACAGCCAAATTCGTTTGAGATAAATAATTTTTCATGTGAAGAAATTTTGAAGTTTGTTTTAATTTTTTTACAGAACGAGAATCGAATTCCTCGTGAAGCTGTGATATTTAGCTTCACTTTACAGCTGAACAGTTCGGGAATCTACCCCCTGGAATCTCTATAAAAAACCATTTTTAAATTATGTTTTATTATTAAATTATATATTAGATAGTACAACATCTGAAGAATATCTCCTGAAATTTTCAAGTTGATCTGATGAATAGTTTCCGAGTTACAGCGGTTTGAAGTAGGCGCCTTTTGTTCGAGTCAGTGCCAGTTGGTGAGTGAACACGGTAGTAGTGTACTACAATGCTTACTTATGAACTTACCGACAACTTTAAGCAAGCAGCTGTAGGCAGCATACTGTTTATAGTGGTGACGGTTAACGGTATTATATTTAGTCGTGTTTATACAGTGTTATGTTAAGTCTACATCAACTTGAAACTTTTAAAGCGATTATCTCAAAACCACTTTTTTGAAGTCGGTGACCTCGATAGCTCAAAAACTGCTCAACCAATCATCATCAAATTTTTCACACTTATTTTTAATACAAGAACGAAGTATTTAATAGTGAGGTTTTAATTTTTCTCAATAAAACCGATTTTATAGCCGATTAAAAGTCCGATTTTTTTTCAAATTTTTTTCAAACCAAAAATTCCAAAACCGAAATTTTTGAAGTCCCATTACAAAAAACTTACGAATAATTTCTTTTTTGACCCTCCATGTGCGACAGCGCCCTTAAGGCTTAAACTTAAAACCTGTTACTTGTCTTTTTTTTGAGAGTTTACTTCTAATATTTAAAAAATAATCAACTTCCTTCTATCAACATCCTAAAATCTTAAAAAATGTATAGTCATACAGCATAATTGTATTTCAACAGAATTCGATAGGGTTACCTGTCTTTCACCGAATCTACAATCGAATTTTATTTCCTGCCAATGCAAATTTAACTCAATTTTTTACGTTATATGCTTCACTTCTAAGGTATTTCTTTGAAGCACTACGGTAACCCTTCTTAGAACTAAGAGAAAATGTATTTAAAAAAAAAAAAAGAAACACTCACCTGTAGTTGGTGGAAATTCATAAAAATACGCTGACCTGGGACTCAAGCAACTGAAATAAAGAAAAGCAAATGTCAAAAAAACCCTTTCGGCAAAGAAATCAAATTCAAATGCTGGCCTCACCTTTGTTGGACTAAATTTAAATTCGCAGAGCTAGGCAGTTGCTGTTGTCCCGGCTGTAATTGTTGCTGGCCGGGCTGTAGCTGTTGCGATGGTGGCACTAGTGGTAAAAGCTGTTGTTGTTGTTGTTGTTGTTGTTGCTGCTGCTGTTGCATCATTTGCTGTTGTAGTTGCAATGCACCTCGGGCCACACGAGGCGCAAACACTCCATAGCCAAAACCATAAATTTCATCTTCCTCCTTGTCCGACAGACAACTTGAAGGCTGCACAATGCCGGACGTCAAAAGTTTGAAAAAACAAAGGAAAATTAATTTTCACAAAATTTTTAATTAACCCACCCACGCCTTCGCTAATATAGCAAGCAACAACCCCCCTCTAAAACAACATGCAACCAAAAAGATACATATATAAAAATAACAAAACATGCCAAGTCAGAAAGGACCAAAAAAAATGTTTCTATATCTAGAGAGCTACAAAATACAAAACCAAACAAGAAAACATGCTCCCAGATGGCCGAAAAAAGGCCAATAAGAAGGATGAAAGGTGCAAAATAAGAAATTGAGCCGAAAAAAAAGGAAGAACAACTCCGAGAAGAAACAGGAAAGGAATAGCAAATAAATAAACAAACTACTCTTCCAAAACAGAGTTAGGGATTTTTTTTTTCTTCTCCTTATATTTTTGTATTTTATTCGAATTGGGCTCGCAGCTCTGTTCTTTAGAGTAGAACACCAGAGGTTAAAGGATAATTCCAGAACCACTTGGGAGTAAACAACGTTAAGGATTTTTCTTTTTAGCCAAACGGAAGTGGTGAGGCTTCGCTAAATGGCAATTGTTTGTAGGTGTTTTCTGTTTTTGTGTGCTTTTGTACTTTAATTTTGTTTTCTGTCAGGACTCTGAGAAAAAAGGATTAACACCTTGGGAGTACTTGAACACAGGGGCATTTTGATTTGGGTTTGGGTTTGGTGTGTTCTGTCTGTTCATAAGCTTTTATCTTTCTTTCTTTAAACATTTTGCAGGCTTAAAAAGAACACAAGCAATTTAACAATATTCAAAGGATATTTTAAATCATCTCAAGGCCATGCAAAGCAATTTGGTTGAATATTTTTCTTGGGAAGTATTATTTGTGAGAAGCGGAGGGAGGAGGGGTAATAACTTAGGTTAAATACATACCGAATATTTTCCTGGCACATAAATTGGCTGACTATGACTATTTGGCAGGCCACCCTGACTGGAATGACCGCGGTGACCTCGCGTTGTACCAATCCCCGCAGGATTTTGTGGACTTCGTTCCGCCCATGCTGCTTGCCTGGCATTCTCTAAAGCACTCAATATATCACCGAAGGGGGCCATTAGAAGTTCACAGTACACCGACGCTAGACCTTCTAAATGTCCTCGTTGCCCATCCTGTAAAGACACAAAAATTACGTTCCACAGTGTTTTACCAATTTTGCTTTTTTGATTTTTTTTTTCTTCTCAAATTTCTTCATCGAAATGAGGAGAATTTATCTTGTGGGTGTGGGGGCGTGTGACCTCGTCTCTAAAGGAATTTGTGGTGGGGCAAAAATAAATTAAGTTATTTTGTGTAATATCGTTCGATGGAGCGATTGTATTTAAATTTACGGCGGTGTGTAAATGAGTCCTTATATGGATTGGGGTACATAGGCTCCAGTTTCAGCATCCCTTCAATCAACCCTTGGATAAAAGGGGCTTTGAACGTACATATGATAAAAATAAAATAACAAACAGCCGTTTAGAGACTAGCCATGTTCGTATTCGACAATTCAAAAGAACTGAGTTGCGATTGGGTTGGGGGAGAATTTCACCAGTGAGTCACTTTGTTTTTCTTTGAAGAATTTTCACAAAGAAACCAAAGTTTTTAAATGATTCATAAAAACGTTTTAAAAAAGTTTTGTTGCGGCAGCTATTGTCGATGAACTAAATTACCGATGATGAATTGAGCACAAAAAAAAAGATATGGCATGAGTCAAATATTTACGATCCTCGCAGTTCGTGGTTAACAACCTAAAATCATTTGTTGTGATATAAGATCGTAGCCGCTTGGAAGTCTATTTTGAGTGGCTTTTAATGTATAAGGTGGAGTTCCTTCTATTGTTTAAGATCCTGACAATGTCTCTGAGCCTTCGCCACCGTTGCAGACTAAGCTTTTTCTTATTTTATAGAGGATGGGATGTAAGAGCGAAGACTATACAGTAAATGGACTGCTCTCAAACGATTTCATTTGCATTTCTTTAGACTTCTGCAAGGGCAAAAGTTCCGATTGAGACAAGATCCTTATGGATCTGCAGCTATATATTTCCCACTTGACGGGGTTTTCTTTGGGGTTCTACTTTTGCCGGGTTATTTGATTCTATCAACGACTAACAAGACACTGCATTTTATTTCAAGACGTTGGCATAGTCTTTCCATGTTTCATAACCATGGAGCAACACGCATTAAAATTTTATTAAAATAATTTTAAGTTAGTATGCAAGAGAGTTCAACAATAAGAAGACCAAGAGAGCGCAAGGTACTTTGCTTCTGCTTTCAACGTTCAGGTTTTTACTGCTATCAGCTTATACAATCCGTTCATTGTAAAGGCCCAGTTAAAATAAGCGTAAGCAATCAAACACGCCTGTCATTTTATCCCCAGTGCACTAAATAAAATTGCATGTGTGTTTGTGTTAAGTTTTGTGCGAAAGCAATCGTACTTTACGTACACACCGAAGAAGAACGGAAACTGAACGAAACTATGCAGGGTGATATTATGGCTGCACCACAAAATAAAATGGATGCACATATGGTGCCGGTGGTTTAATGGTCAGCATGTATGCCTGTTACGTGGGAGGTTCAAGTTTCGAGGTTCGATCAGAAACATAACAAGCCTTTCGCAAGAAATCAGCAAATCCTCTGAGAGTAATTACACTACCTTCAAAAACGCTTACTTAGTTATCAGTACAGAGTTGGCATAAAATTCAAGTCCTTTAAATGAATTAGGCTCCGAAATTTTCATAGCTTCAAAGCTATCTTTATTCTTTACATTTTTGACATACATATGTACTTATTTACGCACATGTTATCCACTACTTCACATCACATTTCCCGCCCGATTGGTGGCTTTATTACTAAGAAAAGCTGAGTATAGCTGAGTTAGTGATTCATGGGCACATATCGGCAATCAGATAGGTAAGCGAGCTTATTTGGTTGAAATCATAAATCCAACACCTTCCAAAAGTATTTTTAAAGGTAAAATACGCCAAGAGATGCCAAAACGCCATTTTCAAACAGAGGGCATGCGTCTCAACTAACGGGATCAAACCTCCACCTTACAAATGAGCAACAAAAATCTTAAGTTGAAGACAAGGTCGATTGAGATCTAAGCACGCTGTAGCAATGCAAAATGCTGACATGAAGGTTACATATTACGAAGAGATAAGCCTGCGGTCGTGTTTTTAGCAGAAAAGTCACTGTGATGAAGGCTCTCGAAGCGTAGCAGAATCGTTTGGACGGTAAAAAATAAAAGTACAATTTAAAGAACGGATATCACCATCTCGGGTTGAGTTTAACGTCTTTTCAAAAAGTAAATGGTATTTTAGAGTGATACCATTCTATATAGAAACTAAAGTAAGTTTAAAAGGCGATTTAACAATTTTATGGACCAGAGGACACCAGTGGCGTAGCAATCGCTTCTGTACACACAATGGTAAAACCGATAGCTCAGAACGGAGACTGCTAAGTTGGAACGGAGACAATAGGTTTGCCACCAGTCAAAAAGTCATACACAATGGTAATACGTTGATCTTCGGCACGAAACTTTAGATGGATTGTTTTTTCGCTAGGCTGGAAAACTAATCATTGAATTCGAGACGGTATTACAGCGGAATGTATTGTCATTTGCTATTACAACAAGCGATTACGGTCTTCAGTGAGTTTTCAACCCGATTTCACTATTTAAGATCCAAAACGGAACTCTTTTCGGATCAAGGAAAATTTTTCGGAGACGTAATGTTTGTTTTTTTTTTTTTAATTTATGAAGTGACAAGCAACTGAAACATGTCTCTAGCGGAGTTCACACTGTACAATTAGTTGAATAGACTTTATTTTGAACGACCGCTTGTCCAGCTTATTGGATGATTTTTGAAGTATAGGAAGTATAGTAGAGGAATATGTATGTCATAATGTTGGACGACAAGTCTGATGAGTTTGAACGCAAACTATTTCTTCCATGGAGTTGACGAGGCCAAGCTCACTACCCAATACTTTGTCTTGGGTGAGGGAATAAAGGGGGCCTACAATTTTCTACCGATTCCGATCGACTTATCGAGAAACCGTTTTTCATGGTAATGAATTAACTATCTGAAAGTTTGCCAATTCCTTGCTAAGTCCGGTGCCCGTGGAAATCCATTTTTGTTTTCTGTTTGGACTTGAACAACGAACCTCCCACTTAAAAAACAGACATGTTAACAATTACGCCACGGGCATAACATGGAGCTGATAGTTTAATAAAAAGCCGCCATTAAAGATGCGCTTTCGGAAATGATGCAAACAATAAATAAAGGATCACCGACATTGACAATCTACTAGCCAATACTCGTACCAGGATTAGAATTGCCACTTCACTTTCTCAAAAAAATTTCAATCAAAAGAAAATAAAATTGCTTTCTCGGCTTCCTGTTGCACACTTCCCCCCATACTCCTCCGAGAAAATACGGCTTTTACTTCCTTTTCGAATTAAACTTAATTTAGTCTTACATACGTTCAGGTTTTGTTTTTGAAACTAGATGATCACTTTGTAGTCAGTAAAACTGATTTCTTGAATCACATTTTATTTTCTACTCCCTGAAGAAAAAATGAGATTCATGATCAGATCTGCAGTGACGACACGAATAAGCTCTTTGCATTTTCTAATCTTTTTTTCAGCCACCTCTTAGCTACTTTAGCTGTTGGATCATCGTAGAATTTTCTGTTTTTGAATTCTTCTAAAAGACGAATTTCTTCTTCTTCATGCTCCTCTAGATAATCCGATTCTGCTTCTTGAAACTTGCGTGCACTTCTGATTCCTCATCTGGACAATCGATGCGATGTAATTGGTTGAAAATGATCTTCGGCAGATTTTATGAATTAGCCAAAAACGTGTAGTTTTATATTTTATTTATGAAATCGTTCCTCAACAAACTGCAAACAACAGAAGAAACCTCACCAAAAAATCTCAAAACCACTGCATGATAACAGAAGAAACATCTCGACGAAAACCATTTAGCTCCACGTGTTTAGTGAAATTGTCAAATTTAATAAAGAAACACAATGGGAAAATGATAGCTTCCTGGCGAAATTCACTCGACCTACGTACTCCTTAGTTTCAAAATCAAGATTTCGATAATGCTCTTGCAGGAGCAAGCATAAGTTGCAGTAACACAGTATAAGGAGGAAAAAAATTGTGTTTTCCTTCTCCTTTTTTTTTTTTATTTAAGTGAGGCGGATTGAGATTGGATTGCGGCTGGTAGTGGGTGTGGCGGGTGGATGGCATATATGGCCATGGCCGAGCACATTTGGGGATTTATTTTTACATGTTTATTTTTGTGGGTTATTTTTGTTGCTTGCGTAACTTTTATATGTATGAAATGCCCTTAAGGGTAATTTGGCAGCCACAAAACTTTTCATTTTCTCCATTGCTTGGTTCGCTCGAGACCTATAAAAACGCATGTTATCGTCGACGCAAAAAAAAAAAAAAGAATGCGAATAAATGAGTAAGTGAATGGCGTTTGTGTTCTGTGTATGTATGTATGTATGTCTGAGCATTAATCAAAGTCGTGGTCCACGGAATGAGAGGAATAAGAAAGGAAAAAATGGTGATGAAGCTCGAATTTTCGCATCGCAAATTGTTAGGTGGGCACCAACAGTATACATAAAATGTTTTCTCATTTTTATGGGCTACACAAACACATGTGGGTTTGTTAAGTGTAATTTTCTTTTAGGGTTTAATACAAATCGAGTATGTGTATGGCCGGAGGCTGTTTTCAATTCACTCAGATTTATCGTTGCGTTTTGTCCTTTTGAATCGAAGGATTTAAGTAGATCGTGTGTGTAGGATAGTCGGTATTTCAAAAACAAAAGCAAGGATGTTTTAATTTCAACTGAAATTGTTTCATTCGAAGCCATCAAACTGCTTTCAGTTTTATCTGCAGAAAAGAATATTTTTTTTGACATGCCACAAAAAAAAAAGAAAAAAAATTCAAAATACAAAGAAAATAACACACAAACAGCACACATAGAGGTAGCAAAATACAATTAGAGTTTCAAATACACACTGAGATTTTCGAAGAATACTGACGCAAAAGCTAAAAAGATCAAAACAAGCACACACAGAGTTACACAAAAATTATTACAAACCCAAAAAGTAAAACTCCATAAAACGTTTACCAATAATTCCAACACAAGGAAGAGCTTCTTAGCTAGGATTAGTTACTATGGATTGTGGATACTTGATAGTCCACCAGGTTTTGAGCTCTCTTTAGCTTTAAGTTTTTCCCAGTCAAAAAGAGTTGCAGGCTTTTCTATCTTAGCAGAAGAAGCAGAAGTACATTAACATATGTCTTAAAGAGAGCCTTGCAGTTAATTCAAAAATAAAGTTTGGAAATATTATAAAAGAGTTCCGAACGTAAGTTTAAGATTCTCACTGTGTTTCTTTCTTGTCTGTTGGAGGTTATTAAAATAATATACCTCTGCATACCGGAATATTGTGCTGCCAGGAAAAGTACCTATCACTATTTTGTTATGAGTTTCTAGATTTCGTACAAGAGCCAAGAAACTCGTACATGATAAGGAGCATAAGCTATCAACTCTTACAATCTCTGCGCCGAATGTCTGTAACGATGTTCAAGGAAATGCGTTACAGTTTTTTCCAAAGCATTTACAGAGAACAGTCTGCTTGTCAGAATTCTATTTACGACTGTGCTCTAAGCAGATCAAATTGATAATAGAAACCCTACTAATGATCCTGGCAGACTAACTGCAGATTCAGTTCCTGAAAAAGATGTCTGAAATATCTGTCTTGCTAAGTAAGTTTATCATGGCCGGCAATCTAGCCGAACTGGATGCAGTTAGTCTCAAAACTATATTCAGAGGCATTAGTGAAACACGGATCGAGTATAGTCGCCTCAATCACTTGTTCCTTGCTTTGCTTTTACAAAGTCCTTTAGAAGCACCAACGACGAGAAGAAAACTTAGGCTCAGCCAGGTTGCAGGTGCTCAAATGTGATAGAATTTATCATAAGCCATACAAATGAAAATTATTACCTTAATCCAAAGGGTAGAGTAGGTGGGGAAGCATGTGAATAGAACACAATATATCGCTAGGCAGTCAGTGAATGAGTCAGTGATGAGCGTACATGTGGGAGAGTTTTTAGTTTTCTGCAGTCTCATTTCACAGGCACAAAATTTCCTTTACAGACCCTTTACTCGCCTGCCCTTAAACTGAACATTGAATCCCGCACGAGTTAGAGTGGATCTTAATTTAGAATTTAAAGTGCAATACCTAGACTTAAGTTGAATACCGGATTTCGATTTTTATTCGGCAAAATTCATTAGATAACACCGTAGAATAACGAAAAGCTGCAGTAACCATTGGAAGTTTGCTGCCGACACAAAATGTCATAAAATGTTGAAAACCTCGAAACCGACGAACAAAATAACAATAACAATACGCTGAAAAGCCCGAAAAATCCAGAAAGCAATCAACTAAACACAACGTCTTAGCCATTGTCTTTTTATTCTCAAACCTTAGTCCCTTAATAAACCTTATCGAGAATCTTTTGAAATGATTTTAGTCAAGATCAAGACACTGAAAAAGTGTTTTTTAGGTGAAAAAAAGTAAGAAAAATTTGAGAGACGACCGACTGATTTATTAAAAACATTCGTATTTCGATATTAGCGATACTAAAAAATTGCACAGCTACATGAACTAGTTTTTAATGTATAGCAAATGCGAGAAAAAAAAAGAGAGAGAGGGCGCGTAAGTTTCTTTTACTGGTCATGGTCATAGACAGTCAAAAACAGAGACCGAATAACCGCATCAGTAATCGAGTGAGTAGGTCTGCTGTCCATTAATTGGTTTCATTTCGTTCAAATGCTGATGAAAGAATGTCAATTTTTGGTATTAAAGTGCTCGATAACGTGAAAAGTAACTTCAAGCTTTATTACGTGTGGGGCGATTCAGCCCCAGTTTCTAAGTTCATGTTAACCCTCGTTTACAAACCGGCAAAAGTTGTGTCCACCCGAACTGGGGTCCAAATGGACCCCACGATTTTTTCTTCGAAATTTTTTTGATTTCTGACTTATATTGCTCAGTTATAGTTCTTCTGGCTATTGTATGAATTGTTTCTAAGTATTATATATAGCAGGGATAAAGAAATTTAAGCAGAGATGTCATTATGCAGGTATGTAGGAGGTCAGCAATAAAATTTTTCAATTTCAAAAACGATGAAAATTGCCTAATTTCGCAAATCTGGGATTCCCGCCTATCCTTTTCGATATGTCTTTTGTACGTAATTACTGATTGTAAAATTCATCCACATCAATTGTTCCTGGCAGGTATGCCTATCTCAAAAAAATAGTCATTAGTTCAGTTTGGTCAGGTCATCAAATAATTTTATGACCTGAAAAGGATTGAATTTCCCCAATACATGCCAATCAAGCCTGCCATATATGGCTTGAAGTTTAGGTGGCTTAGTGAAAGCTCAAAGGGCTATCCACTGAAGTTTTCTATCTACACTGGTATCTCTGACCAAAGTACAGGACTTGGTCGTGGATATGATGTGCTGATGTCGTTGATGCCATCATATTTCAATTCTGGACGCAACCTCACTATTGATCATTTCTTTACGTCGGTGGATTTGGCATTGAAGTTGCTGGATAAGAAGATCGCTAATCTTGGCACGATTCGGAAAAACAAAAGAGATTTGTCTAGACCTTTTGTAGCGAAGGAGGTTCTTGATGACCAGAATGAGCATGTAAAGGTCAATAACAAAAAGCAGTATCGTCCAGTCCACTCATCCATTTTTGGAATTTCTGGAAAAATGGCGTTGGTGAGTTATGTTCCGAAGTCAAACAAACAAGTGGTATTGCTATCAACACAACATAACTGTGAGAAAGCCACTTCCGGTCATCAAAGTAAGCCTGCAATGATACTGGATTATAACAGCACCAAAGGTGGAGTCGATGTATTCGAGCAAATGGTCTCAGTTTATTCATGTACACGCAAAACAAATCGCTGGCCGATGGTTGTATTCTACAACTTACTGGACGTAGCAGCCCTAGCAACTGTTATCATTTTTCGACTCTTCAATCCACCTAGAAGAAACAAAAAATTGTACAGAAGTGATAAACTCATCGAACTAGCGGAGGAACTGGTTGAGTCAGAATTGAATAACCGTTCCCAACCTGCAACACAATCTGGCATTGGAAAATTTGCATTGGATGCTCTCTGTATTTTGGGGAGAGTTCAGGAAAAACAACCAACAGTCCCTGAAAGGTTCTCTTGTAAAAGAAGCAGATGTCACCTTTGCCCAAGAGCAGATGACAAGAAAACCAGAACCACCTGCGATGGATGTGGCAGATGTTGTTGCCCTTGCCACACTAGAACCTTATGTGTTAAATGTCTCCCGAAACTGCCCACAACTTCAAGTTAAATTCTTCTAAACATAAACTAGGCTGCTTTTAAAATAAAATAATTATTTATTAGAAAAAATATGATTTTTCATAGAATTTCAGTACTGGGGTCCAAATGGACCCCAGTTCGGGTGGACGGGTTCTTTTCACAAAAAAATCGCAGAAAAATCTGTAAGCATCTGATAATCGTTTCAACTTAAGAAATTAATAAAAAATTGAATTTTGTTCACTGAGTAAAAATCCCATTTAAAAAAAAATGAAAAACAAAAAAGTTATGAGTGTTCAAACATGCTCTGGGGTCCAAATGGACCCCAGTTTGTAAATTAGGGTTAATAGCAAAAGACAGTTTGAACTATAATTCACAAGTATAGAATAGGCCTTTTGCGAGGAGTTGGCACGTCGCCATAGAGTACACTGAAATGAAAAGGACTTTTTAACTTAGCTGTTTGGGTTCAGCAAAAATATTTAAGTCCCCACCATTTCTTACAAGGTCTAGTTGAGAGAAATGCGTAAGGCCCCAATGTTCCTGAATTCTTCTCAAACAAGGATAGAGAACATCAATGAATTGGATAAAATTTCACAATAGACAGAAATAACTTCGGGGTAGTACAGGACTTCGTTTACACATCTGTTGCAGACACGGAAAATAACATCAGTCAAGATTAATCGGAGCATTTGTCTTGCCAGTCACTGCTTTTTCAGATAAAGAAGAAGGTTTCTATAGAAAAACCCAAGGTACCCTTAATACTCTGATCATCATAAATAGTTCTGCTATTCAGTGCGGAAGCAGGGACTTTACCTAAGTCGGATGAGGAAGTCCTTGGTCATTTTGAAATAATCCGAATGATTTTTGGTCCTGAATGAGAAGACAATGTGTGGAGAGGAAGATACAACAACAAGCTGTATGAGCTGTACTGAGAGATGGGCATAAATAGAAGGGTACACATCGTGAGACTACGATGCCTGGGATATGCAGAGAAGATGGACGTGAACGTTCCGGTTCAACAGATTTAAGAATGAAGGGGAAACCCTCAAGCGACTTATAGTGAAAAACTGGAGAGAGCTCGCCTAAAATAAAACTTGTTGACGAAAGATGTTGGTTGACGATTGACGCCCAGGTTCAATAAGAAAAAGAAGAAGCATTCTGCTTTTAAGAAAACTGCAATTTAATTTAAAGAAATCAAAGATGACCACGTAAAAATTGCGCACTTTTTACGCGGTCACATTTCTTTAAATAGTCACAGAATGTTCAAAAACAGAATTTTGGAACAAAAAGTTGTGGCGAAGTGAACTTTAAAACAGAAAAAGTAGAAATAGACTTAAATCAAACAAATTAAAGGTAACCACTGAGAAAGAATGCAAAAAGTCGAGAAAATAAGCAAACAACTGCAACTTTAATTTTGTTGTAGATGAAAAGGAGAAGAAAATGATGAAACTAGCAGAAAATTCCTTGTACAAAAAAAAAAAAAAAAATAAAAACTACAATGGGAGTATGCGATACCCTCCGGGTATATTGTTCTTTCGGCGTCCCAGTTTTATCTAGACTCCGCTCCTTAGGTTGTATATAAGTAAAACTATATAATCACCTTATTTCCAACAACTGCCCCACAGAAAAAAGGGTTGCTGCCCTGGTATAAAACGGACCGAAAATTGATTAGAATGCTTCAGCTTAGTAAGCCCTTTGCTTATTTATTTGTTCATTTGGTTAATCTGAAATTTGGTGTTGCAACGCACCAGAACTAATGATGACAGTAAAATTGAATAAATTTGTTATCATTCCAAATCCAAGATGGCCGATGGTACAAAATGACGGATATGGGTATCAAATAAAAGGCCTTGACTAGTAGAGTACCTTACGCCATGTAAAAAAAGGGGAAACAAAAAATAAAAGTCCAATAAGGCCGCGAACAAATTTGAAAACCAAAAAATATAGAATACAATATTAAGAAATATTAAGAATGTCTTCAAATTAATGTCGGAGATATCGAAATTTTTCTGACGCGCATCCAAATAGGCTTGACTTTTTAACGAAAATTTAAACGCGTTTTTCTCGAAACTGTCTTTTTCAAAACTGTGCACACGATTTCTCGAACTCAACTAGACCGATTTATCTGAAATTTTTTGTGAATTTTCTTTATAGTCTTCTCTATAGTCGTAACTACGCTCATTAACAAATTAAATTTTTTTCTATTTTTACAAAACTCGAAAAAGTCTAAAAAGTGGTAGTCTTTTTCTTTCTTAAGGGAGTCGTCATTTTACGACTAATACCAGTTCCAACTTTTCGGTAGTTTCAACAATAGCGAAATTATTCTAGATTGATAACGTTTTTCGTTTTTTGTTTCCGATTGGGTTGGAATAGTGGCCATGGTTACGTGCCAATTCTTGAAGACCAGCTGGTAGTTTTTTTTCTTATTTCTTTATTTGTAACTTTTTAATTTTTTTTTCTATATTCTTTAAATGTTAATAAATAACTTATCAAAAATGGATAGTTCATAAATTAGTTGTTGTTTTTACAAGACTTAAAAAATCACCTGAAATTTATGCGTCTAGACCAGAATACCCCCCTAAGTTCTAAGTTCTTCTGCTTCTCTTGTTTGCGGGTGTTAATACCCCTCCGTCTATAAATGTCCATTGCTCTTCAAAAAATCAGTGGGATGGACCAAAACATCTCGTTTCAACTGTTCGTATCTCTCCGAGTGCTGGCATCGAATTTTTTCTGCTTCAGGACTAGTTTCTGATGTGAATTTATGCTGACTGGCGTTGACTTATGACATAATTGTTGAATAGCTAAACCTTTACTACTAGTTCTTATGCGGTGTCGGCGGTAGACAATAACTTGTTTGTTTTTTTAAATTCAGTAAGAGGAACATGTCTTCACAGAAGACCAGGGGTGACATTCTGTAAGTAAAAAGCGAACAAACGTTTTCGTGTGTGCGAACGATTTGCAATGTCTTTCCTATTGAAAAACGTTTGATCGCTTTCGTTTCGCTTTTTATAGAATCTGGCCCCAGGAATTTCAAGGCTAATGCTCTTCGGGCCCCAAAACAAAAACGATGTCGGTTTTCTGTTCGTTCAAAAATAAGTTCAGCTGTATCATTCGAAACTTAAGATAAGAGAAAAATTGGATGTTGTCTTCCTCGCATGGTAAATTGTCACTGCTGATGATTGTTGATGATCCTACAAGAGTGTTGCTTCAAAAGTTTTGTCAAACATTTTGGAATGATTTTCGACTTCTTCCTCCACACCTAAGGGCAAAGGTGTGGAGGAAGAAGTCGAAAATCATTCCAAAATGGTTGACAAAACTTTTGAAGCAACACTCTACACCTAAGGGCAAAGGTGTGGAGGAAGAAGTCGAAAATCATTCCAAAATGGTTGACAAAACTTTTGAAGCAACACTCTTGTAGGATCATCAACTTCCTACTCAAAAGTAATAAAGGACGAATAGGCAGGCCACCTACAACCCAGGCGATTTCAGTTCGTGTTTCAATCTCGATATTTTTAAGTTTATTTATTGGATCAATGGAATGATGATTCATTTGGATATAAATATAAAGTGAACCAATTCCATTTGTCGTACAAAGAATTTTATTAAATTTCACTCCCAGGTTTAGGTTTTTTTTTTTAAGTAATACCCAAATGCCAACTTATAAACATGAAAAGAGACGAATTAGGTACAAGTGAGAGTATGAGACTCCAGCTCCACTCGAATTGAAGAATGCTTTTCCTTAAAACAAAAGACCTCTTAATTTAAGTTGTTTGCACAATCCCCATACTTCATCAAATATTCATCCTTTTGTTTCAAAAGTTTGCACTTAACTCATCTCATTTCAGTTAAAAATCTCTTTTCAAATTACAAATACAGAACATCGTCGTTACCATAATTGAATCTCCCACCATACATAACAGTTTTCCTTTGGCACAATCTCTGACGTGAATTAACCCAAAGTCAAAGCACAAACTCTTTGTTTTTGCATTTGCTTCTCTTCTAATTACCGCACAAATTAAGTTTCGTACAACAACCTCGACGACATTAAAAAAATTTTCACAAATGCGAAACAAATATTCTTCAAACAATAAATTCCATTTGTTAAAAAACAGAGAGTGAGTGAAAAAAAAACAATTAAACATTTCAATCCACCAGAGGAGCATCGCAATTTCGAAATATCAGAACTCGCACTCTTTTTAGAAGTCACACACACGCACACACAATTAACAACCCCATTCTACCAAGTACACAAACCCAAACACGGCCAATTGAGTTTTGTATCAGCACAAAAGTATGCTTCACAAAACTTGTCTACATTATGCTAATTATCGCAAAATAAAGTAGGTATCTACATGGAGCCTTTGGGGTTACCAAAGTAGGTACTGCAGTATAAAGTATGGGCGGAGGGCCCCGTTGTATGACGTACGTTTAGTAGTTGTTTCATAATATGAAAAAAAGAAGAAGAAATATAATGAAAATTCTATTTTAAGCCAACGACAACAGTGCGTATGGCTGCCAGCCTGCTGCGGAGATGATACCGGAAATTGCATCACAGCCATTTAAATTCTCTGAATATAACAAAGTATAGTATCTCCATCTCTGGCATTTGGAAACGAAATTATGAACTTCCTTCCCTGACGCTTATTTTTTTGGGAGGAGAGACGATAGGCTACCGCATACCGTTATTTGAACCCAAAAGAGAGCATTATACCCACAACGACGATGATGGCAGACAAATGATATAATTATGCCATTGTGGGTGGGTAGTGTATCCTGCCTGCCGATATAGTCACAGCCCCGGCTCGATGAACTTCTTTTTTTCCTTTTTCTCTTTTTTGGTTTGGTACAGTACGGCGACGATACGATGATGACGAGAACATATATCATCTCATCACGTATTTGTGTATATTTTTTCGGTCCACAGACAATGACACATTAATGTGCGAGTGGAAGGCAGCATGCCGCACAAGTTTCCTTTTTGTGTAGAAGGATGATGATTCCAAGGATCAAACAGGGTTTCGTTCTGTTTTTAAGCAGCGTGCATGTGTTACAAAAGTGTTTATTAAAATTGTGATTATGTGCGGTTGTCGATTGTTTGATAGCGGCCATTATAACGGCTGAGGACGAGGAGTGGAATTTTTATAGATACACTCGCAACTCAGAGTCTCAGTCAAAATGGGTAAAAGGACGAAATTAATTGCTTAGAATAAATGAACAATAAAACAGGCAATTAAACAGAAGGAATGCTGGCTCTTGTGCGTTGTCCGTAAAGTGAGTTCCCGTTCAACCCTCGCACACTGGAATGGCGCACGGTACTATAAACTTTCAACGCTTTCTTTAAGGTTAAAGCAAACCATAAATCGTTACGGAATCTTTCTTAAAACGAACCACATCAAAAACAAGCACCCCCTTCCCTAGCTCGTTTACAGTGTAAGCCCAAGTGACAACAAGACGAAACAAAGAACAAAGCATGCCGCGGGCTTAGCATCAAATCGAGTGGACTTAATTCGAAGTGACGGAAAGGTTCAAGTTGAAAGAGTCACAATAAACCACTAAAGCACAGGTAGGTAGATAGGTACAACAAAAGGCTAACTGGTGCGCACAAAAACAAGGAAACCCGAGAACGGTCTTCCGCTAAAAATCAAAGCTTCGCTATACCCTCACCGACTACCAAATAGCCTTTTCTCATCATAAGACTTAACATTTTGTTGTTGGCCATTCAATCGGCTTTGTGGTGTGGTGTGCTGCTCTTATACCAGATTCAACTCCGACCCAGATGTTCACTTCAATGCCCAACGTGTGGTATGTACCTTCACCTACTTTGGGGGGGATCGTTGGTTTTTTGAAATTTTCAATTATTAATCTGCTCAGTGAACATTTTTAAAACTAATTATGGTCGACTGATGTTAATCAGCTTAATAGAGCTGATCTACAGGCAGGAACTGGACTGCTTTCCAGCGTGGGAAAGGGAAGACAGCCGCTTTGAGGTTGAAAATTGCTTTCATCTCTTTTAGAGCGAGGATTGTGTTTTATTTCGATACAACTTTTTTGTGCAGGTAAAGCTGGATTGCCTTTAAGACTCTAGTTAAGCCACTGCCTGACACACAAGCTGCGAGTAGCTTTTGAGAAAACGATTAGGTATGACCGCAACCTGCGACAACATTCTTGAAACCAAAAACGCCACATGCGATGTGCACTCCCGTTTGTCACCTTCTTTTCGAACTGCAAAAAAAAAAAAGAACAAAAACAGAAGGTGACAGCCGTTTGATTCAGCAGCTTCAGATGAAATAAATTTTTGGTCATGGTCATATAAAATGCTCTGTTGACATCGTATGTCAGTGGGTTGAATTAATTCCTTTATATCTGCCTCGCTTAACCGAGTCGGCACTTCACTCATTGCCATGCAATGTGCGTTACACACAAACACTGCCGCCACCGCCACCGCACCGTTCCGTGCTATGCCTTGCCACGCCACTGATGCCGTCGAGGAGCTTACTTTCGGGTCTTTTGCTGGGGAAAATTAAAATTGAATCATTTATGAGGATGAATACAGAAAAGGGT
The DNA here is from genome assembly GCA_949752695.1 of Melanostoma scalare. NCBI lineage: Eukaryota > Metazoa > Arthropoda > Insecta > Diptera > Syrphidae > Melanostoma > Melanostoma scalare. The sequence continues at coordinate 206,896,536 of OX456985.1, read as the reverse complement.
GTAGGATTAAGGGCTGACAACACCCACAAGTAGGTGGATATATGGGTATACCTACAAGGCCTGTGAAACACAGCCCGGCCGTAACTCCCCCCCCCCCCCCCTCTCACTCTTTGGCTTGCAATTTGAAGCTACTCTAGGACTCTGTCTGTGTATATGCATGATGAGATTTAACTCCGGAAATTGTTTTAATCCGGTTCTATGTAGTAATTCTAATGCCTCAGCAAGTGTGGGAATGTGTGCGTGGTTAGACCTTATGGTGCCGACTCCACTCTACCGTACTTACATCCAAAGTTAGACAGAAAATTATTTAGTCTTTTGTTTAGCACAAATGTTTTTGGGGGAATGAGGGTTTTTGTATGTTTGCATGGATGGGGGCAGGGGAGGGGTTGAGAGAAAGGGAGAAGATAGCAGCATATGTGATGCCACACATATCTTGCAAATAGACATCGTATGCCTGAAAATTCACTGACTTTTCGGAGCAGGCAGCCGTTGTGTTGATTGGGAAATGTTATCTGCTTGATTGCATTTAACCAGAGAATGCCATGGCGCGTATGTAATGTGAATTTCTATTTAGCGAGCACTTCTCATTGGTAGGGTAAGATAAGTTGGCATTTGGCAATATACTTCTGCTAAATGGATCCTCTAAATTTATAATTAAAGTGAACATTATACATTTGAATCTAATTTTATTGGAGCCAACACAAAAAAAAAAATATTAAAAAGCACGTTTATGGTGTAAGCAATATCTTAAACTTCACATAAGAACTCACATGGGATTTTCTGCGAGAGAACAAGCGTGTCGTAGAGGTGTCTCGAATAGGTTGCTTCTTAACATTTTACTTTTTGCGAGAATCACACGTCAAAGGTGGATCACTTTTACTGGCGATTGGTACTATGAGGAGAGTCTGTATGTCCGCATATGGATTTACAGCCTAAACCACTTGGCTGCCTTTCTTCAAAAGTTTTTAATTGCAGTAAGGTTTTGTGGGACAGCCTACAGAGTGGTTTTTGGGTCTATAGGTATTGAAATAACGGTACCTGTTATACCATCTATGTAATGATACATATTTTTCTCGAAAAAAAACTCTAACAATTTCAATAAAATTCTGTGCGACGGACTAGTTTTCGATTGTTTTTCGTATGGTGTAAAAAATAGTATCGCTTATCACAAAACTGACATCTTCGTCAATGGCTAGCACGATTTTGATGAGATTTTATATTTTTGAAGTCCTAAATTGTTTTAAGAAGATTGCGTATTAAAATGTGAAAAAATTTAGTTTTTTAAATTTTTATTAACTTTTGAAAGTTGATTTTTTTAATCTTTTCAAAGCAAGATCTTTGATTTTTTTTTCCAAATTTTTGTCGAAACAGATTCTGGCAAGATCATAAGACTTGCATACTTGATTTTGAAAAAAGTGAAAAATAAAAAACCAGGGGTCAAATTACCACAAACGTGATCGAGTAATACGTGACTGAATTATGTGTTTTTGGCATTACTTCTCGCGTTATCGGGTGCCTTGGGACTTCAATTTGACCAAATTTCGTCAGTATTTGAACGAATTGAGGTCAATAAATGATCAGCAGACGGATGTTGTGAAAACGAATTTTGAAAAAAAGAAAAAAATATTACTCAGTCACTCGATTACTGATGCAAATTTTTAAGTTTTGTATGTTTAAAGACCGCTAAAATGTGGCATATTTATATTTTCGCTAAAAACTTTTGGAGTATTTAATTTGACTGTTAAAGCAGGCTTCGCAATCGTTCAGAATTTTTTTTTTGAGATAACATTTATATATGACGTTACGATGCAATTCTGTCTGTCTGTCTGAATGTCTATGTGCCTTTATATGGATCTACAGCCTGAACTGCTTGACCGATTTTCTTCAAATTTGGCATGCAGCTAGTGTCTGTGGTGAAGCCTAAAGAGGGGTTTTTGGAATTGAGTCTCTAGGTCTTGAAATAACGGTACCTGCCATACAACGATACTTCGAATTTTATGTGAAGGATTATTTCTCAAAGGTTTTTCAAATGATGTAAAAATTTTTTTTGGAAAAAGTCGAAGAACAGTGCCTTCCATATTACCGTTTTTGTTTTTTTAAACCGACTTTCTCGTTAATGGCTTACACGATTCTGACAAATGACGATTAAGGCGGCCATTGAAGCTATCTCATCTATTGTCACAAAATCCAAATTAGTAGAAAACTGTCGCAGCATCGCAGCAATCTAGGACTGCTCAGCTCAACGAAACATTGTAAATTTAAATTGGGCTCCAGGACATCGTGACATAATCGGTAATGAAATGGCGGATAAGCTGGCTAAAATAGGGTCAGCACTCGAATCCAGTGAAACGAACACCTCAGTTCTCAAGCCACTAGAACAAGAAAAAAACAGATTCGAACAAAATTTTCTAAGACCCGCAATGAAAGGTGGTCATCTTTAGAAACATGCGGGGTTTCCAGAAACCTGTGGCCAGATGTTTCTAAGAAAAAAAAAAACAGAATTTTATTATAGCTCAGTAAGCCACAACTCTCTCTGTTGATTTGACGGGTCACAACTCATTGGGAATCGGCATCAGCACATACGACTTATATAAGGCATGCCAAAACGAAGAGACAGAAGAGAGATCATTCCACTTCATTTGTGAGTGTCCTAGCTTGGCCCATACTAGGAAAAGAGCCCTCGGAAAATACTTTTCCATCAACCTGGGTGACATCTCTAACCTCCCACTAAACAGCATCCTTGAATTCATCCAGAGCTTTAAATGGCTCAGGGCAGCTCCCAACCACAATAACCCAGTCATAAACCCAATCCTTTGCCACCCCTCTCCTCTACTTCCTCATCCTCTGTTATTCGGGGAGTACACTGGATCTTTGAGATCCCCATTTAACCTAATATAACCAAACTCGTTTGTGGTATATTAGAATATTAAAAATTAGCATTTGAAAAAATTACATTTTTGAAATTTTGACTAATTTAAGAAAAAAGTTATTTTTTGAATATTTCAAAGCTCTGTCTTTGATTTTTTTTAAATTTTTTGTCGAGACATCTTCATCTTTAAAACTCATTTTTTAAAAAAGTGAAATATATACATAAGAAACTGCTCTAACGATTTTTATTAAATTTTCAGTGTTTATATGTTTTAAAAACAGATAAATAGTGGCGTTTTTTAGATTTTCGATAGAAAACTTTGGGATATTTAATTTTTTTCAATATTTCTTGCGATTTTATTAAATTTACATAATTAATGTGTAGTTGGCAACCCTGTACCGCCAGAAATATATTGAAGAGCGTGATACCTTGTACTAAGCATAAGGAGTTTGATATTGTTGGCACCTAGCACACAATCGCTGCGAACCAGTCGTCCCCACTTTTTCTAGTTACATATATTTATATAAAAATAGTGCTCCAGCGAACTAGCTAGTTGCAACGCAACACCCGCCTTGATAGAAATACGTATCAGTTTCTCCTTCGGCCCAATTTCTGTTGTACAGTTTAGTACAGAGATTTATATCATAGTCGCTCTACCGTCTTCCCGGATATACAATGCTTTACCTAACTCAGTTTTCCTTACGCCTTAAAGGCACAGTTATTTAAACTTGTGCATATTTTTTTAATCGTTTCCTTTTTTCCTTTACTTCTCCACAGTGTTTTTCACAGCCTCTTGAAGAGCTTCGTGGTCACGATAATCGAAGTTAAAAAAAAAAAATGGGGCAGTGTCTATATGAACCCACGGTATGGGTAGCGATGAAGGGGCGGCCGTGGTGCAGTGGTAGAGTGTTTAGTAGATAGGCCGGATGCGAGGGTTCGAATCCCGCTCTGGGCATCTACTTTTCTTTCAGCCTCCCAGTTTCATATGGACGCCGCCCTTGAGGTTATACCTATGTGAAATTACTAACAACTTATTTCCAACTACTGCAACACAAAAAAAGGGAGGGCTGCTACTCTGGTAGTACAAAGGACTGGATATTAGGTCTGAGTTCTCCAGATTAGCATATAAGCCTCCTCTTTAAAAAAAAAAAAAAAAAAGGTAGTGATGACTGATGGTGCGTTAGACACCGCGATTTGAGTTATTTGAGAGGAAAACAAGTAGGTTGTTGGTTAGTTTAACACGTTTTTTTTTATTCTTCTGATAAGAAAAGATTTCCTATAAGTCAATCTAAAACAAGCTCATTGCAGTCGTGTCTGTTGAAAATCTCCTGACTTTGCCAGAGCTCGCACGAGTTTGAAGATTATATTAGTTTAGGCATTGAAATGAAAAGTTAAAATATTTTAATTTGTCATTATTTTTGTAACTGCGAGCCCTGCAAGGGTAAAATAACTTTCTAGACACTTCAAAGAAGAATAGGTTTTAAATAAATAGCGTGGTGCCAAAGCTTGGAGAGCTTCGGGGTCGATTCCGAAAGGCTAAGCACGAAAGCACTTTTCGTTGCAGTGTCTCAAAGGACTTGTCAGTTCCTTACGAAAGGCGGTTCGAGCCTTAGACTCCCACATAACAGGAAGATAGGCTAGCCATCAAACAAATTTTCTTTGAATCAGCACGAACGAATCACTAGTGTGCTGTGAAGCAGGTGAATTGGAAGAGCTGTGATACCTTAGAGATAGCGATGAGCGAACAGCAAAGGAAGGAAGGTTTTCCTGAATATTTTTATAAAGCTTTTGAAGTAAGACTTTCGATTTGTCTGTACTTTGTTGCTTTATGAAATCTTGATTTAAACTAAGATGGTTCGGATCTTAGGAGAGCCAATAAGTTGGTTGCAATACCATCGTAAAGCTGGCGCCATTTTTTACTTAAGTATGAAGACACAGTTGCTACACATCATATCACCCATAATCTATGATAAAACAATCATCACCACCTCACAAATACGTGATCGAGATCTAAAAGCCTTGCTGAACCCAGAATTAGAATTTAAGGCTCTCAAGAAATTGGAATTGTTGGCGAAACATGTTGGTTGCAGCCTGGGTGAAGTGATTTTTGGGTAATAGCGACTTTTAATAATTCACAAGTCAGGTCAAAAGTTCAAGATGTTTTATCTGACTCGATATTATGGAGCTAATGAAGCTAAACATTAATATAATTTAGAAGTTCACAGCTTTGGTTCCCATCAGAATTTCAGTTTCATTTTATTCAACCAAAATGTGTCTACTCCTTTATGAAGTATACATACTCCATTGCTTTTCAACTCTTCTCTGCATCCCAGCGGGATGTTCTTTTTTCAAACAATTCTTGTGATAGTCTGGAAAAAAAAAATACATAAAACCTAGTACTCTGACCATAATTGGAAAAGTCAAGCCTCTTCACAAAACCATTCTGGTAATGTGTACCAAAAAACCAAAACTCGTAACGAAAAAATGAATATAGATAAACTCAAAGTGAGCAATGTCTGGTCAACACCCCTACTCCAGAACTCTATTTAACAGTTAGTTAGCTAGACCGGAACAGGTCAACATAATGCAACAAACAAAAAATATAAAAATATGGCATAAAAACTTGAGCACAGCATAGAATGGTCAAAACACTCATTGACATATGCACTCCCATCTATGCCAATGACAACCAAAAGTAAAAGGAAGAAAAAAGGATAAAAGAATGGGACTACATTTCGATTCAAATGTGGTATATTAGCACATTCAAGTTCATTGGGGCCAGCAAAAATACTCATACTGCATTCCCGATTCATGGCAAATAGGGTTGCACACGAATGACCAATGCGGCACCAAAACGGCGGCGACGGTGGCGGGAGTCTTTTTATGTTTTATTCTCTCCACGGTTGTTTAAGTCAGAAATTTTTTCCATTTTGTTTGATGTGTCCTTCCATTAAATGTCCTGGTTCCTGGAAAAATTCCAACAGGAGGCCAAACATTTTGTAACATAGGTGAATGGGGCGCCAAATAAAAAACAAACAAAAAAAATGGAATGTCTACCACTCTCGTCGACTTTGATGTAGCAAAACTTAGCTTCCCTAAAAAAAAAAAAGTGAAAATTGTTATTTTACTTAAAGCCCGGCGAGGCAGACAAATAAAAACAAATTTCCTGTTTTAATCAAAATTAAAATTCCTGACTCCATCCAGAGTCACGGCCACGCATCAACAGACGCCAAGGACTGTTGGAAAGGAGAGATGAAACTTCACCATCAGTGAAGCCACTTTAGTAGGTTTTTAAAAGGATGGAAGAAAAATAGGTTTAACGACAATTTGAAACAGGTAAAGAGGCTTTAATCTGTTTTTTCTTGGAGTGAAAGGATTTCACGACTCTGAGGAAGGCCCAAATACCAATGAGTATTCAATTTCACAGAACAACTAAATGAGTGATTACCGTAGCGTTATGATTCTGCCTGCTACGGAATAGCTCAAGATTCGAATCCCAGAAACATAAAATTGTTTTTCCATGGTTGGTGACACTGCATCGTAAGGCACGAGCAGTTCAATAGTGTGAAGCAGTTAAGTGGGAGAGTTGTGACCCCTTCGAGACGACGATGCCAGTAACGTCGAAAAGAAAGATGAAGGAATACACCGTCCGGAAAAAAAGCTTTCAAACTTAGTCTTCCGGAATCGGCAAGAAATTTTATGGCCTTGAAAAACATGACACTCTTCGTGCCACTGAATTGTTTAGATTGCTTTTATTTCAAGCCATTTTTCTATTACATCAGCCACAGCTGCACCCTTAAGTTATCTGGCGTGGATAGGGATTCAGCTTCACATACCTGTCAGAAGAACTGCTACATCGTCCCTACAAGGAAGACAGTTTTCGGTACCTTTATGTGCTTTCCAATCAAAAGTCTGATCTTAAGGCAGTCTTCAATTGTTGGTTTGAGTCAATGTTAAGCTCGAACTTTAATCCAGCCTTGATCTTAAAGGGCGACCATACTGCAGTGGTAGGGCGTTCAGTGGATAGGTCGGGCAAATTCAAATCCCGCTTCGACCATTTTCTTTTCTTTCAGCTTCCAAGTTACATCTGGACGCCACCCTTGAGGTTATAAATGAGATCATAACGACCTTACTTCCATGTTCAACACTAAAAAATGGCAATGTTAATACTTTGCTAGTATACAATGAACCAGCAATCAGTTTGAGTGCTCCAGATTAGCATAAGCCTCCTCTTTTTACTTAAAATAGTCTTGGTCTTAAGCCAGCTGAGAATTCAATGTGACCGAGAACTGTCAAATGCTTTTTCAGCACAGACCTATAAGCTTCAATCTTTCATACAGCAAACACTCTTTCACCACTAACGAAAGAACCTTGGTTTTAAAGGCAAACATTTCAGTTTATCCATCGAAAGGAGTGAACTTCAACTACTAACACCTTAGTGTGGCAACACTCATCATAACAACATGTCATCTCCCACTCTCCAACTGTCTGGTTTGGGATATGTGCTTTTTTCGACCATGCTGATTCTGCTGCTGTCTGTTGTATAACACATCTCATTCCTATTTATAGCATTGCCCTCAAAGGATAATAAATAAATGACAGGAAAACTAAAGTAAATCCATGCCTCCCATAACATGGGAAGCCCCTAATAGCTTCTTATGTCATCCTAAATGTCATGAAAGGAAATACAACGGAAACAGCAATAATCCAAATAAATATTGTGTCATCCCGCTAATAAAGTCAATAATTTGTTTTGCTGTGATAAATTCCACCCTTAGTATACATACACCACCGTCCGTCGCGTCGCGTCGACTGTCCTGCAAGCCGCCCCAAATGCACATGAAACATACTTAGTTGTTAGTCCCCAGAAAGTTTTACTCGTTAAACAGGACACTATGCGGTGTTAGTCATGTTATAGAGGTTAGCATAGAGTTAAGGTTATAAAAATAATAGTCACAAGCTATTATCGTTCATTGAATGTGCAGGGAAGGAAGGAAGAGAGAATTCATTTGCTATCCTTGTTACCCAGATGAGTCCTGGGGCTTAAGAATTCAATCAATTATCTTATCCTTCTTTTCGTGCGATTTTTTTTTTGTTGTCTCCCATTTTCTTTCTTTTTTTTTTTTTGCTTGCCTTATGCCATGCCTTTCAATTTTTCGGTAGAGTTATTGTTCTTAGGGGGGTCTTATAGTGTAGATAGAGAATTCCTCCACCATCACCATCACCCCCACCTAACCTAGTCTCATCCATTCATCTGACAATATTTGTTATTAGCTTTTTATGGTTCGACGAATTCTTGAAAGATGAACAAATCTGATGATGAAATTTTATTATTCCTCTTCGGAGTACTTTGCTTTGGGGTGGGTATAGGATAGTATAGTAGAACGAGGGGCGTGCTTTGAGTGGTTTTGAAGCAGGAGGAGGAGGAGGAGAAGAAGGAGGTGGAAAAACAATATTTTCTCTTTGTTTTCTGTGATTTCCACGATGTGATGATGACGACGACAAGCGTTTGAAAAAAAAAAAAGAATAGAAAGTCCTTTGATGGCTGGTTCCACTGACAGAAAGTTGAGGCGATAGTTTTATGGATATTGTCTGAAACGAGGACGTTAGAAAAGATTTTTAGGACAATTTTGAAGGCACTTAAAAGTTAGAAATCTTCCGGTTGTGACATATTTTTTCCCTCTCTTCAAATAGGGACATTTTCTTAATGGATATAAAGATTTCAAATGACAAATAACGCAAATTGTTACGCAGCATCAATTTTAAGGAGAGCTTTATTTGGGTAAATGAAAAGGACAAAGATCCTTTGCTGGAAGAAGATGTTCTAAATTTTTTTGGATATCCTAGATGAATTCATTTTGATTTCACTAATTTTATTTGTGTCTGTGACTCACAATAAGTCACAGACTTTTTTTTCTTTCAGTTGATTGAATGTCCTTAGTGGATGCGTGGAGTGATTTAATTGCAGCATATGATTAAGTTTTTGAACTGTAAGGAGTTGTATTTGGATGTTCGGGCTGAAGAGCAAATAAACTCTGCTACCATTAAAGACTTGCTTATTGTATCAACGAACCATGATAGTAGAACAAATCAAGATTCCTGCACCTGATTCAGCCTGCTCGTTCTGTCATTCATCCTTTTTTCCATTAATTAGTTGCAAGGAGTTCGTTAAAACGCCTGCACTGAACTGAAAACAAGCTTTGAAACATATTAGCTGCAGGTATTTTAAGTAAAAAAAAGCAAATACTGTAATTAAACTACGAAGTTGGTATGTATTAGAAATTTCGAGAAATGAATGTAAATGAAGTAAACATAATTGAATGCTTGACATTACCTGCAGGGAATGTCATTGAAGCAGCACATAACGTTTCCATAGCTTTTGCATACCAGAAAAACGTCCATGATATACATGAATGCAGATATAAAGCACATACTTCTTGCTACTTCAGACTCAGTAATATTTTATTTAGGTACATACATATATATGCGGAAAGAAAATCTGAAAAGCCCAAACACACCTTTCTCGTCAAAATTTATATAAAAGCTTGGTATCAGAGTTCAGAGAAATCTTTCAGGATATATAAATGAGGAATAACGATGTTGATGATAATGATGGTGAGACTCATGGTGAAATTGCTCAGGGCTAAAATTTAAATAGAAAGCCTCACAATAAATCTACTTTTACGGCAATATTCTTTGTCCTTATGATTTGTGTCATAATTATGAATCAAATCATTATTTCCTCTCCAAAGGATAACAGAGCCTGTTGCTAAAGTCGTTATACTTGCTTAAGTAGTCATTTAATATGTTTTTAAAGTAGAGTAGATCTGTGCTTAAAAACTCGTCTTTATTATTAAAACATTTTTATCTCTTTTACAGCTGAACTATAAGGGATCTAGGAGACAGAACGTCGCCGTCGCGCCGATTGGGCAAAGTGGCAAGGTATTTGGTTTCACGGTTTTTTTTGGTTTGGTTTTAAACACAACGTCTACAGTATACTAGCTAGTAACTTGGTGATTGGGCGTGTACTATTCGGGAAGGTTCCGATTGAAGTCAACTTGGCGGCACCCAGATGTTGCAACTTATAGTACACGCCAATTGTGCTTACTATACCTCCATGAGGTAACCACTAAAACTTGGATGCTAAATTGTGACAAAAATTGCGACATCTACTATGGCGACTGCAACAGACAACAGAAACAGAACTTATTTGTGTGCAGATTTGTCGTTAGAGGTATAGACTCAGGGATTATCAGCCAGTTAAATCCAGTTAATGAGCGTATAATGACCATCAGCATCAGGGCTAAACTCGACAACATTAGCCTTATATGCGCCCACGCCTGCAAAAAAGAGAAAGACGAGAACTCAAAAGATTGTTTCTACGAGCTCCTCGAAAAAACAAATGAGCAACACCCTAGATATGACGTTAAAATCGTTCTTGGCGAACTCACCGAGATTTTTGATGTCAAATGGCTTTAGGCAAGGCGACAAACTGTAATGAGATTTCTTTAACATCATACTTGAAAAGATTGTACAAAGCTCAAACGTTAACACCAGAGGAACAATCTTTCAAAAGTCTGTACAATTACTCGCCTACGTAGACGATATTGACGTAATGGGAAGAAGGAAGCGTGATGTCATTGGTCCTTTTGTGAGCATTGAAACACAATCGACAAAAAAAAAGGTTTGATGGTTAATGACGGCAAAACGAAGTATATGCTGTCTTCAAACAAGGACACAGAACATGGACGAATTGGACAAAACATCACAATAGACAGACATAACTTCGAGGTAGTACAGGACTTCGTCTCTAGAAAAACGAGCTGTATGAGCAGTACCGCGACATGGGCATAGCCAGAAGAGTACGCATCGCGAGGCTACGATGGTTGAGCCATGTAAAGCGGATGGCCCTAAACGCTCCGGTTCGACGGGTTTTCGAAAGCACATTGCAGGAAATCGTGGTAGGGGAAGACCTCGTCTTAGGTGGCCTAATCAAGGAGAAGAGGACCTCAACGAACTAAAAGTGCAAAAGTGGAGAGAGCTCGCCCGAAATCAAAGTCGTTACAGAAGGATGTTGGATGAGGCCCAGGATCACCCCTAACTGCAATGCCCACCTAAGACCTAAGTAAGTAAGTTAGTCTGCAGTACACGGCTTTACATTGTCAGAATAATCCTTTCGTGACCACATAGGTTGCAGTTCACCGCAGTACCTCACAGTACTTCAATCATAGTTCATTGAATTAAAATATCTTTTATTTAAAGCGGTCAAGGTTAGGAGTAAAAGTCTCGACTTCCCGCTCGCCTCAATAAAACGTTCTTCAATTCAACCGCCCAGCATGATTCCTATGCATTATACAATGCTGCACACTGTACTGCAATGACAAACTTCAACAACAAAATAAATGAGCGCAACAGAGCAGGAAGCCCTGAGGCCTAGCACATTTCTCTCAAGCATACCTTGAGGAAATGGGAGGGACCTAAAATATTTTGCCGTTTAAAAACGGCTTCTTTAGAAAGCGGTTTGCATAACATGAAATTACTATCGAAGAAATTGATAATTCTTCGCGAAAGGCGATAACCGTGGACAAAACAATTTTAGTTCCTTGATTTTTCTGAGATTCGAGCCTCGATCCTCGTAAATATCAAGCAGACACACCATTACATAATGGGCACCACGTGATTTTATGAAAAAAAATTTATTGAAAGCTTTTAAAGGAGTACTCCTGAAAAGGATTACTAGGGTGAAGCAGGAAAGCCCTAGAAAAAAAGAAGAAGAAGAAGAAAGAAAAAAGAAAGCGAGTGATGAATTGAGCAATTAAATTTTTAGTGACTAATCAGGCAGAAAATAAAGGAAGAAAATGGCCTCTAATGGTCTTTAATGTCTTATAATGCCATCTAGTATAAATTTGGTGCAACGAGATGCGGCGCTAGCATCCTACTAATTTATTACGTACAAATTCATCACATGCGGTTGTAATTTGACCCTTTACATTAGTTGGATTGCTGTTCCGGGGGTCACATTGCATGTAAATGTGACAAATATGGTTCCTAACAACGCGGACGTGAGGTGTATGTTCTGCAAAAGCATTTATTTCAAAGACTGACCTGGGAGCCATGGGTACAGTGTCAAAGTTGCGACTTAGGGAGTCATGTAGGCTCTGGACGATCTAAAAGTAACTATTACATTTGTGATTTTTGCCGTTTTGAAATGTGCAATACATTTAATGTGATCCTAGGGGGTTACATAACCATCACTTGATCTCACGATACCAAATTTGATAAATAGTGTGGCGCAATAGAGCTAGAAGCCCCAGGCCCTAGCGCATTTCTTACAACCATGCCTTGCGAGTAAATGGAGGAGACCAACAATTTTCTGACGGTTCCGAACGGCTAATCGAGAAAGCGCTTTTCATGGCAATCAATTTACTAACGGAGGACTTGCCAATTCCACGCGAAAGGCGATTCCCGTGAAAAAACATTTTTGCCTCTTTTGGGGTTCAACCCACGAACATCTGGGTAAACAGGCGGACATGCTATAGCCATAACCCCACAGAATAAATAATACTTTCGATTACTCTGTGCGAGCTTCATTTATTCAATAATAAAACATGTTAAAAAAAAATGGTAAAAAAGTCCTTAAATTGTACTTTTTGGGAATCTGACTCCTGTTAATTTTAAATAAAGCTCAATATCAAAGTGGGGGGCCACATTACCACCTTCGCCTCTACCAACCTTAAAACTGGAGTGCCCAATGATTTAACGAATTTAACCAATAAGTCAATCTGTCCGTTTGGGACCATATGATATGTCAGTCAATCTTTAGATCGGCCTTTTCCCGCTGACTTATTCTTTTTCACTCATAGCTTAAACGGCTAAGTATCTGCCAAATTGTGTGCCTGTGCAGACAAAAGGCCTTATTTTCGTTGTAAATGTAAAAATGCAGTTCATCAACTGCATTGTCAGCCCAAAGGGAAATGGGGTTTGCTATCGTTTCCATATATTACAAATCAGTTTCTGCAGGGTATTTCCACTTACCAAGTAAATCAATTATTTGAACATGACAACCAAACCAATTGGCTGTGAAGTTTTGCTCTTCAGATTAACACTTTAGCAAGGATATCTTAATACCTTACCTACACATACTCTGTTATTAGCACAAATAAATTGAAGTATGTTCTTACTCAATTATTCACCAACACCCAAATAACAATTTTCCAAGATGGACATTTTCGCAAAGACCAAATCAACATTCCAAACACGATGTTCTAGAAACATTTTCATTCTACTCGAAGACTACAAAGCTAAGCGTAGTAAATCGCACATACATAAATGTACACCAACCTACACTTACTTATATTTTCAATTGCATCTCTGCACAAAACAAAACCCTACAGAATTCAAAATTCAAGATTTGGCATAAGTTTGCATATGGGTAGAGGGTAGGCCTAGGCACCTTGGCAAGGCAAACATATTGAATGCATACTTCATGTGACAAAATCATAATACACTGCAATGCCCCTTGAGAGTGTTACAGGCGTCCAGCTTTCACTGATCAAACTCAGGTTTAGTCCTAAAACTTTATAGTATAGAAAAGGACTCTGTTTTGGGAGATGGTTCTGCATCAAATTCGATCACGTTTATGAAGATAGGTAGGTTGGTACTCATAGGCATGTGTGCTATTGAATCAATATTGTTTATATATTTGTGTATGTATTTCCTATTCAATTGCGACGATATGGTATTTGTCTAGTGATTAGTACGAAACCAACCGAACCCATCTGTGTGTCGGAGTCGTATTACTATTAGCAGGCTTTTAGTCGGATATTCGGGATCGAGGACAAGTGTTTTGTATTTCTGCGGGTTTTCCATTGTTAATCAATTTGATTTTCTCCTATGAACTGGACATGGACAATAATAAATTCCAATTCAAATAAATGCTGGCATTCTGGCTAAAGGCCCTTTCATCCTGACATATACACACATAACCATACACATTCATATCCACGCACACACAAACCACTTAATCGTATTGTCCTGTTCCCCGTTGTTGGGCATGGAGCAAGAACATGTCCCGGAAATGAGATTAGTGTTGGGGTTTGTGCTATAATTTTCTTCCATAGTTTCAAAAGCTATTATCAGACAACGTGACCACAATGTGTGTGGTACAGTGTTTGGAAATTAATTTTACATGAATAGACTTACGCGCATGAAGGCACAAGTGTCATACATCCATGCATTATACTCACACGTCTTTTTTTGCTGTCTCTCTGTGTTCTTTTTTTTTTTGTTCATTCTTTTTATTTTGTTCATTTCAGGTTTCAGCTGAATGTAGTAATTTGCTAAATTTGGGCTGAATTTTGTGGCGAGCAGGAGGCGATGTGGGCGGTGTTGGTGCGGTGGTAAATCGGTTAAGTTCGGTTACAATCCTTGTGGAATGTCCTAAATAGGGAAAATTTAATTTCGATTTTATGGCTCTGTGGAGGAATAGAAAATGGAAATGAAATTTCTCTCAATTGGTTAGATTGGCAATTTCGCGTTCAATTGGTTTTACGATGCCAGTGCGCCATCCAAGGACACACATTTTTTCAGTGTAAACTTTTGCCGCAAAACAGCGATATTGATTGATGGCTATCGCAGACATTTTCGCGTTTGCCGGCTTGACATTGAAGTGAACACATAATTTAGAGAAGTTGGAGGTATTTCACATGGAAATAGATCTCAAAAGACCACACGGACTTCCTAAAGTAAAGGATAATAAACCTTTCTTCATCTGGGTATGGTTAGATTTATTGCTTAGAGAAAATAAGATTTACTACTTCACCTTGAAAGTGAAAAGGCGGTAGCCTTTCCTTGATCGATAATGTGGAATCAAGTCCCTCCTGTATTGTGCCCACTTGCTTATGAATTCTATCCACAAGGGAGAAATTGTCAATCTGTTGTGAGCTTCAAAGACCCAACCAAAGCTCTGACAAACGCTTGCATTTACTTTATAAAGGAAAGCAATTGTAAACATCGTAGCCATCCCTTACAAATAACATGCGATAGGCAACCAAAGCGCAACTCACAAAGGTTTTTGCTGCTTCCGATTCGTATATCGTAGTGAGCCTGTTTGTGAATTTGAGGGAGTATCAATCGACTTTGGCTTCAAACTTGATAGCCTTCGTGCCTTTAGGGTCATCGCAAAGGAATCAAAAACAAGATTTAGAGTCCAACTTAAAGACGAAGTTCCCTGCGCTGTTGAAACCTTTTTTTTTTGTGAAACTCATTTTGTGCAAACCCGAAATTGAATTGGACGAGAAGTTAGTGATCATTTTAGGGTGGTTTACCCAGGAAATTAATCAAGGAATCAAGTATTCGATTTTAAGGCGGCGACCTACGCGACGTGCTAGACATTCTGTTATGATATAAAGAGATGTTTCTTCACTTTCGAGGCAAAATCTGCAGGTATAGGATATGCTGCAAGGGCTACTGAGGTTGAAGTCAAAACAATTGAAACTCGAGTGAACATTATTCAGCATTCCGGAGATAGGTTCATTTGAGCCATATGATGAGGGCGCAGGACAAAGAGGCGAAGAATTTATATGTTGCTATAATTTGTGTTAAGAAAGACAGAGTTGTAAGGGATTGTGCAGTCAATGGTTTCAGAAAAATCTCGATGAATGAAGTGAGTGTCGAAAATTGCTCTTCGGTTTTTCAACGTATTCTTGCTGATAAGTTTGATGTGATCTTAGCAAACAGGAAGAATCGAGGGGTTATTCCAAGAAAAGCCGCTCAGAGTAAAGGTGACCATATTATTACAAAGATGACCACATTTGCCAGACGTTTTCAAAGAGCGGGCGGAGATCGGGTAAAGTGTGGGTCGAAGAGTCCTTTGACCATCACTTAATGAACCCAGCACTTAAAGCATTGGCTTTAAGTATATAAAAAACAATACCTAAGATGAAATAGAGCTCCTGGTCGCAAATGATCCCGGGATGACGATTTGCCTCAACTAAAAAAATTTTTTGATTGTGGAGACGATAGCAACGAAGACGGATTTTTAAAGCGCTTAAGAGAGGAGGTTCTGCATCGACACTTGGTAATGTTCAATTACAAGCAGTTTCTGGAGTGCCAGTTGACGAGATCCTCTTGAAAAAGAGAAGAATAGGTAGTTGAAGAAATGATCTAGTAAAACTTCGTATCACTTGAATGACCAATTCGAAGTCATAAATAGAAAGAATGAAAAGAACAGGACCTAAATGACTACCTTGGGGGACGCTGACCGGAAGAAAAAATAAAGTACTTGATTGGGAAAATCTAAAACGAACACTATAATAACGCTTTTCGAGATTAAAGGAGATCCATCTCAATAAAATGGCTTCCAAGTCAAGGTATAACAGTTCAACCCTCCTAGTGGTTTTGCGGGGTAACCCCACAATAAATATTTTTTTTCAATATTCCTAGTTGTTTCTCAATGAAATTTTTTAATCTATGCAAAAATTTAAGAAAAATTGGCAACTGCGGAAACAAAGGTTTAAAAAGAATTGCTCTATGGAAAATGTTATCAGAGGCTTCACCAAAATAACATCGACTTCTTCTCCTTTTTCTAAAGAAGAAAGAGTAAATGAGACGAATTCAACGAGATTATTGGTTGTTGATCAGCCTTTGAGAATACCATGTTGTTGAGTGGGATTGAAAAATTTGCAATGAAAGCTCAAATTTCATACAAAATGCTTTCGAAGATTTTGGGTTTGCCAAAGTTTTACTATCGAACGGTAATTTTTATCATCGCATTTTTGGCATTATATGTAAATATAGGATATAACAGAGGTTTCCCATGCTTGGAGACATAATAATATAAGGGATAAGATGAGTCTTTTGAGAGGGGTAGAGAAAGAAAACAAGAACATTGCTTTGGGAATATGGCTGGGATATGATCAAGACCAGCGTCTGAATTACCGCACACATTATACAGGGTGCGCCATAGACAGGACCTATTGAAATATTGAATAACTCCGCTATTTTTCAGCAAATGCCATTTATTTATATTATTGACAATTCACTGAGAACACAATACCGATGCGGCCCTTTTTTGGGCATTGAGCATTGTATTTGACAACATTTCGGGCGTAAATAAAAATAAAATAAACAGGGTTGCACAACAGAGCGAGGAGCTCATGGGCCTAGCGCATTTCTCACAATCATGTCTTGTTTGGGAATAGAGGGGACCTACCATTTTCTGCCGGTTCCGAAAGGCTAATTGAGAAAGCGCTTTTCATGGCAATGAATTTACTATCGGAGGACTTGCCAATTCCTCGCGAAAAAAACATTTCGGGCGTATTAGCAAAGCAATTTCCGCTTTGATATTATTTTTCAGATGTTCAATAGTCTTCGGTTTGCTGGCATACACTTTAATCTTCAAGTAGCCCCACAGAAAAAAGTCCAGGCCGTTAAATCCGGCGAACGAGGACTTGCTTGCTTGCTCTCTGAAACTTCATAGTAGCAACTGTGGTGTGACAAGGTGAGCCGACTTGTTGAAAATAGAAGATTGTTAGACCGTGTTTACGCATTTCAAGACAAACAAAGTGCGTCAACATCCAACGATAGCGTGCATCGTTTCTCCCACTTTGAAAAAAAAAAAAAAAAAAAAAAATAGTCCAATAAAATCGTTTTCAAGCACACTCCTGGCCAAACAGTAACTTTTACGTCATGCAATGGTGTGTGCGGGTTCTCTGTTCCCCAAATTCGACAGTTTTGTTCATTGACGCCGCCAGAGAGCGAAAAATGAATCAAATCAGGCTCGGCATCGATCTTTTTTGCGATCGTATTATCATATTTTTGCTGTGAGTCAATCTATGTCTAAAATGGCATAGGCTGAAGTTTCAGAATCTGGCTGACTTGTCAAAATCGGCTGAAAAATGGCGGAGTTATGCAACATTTCAATAGGTCCTGTCTAGATGGCGCACCCTGTAGAGTGATGTGTGACTAAATTATGTGAGTTTGGCACTGTCACCCACGTTATCGTGCTGTCTAGTAACAAAATTTGACATTCTCTCGTCACTAACCGTAAATTTGTAAACGTCTAGCGCGGATTCTCAGTAGATAAGTGGGATTCGTTTAATCTCTAAAAGGATGTTGACAGTTCTAAAAGGGTAGCTGTTCTACCGCCCCAGGATACTAGACAGATAACCGCGATTTGCTCATTGTCATCTAAAAAAAATCAGAACCTCCCTCTAATATGTGAATGAGGGAGTTTGCTCTTCGCCTTCTAGTCAATTTTCACTTGAAAGAAAATGTCAATGAACGTTTGTGTTCGGCTTGTTATTGCCTATATTCTATGTTAGGGTGTCATATGGAGATTGTTGCTATAAGGCTGCGCATACAATAGTTCGACAAAGCGATGCGATGTAACAAGCGATGCGACAAGTGATTCAAGATGCGATATTAGATGTGACAAAGTGCGCACAGTAAAAGCTATTTTGTGATGTTGTTTTACTCGATTACAAACACTTCTCGCACCATATCGCTTGAAAAAGTGAACCGAAAAGTTTTTGTGTGAGAAGCTTGCGAGAACCTTGTGACAGACTCGCAAGATATGTTGACATATAATATAGCACGATCTTCTCATTTGGTATTGTCATGTTGAAAGTTGAGCTCCACAGAATCCCGTCAAAAAGGCAAAACCAAGACAGACTTGGTGCAGACAAATGCAACGAAATCTACATTTTGCTGGCCTCAGATATCATCAATCAAAAATCCAAAACTGGGAGGTTTGCCGACTCATTCTGAAATCAACACAATACGGCGCCGCGCCGGCGAACCACGCGAGCAGATCACAAGTGTAGTGTGAAGATGTTAAATGGGAGAGCTGTTGTTCCGTTCAAGATCACGATGCTCGGAACGCCAGAAAAAGGAAGCAGAAGAAAAAGTTTACTTACGACTTCTTTTCCTTTACAAATGGTCCCTGTAGCCTCCCTAATACATAGAACAAGAAGGATTAGAAGGCACAACATTTATTACACAGATATGTTGTCCTTAACAAAAATTGCATCCACCATCCACTATGCCAAGGTTTTAACCACTTAGAATTGAAGACACACTGAATTCAAAGCTTTTATAGAATTTACCTTCATATGCTTCTCATTGGGGGAATGGCATTTTTCGTTTATCTACCGAACAGAGTTAGTTAGAATAAAAAACTGTTTAAATCGCAAACATCTATTTGTCTCTGAACAATTCCTGTGTCTTTACAATACTTATTAGCAAGACCAGAAGCCAATGAATTGGAAGAGAAAAAACACAACCGAAAATTAGGTAAGCACCCATTTTATTCAGCCCCATGACTTGCAAAAAACCTTAGCCACACAGATATTAGGAGAAGTTGAAAGAATTTTAATCAAAATTACAGAAGAATTTTTCTAATTGGCAATTTGATTTTCATTCTACATTCCATACAAGCGAAGCAACTATAATTCAAATAAAATATGTGTCTTATCTAAGGCAGGCTCTCTCGAAATGTAACCAAGCTCCTAGGGTTTCCCTCCATCGTTTCGAATGATGCCAAATTGTGTAAGTAATCTCCACTCGGCTTAAAATCTTTTGTGTTGCAATATCGCGCACAATGAGTTTTTGAATTACTAAACACATCCCCAACTCATTTTCTACAAGCTTACTTTACGTATACCTACTCTCCCTTCCAGTATCCATTATTCCCATGCGCTACACCAAGCTGAGGTTTTATGGTTAAAATGTCTGTTGCTGCATTTAAAGGCATTATGCACATCTACTTGAAAAAGTAATTAGCTGCTGTTGTAAAATGGAAAACCTTAACTTTCACCATTAATACATTCAAGCCTTGCAAAACATCATTTCCTATAGGCTAAATGCTTCAATTTCACAAAGCACCAAGCACCAACAGCAGAAGCAGCAGTAGCAGCAGAAACATTGCAAAATCTGAGAAAGATGAATTCATTGCACCCATGCTCCTATTTAAGCTGGATGCAGTCAATATTGTGTAATGCTACTGCAATTTCAACACATTTTCCTTCTACTTTTCTATTTTTTCTCCTTTTTTTATAAAAAAAAAAAACGACAATCTGAGCAGTGCAATGATACCAATTCGCCACTGACCCCGTTGAAGGTCGTCTTTGTGTTTATTTAACCTTCTGCGAAATGGGGAAGGAAACATCATAGCAACAGTAAAGCACAAGGGTCGACAATCCATGATGGACTTGTCCGTCTTCTTGCGATTCTTTATGTTTTATTTTTATTATTTCCATTTTATTTTATGATGATTGACAGTAAGGATCAGAAGAGGGAAGAATAAAAATCAAAACCGGAAGAGAAGAAGGGTTCCGGGATTGAAGAGCGACAAGCGTTGCTGTTATTACAACATTCTACTATCGGTCATTGATTTTGTATTGAAATCTAAGTGTGGAGGGGGCTACTTGTGCTTGGTTGACCATTAAGGAGGCTTTTATCTGTTCTGCGCATGGTGGTGATTCCTTAGAATGAGAAAAGGCAGCAAGAGCAAAACCAACCGAAGGTTAATATCCTTCTTTTGAAAGAAAGCAGAGGAAAAAAAAATATGACTTTGCTTTACATCAATCAGTTGGTGTATAGGAACAGGAGAAAGGATGAACTTCCTTCCATGTTCGCATATTCTCTTCGTTTAAACGATAACACGTAAAAAGGACTATGAACTGTCAATATAAATTGTGTGTATCCCCAGCTGACCAAAAGGAACAATCCTTAACTTTAGAAATACCAACTCTCTCTTTCTCTCTTTGCCTTGACCATAAATTCAAAAGGCACACAATTTTAAGTCTAGTAGAGGAGATTAATTTCGCCAGGATGGTAAGTAAAGCGTTTGTGGTGTAATGTTGAAGATGAGGAAAACTTTAAATTGGAATTTAGTTGGGCCTTAGAGCCTTTACGCAGAAGAGAAAACATCAAACCGAAAGGTTTCTTTCTATATACATATAAGACAGAGGTGAGGCCGTCATTTCGTCAAGGGTGAAGGAGACAGATTTTACTACAATTTCTTTTAACGAAACATGTAAAGCAGCAATGGGAAGTTTTCTAAATGAAACAGTCTACACTCTGAAGACATCTCGACAACTTCTCTAAACCAAATAGTCTGCACTCTCAAAACATTTCGACAACTTCTTTAAACAAAACAATCTAAACTTTAAAGACAGACTCTTTTGATGAAACATGCAGGATGATGACAATGAAATTCTGTCGATTGAAACGGCACACACCCTCAATTCGACCTCATCAAACGAGAATGACAACCGCCATCAACTAGACAACTAAAACTGGAAAGTCAATTCAAATCTCAAACAATTGTTTTCTTTAGGTGACTCACAGGTCAAAGACAACCTGTTTCAACGAGAAAGGATGCACTACACTGAACAAGTTCTCAAAACGAGATAGGTTCGACTACAAGGACGACTCTTTCCATAAAACAGCCTATACTCAAACTACAACGCCTTTAAAGAAGGCAATCCAATGACAACTTCTCTAAACGAGATAGTTCTGATTTAACTGGAAATACCATAATCAACTTAAATCACTTATTAATTAAGTCGGCTTACACCAAGAAAGGTCAGACTTTCAATACAACGAATTTTAACCTGAATAAATATATTTTTTTTTTTTAAGGAACTATTGACTATTTGCAATGTCAATCTCCTTTAACGAAACTTGTAATATTTAAAAAATAGCTTCTATGAACCAAACTGGTTAGAACGACAATTAAACACCAAAAAGACAACCTCTCTTAATGTTATATTAAACGTGAGACACCAGTCACATCATGTTTCATCGAAACAAGTAATTCAGCTAGGTTATTATTCAATGACAACCTCTTTTGAGAACCCCATTCGCATAAAACTATGGTTCGAATCTGAATCGTTCAAAAAATGCGAAGTGGAATAATTAGTGTTTTTTTTTAGTTATTAGTTAGGTATTGGCTGTACCGCTTCGAAATAGGAAGGTTAGGACAATTTGCAAGGCTCAGTTTCTGCTGTGGAATGTCAGGTAATGTGATAACCAGAAACCCAACATTTTCAACTGAACGGGTTAACTCAAAGTCTTTTGAAAAGCAGTTGATTAATTTTAAACAACCTCTTCTTGGAAAATAAGTTTTGCTAAAATGGTTGTTGGGAGTATACCGCTGAATTCTTCGGTATCCTTTGCTTCTATCGAAATTGATCTAATGAAAACTGTTTTCAACTCTTTCACTTTGAATAACAGAAGAAGAAATAAGGGATTAAAGAGCAATTCATGAGCTTATCAAGACTTGAGTTCTACGTTCGAACACAAACAAAGTGATTTTGGGAACAAATCTGAAAAGCGGAATGTTGATTCATCAGCAAAACAATAAAAAGGATTGGAAGTTTCAGACAAGAAATGGTGTTTGAAAATAAAAGAATAAAGTTAGAGACAAAATGGAGCCCTGAGGCACGCCAGCATTCATGAGATGATCATCTGACTTAAAATCATTCAACACATGTATTGTGTAATCACAAAGGTAATTTTTAGTTCAACGAAGAAAGCTCATATTCACCGGAAAAACTCTAGTAAAAGCTATAAAATGTCCACAAACACAAACTCATCAGCCCACTTTAACTAAGTCACCTTTGGACTGTCCTTGGTATTATGTTGAATAGTCGATCTTCTTTGAGGTTCTTAACCGATTAAGTTTTATTTTATTCTTTATTTGTCGCGGTCATGAGTAGCTTTTGTTTTTCTCCTTCATCATTGACTTCTTTAACTGGCAGCAACAGCCATCAGGAAGGTCAAAACATTATCAGACTTCAAATCATCCAATACTTGTATTGAACAATCAGAAAGGTAGTTTAATCCTAAGAAGAAGAAATTCATGAACTCAATCACAAGCTTCAGAAGTATCAAGCGCAATATTTTTATTTTCACCAAAAGTAAGTAAAGATTGCTTCTTCTTTTCGGGAAGAAAATCCAAAAAATCACCAGTTGACCTCTTGCCACGAAAATAGTACTGTCGTCATCGACAACATATTTCATTATCAAAAAGAGAAATATGGGGAATTTTTGGAGTTGAAGTCACTCAATCTCTTGATCCTTCGCGTCTTTATAGATTTTTTTGATAGTACATTACCTAACAATTTATTAGCGATTCTATAGCCTCGGAAACAAAAGACCTTACTTCAATTGATCGGTAATTGGAAGCATAAGGAGTTCTTTCTTTTTCAGGGACAGTCTGGACAAATGCAGATTTATATCTACTGGGGACGAAATAAAATAAAATAATTAGGGTAGCACAACAGAGCGCGGAGACCCGGGGACTACAGCATTTCTCACAACCATGAGACAAACTTTCTAGAAAGCGCTTTTCATGGCAATAAATTTGCTTTGGGAAGACTAGCCAATTCTTTGCAAAAACATTTTTGGTTTCTGATGGGACCCGACCAACCTCTATAGCGTAACAGGCAGACATGCTTACTATTACGCCACGGGCACCACGGAAGAGAATAGAAGAACTTTACACACACATGGAAAAAAAGTGAAATTGAATGGGACCCAGAATATCTCCCATTTACTTGTATAAGAATCACATTTGTGAAGGGCACAATTCGTCGCCATTAATACCAAATATAAAATAAACCGACCCACAACCGCAGTCATTTTGAATGAATGAAGGATGAGGGATTTCTTATTGAAAGTTTTTAAATTAAACAACAAAAACTATTCGAATCTTCCTTAGTGTAGCTCAAAATTCCACTAACAATTTATAATTTTCCTCCAAAAGTGGTGCTTAAAATATTCTTAAGGTCAAATCACAAGCCAAGTCAGGATTTGCAGACCCATTTGTTAGATTTTTCATAATACTCCTACAATTGATTATATTTAGGGCGCTTTCATTTCGATTTTAGCCACTTATCGCTCGCTACAGGCATGTAACATATGTTCCAAATTTGGGTGGTATTAGTTATCCTCCATACTTCAGTCGACGATTCTTCAGAAGCGAATGGCAAAAGGCCGATTCAAGTATAAAAACTTGACATTCTTTGTCATTGAACGTCAGGAAAACGTCATCTTAAATTCCCTTCGGGCTTAAAAGCAGAAAACATACATACGTGATGAGGAAGTTCGGGTCTATCATAATCACCCACGACTTATCATTCATACTTTAAAAGCATTTCTCCTCAGAATATACATACTTTCAGGTCTTTATTAGAGAGCAATCTACTTAATTGATTCAAGTCAAGCTTAAAGAACTCTTCTTCTTCCGACATTGACAAACAAGATCGTTCGATAACTCTGAAAGTGTTTCTAAGCTGTATTGCTCGACGAATTGGTTGATTCTTAATCAGTTGGACGAATCGAGTTGCTTGGACATGAAGTCACTGCATAACGTTATACCTTAAATTTCTAAGCTGCTTTCAATGCATCTTCAAGCGTCTGAGGTGCGAGTTCAATAGAAGCAGTATAAATGTATTTAAATGCTGGCTTGAGTGACTCACCATCGACGTGTATTTCAACTTCGTTTTCGTTTGATCCTTCCAATGGAGTGCATAACATTTCACGGAAATATTCACTTGCTGCGGAGAGTTTTACTCCATGCGTATCAATTTTAAAGTTCCCGGAAAAGAGTGTTACATCACAAGACCCTTGCAGATTTCATGGATTTTTCCCAAATCAATACGATTTGAGGTTTTCAGCTGTCCCCAGAATGTCTATAAAGTACACGATAGCTTAAGTGTTCGCATTTTCCATGCTCGCTTTAGAAAAAATACTTCTTTGAAAAGTCGTTCGGCTTGAAACTGCAGAATCTTCTCGTTAACTCTTCCTGAAGAGCCAAAATCGCAGTTTAAGGAAAGCTGAATACTTCGGTTTTATCTTTACGGAAATGATGAGATTCAAACCACACTCAAAAACTGCTCTCGAAAAAAGCTAGCTTTAATTTTAAACGACTACAACCGCTTATAATTTTTTTTTGTGCAAAGCTCTCAATCCAACTATCAGCTACAGCTTCTGAGGCTCGTTCACCATCTCTTCAACAGTATTTGAGGAGAAAATCCAGACATAAAATGCGGTGTTGAAGCAAACATTCTTACATCTCAAGCTATCAAAATAATTAGAACCGTTTTTGAAAGACTGATGATCTATTTTAAGTCGGGTTATAACACAAAAACTCATGTCGACAATCTCGTGTCAATGGATTCCACTATAGTCAATCTGGCTGCACAAGCTCAACAGCTGACGATCGGAATGCTGGGATTCAGTTTCTTCCTGTAGCGGTCGATTTCTAAAAATGAATCACGGAGCATGCTTTTTGATCTGTCGACTGAAGAAAATTGAGAGTATTGTTTGAGCTCCAAATAAGGGCAAAGTTAACATAACGGTGTTTCAGAAGCTAAGCTCAAAGAAATATTAAAGTCTCAATGTCTCATATGAAAACTAATAAGGCTGCCTATAAGAAGAGAAGTGGAGAGTTCATTGCCTCATATAGATACATAGCTATAAAGAAAAAAGGTTCGACGACCTTTTTAATAAAAAAGCACGACTTAAAAAGAGAAACAGGTCCAATAATACGAAGTCCTTTCCTTGAGCAGAAAAAAAACTTAAACTGGAGAAAATAATGGCGAAATTCACCTCGGCCAAGGGATCAACATAACGTAGGGATAGTTAGTTGGTGATATGTCGAAGAATGGAATCAACCAGGAATTATTGGTATGAAATTTATCCTTCGATGCACACACCTACGAAGGAGCACTATATATTCTCAGAGAGATATCAAAGAAATCCACTTGCCACTCTGCTATGCCGGCCGCCCGCCACCGGCCACATTGCTTTCATCCGTTGCCATTAATGAAGACAACTAAGGTTCGATGGAGGGCTTTCTTTTTTCCTTTCCCATACGTTAACATAGCTGCACCATCAAATGGCAACAATCTCATCCTAGCATTTTTCCTATCACAGAAAAAATGGGGAAAAAAGGATAGAAAAGGCAGCTAAAAATTATTGCAAAGAAGTGGGGAAAGTTTTTCCCTATTCCCTTTGGTTGAATGAAGCTTCAAACTCTTGAACATCAGAGAGAATAAATAAGAAAAATATCTGCCGCTCCATTGATCCAGAGGAAAAGCTTTGAGAAGGAACATATCCGCATAAGTACCACGTACGCAGGTTGTCAGTAAAAAAGGCAGAAGAAAAAAAAACATACACAGAGGACACATAGAACAAGTAAATTTATAGGCTTTCGGTGTCTAACTGCAGTCCAGCAGCATAACAGAGACATTGAACGAGGGCTGCTTTAACAGTTATACGAACTCATAAACATAAAATATGTAGCCTCGGGCTGAGTAAAAATTAATCAGATGCGTAGGTTAAACTATACAATACGTATAAGTGCATACCCTTTGACCCATGGTTACGTATTCTATATGCGTTTGGGCTTGTACGTTTAAGACCTGAAGGCAAACTAATTAATTGAGTGAGGGAGTCAGTGAGTGCGTGGTTGTTTGTATGTGTGGGAGGCAGAGCAATAGACAGTGTTTCATTTTTCATATGATGCCGTAGGGTAAAGATGATGATGATGGAAACCGTTCAGGTTGTTATGACTTACTACACTCCATGGCTATAGGAGGCGGTATTTTATCTTCGTTCTCTTCAAGGTAATTAACTTATTTGGAGCTTTATCGCACGTTCTATTGAAAGCGGATGCCAAGGCGAGAATTGATGGGCCTTGTTCAAGTAACGCAGATAATATTTTTCACTTCATTTAGAGTTTTGTAAATATTTTCAAGCGGAAGTCGAAAGCGGTGTATACAAAGAACTTTTTTTAAATGCATCGATTCATCCACGCAATGACTCAACCACTAAATCAGAAACATATGCCGTTATATACACCTGTTTTCCCACCAGAGCCATTCAAAACACATCAAATCCTGAATGCAAGGCGTAATTGTGGCCGGAACCCACGAAACACGAATAAAATACCTCGTTTATCACCTACAATACAGAAGCTTTTATTGCAAGGATGCCATTCCAAACAAGTGTTAAGCTATTGGGGTGTAAGCCTTTGAGGAGAGCCTATACATATGTTAAAGTATTTTCCAAAACTCGATCGTCTCAACACGATATAAGATAACACTCTCCCAGTTGAACAATTGTGTAAATGGGAAAATTTCAATCAGTTTGAGATCATAATACTGGCAGAGCCCTTAAATAAACAAACCGAAGAGAAATCCTACCTCAATGGTTCTGCTAAAAAGGATTAAGAGTGTTATATTTTGTATGCGTTACAAAGGATAAAAATGCTTACTCATAAGCTCACAAGATGACAAACCCGTTTCAGTTTTCCTTTAGAATAGAGTTCAAAGGATACAAGAAGGATTCGTTGGCTTCTCCCAGTTCTTTGGTTAAGTCCTTCTTAGTTCCGACATGAAACTCGCTTACGCAGATGATATCGACGTAATGGGGAGAAGAATGTGTGATGTCAAAGGTGCTTTTGCGAGCATTGAAAACAGAATGGGTTTGATGGTTTCAGTGAGCAAAACGAGGTATATGTTGTCATCAAACAAGGACAACGAACATCGACGAATTGGACAAAACGTCACAATAGACAGACATAACTTCGAGGTAGTATACAGGACTTCGTCTACCTAGGATCCGCTAAAGACAAGGAAAACAACATCAGTGCGTCGATCAAACGGAGAATAACTCTTGCCAACCGTTGCTTCTTTGGGTTTAGAAGGCAATTGACCTTTTCTAGAAAAATCAAGGTAACCCTTTATGAAACGTTAATGATACCAGTCCTGCTTAACGGGGCCGAAGCGTGGACCTTATCGAAAGTGAATGAAGGAGTCCTTGGTCGTTTCAAAAGAGTCTCTTATGCGAAAACAATGGGTGGAGAAGAAGATACAACAACGAACTGTATGAGCTGTACTGCGACATGGGCATAACTAGAAGAGTAAGCATCTTCGATGGCTAGAGCATATAAAGCGGATGGACAGCTACCCTTCGGTTCAATGGAAAAGGAAGACCTCGTCTTCGGTGGCGCAATCAAGTGGAAGAAGACCTACACCGACATAGAGTGCAAAACTGGAAGGAGCTTCCCCGAAATCAAAGTCATTATCGAAGGATGTTGGTTGAGATCCAGGTTCACCCCAAGCTGTAATGACCACCACAGAGGTAGACTTTAAATTAGGATCAGAGATCAATCCACAGCCTTGACGCAAGCTCATGTGTACGAAATAACTTTCTAATCGTTTTCATCGGTTCATGACACTAGTTACATCCCGAATCCTGACAACAAATGGTTTTAATGAAGTGCTCGCTAAGCCAAATTAGAGTGATCGAAAGTGATCCAAGAATGCAGGAGCTCTCTGAATGCGGTCGGAAGACTAAGTTCTTTTAGTCTCAATTGGGTCCCAGGCCATCACTGCATAACTGGAAGACTTGAACCGTCGATAGGTCTGCCAGGGTCCTCAGTAGAAAGTTTATTGGCTTTGTCACGGGGCACTTCTATTTTTCAAGCAATAAAACGTGTTTGGATTAAGTGATACCACACTCTGTGAATCTTATAGAGAAGATGAGGACACCACGTAGCACTTCCTCTGTGAATGTCCTGCTTTTTCTCGCATGAGATCACAGATACTCGGCGCAGACATGGTGAGAGCTGGTAACTTAGGCGCCTTTTCATGGAAGCGTTTTTAGGATTTTCTACGAACATCTGGAAAGCTATAACAAACTGGTAAAGCAATGGTATTAAGGTCTAAGTGCTCCAGCTAGTATTTAAAAACCCCACCACAGAAAAAAAAACCAAAAGCCTGAAAGCAAAGCTGTTCAACTTTATCAGTAAAACATTTCATATCTCGAATGATCATTCGATTTCTAAAATCAACCGAATACTTATATCTCGATTATTGAAATCGTTAGATTTTGCCCATCAAGCGTTCAGAAGCCATTCCAAGAAAATCTTCCTTGAAAAAATCATATTTCACCAGTTTCGTACTTTGCTTTCTCAATCAATTTTCGCCATAGGCCGGACATACAGAATACAAATGTTTTCTGTGAACCACGCACCAAACTAAAAAAGGCACGACAAAAGCCTGAGAAAATTTCTTTTCAGCTTTAGCTTTAATCAGTAAAACATTTCATATCCCTATTGATCACTCGATTATTAAATCCAATCGAATACTAATATCTCGAATCTCGATTATTGAAATTGTTCGATTTCGCCCACTAAAAATTCAATTGGCTTTTTAACATAATCTTTCTTGAAAGAATCATATTAAAACAGTTTCTTAGTCTTAATCAATTTTCGGCAAAAGAAGGACAAATAGAACACGAAGCATTGAATAGGTAAGCCGTCTTTTTAGCAAGCATCAGAAATTTCGTGAGTTACGCAAGTATTCCATGACAAAAGCAAATTCCACCAAAAACTGTCCAGAACGGAATTAAACTAATACCCGATTCTGATTACAGCACAAAATTGACAATAAAAACTCAGCCTTTTCTTTCAACCCTCATTTGCAGGTTCTTAAAAAATTCCCTCTCAGCTTATCATCTCGAGATACAAATCTCATGGCATACTTAAGCACCATAGAAGAGCGAGGACAATCGAGAACAACTGGATTTGCCAGCCATTATTAACAATTTCATATCACACACAAACATCCTTTCCTTTCCCGCGACCATCCCTCAAGACGATACCCAAAACAGCCCAAACGATTCCATCTCATAGATTTGGCCATAGAAAAGGATAAAAGTAAGTATTTTTGTATTTTCCTGCTTGAATCCCCATGACAGAACACAACTTAAAAACGCATAACAGTAATCATAAAATAAATGCGGGTTGATAAAATATCACCAGTCCCAATACAAAATAAGCAAACTGCACCCTTCCCAATTCTCCAAACACCCAACAATACGACTGGGCACAGAAATTTGCTTTAAAAATTTATTTATAAGCTTGAACAACGGAACGGTGGTGTTTGTACTGTCCTGCCATTTGAGGTTTTCTTTTTTGGCACAGCGACAAAAGTATTGTATCAAGCTAAAGGAAACCTCAAAGCGAAGATAGCATCTACTGTGGTACACAACTCTCCTTGTAGTGTAGTGGGGCAACGGTGGCGATCAAAACAACTCAAAATCAGTTGGTGGTAGCGATCAGAACTTCCCATGCTCTCCCGCCATGGTCCTTCCTTCCACATCGTCTCAAAAACAAGACGAGCGAGCCCACATAATGAACAACTCTATCTCTACACTGTCATCTCCATTTAAATCATATTAGCAAAGTTTCCCTTTGCCTTAATTCGAGTGCTGTCACCAATATTCACCCTCTTTGATATGGAAAATCCAGCAAGTTCAGCCAAATTTTGGATTCCTCCCAAAAAACCATCCGCGTAAGGCGGCCGGTCGTGTATACCAACCCATCGTCCCACTCGAGTTGGGAAATTTTTGTTATTCAGCTTTGGAAATAATTTTAACTCGAAGTTGGTTTTCCTCTGGGAGCAAACAGAAAAAAAAATAAAAATAAAACTGAAAACTTGGAACAAGAACATTCACCCCTTTTTACACTTTTGGCACAAGTCCAAGAAGTGTCTCTCCCACAAAAGAAGAGAAAGCCTTTAGATAGATAAAGCGAGAGAGAGAGAGGAAGAGAGAGAAAAGAACAAAATATCGAAGACTGTATCTCGTTCATCCTGGGCACAACGAACCCAGTGGCCCCGTGGGCCACGCCAAGAAGAAAGAAGAAGCAAAAATCTCCAGCGCAGACAGTCAGTCGTCAGACAGATAAACAGACGTGACCTAGAAATATGGAAATTTTTCCTTGCACAAAATTGGAATATATCTACACAGGGTGAGAAGGGGATGAAATGGATTATAAGGGTAACTCCTTCATCTACTTTGCTTTGTTTGAACATTAATCTTTTTCTTTGTATTTAGTTGAGCTTAAATTAAAGAAAAATCATCGTTGCTTGTGTTCACAAGGAGATATCCGATACGAAATACGTACAAAAGTCCTTTACTACTATAAACCTGGAGGTCCAGGCGAGTTTTTGAAATTGAAATTGTTTCTTTCTTATAGAGACTGCTGCGCGAAATGGATTTATTTAGTTTTCTTTATCATAGTCAAGCACGAGTGCTTTAAGTTATTCTCTTTGTTTAAACATAATCGTTATTGCTGAGCAAGAAAAAAAAGTTTTTTCTTTTTCCTCTATTTTTTCATTCATCAAAATGCCATTAGGAGTAAAGGAAGTGGATCGCTTTTAGTGTTTAACTTGTTGGCTCTGAGGCAATTTGACAACCAGTCATGTGGTTATTCTTCAAAGATGGCCATAAATGGTTTTAGAGTGGAAATTATACATTTTAGTTTTCAATTAAAAGAGATTTCCCAATAGGCAGTTTTAATGCACATGTGCACTCGAAGGATGTTATTGAGTCCAAGGTTGGCTTATCCATGGCAGTGCACAATACTTGAGCAGTGCTCCTTAAGTCGATTCCAAAATTTTTTTCGAACCAGCATTGATAAGCTTGGTGGTAATTCAGTTCGCTATAGATGCTGTTAAGTGTCAACAAAGTTGCCATGCTTCCCAACTATACCAACGACATAAACTTTAAGTCACTTTAGTGTGGATAATTTTCTTCATTTAGAGGAAGGGCTAGGCCTAGCGAATTTTTCAACCATAGCAGGTTGTTAATGGAGAGACCTTCAGTAACAATATTACTCTCAGAGAATTCGCCAATTTCTCGTTAAAGGCGATAATAGTGGTTGTGTCTGGGACTTCTCGAATTCCCACGTTAATGGCACATGCGATGAGCTCAAGAAATATTTTCATATAAACTGCTTCCTTAACATATTTAGCATACGGTAGTAAAGTGGTTTTGAAAAATTTGAAGTCGTTTTAAAGATACAGTATAGTAAGGAGATCTTTCATACGTTTATAGTCTTAAGCGTACTTGAATCTTTTTCTCGAAACAGTGTTTTTCAAACTTTTCTCTCTTTTGTTCAGAACGCTGTAACTCATGTCCTACTCAATATTTTTAGGTAAAAATTTATATTTATACTGTCAATATATATGTTTACAAAAAATAAATAAACCTTAAGGCTCTCGCTGTTAACTGACTGTAGAAAAAAAACAAAAGTAAACCCTAAAAAACAGGCGTCACATGGGATGACCTTCTTAAAAGCTATACCAGTTTGACACTTCAAAAATTTGTTTGCTAGTTCGATAAATTATACTTTCAAAAATATCATGTATTTGCGGCAATGTCTTATCTTAAATAGTTTTTGAACGGCAGCGTTCTAAAGAGCGACCACTCGCAGGTATAAGACGCGATAGTTAAAACTTCAAACGCGTTATTCTTGAAACAACATTTTTAAAAATTGCTGACATTATACATAACTCAAAGAGGTGTCGGCCGATCGCTTTCTAATTGAAACTTAATCTATCTTCTATATCAATTGCTGTTCGTTAGTCTGGCTAAAACTCGAGAACGGCTGAACGGATTTATCTTATCTTGGTATTGAAATGTTCGTGGAGGTCTAGGGAAGGTTTAAAAGGTAAGTAAATATGAAAAAGAAGAATTGGAATATAGTAAAAGTAACAATTTTATTATTCTCAACTGTAATGAATTAAAAATTAAATTCAAACAATGATTTTGTTTTTTTTTTTTTTCAATCGTTTTTGACAAAAAAAATTTAAATAATAAATAACAAATAATAAGATTATTGGATTGTTTGTTTTGAAAAGTTCTTTTAATTTTTTGACTGATAAGAATAAAGATCCAAATTTTTTTAATTTATTGCCCCTGAGTTCCATAGACAAAATGTTTTTTTGTTTTATAATTAGCGGACACATTAAGGGGTTATGACTACCCTTATAATGTTATAGAGCACAGTGCGAACGTTTAGGAAAATGGGAGAGGATTTAATAGGAGACACCGATGCACATTGCTATTGAACCTTTGTGAATCGTAATGTAGGGGAAATAGGTAAAGCATTCCACGTACGGGTGGTGCTACTAAAATAAGAATCTCTAATCTCTATACTTCATTGTACTCCCGAAGTTGGGTTCGATGTAAAACTGATGAGCATTCCTAGCGAGGCGGGTGTTGCGGCTAAATTGTTTCACTGGAGGAATGCAACTGGCTATTTCACTAGAGCACTGTTTGCGAAAAAAGCGATAAAAGAGAGTGAGACAAGTAACGTTTCGACGATGTTCAAGAGAATCAATCGATTCTACGATTGAACTATCACCCATCAATTAGAACGCTCTATTTTGCACTTTATCAAGTATGTGCAAAGATGTTAGTGGAGCACCTGACCAGATATGGGAGTTATACTCCATTTTTGGACGGATAAAGGCCTTATAAATTGTAGCCAGATCAGAAGAGATGAAGAACTTCCTTCATCGTTTCTTGGATGCAGGTACCATTCGTGGATAATGGTAATGTGAGAATGTTAAACTTCATCCTCAAATTCCCACAGGGACGGTAATGGGAACGGGATCGGAAATTCAAAAAGCACTGGGACGAATTGAAATTTTTGTCGCTATTACAGTACGATGTTATCCTCACATTCCCACGAGAACGGAACGGGAACAAGAACATAAGCGGGAACTTTGAAAATACTGGACCAATTTCAAAAAAAATTTCAACGTTAGTGTGTTTCATTCCTCCTGAGTAACAAAAACTATATTTATTTTCTTTACCATATTCTTTCCGGAACGGAAACGGGAATGATAACATAGCCAGGAACCTGGAAAGTACATACTTAACCAATTCCAAAAATTTTTCATTCTTAAAGTGCTTCAATGTCTCTGAGTAATATAGACTATAGTTCATCAACATTTACCCACAGGAACTTGAACCGGAATTCAAAAACCTCTGTACTGATTTCAATACGGTTTTCGCCATTACAATACGGTGTTACATAGACTATATTTCATCCCCATATGGGAATGGAACGGGAACTGGAACATATCCGGGAACTTGGAAAATACTATACCGATTCTAAAAATTCTGTCATCGTAAGAGTGCTTAATTATCCCTGAGTATCATGAACTATATTTCATCCCTACTCTCCCACTAGAATGGAAAGTTTGAAACTACTTTACTTAACTTTCAATTTGATAAACGTAGGGCCTGAGCTACCCCGGACGGGTCAGTTAGTATTGAATATATTAACTAATGACCCAAAATCTTTATATTTGGTTGAAAATTGTCAATTTGGCGTTGGAAAAACGAATATATTACCCCGAAAACGACTCTAGCTTTCAGAATGTAAGTATTACTACTATTTATATTAGTACTATTTTGTTAATTTTTGATATTTTAAAAAATCGCAGGTTATTGTAAGGGTAATGCTTTTAACTTTAATAAGCTTTATGGATTTTTTTTGTTTAAGCTGTTCATTCGGCGAGAATCAAGTCAGCAGATGCGGGGACCTTTTTTTGGTACCTCCAAAGACAATACAGAACTCTGCTATGTTGCAATATATTTGAAAAAAGTTTAAATTTAGCTAAAAGTATACCTTATTATCTTCAAAAAAAACTTCAAAACATTCCAACGAGTATTTTCCATTGAAAAAATTCTCGAAAATCGCCAAATTTTCCATGGGCTATACTGGTACAAGGGCGGGTCAATAAGTTCGTGACTTTTTGAATTTCCCGCCACTTAATTGAAATGGTGACACTGCTCCCATAAACAGTCATCTGTCAGTTGACCCTTGCCAAAATTGAACAACTGCGACATTTACAGAACTACAGACTACCGCGCTGACTGAGAAGAAATGGAAAAATGTGAGTTTCGTGTGCTCATTAAGGATTATTTTTTGCGGAAAAAATCTATTACGCAAACCAAGGCTAAGCTTGATAAATGTTAGTGGTTTACTGAATTCCGATGTGGCCGTACAAGCACGGAAGATGCCGAGCGTTCTGGAAGCAAATTTGAGGTATCCACATCCGAAACAATTGAAAAAATCTACGATATGATTTAAGCCGATCGGCGATTAAAAGTTAGAGAGATTTTTGGAGCCATTATGCATCTCACATGGCTCAGTCGTTTCAATTTTGAATGATCATATGGAATATGAGAAAGCTTTCAGCGTACTGTGGGTTTCTCGGGTTGAATCGACGCCGAGGAAGGCAAAGGTTTGTTTGTCCGCCAATAAAGTCATGGCGAATGTTTTTTGGGATGCACGCGGTATAATTCACATTGACTACCTTCAAAAAGGAAAAACAATCAATGGTGAATGAACTTCGACAAATCATATTTTTCGGAAAGGATTAAAACCTGGAGAAACGTTGGGCTAAGTTTTTAGAGCTTAAAGGAGACTACTAAAATATCTAAAAACCTGTGTTTCATTCAAAAAATCACGGACTTATTGACCCGCCTTCGTATAAACCCTTAAAGTTTCGGTCACCGAGAATTTTGAGACTCAGACCGATATGAAAAATTATTTTCTGCAAAACATTGTAGGAAAACGACTTTCCTCACAGGAATGGTTAAGATTTTAGTCACCTCACTGAAATACAAAAACAGAAAAATTTTTTGGGAAACTACTAAGCCTTCGATGGTCGGGCCTTGCTTTTTCGACTCCTGGTATTCGAAACATTTGCAAAGAAAGTAGCTAAAGACTGTCTTCTATTTTTGTGACTAGTTTTCCTATGTGTTTTGGCCAAGGGAAAACACATATTCAAAAATTAGGTAGCAAGATAATCGAGAACTAGTCCCTGTTACCATATATCATATGCAATTAATCATATCTCGATCACTTACACTCGAGATGATCTTCACAAATGATTCGAATGATTTGTAGTGAGCTCTATTTCAATTCCAAGTCTCTGTTCGAGCAGCAAAAACGGGAAGCAAAAGGAAAGAAAACGCAACTGAAGACATGTACGCGAGTGTTACTGAAACAAAGAGTAAAGTTATCAGACACATTTGTTATTATCTTCTACTTGATATTACCAAAGTGCTAAGGCAGACATATGAAGAATATTTGAGATGAATGCTTATGCCTCCTAAGCTGAAAACAAGACTACACAGCAATTTTGCTTCCAGCACTCAAATAAGGTTCACAAAGTTGGATAATGTACAAAAAGTATGAGGGTAATTTGACGGAAGCTGCGATAAAGATTCTTCGGATGACAGGAAGAGTAACAATACTTGATCATATAAGAAGCCTTCAAAATTACCATCTTACAAAAACAGAACACAACTGACTCAGTTGGTATTATCATGTCCAAAAGAGAGATTCATAAAACCCAGTCCAAAAGGAAACATGAAAAAACTGTCAGACACAAGGAAAATAAAAGAAGGCATATCAAAATCTTCTGATTCATACAAAAGCGACGACATCTTCAATTGGCTGATCTCAGAGATGAAACAATCTAAGAACAGGGCTTCCCGAAACTTTCTTAAGTCAATGCGGCATGTGTGCTCCTCTGGCAGGTCAATGCTGTGAAGCATGTATATGTGAAACCAACGAGGTCATGATGCTGGCAAGTGGCGACGCTGAATGGGTAGAAGAAAATTTGATATGGACATCAGGAAGTACTTCCAGATAATACAATCGACTATATCAATCGAGTGAACCGCGCTTATTGTGTCGCTGGGGGTTGCGAGCGATGTTTTGTTGTATGCTATCAAAGCCAACTCCAGTAAAAAATTGATTTTTTTCATTGATACATTAGTTTGATATGAACTGCGTTTTTTCTCGAATCCCATCTTCAGTTCTGAAGACGCACAAAGTAAGACATGCAACATCATTTCAAGCAGATATTGAAAGCCCAAAATTACCTAAAAATACTAAATTTCACCTTGAATAATGGTTAAACATAAAAATCCAAAATTCACTCTTCTCTCACTTCACTCAAACCCCACAAAACAGCCCCAAGCCATCTAAGTAGCCAGTGCATTGCAGGACTTTCATCGGTAGCAACATTTTACAGAAATCAAATTTAACGCATAGCCGAAGCTCACT
This sequence comes from Melanostoma scalare, assembly GCA_949752695.1. Taxonomy (NCBI): domain Eukaryota; kingdom Metazoa; phylum Arthropoda; class Insecta; order Diptera; family Syrphidae; genus Melanostoma; species Melanostoma scalare. The sequence goes on along the minus strand of OX456985.1, from coordinate 206,859,706 downwards.
TTCGTTTGATTACCCTCCTTCAACAACTTTATCGTCCGCCGCCTCCCATCTCTTCTTTTTTTCTTTATTATTTTCGTACGCAATTCAGCTCGCCCTCGATATATTTGTATTCTCTTGGCGCAAATTAAATGCGACTCAATCCGACACACAAAAAGCAAAAAAAAAAAAAAAGGAAAGAAAAATAAGAACGCGTATAGCCGTTATATCAGCCTTATTTACCCAACTCAGTTATTTACTCTCTGGCCAAACGCAGTTTGGTTTGGTCTTGGTCCTCTGCTTGCGTTCTGTGTGATAAATATGTTTCGTCCGTCCTTGAGCTCTGCAAAACAAAAAATAATACACAAAAAAAAAAAAAGAAGAAATCCACAAAATCCTCTTTACTTTTATGGTTTCCTTGCGCCCAACGGGCCCTTTTGGTCAATGCGCTCGGAATCACCGTCAAGGGACTTAACTTCAATTCCAATACAATAAGAACACACAATCCCAGAAGGGATATGTGTGTACTCTGATGATGGTGGGCGGGTTGTTGATGATGGGCCGCCGCCACATTGTCCAGAGGTCCAGTCCAGTTCACCATCAGTGAATCCCCACTCTCTTACTGCGTGATGATGATGGTAATGATGATGGGTATCCTGGTGATGAAGAAGTTTCCCAATCTTGGTTTAGTGTCGAAATGACCTTTTGGTATTTGTCATTCGCACATATGACAGCAGTCACATGGATATTTCCTTTTTTTTCTCCATTTATATCGAAGGAAGACATCCTTTTTGGAATCCATCCTTCTTGTGTTGCCAAATACAGAAGGAGGATGGCAGGGGATGCAGAAGGAATCATGAATTAACTCAATCAGAAGAATCGCCATTGAAGGCGAAAATATTGTTCATTGCCAATCGCCCTTCCATTTCGAAAAGGCAAAGATCTTATCAAGCATTTGTCACTCCCTTCAACAATATGTGTAAGGACATTTTCTTTGCAGTTATTCAACTGTTTATTAGAGAAGGCCATCTTGTGACCGAGGGTGAATTGGTCAGTCTTTTTCTCTTTTAATTGATTTATTGTTGTCTTTTCACTCGGCCCCCCCCAAAACACAGGATGATGCATAAATCACGTTTCAATGATTAAGAGAACTCCTTCGCCGAATATCAAAGAATGTCCGTCGCGTCGTCGGATATGTCAGGCTTCGTATGACATAAGAAAGTTTCTTGCAATGTGTTCCAGCTCTGAGTCACGACTCATGAGTCTTGAAGGAAATCTGCAAGCCTAGCAAATAATTTATGTGTTTAATGAGCATGTCCCATATGCCAGCGAACCATCATAATGACTAACATTTGCAGGACATTCATCTCAGCATCCGCTTCCAAATCAAAGTCTCATTAGCATTTAGAGCTTTAGCAAATGCTCTTCGGCTGTTGCTATGTTTGATGATGTTGACCAAGCGTCACTGGCCAACGACACACGCTAATTGACACAGTCGGGTGGAAGGTTGGAGCGATTGTGTTCTTTGGTTGTTCTTGAAGGATAATTACGTTCGATTTCCTTGCGAAAACAGAGTTAACTGAATCCGATTCCTCTCGTCGTTGTTTGCTCACAAAACTTGCCTAGGCTAGCTGGTTTTATTATTGATTGAGGCTGTCGGCATGATGTGGTCAGTCGGCAGGTTAATGTGCGTGCTAACGACAGGCGCAGATGTGTGGTTATTTAAGTCATTAGTGGTGTTTGGTATGGTAAAGGTTTTAATAAAATATATACAAATAAACAGGAAAGGTGATTGATTTGTGTCCCTCAATTAAAAGTGATGACGTATATGGGCACTTTCTGGATATGAGTAAACATGACTTCTTTGATTGCATTGGCACAAGGTATATAATTTGTCAGTATTTAGTAGCAATCGAGTGGAAGTCTTCCAACAGAGGTTTGAGTTTCGAAAAAATGAGTAAGTAGTTGACTGAAGTTTTGATAAAAGTAATCCATTGCCTCTGTCAGTCACAATCACGCAGTAATTAAGGACTGCTCCTTATAAATTGGAAAAGACTTAATTTTAATTTCAACGAAACTGATGGAATGTGAAGAAGGGAGCGTAGGGCAATTAGAGTAATGGCATGGCTACGCACTGAGCGCCAAAACCGAAAAATTAAATTGAAAGCTGAGCGGCATCATTCTGCCGCTGCGTGGCAAATATCTTTAAAAGTGAGCCTGAATTAAACTCATAGAAATGTAAGTTCAAGGAGTTCAATTGAAATGTATGATAATATGAGAAAGAACGAGCTACATCAATTTCAGAAATTGAAATTTATAGGCTTTGAAATTCACTCCATTTTTAAGCCAGAAACTAGCATCGCAGAGAGAAGTCAAAATAGTAATTTATTAGAGGCAATTGTGTGCTGCTTTTGCTAAACGCTTGTTAGACCAGCAATCAATTCGATTCTTTGCCTAAAAAGCCACTTTTCTAAGGCTGGTTAAAAGCTGTCCATGTTCATGATTGAATAAGAGCAACCAAGCTCTCTGCGTGGATTTGGTTCCACTTTGATCTTTTAGAGACTTGACAAAAGGGAAACAAACCTTAGTTGTCAAACAATTGATTTTGAAGGTTTGATTTTTGTACCGCTTTGTGCTGACATTCGAAATGTTTTCCTTCTTTCGAAAAGCTTAAATTTAGGATGAGAGAAACACAATCCACATTCTGCTTGTGGCTTAGGAGGTTTTGTTCTACAATAAACCTCAGGCACTTGACCAAATGTAAGAAAGTTTTTAACTGTGAAAAGTGGGATTAAACCCTTTGTGTGGGTTCCAAAAGCTCCTGAAAACTCAATTTCTCCAAAGAATTTGTGGTACCCGTGGCTGCCTGTTAAACGGGAGGTTCGTGATTCGAATCCCAACAGAAGCAAAAAAATTTTTTCCCACGGGTATCGCCTTTCGCGAGGAATCGGCAAGTCCTTCGTTAGTGAATTCATTGCCATAAAAGCGTTTTCTCGATTAGCCGTTCGGAATCAGCAGAAAATTGTAGGTCCCCTCCATTCACTCACAAAGGTAATGGTTGGGAGAAATGCGATAGGAACGGGGGCTCCTCGCTCTGTGCCACCGAATTAAATTATTTATTTATCTGGGTATTTGGTCCTTGTTGAAGGGGACCAACCAGTTTGAAGGATAAGATTCTTAAGGGGGTATTCTAGTCTAGAAATCTGAAAAACTTACATTTTTTTTATCATAATTCGATAGTTTAGATATTCAAAAATATCTTCCTACGAGGATATTTCAAAATTCAAACTAATTCCGAGGTTATAGTAGTCTATTGACGTGGAAACTGATTAGAATGTCGCTTAACGCGAAACTTTAAATGCGTTTTTCTCAGAACATAATTTTTCAATATGATACCCATGATTCCTCGAGTTCTACTGGACCGATTCAATTAAAATTTTGAGATAATCTTCTTTACAGACCCCTCTTGGGCATGAACTAGCCTCATCCCCAAATTTTAACTTTTACTATTTTTAAAAAATTCGAGAAACTCAAAAAAAAAAGATAAGAAAAGAGGATATTTTTTTTTAAACTGTCGCCATTTTTGTCAAGCAATTTTTTTTTCTTGTCGCTAGTTCATGCGATAGCGACATCATTGCAGATTAAGAATATTTTTTTTTTTGGATTTGGATGACTAGTAGGGCTGAAATCATGGGTATGGTAATGTCATCTATTTTTTGAGATCCCCCACTTCATCACCTGCTAGAATTCAGTTCAAGTTTTTAACTTTTTTTTAAACTTTTTTTTCTTTACTCTTTTAAAAATTAATAAATAACTGAAAAAAAAAAATGTTAAGTGAAAATATTGACTGTTTTTTTACGACATTTTAAAAATTACTTAAAATTCATGTCTCTAGACTAGAATACCCCCTTAAGGCCTTAAAGGGTTGAAACTGAAACAGGTTTGCTACCTACTTTTTTTCTGTGCATTCGTTTTGTCTAACTACCAAGAACTACCAAGCACATATTTTAGCAATTCGTTTCTTGGATGAGAGGATTACAGAAATTACGGACTCAACTTATGAATTAGCCTCCAAATTTTTATTACTATAAGCAACTCATCTTGTGTAGAATACTCACTCTTCACGTGGTTTTTTTGACCAAAAAGAAGAACTTTCTCTGCAGAGGTTTGGTACCTACATGGCTTCCGGATATTCGTTCTCTTACAATCAAAGGGACCACACTCCCTTTGCGATATCCACTTAGAGATTCTTAGACTTCGTTATTCGTTATTTGGAGAAAAGAACTAAAGCTGAGTTTCTTGTTTCTGTCGAGGATTTTTGAGCCTCGAACTCAAGAACAACCGATGTGGAAGACTCTGGTGGTTTGTCCCATAAAAAGAAGAGAAAAGCACTTAAGTTATCACTCTCTGTATCGGGTATCGAGAGACCACACATATTTTTGGCATTTGGTTGTCATGAAGTGTTCTGTTAAATAAAAGTTCCCACACCCAGAACGCAAACATTCAATTCGAAAATATAAAGAATGTTTCGATTAGAAGTGTGGTTTTCAATCTGGCAACACTTTTTCGAAGTTGATTTATTTGACAGCTGTCACTTGATTAATTCTCAGTTTGATTTGCCATTTTGTTGTGGAAGAATTGAAACCGCACGATCACTGGGCATTGCGTACGTTCGGTAAATTGTTTGGAAACTAAAACCTGTTGACGTCTATTTTAACATAATCTCGAGTTTTAAGCCTGGGAATTATATTCAAAATCTACCGATTAAACACAGCAGCACTATTTTTTGTAGGGTTATGTGAAGTCGCTTGTCTACGCAGATAAGTCCAAGATGAATGACGCCTTGGAAGAGAATAATCGGGGCGTTATTGCTGACATATGGCCCAAAACGCTGCAAAAAGTGGTCGAAAATTGGGCTTCTAGTCTGGAGTTTTTTCGAGTCAGTCGCGGCAACCACTTGTCCAAAATCATATTAATACCATAATGGCAAAGCCTTGTCTTTATAATAAATCCTAAACCCTGGAACATAACATGAAACTGTACGCGTTTTATTTCTTTTTGAAAACCACACATCTAAGAAAAACAACTAGAAATAGCCAAGTATCCCTTGCTCTGAGAATTAAAAGATTTGAAAACATCAAAAACATCCAACTTGTTTCTTTTTATAGTAACAACAAAAAAAAATGGTCTCACACCAAAGCTCGTAGGCCGCGGAAAATCGGTTATTTATCCCAAACACACTTTTTCTGAAATGGAGGGGACATACAAACTTTTACCAATTCCGAACAGCTAAATGGTTATCATGGCAGTGTAGTTACTCTCAGTGGACTTGACAATATTTATCGCCAAAGGATATACCGGTAGAAAAACAATCAGATTTTTCTGGAATTCGAAAACAAACTAACACGTACCTACTGGCAATGCAATGCTAGCCATAACGCCACCGGCACCACTTCCTTTCAGCATGTTTAAAAATTTTCAACAGCTCCTCTCCTCCACAACTCGAACAGCCACTCGAAATTCTCTGCATTCATATGAGCGCACCAAAAACTTTTCTGACCCAGAAACATGCATCAGGTATATTCCGGTGCTATGTTTCAATTTTTGTTTCCATTTCAAAATTTAATATGTAGTTTTACATTCTCAGAAAAAAAAAACAGTTCTATGCCCAGCGGGACTAAAGAAACCATTAAAAGAGAGAACGTGAACATTTAAAACTTCGCATTCGTTGCACTGGTCCTGTTCAAATGCAAGCATCTCTCATACAAGACCAAGAGTTCTATTTATCTACTTTTCCATGAGTGAATCTGTTTTGGCCAATTCACATATTCATAGCCGTATATTCTTTCATCACCAAACTAAAAGACTACACTACTCTATGTTTTGTAAAGCAGACCATCAAACTGTAACCACCTATCACTGCATCCTTGGCATGGATATATGGATAGACCAAATCTCGAGAATAACTTTACATCTCTGTAAAAGTGTAGCATTTCAAAATGGAACTATTCACGTTACACGAAATGAGCACACCAAAAAAAGTTCATCACGAATAAAAGCCATTGTTTGAAACGGTGTTAAACCAAAGGACGAACCAATATAACGCGTCACTTATGCGGGCCTTCTTTTGAATACGGCACCAAAGACAATAGACACATACAAAATGTGTGTAATATAATAGTCAACCTCCTTCCCGCCCGAGGCAAAAGAGTTACGAAGCTGATAAGGACTTATGCAAAGGGGATTCGATTCAAGAGCTTATTTACGTATAAAGAAAGAAGATTTGCTCTTGAAAAACTACACCAAGGGATAGAATAGCTTCTTCTTTACTCTCTACACAATCGACGCATATTTTTAAGACAAACAAACGCAACGAATAGATACATTTACCCTCCATTGAAAAAGAAAATTCCCTCGAGGGCTCGTGGTGATGCATAGCGCGCCCCTTTCTTTGTTTACTCTTGACTTCTGAGGTTGATTGCTGCTGTCACAAGAAAGGCAAACACACTCAGTTTATACGGAACACATCACCGTGCGATAAGCTAATTTACAAGATTTTTCAAAACTGATTTCAGTGACTTAAGTTTTTTATTTTTTTTTTTTTTTGTTTGTGTATCTTAAAAACTCTGTGAGCCGGAATAGGGTCCGTTTGAGTGGAACTGCTTTATTTATATTTCATAGGCGGCCATTTTTGTTTGCGGATTGAGAAAAGATTGTTCTCGGTTAGACATGAGTAGGCTTAACGCAGTTTTTGAATTTGATGAATATGCAAATCGTGAAGGATTAGCTGTGTTTGGATCGGTGGAAGGGACACGTATACCAACATCATATACACGCTGGTGATGGTGTGGGCTTCAAATATGCAAAATAACTTGTCACACGTCATAAAATGAGATTTATCCTTCCATATCAAACTTAATTTAAATTTTAACACTTCTTGCCGGAGAACTTTGCGACACAGAGAGGTACAGAGAGAAAGAGGGGGTGTATGTGTGCGGTTAGAAATAAATGAAGTGTGTTGCATTTCGTGCATATTTAATGACAAAAAGGACACCCTACGACTTAATCTCTATTTATGTAACATGACTTGGTTGTATCAAAGTTAATCGTTGATTATTCGCAGCATGTATGGCGGCGGGCGGCGTTGTTTCTCAATTGGTTTTCTAACGATTGACGAAGTTTGACTAACAAAGTTATTAGGATTAGAGATTATGTCTTCATACGACAAGGCATAGTTATGTCAAATATGATCCTCTAGCTTTACTTTATTCAATGATAGGTTTAAGTTCGAATGACAAATGGCCACCAAAAAGACATGTTGGTTGTTGGAGCAAAGAACAAATTTGCTTTAAAATGCATTTTCATTTTCGAGTTTATTAAATTGCTGAAAACGTTGAACTCCATCAACTTATTTGAAGCTGAATTTAAGGGGACAGTCAGCTGCTGATAAAATAAAGACCAAATCCAAGAAAACAGATGGCACATCTTCTTCAGCAGCAATTTTGACAACAACATCGCACTTTTCAGAACAACCGATGGTAGATGGCTTGAAAAACATCATCAGCATTGACATCAAAATCGACGTAAGACCAAAGACCTGAATTCAAAATCGTTTTTTTTTCTGTTGGAGGTTTTTTTTTTTTAAATACTAGCTGGATCACTCAGGTCTTAATACTCCATTATAATACCAGATGGCAAACTCTTTCTTGGTATAGTTTTCCAGATAGGCATTCGTAAAACGCCAAAAGACCCTGCCTAAGGAGCCTAAATTACCAGCTCACACCATGTCTGCGCGGAGTATCTGTGACCTTATGAGAGAAAAAGCAGGACACTCACAGGGGAAGTGCTTCGCGGTGTCCTCATCTTCTCTACAAAATTCACAGAGTAAGATATCACTTAAGCCTAACATATTTAAATGCTTGGAAAAAGATAACTGCCCTGTGCTATCCGCATTCTTTTCTGCTACGGGATAGCAAAAATGTTGTAATCTTCTTATTAACGGTGGTTAAGAATGAATACGTTTGATTCGTCTGCATCCACAGGAGGCATGACATCTACGATTGTGGTCTTGACAGATCCAATTGTTGATTGAAGCCCTCACTAAGGACCCAGGCAGACCAAACGAAAAGGTTAAGGTCCTTAAAGCTGTCTGAGAACCTTGCCTTGCGGTTCATCGGCGATCTCATTTCCAGTTATGCCGTGATGGCTTGGAACAAAGTCAAAGAATTTAGCCTTACGAACGCATTAAGAAAGCTATAGCATTCCTGGATCACTTTCGAAGAAGTTAGAAGGTTGAGAAGAGCCGTAATCCAGCTTGGCTGCCGCTGCAAAGTTGTAGTACAAATGCTAACAACCATCATAATAGATCAGCTCTTGGAAGACTTTATTAAGTCGGTCTAGACACACAAGGCTAAGCTTATGACCTGGTCATCTCTATTCAAGGCAATCAAGAATGCAAAGTGCTTTGAACAAAATCAATGACTGGTAGAGTAGTGAAGGGCTACAGGTCAACCCCACCAAAATAGACTCTCAAACCCAATTCAAAAACCCGGAACCCTACTGCGGTCTCCCAATCAGTAGCATTAAAAGCAAACAGGTTACTTGGAAATGGCAGAACAAGATCCACACCTGGAACAACTCTAATGGCCACCGCCAGTCAAAACTATTCATCGATTTATCTCAAAGACGTATGAAAGAAATTCTTAACAAAATAGCAAACGTGACGCAAAGTTACTTACAGACTTCTTCACTGGTCTCTGCTCTTTCAAATATCACCTTCAAAACATGGGCATCAGCCAAGATGACATCTGACGTCTCTGCCTTGAAGACATAGAAACAGCTGAACGGATTTATGTGAATGTCCTGCCATAGCCAGATCCAGGTTGAAACGTATCCGAAAACGATCCGCTTGTCCCTTTGACATCAGAAACACCACTTCCTCGAATATTCTTAGGTTCTTAAACGACCTCAAAATCGAATGAGCCTAAGGGACCAGCACAAAAGATATTTCGAAGAAAAATATTTCTTGTGTAACAAACCCTCAAAAACGAAAAAAGTGTTCATCCCATACTAAGCACCGCAGGTAAAAGGATCCTTTGTACCTGGAATCAACAATCACTAAAGGTAGCTTATATTCTTAGTATCACAAAAGAGTCTGTATGAATTACTCTAATTTAAGGACTTCCACTTAATTAGGCACTGGGCACCACAGATCTACAAGATCGAACTTCAAACTGATCATTCATGCATTCAAGTACTGCAGTTGATTACGCAGTGTAGTCTTTCACCAACAAACTCTCGCTGGCAGACACCATTTTTGCCACATCACAGTTTGATCACGCACCTTGAAAAAATCATAAACAAAAATCGAGTCCTTCATTTTTCATTAAAATTTTCAAACTTTTTCTAAATGTTTGGCTAAACGCACATAATTTTGTTTCAAAATGAAAACAAACTCAAAATCTTAATTACTTCACTCTTTCAAAGTGAGCCAAGCTTCTTTCTTACAAACAAAATGAACTTTTTTCACCACAATCTTAACACAATCCTCTCAACTGATGGGAAATAAGTTACAATATGCACCTGCTGATTTGTTTTCATAAAATAAATCTAATTTTCATTCCATCAACTAGGGGATATAATATCTATTTGCAAAATTTATTGCACTCTTTGTTCAAATTCAATCCGCCTCGAGTGATGAAATCTATTTTGCCATGATTCCTGTAGTAGACTGTGTTGTAGTAGATTCATTGGGTGAAGTATGGATTCGTTCAATGGAAGCGTATTTCTAGCGGATGAGTTTATGTAGGTATACAATTTCCATTTTATGTACATGTAGCTATTTCTCTTCTTTAGTGTTGGAATAATCCAGAGTGGGGTTTTCAATTACTTGCAACAAATCGAAAAATAATATTTTAACAATCCCGTGCGGGGTATAGAGGGTTTGAAGTTTTCAATAACAAAGCTGACGCTATGCAGACCATGACATTGCACCTGATTCAAAGCAGCGAAGATGGAAATTATTTTATTTCGGGCCTCAAGTGATTTAGACTTCACTTGAGACTAATGAGAAAATTATGATAAGAATTCATTGGCAAATAAGTGGCTTCACAATATTCAACCTGCTAAAGCTTAAAGTATGTGATGTGATTCTTATTTGAGGATAATACCGAAATGAATGAGACAAACTGATCAGAATTCAGCCGAAGTTCGTTGTTGAGTGGTTGATGAAGTGACACCACACGAAGGTCAACATAATTGTTTGTTCTTTAACAAGATTAAGAAACAAAAAAAGGAATAGATTCACCTAGAATAAGGATCTAATTCGATGAAATGGATTCTAGATCAAAGCGTGTTTGTGAATATTTTACGAAGCTGTCGAAATACAAACCACCGCTTCACCATTCTTCATCTACCAACTTCTTCGTCAGTTTCTTGTTTGCAAGTTTTTTTTGGTAAAGTCTTAACATAAAAATTATCTCATCCCTTAAAATAAATACCAACCCACCTAAATACGCTCATCCATGAATAACCATCAAAACGATGATGGGCAACAGTTTCAAAAACAGCAACAAACTAGCAAGGTGGATATGCGCATCCACCCCCTTTTTCATTCAATTTATGGGTTTGTATAAAAATGCAGATAGTAGCACGATACAAATCCAGTCAACCCTTTTGTATACGCTGCAAAAGAACACACGAAGGAATGAATCCGTGCGTTCCACACCACACACTGATGATATACAGATAAACACTCACAAAAGAATTGAAACCAAAACATTTTTGCAACAATTTGTGTGTTGTTTTGCCCGTTCGTTCAGGGGATTTTCCCGTAAAAATAAAATGTCGTTGGCTTTTGGAACAGAACTTTTAGTTAAGAAGAAAACATAATAAAAATAAAGTGATTCATCCAACTATAACGATACAATTTACGCGAATCCTTTTAGTCCTAAGAGGACATTTTTCAAAGAAAGCCAAGTATGCTAGGATATTGTTTTTTGTTTGGTTTAACTACAAGTTGTGTAGAGGTACTGTTTGGCATTGTCTTTCTCGTGACAAAAGACCAGGATTTTTCTTTTCACTTACACACGAGAACTTACTTATATTAGAAAAGGGGTCCTCAAAATGAAAACAAAAAACAAATCCGTGCGGACGATTTCAAAGTTCTTTGCGGTGGCTTGAGTGTTTCGTGTGTTTTGAGATGAAATCATAGTCGTATATCCTTTGTAGACACACCCATCTACAAACACTTCCAAGGACCTTACTTTCTTTGTTGCAATTCTGTATGATAAGAAATCATTGAAGTTTTACCGCCTACGCGATGCAATTGAAAGAACAGACGTATTCTTGTAATACCTTTATAACATTTTAAGTGTTTTAAAATACGAGTGAATTGCAGGACAATTCCAATAGCTTCAAAGCTCCTATCAAGTTGTTTACATTTGTTCCTCAATTATTAACCGACACCCTGAAGAAATATTGACTCAACCACACACAACCAAACCGGAATGTTTTCATATTTTAAAATATTTAAATCAAAAATACTTCCACAAAGAACAACTATTGAGATATCCGGTCGAAGAAAATTGGTCCTTTTGTCCTGGCCCAAGTGGGGATGGTTACACGCATCCTCTCAAAACATATGTACATTGGTTTTCTTGAATCGATTTGGTTAAAGTAATGTATGTATGAAGAGTGTATTTTGTTTGTACTTTTCCTTGGTACGAGTTGTTAAATGCATAAACAATGAACTCATGAAATTTCTACCGAGACGAGAGTCCTTTTTACGCAAAAAACAATCCATCTGGCATTCAGGTCATGTGCATGAACTCAATTAAGAAGTCCGTAACTTACAACCGGATTACAATCAACGAGATATTCGTCTCCTCTTCTTTGCTCTTACAATTTATTCCTATACCCTTACAAACCCATGCTCCCACTCACGGTAAAGTATAGGTATGTGAGGTCACATATTTGAAAGTCCGGGTTCGTTATTATTTACATTCGGTCATACACTGCAGGGCTATGCCTTCACTTAATATATTGTTAGAGTGTGTGTAGGAGTACAAAACATAACTTTGGGGTTGTATATTTAATTGAAAAGGACTTGGGCCCAGAACTGAACGACGAACATCTGAATTTAAAGACTTGAGGGCCATTTTGCTAAATGTAAAGGAATTTTTGCATAGAAGAGGATTGCAGGTGTTGTTAGATAAAATTGCCATGCTGACGGCATGGACTTTGAACGGACCAAAGAGATTTGCAAAAGTTATGAATGGTCATTTCACATACCGTTGCCAAAACGTTACAGAGATGTTCTGGTAAAGGAGAAGCAGCTTTTGTTGAAGTATTTAATTTTGGTAATCGCTTGTTGAGAATTTATTGAAGTCCTGTTGCCAATGTAATGGAGTGTGGTTTCTTAATTGACGCCTCTAATTTAACAACGGTGATATAGTTTCAAGTAACTTTTGGTAAAGTGACCTTCAGTTTGAGCTGAGTGATATGCGGTGTACTAACGATAGTGTTACGTTTAGAGGTGTCGTAGACGAATTCAACTTAAATATATATGTGTTTTTGTGGGCTATAGGTCAACCTATGACCCACAAAAACACATATACATCTAGTAAGATTTGAAAAGGTCACAAAACTCATTATATATAATAATTCAACTTAAAGTAAAGTTAGATGCAGGGAGCAATTAGTTCAAAACCCCAAATTATTGTACCACCAAAAAGCAACCTTCTTCTGTTGTAGCTTTTACTACTAAAGCCTAGTACGCTGCTGATGCGAAACGGAATTTTTCGTTGATCTCCACGAGCACGACGGAATCGTGAACGAACACTCAACGGAAAATATTTGTGTAGAGTATAATCAGCTGTTTTGAAAAAGTGACAGTCAAAGTCAAGTCAAAGGTGTCACCAGAAGCAATAAAACAAATTAATATTTTTAACATAAAATGTGTTAACAAAACTAACTAAGAACCATATCCGGGAACTCCACTTTCGAAAACTGTGCTTGAATATTTGTGTGGGTGAATCCGGTGATAGGTTGACTCTTGCCGCTAAGGTAAGCTCAGGACTATAAAGTGCATTAGTTGAATAGTCAACGAATAAACATTTTTTGTCAAAATTCAGGTGTCGGAACAATAGACTGGTCAACAACCAGTGTTTTCAAAGACTCGTAATACCGTACGTTCTGTCGGCATCAGACGTAATGAAAAAATCACTGTTCACTGTACAGTTCGTGGCGCTAAGGCCGAAGAGATTTTGGAGCGTGGCCTTAAAGTCCGTGAATACGAGTTGAGGAGGGACAACTTCTCATCCACAGGAAACTTCAGTTTCAGTGTCCAGGAACAACAACCAGGAACATTGGATTCCAACATCGTTTGACAAAGGAAGACGCCATGAAGTGGTTCCAACAGAAATACAACGGAATCATCTTGAACAGCAAGAAGTGAATTTCGAAGCTTTCAACTATTTTTTAAATAAAAGATAAAAAATTCAAGAGTAAATAAGTCTTTTTATTCAGTTTTCAATGATTCGGTCGATGTTTCGAATACAATCAATGCGTGTTGTGCTGAAAAAATAGTTGCTGGTTGGGTGTTCTTTAAAATATTCGACCCCTCGTTCTTCATAGTCGGTTTTCGATGTAACAAACTTGTCCAGATTCTCACTGCGGGCGATCTCTCTTGCTCCAAACCAGGCATCCAAACTTGATTGGAAAAGCCTCATTACTTAGAGATCCTCTCTATGAGTCCTGGAAAATGATTTTCTTTAAAATTGTTACTTGGAAGTTGCCTTCTAAGAAAGTGAACCTGGCAATTGAACGCATCCACCGGGGTCATAAATACTTTCTGTGCTAATAAAAGCTGCTCATCGGGGCGAAACATTTTGAAAACGCACTCAATCAATTCGGCAAGGCCAGAATCAGTGCTTCCTATCATACTTGGTTGGAATAGCAATTCGGTTGCTCGTATTGATTCCACTCCGACGTGTAGCTAAAACATTCACAACAACTTTTTCAAAGTCCATGTTCACAACCAATTAAAAATTACGTTATCGATTTATTTCAAACTTTTTCTAAATAAAATTCTTCTATTTCAATTTTATAAAATTCTATTCAAATGGATGGCACAGTAAATACACAAAACAAAAAAAAAAGCAATAGAACTGTCAAAATTTCGCAAGCATTTATTGTCCCGGGAGATAAATGATGGACGGAAAAGTGTGTAGAGTTATAAAAATTGTAGTAAAAAGATCTACTACAATTATCCACCTATAAAACCCTTTTCGCAGAGCAGCAGCGTACTGCACGACGAAAAGGTGAGCGAAATTTTTCGTTTACGATTCCGTCCTCTCATATTTGTATGGGATTTTTCTTTTCGTTTCAGCAGCGTACTAGGCTTAAAGGTTAGCAGAAATACTAGCGGGCGAATTACCGCACACGTGATCGAGTAATACGTGACTGAATAATGTGTCCTTTGCATTAATTCTCACGTTACCGATCACTTCAGTACCACAATTTGACATTCTTTCATCAGTATTTGAACTAATGGAAGTCGATGACGGATGTTGTGTGAATTTTGAAAAAAAAAAAAATTTTACTCAGTCATTTGATCACTTATGCGGCAATTCGGCCCCAGAAGACGCTACCATGATAAGAAGCTACCAGTTATTTCCCTGATTTGATGGAATGCCTGTAATCTTAATCGAGAAAACTCAATACAGTCACAGAGTAAGTGCTCCGCTGTGTCATCATTCTCTCCACAGGACTCACACAGCGCTGTATTACTCAGGCATCGCACGTTTAAATGCATGTTGAAAGAGAAGTTTCATGTGGCAACGCCAACAAGGTTTCGACTAAGAAACTTTAAACACGTTGAAGTTTTGTAATATACATGTAGTCTGTCTGTATCCAACGGCACGCGCCATGCTATCTAAGGTTGTGCTCCTGACAGATCCAATCATTTATGGAAGCCCTCACTCAGGTTTTGTTAGACCAAGCGCTGGTTCAAGTACTGTCGCGATCATTAACTTTCAAGTTCATCGACGATCTCAATTCCAAACATGCCGTGATGGCCTGGAACTTAAAACCAGACTTCAAAAATTTAGTTTTCCAATTGTATTTCGAAAAGCTTTGTATCGAATCACTCTTGAAAGTTGAGAAAAACCTTAAATAAAGTTTAACTGTGTCGTAACAGACACAAATACTTCTTCATAATTCTTCGAAACGCAGCTGACAGTTCTTTGGAAAGCATGCGTTTCCGCTTGGCACACGTACTCGCCGAAATTTTCGACAAGGGCCTGGATCGTTTCTGCAACCATACGTGAATATCCGATAGCAATCCTTTAATTGTTCAAATTTAAGAGTGAACCAGTCCTAAACTGTCGGACACTGCCCTATAGGTAGACAAGCCAGAAGAATTGGTATTTACTCCAATGTCCTGTTTAGAAGCTGCATGTGAGGAGGAGGAGGAGGAAACAATCCAACACCTTCTTTGTTCATCCCCTGCGCACGGAAACAGATGGAAAACTCACCTAGGTGAATACTTTTTCGACGACACCAGCGATTTAGCCAGCAAAGACCCTAAAAGTCTCTACCTTTTCATAGGAAGCTCGACATGGTTTGACTAACAGGTGATTAACCAGTTAATCCCGGTTCAATTAGAGATTGATCAACAATCTCATTGCCTAGATGGGGACTAGAGTGTGAACAACTTTCTGGTCTCACTGGAATCACAGTGGGCCCTCAGTGGTTTTAATGTGTCGGACTCTGACAGCCACATCTAACTTTTATGAAAGTGCCTCAGCAGTTTTCAATTCGATATGTTTAAAACAAAGAAGCCTGCTATCTAAGCAGACCTCAAAGATGTTTGACTTGATTTGTGAAGGGAACGGTGACATTTTCAAATGCGAGTTGGATTAAAGCAGTCAGTTCTCTGTGTCTCTTAAAGAGAACACCCTTGGTCTCAAGAGGATTGTCAGAGCGAACGTTTCTAGTACACCAAATGCCAATTAAGTTCAATGGAGTCTGTAAACAAAATACTTGAAGGCTGGACCCAACCTAGAGCACAGATATGTACGCGTCGTCGTCGTCGTTGTCGTTGCTTTAGATCCATTGAGCATTTCTAGAGAGAGATAAAGAAGATATGATAGAACGCCACCCTGTGCGGGTAGTCCATATTTACTACTGGTATTAGATGTTGTCCACACTCCTCTCCAAAGACCACTAATTTGTTAGTATTACTTTCATCCACAAGACCAATGATTCGTCCACACCATGAACTTTGGCAGCCTAGCATATGCCAAAAAAAGTCATCATTGTTAAATGTACGATGAAAATGCTAAGGGAAAAATCCTTCTTATGTCAAAATCACATTTAATTCTGCGGACAAGATTTTGAAGACCTGTCTCTAAAGATTTTCTGCATTGGTAACAATATTCCAATAGAGAAAGGCAAAAGATGCCTTTTCATAGAGGTTTTGTGTATTTAATCCTCGACCATTCTTTCCAACATTCAAACTATTTTTGAAATGAAAGTGACTCGGAAAGTAGTTCGAAGCTTGTCCTAGCGAAAAAAACCAAAGAAATATAAACTACATCCTCATCAGTGTCTCAAAAGCATGAAAATTGTAAAATACAAAGGACTCTTAACTAACTCTTACCCTAATATAAAAACTCTTTGCCTTGAATACCATTTAACATTTCCAATACAACACTCTTGAAATAAAGCAAAAATTATTCCCAAAGCAAAACTACAATTTATTTGTGTAAAATATCCTTTTATAGTAACCCTCTCTTATCACTCGAGTAATAATCACATCTGACAAAGTTCAGCAATGCTAAACCAAATAGTTATTCACTTCACTATAGTTCTGTGCTGTTGTCCCTATTTTAAAAATTTTCACAAATGTTTCCCCACAAAATATCCTGTGAATAAACTTTGTGTTTTATTTTACGCAGCGTAGTATTATCAGCTTTAAATTTTATTACATACAGATCCTGTGATTGCGATAAGAATTGGTTATTACAGTACTGTGTATTGCCAAGCAGTTTTTACAATAACTCTTTTCATTTTGTATCCTTTTATTGGGGAGGCCAAATATTGGAGGCTTTACAATTAAGGGTGTTTATTGCATGGGGCACAACTGGTTGATTGGGATGGCTTTGTTTTTGTTGGATTGCGGATAATATTCGACTTACTGGTCGGCATATATGAATTGATTAAAAATCGATTCAATGGCACACAGGACATCCGCTTATTAAAAAAAAATATATTTTGTATTTGTTATTGCTGTGGTGTTTATAAAAATATGGAGTTGTGTTTATTTTTTTAAATTTCGATTTCGTATTTATGAAAAGAAAAAAAATATTCCATGACCCAGCGACTGGGAAAGAGAAAGAGCTAAGGAATGAAGGAAATTGCACTTTTAGTTGATTATTCCAGACAATTCGTAAGAAAAAGGAAACAGTCATGTTCCTGTTTTGATTCTAAGAAACAATAACTTCAGTCCGACAGGATATTTTTCTTGCCCTTTGCAATGCAATGTTATTTTTGTAATATCAAATCCTTACCCGATTGGAATTTAATTTCAATTACTCTGAAACACCTCACAAACGAGAGCTTTCTTAGAACAACTGAGTAAGATTAAACACGTTTCTCTTACAAAAAAAAAACATCCGTCTATTCACCTCGCTGAAAATATCCTCTCCTCAAATGACTTAAAAAGAAAGCGATTCAAAATCGGACATCTAAAGCCACTTCTCCTCCTTGATTTATTCTCTATCCATCTCCCCTTAGAATTTAATAAGCGAAATCAAACCTTACAACGGGGGTGCATGCAAAAAGAGGGTACAAAATAGAAAGAAATAAGCAAAAAAAAAAAATCTTTGGAATCTCTTTTTCGCTTCCCTCAAAGTAAAGTATGCTAAATTAAACTTCTACTTCTCAACTCACTGGACAGACATGCCATGTGCTTATTTCCAAACTCTCAGCCTCAACCCAACCTCAGTGCCTCGTGTTTTTTGAACATCAGAAATATGTGTATAGTAGGTACATATATGCATGCACATAGGTATGAAGACATTTTTCACATTTTGACCTTTAAAATAGGGAATTTCCTGCCTGGTCTCTGGCAGAAGCCTAAAAAGCGATTTATTCAAGCTCCATCTCATTTTCACCCTCGCACACGACAGTTGAGTAAAGCATACCAAAAACCAACGAAGCAAGTGTCAGTTGGGGGAGAGATTTTTAAACAAAGAGAAAACAAAACACAAAAAAATATTCTTACACACACACAAGCACACAAGCACACAAACATACACCTCCACAACACAAGGACATGGTAGAAAAAAGGACGAGCAAAAATATTTGGAATTTTATAGCCTCTCCTGCCAGGATGGCAAGCATTTGATGGCCGGAATTTTCACAAAGCCTATCATGTGAATGTGAAGCTTTTATCCATACCACTCTCTCTCTCTCCCTCCCTTCTTTTTGACGCTTTCTTTCACCTCGACCCCGAGTTGAACCTCTATCATTCTTTTTGTGCAAAACAAAAGGATGCCAAGTTTTTAGTCCTTTGTGATCTTGCCAGAAGTAG
This sequence comes from Melanostoma scalare, assembly GCA_949752695.1. Classification (NCBI taxonomy): domain Eukaryota; kingdom Metazoa; phylum Arthropoda; class Insecta; order Diptera; family Syrphidae; genus Melanostoma; species Melanostoma scalare. Next base: position 206,841,132 of record OX456985.1, on the reverse strand, counting down.
GTACAACATGAAAAGCAATAAAAAATAAACATACACTGGCTTTCTGTTAAAGGCCAACGTGTTTATCATTCACCTTAATCTCTTCTTTAATCTGGGAGCAGTGGTGCCAGACAACAGACACTGAGAATTAAAGGGTACAGCAAGTGTGTTGCCAATATGAAATTAATATTAGAAGTGACACTAACGGCCGGTTTAAGTGTATAAAAAGTTTGAAAATATGAACCTTAACCTACCTTTTATGAAAAGCAAACTTTTCCAGAGATATTGTTTTAAAATTACATAGGCATAAAAGAGGAATCTGTCATTCCTCAGAAATTATAACAGGTCCAGGGCAGGGAAAAGTCATCTTTACTAACGTGGAGAAAGATTTTCAACACACACATTTGATATCAATGCAGCTCATCATCAGATTCGAAGCATAGAATTTTGAAATTTTTTGTGAATAAAAGAAAATGAAACAATGTTACACTGTCTTAGTCGATCCTATCGCAGATTCTGTCGCCAAGAACTTCGAACTATAAACGCAAAAAAAAAAAACACACACGGACCTCATTGCAAATGTTTTTCTTACTGAGATTGAGAGCTTTACAAGCTCTCAATTTCATTTCAGTCTCATCAGTTCATCAATAATTACAAGCTTAATAGTTTCCCTACTCATTAGAACTGTATAAGATCAGGTCAGTTTGACTTCTACAAGTGTATACGTTAGACGAATAGTGATCGAGGAAAGATAACTAATGAAGCTGAGCTGCAGAACAAAATGAGCTACATAGTATGCCATTGACGACCTGAGAACGGTTTTGAAAAGAACTTCGTCAAAACACTGAATGAAGAAAGAGGAACATAAAATCAGAATCTCAGTGAGATAGCAGGTCTTTTCAGAACGACTAAAACTCAACAGGTGCACTCAGTTCAAAGGAATGACCGTCCAAAGGCTGAGAGGGTTTTTGTTTTTGTTTGGGATGATAATGCCAGTTCAGCTCATAAGAATAACACTAACGTCTACTTGCACCAAACAAGAGGAGATCTCACTTTATTTGGTTCTTGCTTGACATCGTCCCAAAAATATCAGTAATTAAATACTCCAAAAGTTTCACAATGTGTGAGTAACTGGCAAGTCTTCCGATGGTAGATTTATTGCCATGAAAAGCGCTTTCTATATTAGCCCGTTTAGAGTCGGCAAAAAATTGGAGGCCCTTTCCATTCCTCACAAGATATGGTTGTTAGAAACGCCCTTGGGTTCAGGCGGGGCCCCCAATCGGTTGTGCAATCCTATTCATTTGTCGTACAAACAAACCCGACTGGTAAAAAAAAAAGATTTTTCAAACTTTCGTTAAAATTTTTGCCATTTTCTATGTTGGTTTTAGGGGCAGCTTTAAAAAAAAGGCTAAAACAAATAAGAAATGTAGATGAGGTTTTGAAAGATATTGAGAGCTATGGTGCTGAGTTTTTGTCACATATCACAGCTTACTCACCATGTCTTTGTGTAGCTAACTTAAAACGCCTTTAAAAAATTGTGACATGGATTCCTTAATCTGTCTCGTTTGTAAGAAAACTTCCAATGAAGTGACAGTTTCTTGTGCCATATGCCTGCAACAAGTGCATGCTAAATGCATAGGTATGAAAGGTAAGGATGTCGATAAATTTGTTTCAATTGCTGGATTACGTTACTATTGCACCAAACATGATAAAATCTCGGTTGATAGAATACATTGGAAAATTCTTAAACTCCAAAAACTGTTCAACAATGTTTCTGCAATTTTTTCGGATATTCAAAAAGCATTTGATTTTGATGTACTTTCTTCTGAGACAATAGGCGAAGGCTTTAATGCAATTGAAGGCCTATCAACTGGTCCTGCAAGTCAGACACCGCTGATTTTGCTGACACCCACACTGCATTCAAGGGAAAATTAACCAGATCGTTCTCAAACTAGAATGGAGGTAGCTCACCAAAAACAAACCCAACTTTTGGCATCACAAAATCCTCAGCTTCAAGAGCTTGAGGAATCTTCTTCTAGACTTCTTCGATCAGGCCAAAGAAGTCAAACTGAAAACGCTAAGGTGGTAGTAGCCTTAGCAAAGAAACCTCAAAGGAGACTGCAAATTCATTCTGTTAGTGAGCCAACTGGCGGTCCACCGGATTCTTCAATAGCTTCCATTACGGATGAGAGGATTTCTGACCCGGCAGTTTGCTTATCTGTAATTACTCTTCCTTCATTATTGATGTGAAACGTAACAATGATGTATACAAATTGTTAGTTGAGGAGAAATTCTGGCCACTAAACTCTATAGTTCATCCTTTTCGGAAACGACGCACTACAGCCAAAAAAAGATCAAATGCTCGAGAAACTCAATGAGTTATTTCTCAATGTTTTATCAAAATATTGGAGGCTTGAAGACAAAGCTAAAATCAATTTTTTCTTCAAGTCTTGGACTTAGTTATGATGCTATTTTTCTAACTGAAACATGGCTAGATAAATCTATTCTAGACAATGAAATACTCTGCAGTTCGTACCAAACCTTTCGGGTGGATCGCTCTCATCTTACAAGCAGTAAAAAATCTGGTGGTGGAGTCCCAATTGCCATCAAAAATTGCTACAACTCTAAAATTATTTCATTACCCTCTACATGCATGGAAATGGTATGTGTAACAACTTTACTCAATGGTTTTCATCTATTTACTGTCTGCATCTACATTCCACCAAAAATGAGTTCTGAACTTTACGACCAATGTACAGTAAACATAAAATATATCGTTTCTGTGATGAAGCCCAACGATCGCTTAGTACTTATTGGTGACTTTAATCTACCTGACATTGAATGGGAGGTACTTGAAGAAGACGACAAATTTTTATCAGCAACATCCGTTACCTCTGAAGAAAGTACTTCTTTCGTCGACTCAACGAGTTCTTTAGCCCTAAATCAAATAAACCCGTTTAAAAATGAAGTAGGCAACTTTCTCGACCTAGTGCTTACGGATGATGTTAACGTATTAACTGTGCAAAGGTCGTGCCCTTTATTGGATGATGTTAGGTTCCACCCATGCTTTGAAGTTTTATTGGAAATACCTAGCAATGCTTGTGCAAGTCATGGATATGAATTTGACTTCAAAAAAACTGATTTTGTAAAACTGAATATGGAACTTTCTCAATTTCAATGGGATCTTGTTTTCCATGATATGGATGTCAACAAAGCAACAGATACTTTCTATGACATTTTACATAACTGCTTTTCGATAACAGTACCTGTTCGTCGCATCAAAATTGTTGATAACTGTGTTCCATGGCTCACACCTTTCCTTAAGAGGCTTAAAAATAAAAAAAATAGACTACACAACAAGCTAAAACTCAAGTTTACTGTTCCCATTGCTCAGGAGTTCAGCAGATTAAGAAGGGAGTTCCAAATGCAATCTGCGGCTGCTTATAGAAACTATATTAGTTCCATAAAAAATGATTTGCTGCAGAATCCTTCTTCTTTTTGGAAATTTGTCAAAAATAAAAAAAAAGTTTCGGAATTTCCGTCTTACATGAATTTGGATCAAAAATCTTCAAATAATAGTGTAGAAATCTGTGATATGTTTGCAGAAATGTTTAAAAGTATTTACAAATGTGATAATGGTTTGACTGCACAGCATGAAATTAGTTCTGGCATCAACATAATAAACGATTTACCATGTATTGATGAAAGTGGTGTTCTAAAGGCTATTGGGAACCTAATCAGCTCATTTTCATCTGGACCGGATAATGTCCCGTCCTGCATATTAATATACTGCTGTCAGTACATGGTTCTTGCTTTATGTTATTTATTTAACTTATCCCTATCGTCTTCTGTTTTCCCACGAGCGTGGAAGTCTTCATTTATTACACCATTGTTCAAATCAGGAAGCCGATGCAACATGCGTGACTATAGAGGAATTGCAAAAATCAGCGTTATTCCTAAGATGATGGAATCCATAATAATCGAAGAGTTGATTCACGGAACAAAATCGCACATATCCGATCGACAACATGGATTCGTCAAGGGCAAGTCTACCATTACAAATCTTTTGGAAATTTCATCTTGCATCACAAAAGGATTTATGAATGGACTTCAAACGGATGTGGTATACACTGATTTTTCAAAAGCTTTTGACCAACTTAATCACCAGCTGCTAGTTAAAAAACTTTCAAATTTCGGTTGGTCTCCAAAACTTGTTCAGTGGATTGAAAGTTACTTATCATCTCGCACTCAATATGTTAAGTTCAAATCTCAAGTTTCCTGCGCAATAGAAGTTAAATCCGGGGTTCCACAAGGAAGCCACCTGGGTCCACTATTATTTGTGATATTTATTAATGATCTACCCTCTGTGATAAGATACTGTGATATACATCTATATGCTGACGATGCGAAAGTCTCGTTTTCATACAAAAATAATGCTGATCACATTCAACTGCAATCTGATATCGATCATTTACTTCAATGGTGCAATAACAACAGTCTCACACTGAACTCTAAGAAATTCAAAGTAATGACATTTGCTAGAATAAAGAATACTTTCAAAAATGATTACTTTATAAGTAACTCGAAGCTGGAAAGAGTAAATTATTTTGTTGATTTGGGAGTTATATTTGATCCGAAACTTGACTTCAGAATGCATATCGATTCCATAACTGCAAAAGCTTCGATTCCTCTGGGAATGATTAAACGTTGGTCTAAAGAGTTCAGTGACCCATATGTCACAAAAAGCTTATTCATTGGGCTGGTTCGTTCGGTCTTGGAATATGGATGTCAAGTGTGGTGCCCGTATTATGCTTGTCACATTGCTCGAATTGAATCCGTTCAAAAACAGTTTCTCAAATTTGCTCTGCGTCATCTTAACTGGGATAATCGTCTTCATCTTCCTCCATATCGCTCGAGACTTATGCTGATTGGTCTTAATACCCTTGAGGACAGGAGGTCATCACTTAACGCCACCTTTATATTCAAACTTTTGAAGGGTGAAATAAGTTCACCTCATCAGCTTTCGTTACTAAAAATAAATGTGCCACTTCGGCAAAGTCGAAATTTTAAGATTTTGCGAACTAATGAATCAACATTAAATTATTTGAATAATGAACCTTTTTCTCAATTATGTAAACAATTTAATACTTATACTTCTTTTGTGGACTTTAATCTCAGTTCTTATAAATTAAAAAAGGAATTATTACTTTATAATCGCCTTAGGCATTAATTATAATCGTTTAATTATTCTTATGCAAAATAACTGTGAACAATTGTGTATCTGTAGTTATAGTTAAATAAATAAATAAAATAAATAAATAAATGAGTTCCTTTTGACCGTATTCAACTGGGAACATTTTGTTTTGTCAGTCTTAAATGGGACCGGATAAGGTTTTATCGAAAAATCTACGAGTGACATAACACCGATTTTTGAATAAAAATTTTGGCCTTCAGGATTCCAAAGTTCAGTCAAATACACGAACTCAAGCCCACCGACCGCAAACAACGTCGTGTCTTTGCTGTTTGAGTCCTTGACATCAAAGTGATGACTCGGAGGGATGAGGCCTATTTTCAGCTTGAAGGCCACATTGTTAAGCAGAGTTGTCACATTATTTGAAGCTCAGAAAACTCTAGAATTGTTGTTGAAAATCATGTCCATTCTTAAAGTGAAACAGTTTGTCGCGGTATTGTGCCTGTTCGGGTCGTTGAACCTCACTTCCTCGAAAATGAGGTAGGAGTGAATTTTAAGGTGAATAGATTGCGTTATCGAACAATGATTAATCATTTAAATGGTTGGAACTAGAAGACACTGATGAGGCTGACGTTCACTTTTACAAAATGCAAAAGCCACCAAAGGATCGCTCATTTGCATGAAAAGTTTAGTGACTCTGTGATCAAATATGCGATAACAATAAGCCACTGATACCTAGTGATTCAAAGCCTATATAATTTTTTCATTTAATTTTTTATTTGGAGCTACGTGAAGGAGGAAATTCATAGTTAAATTCTATGCAAAAATCTATTTAAGATCCCAAAAATAGAATTCTTGAAGCTGACTATGAAATACAGCCGCAAATATCCGAATTGATGATGATAATAAAGTCCTGGAAGCGTAGCTCTGGAGGCGTGTTTGGCCAATATTTCTTTCCAATATTAGCCGTGTTTTATTGGGAATTTATATTCACTTCAGCAAAACATCGCTCATAGAAAAACAACAACTCTAAAGTGAATAGCGTAAGAGGACAAAAATAACTCACTTGCAGAAGTGAACAACAGGGATGGTTGGTAAATGGAGTTTATGTTGAAAGTGAACTTGGTAAGTCAATATAGCCAAAAAAGCGTTTTATTGAGACTCGCAAGTGAAGTGAATATAGAAATTCCCAACAAAACACGGCTTTAATGGCATACAAACTTCTTTATACAAAGAAATAAACAACCTATAATATTAATATTGGGAATCTTTAAAAGCTACTCGCTTTATAAAATATCAAAGTGAAAACTTTTATTGAAAGACTCGGGATAGTAATCTATCTTCTTATAGAAATTTGGTTTGGATTTTAGCAGTTCCTTGGCATACTAACTTTAGGAAAAATAAATAAATAGGGGGCGGCAACAGCAGGAAGTCACAGGCCAAACGCATTTCTCACAACGAAGCCTAGTGAGGGAATGGAAAGGACCTACAATTTTCTGCCAATTGCAAATGGCTAATCGAGAAAGTGCTTTTCATGGCAATGAATACTAACGGAGGACTTGCAAATTCCTCGCGAAAGGCGATACCCGTGGAAAAAACATTTTTGCCTCTGTTGGGATTCGAATTCGAACCTCTGGATTAACAGGCGGACATGCTATTCATCACACCACGGGTACCACGCTATTCATGGCTATATGAATTAAATATCGGAAAACTTGATATTTCCTCGCAATGTTTTTTAAGAAACAATTCGTTGCCAAACGATCGATGGGAGGTTTTAAATAGGAACTCCAAAAGAAAATTAAAAATGTTTTTCCGCCTCCCGCGAGGAATTGGCAAATGGCAAGTTATACTATACATATTGCACTTTCGTTGATATGAAAAGGGCGTTCAGATTAGCCATTCAAAATCGGCAAAAAAAATTTAGGCCCTTCAATTCATCACAAGATATGGTCTTGAGAAATGCGTTGGGCGCCGGAGGCCTATTGTTATCAAGTTTTCAAACAAATAAAGACTGGATACGATTTCAAATAAGTCAAGACATAGTTTCCACCATATGGAATGAAAGATAATTTCTATTCATTGCAGATTCTGTACAACTAAATACTTAAAGTACCATCCTTATTGTATCACAATATCGTGTCATTCAACACTAACTTTCATAGTTACCGAATGTCCAAATTTCATTTAATATCAATCAAAAAATGCACATAATATTGGTTGTTTTCCTGACAGCCATAGAAACTTAACCAAACCTTACCTAACATCCTTAGGTTAGGTTAGATGTGGCTGACAGTATTCGGAGATCGACAAACTAAGACCAAATAGAGTCAATTCAGATTCCACTGAGACCAGAAGGTTGATCACCCTCTGGGCCTCATCTTGGGAATCAGAGAGTTGAAACACCCTCTTACCGGAATTGGACTAACGAGTTGATCACCAGTTAATGGAGGCGTTCAACAATCGTATCTGCATAGATTTTTGTTGCTGTTTACGTGTTAAAACGTTTAGCAGAGTCACAAACCCATTTCAACTTAAAAGCTATCTAAAGGTATACGAGTATTTTTGGTATACCTTTCTATTCAAGTGATCAGCTGATAGAAATTTTATTTTCATTTCATTTCATGTTGATTTTTTGTTTTGGTGTGCATTTATTTCAGCAATAGTCTTTTAAACCGCATGGGAAATTGAAAAATATAAATTATAATCGTCTAGCAAAGATATTTTGAATGTCTTTCTGTTTTCAAATGTCGAATTTTAATATTTGACAGCTGTTGTCTACAGCAATCTGGAAAAGATATCTGAATCATTCAAAAAGATATCTATAATACGGGTATCCGAGACAGGCTATCCGATAGGTTCTTGAACGTGCCCAATCAAACCATACAGAACTTCGTACGAAAAGGGAGAGACTTTTAAGGTTTTATTGCTAAATCGCTGGTGGTAAAGGTAATCACCTAGCTGAGTTTTCCGTCTGTTAGTAAGCGCGGGGCACGAACAAATGAGGTTTTGGATTGTCTCCTCTCCCTACTCGTCCATCCAGCTTCTGCAAAAGTCATTGGAGTAAACACCAAGTCTTTTGGCGTGTCTAACTATTAGGCAGTGTCCTGTAAGGACACCTATGGTGGAGCTAATATGCAGACGATTTAAATTCAATAAGCTCTCGTTTCGAATCCACACATGGAAAGATTTGTTTTAGTCATAAGTCATGTATTATTCTTCGTCCATCTAGTGCCCGTTTTCTCAGAAGCGATAGGTAGACCTCTGTTGTTCCTTTCAGGTCCAAGATGAGAAGTCGTTCCTTGTTTGGAGATTTCGTCTGACATGCTGTTGACTGGTATGTCCCTATGATCGGACACCCATGAAAGGTGAATGTTGAACTGTTTACCCATCATCTTCTTAGAGACGTGCGACAGTTTTGGACCGTGATAGATTTTGTAGAGACAGAGGCAAAGGCTTTGAGAGCAGTCTGACTGTCCGATGAGACATGATTATTCGTGGAGAATACAACGTTTTCTCCGAGTCAGGAGAGGACTTCTTTTTCGACAGAATTTCCGCTTGGAGCACACTATAATAGTCAGGTAGGCGAAAAAAGAGGCATAAATTTAGCCCTCTGGAGAGTCTTAGGAATCAGTAATCAGTAATCCACGGTAGAAAGTTTTCCGTAAACTCCTTTAGTGACCACCGACGCATCATACAGGCTTTTTTGATGATCCGCTTCATGCTTGAGTGTTACTTATTCAGCACTTGACTTTCCCTTTCCGCACTTTCAATATGATACAACAACACAAATGTGGAACACTTTACCACACAAAAGTGTTGTTTGTCTATAATTAAATTCAAATAGCAATTGTCGATTACTTCCTTGGTTCCCCGCCTCATTTATGCAATCAAAATAATACAAACAAGGTCATATTGATTGATATTGGAAAAACAAAGATTCTTGGTTCTGAGAAACAGAGATTTTCAAAATCTACTACTTTAAAATCCTACACTCAATGGTTGAAATTGTAGCTTGTCAAGGCTGTCCATTTATCATAAGACGTTTTATTTAAGTGTTGTGATCATTTTTAAATCATCATTCTCTGGAATCGGGCTCACCACATTCGAATAACATCGAATGATCCTGCTCGACAAACACAACTTTGATTGTAAGTAAAAAAATCACAGTCACAGCATTAACAACTTAACAGCGACAATATAAATTTTCTCTATAAACCTATCTGTACCTTCAAAAATCAGTGCGCATATCTGCATTGAAATACCCAAGCCAATCAGTCAAAAATGATAGAAGAAATTTGTCCTTGCCAAATCTTAGCTATCTAATTAACAATATTTGAACAACCCTCGCCCAACCAAACGAACGTCAGCTGCAGAGAAATTCCCTTCTTCAATTAATAGAAAAGCACAAGGATATCCAAGAATAACGCAACTAAATTGAAAACAAATAACTTCGGGCAGAACTGATTGCAGGACACGCAGCAGCACAGATGTAAATTGATATAAATCACAAACTTTGCACAACCACCTTACAACACACCAGATTCCTTCCGCTGCGGAATATCCTTTATTCCTTGTTCCGTCTTCCCGGACGGCCGACGATGCATACCTACGAATAAACCTACACTTAGTACGTATATACTAGCAGTCCGCTACTAAATGGAAAGGACAATTCATCATCATGCAGCGGTATACTTACTGACTGCAAAAACTTTTGCTTGCATCAATTACTTGGATAAACTTTTCAAACTTTCATAGCATAACTTGGAATGGTTTTATGAGCAAAAGTGGGTTTTTGGGGGATTGTAAAGCTTTGTCGTTGTCGTTGGCGTCCTCGACGTCTTCACGAAAATTAGTCTACCTATACAGATTTCATCAGGATTTTGAAGGATGAAATTCATATTTCTTTGCGCAGCTGACGACAATGAGAAGAACGATGACGATGGCGACAATGAGGAAGACGACGCGACGAACACGAAGCTTGGAGAGCGATGGAAAAAGCAATTAAATTCTTTTCTTTTTGTTTCCGTATAGTATTGTCTCTGTTTCACAAATGGTAGGTTTTTGAAAACGTTCGGACCAAGTTACCTGCACTGCACATCAGACTGGCAAAGCATGGCACAAGTACACCTCTTAGAACAAGGACTTGGGGAAAAACATTAAAATGTTTCATGCGTCAAATTTTAATGAAGATTTCTTCAGTTAAAAGTGGAGTAGGTATCAAAGCGGCTCCATTTCTAACTTTTGTCGCCATCTTTAGTCTTGGTGGAGCCGCTTTTTGTATGTACGTATAGGTTCCTATGTTTGTCCGGCTCGTGAACGTGTATGGAAAGTTTCGATAGCGGGGGGTTGAAGGAATAGAAGGATGTTCATGCTTACACACTGAATAATATTGAGGTAACCGTCCGGAATCAATTTGAAATTTTAATTAAAAAGTTTCGTTATATTCCTTTGTCAATTTTAAGGAGGAGTTCGGTGGTGTTTTTTCTTTTACTCTCCAACTCGAAAAAAAGGACATAGAAATAACAATCAGTGGTTATTTTCTTTTTTATTATTTTCTTCTTCCTTTCCCTTGCCAGATAAACGCGTGAAAAGGAAATTAATTTTTGTTTCTTACCGACATCGACGAACCATACTTTTTTTTTACCTTGTGTTGGAATATTCTTAGGTTTTTGTTTTTGTTTTATTTTTAAGGAGTTTTTCCTTTTTGGTATTCGTATTCTCTGTTTTAGGTTTTTTGTAGAGGCACACGCAAATGGATACTTTGTGTTGTTGTTTTAGTGATAAACAAAAGCACTTACCTGAAACGAGAGAAAGAGAGTAAAAGTGAAAATGAGAAAACGATTTAATTGATAAAGAAATATTTAATAGTTTTCAAAGGACAAGGCAAGTGTTTACCTGAGAGACTTAATACAAAAAACGCCACTTAAAAGCGGACAAGTGACAAGAACAAAGCAACAGTTTGTGACGTTTAAAGAAAAAGAAGCAAATTTTCACGCTTAGTTTTTAAGTTCAGTTATTAAGAAAGGTCGAAGTGCTCCACCCAAATTGCTGTTGATGTATTTCTAAAAAAAAGTCAGTATGAAAAATCTTGACGGCAGTCTTTGTATAAAAGAAGCAGGCAAAAGTCTAACCCTGTCAAGGTTAGAAGAAATTTCAATAAATAAGTTGCTAGTTTCAATTAAATTACCTAAGTTAAGTTTAGTTTAGTTTACATTATTGTAATTTTTATTGTAAACCAGTAGGTACATTGACATTAGGCTTATAAAATACTTGTTTTTAAGTTTAATGTTTGTTGACGTAGAGAAAGAACAATATGCAGTCAAATTTGAGCAGCTGTTCATGAGTATTGAGAGACGGGGTATCAAGGGAACTATGAATCTCAGTAAAAGTGTAAACTAAATACGTAAAATATACCATACCAAAAGGATACGTTTAGCTTTTTTGACCGAACACATTCCTTGGCGGAACCGTAGCTGCATCAGCTTTGCGGACATCATACAGTAAGAGAACTTCGTTAGACTGGAGATGGCATCACTTTTCTGGACGACCTGAGCCTTTTTGCAAGTATGATGTTGAAAAAAGTCTTAAGACTGAATTTCAATTTATCGCAAGCTTTTCCACATTAACATCTCAGTGAGTTTTGTACTGAAATTGATAGAAAAGCGTCAGCTCTCCAACTCATTGTATAGAAGCAGAGTAGTTTTTATAGTCATGTGGAAACCTGTACAGCTTGCCACAGGAATAACGTGGCGTTGAAATTTCGATAAATGTATGGTGCATATCGATATTGTAATTCCAAAATTGCTGACGTATTGTTTCAGACGTTCACGTATTGCAACATAATGCTAGATAATCAGCATCCAGGACAAATTCTTTGGTGAAGGACAAGAGCTGTTATGGCTACTGAGACGACTGAAGTACTACTTCTCAGTGGCGTGGCGTGGATATTTTCAAATGGTAAGTCGAGAAAAATGAATCACCTACGAGCCATTCCATATGAAAACGGTCAATCCGAAATGTTGCTATACCTCCGATTTTGCTCAAACTTTGTAGAAATGTTCCTTTGCTATCGAAATACGAAATCGTAAGGATTTTTTTTTTTTGTAATTTTTCTCTCCCCTCCAGCCATACTCAAAGAACCGAACATAGTGATTTTATGGGCTTCAGACTTTGCACTCTTAAATTGTCTGTATTCAAGCGATTAGGACGATTAAGGTCTCATTTTAAAGCTGATAAAGCATTTTTTTCAAATCAATCAAAAGTTTTAAGATATTTGAGTTGCTTTAGAAACCTGATCCTTTTGAAATCAACACATTTTATATACATTTTTGCCATTTTTGAAGTAGTCCTGTGCCTAAAATATCAATAGTAAGTCCATAAAAATTTCCCTGATTAAAAAAAAGCTTATTCTTTTAATAAAACACAATTCTTAGTTTCAAAGACTTTTTTTAATATCGTTCTATCCAAAAAATTAATTAATTAATTTTTTTTGTAAGCTTGTTTTTAATCAGCTGTAGCTTCAAATAACAAAATGAAATTTTGAAGACTTGAAGACTTTTTTAATACTTAAAGTTGAAGAATAGACCTTTAAATCCTGCCCACTCCCGTATTGATATCTGGCAGTCAACATTCCCAAAAATATGCCCAAAGTTTGGCTTCTTCCGTAGCTTAGAAATAAGCTTGTTTTTAATCATCTGTAATTTCAGTGTGCATGCGAATAACAAAATGAAATTTTCAGGACTTATAGTTGAAGAATAGACCTTTAAATTCTACCTTCTTTCATTTTGATATCTGGTAGTCAACATTCACGAAAATACTCCCAAAGATTGGCTTTTTTTCAAAAGCTCAAAGTTTGAAAGGGATGTTTGTAAAGCACATAAAAAAATTTGTTTTTTGATCAACTTTGGATTTTTTATTTTGTAATTATTGTAAGGTTTAATTAGGGAAATTTTTAGGGACTTACTATTGATATTTTAGGCACAGGACTACTTCAAAAATGGCAAAAATGTATATAAAATGTGTTGATTTCAAAAGGATCAGGTTTCTAAAGCAACTCAAATATCTTAAACCTTTTGATTGATTTGAAAAGAATGCTTTATCAGCTTTAAAATGACACCTTAATCGTCCTAATCGCTTGAATACAGACAATTTAAGAGTGCAAAGTCTGAAGCCCATAAAATCACTATGTTCGGTTCTTTGAGTATGGCTGGAGGGGAGAGGAAAACTACAAAAAAAAAAATCCTTTGACTATTTCGTATTTCGATAGCAAAGAAACATTTCTACAAAGTTTGAGCAAAATCGGAGGTATAGCAACATTTCGGATTGACCGTTTTCATATGGAATGGCTCCTACCTACACAAATTAATGAGGAATAAATAGAAGGTACCTTAAATTCCAAACGTGGATGAATCGAAGCCAATTTTTCTATACTTTAAGTCATTTAGGTTGAAATTCACTTTAAACTTGCAAATAATTCAAAACAATGATCAGTAGAACAAAAAAAAAACAGCACAACAAAACCGAATTCGCCGTACATTACTCTAAGGTGAAAACTGTATTATTTTTTCCAAGCAGAAATTGCAGTAAGACGAAAATTATCGTCTTACTTTTTTCAATAAGAGAACGTGTATTGAAAAGGGAGGCACCGGGGTGGAAGTATATCGTAGGAAAGACTGGGACAAACACAGAATATGTTCTGCGCAGCGATTTTCAATGCTTTGTGTTTTGTGTATGCTTTGTGTATTGTGTGTGTATCTCGCAAATTTAAAAGTGCTTGAAGAACATTGTCAGCCTTATTTATTAGATTTCACTAATACTCAGTTCAACCTGGTATTAGTTAATACTAGTATTAGCACTTAATACTCCCTTTACGCCAGGTCAAGCGAATCCTTATTTATAAAACATTTTCCAACCCGTATTAGTTAATACTTGCTTATGTCAAATTTTTCATCAAAAAAATGACCCATCTATAGCTCTGGTTACAATAAACGTCAACAAATAACATTGTGCACGTTCAATGCATCAAGTTTTTTCAGATAATCTAACTTCTTTCGGTCTCTGATTGGCAAGAGTTTTAGTTCTTCTTTTGATGCGTGACTTTTGACCAATCAGAGGCCAAAAAAAGTTAGATTATCTGAAAAACTTAATTGCGTTGAACCCGAGCATTATGATTGTTTTTTTTTTGTGGTTGGCGGAAATTTTTCCAAAATGGATATTAAACAAAACAAAACAAGAAATATTAGTTTTCATTTATTAATTTATTTATCTCGTAGTTAAGGCGGCAAAAGAATTAAAACTATTCACAAAACCAAAATAATTTTCCACTTTTCCTCCAAAAATTTGGACAAAATGACATTTAGACCTTAATACGACCTTAATCCTCCGTTAATACTCCTATGAACCAGTATTAGCTTAATCCGCCGCTAATACTGGTGTATTTTTTTTATAAATAAGGTTTGGAGTATTAGAGGAGTATTAAGTTCGTAGTAACCTTAATTCGCCGATAATACGGGTTTATAAATAAGGCTGTGTATGTATGGGCAAAGATAGGCTGTTGACTGCTTAGTTGTAGACTTATGTTGCTGGTTTTTTCTATGAACAATGGACACATTTTAAAAGGTAAGACGATAGGAATCGTGTTATATGGACGCCACGCCACTGCTACTTCTAACCAAACCAAAAAAAACGAATTTCCACGGCTATCGACTTCCGCATAAAAACCGATGTTATGAAGAAGAAAAACGTGGTAAAATTCCTGGGTATAGAGATCGAGACGTAACTGAGCTTTTGGGACCACATAGCGATAGCCACTGAACGTGCATCTAAAGCCATCAATCGAGACTGATGGTAAATGTAGGTGGATCATCTGCGAGCAAACGGAGACTTTTTTTCTTTTCTAGCAACACACCCAATTTTACTATACGGAAACGAGATTTGGGCTGAAGCAAGCAAAACAAGGAAAATATCGAAAACAGCTAGCATCGATAAACAGACTTGGTGCCTTGGGAATAACGAGCGGTCGGTAGTCGGTAGTCGGTAGTCGTTGTCATCGGTAGTCGGTAGTCGGTAGTCGGTAGTCGGTAGTCGGTAGTCGGTAGTCGGTAGTCGGTAGTCGGTAGTCGGTAGTCGGTAGTCGGTAGTCGGTAGTCGGTAGTCGGTAGTCGGTAGTCGGTAGTCGGTAGTCGGTAGTCGGTAGTCGGTAGTCGGTAGTCGGTAGTCGGTAGTCGGTAGTCGGTAGTCGGTAGTCGGTAGTCGGTAGTCGGTAGTCGGTAGTTGGTTGTCAAGAAATTTTAATAGCTTTGGCCAGAATGCCAATGTTAGGACACCTTGGACAGTTCGTCGCACGGGGAGATATGGATACTTCCTTACACAAACAGAAATCTTCCCCGTTTGCCGGACTCTCCTGTGCCCTTACTTTGGTATATCGGCCAGGACTCAATAAAGTTTGTCGCTGATATCTCTCCTCGGGACCACTTTCTTAGGCAGGGTCCGTGACAGAAAATATTTAACCAAAAGAAAGAAAAAGAAGATATAAGCAGGATGTCTGCCTATGAGACTGCTATGATATCTAACCCTGAAAATCAATCTGCTTTCAGTTAAACTTTAACAGCCTTATTTATAAACCCGTATTATCGGCGGATTAAGGTTACTACGAACTTAATACTCCACTAATACTCCAAACCTTATTTATAAAAAAAATACACCAGTATTAGCGGCGGATTAAGCTAATACTGGTTCATAGGAGTTTTAAGGGAGTATTAAGGTCGTATTAAGGTCTAAATGTCATTTTGTTCAAATTTTTGGAGGAAATGTGGAAAATTATTTTGGTTTTGTGAATAATTTTAATTCTTTTTCCGCCTTAACTGCGAGATAAATAAATTAATAAATGAAAACTAATATTTCTTGTTTTGTTTTGTTTAATATCCATTTTGGAAAAATTTCCGCCAACCACAAAAAATAATAATCATAATGCTCGGGTTCAACGCAATAAAGTTTTTCAGATAATCTAACTTTTTTTGGCCTCTGATTGGTCAAAAATCACGCATCAAAAGAAAATCTAAAACTTTGGCCAATCAGAGCCCGAAAGAAGTTAGATTATCTGAAAAAACTTAATGCATTGAACGTGCAAAATGAAGTCAGCTGGGATTTGTTTACGTTTATAGTAACCAGAGCTATAGATGGGTCACTTTTTTGATGAAAAATTTGACATAAGCAAGTATTAACTAATACGGGTTGGAAAATGTTTTATAAATAAGGATTCGCTCGACCTGGCGTAAGAGAGTATTAAGTGCTAATACTAGTATTAACTAATACCAGGTTGAACCGAGTATTAGCGAAATCTAATAAATAAGGCTGTAAGAGATGTAAACACTGCTAAAATTTACCAAATGCCAGGTTTGTGATCTCCTTCTACAGTTGACTCATTCTGATGCACAAAATATTCAATACTTCGAGCTTGCGTGTGTTGAGCCACTAATTTTCATTTATATTACTCAAGTTGTACTTGAAGCAGAAGTGACTCTTTCGGCTTACAGAATGATATCTGGAAATCGCAACGAAATTTGCGTGGGATCATTTCCTTAACCCTTTGAGTCATGCTTTTTTCTACAGCATATTTTGACCTGAAGATTTGTACTCGGTGATTTTTGGGGTAGCTGATCACGAATAGTTTTGTAATAAATGTCCCCGAAAACCCCCGAATATAAATATTTAGATTAAGCAGTAGAATAAAGTTTGATTGGTTTTTCGAAATGATTAGTTTGATTTCACATATTTTTTCCGCTTCTTGGATCCGCCATTTTGAATTTTGCAAATATAACTTTAGTTTTGTGATCTACGAACCTGAAAACCGTCGTGTCAAGTATTCAGACCAAAATATGCAGTGAGATAATGTTTGTCTGATCTGCCATTTTGAATTCCATCGATATAACCTCAGATTCGTGTTTAACAACCTAAAAAACTCCCGAGTACAAAAATTCAGACCAAAATATGCAGTGGAACATTTTTGATAGCCAGCGGCTTAAATAGGTGGTGCTCTGGCAGTAGCACTGTGACTCAAAGGGTTTTGAGGAATGCACACTCTCACCTCAGAGCTGCGGGAGCACGAACTTATATGAAACAAATGATCGTTACATTTTCCAGAATGGGAACAATGGTGGCTAAAGATATGTGTAGCTCCATAAGCGTGAAGTTTTGTGGTCCAGGGGAGTTCAATTACTTGAAGGTGTTAACGTTTTATAAGACCCTTTGCCTAGAAATGAGTTTCATGGATGGTTTTGCTGTGAAATCACTGAATAGCTGAATAAATGGAGTTGCCCATTCACAATAGAACTTGTAGAGAACGGCTAAGTTAGAAAGCTCTATTCATGGCAGTGTAATTACTCTGGAAAGACTAGCGATTATAACTTGCGAAAATTGATACCTGCAAAAAAGAACAACCGGATGTTTCATAACATAACATTACATTGTTGCGGTTGCAACAGAAAGCTGCCGCTACCGCTGTCGCAATTACAAAGTCTATTTGGTTTGGGGAAAAAAATATGCAACATTATCACTTCGTGAGGACCTCTCAATTGGTAGTGAGATAAGCGCTAAAAGGCATTGAATGTGCAATTTCCAAAGAGCAAATAATTCAAAGAGGTGATAATGTTCTGAAACTTGGCATTACTACAAAAATCATAGCCAAACACCAGATTATTACGAATAAAAACAGCCACTGCACAAGCACATTCTAATCAAAAGTCAAACCAAATCAACATCACCAAAAACTTAAGCTTAAAGTTTTAATAAACTTTAAATAAGTCAAACCTTCTCTTTTCGTTCTCTAGACAGCAGTAGAAAAAAATCTTTTTTAAAGACTTTCCGAAACCCGACAAGTAAAACAGAAACTTCCCCTTTGAAGCAACTTATCGTATAGAAGTTCCGAAGTCTAATCGAATCTTAATCTGTCTGTGTCGTTTAGTACAGAAAAAAACTCCTTTGATAGTTGGAAACATCAAAAACGACTTTTTATCTTTTATTTACTTTTTTTTCTCTCCCAATGCACAGACTAATCTACCGCCACGGTAGAAAAGAAACGAAACACAACTCAAACTCAAAAACAAAATGGCATCCTAATCGGACGCATCTCTTAAAGTAACATCCACAAGAAGAAAGTTTTCTTGCACGTTTCGTTTCGTTTTCTTTCCTTGTCTTTCTATTTCCCCCCCATCACCAGAAACCAGACAGACAATGAAAAAAGTGCATCCTGTCAAGGATAAAGCTAGTCTAGGTGGGCCAAAGCAAAAAAACAAAAATACTCGCTTCGGCCGGCGGCGTGGCGGCGGCAGCCTTAAGGAGTAAGTGTAGGTAACAAAAAAGCATCTAGTCTTACAGCGTATCTACAATGGCGTAACGGAAAGAAAATCGATAAGCGCGAAGCACTTTTCCTTTTTTTTTTTTTGCTCTCTGCTACCGCCTTACGGATGCCGGATACATCCTTGATGTATCTGGGCTTGTCTGTGTGGGGTTGTAAGTTGTCTAGAATTGCACACTCCTCATACAAGCGGAGCTATTGAAGGTTCCTACGAACGTGCTATGCATATAGGAGTTAGGTACCCAAGACTTGAGGGTAATAACAGGTTGCTTATACATATATACAGTCAAACCAACCACACTTCCCTTCAATCCTTGAGTGTTAAGGTATCCCTTAAACACTGAAAGCGATTCATTAATATTTCATAGAAGAAAAAAAAAACATGCGAACATAAACAACAACAGCAGCTCACGAAATATAAGCAGGAAAGATAAAACAAGCAGAAAGCTTCAAACATCCCCAACCTTGAGCAAAATGCTCTTCGTCCTTTATTATTTTTCTTTTTTTTTTTTTTTACTCTCACAAGTCTGAGCTTCCCCCCTTTTGCTTTGCAGCGATTGCGATACCCAACGCACTTGGGCGAGAAATGAAAAGACGAGAAAAGACTGAATAGAATTTAGTGCGAGAGCAAGGACTAAATTTAATAATGTATCGGAATGGATTGAAGAGGTCTTTTGTTTAGAAAGACTTGCTGTTCAGTGCACGTTCCATTATAAAACCTTAAGAGGATACCAGAGAAAATGTGTTCCAAACGGGACACAAAATGTTTTTATTTTTTTTTATTTTGCGTTGCTTTCAACAGTAGGTATAGAGGTATAGTAGAGCTTTATGACTGCGCGCTAAAAAGCCATCCAGAACCAAGAAAACCAAAACCAACCCAAATAAAATCGAAAAGAGAAAGGACGATAAAAGGTAGAAGCCTTTAACTTGCTGATGTGAATTTCTTTCAGCGACTTTATTAACAGTTCTTAAAATATTTTAGCAATGTCGATGGTTACCCAACGAAGCAAAAACAAAAAGAAACAATAAAAAAGAAGAAGAAAACAACCGAACTTCAGAATCAGGCCTTTTTTTAACGGCTTTACATAATTGATTAGAGTGTTAACCAAAGGCTTTACATTCGAGAAGAACATTTTTTATTTTGTGAATTGAATTTGAAGGAATTTTGAAAAGGATGACGTGTGGAAGTATGGGTGGGAAAGTGTATCATTAGGCTCCGATGCTGTGTGGTAGGCGGTGTTTCTTTCTTTTGTTGATGTTTTTCTCATGGGAGAAACATACAAATTTGATGTTTTCAAATGCTGATTTCCCCAAAACAACCCTTCGTCAACCTGTCATTTTTGAGTAAGTGCAGAAATAATTGTGTAAGACAAAGAGTGATGTTTAAGACTTTAGACCTTTTTAGATAAAGAGAATAAACTATATTTTGACTGGTGATTTTGAGGCTTCTACATTTGCTTACTGCCTGAAGCAATGACTTTGTCAATACTTAGCTGTAAATCAGGGGGAAATAACTGCAAATCTTATTTTCATAAAGTAAAACAGAATTACGTTTTGTGTCTTTTTCTAAAAAGAGATTCAGTCAATTGCTAAAACAAAATACTCCAGTGGCCTATACAAAACAACAGTTACAACCGCAAATGCGTACTTGTAATTTATAGTTATATGTTTTTTAATCCAGTTTCTGTTTCACCACCAGGGGACTGTAACACAAAACTACAAATACTTGAAGTACAAGTGAACTATGACAACTAAGAGAAATTTCTGTAACCTAAAACTGTAATTCGGCTTGATCTTCTACGAGTGAAATGGACACAGTCCTACAAGTGGCTCTTGACTTGTAGACCTGTAGCTTTGTGTTACAGGCCCCAGCTCCAAGTTTTTAATTCACAAACTTGTGATCAAGGCGAACAAAATTGCAGAAAAAAATATTGTAGTTCACAAGTATTAATGATGTCTGTTGCATGGTGAGTAAAAATAACTTGTAGTTTACAACTGTTTTGTTTTTTGTTTGACGTTGTACTGAAAACATCGAATGCACAAGCGCACAATATCATTTTCTTAGCTGCCTTCGCTGCTACCTTAGTCACAAAGATATTTTTGTTATAAAAATGAAGAGTAAACACGTAAACGCTCACCTGTAGAATATTCTTACAAGCTGAGCTTATTTTGAAGATCTATTTTCTTTGGAGAAATGGAAGTTCACAAACTAAAATAAATAAATACATAGAGTGGCGCAGAAAGGGGCTTCGCGGCCTAGTGCATTTCTAACAACCATTGCAGGGAATGGAGGAGACCAATAGTTTTCTGCCGATTCTGTATGACTAATTGAGAAAGCGCTTTTCATGGCAACGAATTTACTATCAGGGGACTTGCCAACTACTCTAGAAAAGGCAATACCCATTAAATTAAATAAAAATTAAATTCGGACCACGAACCTCACGGTTAACAGCAGACATGCTGACGATTATTTCACGGGTACCACTACACCGCGGTTAGAGCACTCTCTTAGTTTTTTCTTTATAGTTAACCTACATCAAGTACATCAAGGGGTTATGATATGACTACCCTTATAATGTTATAGAACACAGTGCGAGCATTTTGGAAAGTAGGAGAGGGTTTAATAGGAGATACCGATGCACGTTGCTTTTGGATTTTTGTGAATCGTAATGCAGGGGAACACAGAGCCAGGTAAAGCATTCAACATACGGGTGGTGCGACTAAAACAAGAATCTCTATACTTGACTGTACGCCCGAAGTTGGGCTCAAGGTAAGACTGATGAGCATTCCTAGCAAGGAAGGTGTTGCGGCTGAATTGTTTCAGGAGAGGAATACAGCTGGTTAGTTCACTACAGCACTGTTTGTGAAAAAAGCAATAGAAGAGAGAGAGAGAGAGAGAGACAGGTGACGTTTCGACGATGTTCAAGAGAATCAATCGATTCACGATAGACCTATCACCAATCGATTTTAACGCTCTTTTTTGTACCCTATCAAGTAGGCGCAAAGATGTTTGAGAGGCACCTGAACAGATATGAGAGTTATACTCCTGTTTTGGGCGGATGAAGGCTTTATAAATTGTTACCAGATCAGAAGGGGTGAAGAACTTCCTGCATCGTAGAATTTAGACGATTATCGTCAGAAACGTTACGAAGTCCCATTCCAGGCGATTTGTGGACTGCGCATCACTTGTGACCAGGACCTTTATTTTATCTTACGGGCCATTTATAGCGATCAGGAAAACGAATCACGAATAATCTTCAAATGGAATAATTATTATGTTCTGGTTACAATTGAACAACAAATGATATACCAATCGATGGCAAATCATTCTAAGTTTTTTGTGCCCAGAAAACGTAGAATTCAACAAATACTTTTTGCTAAAATTGCATTCTTCTATTTTCCTGATTCAATTCATCAGGAAAGTAGAAAAATACAATTTTAACGGAAAATATTTGTTGGATTGAACAATTCTATGTTTACTATCGATTGGTATAATATTTGTTATTTAATTCTAACGAAAACATAGTAATTATTCCATTTGAAAACTTTTCCTGATTCCATTTCCTTATCGCTTTAACTGGCACCTTAAGCACCGACGATAATATGTTCCGATAGTCGACTATAGTCCAAAGAAAACTCCGACAACAACGTAACTCGATCTCCATTTGCATGGTTTTTGAATGTAATTGTCAAGCGTGCTCAAATTTCCAAACTCTAGAGCATTGAACTCTATTGTTATTGATTTGCTCTTCGAGGAAGATCGTATTTTTCTGGTCTGGATATGAATATGCTGACGAATCGAAAGGCATTCTTAGCATTCATCGACTGATTTTAGTTACCACAAACTAAACAACTTCATCTGCAATCATCTTTCTAATCTACCATACCTCATGGTGTCCGTGGCGTAATGTTTAGTATATCTGCCTGCTACGGAAATACGTGGTTCAATTCCAACAGAAACCACGGGAATTGGTAAGTCATGGTAGATTCATGGCCATGAAAAGGGCTTTTCGATTAGCCACTCAGAAAATTGTAGGCATGGTTGTGAGTAATGCGCCAGGCCCTGGGACCCGCTTTGTTCCGCTACGCTATAGTATACTGACGATAAAAAAAGCTCGAGTGGCTTTCACTCTAACACCGGAAGTAAATAAAGATCATTGGAATAAGAAATCAAAAAAAAAAAAATGAATGCGGTGTACCCCACAGGCGGATCACTAGTGTGAAGCAGAAAAGTGGGAGAGTTGTGATCGCTTCAAGATCACTACTCGTAACGCCGGAAATGGAAAGAAGAAGAAGAAATCAAAAAATGAATGTCCCGCTTCTCGTGCAGGTGAATATTTTTGAGCTACATAAATTGTAGAAAGAAAAGCCGTTTAACGCAATAATATCTTTTTTTTCCTACCAAAATAGTCATTATTTTTTTAATTTCGTATTTGATTCCTTTTTGGTCACAAAAAAATCACTAAAAGGTTTCAAATTGGTTGAGTTGCTGAACGATTACCAATAAAACTTCTTTGCTCAGCTTCACTCAAGAAAGGAAAAAGTTTTGTTATGCTAACTATAAAAACAGAGAACTTAGCAACAGGTGACATACCTACTTGCTTGGAAATCGAATGAGTCTCCAATGGGTTTCAACAAAGTTTTCGAATATCAATTTTGGTCAGGAAGTTTATTTCTATAGAATTTATGAATGCATAAAATTGTTTTTAAAAAAGGAATGCCATCTTAAATGTTGTTTCTATGAGATTACTATAAATTCAACTCAGTTAGTGGGCATTCGAAGCGAAGCTGACAGGTAAAAAAGGTCAATGTTTCCGATTTTGGTTAAAATTGAGTAGGTTGTACCTATGCATGTCCTTGAAACGTGTACCAAATAACGGGTCCGCCATATAACGTTTTTTTTTCAACTAGTCCTTATTTCGTGAATGGTTACATTTAGCTCATGTCTGATTTGACAGAAAATTAGTTTTATCCGTCCGCTGAACGAATATGTTTCGTTTTTGCTTCGCTAAGTGGGCCTGCGATCGACTTAGAGAAGATGCCGATTTTGCCAAAAAAAAAAACATTTTTTCAGATGACGCTCATTTTGATCTTGGCGGTTATGTAAACAAGCAAAATTGTTCTCACACAGAAAAATTGCACGCATACACTGAAAAGCCGATACACCCGAAACGAGTCACTGTTTCGTGGGGATTTTGGTCCAGAGGCATAATTAGGCCATTTTTCTTCGAAAATGAGCAAGGAATGACCGTTCAGTCAATGGCGATCGTTATAGGGCCATGTTGAACACATTTTTGTTCACAAAAATTGAAGAGGAGGATATTGGCAACATTTGGTTTCAACAGGACGGCGCTACGTGCCACACAGCCGAAGCTACACTCGATGTTTTGAGCCAATTTTCGAAAAAAAGTTATTTGGCGGACCCTATATTTTTAGTTATAAGAAACTTTTCTGTAATGAAAAATTCCAAGTGATGATTTTGAATAAAACAACTTGGCAACTAAATAGAATTGAGAAAAAACAACACCACTTTTGCTTTTCTTTGTGTTTACAGACAAGTCGTGGCGACTTAATTTTACCCTAAGTGGAAGCATAATTTTAAAGCAGATAAGTCAATACCTATAGCATTTAATTAAAAAAAAGCAATGTTGATCTGCCTCAACACTGTGATCTTCCAACAACGCTTTTTGCATCTAATTCACTAAACCTTTGCCATTCCTTAATTATTGCAAGGTTTCATTTCCGAGCTCTTTTTGAAGCTCTTGGTTGATATTGTTTCGGTGAATCAAGTCTTTCTTCTTTGTAATGCGAAAAACAAAATGTATTCCATGTCATAGCTTTCCAATGGAAGTTCCATACAAAACAGAAAAGCTATCGGTGTTTGCAAAGTGATATTATGTTAAATTCTGCAAGGTTCTCGACTTTCTTTCAAAAGTTCTAGAAATTATAAAGCTCAGCCTTAGTTCTGATTTCGAATCAGAAACCTGAAAGTAACGAAACATCTTTTATTATCTGTTCTTACATTAGGATCGAAACCAATTCCGTCCTTAGTAGGAAATAGAAAGTACAATGACTTTGCATCTATTGACATTTTTTCGAAAAAAGTTACAGATTTACAGGACCTTTCAAGAAGTGCTAAGAGTTTACCTCTCCGCCGAAACATTCAAATTTGCAAAAGCTTTCCTAACCCAACAAAACGAATGTTAATACCTTGCCAAACAATAAAAAACTTTTAAATCAATTTGAATGTCGCAAAATCTTTACACTTTAAAACTGTAGAAGAATACTTTTAGGGTACAATTTTCATCGCATTAGTCACATGCCCATCCGCATGAAACATTCCCTTAACCTGCAAGTACATTGAACTCTCCTACCAGAAACAAAAAATCAACAAAACTAGATTTCCACAGTTATTTTTATATTTTTTGTTCTGTTGTTCACGTCCCTTTTGTTTCTATAGAACAGTAATGTTGAATTCACCTGTATTCATTATTCTTTTGTGTATACACTCGTTAAAATTGCGCTCAAAAATCAAGCACGAGAATGTAAAGCTCGTAACAACGCTTATACACCAACTCTATCAACCTACTATGCCTGCTATATGTGTGTCGTCTCTTGCCTTTCATTCCGTTTGAGTTATCAAAAATTTTGCAAATGGTGTGTAGCACTTTCGAGTCGTGTCCCCATCTCTTATTTGTTCAAACATTGAATATAAAGGTAGTTATATTTTCTCGTATATCTCGTTCCCGTTCCTCTTCCCAATAAAATAAAAGCCCAGGAACAAAATTGTAACTATTTCACACAGTAAAGTCCTCTTCTTAACCCAACCCACCATTTCCTCTCCCCCTTTCACCTCATCCATCCAATCTGTATTTTCTCTTAAAAGCAAGTATGACTGCCCCATCATGAATAAATGAGAGGGCTAAAAACACAAGTTCCATCAACGCCTCGAAAGAATAGCAAACGTTACTCCACTTCAACATGTTGTGCACCACACCCCAGCAACTGGCTACAAAAACCTGAGCTTCATTTTCATGCCTCTCCGTTTTCCACTTAACCTGAAGAGTACAAGGAAACGTAGTAACACGCCCGGACTTAACAGAATCGTAGATAGACAGATAGGCAGACAATGGGTGTGTTAGCGGAATGGGATCAAACTGTGTACTGTTACTGTAGGGTGGTTGTTACCGATGCGATGGTGCGATGTAATTTATAACTTTTTCCCAAAGTATTACTTCTACAAAATATAATACTTTGCCATTTATTCTTCGAACAGTAACACAAAAGCAGTGCCGCATTAGCTCTCAGGAGGAAGGCCGAAAAAGCAAGCGTAGTGAAATTGAAAAGACATATTAAATTAGCTTTGGTTAAAGTATTAGATTCGTTAAGGCTTTGCAATCAAAGAGATTCCACGCAAGACCACTGTAGAGCCGAATTTTTACAGAGCAACGCAATAACGAAATTTTACGAAAAACAAAAGCGATGCTATTGATCAACCTTGGCAGACCCCATTTTCAATTTACCTTTTAACTAAGTACGACCTAAGTTTTCATGAGGGAGGTTTTTGCTATTAACTTACCTACTTACTTAGGTGGGCATTACAGTTCGGGGTGAACCTGTCCCTCAACCATCATCTTTCGCCGAGATTTCGATTTTGATCGAGCTCTCTTCAGTTTTGCACTCTTAGTCAGTTGAGGCCTTCTTCCACTTGATTGCGCCACCTAAGACGAGGTCTTGCCCTTCCCGATTTCCCTGAAATGTGGTTGGGCGTGTACTCTTCGGGAAGGGTCTAATTGGTGTCAACATGCTGTCAATTATGCTTACTATACCTCCACGCGGTAACCACTTGGAATTTGGATGCTCCATCCGGAGAGGACCTGCTAAACTAGTAAGTTTTGCGAGAGGACCGAAGGAGAAATAGATCAACACTATAATGCTCTTCGAATAATGCCTGAATGCCCGAACCTCAGTAACCCTTTTGGGAGTGTTTCAGCTGATGAATTCGACTTACAGAATCAACGTTGGGCTTCATCAGTTAAAATAGCAAAAAAACCCTGTATGAGCTACTCCGACATACGTATTTGGTCTAAAGTTCTTTCAGGGTCTTTCAATATTAGGAAAGAGGATTGAAGTAGAGATGATTGCGGATGAGCAGTAGTAGCAGGTAGCTCTCATACCCCTGCAGCAGGGTACTGCTTACGGATTATCCGGTTTTTAAAGTCCGAAGGGATCCCAAAAGGACTTGACCCTCCAGGTTGGGGGTTGTGCGTGGGGTTAACTTCCCAACCACATAAAAACTACAGGGTTCCGAAACAACCAACAGCCTCGGATATTATTTATATTTTCAAAGCTTTTGCCAGCGAAAGAAAAGTCGGCAACAAGCCCACTTGTGCTATTGATTCACAATTTGGTTTGAAGTGATTCTTCGGCAGCTCATGGGAAGTTACATATAAAACACCACCCTTCGGTAAGAATCTCGCACAGCCTCAAATGTGTGCTTTTGCATTGATTCTTTAACAAACTTTCTCAAATTTCTTCAATGGTCTCTTAGAAAAGCCAGATATACACAGAATCCAGTATGTTTCGTATCAAGTTTACGTTAAGGCTTTTGGGGCAAACAAGTGCCCATTTGTAGAAGTTCGCTCCTGACATCAGCATATCTACCAGAATGCAAATATGAACCCCACCCTCATCACCTGTAACTACGACGAACAAGAAATGCTTACTGGGAACAGTTTAAAAAGCACCAGTACAGCACTTTGACTACCTTGATGGTGTAAAAGTTTTTGTTTTCTATGTCGTTGACAATGTCAAAACATGAAGATATGAAATGCTAAATAATGTACCATACAACAACGGACAGAGGCAATGAGTATGAGGTATAAAGTGCCTGGGTTGAGAGTCACGCTTACGCATTCCGCCTTTAGTGCCCCATTAGGCCCGGATAGGTGGGCTAATAAATTTCCTCTAAAATTTGAAAAGTTTCAAGGAGAGAAAACGAAAATTGAGGCAGTATTTATATACAGTCGAGAGCTCTGTGTTGCCAGTTCGTTGGACGCAGGGACCATAGACTTAAGTAAACATCCAGCAGACGTTGGGATTAAAATTTGTTTTACCTTCTACACCTTGTGCAGACACCATCTTTGCCACCGATGATGTTGTGTGTGGGGGTGAGTGGTTTATGTTTAAATGAACACAACGACAACAACAACACATAATAAGGACGAGTGTGTGCGGTTGTGTTCGAATGTGGTTGCATAAATTAAGGTCATTACCCAACACACAAAGGTTGGCCGTGATGGAGAGACATAGAGAGATAAAAGGATAGCAGTAGATCTCTGGCTGTTCGCAGTTCACACTGTGATGCTAGTTAGAGGTGTAGCTCCTGCTGTGAAGTTTTCTCTGAATTCAAATGTAATTTATAAAACGCAAATTGTGGTTGAAAATTTTCTCTGTAATTTGTTTCCAGTGTGTGAAGGTAGGTAACGTTACGTAAGGTACACATTTGCATTGTCAATTCTCTGGAAAGTGGATTATGTCTTTGACTTTAGGACTCAAGTTTTGGGTAAAAAAAAAAGAAAACATAAACAATCCTTAAAGTGTTTTATTTGACTTTAGAGTTTTGTTTGGGTCCTTCATCAGTGAGTAATTGGTTTTCGCTTTTTCGTATTTTCTTGGTTGACCTCTGTCACAAGTGTGGCAAGGATAGTAACTCGTTTGCTATTTTTTTCTCTTTGATTTCTAAATGGAAGGGTGTTCACCTTTATTTTGTTGGTGGGGCGGATATTGAAAATCAATGCTCAGTCAGTAGGAAATACCAATAACAGACCCGTGTCCTTCGTCAAATGTTTACTGAACCGTTATGAGTTGATATTTGTGCCGAGTCTTGTCAGCTGTATAGACTTTAAATCAGTGGACAAGATAGGAGAGAGAATTTAATATTTTTTAAAAAGATCGAAACTCAAATGTAAGGGAGGAAGGAGTAGAGAAATTGATTCTGAGGCAAAGTTCATCCCAAGTCTGGGACATAGAACTTATGGAATGAGAGTTGAAGAAGCATGGATTTCATGCAACAGTTCCCTGATACCATTGTGTTCAGGATGGGGATTGGGGAATCAATATGTTTAGCTAAACTGGAAACAATTATCCTTCATCAGCAGTTGGTGTATTTTTTTTCTGTGTCGACAAATCGAGTACGGCTTGCATGGTGGCATTTTGCCTTCGTATAGGGGCATTAAATAAAAATAAAATAAATAGGGTGGCGAAACAGAGCGAGGAGCTCCAGGGCCCAGCGCATTTCTCACAACCATGCCTTGTGAGGGAATGGAGGGGACCTACAATTTTCTACCGGTTCCGAATGGATAATCGAGAAAACGTTTTCCGTGGCAATGAATTTAGAAACGGAGGACTTTCCAATTCCTCGTGAAAGGCGATACCCGTGGAAAAACATTTTTGGCCCTTCTTGGGATTCGAACCCCGAACCTCTGGGTTAACAGGCGGACATGCTAACCATCACGCCAAGGGTACCACAAGAAGCATTGGTTTTGAGTAATATGGTTCGATATGATCAATCTAGTCGCTGGTTTCTTAAAAGGCTGTCTGCAAAGTTATAAGAAGTCTTGAGTAAAGGTTTAATGCTATAGTGTCAGAAGTAAAAAGCAAAGGACTGAAGAGGTTCCCTTGGTGAGCGTCGAGTTACTTTCTTTCGATACTCTTAAGCATAAAACAGCGTTGAATTTTCTTTAGTTGCTTGTTTGACACGTTCTCGCAACGTTTTTTAGAAAACAAATGTAATCTACAACAATATCTTCCAGTTTCAGTCACACAAAACCATCAATCATCGTTCGGTAGGGCAATGCATCCACCGTTATAGTTGCTCCATCCTCATTTTCTAAAAAGGAAGAAGCAGTGCCTCGACAAGACCAAAAATCGCACAAAACAGTGACACAACAAGGAAGATACCGGATTTTCAGAAATAACCCTTGGGTTTTCCTCGCTTCAAATGCGACAATTCTGGTTGTTGACGTGACAAAATGATAACTCAATAAAATCTAAGATCATTTCCATGCATTTTAAGGACACAATCAGCAAACAGACGTATTTGCTGATGATCTGTAGACTTGAATTCTTCTGTTAATTGAACTTCAAAACCTCAAGACCTAGACCTTTCAACATGTTCTTCACATCAGGAGCATACAACAGCTCAAATATTTTCCCACCAGTTCACAGTTACTTTATTATAAGGTGCATTACGATGACCCAAAAATGCAGTTATGCAACTTGTGACAGCGCAATTTTCAGAAAATAATTTTTTGTTTGTCTTGATAAAACCTATGTCACACTTCTTGTAGGTACTTGCCATTTGTCAAGTAGTAACAGCTTGAGTTATGACAAATTCAACAGCGGGCTATTCGAAATAAAATCTCTTACCGGAAGACCCTTAACTTCGAAACCCAAATGAAGCATTTATGAGGCCATAGCTCAGTCGAAACTAAGAACATTATTTCTCACTTCTCAGCTCATTTTGTATCAGAAGCGTAAGCGTTTGGTAGAGGGCTCAATTCCTTGATTGCTTAGAAAGATCCAGGCTTATGATGACTCATCGTCAGGAAAGAATAACAAATACACGTAGTCCATTGCTTAACTGTCGAGCAGGTAGTCAAGGACTGTGATAAGGAAAAGATGATGACTCAAGACAATTCTTTGTCAATAGAGACTCACGACTCTACAAAAAGGACCATAATAATGACTGGTCCATTTAATTTTATTTCATTTCATAAGCTTCGATCAATGAAATAATAAACAGAAGTGTAAGTCCTTATAGTAGTTGACAAGACGTGCTCTTTTACCATTTGTACAGTCTTTCTAAACTGCGGAGTGTTCTTCATTCCATTGCCATCGAAGGACTTGCAAATTCCCTACGAAGGGCAATACACGTGAAAAAACATTTTTTTCAGTTTTTGTTGAGGTTCGATTCGAACCACCATTTTCTCCGGTAACAGACAGACATCTAGTTGTTTTCACAACCGTTTTTTCCAGAGCTGTAGCTCTACACCAAGCTCGCCCATTAATGTACCCCAATGCAAAGCTCTACCAATTTTCTTTTTGCCTACTGTAACGGAACCAACACGAGTTACACGAGTCATTTGAAAGGTCGATTAGTTCTTTTTCGATAGCTTCAAACAACTTTTTAGAGTTTTTTTAAGGCAAATCGAGTGATTGGTGTTGGTTCGTTTAGAACGATAGTATTCAGTCATTTCTGATGGGAAATCAGAGTACCTTTCCTGTTTGTGAATCTGAAACGAGCTTACTGCAGTCGCCTTGACTTGAAAGTCTCTCATTCTTGATGTAAAACGCTTTCTTGTGATGAATCTAAAATGAGCTCATCGCAGTAGTTTGAACTCGAAATCTCATTGTGTTGCAAGCTTTATGCTGCTATTAGTCTTGTCATCATTGAAATGCAAAAACAAGACGCGCTCTTTTACCTGTCGTAACAGTCTTTCGTTGCAGTGGAGAGCTTTTCATTCAATTACTTTTGGAGAACTAGCATCTAGCCAATTAATTGCAGAAGGCGATACCCGGCGAAAAACAGATTTTTTGACAATTTACAATTATTTGTTCTTAAATTCGTTTCGTCCAGAGCTGCAGCTCAACAAAAAGTTCGCCCATTAATGTACCCCTATGCCACCAATTTTCTTTTTGCCTACTGCAACGAACCCAGCACGAGTTACACGAGTATACACGAGTCATTTGAGGACGTGTCGCCAACATGAGCTTGCACGAATCATTTGAATGGTCGAGTAGTTCTGGTTCGTTCCCCTCAAACGACTTTTTTGAGTTTTTTTTATGCGAACAACAAATTGTGTGATTCGTGTTGGTTCGTTTAGAACGAAACTATGCAGTAATTTCTTGCCAATTGATCAATCTGAAATAAGCTAACTGCAGTCGTTTTGACTTGAAAACCTTATGGTGTCGCTAGTGTTAGTTCGTTTAAAACCAAAACACTCAGGCCCTTAATGCGAGTGTCGTCTAACATTCGATGCGACAAGGGTCGAAAGCTTCGATAAATTTTCCTTTTGGTATTGCGTATCTCTATCGACAAGGATTTCTGTTACTTTGAATAATGAAATTATTATTGATTGTGAATAAATCCTAATTTGACATTTGAGTTAGTTTCAGTGATAGTCGAACGCAAAAATACGGACGATAACGACCGAATTTAAAATTGAAAGTATCGAACAATAAGAATACGTAATACCAAACTTTGATGTTCTACTATCAACAACCGTCGCGTCGTGTATCGACAGCCAAACGACATTGGTAATAAGGGCCTCAGTAACTTCTGATGAAAAAGGCTTTTTATTGGTCAATCCAAAGTGAGCTCATTGCAGTCATTTCAATTGAAAATATCTTGTTGTTGCAAGAATTCGGGCAGATCTCAAATAATTTCATTATTCACACACAGAGCTGGTAGTTAGAAAAATTATGGATAAAATTTCGGGCACACGTGAATGCATTTAGACACTTCCTATTGCAACTGCCTTATTTTCTTTCAAAAAGCAAAAAACATTTTCAAAACTGTCTCAAAAACAGCTTTAAATTTTCAGAAACAAAAATCCCAAAGACTAAATCAGCACAAATTTATGAACTGAAAATTTGATTTAAGAATTTAAACGTCAAATTTGGTCCTTTCCTTCACTTTCTTCCCTTGCAAGCCCATCAGTAGGATCATATTGTGATTGATGCTCACGATGTCCAATTTCAGAAGAAAAAAAGCTGGCATTACCCAATTAAACACCCTCATTTCATCAGACTGCTGGCTGAATTTACATCGAAAACATTTGCTTTTAAGATGACAATATAAATAAGAAACCACTCCTTCGGATGACGGTCGTCATCCACAAGTAACGAGTACGTCCTCTACTTGGACGCACTCCATCAGCAACAAAAAAAAGAAGGAAACAAAATTGAATATAAATGAAGTCATTAAATCAAACGCACAGGATGTACGAAGCAAATAAAAAAAATAAGGTCATTGATGTCCTGAAAAAATAAATTTTCCCAGTTAAAATACAAGAGAAGAAAAAAGAAAACAAGGGACGTAAATCAAAAATCGCGACTCCTTCACTTTTCGGCAAGATAAAAAAACAAAAATTAAGATCGAAGCATCCTTTTGTATAATTTGAGTAGGTGAAGTGAAAAAAAGCACCGAAAACTTTGAAAAGGTTTCTTTTGTGGATCTTCCTGTTTTCTTCTATTTATTTCTTTTTTCAGTTCAAGGACGTCATATCGGCCACTTTGTCAAAGACGACGAGAGGTTCAATCTCATAAAAAAAGAACCAAGTCAAGCAGTTGGCTTACTTGGAAAAGGTTAAGTGAATTTGTCACGAAACAGGATAAGTATACGTATTTCATATCAATGAGGGCGGCTGTGATAAAATAAAAATGCCGAAATAAAAATGGAAACAAGGACGAAAAAGAAATTAAAGACTGGGGCCACCTAAATGCTGAAATGTGCAAAAAAAAAAAAACATGTACCTAAAGAAACATTCTGAAGTGGGCGCATCTGATG
Source organism: Melanostoma scalare (assembly GCA_949752695.1). Lineage (NCBI taxonomy): Eukaryota > Metazoa > Arthropoda > Insecta > Diptera > Syrphidae > Melanostoma > Melanostoma scalare. The sequence continues at coordinate 206,808,033 of OX456985.1, read as the reverse complement.
TGGACAAATTAATTTGCCATTTAATCCCAACAGCATATCCTTTCGAGGAGTGTCATTTAACAGCCTGCACAGAGCACAGACTCACACACACGCGGTGGCACTTAAAATAAATAAATTTCCGACGAAAATTTGGGCGTCCTTGCTCGGTAAATCGTTGCATACAAAATGCATGCATATAAAAAAAAGAGAAAAAAAACTCATACATATAAATGTATGTACTTTTATAAAAGACGCAAAGTGAAAAATGTAAAGCAATTTAAATTGCCATCACATGGAAAGGGATACATGCTTGAGCTCGTATATTCGCCATGTAAGCAGCAACTATTCTCAACACCCTGCTTTGCCGGCCGCTTCGAGAAAACACCAGCACTAGGACCAACATCGCAGGGCACAGAAAAGCTGAAACCTCATGTTTTGAAGAAGAGCAGCAAGAGCATATCCTCGAATATATATTGCTTGCAACTATTGCAAGGACACAAAATTCTTCGTCTGGTCTGGGATTAGGGTATTTCTCTTCTATATATGCATTTTCTTTTTTTATAGTTTCACTTGCACAAGGATATTTATGTGCGGTTCGCTTTGTGCTTTTATTTCAATGGGTGAATTGTTTTCTGGGGTAGAAATAAATAGGATCAGACAGTGATTGAATGCACGTTTGGTGTTTGAAGCTCGGAAATAAAACGATCTGGAGCGTGTGCGATGGGATTTGATGGGAAATTATTCGAGTGAAGTGTGAATAAATTGTATGGCAGAGACCCTCAAGATGTTTAAACTTAAATGAGAATAGTTTTGGGAAAGAGATTTTCCACCATTTTGACACAATTTGCTTGCGGTTTCTTTGGGTAAGTTGGTTGAAGTTTCGAAAGTGAAGAGATACTAAAGGATACGCAGATGAAAATGGTTAGTTAAGTTTTAATCGATTGGAAGCTGTTCATCGCTTATCGTTTAGAAAAGGAAGATTTCTTTTCTTTTATGAGAATGTCTTTTTTGAAAGTTTCTAAGCCAACCAACGTAAAACATGGCGGACGTATGAGAGATTTTAGGGTCAAAACTTTAACCTCAAATTTTGTAAGTCCTATGAGACAAAGAAAGGAGCGTATACGTTTATTTTACTATCAAATAGATGTGTTTAGGAAATATTTCAAAGAACACACTGATAGATGAAAAACCTTTTAAATCAGAACCGCTGAAAGCGCATATGTCTGAAGTGTCTGTTGTAACTTTAATAAACTCTTTTTGTTTTTTGATCAACAGCCATCCTGCATAGAGTACTGATTAAGTTAGTTTAAGTTTATCGGGGCTTATTAAGTTAGGGACCTAGACAATAATTATTTTTTGATTAATAGGTCAACAAAATAAGAATAAAGTAGCTGCATTCAAATTCCTCAGTTCTTCTTATTTGTGATGGATATGTTATTCGGCCCTATCGAGGTAACTGTCGGAGTGGAATTATCTCCGATAGGAGACATTTTGCTTCGTGGTAGTTCTCCGATCGGACGATCCGACGTTCTAATATAAGTTTTTGTTGCGAAGATTTTAGTTTTGGGAATGCAATGCATTGCCGCATTTGTGAAAAAAATTTTACGACGACAATTACTTCGAAGCAAAATTTAATCTCCGAAAAAAGATGCGTTGCGGAGAAAACTCCGTTCTGACGGTTACCTCGATAGGGCCAATTATCTTTGGTAACGCAATTATCTTTTCTCAATACTAACTGAAGTTGAGAGAGCTCATCTCATTATAGGACAACCCTACCAATGGTGGGGAACAGTTTGCATTAGAACAAACTCAGTTGTCTAAACTGATTTTAAAGAATTGACAACTTACGCAATTATAACCGTCTCCGTGATTTTTCTATAAAAACGTAACGCTCTATAAGAATGGGAAAATAAAAACGGGCCGACACCTACAATATTCCCATAAAAAAAGCTGATCGTAAGAAGCTTACGATGCCGATGGGTCAAGGAATAGTTAATATCTGTTAACTATTATTACGATATGGGGGCTACACTTTTCTACCGGCTTATACTGAAATTTGAGCCTCACCTCTAAAGTTAAAGTTAAGCCATTTAGCTCAAAAAAGGTTTTTTCTTCACGTTTCATTGTAACCAATTTGAAAAATAAATGTTTGACTTTTGACTAAAAGCAGAGGTATGTGCTCGACATCTCCTTGAGCCAAGAAGAAATTAGAATCGTCTTCATTTTAGTGATGTGATTATTATTGACGGGAAACTGTAAACTTCACTCAGACATTTAGCCTCAGCTAGTTCAAGTTCTAAATTGTACGACTTCAAGCTAATTATTGGGAGATAATAAGATTTCTTCTTAAGTTCTTTTGGAGGAAGTTCGTAGCTGACATAGCAATACACATTTCTGAGTGAAAGTAATAAGTGAGTAACTATATGTATTTTTTCCCGCACCAGTGTAGCCAGGAGCCACCCTTCTTCTTTTCCTGAAAATAACGCACATAGCACTTTCATCTTTCGAAAATCAATTCTCAAAAACTAAAACATACCAACAATTTAAGGGAAGATTACTAAGACTGAAACAATTTTGAAAACAACAAAAGTGTTATTGGCATCTAGCGTCTTGTTTACAGTGACAGAAATCACGCACACATTCATTTTCACCTTAATATGGCAGTGATTTTTGAAGATATGACAGATCCAGACATAAAGCTTTAATTAAAATGGAAGAAGTCATGGGGGCCAAATTGCCCGTATGAGCGATTATATCCACTATTTCTGGACCAATTCCACCAAAACTTTTAAATAATTTTATCTACATCACTACAGAAATCATTTAATGCCTTACAACTTGCGCCGAAAGTGTATATGGTAGAAACCATTTCACAAAAGTTTACCCAAATCCTTTTTTTAATGTTTGCTTGCAAACACTAATGCGAATCTTGGAAGCAATAAATGAGAAAAAGAGGACTCAGTAATCGAAATTAAACATTTAGTCAGGAGACTGTCGGCGCATTTTGAGTGCAACCCAAAGTTAAAGTTAAAAAATAAGTAAAGTAACTGAATAACATTTGAAGTGTTTTAAACGCTTGACTTGAAGTTAAAATTTCGTCATATACAATGTATTAGTCTCAAGTGGTAGATGGACATATAATACTAAATTCTATACACATTTCGAGTATGGATGGCGTACAAAAGATCAAATTAAAGCAAGAAATAAGTTACTTCCAAGCATACTTCAGACGAATTCAGTAGCCTGGTTTATTAAATAACACAATGATATCGAGCGATCAACGGAATAGAATCAAAACGAACGATAATTGCATGGTATGAGCCCAGTTATCATATGGCATATTACTTAATTGCTCTGATCTATGTGAATTTGGCTGTGCAGACTTACTAGTGCTTACTCTGTGCTTACCAGAATTCTTTTTGATAAAATAGAGAACAGAATAGAAGAATAGAATAGAGAAGATAATAGAATAGAGAGCCACATCTGAAAAACCTTTTGGTTTAGAAGAACCATAATTTAAATTTCAACCGTATACAACCTCAAGGCAGTTATGAATTTGAACGTTTTCAGGCTCAGTGGCTGAATGAAATTAACAGTTTAACGTCAATAACCACAACACGAAAACGAAGACGACCCTAATTTCTTTACTCCATTCTTGGCTCAACGAAATGCGCGCAACACTAAGCCAAAAGCAGCTGGAAGATTTTTATTCTATGAGAGCTTGGTCGAACTTTATTTTTTAACAGGTATTGAAAGTAGCAGAAGAAAGACCATTCATTTGTGAAGCGGTTGTAAAATCTTTTCACAACGAAAGTGAAAACACATCGAATTTGTTTGATTTTGTAGAATTGTTCCACAGAAAGTGTGTGAAAGTTCTACATTTGAACGTTTCTTAAAAAATGCTTCGTTTCAGTGGTTTTCTTAGTTAATCGAATAAATGTGTGAATAAATAAATAAAATAAACAGGGTGGTGCAACAGAGCGAGGAGCCTCGGCGCCTAGCGCATTGCTCACAACCATTGCTTTTTGTGAGGGAATGGAGAGGACCTACAATTTCCTGCCAGTTTCGAACGGCTAATCGGAAAAGCGCTTTTCATGGCAATTAATTTACTAACGGCAGACTTACCTATTCCTCACAGAAGGCGATACCCGTGGAAAAACGTTTTTGCCTCCGTTGGGATGCGAAACCAAGTACCTCTGGGTTAACAGGCAGACATACTAACAATCACAATACAAATGTTCAAACGAATGTAACGTGCAATATAAAATAAAATGAGAGTGACGAGAGGGACATGAGGCTTATTTTTCAAATGGGCCGCACCATAATCTAAATTCTAAACACACAGCAGTTTTCGTAAAAATAGGCTTAAAGGCTTCGTCCCCAAGTCCTTAAAAAAACACAAAACGATTTTAGCTCTAGTTTCTCCTATTGAAGATTTGAACAATTTTGGAACTTGAGTATTTGTTTTTCCTTGGAGGGAATGTTGTCCGAAAAAGCTATTGCTTCGGATATCCCAACAATCAGAAAATACTTGGTTAACTGCAACAAAAATTAACTGAAATTAATATTTCTCACACCATTGCTTTGAGAAATAAAATATTTTAACTTCCTTTTACTGGTTGCCGATTCTGAAAGACATATACGAGGTGTGACAATTCAGTAATGAGACTGATTCCATAAGAAAAGCGTACAACGATTGCAGCTCGTTTTACATGCGTTGTAACAACTGGGATGTCCGCGAATGCAATCGTTACGGCCCTGAATGTCCCAAATCGACTCGAAATGGGTTCCTTCGACCGCCGATTTTTTTCTAGGGAACAAAAAAAGTACAGGGTGACAGGTTACAAAACGACTATCAATTATGGCGGCCCAATCTGGCGGAAAATTTTATAGCAACGCATTGCTCTTGATTTAGTTTCTCCTTTTTCGTGACAATCACCACCAACAAACGTCTATTCGGCACGACAAAGCAGGCGAATAGAACAAGTTAGAGTGATATGGTTTAATATATCAATGGAGAGAGGAAGGAAGCCAAGAAAGGGAACTTCAAGGTCGCAGGTTTACCACAAGCGCGGCAATAAAATCAATCTCATTACTTAGTTGTCACACCTGGTAAGTTCGTTTGTGGGCTATGTACCTGAGAGGTCCGGTATTGTTGTCCAGAGTCTTAACAGAAAAAACACGAACTTTGATTTGCTCCTCCGAAAGAGGATGGAGTAATGATGACGTAAAAATGGATGAACATCACGCTTACAGGACATACAATCTTTTATTCTTCTGCATTTGAAGTTGGAAGCATTGCTTAGGTTTCTGTAATGTTTGCATATGGTTTTTTTTAAGGAATTTAGTAGAACCTTCAGAGTAATGAATTTGATGCACTTCTTTTTTCTAAGAAACGCCAAACTGAAAATTTTAGAAAAGTGATAGGCAACAAGTGGGTGTTGATGTGTAAAGATGACTAAAGATACAAAATTGACAAGAAACAAAGAACAACTTGTGTTGCGAAGTCTACCACAAAAGAAAACCACAAGGATTTGTAAGCCCTATATGGCTATTAAAGTTAAAGCTGTTTATTACAAAGTCAGCCTTTTTGAATTGATCAATTTGTAGTGGGTTCGAGTGTGTTTGTTGCACATTCAGCTAAGGGTAATGTTATGTTGGCAAATCAATGCTGGTCTGTTTTAAATTGAGGAAAGGAAAGACTTTCGTATGAATCTACCTCACTTTGTTTAAGAAATTTCACCTGTAAAACAAATGCGCATTAACAAAAGTTTTTTTTTTTTTTTTTTTTTTTTTTTTTTTTTGTCAGGAGTAAATCTTCAAGAGACACTTAGTAGTATTCGATACCAAGTAGTGTGGGATTCTTACCCACTAAAAACTCCTCATAATCAGAACCAATCTATAACGATCGACAACAGATTTTTCTTTCTCAATAATATTATCTCTTTAAGGGAAGCTTAAACTTTTAATGCTTCCCATGACTTTTAGGCCATTAGCTCGTGTGGCTTGGTTCTTCTTAATCTCCGAACATTGCCTCTCGTATTTAATACGGACTCCATTTCAGAGTTGATATGACTATGCAGTCGCTGATTGTGTGATACAGCATGTTTTCTTACAACTTCTGTAACCGTTTCTATTTGTAGGTCACGATGTAAATCGCTATTTCTTATATACCATGGTGCATTTACTATTCCACGAAGGACTTTGTTTTGGAACTTTTGGATGATTTCAGTATTTGTTTTCTTTGAACAGCCCCATAATTGGATTCCATAGGTCCAAACAGGTCTTAGTACTTGTTTATAAAGCATTATTTTATTTTCGACAGATAAGTCCGAATTTCTACCGAGTAACCAGTACATTTTTCTATATTTCAAGTTGAGCTCTTCCCTTTTCTTTTTGATATGCTCTTTCCATTTTAGCTTTGCATCCAAATTCATCCCAAGGTATTTGGCCGTATTGGCGTAGGGTACAGCTTGATTGTTGATGAATATTTGAACGTAGCTTAACTTTTTATTTGTAAAGTTTATATGATGTGCAGATTTAGCTTCATTGAGCTCGATACGCCATTTTTTGGTCCAATCACTAACGGTGTCGACGGCATTTTGCAATTTCTCAGCAGCCTTGACGACGCACTTACTGGATGCCAAAATTGCGGTATCATCCGCAAAAGTAGCCATAATGGTGTTGTTATCCACTGGAATATCCCTTGTATATAGCAAATACAGGGTAGGTCCTAGGACGCTTCCTTGTGGAACACCGGCTTGTATATTACATAGCTTTGAATATTCTTGATCATACCGTACTCTGAAGAGCCGGTTTGAGATATAAGATTTTAGTATTTCGTAGTACTGCCTGGGTAGGTCCCTTTGCAGTTTGTACGCTAGCCCCTCATGCCATACCTTGTCGAATGCTTGAGCAACATCTAAAAATATAGCCGAACATACTTGTTTTTCTTCTAATGCTTTTTCAACTGTATCCGTTATTCTATGAACTTGGTCTATCGTGGAATGTTTATTTCTAAATCCAAACTGATGATTTGGGATTAGATTTCTTTCTTCTATGACCTTGCTCAGTCTTTTCAGTAGCAATTTTTCAAAGACTTTTGCCATTATTGGTATAAGCGATATTGGTCTGTAAGACGTCACTTCTGTTGGTGGCTTACCTTGCTTTGGTATAACAATTACTTCAGCAATTTTCCAATGATGTGGGACATATTGGGTCTTTAGGCATGCATTTATTATGAATTGGAGTTTTATGAAGGCTTTTGATGGCATTTCTTTCATAACCTGAGCAGTTATTAGATCGTACCCAGGTGATTTTTTGTTCGATAGTTGATTTCGACACACACTTTTTATTTCTTTGAGTGTGACAATTGGTATGTCAACTTCATCGACTTTATCAATAAACTGTAAGCTGATTTCAGATGTATTTGCCGGGAATGGCTTAAAAACATTCGCAAGATGTTTTGCAAACAGGTTAGCTTTTTCTTTCGGATTTCCGATCCAATTCCCGTTTAGAGATTTAATTGGCGGGTTTTGTAACTGCGGTCTTTTCAGGCGCTTAGCTGCTTTCCAGAGCGAATAATCAGTTGAAGCATCAGTCGTTAAATTTTTCAGGAATCTACTTAATGAATCATTTTTGAATTCGTAGATTTGTTTTTTCAGTTCGTTGCTTAGCCGGTTAAACGCTGTTTTGTCGTCTGGAAATCTAGTATTTTGCCATTTTCTTCGAGCTCTTCTCTTCTCCAATATCAACTCTCTTATCTCGGCAGGGTATTTTGTTTCAGTTTGCTTCCTACTCGAGCAAGTTGGTGTACTTTCTTCTGCAGCTTGTTGAACATCGGCAATGAATTGTTCTACTTCAAGGTCGATTTGCTCTTTTGTTTCCATAGGGGATCTGAGATTTATATAGCTTTCAAGCTTTTCTCTGAATTTACTCCAGTTTGTTTTATTGTTTACTAGCTTAGGATTACTTTTTTCCATTATCTCCGATTCATTAAGTGATAAAATCACCGGTGTATGATCTGATGATAAGTCATAATTACCTTCGACTCTTATATGGTTTCGTTTGATACCTTTAACTATGAAAAAGTCAACAAGGTCTGGTATTTTACTTGAATCCGATGGCCAGTATGTTGGTGATCTGGATGAATAAAACTCACAATTGTATTTGAGGCATGCTTTGTAAAGCCTTCTGCCTTTTGTTGTTATAAGTCTGGATCCCCAATGGGTGTGCTTAGCATTAAAGTCACCACCAACAAGGAAGTTATGTCCTAGTACATTCAGCAGTTCTGTATAATCATCTTCAGTCGGGGAACGCCTCGGCGGGCAGTATATTGATGCCAACTTGAAGTCTTTCTTTTTCATACCAATACTAATTATTGTTACTTGCATATTCTCGTTTGTAAACATAACTTCTTCATGGTGTTTTAAGCTCTTTTTTATGAGGATTGCCGATCCACCTCTAGCCTTATCAGCTGGATGAGGAGCGTGGTAGCAAATATAGTTTGATATTAAATCATCAAGAACCAGCCCACTTGAGAAATGAGTTTCGGACACCAGACAAATATCTATGTGTTCGATGTCTAAGAAGATTTTTAATTCTGATAAATGGTGTAAAAGACCGTTTGCATTCCATGTTCCAATTTTTAGTGTTCTGTCCATCATTGTTTTTTAAGAGTGACTTCTTCACTTAGCCGTTTGATGTTCAAATCCTGATTGTCAATTCTTTTAAGAATAAGTTCAAGGATTTCTTTAATGGAAGTTTCTTCATTCTTCCGCACGTTTTTAACAATCTGTGAATAGGATTTTTTTTCGTCGCTTTTGCTTTTAACAGCTTCCTTCGGAAGTTCTTTCTTACTTTTATCTTCAGCTTCAGGAGTTCTTTTTGTGTTTGCTGGATTGCTGGGCTTGTTCACTTAACAAAAGTGAACAATTTCACACATGTAGAAGGTTTTGAACTCTTTGAAGATTTTAAACATTTGATATTTTAGTTTAAACATTCTGTCGACTACTCTCATAGAACCACGGTTCGAAAATATCCGATATTTATTATAAATATCAAAATATCGGATATTTATGATATATATCCGATATATATCAAGTTTGATATATATCAATTTTGTATGAAAACCATACCATTGTTTTGTTGTATTATCATTGCTATTTGCATATGTGTTGCATAAACAAACTAAAATTGTCAAAAACTTAAATGTTTTTAATGTTTTATATTTTATTTATTTAAATTAATATCAAAAAATCCACTCAAAAACATAAAACCTTTTTTTTATAAATTCAATTCAGTCAATTGGCATACCTATACGTAGGTAACAAAACAATAAGTATTGCAAATAATAATGGAAATAGAATACAATGAAATAAGTCTTTCAGTTATCAAATCACTCATAAGTCAACCCTTACAAACTATTAATTATCAAATACTTAATTATATAATCAAAAAATGTGCTCAGTTTAACTGCAAGGAAAATAAAGGAAAGTCATCTTCCGATTCTGAATCTAGACTCAATAAGACATCATCGACATTTTGAATTATATCATCCGCTACATCACCAGGTTGAGTAATATCATCATCATGAGCAGGATCCGATATCCAATCTAAGTTCCTTTTCTTTGACGAAGACTTGTTGAAGCGTTTAAGCAAGTACACCAATTTATTAGCTTTGTCGATTCCCAAACGGTTTCGCAGCTTCGACTGCACCAGACCGAAACTTGAAAAAATCCTTTCAAGCCCCGCTGTTGAAGCAGCTGCAGTCAAGAGCTGTTCACACATATTAAGGAACTTATTTTTGTGTTCCCATTGCGTCCATTGAACATCTGTATAGTGTTCAAGTTTAGAAGTTTCCACCAATCCAGCGGTGGGGTTGTTTGAAACTGATGCCCAAAAAGATATTGCGGAAAAATAAATGATTGGGTCATTATTGATGTAACCATTGACATAAAGCTTATTTCCAATTCAGCAAATGCTGTGTTCCTTTGTTGAGGGGTTAAGTTCTTGCCTGCAAATCGTTGATCAAGAATAATGCGGGGCACCTAACGCCATATCGTGCCTTTTTTTGAAAGCAGAATTCACTTGAGCTATTTGACTTGATAAATCTTTCTCCAAATTGTTCCAAATTTCGACAGCGACTGAAATTGTCGTTCCATCTCGTTGGGAACGATCTAAAGCTTTTGCGATTGGATCCAGTCTTGCCAGCAAATCTAATGAATTGTTAGCAATTCGGATATCGTTGACAAATCGGTAAATGTCACTATCAATTGCATCTCGATGATTTTGACAAATCTGTACTAAGATTCCGCGATTTTCGACAAATGATCTTACCTTATCCCGCATCGAGTTCCACCGTACGACAGTAGGCATGATCAATTTTTTTTTTTTGATATATATCGTCGAACCCTGTTTGATATATATCGGATATATATCGGATATATATCTTGATATATATCCATTGATATATATCCTCGAACCCTGCATAGAACACCAATGTGTCGAGACCTTTTTATATTTGGACAGCGTCAGTAAAACAAAAAACCAGAAAATTTTAATATCTTTTGATAAGGAGTGCTTTCAGCACAGCGCTTCCAGCTTTAATTTCTGTTCAGGTTATGAATCCTTGTTTCCCTTTTTCCAGATAAGCACTCAACTTCTTGCTTATTCTTCACTTCATTTCAATAACTTTGCTAATGCTATTTGGCTAATGTGAGAAACTAAGAAAATGAACCCAGCGTAATGCCTACAGACTACAACTTCTTAAAGTCCCTTAAAGACTTTCTCCAACTTTTAACATTGCATCCAACTTCAACATCACTCCAGCATTTTGCTGCATTCACAACATTTTCCAAAAGTATTGTCCGTCTCTGACATTAAAATCCCATTAAGTGGAATGAAGTGCGCAGAGAGAACCCCCACAAATCGTGCAATAATAATTTACTTAAACTTGGCAATTTCCATAAGAACTGCAAGCAAGGACCATTCCTCACTATGACGCAATTCCAAGAAAAAAAAAAAACAAAAACAAAATAAAATAAAACGAATATAATTCAAATTAACATAAATATGCACTCAATCATTTAAGTTATCGCAATTCCACGAGGCCGACCGACGAGGACACCCAAACCCCCTTATTTCTGAATGGAGTGCGAAATATTGTTGTTGGTCCTTTATCTGGGAGAACCGACTTTCATTTGGCCGGGCGGGCGTTGCTGTGGCTGCGGCTGTGGCTGTGGGATGTGGTGAGGTGGAGATAGGTAGCCTGGGGACGAACAAAAAACGAAATAGTCACGAATGCTCACCGCCTTAACAATGCCATTAGTTGACTCAAGGACCTTTCCATCCCATCCCGCATCATCTGTAGGGCATTTTTAATTACATTAATCAAACTGACTTCGAGACATTTATAATGCCACCCTCCACCCTCGGTTTTCCAAAAGACACATAACCAATGTTAAATTATATATTTAGAGAGATGCAATTAAAACTGAGATGTTTTTTTATGGCCATCCAGAAGCACCATCGAGAGAGTGAAAAAACATCCGTAAATAATTTTCCACAAGGTGTTCTAATTACAAAAAGAAAATTATACAAAAGCTACTTTATCGTCTTACTTCTCGACGCTAATAAATAACCAACACACCAGTTTAATGTTACTCAAGATGATTATCCTTATGAAAAGTGCCTTTGTTTAACTGAAGGATCTTTCACAAGAGTTTTCTTTCTCTCTTTTTGTTTTTAGTGTGCTTTTTAGTGGTTTCTAGTTTCACTAGTTGCCATTGCACGCTGTGTACGGTTGAAGAGTTTTTTTTTATGGATAACGACAAAAAAAATCCTCCCCGAGATTGATACTTTCACGCCCTGCCTATCATTTAATTGAGTAGAGGGGACAGGACTCTATCATCTCTCCTCACTGGTAAAAATCATTTCAACGATGAAGAAGTGAACAAAATTTTAAACGAAAAAGTATCAAATAACGGGAGGAATTCATCATGCTTTAAAATGGAACACCAAAGTTTCCTTTGCCCCATGTCTCCTTCACACCCTTTGTAGAGAGCATGCAACTTTTTCTTAAGTTCCACCTCCTGAGGGAGTATGTGCGTGAATGTTTGTGGGAAATTGTTATTATCTTCACTGGAATTTTTGCTTCAGGTGGAAATAAGTTCTTTTTTTTTCTTTTGCAGTTTATAACCTTCAATGGTGTAATCTCATCACGTGGAATATGGAAGATGAAGATGAAGGAGGAAGAGAAGGACAAGAAGGAAGAAAAGCGGACGGGTTGAGAGGTGAGACAAGATGAGTTTGAAGAAAGCAGATGGGAAAAGTTGATTTAGCACTCGCATCAGGTGCTCTGACATGAAAATTGGATTTTCTTTGAAAAAATAAAAAAAAAATAGCTAAAAAAACAAAAACAACGTTATTACCACGCTGTGGGATGGATGAGCGCATTTTTATGTGTCTTTTTGTTTTATGCACCAATAAGATGAGGAACTTTTTTTTTTGTCTTCCTGCACACGATTAATATGTTGCGAGGATCCTCGCTTTCTTTGTCTGTGTTCTAATTAAAGTGGTTTCAAGTGGAAATTGTATAACTCGTTAAATAACAAAAAAAATTAAATGGAATTTCATATAAAAAAGTTTTTCACACAAAACACTCTGCTGGTTGCTTAAATGTATAGAAATTAAAAAGTTGTATGAACTTTAAATTCACAAAATGGGGACGTTAATTTACATATGCCCGTCAACAGGGGGAGGCACCATGTAGTAAAGCAAATACATGCAGGGGCTGGTTTTTAAAAGAAAAATCAGTTGTTAATTGCAACAATTTTAAAGGAGTCTTCTTTAATCTTCTTTAGAGAGACGATAACTATCTGAATAATGGTTGACACTTTCTTTAATGTCACAAGTCGAGGAATTTGTAACGCAAAAAGCCTATACAAGTTCGGTTGATGGTCGGTGGAACTTTTCTCAAGCTGTATCTCGAATAAAGAATTTACACCATCACCTCAATAATTGCTCCAGGAGGCCTTCCTATTTGCCAGCGATCACCTCAACAGAAACAGAAACATAGATATCTTCAGCAGGTCCATTACCATTGAAAAAAAAAATCCTTACCGACTTATGAAGAAGAGTGAAAATACCAGCTCCAAGCCATTCTCGTCCTTGGCTTCCGTCAACTTAGCTGATTAGCTACTGAAAAAAGATCTATGTTGATCCTTGATATAGATTGTAAAAGGTATTTTTTTTTTAGGTATAGAACTTCGAATTGAAATAAAACACAAGAAAATCGTTTTAATGTCCATCATCAAAGTTGGAACGATAATTTTATGTCATTAATGCTTAAATATGATTTCGGGCAAGTGGCTGCCGCGGCTGGCTCGTATAAAGCCAAGTCTAGAGGTCCAATTTTCAACCACTTTTTCGAATATTAGAGGCCGTATGTCGACAATAACGCCAAGAAATTTGGGCTTCCAAGCCCCCTAACGTTTCTGGTTTGCTGACGTAGACGAGCGATTTCACTTATTCCCAAATCAAAGCAAATAATCCAATGGTGTCAAATCACACGATCTTGGTGGCAAATTGACAGGTTCATTCCTCGAAATTATGCGCAATTCGAATGTTTCCTTCAACAAATCGATTGTGACATGCTCTGTGTGGCATGTAGCGCCGCCGCCGTCTTGTTGGAACCACATCTCATCCACATTCAAGCCATCCAATTCAGGATCAAAATAGTCGGTAATCATGGCTCAATACCAGTCTCCATTAACGGTAACTGGCTCGCCAGTATCATTTCGGAAGAAGTATGGCACAATGACCACACCAGCCCATAGAGCACACCAAGCAGTCAGCTTTTGTGGATGTAATGGCGTCTCAAGGTAGGTACTCATGTGGATTCTCTTCACTCCTCTCAGAATGCAGCAATTTTGCTTGTTGACCATTTAACCAAAAGTGAGACCTATCACTGACCAACATTTTGTGATGAAAGTCAGCATCGAGATCAATCTCATTTTCGGCCCAACCAAAATCACGACGCATTGCAAAGTATTGCGTCTTCAATTCTTGCACAAGCTGCATCTTTTAAGGTTATAAGCCGAGATATTTGATCAAAATCTTCCATAAAGTTGATAGACAAAGCTCCAATTGCTGTCCAATTGGCGAATCGATTCATTCGGCATTCGGGTCCTCTTCAACACTTTGCTCTACAGCGCCAGCGGCAATTGTTTCTTTGGTGCGCACTATTCGACGTCTCTGCGGATGCATATTATCACATAAGATAAACGTAGTGCGAGAACGATTCATGGTTAACCGAATTAATTGCTCTGATGGACGATTATGACGACCATAAAATGTAACTTTTAAGGCTTTCGCGGTTGTTTATTGACATTTTAAATTTTTATGATTTCGGATTAGCCGCGTTAATATTAGAAATATATAAAATGAGTGCACTACTGTACTCACCCCGAACGTTTCGCTTCAAGTTACATTGAGCGTGGTCACCGGGAAACTGCTTTTTGAAATGTTATTCTCTTCTTTGACTACGCAAGTTGTAGCGGTGCGTAGACGGTTCTATTTGAAGCTGTTGTTGTTGCTGAGTAAAAGATTGGGAGCAAACAGTGCTCACTATATCGCTGGATGTTTTAATGGCTATCTGAATAGGCCGTGCGATGTTGATGACGGTCCAATGTACGCGACAATTTTATGCTGTCATCGCGATTGAAATTTTGATGGCGTTTTATTTCAATCGCTTCGCGTATAAGCCGAGGGATATAATGAGGCTCGTGAGCTAAAACTTTAGCTTGATCGAAGTGAACCCAGTGATGTTCGCCTGGATTGTCTAGGATGTGCTCGACTATTGCCGACTTTTCCCGCTGTTTTTTGCTGACAGCACTTATGTGTTCTTTTAAGCGGGTGGCAACACTTCGTTGGGTTTGTCCCACATAAGAAGACCCGCAGCTGCAAGGGACTAGATAGACACCCGGAATCTGTAAAGGAAAGTGGTCCTTTGGTGTTTGGATGTAGCCTTTCACCTTTTTTGGTGGTAAAAAGATGGATTTTACACCGTACCTCTTCAACACTTTCCCAACTTTATCCGTTACGCCTTTTACGTAAGGGAGAAAAGCTTTCTTCTCTTCTTCATCCCTTTCCCGTGGCAACCTTGGCTTCCATGTTCTTTGCCTTTTGGAATACCCATTCGCTTTAAGGACGTTGTCCACGAAAGTAAGTTCAGCGGCGAGGTGGTCATTATCACATATTCTATGTGCTCGCTGAACTAACGTAGTCACAACAGACCTCAAGTTTGCCGGATGGTGATGGGAAGTAGCATGCAGGTATCTATTTGTATGGGTGCTCTTTCTATAGACTGTGTGTCCTAATGTGCCATTCATGTTCCTTGTTACTTTCACATCCAGAAATGCAATGGAATTATTGTTCTCTTTTTCCATCGTAAACTTCATTTTTGGATGTTGCGAGTTAAGATGTTCCAGGAAACTCACTACGGTGGAACTTTTGAGGATGCAAAATGTGTCATCCACATATCTCAACCAGACTTTGGGTTTTTCGGCAGCACTACTCAAGGCCTTTGTTTCAAAATCTTCCATCCACAAATCTGCAACCAAAGGAGCTAAAGGTAAGCCCATGGCCACTCCATCTATTTGTAGATAAAATTGTTTATTGAAACAAAAATAACCTGAGGACAGACAAAACTCCAAAAGTGGCATATAGTTTGCATTGATACCGGCAGTTGACATAAGTTTACGAATGACAATAATCACCTCCTGTACTGGCACATTCGTAAAAAGCGACTCAACATCAAAACTCACCATGACTTCATCTGCTTCGAGTTTCAAGCCACCTAAAATGGACACAAAATGTGCGGAATCTTTAACGCTGTATGTCGAGCTAATCAATGGTTTATAAACTTCCACCAAATGCTTTGATAACAGATAGCACGGCGCATTAATTTGGCTGACAATTGGACGCATAGGAATCCCCTCCTTGTGTATTTTTGGCAGTCCATACAATTTTGGTGGTTGCGTACACGAAGGAATTAATCTTTTCGATGTTAAAATATTTTTGTTGTCATTGATGAGCTTTGTTGTCTTTCTTAACACACGGGGTGTGGGATCGTAATCAACAGGTAAATATGTGCGTGTGTCTTCAACCAAAACATTCATCTTGGCGAAATAATCACTTTTATTGACGACAACAGTCACATTGCCTTTGTCAGCAGAAAGAATAAAAATGTTCTCATCTTTACGCAACACACTCAAAGCAACCATTTCATTTCTACTAACATTGCTTTTTGATGGTGTTTTCGTTCGTCTTACCATCACCGCTACTTCTTGTCGGATTGCCTCGGATTCAATGTTATTGAATTTGTAACGAGAGATGCATTCTTCTACACGTCCAATTAGGTTTTCAATTGGCACATTTCGTGGAGTGGGTGCAAAGTTCATACCTATTCAAAAAACGAAACTCTAAAAAAAAACACCCGATATATAGGATAGCGCAAACAAGCGGTGAGTTCCGGGGCCTGTCGCATTTCTAACGACCATGCTTTGTGAGGAAATGAAGGGGACCTACAATTTTCTGCCCATTCAAAACGGCTAAGCGAGAAAGCGCTTTTCAAGGCAATGCATTTACTATAGAATGTCTTGCCAATTCCTCGCGAATGGTTATAAACGTTGGAAAATCTTTT
This sequence comes from Melanostoma scalare, assembly GCA_949752695.1. NCBI lineage: Eukaryota > Metazoa > Arthropoda > Insecta > Diptera > Syrphidae > Melanostoma > Melanostoma scalare. Next base: position 206,791,349 of record OX456985.1, on the reverse strand, counting down.
TTGGTATATGTTGGGATTAAACCACGAACCTCCCGCTTAACAGGCAGACCACTGCGCCTCGGGTACCACTTCAGAAATTCCATTTCCAGCCGAAAAAGATGTACGTGGAGTAGAATTACACAAATATAGTTTCCTTTATTTGCAATCTTCTCACTTCAGAACTAATGTGCATCCGTGAATCTTTTTAAGCCCTCTCTAGTTTTCCCAACAATTGTACTATGGTTATTATTAAACTTGTGAAGATAATCCAAATTAATTGAACGCGATCAAAATATAAAAAAACCACTGCAATATAAAAAAACCTGCGTTGCACTTACCATTGTTGCGCAACAGAGCGATGAGCCAGCCTCAGGGATTAGCGCATTTCTCACAACCATGCCTTGTAAGGGAATGGAGGGGACCTACAATTTTCTGCCGGTTCCGAACAGCTTATCGAGAAAGCGCTTTTCATAGCAGTGAATCACAGATTTGAACCACGAACCTGTGGGTTAACAGGCAGACGTGCTAACCATCACACCACCGGTACCACAACTACTGATGACATTTCTGGTTAATTTTTAAGCTTGTGGTAGGTATTTGGACTTCAAAAAGTTGGAGAGAAATTCGTCAGGCCACGAAGGTTTCCGAGCTCTTTTTTTTAATTAACTCGAAACATTTAACAAAGGAAGTATTGGGGAAGCTTAAATAGCAAACTAGCTGACCAGCCTGAAGCGGCGTACCTCGCCCTACGGTGCTATGATCGAAATGAGTAGATTGAGTAAAGTACATATTTTCAATTTTTAATTTCCAGTAGGACAGTCAGGATGAGGAACTTTTACGGTGAAAGAATTTTTGGAAGTACTTTCAAGGTCCCAGGTTATGTTCCCTTTTCAGTTTCTATGTCAGTTTCTTAACCATTTTTCTTCCAAATTTCATTTAAATTGGATCAGTAGTTTTGCAGCTCTTTCAGTACAAACACGAGGTACTATTTTAACGTTGCTGTAGAAATATGGGGAAGAGATATACATATAAACATTCCTCTATCCATTAAAAAAAAACGCATCAAAATCCGCTGCGTAGTTTAAAAGACCTAAGCGAACAGAAAGGAAAAGCGACTGTGTTTTATAATATGCAAGGATAAGAAATCCTTACTAAGGATCAACAATAATAAAATAATTCACGAAGCTGACTGAAAGGCTGCCTAAAAAGAATAAGAATAAGCATTTAATAAGAATCAACACTTTGTCTCAGTGTTCTTTACCAAAAAAGGTTCTCATTCAACGTGAAAACAAAAACAGAAAACACATTGCCTTCATTTTATAGGTTTAACAACTACAGTCATGCCTTTGCTTTCCGACTCACCTATAGAAATCCACAGGGCAATTAAAAAAGAAAACATATTCCACATCTTCATTCTAGAGTCCTAGACCACAGGTATAAATATTTGAACCACTCTCGAATAATGTAACAGAATAAAGTTCCCTTTTCAAAACAAACTCCAATATACTCAAAAAATAATTTAGCCCTTATGTTGTCTTACTTTTTAATTAGAACCAAATCTTCAAACTCACAACATTTTTAAAAAAGAGTTTAAAAATCTTCCACACACTCAGGGTGTGGTAATAAAAAAAGAAGAAGAAAAAAAAACTTTCTATCGCAAATTAAGCACACCCAACATAACCAAACATAAGAGAAGAGGGTCATTAAACCCCCACCATGGGCTTGCCATAAGTGTTAAATGTAAATTCGACAGCAAAACTTCCTTTCGCTTCAATTAAATAATCAAACCCTCGTTTTTTGTATAGGAACAGCCTCAACCCATGTAATATGCCTCAATTTAATATTTGCACCATTTACACACAGACATTCTAATTACGAGAAAATTAAATAAAAGTGAAAGCTTTTTAAGCATCCTTCTGCTCTGTTTGAAACGACGATGTTGCTATGGCATGCTCTGCCAAATAGAAGAACATCTGCAACGAATTATTTTACTTTACAAGACTATATCGTCGTACATAAGACACGAACAACATATTGGGATGGTTTTTGAGTAAAAATCAGGCACAGGGTGTTGTGCTTTGACGAGATCATCGACTTTCAACGAATTTCCGAAAAGCACCTCGAATAGTGATGGTACTTTAAAAGATTTTGCGAGTTTCAAGTTCATCAAATCATTGAGAGATTTTCAAACAGGAAAATCCAACCAAAATTGGACTGTAAATCTGAAAAACTGAAACACTATCGATAAAACAATGCACCCATTTCTCACAACCACACTTTGTTGGAAAATTGAAGAGCCCAAGAATTTTTTGCCGACTCTGAACGACTGGTAGAAAAACCGTATTTAATGACATTGAAATTACTACCGGAGGACTTGTCAATTATAGCGATAAACGAAACGAAAAGTCCCTGAGCAGGAAGAACCAGTCAGTGCATCTGAAAGAGCTGAATGAAGAAACACCCTGTTCGAAACACCAGCACCTCATTGACATATGGTTGAGCATTGAGCTGAAGAGCATAGCAGTGTCGGAATACAGAAAGTCACATTATATGCATTTACCCCGTTCAAGGATGTTGTTTGATAATGAAACAAAATGAGAGTCGAGGTGCGGGTTGTAATTTGATTAACATTTTAAACTTACCTCCCCTCTGTTAATGTACCTCGACTTTAATTGCACGACACCTACGAGTATATGACGGAAGATATTTTCCCTTTCAATAAATGGGAATCAAGTTGAAATGCTTCAACAGGATTAAGCCGGAATAACCGACTCACTCACTCGCTCACTCACCTTTTCCTTTTTTCCCTCAAGCCTGATGTGTAAGTAATCCAAAATTAAGGGCAAGTGATGCCATAACGCGAATATCCATTGCGTCAACGTATACTCAACTACTGTTTAAAATATCCTTACGAAACTGAGATGAGATTCTGAATCGCAATGCACAAAGAGGAAAAAATTAAACGAATAGTCGTTCCATTCAGCTTCAGTGACGGCATCATAACGCGAGTGTATAATTTACTATCATCGTAAATCCTCATTGTGCGGATGCTTATTTAAGTGTGAATATGTCGCTCGGTGGTGTGTGCGTCAGCTTTGCATTAGAATCTGCGAGTTGCCGCGAGTGCGACTGCAAATGAAAACGAATGAAACGAAAAAGTAATTAACCGTGTTTCCGCCACTTTTCATTGCTGTGCTCACTCGGTAGAGTGCTCTTTGTCGGGGAATATTAGTTTTTTTTTTGCCTTTCTTTCCTTTAAGTGAAGGATGAGGGCACAGTGTCCTTATAAAGTAAATTAGAGGGTGGAATCAACCTTTTGACACTCAGTCAGGTGCTATTCCGCGAGTAACAGTGAAAGCGTTTACGTAATTGACTCCATATTGGCTGCGAGCACTTCGGTATGTTTTTTTTTTATTAAATTTTTTTTTTTTTTGCTGACAAAAGAATATTGAAAGCGCGAGCATCTGATATGTCAAGTGGATGAAGGCAGGGGGGTTGATTATGTTGTCGTATGCCGCAACCATACTTATATCATACACATACACCCTCGCAATATTGTTGGCTGCTTTATGATTTCAATTTGCAGCTTTTCGAAATTGATTATTGTTTTGTTTACATTAAGCACTCAGCAACGCAATCTGTCTATCCATTTGTGGTTAACACTTCAAATACGCATGGGGATGAGGTGAGGGTTTGAGAGGTGCGACACTGCGCTGTATTTATGGTGTCGGATGTCACTTACACAGGTATTTGTCATGTGTGCTCACCTTAATTGATTGAAATATATGCATGAGTTTTTGTGCTTTGGGTAAACATTGAGGTGGAATCTGTGTGTGGTTGGAGGGTGGGAAATTTGAATTTGACACGCCGCGGCGGCGGCGTAAGGTGAGACATGGCTGAATGTATGAAACAAGTGATTTATTTTGAATGATTCAATTGACTGGGAATAATTTTTTTTTTTCGTTTATTGAGTTTTGAAATATAATGCAAGCGAATGTCAATAAGTCTTGAGTGAAGGGGTTTCCATGGAGGGAAACGAATAAGTTAGTATTCAAAGTTCTTGTCGTCATCGTTAGGAAGTCAATTTCTTTGGTTCAAGTGAGAACAATACGCTGAAATGAGTAGATTCGTTTTTAACCTTGAGTGCATCAACTAGCCGATTCACCTCAACAACAGCGCTGAGTGTTCAAGGCTTTTTCGAGCTAGTTTTAATTTGAGCTCTCCACCTATCCTTAAATCTTACGGCATCAGCTTCAAGCATTGACTAGTGAGCCATAACCAGTGAGTCCAATGCCAAAGAGCCATCAGAATAGCTGCCTCTACAGTTCTTGGTCTCACTCAGCCTCGAAAAGGAACCCCATGGTGCGATGAAGAGTGAAGGCTGGAAAATGCAGCCACATATGAAAAACGACAAATTTTGAAAACAAAAGAATACCAGAGCTGCCTGCGATGTACAGGGACACCTAAAAGGAGAAAATAGAAAAGAATGACAGTTTCTCAAAAAGAGATCGAGAAAAACATTCGTTTTGAGGAAGTTGAGAGATGTCGTGGTCGGAATAAAAAGCGAAAAATATACTAAAAGGAAAAAAGATCATCTAAGGATGCTAAGCCTCGAATTTAATTAAGCCTATAAGGATTAAGACAGACAGGGAAACAAAATGATATAGAATCACAGTCGCTAATGAAGATCTAGGAAGACTACTTCCACAGACTGCTTAACGGCTGGCATGATCATGAAGACACAAAGTTCGTTGCAAGGCATAATATCTCACTCAACTTTGAAAATAATGAACAATATAAGAGGCCCCAGACGACGCCGACGAGGAATTCTAGAAGAACATGCGGGAATGAAGTTCGGTAGGTACATCAGAAATCAAAGTCCCAGATGCCCAGGAAGCACCACTTATTAATACACAGAACCGAACCAGAACAAAAACGATGGAACCATCATAAGTGTGAATAGTACATCCTTGCGAAAGACCTAAAAGTATGGTTATATGTAAATGGTGTTTTTTTGGACGTGTGGTTCATTTTTAATTCATTTTTATTGACGTGTGGTATTCAATACTTTATTCAGAGTTGGTCTTTTTGACAGCTGTCACTGTTAGTTTGGTTTCCCATTTCATCGTGGAAGAATTAAAGACGGTTACAGGGCACTGCGCACGTTTGGAAAACTGACTCGAAGTCGCATTTGACGCCGATTTTTATATAGTTTCAAACCTCTAAGTTACCTCCAAGATTTAACGCCACTGAACTATTTTTTGTGGGATTATATGAAGTCGCTCTACACAGATAAGCTTGAGACGGTTGACGCTTAGGAAGAAAATATTAGGCACGTTATGGCTGACATAAGGCAACAAATGCTGCAAAAAGTGATCGAAAATTGGTCCCCTCCGGTAGAATTTATTCGAGCCACTCTCGGCAACCACTTGCCCGAAATTATTTTTAAAAATCAATGGCAAATCCTTATTTTTAAAATAAAGCAAATTTTTGGGCAATAACATTAAATTATTTCCGATTTATTTCTTCTTGAAAACAACACGTACAAGAAAAATACATTTTTTTAAAGAGTATCACTGGGTGAACAAAATCAGCCGCAGTCAAACGAGCCGCAGCCGCAAGAAATGTCAAAATGTTAAATATAGAAGTAAGTGAATTAAGGGTTGTAAACGCAGCCATCTCAATCGCATCCGTAGCCGCAAGCCGCAACCGGAAAAGTTGGCTAACTTCTAACTTTGTACGTAAGGTTTTTCAGCTTTCAAAAGTAAGAAACTACAGACGAGAAAAATATGAATAAAACCGAAAAAATTATTGAAGCTGGTAAAGAAATAGAAGCTTTGCACAATTTGTGCCACAAAAATGAAAAAAATGCACAAAGCAAGGCAATAAAGTGGAAAAAAATGGGACGATTTGGATTTGCGTTACTGGTTGGTTTTCGAATTGATGTTCTGGTCAGGCTGTTTTGGACCAACGTCAGTAGCAGATTATAATTGTCATTGTCCTTAATAAATTTGAAGGTTGTTTTAAAATATCCTTCTGTGTTTTTCTCTTGGTGGTGTGGTGCCCATGGCGTAATTCTTACCCTGGAGGTTCGTGGTTTCAATCCCAAAAGTAGCCATAAACGTTTTTCCACGGGTATCACCATCGCGAGTAATTGCCCGGACCTCCGATACAAAATTCATTGAAATGAAAAGCGCCTTTTCGATTAGCCGTTTGAAATGGGCACACAATTGTAGGCCCCCTCACAAAAGTATTGGCTGTAAGACAAGCGCTAGGCCCCGGGGCTCCCCGTTTTGTTGCGCCAACTTACATATGATTGTCTCCCTTGGTATAAGAATCGTACACATCGCCTTCGGTTTTCATTTAAACATTTCGTTGCAAGGCCAAGTAACTAGTTTTGGCTACGGACATAAAAAAAAACATCTCTTCATTCTTGCTTTTCACTTTAACTACTATTATTGTTCAGTAAGTTGGCACTAATTAGCCCACGTCTCGAAAAAAAATAGTTTTTTTAAAAGACGAGGAATGTAAGCAGGATTTTAAGTTGCAAACTGTTTTCATATGGGGATACAATAATTAAAGGATCAGACCAAGCCAAGCTACGCAGATCAAATCCAAGAAACATTCGCTGAACAGCTTCAATTCTACGAGATTCAGTTATTTGTAAGGGAGACCAAACTTTACTAGTATATTCAAGGATAAACCTGACAACTGTGGCGGCGAATAACGATTTAGAAACGAAGGGCCTAGAAAAGTCTTTCCACCAGCGTTTGATAAGCCAAAGGGAAGAGTTTCTTTTCGCAATAATATGGTCAATGTGAGAGTGGAAATTATGTAAGTTCTTTGTTACAAGCTATGCCAAGATTGGGACTAGACGAAACTAAAAGAACAGACATGCTTGGGAAATGATAGATTCAAGGACTTGAGAATAAGTACTAACGCGATAAAGTCATTGATGAACATTTGTTAACATGAAAGGTCCTGAACATTTTGATTGGTATCGGTTTTCGCGAGCAATTGGCAATTTCTCCAATAGTATTTTGATTTTTTTTTTTTTTTTTTTAAGGAAAAAAAGAGAAGATTTAATAGGAGAAATCGATGCACGTTGTTTTTGAACTTTTGTGAATCGCAATGCAAGGGAAGAGGCAGGCCAAAAACTCCACATGCGGCTTAAAAATGAACTTCTATACTTGACTGACCGTCCGATTAGCATTCGGTCTAAATTGTTTCATGGGAGAATTGCAACTGGCTATTTCAATAGGGAACTGTTTTAAAAAAAAAGCGATAAAAGGGAGTAAGGCAAGTAATATTTCGACTAGGTTCTAGGAATTCAATGGATTCTGATGATTAAACTACCATTAATCAACTTAACGCTATGTTTTGTATCCTATCAAGTAGGCGCAAAGATGTTTTAGGAGCACCTGACCAGATATGAAAATAATAACACCAGTTTTGGGTGGATGTAGGGATAATCAGAAGGGATAACAAATTCCTAGCACCGTCGAAAAAGCTCTCTCCATTGCCATGAAAAGCGCTTTCTCGATTATCGGTTCGGAATCGGCACTAAATTTTAGGTTCCTCACAAGGTATGATTGAGAGAAAAGCATTAGACCCTGGGGTGAGACTCTCCGCTCTGTTGCGCCAATCTATTTATTTCATTTTAAGTCAGAGAAGTATTCAGGTCTCTTTGAACAAGTGAAGAGTCCTGAGCAAATGAGTTAATTTTTTTTTTTTTTCAATGTCATCTGCATTAATGGACAGAGCTGAAAACGGAATGATATCGCCAACGTCATTGATGGCAAGCACAAACAACAGAAGACCAATATGGGTACCCTGGGGAACTCCAGAAGTAGCGAAAAAAGGGAAGCTAAGACAAAGCTCGGAAGACATTGGGCCTAGTGACCAACTACCTACAATTTTTCCCAACCTCAAACTGCTTAATGAGAAAGTAGTATCAGGGCAGTGAAGTCAATACCGATCTTCCCAATCCCTTGCAAAAGTGATATGCAAAATAATTCGATGTTACTTCTAGGGCTTCAGCCTTATAAACTCCCGTGTTAACCACTATCCCACGGGCAACACCGTATTGATATTGTCATGGTCAAAACAGAGATCCAGGAAATACCATCAACAAAGCAAAGAAGAAGAAGAAAAAGATTGATCCTTAACAGATAAGGGGAAGCGTTGTGATCCTTTCAAGAGCACGATATTTGTGAAATGATTACTTATTTATTGGTTTTGTTCCTTTCCCACTTTAACAACAGCAGAATGTTGGTTAACTTGCATTTCATGCTTCATACTGCTCAAACTTTCAAAGAAAAAATAATCACCCCTATCGCAAGGCAACTCGTAACAATTTAGAATTACGAATGTGAAATAGAAAGGACTAAAAGAATTTTCGCAATGAATTTTATCCACAGTTGTTAGTCATTTTATCAACAGTGACACAATTTGTAGCATAGCATTCACTTTGAGGGCTTCTATAAAGCTTCTTTTTGGCATTCGTAGTCCGAAATCATTACTACAACCCTCGATATAGGGCCAAGTATCCACCGAACGGCCTATTTGTTATTCTTGGCAAGCTTTCAAAACTAAATCAATTCGACTAAAACTCCATACTTCCCATCCTTTTGTCGAACATAAAAATAAGAAATTGCCACTTGGTTAACTTCAGTTGAAAAACTCCATTACTGTCTTTACTCTTGTCCTTGCCCAACATAAATTTTCCCACAGTTATAGAAACTTCGAAAGGACGACGAAATAATTGAATGCCTGGGCTACATTTTCCAACTTGATTGGTTGATCGATTCCACTCATTTCCTCCAACAGAAAAGGATATCAAAAAAAGAAAAAAACTAAGATTACGGGTATAAATCCATCGATGCGAAATGTTTCTTTGATCTGTGAATTGAATGATAAATGCGTAAGAGACATTCCACGACAACATTCACCTTCGTTACTCTTTCATTATTTTTTCTGTTCAACATCCATGATTACAAGTATAACCGTTGTTGTAACAGTTACATTCATTTCCATTAATACAAATCACAGCTCAACAAAATGGCCTGTATGCTTGAATAAATAATTTACAACCTCAAATGCTGTTGTCGCAACAGTAAAACTCATCAGAAAAAAAAAGAAAGGCAAAAAAGAAAGAGCAACACAAAACAAAAGTAAACCCGCCTTCGAAACAAAACAAAAATATTAACTTGTCATTTGGCTTCATTTGGCTTTCATAGCTCATGAATATTTGATTTTTACGTCCTTTTGCTCCGAAAAAGACACCATTGTACTTCCTCCACTAAGGGCTGGAAGGATTACTTTCCAACGATAACATCAGCTCAGAGCACAACGAGGTGGTAATTTTGTTTCGTTTGGATTATACGACCATAGCCTCCTCAACCCCCTCTCCCCCCAAATGCAGCACCTTTGTCACAGAAACCTCGTTCGCAATACATACATATACATACTTTCAAAATAGAATTGATTTATGGGCCCGTTTTAATGCCCAAAATAACCTTTTATCCTCGTTGGAATATTTTCTGTCTTTATGCACACATATCCTTGAGTGGAGAGACGACATATGTGCCAACATCACGACAGGGACTGGGACTGGGACTGAACCCATATAATATATACGCTCGTATATGTACGTTTAAAAAGAACTCGAGTGGGAAAAAATGCCAATAACTTCCAATTTTCCCTCGTCCTTAATGGTGGTGTAATGGAACCTCGCTCGCAACAAGGATGATTCATAATGAAATGTTTTTTACAGCTCCCTGCTGCTATACCTCCATACAAACATACATCCAAAGCTAACTGATGGTGGAACTGAAAGTAATTGTCAAGCAAATAAACTCTCGTACTTGATTTTTACCGGCATGTTGTGTTTTGATTACAACGAATATAAGAACCGTAAAAATTCAATAAAGTTGTAGTTCAAAAGAAATCCTTAACGCTCCTCAGTCGCGAAACAATAAAACTTGCTTTCATTATTGACTGTAATCACGAGTCAACAACTTCTTCCAAAAAAACAAAAAAAAAAATATGATGAAACTGGCAACTGTTATCGGAATATTGGGTAGCATATTGAGTCGCACTTAATTCTTGGACATTCTGTTGTTTCCCATTCTCGTTAAAAGGACTTTTAATTATTTTCGCCTTTGAATGCCAACGAACTTCACCTTTATTCTTTTATCCTTTGAAACAAATATAAAAACAATTTTACCTTCGGTTTTAAAAGTTCCTTTGTGGCTGTATATCTCTTAACAGTCCTTACCGAAGGATATAGGTATTATTCACAAAATAAACTTAATGTTGATGACTGCAGGTATTTTGTGTGTATTTGCTTATACTCAAGTTTCCGACATTCAATTTGAGTTATATGCTCATGCCTCACATGCAATTACAATGGAAAACATTTCCACAGGTTATCATTATTATTGCACGTTCGAAATGAGGTTTAGCTCGGAGCTGTTCAACAACACTGAAAGATGTTGTTATTGAAGTGTAAAATAAACTTGGGTGTACAAACAAAATATTTAACAGAGCTATACGTTCTTCTTTTGTATTTAATTGCTCCGTGACTTTGTAAGACGTGTTCTTGAAACGTACTCTACCAACCGATATTGAGATTCTCAATATTATTTTCGAAAGGCTCTGGATGTGAAGAAGAATTTGTGAAATTAAGTTTGTAGAAATGCTTTTTAGCGGTTAATTAAATTACGTGAAAAGTGCTGTGCTTACGTTTATGATAATCAAATGAATTCAAATTTAAAGAGGGAATTACCACTTGCGAAGGGAGTGGAAGTGTTACAATGCCAGCGGTGTATGAGGCTATAGGCTCAAATGAAACACTTGACAGATCAAACTTTCCATACACAACAAGTTTACAAAAATATGAATATTTTATTTGATTTCTACACAGTCTACGAGAGGAACAGCGAGCCTACGAAAAATATGGGAGTCGCACATATTCGACTACGACAAATGCTTACGTCATAATTTAACCGAAGCTTTATAGAAGTCGTAGTATTATTATTATTTTCATTAATAGCATTCGTTTGGTTAAAAGCAGGAAAAAACAGTCATCTGACTATGACTACGGCCTTTAAACGGATATGGCCAGGACTAGATCCAAAACATACAAGAAATTTGTTATCCATTACCAGATTGCAAGTTAGCTCCGTAATCAATGTCATCACCGGACATTGTCTGATAGGAAGATACGCCATAAGACTTGGCGTTTCCTCTAATGACTTCTGCAGAAGTTGCTCGGATGAGGAGGAGGAGGATACAGTCCCACACCTCCTCTGCGCATGTCCTGCACTCTCTTTGAAAAGAAAACAGCTTCTAGGAAAATATTTTCTTGATGATCCAAGCTATCTGGCGAACACAGATCCCCTGCATCTCCTTCGCTTTATTAAAAGTTCCAAATAGTTTTGTTAAGTGAGATACATCCTCGCATAATTTTATGGTATCACAATGGACCTAATATTGGTCTAAGTGTGTCAGTTTGTTTTCCTGACAGCCATTTAAACTTAACCTTACCATGACTACGGTCTACGCAAGAATCTAAACAGCTTTTAATAAGGAAGCCTTATCGAAGCTGTAAAGTGGAGCAGCTGTAGCCATCTGCGGCACTAGAAAATAACTAGGGATTATTATCCAAGATAGAAACAAAAAAAATTCATTGACTTATATAACTGCAGCTTTACAAGGTAGAACCTCACCGAAGTCTTACAGAGGCCGATTTCACTTTTGGAACATAAGTTCTTTTTGGAAAAGTTGAAAAAGAAGTTTAAAAACTGGAAATGAAGACAATCTACGCAGTAATCTTAGAGAATTCTAATAAAAAAGCTTTATTGAAGCTCTAACCTGGAACCCCTGAAAATGTTTTGCACGGGTATAGCCTTCCGCGAGGAATTGGCAAGTTCTCCGATGATAAATTCACTGCCATCTTCATCCGTTCGAAATAGACAGAAAACTGTGAGTTCCCTCTATTTCCTCACAAGGCATGGTTGTGAGAAATTAGCTAGGCCTCATGGTTCCTCGCTCTGTTTCACCACCCAACTTGTTCTTAATTTTCGACAGCGACATCTCCATACGCAAGCATCTAACTAAGGTCATACATTAGCGATTGATTGAAATACTTATTTGTAACCAAGGTTACCAGAATTAGTAGAAAACGGAAAAAATGAGAATTAGAAAGTCAGAACCAAAAAAATGTTGAACGGCAGTGCGGTGAAATATGCCAGAGCCACTGAGAAATATAATTAGGAAGCTTTAACGAAGCTGGTTGACAAAGTAAAAAAACGAAGAAAAAATAAAAAGTAGCCAATAGCGACAGCTTCAAGCCCAAATATGGTCCGTGGTGTGGTTGTTAGCATGTCCTGGGAGTTAGAAGCTAGAATCCCAGAAACATCGTTTGGTTTGGCAGAAGCATCAATTCGCATGAGACTCAGAAAATTTTTTGGTTTGATCCAAGTTACACTCAAAAGAGTTAACATTCACTCTTAAAAATTCAAACATCTTGGAGTAATCCTCGATTAAAAGTCTCTTTGGTTAAAACATGTCGAGTCGAAAACTGCTAAGGTACTGTCAGTCTCCTGGCTATGTAAGGGAGTTATTGGCAAGACAGAAAAGGGTCTGTTGGTCGGCTATGATAAGATCAATCACTTCATATGCGTCAGTAGTTTGGTGGAAAAAGCTTTCACGTAAATATGTCATTGCTTCGTCTGATTTCAAAGAGCAATATGTCTTGGCTATATTTGGGCCTTCCTTTCAACACACAGCTCAATCTTCTTTCTCTTGACATCTACATCATGGGATCATGGCATAAGCTTTCAAAACTATTTCTCGTCCAAAGAGATGATGGGTTCTCTGGCACAGTTCGCACTGTAGTTTTGAAGAACTCACAAACAGCGTATCTTTTGAATCAGATCTAATGGAAATGCCATCCGATACGATTTTTCAAAGACTACAACTGCGTTCAAAATTTACAATCAACTTACCGTCAGCTAATGACGGTTTTACTCTAAAACTTGAACTAGGAAAGGATTGCTATCGAATTTCACAGATGGTTCCAAAAACGATGACAGGTCACGCTGGTGTCTTTATATGGAGAGCGATGACATACGACTGTGCGCCTCATTGGCCACATACACGTTCATCGTCCAAGCGGAGACGTACGTTATCCAAACGGCTATAAGCTAACTACGTTAAGAAGAAAAGCTGGATGGGTTAACTGTTTGTGTCTTCACCGAAAGTAAAGTTAGGCTCTACTCAACATTCTTACTAATTCGAAAGTGATCCGAGAATGCAAAACCTCTTTGAATGCAGTCGGTAAACTAATTTTTTTGAGTCTATCGTTTGGGTTCCAGGCCATCACGACATAACTGGAAATGAGACAGCCGATGAACTTGCATACAAGGGTCTCAGACAGCTTGTTCAGGACCTGAACGTTGCTTGACCTACCGGTGTTTTTTAGTGAGGGTTTTAATCAACGATGGGATCTGTAAAGCGCATAACCATAAAATGCCTCTATTGGGTACAAACGGAATAAACGTATGCTTTCCAACGTTAATAAGAAAACTACAATATTTTTACATTCCCGTAGCTGAACAGACATTAGGACGCTTGTTGTCATGTGGTTCTTCTGTTTTGTCAAGCATTCAAATGTGTTAGGCTTAAGTGATAGCACACTCGGAGAGTCCTGTGGATAAAATGAAGACATCGCCTCGTAAATGCATTGCATTTACACTTATCAGGTTAAAGATGCTCGGCGCAGAGATGATGATCAGAGCTGGTAACGTATGTTCCTTATCATGGCGTGTTCTGGCTTCTTTTTGAGCCAGATGCTCATAGCTATAAGAGAAAAGAGCTGGCAAGTCCTTCCGTTATGATTTCACCTGCTATTAAAAGCGCTTTCTTGACTAGTATGGATTCCCAAGATTTAACTGAAGGTTCATTACGTCTCCAGCTAAAATTTCTTTGAAACAAATTCGAATAAAATAGAACAAATGTGAAAGCCCTAATCGCTTTCAAGAGGTTACATTTTGATAAAACGTGCATCGGATCGAAAGGACTAAATCAAATCATAAGCCAACTGCAAGAAAAGTCTCGCAGAAATTTTAGCAGATTTTGTAGCAGCGCTGTGGTAGCCTTGGTGCAAAGGGTAGCAAGCCTTCATGTCACTCGAGGGTTTAACCTCAAGAACCATGCAAATATCTTCCCACGCGAAGTCCCTGAAAAGGGTTAGGCCCCAAGCTTCTTCAGCTTTTTCATAATATCGTTTTTATTTATTCATTCGATGGCTTTGTACAAAAAGTAGGAAATGCAATGAAAGAAAAAAAATAGCTTTCACTGACCTCAGGTTAGGTTAGGTGGAAGTGGCTGTCAGCCAATGAGTAATGCCTACGTACATTGCCTGACACACTTAGGCCGCAAGGGCCCATTGTGATAAACTGATTCACTGACCTCAACGACGAACAAAAAGTTTACTTTTTTATAACTGAACAAATTTGAAGTCAAAATGATAGGACATATAAGGCAAACAAAAAACTAAGGCTTCCATTAGGTCTTACCGGAACCGATGACTTGTAACATTTAAAGCAATAGCACAGCTTTTAAATAAACCAACTCTCCAAGTAACTTTTATGTGTCATTTTTTCTATCGTTTCACCTTATGCCATTTTCGAGCTTCTTTCTATCAAAACAGACTTCGACAAGACTCCTCAAATCTCAGACGACATTTTCTTATACTAAAACTTCAACCTATTACCTCCACTACTTAATCAAAAGAATACCTTATACTTATAACCAAATGCCCTTACGGAAATAAACCTCCTTCTTTAAGCCAAGTAAAACACTAAAACTGTGTCAATTTTCATCCAAATCTTTCATCTTCACTTTATTTGCCAGATATTCATCTCACAGTTCAACAACCCCATGGCCAACTATTTGTTAAGTAAAATGCTTTGCCATCTACTTTCGTAATCGAGGTAAAAAAAAGAACACACCCACACAACCACAACCCTCAATGGAATAAAGATTTTTATTTTCTAAATCTCCCTACAACTCGTAAATGTATAAAACCTAACATAATGCATGGTCCCCGAAAATAAAACACAATCTCCCAGTTACAACTCCTGGTCGCCCACAAACAGGTAGGCCACTTTTGGCTCTAGGCTCGTAATGTGTTTTACAAACTTACGACTACAGAATCCATCTTACTTGTTTATAACCATAGATGGTGCTATGGTGGTCCTGGTCTTCGACTCCTGCATTTTGGTTATGCGACTGCCCTAAGGCTGATTATACATAGTTTTACACGCAAATCAACTGGGACTGGGTTTCCCACCCTCAAAACCAACAAAGTTTTTCTTACACAACACGGTTATATATTTGGCCCAAGGAAGATGTTTGCGCGATAGTTGCATTTGCCTGTTGGCAATTTTCATGGCCTTATTAAAAATGTTAGTGCTCCATAAAAGTCCATTTAAGCCGACTGTGAAGCTGTGAGTCGAGGCAGCAACGCGATGATGCAAAGCGCTGAAGAAGAAAAAAACAACAACAACACAGCAGCACACTACCAACAGGGCTAATTTTTACATTTTTAGTGCAAATAGGATTTTTATGGCTATGCAATCGTAAAAATGCTCGTTTTATGACGAAGTCCTAGCGTATACTTTATTTTATTCTTTATTACCTTTACGGCGATATGGAAGAATAAGAAGGCAGGAAAGCGGACGGGTGGCCGAGTTTCATGGAGGATTATGTTGTTTGGGTAAATTTTGCTTATTCCATGGTACGTGTTCGTCCTTGTTATTCGTGAATAGAAATTTGGGCTAAGATACTTAGGCTGGAGAAAGCACTTATTTACTTAGGGCTGGCATGATGATGGATTTTAGATTTTGACAAGTAGCAAGCACGTTGTTGGTGTTTTACATATTTTTGAATAAAAAAGGCTATTTGGAACACAGTCCTGGTAAATGAGGAGTTGTAGGTACCTACCTAATTCCAAACAGTGTTTAGAACTGACCTTTTAACAAACAAGAAAAGTTGAGCACTTGTAAGGACAAGGGTTAGAAATGGAGGACCCAAAATAACGATCAAACTGCCGTAAGATCTCTTACTTTTCTATTTTAGTCGTCTCCATCTCCATCGTGGAACACGTTTTACGAAATCCCTTGAAGTTTTAGAAGAACAGCGACTATATTCAATGTTATTTAATGGCTGGCTTTGAATATCTCGAGGCATCGCTTTTACTCAGCATTTTGGCTGCAATTGATATTTCTCAAATTACGAAAAACAAAACTGTACTACAAAAGTGTTATATTTTTCGGAGAATTTGTCTTATCTTTGCGGAAGTCAAAACCAGTTGAAAAACAATTGGACGCTTATGAGACTCGAACTTCGAACTTCACGTAACAGCAAATGTGCTTACTACTTACTCTCAGCACAATGAGATTCACACAACCACATCAAAATACTTTCACCTATTGGCAAATAGGTACACGTTCCAGAGTCTCATACCAAAATAACTAAAATGAACGAGATGCACAGATTCCGTTTAAGAGTGGCAAAAAATAAATGAAAGGTCCGAAGCATTTACAATGTTCAAATTAAGGAGTTTATGACATCTTTATATAATTTATGAAAAGCAGTTTTTCATTATATAGCAAATTTTTGTAAAATGGAACTCGTACAGGAAACTAACTTGGAACCAGGTTGATATAAGACCATGTAAATTTGGAGCAAGGAAACAATGTTTTTGCCTCCTTAAGGTCATGTGATGAAGCCACAACCCAAGCTAAAACGAAAGCACCGATGATGTCATGAGAAAGCACGAAAAAAAACTCAGAAAAGCAAAAAGGAGTCCCCACTTTCCCCCACTTGATTAATTGAAATGAAAACTAAGATGGAGATTGAAATCGCTGAAGGAAGTATGAGGTTGAGGTTATTTCAAAAATATGTTTTTGAATCCATCTCCATCTCCATCTCCATCTCCATCTCCATCTCCATCTCCATCTCCATCTCCATCTCCATCTCCATCTCCATCTCCATCTCCATCTCCATCTCCATCTCCATCTCCATCTCCATCTCCATCTCCATCTCCATCTCCATCTCCATCTCCATCTCCATCTCCATCTCCATCTCCATCTCCATCTCCATCTCCATCTCCATCTCCATCTCCATCTCCATCTCCATCTCCATCTCCATCTCCATCTCCATCTCCATCTCCATCTCCATCTCCATCTCCATCTCCATCTCCATCTCCATCTCCATCTCCATCTCCATCTCCATCTCCATCTCCATCTCCATCTCCATCTCCATCTCCATCTCCATCTCCATCTCCATCTCCATCTCCATCTCCATCTCCATCTCCATCTCCATCTCCATCTCCATCTCCATCTCCATCTCCATCTCCATCTCCATCTCCATCTCCATCTCCATCTCCATCTCCATCTCCATCTCCATCTCCATCTCCATCTCCATCTCCATCTCCATCTCCATCTCCATCTCCATCTCCATCTCCATCTCCATCTCCATCTCGATCTCCATCTCCATCTCCATCCCCATCTCCATCTCCATCTCCATCTCCATCTCCATCTCCATCTCCATCTCCATCTCCATCTCCATCTCCATCTCCATCTCCATCTCCATCTCCATCTCCATCTCCATCTCCATCTCCATCTCCATCTCCATCTCCATCTCCATCTCCATCTCCATCTCCATCTCCATCTCCATCTCCATCTCCATCTCCATCTCCATCTCCATCTCCATCTCCATCTCCATCTCCATCTCCATCTCCATCTCCATCTCCATCTCCATCTCCATCTCCATCTCCATCTCCATCTCCATCTCCATCTCCATCTCCATCTCCATCTCCATCTCCATCTCCATCTCCATCTCCATCTCCATCTCCATCTCCATCTCCATCTCCATCTCCATCTCCATCTCCATCTCCATCTCCATCTCCATCTCCATCTCCATCTCCATCTCCATCTCCATCTCCATCTCCATCTCCATCTCCATCTCCATCTCCATCTCCATCTCCATCTCCATCTCCATCTCCATCTCCATCTCCATCTCCATCTCCATCTCCATCTCCATCTCCATCTCCATCTCCATCTCCATCTCCATCTCCATCTCCATCTCCATCTCCATCTCCATCTCCATCTCCATTTATGTCTCCATCTCAATGTGGCCATTATTTGACTCATGTTATCAGACAGTTAAACCTCTGCTACACTGGAAGCAGCTTCAGAAGATTACAAACTAAAAACATTTTCTTCTCAAACCGATGTTATCTCAAAAATCACAAAAAAGTCTGTTATCATGAGATAATTGATTTGGTGAATATAACAGAACAAAACATCCACCATATTGATGATAAAGTTTCGATTTTTTCCTGATCATAATGAGATTCATTGAAAAACATACCTCTCCAATTAAGATCCATGCGAAAGGGCAAATCTAACCCCAATCAACAAAATTCGACACCGATAATCCTTTTGGATATCAAACTCAAGAAAAGGTCGGTGTGGAACAACAATCTTCTGAAGCATTTTTTTTTTTTGCTCTCTTCATCGTCCACACAGTTCCTGGGGTTTTCTTTACCCTCACGGTATTATCCTAAAACAGCAATTCTCAAGAAAATAACTCTTCCAACTTTATACCCGCCTTAAGTCCCAAAGCCCATTCGACTTGTCGATTCTTAATTTGGGACAACATCCTCTGGCAGAAATGATTTACAATAGCCACTTATGTTCACAATCGGGTCATAATATGTAGGCTTCACCACCAAAGTCGGTAATGATGATTTTGTCTGCCCTTGTTCCAACCTTTACCCAATCCCAGGTACCCCATCAATATTTTGAAGCCCCCCAGCTTTCGCATGCGTCACTCCCATGACTCTAATTCACAACGAATTTGGGGTTGCGCCTCAGAGCCGACAAAAAAAAAAAAAAAAAGGAAAGAAATGAAAAACACGAGAGCAGCTAATTTCGGAAGAAATATGGCACAGGTGAGAAAGTTTGTCGTTTGTCGCCCAAGAACGAATGTAGTCCTGAAGAGGAATTTCTTAACATAAATCTTCTCCTACTCACACTCTACGTGTGAATGTGTGAGTTTTTCTTTTGTGTGTGTGGGATATGTTGTGGACTTGATTTGTGTTAAAACACTCAACTCGTTTGTCCTTTTCGTGTTTAGTTTTTATATTTAAAAAAAAAAGGTAGCAACTTGATTTACCCTCTGCGGGCTCCTTACGACAAATGGTTGAAGGAATTGTTCCCTCAGGTGGGAAGTGATTTTTCTTTTGCCTTCTCACATCCTTTAACTTTAAGAACTTTCAAGTGACTCCTTAGAGGTTCATTTTAAAATCTGGCAAAATAACATAGTCCTTTCAAAAATATAACATCAAACACACACTTGCCTCATCCTGTCACCGACCGGGTTGAAAAGAAAAGTTTAGGAGAAAAGAGCTCCTCGTTGCTACATAAATTGTCATCAAACTTACCTGAAAAGACAAAAAAAAAGAAGAAATTGATTAAAACAAGGCAAAACTTAGAAGTTCTTAGCAAAATAAACACATCCATCTCCCACACAAAAGAAGTAATCCTTTCCATGGCGATGATTTTGTTTTTCTAGATTGACTTGACAACTTTTTTTTGAGTGCTAACTACACACGGATACACCAACTCAAACGGAATAAAAACAAAATTTTCAAATAAATTGCAAAATACAAGAACAGGATTTTCTAACATTTAAGCGTTCCTTGTTATCCTGTTGCCAAAGCCACACGTTGTTGGTACCCAACAAGCAGCAGCAAAAGAAAAAAAAAGAAAAAGAAAGAAGAAACATAACATGCTCCAATGCAAAACGTAAGCCAAGGCTCTATACTCTTTGAACGAGCATCAGGATCAGGAGGAAGGATTCTTTGGCAGTGCTCAGACTTCAGAATATTGGATTAGACAGTCTCAGAGTCATAAATTCACCACTCCTGATGAACCTAACACGTATGCGAAAATGGTGTATACACCAGGCAGGCGATGGTACACACTTTGAAAATGCAACCACCTCAGGCATGCTTTGAATATTCACAGGTAAGTAATCCTATCAGACGGTAGAGTGTAGACGCAAAAAACAAGACAAAAAACAATTCGAATGCTTCGTGTTATGCAAATTCAACATCACGTCCTTTAGACGCAAATCAAGGATACATTTTTTTTTTGTTTTGTTATTTTTTGTCGGGTTCTCCAGTTCGGTTCGGGTAGAATAATACACAGAAAGGACATTGTTGATTATTCAAACCATGGAAATTTGAAGACCCTAGCAACCGGTGAACAAGAAGACTACAACCGACAAAATTCAAAAGAACAAAAACTCAATAATCCTTTAAGAACACAAAAACAAAGCACTCGAAGCGAGTATGAATAAATGACGTATAGAAATAGTGCGTATACGCCACCGTGTACAACTTCCTTTCGTATTCATTCGTTTCCGTAAATGTTTTTATGGCGGGACATTTGGAATAGAAAATCGCTAAGGCGATTGTTGAAAGTAGCAAATGGACTACTTAACATAGAAAAACGGGAAGTTAAGGGACACAAAGGAGTCGCACTGTTATGCTCATTCGTTTTGTGTTCTTAGCAACAAATTATTTGATTCAATGTAGGCCTAGTCTACGCCAAAAAAAGGGAGAAGCAAACCACAACTAGACGTTCTTATTCAAGGCCGACATGAGCATGACATTCATTGTTCAAACTTCGCTTATCTTATCCATAACCTCAAAGTTTTCTTTTCCTTTTTCGTATTTCAACTACCTACTTCCACAAAAGAAAGCGAACAGCGAACGAAATTAAAGAAAACGCCACAATTACGAGTATAAATCTGTTGGACTGGTTGCCTGCTGCTCCATTCTTGGCATATTATAGTGGCAATTGTCTGGAAAAGGATAATTACACCGAGGAAATATAATTTGCTTTATCGTTTCGCTAAGACAAGTAGAAAAGAGGGCTTTCAAGAGCATTTTCCTTCTCTTTTTTTTTTATTATTCTTTTGCTTCGCTCTCATGTTTTGTTGTAAGGCGTTAGAGGAAGGCAAAGCGATATGGGAACGGGTGCGTTTTTTACAGGAAGTAAATGTGGAGAAAAATGTATAATTCAATTTAAAGTGCAAATTTTCTTCTTTTTTTTTGGTTTTGTATATTAAGTTAGGGCGGAGGTAATGTACGGTGGCTTTGGTTAATGGAGTAAGCTTTTATTTCATAGCCACGTTAATGGAAATGGTTGATTTTAATTTGAGATTAAAGCTGCTAAGCACATTTTGTAGGGTGTTCGGCCTAATGGTTCTCGAGTCCAAATGAAGTTTCCATTTTTTTTTCTAATTAATTCGAGTCAAGTGCTATGGAAAAATACTTCCATGACTTGACCTCGGCTAAGAAACTATAAATTTTACTTAAGAAAGTTGATGTCAGGGTGGGGATTAAGGAACAATCTCTGGTTAGATTTATTAACAGTTGATTCTTCATTTGGGTGCGCAAGGAACATTCTGCATGAGTGAGTAGAAGTCAACGAAATCGAAAAAATAATAAAAAACTGCCTATTGTCGAAGGTGTAAGGAAGAAGATGTAACGAAGTTGGTTCTTTTTTATTTTGTAACTTTAAAACTATCTCATCTGAACAAAGGAAGCTCTGAGTTTTGCTTTGGAATATGCACAGGAGGAATTATACTCGCAGTATTAAGTCAATAAGCACATGGTGTGCTGAATTAAAAAAATTATTACCGTTCATGAGATTTTTACACAGAACATGGAATGCAGTGTGTGTTACAAGTTGATACGGAGGCCCAGCCACAGGACACAGAGACATTCTTCAAAAACGGTAACGTTAGTACAGAGACAAGCCAGGGCTGGAGACATTTTTTTTTTTTTTTTGAAGAATCGTTCTTTTAGTTTGTCTACTTTCGAGAACTACAAATGCGATCTTTAGTTTGACTATAGCTTGATAACTTTCTTTCAAGAAATGAGGTGGCGAACTAAAAGTGTGCTTTAGATTTTCCCTTAGTTTCTTTCCCCTATAAGGAAAAATATGCAAGGAGTTTATAATTGTGAAAGGTTTAAAAATTGGAGATCTCTAAGGTACAAATTCCAGGCTTTTCAATACTCTTTAGCCAGAAGCTTTGTAGAGCTTCCAAAGCATTTAGGAGATTTGTGTATAGGGTAAAGTCGGGCGATATGGCACCTTTCCAATGTCTTCTTTTTAAAATAAAGAATGTTGACCCATTCGGATCCGCATTAACAATTGAGACTTAAAATTTAAAAACGGACAAAAGCGAGTAAATTTGAAGCTAAAGGATTTTTTGTGTATAAGTGATTTGCGTGAAGTTGCAAAAGTGTTTGACGCCAGGTATATTTTAACAAAAAAAAAAAAGCATCAGCAAACCGAGCCAAATGAACTCAATCCTAACTTGCATCAGCCATTGAAAATCTGCATGACAGTAAAATGTCAAAAATAGCTGCAGCAAAGCATGATGTAGTTACCTTCACTTAATTTAAAAAGCTACTCAAGGTACCAAATCCTAAAATACTTAATTTAGGAACTGTGTCCTGTCCAGACGAGCAAAGAGAACAAAAAATTGTAATCCAAATAAAAAAGTTTCAGGCAAACGAGTTCGCTCCGTTCATGAAGAAAGTCAGTCATATGGCTTTTGGGTTAGCTGATAGGTGCAAGATAAGGCATCAATTTAATCATGAAAAAAAAAAAAACTGTAAGAGACTGGTTCACTCTCTAAATGAATCGATATCCATCGCAATGTCATTATACGATGAATCTAATGGACCCAAAGACCTCCGTGAAAACACTTGTTAGGGCTTTGTCGAAATCGGATGAATGGATTAAGCAAATTATATGCACTTTTGCTCTTATGGTTCGTGTACGTCCTTCAACAACACATGTAACAAATGTGGTTTGTGGTTCTAACCTAACCTAACCGTACCTGACCGTATATCAGAATTATGCTCTAGTTTTAGGCGGATCTAGGTTTGGTAAAATGTAGCTAGTTCAGAAGGGTTCCTGAAAAACCTCGATTTGATAAACCTAAGAAATTTGCAGCATTTTCGTCGACTTCAAATATGTGGTCATTCCAAAGAAGATCGTCGGTTAGACACATACCAAGTACTGACAGCTTTTTGGTTTCTTGGGTGCCAGTACCATTCATGGATAATGTTAATAGGGGATAGTTGATCCTTAAGGACAGAAGATAGCATTGTGTTTTCGATACATTGAATTATACTCGATTTTTATTACCTATTGTGACAATGCTATCAAGGTCAAAATCCAATGATTAAGTCATACGTAACCGTTCCAATCCCGCATTCGAAGAACAGAGACGTGAAATTGAAAATAAAAATGAGAGCGTAGAGTCGTCAGCAAAACAAATTAGTGGTTTAAAAGTTTCAGACAAGAGTAAAGGGAATAAAACGGAGCCCTGGGGCACACCAGCTATATATAGTGAGTAGCAGATTTAACCCAGAGGTTCGTGGTTCGAATCCCAACAGAGGCAAAAATGTTTTTCCAAGGGTACTGCCTTTCGCGAGGAATTGGAAAGTCCTTCGTTAATAAAATCATTGCCATGAAAAGTGCTAAGAAAATTGTAGGTCCCCTGCATTCCTTCACAAGGCAATGGTTGTCAGAAATGCGCTAGGTCCTGGGGCTCCTCGCTCTGTTGCGCCACTCTATTTATTTTATTTGCTTAGCAGACTTATCAATACTTTTTATAAAAGGAAGTCTAGCTCAAAATGAATCACTTGTTGAATGAAGCCTGTTGTACGCAAGTTTGTACAAAAAGTTCGTGAGATTGGAATGCTAGTGGACAAGACTCATGGTCTCCGTCTTTGAATGATGCACACAGACAAGAATAAGGCTGCTGTACCCGAGATTGACTCAATTTACGAACATCAAGAACTCAGGCCTGATTTCGGATTATTCTGTTACAAGGTCCAATAGAATAGGCAATTGAAGGCCCTCAACCATTCGGTTCAATATCGTTTCCCAGTTTGGGCCATAAAACAGCTGAATTGGATAGCAATTTTTTTAGGTGTGGGGGGGGGGGGAGGAGATAAGTAGCTAGTTCCGCCTCGTCGTCAGGGCAACAACGTCAACGAACAAAATTACAGCATGTGGAGCTCGGAAACCTTCACGTTATTATCGAAAAGCCAAAGCACATAC
This sequence comes from Melanostoma scalare, assembly GCA_949752695.1. Classification (NCBI taxonomy): domain Eukaryota; kingdom Metazoa; phylum Arthropoda; class Insecta; order Diptera; family Syrphidae; genus Melanostoma; species Melanostoma scalare. The sequence continues at coordinate 206,767,137 of OX456985.1, read as the reverse complement.
AGAGAGTGACAGTTTGGTGCGGATTGTGGAATGGTGGTATCACACACCAATAGACCACTTTTCTTCAAAAATGAGGCTGGGAACAAAGTTTCGGTCAACGGTGGACGATGCAGAGCCATGTTAACCGACATTTTATTTTACTGAAATTGAAAACATAGATTTGGATGATAGAGCAAGCCCCGTCATGCCACACAGCCTATGCCATAATCGAACTTCGGTCACTAAATCCCTAAACCCAGTTACAAACCGTCTCGGCCCTGTCAATTCGATTTAACTCTTTTGGTCTTTCTTTCTGTGGAAAGCGGTGAAGGACTAATCTTATTCCAACAATTCGTCAACGATACAAGCACTTAAGGCCAATATCATCTAAGAAATCCATGAGCTACAGCCCAAACACATCAAAAAGCTCTTGGAACATTGGCGTCATAATGCGCTACTACTAAACTAGCCGAGGAAGCCACTGCACAAGGTTGTACTAAATTTTTGATTTTACTTTAATTTAGGTTTCAATTGTAGATTTCGAATTGAACGCCATCTTTGAATTGCCATTACCACTGCTCGATCAGACTTTGAAGATCGTTGAACGATAGGTAGAGTTGACTGTGGATAGTAATAAAACTTATCTGATAACCAATGCTGGTTTGACGCAAACAAGTCACTAACAGATGCAATTTAAAGTAAGATGATCACGTTAGTGAACCGCAAAAAACCATCTGATCGACAGCCAAGAGATCTCACTGTAATTGTACAGGTGTACAGACTTCGTTTGTTGGATGTTTGGATGAAGTTTGGGTTGAGATTGGTCAGACTTGTCATCCAACATTATGACATATATCCCTCCGCTCCGTCGAACTTCAAAATTTGCGAAAATATTTGAAAGGCATCGGTCGTCTGAGGGTTCACATAATCCAACATTGGTCCTTCGAACCAAAGTCTATCCAACTAATTGTTCAATGTGAACTCCGATGAAATGAGTGGCCCTCAGACACCGAGGAGTTCCATATGACTATGTGCGTTCAAAGACAAGAAGCATCCACAGAAGCATTCCAAGTCACAGTATGTGTAATGCAAAGCAGAATTCTTATTAAAAGTTTGAATACCTGGGATCAAAGCAACTTGTGATGACGACAACAATTAACGAGTAAGTGTAGGACCAATAAACTATCTTCCCTTAAAGTAAAGATTTGTCACATTTTCTCTCTTTAATCAAAACATAACCCCAACAAATAGACGAGAATTCCAATCAAAACATTCTTGGTGGTATGAATATTTAAAAAAGAAAACCTCACTCCAAATAATTTAACCCAACGACTCGAAACCATTTTATCCCCTCACTCTGTTTTTAACTTTTCTGAAAAGTGTTAGATATCCGTGTGAAGTGTTGTGGCTTACCGTCTTACCACAACCGAACTCTCCCCGCCCAAATCAAATCCAAACTTGTATATTAATGGACATGAACATTTTTCAATAAACAGCTTCTTCCCAGAACAATATTTCATTAATTTAATCACGACCTCCCACGAGGTTCAAGCTAAAGTTGCCAAAACAATTTTTCAAAATGCCACAGATCACTTCGCTTATGGCCCACCATAAATTAATCAAACCCAAAGTATCTTTTCTCCGCCGATGCGATGGATCTTTATGACTTGCTGAATCATCTCAATGAAGAACATCTCTGCCGTCCGATCAATCACAACACAAAGAAGACAAAGCGACTCATATAATAATGTTTCCCAAGAAATTCCATTTCACTGCGACTAAAAGGTGATGAGAGAGCTTAAGCAAATTCAAATAGTAATTCCAAAAGACCAATCAATATACAAACAGCTTCACCTATTTGCCATTAATTTATCTCTTTCAAAAGAAGCTTCCGAGATGATGGCCCAAATCTCAATTCCCCAAAAGTAAACCAACAAAATGTAATAGAAAAGAAAAAACATTGAGACGCCTCTCTTGTGTCTTAATTTTGTTAACACCAAGGGCTAGAAATATGCAAATGTCTCACTCTCCTCCTCGTTTTCTTATCTCATTCTATTCTTCCCCAATTGTAATCAAAAGACTCATTCATGAATATTGTTTCATGAACATCCAACAGAAGGCGGATTATGAAAATATCAGAAAATTTATGCAAAAGACCAGACAAATCCAGAGATTTAATGTTCAATGAAAATTGATGGATTCCAACGCCAAAGAATATTTTCCAAATAAACACAGGGTTACGGAGTTAACGCATAGAAGACAACACAAGCCATATATCTACCATCCATCTCAGGCTCTTATACTTGTACTTAACCCCGACTCTTCTTCCATACGAAAAAAGGCATTTTCAATAAAAACAATAACATGAGGCAAAATAAAATACAAAGCCTTACTAATGTATCCACTTTGTATTTACTCAGAGGGATTGTTTCTTTCTTCTGGGTGTTTGTGTGTGTGTGTGCGAGTATCACACAAATACACCATCAGTCTTTCAGGTCCTCTTTTGTTCAATCGATGGCCCAGATGTGATTTAAGTCTTTTGTCTGGAGGGGTCGTCACTTGGTTTAGGCATTTTGTGTGCCTCTTTGTGCCATCAGTAATTGGAGCGAACTTTTCCCATCTCGGTCCTTTTTTTAAGTTTCAATCTTTTGTCTTAAAGTGGAAACAAAAATAAATAAAATGTAAATAATACAAAAGTAAGTCCAGCACTTCCCGTTGGTGTTCACTGTAATGGAAAGGATGAATCGAAATTGCTGCAAATTTGAATTTTGAATAAGACCAACATCAAGGACCTGATACAATAAATGGCTTCTTATGACAAATGGGAATGAGGATTCGTTTACTTCTTGGCAAAATATATTGACCTTCGGTTTTCAATTGGGGTCTGAGAGCATTTCGAAATTGTTTCGTTGCTAAGCTAGGTATTCACGATCAAAACTAAACGACACTGTTTGCTTACGCAATCTCAAGAGGGATGATTGATAAGGCGGCATGTCAAAGTGCGCAATCGCAAAGCACTAGACTCGACTACTTTTGCGTAGATTTCAATCTTCACGCCAGGTGTGTAGTTCATGCATGAACGTGGATACGGCGTTAAAGGGTTATCCACGCTCATTCAACAGCAGCCAAAGCAAAGGCAAGTGTTATTAAAAAGTAAAAGTTCTGCGAAATCAAATCAGCAAACACTTTTACTGTGCAATTCTAGCAATAAAACAAGCGTAGCCGTGTAAGGTGCGTAAAGGAACCATTACCAATTCCCTCACAAACTACAAAAGTAAACAAACAAAAAGCATGATCATATGCTGCACAAGAAAAGAATCAACAGAATAAACACTGCACTGTGTGACACACAGCGCCAATGGGGCAAAAAATCTTCCAATTGAATTCATTCAACAGAATACAACTCACAGTGAGTTTGCCCCATGAGGGCAATAGGAAGCCAGAAAAAAAACAAAATGAGTTCGATCGTAGGTCATTCTTAAACAAAATTGAAAACAGCCAATCAGTAACCAAATATATCAGAGCAGGAATAGCTCAAGTACCAAAGCTTGGGCCGTAACTCTACAACATCTTCACTTCGGATCAGCCTCAGCCAAATAACGCTAAGAACTTACTGTATGCGGACGATTGTCTCACCAAACGGGGCATAAAACTCAGTTCTTTAAAATCCGAATTAGTCTGGTTCAGAAGACCAATTAGACGTCGTAGCACAAGATCAGCCACAAACTGCCACGAAACAACCATTCAACTACCCCGATGGAACACAGCTGAAGACGAACACTCATCAAGTGCCTTGGCATAAGCTTCGAAGAATGATAACGCTTCAACCCACACGCAACAGCAGTTCTTTAAAGGCAAACCACCTAATAAACTCCCTGATGCGGAGAAGGAACGGACTCATCCAGAAGGCAAAGTTGCTATTCTACAAACAGCTCCTCAGACAATCAATCAACAATTACTGCTTCCATTCTGTGCAAACAAAACATATACCTACATGTATCTAAATGAAGAATGTAGAATTAAGAACCTATTGAATATATCTGTTCAATAAAAAAAAAAAGTGAAGCAGTTAAACAAATGAGTTTTATTCAACGATGAAAACGTTTAATGTGAGCCAAGTGGAGTTGGTAATACAAATTAGTCCTGAAGATACTTTCTCATTCGGTGATGATCTTTCTGGCCATTGTTATGAACAACTGCCTCAACAACTGCCACTCACTCTCCTGAGCAGTTGAAGTCAGCGAATTTCTTGAGGATCGGGGTCATCAAAGCCTTAAGACATTCTGCAATGACAACAGCATCACTCCGACGCAGTTTGGATTTCGGGAGAAGAACTCAACTCTTCATTCATTCTTGAAGCCATAAAGGGACCTTAAAAAGAAGTTCAATAACCACCAAACAACAGTTGGATTTTTTTTGGACGGGAAGACATTCGTTAGTATCTGAATAAACAGACTTATCCGTAACCTAACTTTACGCTTTCCAGATACATTGTTAGAAGTTTTATTTTATTTTCTTATTTCCAGATCCTTGCAAGTAGACAACACTTTAAGAGCACTAACTATCACCTCTTCGAGTGCTTCCAACGATGCGGAATCAAATTTGACTCCGCAAAGTCCGAGCTAATTTGCATGCGAAGACCCACACATAAACGAAGACCTTCGCGATCAGCTTCAGAATGCGACAACTGCAGAAGTTGTGGCAGTCTGTCCTCCCTTCCTGACGGAACACAGTTCAGGCCAAGAAAGCGGATCAAATATCTAGGAGTCCACTTCAACGAACTGATGCGTTTCAACCCGCATGCAACTGCAGTTGTTTTGGAAAACCAAATATGTTTCGTCCATCCGCATACGCGTAAAAGGGAGTGGAGTTAGCCAAAAAATTAAATTACTGCTGCACGAGCAGCTCATACGACCTGTCATCAAGTACTGTCTTCTCCCCTCTGTTTCACAACATTTAAGACTGGAATGCAAAAATCAAGAGGAAGGTTCTGCGCATCTGCACAGGATTTGGTCGCGATCCGATACGCAGGAAAATGGCCAGCAACAGAAAACTGTGTGCAGAAGCTAGGATTATCCCTATAAAGAAGTACATGGTGCAACCTGGAAGAAGACTACACTGGAAAACCAAGCCAGCCATCCAAACCCATTAAAGGATAGCAGAAGAAGACAGACACCGGCGCCCAAGAAACATCGATGTGAGGACCCTAATAGACGACGTTACGATCAACAACAGCATCAATCAGTTATGTAATGACCTTCTACGGTGAGGCAGCGTCATCCCACCACCGTGGCTAGTTGCCTAAATTTAGTGTTCAGTGCTATCCCACTGTGAATTTAGTATCCAGCGCTGTCTCACTGTGAATCTAGTGTCATTACTATCCCGCTGTGGATCTAGTAGCTCCTGCTATCACAAATCAAGGTTCCAGTATCATTTAAGGAATCGTAATTCCAAGAGTGAGTTGTCTAAGGCTAGGCGGTAAGACCAAACCCAATGTCACCGCAGTTCGATTCTGAAGACCGAACACCAGAAACAAAGAACCACCATCATTTTAGCATTGTTATACTCAAACCAAGTCGTTAAAGTAAGAATCACCATCATCATCGTTCGAATATTGACACCCTGACTTGTCATCTTCAAAAAACCAACTTGTGAGACACAGATCTAACCCAATCCAAAACAAACCTCAATGTGGAATTTTTCTTTATCGGAAGAGACTTTGACATAACCCACCAGTCGTACCTAGATTCAACACCGGAATAATGAAACTGAATTAAATATGAATGCCACTACAATTTCGTAAAGCCTATTTAAAAGAACATTGGAAATCCAATCAAGTTTTGAAGCCTCTTTACTAAACCTTTAAACCAATGAAGCCTAAGACAAAAAAGCATCCTCACAGTGCAAAAATCATCAGCCAAGGAACCACAACTATTTATTTAACCGCCCATAACTCCAGTCAAGTCTTGAGTTTCTAAAAGACAGTATCTCAAATTACAAAAAACAAAAAAAAAACATAGCCTACTTCTAAAGGCGTCATCATTCCCAAAACTAACAAACAACAGGTTAATGCACCTTTCCTGCCCGAACACAGCTAAGCACTCGATTCCAAGGTGAAGGATATAAATTTTATTAAAAATATAAACTCTCTCTTCCTTTTCAGAACAATTTTACAAGAAGAAATATTTACTTTGATATTCAAACATGAGGAGCATTTTACGCAAAAAATTAAGAACATCCCCCGCTCCATTCTAAAAGCTTTTTAATGAACGAAACACAAAGTAGGTAACAAGCTGCCCCACAGAAGCATTTATTGGCCTTTGTGAAATTAATTAACAAAAGAACTCGAAACAAGTAAATATTTTAAACAAAAAAAAAGAGCCTTCAAACGCAACCGTAATTACAACTTTCCATTCTCCTTCTGCACCCACAAAAAATCATACCTATCCTGACACTGAAAAAAAAACCAACAACAACAACAAAACCTAATGAAAATTACTTCGACTTGAAAGACTCGGTCTAAGCTCTTACTCCGCTTAAGTGTTTATGATAATTCCAAAAAGTTTAAAAGCCTCCAAAACCAGGTGTATCCCACAAAGCACAGATGGTAGGTGTATACTCTTGAATTTCTATCCTAGACTGCTTTCCCTTGCCGTGATGGGAATTTATGCAAAATTCTCATACACACATGCGAATTTTTCATAGACCTCCTTTCAAGCGACATAGCTTAACAACCTCTACATAGCCACAGCCATTTCTATAGCTGGGGTGCTGCTTTTAATTTAAGACAAAGCTCTTCAAGAGATTCCCTGACATTTTCTCATTCTTCTTTCCTCCTTTACTTTTTTTTCGTGGGTTTGTTTGAAGTTCTATAAGGCAGCTTAATTTTGCACTACCGAAACAACTCACTTTTTGCACCCCGTGTGTGTCGTTTTGTGCTTCAAGACTTTAATTAAGTTCATATCTCGAGGACACAATTACAATGGAAATGATTTTGAAAAGTTTTTCTCTCCTCTCACTAAGAAGTAGCAACTTCTCTCCCAACAACAGCAACAAAAAAAAAGGACAGAAATTTCTAATTTCAAGTTTTTGCCCTCATCATGAGCTAACTTGTGTTTGGTAAAGTGACGAGCATGGGAATAACAATAAAAAGCAAAAGATACAAACACAAAAACAAAAGCAAAAACAACAACAAAAAAATAACCTTTTTTAGTGAGTAGAAGAAGGCTTTTAAATTATTGTGTGCCTTGCCTTTTATTTGTTCATTGAAGTTTGTTTGATGGGGAAATTATCCTTACGAGAACATTAATTTGTCTCACCCTTGAAATGGAGAATTGTAACAAAAGAGTTTACTATACGCAAAACACAACGCAACGATGAGGATACTTTACATTGATAGCATTTCTTTGAAGCATCAACACATCAAACTTATAAAAGGTTCTAAATAAGGGTCTAAAATGAAATCCAGGGCGTTTAACTTGAGGTAAGGTGAATGTACAACCTACTCTACATTGTTTTTTAAACCAAAATTTGATGGTCTTCCATTTCACGAATAAAACTAATGTCAATTCCTTTCTCCCATTAGCTTTTCTTAAAATTTTTTGATTTATTTTTGTGGTTGATGAGGACAAAGACAGGATTCACATCAGTGACCAATGGAAATATATGGAGAAAGGTTGAATTAAAAATTTCTGACTGGAATTTCGATTGAAGGATTACCTTGAAGTTCGCTTCCGTAACTTCATATTGCTAAGGATTCCACAATGAATACTCCAAGCGAAAACAAGGCTTAGTTCAGTTCAATGGTGCAAAAAGATTTTATTACATTTTTTTTTTTTTTTCATTATCATTTAGAGGTTTCAAACTTAAAGAACGCAAATGATCGCGAAAGCGGATTACAAACAGTTTTTTTCAACAACAGTATCAAAAGCCTGCCAATGGAGAGCCGCCGTTCAATCTTCTGTGGCGTATTCTTGTGAACAATATACTCGATGTGTAAAACAGTAATCAACACCCCCTACCACCGAAGTGCCCCTCTTTTTGTCGAAATCAGCCTCATTGCTACTTGCTTCCCAGCACAGGCTCTCTTTTTGTCGAAATCAGCCTCATTGCTACTTGCTTCCCAGCACAGGCTGTGATTAACACCTGAAACAGCGTCCCAGAAATATGGCCGTATCAATCTTCTTGAGACTGATGTGTATATCACTTGGTTTCACCAAACTAAGACCTAAAGGCATCATCCTCTAATTCTCCACTGAAGTGAAGCATCTTGAATCAATCACAGAGGGTAAGTTTCGTTAGAACAAGCGTGACGAGTGGGAAACTGGCAAATCTAGTCAACTGTCATTCTTCTTCCATCATATAAACTGCTGTCTTGTGGTAAGACATGTGGTCAATCATCAAAAAGAATCCTCTGAACCAAACATTTCCTTCTAGAATTAAGCCGTTTGGTGGAATTAGTTCTCAGGTAAATACATAATTCCTTTATTCCCATGTGTTAGGTGATGTTAAGGCCTGCCTGTTATGCTTAGGTTCGGTGTTCGAATCCCAGAAATATTCAATTGTTGTTCCAACGGGGAACAACTTTTTTAAGTTGCTATGTTGCGAAAAATGACGGAAAGGTTAGAATTTTTTCCGTGAGGGACAGATAAGTTCGGAATAAAATTCTCAATAAATTGAAATCTTTTCTTTCCAAAATAAAAAACCGCATGGAAAAATCCATGAACCTCGTGTATTTCAATAAATAAATAAATTAGGTGACGCAACAGGGCGACTAGCCCCATTGCCTAGAACATTCTCATAACCATGCCTTGTGACGGAATGGAGGGGACCTACAATGTTCCGCCGGTTCCGGCTTATCGAGAAAGCGCTTTTCATGGCATTGAATTTACTAACGGAGGACTTGACAAATCCTCGCGAAAGGCGATATACGCGGAAAAACGTTTTCGCCTCCGTAGGAATTCGCACCAAGAACCTCTGGGTTGACAGTAAAAATGCTAACCATCACGCCACGGACAGGTACCACCTGTACCTCGTGCATGTAAAACCAAAAATAAAATCATACAACGAACACACACACACACGAACTACAACAGAAAATGCATTCATTCTTAATACCGAAATAAAATTTTATACGGCTAAACAACAACAAAATTAAAAACTGGACCAGTAGGAGTTCTAGAAGGTAGTCAATTTAAAGAACCAAATGTAAAAATAGCCCGTGTAGACGTATGATACATAGTGGACGACAGATGGCAGCTAAAATGACAGATGACAGACGACAGTTGACAGATGTCAGATAAAAGGTGAGATATGACAGATGATAAATGACCGATGACTGATCACAGATAGTAAATGACCGATGGCAAATAACTATTGACAGATGACAGATAACAAATGACTGATGACAGAAGACAGGTGACAGATGACGGATGACAAAAGAAAGATGAGATGACAGATGACAGACGACAGTAGAGAGAAGCTAGATGAAGGGTGACAGATGACAGATGACAGATGACAAATAACAAAAAACAGATATCAGATGACAAATAACAATTGACAGATGAAGGGCGAGATAGTTGCCATAACAGATCACAGATGGCAGCAGTCAGGCGAAAGATGACTTAAGAGAGAAAACAAATGGCAGTTGACAAATGACATATCACAATTTTTTTCGATTTCGATAATGTGAAGTTTAGAATATTAAAGTTAACCTTTGTATTTAGACTAAATGCATTAAACAGAAGTTCTCAAATCAACAATTGTTCACTGAAAAAGACTATGGTCTACATCTACATCGAACGCATCCAAGTACATAAATGAGAAAAGCACAAAACTACCACCAAACAGGCAAATAACCAAAACGAATTAAGGGGTTCTTAAAATTAATATCCTATCCATTTCCATTTTGGTTATAAATGCTAATTACCTTGCCGCTTTATTTGTTTGCATAAACAAACTCCTTTACATTTATAATATTTTAAGGACAACTCTACTTTGGATTCCATATCTGGTTGGTTTCCAAGGTTGTCAAATTGAAGACGAACTCAACTGGAAAGTATGTACTGACTTTTCACAACTTACTCTCAGAAGCACATACCACTACATCCCGCGCTGGAAAGGAGATATTTCCCGTTTTATTGATCACAAAATAAAATGTATTTTGCAATAAAACATAAAGGCCTATAAAATGCCACCATCAATTTAACAGATTTTATCAGGATCATTTCAATCATTGACCAATAGCTGAGCAGATAGCTGTAGTCCCTTACGATATCCACCACCTCCAAAACATATAAGCAAAAAACAGGAAACAGGTACTCAAATTCTATACCATAGCAAAGCCTGACAAGAACGAGGCTTGAATCAAAGCCTACCTAAGCAATGATTAACTAACTTTCAGAAAGAACGAGCAAAGATTTGCTGAACTTTATCATTTCAGCAAAATAGCTTTTTAGTGAATCTTGACAACTTGAAGACTGGATTCAAATCATTGTCCTTGTCTAAGCACCTTACATGACGGACGATGATGACAATAGGTACTCGTTACTGTCAAGATCAAAAACGAAAAGTAACCAATTTAAGGGGTTTGTCTGCCGGAAAAGGATCACTTCTGTGAGGTTATTGACCTTAGTTCTATGACAAGCAAAATTAAAACTCGAGTAGATTATAGGGCTGCTTCATCGACAAGAGATAAATTAATGCTTCTCAATATCAAGGCATATCATTTGACATTAAAATTAGTTATGTTACTCGTCCTGGCTCTGAGACTGATATCCTTTTCAAACTTTTTTTAGCACTAGTGCAACAGTAGTCCAAATCAGTACAAAGTCACTTGCTTTGCCACACAAGTGCTTGCTTCAATGACGAAAAAAAACACAAACAGCAACCTTCTCTTCTTCACTTTCTTAACTAAATGAGTCCAACTGAAACAAAATTACCGAAGGAAAGAAAATATACACAATGTCTCCCATTGAAAACCATTCAAGAAAAATTCAAAAGCCGAACGTACCACCATCATACTTAAATGAAGTTACAACATCCCGGATGAATTCAGTTATTCTTCCTCAAAGGACTCTTACTCTTTTGCAGATAAGGTAAGATTTGTTAAAGATTTTTTTTTTGTATTTGTTCCATTCTCTGGCATCTTTTAACACTCTTTGTGGTGCAACCACTTAAGAAGTGGAGCGAAAAATAAAATTATAAGAAAAAAAAACAATAATACAAAAAAATACTAAAACAAACCAATGATATCTGCAATGCAGGATGAAAAATCCCAGAACGATTTGTCTGACAGTTAGTATATCCAACTAGGCGAAACACCACCGAGTAGCGCGGTTTCGGCTAAGAGAATTTGGTTTGGGAAACGTTTTCTTAAAAACCAACTCGAGTCATTATTCATGAAGACGTGTGGCAGCTCGGCACGATGGTGGTGCAAATTTAAAAAGCATAAATTTAAACACTCTCAAAGAAAGGGGTGTTGGACGCGAGCGTTATGCAAAGAACGTGATTATTGTTTTCTTCCACCAAGGATTTCTTTATTCCACTTACATTTTTTTCTATCCTCTTTTCTTGTTATTCTTTTTTTTGTTCATACTTCTCGCCTCTTAAATCGGATCTCTTAACCGCGCTAAGAAATCTGTGTGAGTGGGAGAAACGTGCCAAGAAGTGATGGCATTCGAAAAACGAATTTATTCGTAATACGTGGACATTTTTATTCATTAGAAGACGAAAAAAGGACTCACTCAAGGACTGGGAGAAAAAGTGAGGAAGAAGTTTTGATTTTCTTTCAAGCTAATTGCATTTGCGAGCGATTGCCGTGGCAGGAGTAGAGGGAAGACATCTTTTTTTATGCTTCTCTGAAAATTAGACGTCATTCATGGATAACGATGGTGGAGGACTTTGCAACAAACTTCCCTTCTAAAACAACTCTATTAGCAATTAATTAATTAATTTGAGTCTTACCGCAGCGGAAAATTGTGATAAAAGAAAAACTCCCCCCTTAAGGACCTACAAAAGGACAATTACTGTGTAGGTAGGGTAGGTACTTTCGTTTGTCAGAGACTCTTTTGTTTCATAAAAAGAAATACAAACGAAGGCGCTAAAATAAATAAATAGATTGCAATTGCAAATAGTCTAGAAAGTTTCCCAATTTAATTTTTATTTTTCTTCACTGTCCTTTTTTTGTTCGCTTCAGGACTCAACATCGACACAGGAATCCTTGAAAACGAATTTTCTGCGCGTCTGTTAAGTGAGGGAAAATTAGTAATCACTTTATGATGGGGTGTGCAACGAAAAGGGGCGGTCAGGAATGGAATTTAGTGCCAATGGTGATGGTAGTGGTTGGTTTATAAAAGCCAAGGCAAAAAAATGCGAGTCGTACTTGAAATGAATTGAAATGGCATTACGTGTTCGTAATTCGAAAGTTTTATTCTTTTGCATTCTGCCGACCAACCGGCTATTCTAAGAAAGAAAAAAAGAGCACTACAGACATTTTGCGCGACAGCGGCAACCACCGCGCCCGCCGTGCCGCTGTTGGCATTGCGAACGTTGGTCGGGTATAGAAATTAGATTTTAAAATCAACTTGAAAGGAATTGTAATGCGTTAAATTTCTTTTGCTGTCGTTGCCGCCTTCTAGGCGGTGCCACAATGTTGGGGTTAATCTCTTTGTGCGGTTGGGAGGACAATTTGAAGGGTGGCAATGTACATGCGAATAGATTAGCCTTTTCATTTCAATGGAGAGTAATGTTTATTGGTTGAGAGACTTTTAAGAAAATAGTCGGGAATTTTCAATTCATTATTCTGCCATCGTAATGTTGATTATTTCGTAGTATGATTATTTTTATTACTTCTTTATTTATTGCTAAAATTGAAGGTTTAACACGAGCTGATAGCAAAAAAAGCACTATTTTGTTAAGCTTTTCCTGATGCTATAGTAACTATGAATCGAAATGCAGGTACACCTCAGACACACAGACTTTTAACAGCATTCCAAATTTCTTACTTCATTTTCGATGTATACATGTGCAGGTGCACATATTCCGATGGCTTTATCATTCCCGAGCCAATTTTCAAAAATTAAATCCATTCACTTGTTGCAAGCGACAATCCTTTTAAAGTAGTAATGATTGATGGAAGGCCCATAATAGAAAGTTTTTCGTTAGCTAGGATCTGTAAAAGACAACTGGCACCCTTTTGCTTCAGGAAACGATCTTGAGATCCGTTTTACTCTTTGACAAGTTGGACTTAAATATATAAATGACTAAATCAGCACCCACAAACAACGAAAATGAGTTAACATTGGAAATGTGATTGCTTTCCATGCAATTCACACTCAGAAGAAAGTAACGAAACACTAGAGGATCTAAGCAAAAACTAAAATACAGCGGGTGAAATTCTCTTACCTCAAAATTCAATAAAAACAGTAAAAGTAACGCTAGTTGACGAGTCAACCCTTTTTCAAAGTGTCTTCGTTTGCATTTCCATATTAATTGTGGCATGTTGTTCCTATATCATAAAAAAAAGGATTTCGAACATATCAGTCAATTATAGAAGAAAAAAGAGGTTGTCTTGGAAAGACCAGCTGAAAGTAGAGTGGTGTTCTATGAAACAATTAGCCACGTTTAAAGACTATTTCCCTTGACATAAAATGTCTCAATGTATGAGGTCGTCGTAGAATTTTTTTTTGTTTAAGCTCATCCCTCACAAAAAGAGGTTGTCTTTGAGTCAACTTGTTTTCAGGAAAGTGGTTGTCTTAGGCCTTACATGAGTGGTAAAAACGAAAAACTATCGAAACGAGCAAAAAAGAGATCAATAGCATCAATACGTGAAATGACTTCCAAGGAAAAAACATTACATGCAATGGGTCTACCAGTTTTGATGGCATTACCACTTTTAGGTTTCGTTCCCGTAAAGTCAAGAGCTTCATATAACAATAATTACGCAACATCTTGCTTGCAATGACAATGAAACTTATGAAATAAATAGTTTTTAACAACTTGTCTATTTGATTTGAGGTCACAAAACTCGAAACTATTGTCGGCCAATAGTGAAAACATTTTAAGCAAATCTTTGAGAGGACTTCTAAGTGCAGTAGTAAAGCGATTTCCTAACAATCAACAGGAAGGGTGAAAAGACAATTGATATTGATAAAGACGAAATAGTCCGAGACGCTTACCATAACATCACAGTTACCGCAACGAATTTGGCAATAGAAGGCTAAAATTTGGTTAGCGTTTCAAAAGGAGCATACCAACAACTCAAAAAAGGAATCACTCAAAATATTCATTCGCCAAAGCTCATCAACGATGACTCTAGTGGATGACACCAACATTTAGCACGGTGACAGTGTTTTTAATGAATTTTGAACTATTTTCCTCAACATGTCTGCGAAAGTTCCACTTTACTTCACGCAAGCTTCCAAAAACACAGTAGAAAAGTAAATAAGACATTCAGAAACTCTTTAAAAAGACAAAAAGATAGATGGGTTAGTTTTTTAAAACAATAAATATACTCCTTAAGGTATGTCCACACCAAAGAAACATTTTTGAAACATTTCAGAAACATTCCAAAAACATTTCAGAAACATTTCAGAAACAAAAAAACATTTCTGAAATGTTTCAGAAATGTTTCTGAAATGTTTCAGAAATGTTTCTATAAAGTTGTTTTGGTGTGGACGCTTCGTGAAACATTTCTGAAATGTTTCTGAAATGTTTTTGGAATGTTTTTTGTTTCCCATTCTGAATGGAAAACATTCTTTGTTTTTCTGAAACATTTGCAAATAAAGAGAGTGGAAGTGCAAAGTGATTTCTTTTTGTTTTAGCAAAAATGTCGCGAAAAGTGTGCAATAACGAGGATGTTATCCAATTAATAAAATTATATGAAACAAAAAAAGTCTTGTTGGATCCACAAGATGAAGATTATAAAAATAAAAACAAAAAAGCCGATGCTTTCAGTGAAATTTGTGAAAGCCTTAATTGTGAAAAGGATGAAATAGAAAAAAAAATTGCAACACAGGCGAGAAAGCACAACGCTAAAAGTTCCTTTGTAGTTGAAGTAATCAGAACCACTATGAAAAGGTGATGATATAACTATATGACGACCATCCATTGCACCAACACATTGTTTAAATTGCCATTTTTTATCAAAACCATCTGCAATTTTCAGCCATTCAGATTCTGTTGCAGGAACCTATTCGATAAAATAAAAGTTAGATAATGGCTTAAGAACAGAATATCTTTGACATACCTGCATATAACTTTGAAGATCATTCACAAGTGCTTCGCAAACTTCGGGCACAATACAAGATATGCTTTGTTTTGAAATTTTAAATAAATACATTAAAGAGTGAGTGAGTGAGAATTGAAATTGAGTGAGAGTGAGTGAGAGTCACTGTTAAACGTTCTACTACACTTGTGCTCGATCTGAAGTTTGTATTTTGTTTTCTAATTTTATGACCAACCAAATTAACAAGAAACTCGAAGTCCTCAATTGACATTCTACCGAAATTTCTATATCCACTTAAACCATCAATTTTCAGTTCTTCTAATAATTTTACACCACCTGAATTATTTCTATTTTTCAAAATGTTTCTTTGCCACTGTCTTGGTTTTTTTATTTTATTTTTTTTTAATTTTTTCATGATTATAAAACACGACGCTATAATTGCTACTTCTTTACAATCCATATTCAAGCACTAAACTGAGCTCAAGAAACAAAAAAAAAAATCCCATTAAAAATGGGAAACAAAAAACATTTCAGAAACATTTCAGAAATGTTTCAAGAAACGTCCACACCAAAAAAACATTTCAGAAACATTTCTGAAATGTTTCTGAAATGTTTCCGAAATGTTTCAAAAATGTTTTTTATACAAATGGGAAACATTTTAGAAACGTTTTTGAAACAATGTTTCTTGAAATGTTTCTCTGGTGTGGACACACCTTTAGGAATATAAGGAGATATTTTCTTTAGATATGTTGTTTCAAAAAGAAATAACACTAAAATTTAGTGTAATCGACAAAAATCTAGTTTTATTAGAAAGATAAGGGATGATTTCGGACAATTAGCCGCCGTGACTGGCTCGAATATATTCCAGCCAAGAGGTCGAGTCGAGTATTCTCTTCCGAAGCGTCAATCGCCTCAGGCGATTTTCCCGAGAAAAATAGTCCACTGCTGATAAATCGCACGATCTTGAAGGCCACGCCACAGGCCAACGACGAGAGATAATGCGCACTCGCCAAAAGTTTGATTCAATAAATTGATTGTTTCGTTGGCTCTAAGGCATGTAACACCGTCTTTTGTGAACCTCAACAACATCCTCCAATTCAGGAACGAATAAGTCCTTTATCCTGGCTCTATAGCGTTCCCCATTGACTGCAACATTATAGCCAGTTTCATTTTTGAAGAAATGTAAACAAATAATTCCCTCTGCCCATAGAATACAATAAACAGTGAGGATGTAACGGAGTCTCAACAATGGCTTGTGGATTAAAAGGAAGAAGAAGTGAAGTTAATCGCTGAACAAAATTTTCTTTTTAAAATCGAGATCGTGGGCCATTTCGTTTTTGGCCCATTCACTGAACGTGCGAAGCGCTTTATCGTTGTTTGACCTCGATTCTTGTATGAGATGGATTTTGTTAGTCAAAAAAAAAACACCCTTCCGCAAAATCTTCCGTAAAGTGAATGGTCACAGCCGGAATTGTTGCGTGCAATGGCGGATGGTCTCATTCGGGTCTTCTTGGATACTCTGCTCCACAGAGGCAATGGCGACACCAGAGCACATTGTACGTTGTGCACCGAAGGTTCCCTGCAGTGCCTCTGAGCATACGCATTATTCAGAGTAAACGCGGTGCGAAAGCGATGCAACTAGCGATGTGTGTGCCTTACTCGAATATTGGACGAAACGTTATTTTGGTCATAAATTTGCCCGATTTAAAAACGTTGTTACAGGTCTATTCATAATGAAATGGCAAACCAAACTTAGAATAAGTCAAGCGGCATTCGTTAAAAAGACCAACGTCAAAAAACGTTTTGCCAGTTTAAAAAACTCCTTTAGTATAACCTTGGTTTGAAAAACATACCCATCCCTGACATTTTGTTGGGCTGAAAAGTACTTTTCAAGTGCGAAAAGTCTTAAATGTGTATATCGGTTATCATGGATAGTAAAGAGACTTTTAATGACATCATCAATCATTGAATGAGGGAAAGATGTACAAATTGGTAGACAAGCCAGCACCTGTGATTTTCAAGTGCACCCTATTCTGAAGAGAAGACTCTATTATCCTCAACTTACACGCAAGGTTTACTTGGTCAAAATAAGAGCAGCATTATAGTTGGTAGCTATGCTGAAGATATTTTGTATTGCAAAAGGAATAAAAAAGCTGGGAAAAGAATATAATTGCAGAATATGAACAACAAGTCGATTAACACGATCAGTTACTTTCAAAAGAGAGTTCATGACACTAAATCGAAAGAAGCAATCCCGCAATACTCGTAACAACATTAAACAAAGACGATGTACTTCTTTCTCCCCACCAGTGGTAGGATACAAACTAAAAATCAATGCGAATTTGACAAGGACTTAAAAGCTGTTGAGATGGTTTTTTTTTTAACTAGATATCTATCCATCTTTTCACCTTTACTAGCCCGTCGACCTGAAAGATATTTTGGGCGGGTCCCTCAGATTTAAACTAAAGTGTAGAGTTATTCATTCGTAGTTGAGGTAAATCCATTTTGGAAACGTTTTAGCCGGAATCTGGCTATGGTAAAACAGAGACGGCAGATGTCATCTTGGCTGATGCATATGTTCTTAAGGTGATATTTGAAAGTGCAGTGACCAGTGAAGATGTCCTTAAGTAACTTTGCGTCACGTGTGCTCATGTTAAAAATTTATTTCACACGTCTTTGAGATAAGTCGATGAATAGTTTTGATTGGCGGTCGCTAGTAGAGTTGTTCCAGGTGTTGATCATGTTCTGCCGTTCCCAGGTGCCGTTCCCAGGTGTTTGATGCTACTGATTGGAAGACCGCAGTAGGGTTCCAGGCCTTTGAATTGGGATTTAGAGCCAAGTCTAGCTAGGCAGTCAGCCTATTCGTTACCCTGTTTACCTTCGTTGAGATGGTAGGTCAATTATATTAAAGATTGAAATTTATAAGAAAATCTCTCACTAAAAAAAAAGTCATAAATAATTTTAATTTTTTTCTAAATAGAGAAAACAAAACAGATTCTACTATGAACTGCATCAACTTCACAGCGATATTACCACTGCTAGAAGAGTACCCATCACGACACTACGATGGCCGAGATATGTAGAGAGAATGGACGGACATCAACACTCCGGCTTGACAGCGAAATCGCGGAAGGGAAAGACCTTGTCTTAGGTGGCGCAATCAAATGGAAGAAGACCTCAATTGACTTAGACTTGAGTTCAAACTCGAGAAAGTTCGATCGAAATTGGAATTGCTATCGAAAGATGTTGGATGAGGCTCAGGGACACGCCGAAATGTAATGCCCTTTCAAGAAGCTTAGTAAGAAACAACGGATATATACCTTTATTGAACTTGAACTACATAATTTCTCATTCCACAAAAAGCGTACTTTTACTTTTTTAACTTTCCACAGTAACCCCCACACATTCCTTTTCATTTTTGTTTTCAATCGCTTTGAGGTATATTTAACCTTTTGTGTTTAACTGTTGATGTACTTCCTGAATTCATCTTATTTCTCAGTACAAATAAAGAAGAAGTAGGTACCTGTTTTGTTTTACTTTTAATTTATTTCCTTTCAGCTTTGAATGTCTGAACAAACACACACCTGAACTCTTAGCTAGATTATCTTATGGTCCTAATACCCAATTGTTATTAACATCAAAAAGTACTGACGATTAAACACCCAACCAACACAACAAATCAGTTTCTATCCAATTAAACCAACCAGACGTAGACGCGTTCACAGCCACACAACATATTTGCCCTTTGTACCAACCTAACCCCCGTAAACATAATCCGCTTATCTAATGAATCAAAACATTTATCATTAGGTATACGAAAGACGTTTTTGCCGAAAAAGACAGAGAGAAAAAAAAAAAGAAAAACAAATTGATATTACAAACCTCGCCGCCACAAAGAAGAAAAAACACCTCAAGCCATAGAATCCGAATCATTAGCCCCCCGACCGAAAAGACTCTCTCCCAAAAACCGCTAATAAATTAATCATACTTAAGACGAGATTGATCTTCAGCACAGTGCCCGACACCCGTCGAATTTCTCACCACCACCACCATCGTCATGTAAGACTATTGCCAAATGATGAGCCTTAAGAAATCGTTAAGTCTGTAGCAATCCTTAAGACAAACACTCACACACCACACTCAAACAATTCCAAAGAAAGACACTAACAGAAAAATTACAAATTGAAAATCAGATTCCATTTGGTAAATCACTCGTTTTATTATTATCATTCCTTCGATTTGACTCGTTACATCCAATTTCTTGTCCTTTCTCTCTTTCTATTCCTTATTTTTTCTCTCGCGCTCATTGTCCTTTCCATATTCGGTTGGGATTTTTTTCTTTTTACAAATTTTTATGTAATATGGAAATATTATTATTTTCCGGATCACAAAATACCCACAAACAAGCATCACCAGAGACCTGAGAGAAGCAGTCTCACTCTGTGATAACTTTTGTGGCCCACAATTTGAATGGATGGAGTGTGAGTGGTGGTGGTTGGATGGAGATGGTATGAGATAGATGAAGGCTCTAACCTAAGAAACCAAAAGACCATGACAGATTCATCCAATCCCAATGCTCTCCAGAATTTGTCATAATAAAATTTAAGCGGATTACTTTTCATGGAAAAACCTTGAGCTTCTTCTTCAACTGAATACGAGAAAGACGAAGATAGAAAAAAAAACACAAAAAGACGAACAAATAGCGACGACAAAGAACAAACCCAAGATGCTGTTGCAAAGACGCCAAGCAGAGACAAGGCGGATTTAAGCTGAAAGCGATTGAGGATTGAGTGGTTCTGTATATGAGTAGCACCTGGGTGCGTCATTGGTGGATAAGAAATCGAGGAATTATAGCTCATCATGCAGAAAAGAATAAAACGCACAAGCATTTCCATCACAATATTTGCCATCGATGTAAATTGTCAAGGAATTAAGGTGTGAATTCGATCAAAGGAATTTCCCAAATCGAACTAAGAATTCGAGCCCAATGAACAAATTTTACAGTTCACATCGATTCAATCATTGAATATCTGCTAAACAACGAATGGCCATGGATTGGTTTGGGTGGCCAAGAATTGCGAGCCATATCACAGTGTCGAACATCGAATGGATTGTCACAACAGATAATACGTTTCCTCTTTAAAATCGTAAGTGGTGAGACACTATGAGTGGGTCATTCTATGCAAAGAACCAAGTGACATGTTCGACTTTTCCAAGACCAAGAACTTGACGAAACAAAACACACAAAAAAAGCAGCAGTGGCATACAAAAAGGAGAAGCAACGAGGGGCTAGTCCATATTCAGAACGTTTGATCTTCATCGAGGTTCAGCTCCACTTCTCAGGGCGAATTCGAGCGCCCATCCAAACACACTTTGTTCCCTTTTCAATTTATAAGTCCCAAAAGCCTTTTCCAAAGTAATCGAATCTGTTCCATTCATTTTGGTTTTCGTAATAATTCTGGCATTTATCCCAATTTTCATTACTGTCTTGTTGCTTGCGAACTCAGTGAATCAACATGCCATCGGCGGAACGCGCACGCAAGCCTCCCACAAACAAACACCAAAAGAATCTCATAAATGATGACCTCTCGTAAATCCTCGCATGCTTCATCCACATTCTGTCGAATGGACAGACGACGGCCGACGAACGCGACGCGTAACTCCAATGAAAATCCCTTGAAAAAGTCAAGGTTCAAGAGTGTAGAACGGGGATGACATAAGGCCAGAAACGAAAATTAAATTTTATTGCCTGAAATGTGTTTTTTATGTGAGTGCCCTGCTGGATACGAGTGCGCGAAGCGGGGTAAACAACAACAACCAGAACAACAACCCTACAACCGCAAAATTCACATTTAATACGGCAGCAACTTTTCGCAGTTAAATCACGCACACCAGCGTAGATATATTTTAATAAATGTTTGTGGCTCTGTAATTTTTGTGTACATACATATATTATATTCTCGAACTTCCAACAGCAGGAGTTTACATCGATGTCATTCCTTTTTCGACCTACGAAACATGACACACATATGCAAAACCAAGCCGCAGGGTCGACGGTATAAATCCTTTGCGGATTTTCAAAATTAACCCACAAAATGGATCTTAAAATATTTCCAGTTTATATGTATAAATTGATGAGGGCCAAGAGAGAGGGATGGGGGCAAGTAGGATTTTCGGATTTTGTCTGATTGAGAGTGTGGGGGTATGTGTTTGTGTAAAGTTTAAGTAAATGGCTGAAACAGAAGGTTTATACAAGTTTAATTTAATTCCTGTGCCAAAGGAAGTTGAAATAATATTCAAATTGGAAATTTTACCTAAGGGATTATTAGTTAATGCCAAGCCCGAAGAAAAGACCGAGCCAAAGAGGGAGAGCCTTGCTGCTTTCTCTTGTAGAGAAAAGGTATTTCCATTACCAAATCTAGCAGTTCGGCATTGATGCCGATGGCTAAACTAAACATGTTACCCATGGCGAAGAGGGAGAGTAACATTTGGTTTTTAGTCCCAGATGGAGAGTAGTTGGAGTGTGTCCTGCTGAATATGGAAATTAATTAAAATAAGCAAATATTCCTATAGATTGGGATTTATCTTTCATTTTTAAGGAAGACAGTCGAATTGATATTTTCTGAAATCTGTTCGGACAAATTTTTGATGGAAAATAATTCTTGGTAGTTCCTGTGAGTCCACATGTATTGAGTATTGTGGAGAGAAACAAAAATTTGTATGTTCGATGTTACTCATATTATGATTTACGATCAAAATTCCTATCAAATTAAATTTCCACACATGAAGCCTTTTAGTTTTACGAATATGGTGAATCTTTTTGAGGAATTTCTTGAATATTCTGAAAATAGATTTTCTGTTGAGTCATTTCTAAGAAAAATGTTTCATTGAAGTAGAGTTTGAAATGAATAGAAGCAAGAGCACTAATGAATTCATCGAAAATCTGCTCGCCTCCGGTTTTGCACGTGGAACGTAGGTTCTCTTAACGGATTACGTGAAGAAGGGGAACTAGGGGACGCCCTAGACTGCTGCAAAAGCAGACATAACCGCCATTCAAGAAGTGCGATAACATAAGCCTAATATGCCCCCACGCCTACCAGCTCCTCGAAGAAACAAATGATCAGTGCCCTAGACAAGAAGTAGCTTCGGGGCTAAATCTTATTGTAAGTAGTACACGCTTCCCGCATCTCAAAATTCTTAAAGGTACATGGTGATCTCCAGATTAGTCCACAGTCAAACAAATTGATCATGTTGTGATCGACGCAAGGCACTCTTCCAGTGTGTTAGATGTCCGAACTTTCCGAGGGGCCAACTTTGACTCGGACCACTACCTTGTTGTAGCCAAGGTACGAATGAGGATATCGTGTTCACGACCTGCACGAACTGGGAAGAGATATGACGTCGGAAAGCTACAATCGCAAGAGATTGCCAATGCCTTTTCCAATCGAGTGTCCCTTTAATTATCCTTGAATCCCATGCCGCCAGCATTAAGCATTGAAGACCAGTGGCAGCAATGCCAAGAAGCCATCAGAACCGCTGCCTCTGAGGTTCTGGGTTTCACTCGGCCACCAAAACGAAACCCATGGTTCGATGAAGAATGCAGGCAGGCAAATGCAGCCAAACAAAAAGCACGACAAATGCTGATGCAAAAACGAACAAGGGCTGCTTACGATCAGTATAACGAGAGTTACAAAGAGAGAAGAAGGGAAGAACACCGAAATCTCAAAAAGAAAAGAAGCAGCATGAGAAACGCTCGTTTGAGGAAATTGAGAGGTGCCATGACAGGAATGAGATGCGGAAGTTTTACGAAAAGGTAAAAAGATCCTGCCAGGGTGGCAAGCCCCGAACTCAAGCCTATAAAGACCAGCAGGGAAACATAGTTTAAGAGTCACAGTCGCTACTGAGGATCTGGAAAGATCATTTCTGCAGACTGCTTAACGGCGATGAGGACACAAATTCCGCTGTCAGGCAGATTGCCCATTCAGCTTGGACGATGATCAAGAATGCCGTCCTAATAAATCTAGAAGAAGTTGAGCTTGCCATATGCAAACTTAGACCAAGCAAGACTGCTTGTGCCGAGGTCTTTGATGCCGAACTGTTTAGGGCAGTAGGAGATCAGTTGGAAAGGTGCATGCACCAGCTGATCTGCATGACCGCAGATCTTGGAAAAAAAAGCCCGTGAATATAATATCGATATACACCATCTTTTTATCGATTTCAAGGCCGCGTATATATGACAGTATTTACAGAGCTGAGCTGTACAAAGCCATGTGTAGTTTCGGCATCCCTGCAAAACTCGTACGACTATGCAGGATAACTTTGGAGAGTTCACGCTGCTCCGCCAAGATTAGTAAAGAACTCACCGAGACCATTGATGTCAAAAAAGACTTTGAGCAAGGCGAAAAAAAGTCATGCCATATCTTTAACATCAAACCTGAACCTTCGGACTGGAAGCATGGGACTCATAAAAAGAAGACGAGGAAACCGTTGGATTCGAAAGAAATGATCTTTTGTCCCATGTGTGAATACAGAACAACAACGAGCTCAATAAGCTGAACCGCGATTTGGACATAGCTCGAAGAGTTCGGATCGAGAAAATACAACGGCTTGAACAAGTAGAGCGGATGGACATTGGACACCAACGCTCCGACTGCACCAGTTTTCAACAGCACATTGCAGGGAAATCGCGAAAAGGAAGACCTCAGTTTAGGTGGGCATTCAAGTTGAAGCAGACCTCAACCGACTCAGAGTGCCAAACTGGAGAGAGCTCCTCACAAGTCGAAACTGTGGACGAGAACTTTTGGTCGAAGTCCAGGGTCACCCCCAACGGTAATACCCATCTAAGTCATTAAGTAAATGTTAATGCATGCTTTAAAAGAGCAATAATAATCCACTGCACAAAAAAGGATCCTACGATAGTTCCGAAAATGACGAGACACCCTTTTCTGGAATACTTCGGTCAAGTTGTTTAATATTCCATTTTTCAATAGACTCACCAGAAGAAAATATCAAAAGAGTTTTAAGCTGGAAGTTACTGAACTCTAAACAATTTTGCAGAAAACTTTAAAAGGAAAAAATACCTTATGCCTTCTTTGTCGAGGTGCTGCTTTCGCGAAGCTCACTTCAACTTTACAAATTAGGAGTACCTAACAAAAAGCAATGTATGAAAGAATGGGGTTTCCATGGGACCACGTGGGACCACCATGCCGATCGGAAGTTAAAACTTCCGATCGGCATAAGGGGCAATTTTCCAACGACTCTGAGATCTGAGGCACAGAATGGCAATGCTATATACTGTCCAAGTTACTGACTAGCTGCCCGCCCGGCGTAGCTCGTGTCTTACGGTGATCTAGTATATAGCAAGGACTCTGCCTGCAATTTTTGAGATAAAAAAATCTATGCTACTTAGGAATATTGAAGCATTCTAATGTTGAAAGAATTTTGGACATCTGTTCACCAAGTCTTACGTTAATTGCCGAGTCCGTTAAGGGCTACGTTCAGAACTTTGTCCGAAATATGGAGAAACAGCTCCAACGGATGGATTTTAAAATCTGTTCTTTATGGGCGCAGCACTTGAAAAGTCACATTCACTGAAGCAAGAAAGCAAACTTACGTCTCCGTAATCATTTCCGATGATGTATTTTATGTGAGAAAAGGTCAAAAGCCCATATTTATTCAATAATACGAAGACATAAGTAGCAGTGGATCGGTACGCTCCGAAAAGGTATTAAATGCATTGTCAATTACGCGATACCTTGAAACCTTATCATCAAAAAGACAATCAGTTGAAAGGTCTTACATCGAAGGCCCAGAAGAGGAGCGGTCAAAGAGGAATCAGCGCAGCTGAGGAAGACTTGAACTGAAAACCACCGGAAACCGTAAACGTGGGAGCAAAGCAATGGTAGAAGCAAGAGGAGACAAAATTGTGCTGAGTTTTGGTTTTGAACATTTTTTTGTTTCAAAGAAACATTGAAAATAAAATATTTGAACACATTTTCCGGACAAAATCGAATTTGAATTCAAAAAGTAAACACTGCGAGATCAATCGACCACCAATCTTAACAGAGCAAGACACACCAAAGTTTCTTCTTTTCTCATAAGATGGTGAGTTCACGAAACATTTTAGATAGGTAGTATGCCCTGAAAATTAAAACAAAAAAAGAGTGTTTTGTGAGTCTTTTTTGCACCCAAAGTATGAATTGTCCAAAGATCAAAGGTCCAAGGTAGCCAGTCATTGGATAAAAAAGGAAAAACAGAAGTTAGAACACAACAAACCATGGAAACCAGCTCTTGATTGTCATAAAGGAAAATATTTAATCAAAAATCTAACTTTTTTTCACCTACTTCACTGGCAAAGCACTCGAGTGCATGTGAGTTAAGAGTTTCAATTTTAATCATTCTCATTCTAAAAGAGCAGGAGATCATTACAAAAATTTCATTTCAACACCATAGCTAACCGAGTAGGTACCTAATCACAAATTAATTCCACTCGTACAAGACCAGCACTACTGCATCAAACCCCATTTGCCATTTATAGCTACAACACTTACCCCATCCACAAATCGATTCATAAAATGCAATCATGTGAAATAATATTTGACTATATCTATGTACCGTGTGCTGGAACATAAAAAAAATTCAATTTAGCAATATCCAGCACTTGGCAAAAAACTATTCGATTCGTGTGTGGTATCATTAAGGACCTGCGAGTAAAGAATACATTTACCGAGTCATTTAACCGGGAGAATCGCTAAATATCGCATAAGTAACAGTGCACAATCTCGAAAATCGAAAATGAAGAACTCTCACATCCAAGCGTAAAGAAAGCAACACACAGCAGGATGTGAGCGCTTAGTGCCAGCCAAAGGAGACGAGTAAATAGGGTTCCTGTGTTTATTTTCAATTTTTGTGTTTTCTTCTGCTGCTTCTTTTCATTCTTTCTTGTTTTACATTTTTTTTTTTTTATTCTTTTTTTGAAACTCAAAATTGAAATGGTAAAAATCAATTACACTTTACTCCCGTTCGTGAAATGATTTTATTTATCCTAGGAAAATTGAAAACACCCTCTCACTTCTTCGCATTGCAGTGTATGTTTCTGTTTTGCTTTCGCGGCACCCTCAGGACGAAAAATAAAGAAGAAGCACCCGGCAGCAAACACAAATTGAAGATATCGAAGTTGCTTGTTGTTATTGTTGGTGTACCTACTCCTGATGTAAATTATTTTTTCTATTTACCTATACTGCACATCAGCCAATGGCTGTAGTACCAAATGGCTCGGATCGAAAATGAAGACACGTATGCTGTCGTTATCGACGAAGAAGCACACAGTGCAACAAAACATCAACAGTAAAAGCGAGAAACTTTAGAAACTTTTCACTCCGTAGTCATAAAATCCTATTAAGGCGGCAGAGGTAATAAAATTTTACAACTTTCAATTTTTATTTCAGCTCGCTTCCGTTTTTTACTCTTCAGGTAGATCGGTTTGGGGGCGGTACACGGCCCGGCCCGTGCAATCTTTTCAATGAGTTTTAGGGTTGGGTCTGGTTGATGGTGGTGGTAGAAAGCGAGTGTCGTATAGTCGGGATAGGTTCACAATTACAGAATATTGCACAAGGCACTTTACATTGAGAGAAGAGGAAAACAATTACGGTTTTCGTAATAAGGTCGTCAAATGTAAAACGTTATTTGACTTTCGCGTGACAGAGAAGTAACCCCAGGTACAACATACCCCACATACTATGGTGGGCTTTTATTTTTTATTTTCGTTTCTTGTTTTTGTTTGCTGTTATGTTGCACTTTGCACGTGGTTCTTGGCAACTCGTTCTTTTATTGATTTATTTAAATGTAGTCAGTCTGTTGTAAATGTAAACTGCTACTTCATCCCTTGGCACATGTTAAGGAAAAATAAAACAAAATAGAAATAAAGGCTTAACAAAAAAGTTCTTTCATTTGGAGTAGACCCTTGAAGTCAGACAGTGGCAAGTGCACGTATTTGTCGCACACGGTACTCTTTGATTTCTCCTTGGAGGTCTTTACTTACTTATTTATTTTTTTAAGTGCAAAAATAAAAATAAGGAAGTATGAGATAGCTTGCCAGAGGAAGTTGAACGTAAATGGGATGTCTTTATGGGTTGCAGACGCAGCAACAGATCTCTGTTTATTTTGAACTAAAATCAGTGCTTTTTTTCAGGCTTTGGAACTGCTTATTTAGAATAAACTCCAAAAAAATGTAAAAAAAATATTTCTGTTGAAAGTTGTTACTAAATGGTCAAAGGTTTTTCATACAGGGTACCTAACCTTTTAGCACATATCATTTACAGTATTCAAAATACTGTTCGAAAAATTACTTGAAACATATTCCACTGTTCATTAGAAATTCAAAGAGACCATAGCATAAAAGATCACATATCAAAATAATGAAGACTAAAGAGCCGAAGGGATTATTAACCTCAGATGTATGACAAACTGAAAATTCTGCAAAGCTTGAGAGCGACAAAATTTCAAAAGATTCAGCTTCGCATTTTCAAAGCAGATGTTCTAAGAGCTTCATAAAATCCTTCGTTAAATTATACAAATTTGATCCCAACCGTTTCAAATAAAAGTATGATTTTATGTACAGAACTCTTCAACAAACACTTAAGAGTAGGGCACACAAGCTGGAAAACGTGTGATATCGACATATCTACTTCAAAGTGTAAGTCTTTAATACACACAGTCTGCTGTTTTAGCAAATATTGATAGCAGACGCATAGCCAGACCAATCTTTTAAGGATTTTTTGGCAGATATGAAAGTATTTGTGTATTAGCATTGAGTCCCTTTTGGTTTTAGGCCAAAGCCTTCAAAAAGACAGTGATCAAATGCCTCAGCGCTGAAGAGAGCAACGATTTTCAAAACTTACATGTTTAGATGATTGGAAAAGAGATGAGGTAGTACAGGACTTCGTCTACCTACGAACTATTATAGATGCGGCAAATGACATCAGTGCAAAGATCAAACAATTAATTGCCTTGCCAAATAACAAAAATAAGAACCTCTCTAGAAAAGCCAAAGCAACCGTTTCAAGGCCTTGATCATCCCAGATCTGCTATACGTAGTGGAAGCATGAACCTTATCTAAACTGTTGAGGCACCCTTGTCGTTTCAAAAGAAAAATACTACGAATGATCTTTGGTCCCATATGTCCAATGAACTATGCAAATTATACCGCGACATGGGTAAAGCTAGAAGAATACGCATTGCGGGGCTCAATGTCTTCCTATAATAAGACATGTAGGGCGAATGGACATCAACGCTCCAAACCTATGAGTTTTTAAAGCACATTGCAGGGAATTAGCAGAAGGGACTTTAACTTAGGTGGCTCAATCAAGTGGAAGAAGACCTCAACTGAGTGCGAAATTGGAGAGAACTCTCCCGAAATCGAAATCGTTGCCGAAAGATGTTGATTGGAGCCTAGGTTCACACTGAGCTGTAGTGCCCACCTTAGTAAGTAAATTATAACCAAAAACGGGCCTGTTTCATATATTTCCTTGCTTTGGCACACATTGACCGAAACTTCGACTAAAAAGCCAAAGGAAAACCTTATTTGCAAAGTTTAAACTCGCTAGTCTTATATGTTTGAGTTTGTAGCACTACTACCTACCACTGATACGTTTCATTAGTCAGAGTCTGAGGAGTGCCTGAGTAGGTGGTGCCGTTGTTACAAGCGAGTTCTTCCATTTAGTTCAAAATTCTATGAAATATTTCCGTTTTGCCACTTTCATCTCACCCAACCTAGCCGTCGTTAGATTAGAAGTCTTGAGCATCCAACAGCCAGATACTGAGTTTCAATACTTTTTTTTCAAATATGCTCACTAAATCATTTTGATCCCAACTAAGTTTTCCAACGAATGAAGCGATATTTTTAACGAAGCGTTAAGCTTTATATTGCAGGGAACTTCCCAAGAAAAATATTTTAAATTGAAGCCTTTACGGACCAAAAGGACTTCGTTAAGGGCAATGTTTTCAAAACCACCACTTGGTAACATTCCTTCGTATTGGGGGATCTAAATGCAAAACTAGACTGTAACTTCACTGAACTAGTCTACGTTCTGAATGATACAACCGCATCAAAAGACTGGAACGGCAATGAAGAGTGACTAGTTCAAACAATTCCAAAAACAGAACAAAATGTAGGAAAACTATAGCTGTAGTTGTTCTATGTTAGTGATAGAACGATCACGTAGATAACAAGTTCATGTAAAGGAAAGATCACGTAGATCACAGGGTGGCGTAGGTTCAAAGTCACTATTTCACAAAATCGTGTTAATCACAAGATCATGTAAATCGCAGGATCACGTAAATCACAAGATCAAGAAGATCATAAGATTACCTAAATCACAAAATCGCGTAGAGAACAAAATCAAGTAGATCACAAGATCACGTAAGTCGCAGGGTAGCGTAGGTTTCAAAATCATGTATATTACAAGATTACGTAAATCACAAAATTACGTGGATCACAAGATGACGTAGATCAGGAGATCATGTAAATAGATCGTATGTGGATCGTAAGATCATGTTAATCAAGAGATCGAGTGGATTAAAAAATTACATACATCACAAGATCATGTAGATCGCTAGATGTAAGTCAAAAAGTCATGCGAATCGTAAGATCAGGTAGATCTCAAAATCACGTAAATCTCAACATCGCGCAGTTTACATAATCAAGAAAATCACAAAGATCACGTAAATCATAAAATCACATAGATCAAAAGTTATCGTAAATGGCAAGATCAGTAGATCACGTCGACAGGAAATATCAAGAGATCAAAGCGTACAAAAGTCACACCATCACGCAGATCACAACATCACTTAGATCAAAAGATCAAGTAGATAAATCACAAGATCTCATAAATAACAAGACCACGAAGATCACAAGATTACGAAGATCACCAGATCACAAGATCACAAGATAGATCAGAAGATCACGTCAATCACAGCATCATATAGAACACAGCAGTACATACATAGATCAGCAGTTGAAAGCGATTTAGCATGTATCTGACGCAGATCCTGAAAACAAAGAAACAAGAAGAGGAAGTTGAGGAACTAGAACCCGCCACCTAGACATAGATCCCCATTCGAAAAAATGCGCAATTGGTACCGAGGGGGAGATCAGCGAGAAACTTTTGGAGTTTTAGCGGGTATCCCAAGCTTTGACACCTTGGAGAGTCCGGCACAAGGGAAAGTATCACAGAATCTTGTAGATCACATAATTTTGTAGATCACAACATCACGTAGATCACAAGATCACGTGGATCACAAGATGACGAATATCAAAGGATCACAGAACAAGTAGATCATAATATCAAGTATTCGCAAAGATCACAAGATTACTTATTTACGCACATTACAGGATCACATTGATCACAAGCGATCACTAAATTTACAGAATTACGTCGTTCACAAGAGCACGCCGTAAATAAGAATAGGTTCATCATAGAATTACGTAAATTAGACACAGACCAAGTATATCAGAAGATAAATGAAGTGCCCCTCAGGGATCAGGCTTGAAACTTCTTCTAATTTCGAGTTCAAAAAATGTGAATGCAACTTAAACAAAAAGTAAACAAATTCCTCATGCGTTCAAATTCGTCTTAAGCATTTAAAAAGACTTTTCTTTTCTCTTTTTTTTTTTTTTTTTTAAGCCTGAAGTGAAAATCACAAGAGCCCCATTTATGTAAGCACCTACTACACCCAATTCACTCTTCAAAACTGCCAAAGATAATAGTCTCCCAGACTGACACCAATTGTTACAGTTTTCCATTTGCAAAACGATGCCTTCGTATAAATCAACTCATAAATATTGCATTCATTATCGTTTCACTCATATCATGCCTTTGTTTGGATCACTTTTCGCGAACATTTTCAACAGCCCGCATTAAATGTAACTCTCAATGTGTTCATATGTGATTCAGCAAAACAACCCTTCGGCACATTTAAAACAAACAAATCCTGCCTCATTTGAATCCTCCTCAATCGTTTACGCTTCACATTTCGTTATCTTCTCCATTCACAGCAGATCTACTCCTTCATAAAATATTTGCACAAACCCTCAATGCCATACACAAATCACGAAACCGACACAACTGCAAACAAAAAGAAAGAAACAAAAAAATAAAAATAAATAAAAATTGAAACAAGAACCCAAAATCATGCAAACTAAAAATAAATTCCTTCCGTTCGCCTTCGCTTTATTGCAAAGATACACTCTCAAGTGTCTTACGTAAGCTGTAAAATAAAACAAAATCCTTCCAAACGCACAAAAATCTTCTAGCATAACAATTTCTTCCTAAATATATCCTTCCAAAACACAGAAAATAAAAAAAAGGGAGTATAATCTTGTATATCTTGTATGATGTAGGGGCGGGCACACGGAGAGGCGGCTGTTGTATTTGGTATCCCTTTGATGGAATTTTTCAATTTATTTTCATGTACATTTTAGGGACTCAAAGACGAAGTACAGCGCATTAAACTTCATCGTTCTTTCTTACAACAACTGAACATTCCTCCTTTTAAACTAGAGAAGTCTCGCATATCATCGAAAAAGGGATATAATGTATGATTGGTAGCAATGGTGGTTCTTCACACAGTATTCGAAGAAATAGAATTCAATTTATGTATTTCCATTCATTATGCATTCACTTTGATATCAAGGATGAAAAAAAAAAAACAGTAAATATCTAAAGTTCAACATTCACCCAACCATTCATTGAGGGTAAATAAAATTGTTTCGCAAGATAACAACAATAGGAGTCAAACCTCAGAAATAAAACTTTCTACAAATTGGGAATGTTTTTGAATTAACCTTTTTCTTAAGAATTGGGAATGTTTCGGTGCGGTTTGGTTCGGTTTGATAGTCTGGGATTGGAAGGAACTACGAGTATATCTGAGGCTTTCAATAAAAACATTGTTTTCTAACTAGGTATGGGTATACAAGTGTATTGTATTTGTAAAGTAAAACATTCTCGATCCCGAAAGGTTGCATTTGTAACCTTTGCTCATTTAATTAAAACACTTTGTCGGGAATTGCGTATGAGCTGTTTTTGGGAATTGTCATCTGGACAAATTGAATTGCGGTTTATCGAAGGTATATCGAAGGAAAGCCATTTTGGCAAAGGGGTCAAATGTTTCGACTAGAGTTTTTTACCCCTTTTTCCAGGGTAGTCTGGATCATAATTTATTTGGGACAAGAATGGGATAAGAAAGTATAACGAAGCAGTTTGTGAAAGTACATATCTGAAATCCGAGAAAAAATTCCGAAGCATTTATGACTCAATAGCTAATATCGCCAAGTGGAAGTTTCTTACTTTCGTTAAGTTCAAGCTTAATCTTACATTCTCCATTGCAGTTCTTTCTAACATACGGCCTTAAATGATGCAAAAAGAAGTCGAAAGTGTGGCCTATCGGCTGCAATTTATTCGAGCCAGCCTCGGCTGCCACTTACACGAAATCAGTTTATGAGCCAATATCCGGTGATAACACCATATACGGAGCCAATGTGCAATTTTCTTATGGATAGCAACCGTCTTATGGGTTTTAGATCCAGTTTTGTCCAGATGTGCTCTGTTTTCATACGAGTAGTGATGTTTCTCACAAGAAGTCTATCAAGAAAAATATTTAACGAAGACTCGATTTCGTGGGCAATCTCCTCCAAACAGCCTTTCAAGGCTCCCGGTAAGGATGGTATCTTTCCTACTCTCTTGCAGTATGGAATTGACACTCTCATTTGCTCACTTACATTATCTATAGACCAAGCTTTGAACTTAGCTACATCCCTCAAACTTGGAGAAGAGTTAGTGTAGTATTCATACCAAAAGCTGGCAATAGATCAAACTCAGACCCAAAATCATTCAGACCAATTAGTTTCACATCCTTATTTCGGAAGGTTATGGAAAAAGTAATTGACTTACATATTCGCTATACCGCCTTAGTAGTAGTCAATCCTCTTAATGCTAACCAATTTGCTTATCAGACTGGCAAATCCACTGTTACAACTCTCCATCAGCTGGTCAGCAAAATTGAGAATGAGTTTACTATAAGAAAGACATCATACTTTGCTCTTTTCTTGATATTTCTGGCGCCTTTGATAAATACAACGTACTTATCAATTCAAACCGCCGCAATTGCCAAAGGAATTGACACACCCATCATTAAAAGGATTGAATCTATGGTAAGTGGCAGAATCATCTGTTGTGGAGAGGATTTTCAAACGTCAATAACAGTTAATGATGTTAAAGATTGTCCATAAGACGGGGTTTTTTATCAACCCTTCTCTGGTCAATCGTAATAGATCATCTCCTGGACCACCTCAATAACTCAGGCCTTGAAACACAAGGCTACGCTGATGACCTGGTCATCTCTTTTCAAGGCACTCAAGAAGCACAGGTCAGAAACCGAACGCAATGTGCCCTAAACAAAGTCAATGACTAGTGAAGTAGCAAAAGGCTATAGATCAACCCCACCAAAACAGTCATCATTCCCTTCACCAGAAGACGTAAAATTGATCTTAAAGCGCTCTCCCTAAATTTTGTTCAAGTAAATTTGTCCAAAGAGGTGAAATAAAATAAATAAATAAATAAATAAATAAATAAATAAATAAATAAATAAATCCTAGCGCATTTCTCACAACCA
This sequence comes from Melanostoma scalare, assembly GCA_949752695.1. Taxonomy (NCBI): domain Eukaryota; kingdom Metazoa; phylum Arthropoda; class Insecta; order Diptera; family Syrphidae; genus Melanostoma; species Melanostoma scalare. The sequence goes on along the minus strand of OX456985.1, from coordinate 206,733,263 downwards.
TGCCTTGTGAGAGATTGAAGGGGACCTACAATTTTCTGCCGGTTCCGAACAGCTAATCGAGAAAACGCTTTTCATGGTAATGAAATTACTAGCGGAGGACTTGCCAATTCCTCGCGAAAGGCGATACCCGAGAAAACACATTTTTGGCTCTGTTGGGATTCGAACCACGAACCTCTGGGTTAACAGGCGGACATGCTAACCATCACACCACGGGTATCACAAAGAGGTCAAATATCTAGGGGTAACTCTGGCTATAAAAACTCAATTGGAAAGCACATCTAGACAAAACCATAGCAAAAGCAAATATTGCTTTCTGGGCTTGTTCTATAGACTCTTTGGTAAAAAATGAGGACTTAGGTGAAAAATGATTTACTGGACATACCTCACTATTATCACACCCATCATAACCTATGCTTCACTGGTCTGGTGGAAAACAAACAGAACAAGTTTATGCCCGTAAGGATTTACAAAAGCCACACAAAAGATTAGCCTGTGTAGGCATTACAGAGGTGCAATGCGCCCTTTAGCGATAGAAATTATTAAATTTTCCTCCGATACAACAAAGAGCAAATAAGACTGCCGCATTAAGCGGACTAAAGCTTCATATCACAAACAACTTAAGTGAAGAAAACTTACAAGGACATACGAACATTTTACAGGTTCTCCTAATACTGGTATCGCCTGCAGCTCACTCTTAGGACTTTATGCCTAGACACATAATTTTACACCATCCCTTCGAAGTAATCTTTCCTAACCGCTCAGCATGGAAGAACCCTGTAATTCACACAAGCAACTTCCAATAAATTTGGAACACTGACGGTTCAAAACTAACAACGGTGTAGGTGTAGAGATTTTCGGTCCCAACTTCACACCATCTATATCCCTTGGTAGTACAACAACTATCTTTAAAGCAGAGGTAATAGCTATAGAATTATGTGTTAGGGAATGCATTAGAAGAAAAATTCAAAAATCACGCATCCCAATTGGCTCTGGCAGTCAGGCAGCCCTGCAGGCATTGCCGTTCTCAAGCAAAATTGAATCCAAACTAGATTGGAACTGCCTGACATGTCTATCTCAATTAACCACCCAAAATAAAATGACTCTTTCCTGGGTGCCTGAACATAAATGTGTACAGGGTAACGAAGAGGCTGACTGCCTAGCTAGACTTGGCTCTCATTCAAAATTTAAAGCCCCGCACCCCATCGGGGGTCTCCCAATCAGTAGCATTAAACACGAACTGGTTACTTGGGAACGGCAGAACATGATCCACATCTGGAAGAACTCTAATGGCCACCGCCAGTCAAAACTATTCATCGACTTATCTCAAAGACGTATGAAAGAAATTTTTGACATCAGCAAACGTAACGCAAAGTAACTTACGGACTTCCTCACTGGACAATGCTCTCTCAGATATCATCTTAAAAAAATGGGCATCAGCCAGGACGAATTGACTTGAAGACACAGAAACGGTTGAACACATTTTATGTGAATGCCCTGCTATAGCCAGATCCAGGCTAAAGATATTCAATAAAGGATTCACTAGTCCTCTTCGAATATTCTTAGGTTCTTACATGACCTCAACACTTTACGTGCTTAAACCTAAGGGAACAGCCCAAAAGATCTTTCAGGTCGACGTGCTGGTAAAGGTGTTTTGCCTTCGCCCTATTCAATAAAAACAAAAAAAGATGTTTCTCAACTTGTTGTTTGTTATACCCGTGGCATCTTGCCTTAGCATGAGTTGATGTGGCGATTGGTATACCAATGTTCAGATGAGATCGGCTTCCCAAGTTCCCAGTTTCTTAGAATATCTTTGTTTCCCGGCACCCAAAAAAAAGGTGAATGTAGAACTTTTCATGAGAGATAATCGGCAATCAAAGAAAGTTACTGAGTTCGTGGAGTGGTGCCCTTGGCGTAATAGATAGAATGTTTGCTTGTTACGCGGGGGGTTCGGGGTTCGAATCCCAACAGAAACTAAAAATGTTTTTCCACGGGTATCGCCTCTCACGAGGAATGGGAAAGTCTTCCGATTGTAAATTCATTGATTCAGCGCTTTCTCGATTAGCCATTCGGAACCGACAGAAAATTTTTGGTCCCTCCATTACCTCACAAGGCATGGATGTGAGAAATGCGCTAGGCCCTGAGGCTCCGAACTCTGTGGCTCCGAACTCTAGCGCCATCCTAGGTAGATATAAACGAATGTACTGAGTAGCTAGAAACAGCGCTGATTGATTTGAGGGCTGCTTGGCAATCTGAGAAGATGCGGATATTTATTGTGGATATCACATTCTCTGTTAGCCAGAATACGACCCGTTTGATCGCCAGAAATTCCGAATGAAACAATCTACAGTGGGTTTGAAGACAGAATGAGAGACTTACGTTTGGTCTGTATACCCTGCAACCAACCCCTCCTTCCTTCACCTGCACTGAAGAACGCCTTGATTATCGAGTTAGAAACTTAGAGCATTCATGGGATGAGATAACATTTTCCCAGATGCAGAATCGAGTGAGCACATTTATCATCGACTGCTACAGTCCGGGGTGGGTTTAATCTTTTGAGTCTTACCAGACTCTTGAAAAATTATGTGCGCTCGATGAAAAAGAAGAAAATTGCACGGAAAAAGTAGAACTTAAAAGATAGGCTCTCGAAGTAAATACTAAGTATTTTTTCTTAGTTTAAATTGAAAAAAAAACCCACTCATTACAGGCTGACTCAATACAGACTTTGCTCTCAATAACCTGCTCAAAAAATACTTTTCTGCCTTCTTACATTCAATTGAAAAGTAAACTACACACTTTAGAGAACGTTCGCGCAGACTATCGGTTGACATTAAAAATTACACACTTCCTACCTATCAACGATAGCTCAATGGGGTGTACAATTAATACACCACTGCAAAAACTACTCAAAGCTTCACTCAAATGCCACTCCAATCACTTTTTTTCAAGCGCTCAACAGCTGTCTGATACAAAATGGAAACTAACAAGTTATTTAATATAAAAGACGCCTCTTTACAGTCTTGTTAAAAAGAGTATGCAAGTTTTTCAACTACAGTTGCCTTCGAAGTATATATGTAAAAGGATTCCAATGAATACTTTAGGAAATAGTGTATGAAACACACTCTCTTGCCACCACCCAAAAAACTTACTTTTATGTATTGACAGGCAATTCCGAGTCCGACATTCCACTCTCTCTCTCCTTGCAAAATGTCAGTAAAACTTAATATCCTAGCAAATTTCTTGCGATTTTTAATAACTCCTACGAATTTATGATGGAAACATAAGAACGAGCTGCACATATTGTTTCATAATGAAAGGAAAAATGGCGCCATTGGAATCATCTCCTTGACTGACTTGAAAATGTGTGTAGGATGACATTATATATCATATAGACGCCCGTCAAGTCAAAAACTCCATCCATCTTGAAGAATGAAGAGTATGGCAGCAATTTACAATCATCAATATGATGATCCCGCTGATATAATCACTTCCTCGAATTCTTCTCCTCTTCTGTCTCTTGAGAGAAAACAAAAAAAAAATGGTATAAGAAGGAGTTCCTATACTCGACAAGCTGTGCCACCTACAGTTTTAGGCTTCGATTATATTCTAGGCACGCGGCTTAAATTACTCGGGTCTCTTTTATTTTTAGAAAATATTTTTTTGTTCGTTTCTGTGTCTGCATTCAATCTCCTTGCGGGAGGATGAAAGATGTTCAAAATTGGGTTAAATATGGAGCTTTGGCTGTTCATGAGCTATTCGACTCCTACAACAGCCCATCTGTGACAGCAGCGTCTCCTTTAAAAATGGCAGCTACATTTTTTTTTATTCGAAGCGCTTGCCAAGGATTTTTGTGTAATAAATCGATGCAAAGATAGGGTGACGTGATGGCGTAGATATTTGTATATGCCATGCATATCCTTCAATGAGGAGTGATTTATTTTGACATTTTTTTTATAAACGAATATTTAAAGTCCTTAATTGTACTGACATACATATACGTATCCACATGAAGACAGACGAGTCGCAGAGTAAGTAGGTTAGCCTTGAAGCGATATCGATTACTCTTGTGGTGTGGTTTGATGATCAGAGATATTGTAATTCAATACTCAAAGGAACAAGAGGATTTGAGAAGTAATGCTGTGGAAATCAGAAATCAGCCGAGAGCAACAGCGTTTGCCGATAAAGTAAACTGCTCCCTCAGAGTAGTCCCAAGTCGCCAGTTTTTAATGGAGTTTTGGGCTTTAAGAAGCACTTTGGCACAAAACAATAAATAAAGTTCGATAAAGTGCCTTCATTTCGAACTTACATTAGAGCCTAAATAAGATTGAATCATGTTGACGTGAAGTTCTTATCTTTTGTCCTTAAAAAATGTTTTCATTCTCCGCCTCTCATTTTGCATTGAATCCACTTTATTTATGACCACCACCGGGACTTCGAAAACGCAACCACAGCAGTTCTAGGATTCAAGTGGAAATACATGAATTCAAAGTGTAAGCACTTTAATGCCTATTTAGGCGGTTGATTGTATCCTTTTCTATGGGAAATTAATTACACAAACTCATTATTCAATCATTTCTTTTTGTCTCCCAAAAGTGAATTGGAATGGATATAAGCGTCGTTGCTTTTCCTTTTTTTTTCTTTCTTATTTCAAAGCCTGTAAACAACAAAAAAAAGTCAGACCCACAGTCGTCACAAGTTGTAGGAGCGTACATTGAACGCAGGATACTCGTATACCTTCGCCAATATATAATTCCTCATTTTTTTGTTTTACTGTTTTCCTTTCACACACTAAGTATACGTGACAAATGTCAATTAAGTGTTGTGTCGTATGTTTTTAGAAGTCAACGTCAATGTTGAATGCCAACAACCAACAGGCCTGAAGATTGGTTGCTGAATGGCATGTTAGCATGGCTATAACAAGCATAATTAGTGTGTCTGATTTATGAGTGAAATATTAGCAAGATTTTGCGATTAATCAATGTAATTATAAATTTTAATCAAGTGTGTTTGTGTATTGTGTGTGATGGTGTTGGTGGATTGTGTGTTAACTTTACTCATACTTACAAATGCTTGAAGTTTAACATGGATATTGTAAATGGTTCACTTACCTGCAATGATAAAGAAAGGGAAAAAAATTATAAAAAGGATTTTGATTAGTGTGTTGTTTGTATAATTTATTTATGAGGAAATCAAAGGAAAAATTTACTTAGCAGACAAGGGAGGCGGCAACAGGTTCGCGGGAAAAGGATATGTCACTGCTATTCAAATTCGTATACTTTGATGAGAGATGGAAGGGGGGAAATAAAGAAAATGTATACAATTTGCAAAAACGTCAAAAATGCTGATGACAATCTGATAATTTAGAGGAAATTTGGTTTTCGTGTTTCCGACTTTAATGGCCAATACTTGCGAAATGACTGTTTGACATGTTCTTAGAAAAATTCATAGAATGATGTCATTTAGATCGATGGGATTAGGCAGAAAATTATTTTTATATTGTGAGTAGAAATTCGCGAGAAGAAGTGTGATTCTTAAATTCCCCATCTCTATTTTACTGCAGTATAAGAACTACTCCGGGTAAGGAACTTTCTAGGTTTGGGTGGTTGGTGCTTTGAAAAAAATTACTGCTGAGGATAACTTTTTCCAAGGGTAAGCACTTCACACAAAAACTGAAAGAAAAGCTGACATTTTGAAGGTAATGTAATTCGTTAAGTATTTCAAAGGAAATGACCTGCGAAGGCTAAGTTCTGCGAAGCATATGTGCTTTGAAGTTTATGTACTCCGCAAATATGTCACTCTTTAGGCTAAGTTCTCCAAAATTAAGGTATTTTGAAAACGAGGTAAGCCGGAAGCAAAGTACGAAGACTATCATCTCCAAATCTAAGTAAAGACACTCCAATCGAAGGGTAGCTACTAAGCCAAACAAAAACTTCCAAGCACCAATACACTTTGAAAAAGCAATCTTCTGAAGTTCGGGTATTCCATAGGCTACTTGTGGCGTAATGAGTAGCACGCCTATCACGCAGAAGGTTTATGGTTCAAATCAAACCAAAAATGTTTTTCCACTTGTATCACTATTTGCGAGGAATTGAAAAATCCTCCGATCGTAAATTCACTGCCATGTAAAGCGCTTTCTCGATCAGATATTCGAAACCGGCAGAAGATTGTAGATCCCCTCCGTACAAGGCCCCTCTTTCTAAGGAATGGTTGTGAGAACTGTGTTAGGCCCTGGGGCTCCCCGCTCTTTTGCACGACTTTATATATGTATGTAGAGGCTGGATTGCCCAAGGTTACGTACTCCGAAATAAGAGTTATCCAAGGATAAAATACTCCGAAGGCTATAAGCTCGGGTTAGCTTAGCACTTCAAAGCATGGGTACGTTGAGATCGCGTACTTCACACTAAAGTTGCCTCAATTGGTCTGTGCTCAAAAAGTAACGTATTTGATCGAAGTACTCTGAAAACGAGGAACTCCGAAAGATGAATACTCTGAATATAACATATATACTGAATGTAAAGTGCTCCACAAGTAATTTATTCCAAAAATAAAGAACCCCAAAGTTTTCACTCTCCAATCGATTAGAATCTCATAAGTAAATACCTTACCGAAAGCTTACTTATTTGTCATAAGAACTCCGAAAAGTAGGCAAACCGAAAACTAGGTACTTCGAAACCAAGGAACTCCCTAAAGCAGCACAAGTTAGGTTATCCGAATGTAACGCATACTGGAAGTCAAGTTCTCAAAACGAAAAGTACTTAAAAAGATTAAATGGTATAAAGATTAGGCAGGTATTAAGAAAATGATAAACTCCAAGGTATTTCAAAAGTTTAGTATTACAAAAGTACTCTAAAAATAAGGTCTTGCGAAGTCTGGATGCAGTGAAAACATCAAACATCTTAATAATCTTTGTTCATCAACGGCTAAGTTCTCCAAAGAAAGTGTGCTCGGAAGTCGGAAGGCTGGGTACCTCGAAGGTAAGGTGCGCCGAACAAGAAGCACGAAAGATACCCACTCAAGGTTGAGTAACCAGTGGTGCCGGTAATCGAATTTGAATTATACAAAGACAAAATTGTTTTCCACAGCTGAGTTCTTACGTGAGGAATTGAAAGCCCTCTCAGAGTACTCACACGGCGCTTTCTCACTTAGCCTTTCATAATTGGCAAACATTTATAGGTCCTTCCATTTCTCACAAGGTATGGTTGAGAGAAATGCACTTGTGCCACTTCATTTATTTATTTTGCTTATTCTAGAGTTATCTTAATGTAAATTACTCCGAATTTGAGGTATGTCGAAAGTAAGGTGCTCTAAAGATGAAGAACTTAGAAGATATGGATAATCGATATTAAGAAACTCAGAAGAAAATGTACTCGGTATAAAAACAAACTTCTCTGAGAATCGGATACTATGCTTCGACCGTAAAGTATTCTTAAAGTTAAGGGCTAGATAAGACAAGGGCTAGATATGATACAATGAAGCTAAGGTACTCCTAAGTAAAGAAGATTTGGAAACTCCGAAGACTGTGCAATTTAAAGGTGCAAAAATAACAGGTTATGGGCCCAGGCTACGAAACACATAAGAAATAGTTTTTTTTTTTATATATACTTCCAAAATTCCAAGTTAGTTTTGATCTTGTAAGTCAAGGTTTTTTTTTTGTATACTGCAGTCGCGATGAGTTCGTTGTATCAAATAGACAAACTTAATGGGGAAAATTACGGAAGCTGGGTGATCCATATGAAAAGTGTGCTCGTGCATGCTGAACTTTGGTCGTATGTTGAAGGTTCATATGAGCTACCGGATGAATCGAACGCAGAGGAGAAATCTAAATGGATGGCTGCTGATGCGAAGGCTCTTGCAACGATTTTACTTAGTGTTAAGGCATCGGAGTTAATCCATGTAAAACACAGTAAAACATCAAAGGAGGCATGGGACAAATTCTGTGAAATCTACATGCCAAAAGGGCCGGCTCGCATGGTAAATCTGTTCAAACAGTTGTTGCACGCAAAAATGTTAGACGGCCAATTGATGACCAGTCACATAAATGAATTCTCAGTTATAGTGGAGAAACTGCGCGAAATTCAGGTATCTATCCCCGAAGAACTATTAGTGATCATTTTACTTTGTAGTTTGCCGGATTCCTACGAAAATTTCGTAGTTGCGATCGAAAGTCGCGATAATTTGCCTTCTTATGGTAGTTTGAAAGTCAAACTTACAGAAGAGGATCAAAGAAGAGGCAATAAGGATCATGCAAACGGTTCGGTAAGTGAATCCATTCTTGCTGCAAAACAACGGGAAAAAGGTCATACTAGCAAATCAAATCACGCTATGAAGGGTAAATGTTATGCTTGCGGTAAACGTGGTCATTATGCTGCCAACTGTAAAAATAATAAGCAAAAACAGTTATCTTCGTTTGGTCTTTTTTCATCTGTAGATGGTACGATGCTGCAGCGGGACGAATGGTGCTTAGATAGCGGTGCAACCTCGCACATGTGTTGCAAAAAGGAACTATTTACCGAAATCCGGAATGACGTCAGTAGTGAAAAGGTTCAGTTAGCAAATGATAAGTTCGTCGTATCGAAGGCTATTGGAACAGTTCGAATAAAACTAAACACAGGGGACATCGATCTGCAAAATGTCTTATACATTCCAGAACTGCAGGGTAGCTTTATTTCCGTGAGTAAGATAACCAAGCATAATTTTACAGTGGATTTTTTAAGTGATTTTGCTATTGTAAGAAACCCTCAAAATTCTATTGTTTTAAAAGCTTTTAGGAAAAGCGAGCTTTATATCATAAGACCTCATGCCGAATTTCTTTCCTATCAACCAAGCATTAAGAACAACACGATACAGAAATGGCACCAAAGGTATGGACATTTGAACACGAATAATCTTCAACAGCTCAAAAATAAAAACATGGTAGTTGGTCTCAACATTGATTCATCTGATGTTAAAGTGGATTGCGTTGTGTGCGCAAAGGGAAAATTAACATTACAGCCTTTCCCTAAACAATCATTTACTCGTAGTGAACAGTTGCTAGAGTTAGTGCATAGCGATGTATGTGGACCAATGAGGGTACCATCAGCTGGAGGAGCGAGGTATTTCTTGACATTCATCGATGATAAATCCAGGCATATCCAAGTTTATTTTTTAAAAACCAAAGATGAGGTTTATAAAATATTTACAAATTTTAAGGCTATGGTAGAGCTACAGTCCTCATGTAAAATAAAATGTTTGCGAAGTGACAACGGAAAGGAATTCGTAAACAAAGAATTCAATGCTTATTTGCAAGAACACGGGATAAAGCGCCAACTTACAGTCGAGTATACTCCACAGCAGAACGGCGTAGCTGAAAGAGCTAATCGGACGCTGGTTGAGATGGCAAGGTGTATGCTGTTGGACCAAAATCTCCCTGAGTATCTTTGGGCGGAAGCCATTAATACTGCAGTCTATCTGATCACCATCCAGGATTCTAGGCAACATTACCCCATTCGAAATTTGGACGGGATCAAAACCAAGTGTTTCGCACTTAAAAGTTTTTGGCTCGAAAGCTATAGCATTAAACAAACGTCCAGGCAAATCCAAATTTGCTGCGAAAGGTCGAGAGCTTATTTTGGTAGGATACTCAGAGGAATCTAAAGGATACCGACTCTTTGATCCTAAAACGAGGCAAATTGAGAAAAGTCGCGATGCAAAATTTTTTGAAAACAACGTTCAAAATTGTTTTATAGATATAAAAGATTTTTTATTTGCAGAAGGTGGTAATAATGCTGAACGAAGAGAACAAGAGGATCAAACCAACCAACCAGAGGAAGATCCAACAAACAACGATGAAGATAAACCAAAGCCAACAATAGATGCAGCAGAATCAACTAGCTCGCCACCCAAGATATTAGTTGTTGGGCCGGGACGACCGAAAATAGTGCGCACAGGAAAACCTGGTAGACCAGCTAAGCAATATAATATGATCGAAGCAGTCAATGGAGTGAGGGAATTATCGTCGCCTCCATCATCAGTTGCAGAAGCGAGAAACAGCCACGATGCAGATGAATGGAAGAGTGCCATGCAATTAGAATATGATGCACTTATCAGAAATGACACATGGGAGCTCGTAGATCCACCACCAAAGAACCAGATAATTGGTTGCAAGTGGGTGTTTAACCTCAAAAGGAAACCAGACGGGTCAATCGATAAGTATAAATGTAGATTGGTAGCTAAAGGGTGTTCCCAAAAATATTTGATAAACTATAATGAAACTTTCTCCCCGGTAGTCCGCTATTCGACCATTCGATTAGTTCTAGCAATTGCAGTGCAGTATGAACTCCTTGTGCACCACCTCGATATAACGTGTGCATACTTAAATGGAGAACTAAATGAAGATGTCTTCATGACACAACCAGAAGGTTTTGTCGACAAAGACAGTCCGGAAAAGGTATGCAAGTTAAGAAAGTCATTGTATGGATTAAAACAGGCGGGAAGAGAATGGAACAAGAAGGTTAACCAAATGTTGAAGCAGATTGGATTTACGAGATGTAACGGGGATAGCTGCATGTATGTCATGAAAAACGATGCCGAGATCAACATTGTGGCGGTTTATGTTGACGATTTTTTGATTGCCTGTTCGTCAGAGTCGTCACTAAACGCAATTAAAATGAAAATTAGTGCTGCATTTGATTGTGTGGACAAAGGTCCAGTCCAGCAATTTCTTGGGATTGAAATCGAACGTAACCAACCTAGAGGCCCTGTTGCAATACACCAACATCAATATATACGGGAATTTCTTGCACGACACCGGATGGATGCATGCAGACCTTGTTTTACGCCGCTTGACCCTGGAATGAAATTAACAAAGTGTCGAGTTGAAACGTGCCAGAAGAAAGATCCGAGCTACTACAAATCCATAGTGGGGGCAATTATGTACTTGGCAGTTTCTACTAGACCAGACATCAGTCACACTATAAGCAGACTTTCTCAGTACAATGTAGATCCTCATGAAGAACACCTGGGAGCATTGAAACATCTTTTGCGGTACATCAAGACCACGTGCGATGCAAAGCTGTTTTATTCAAAATCGTCCGAGGGACTTCAAGCTTACGTGGACGCTGATTGGGGAGGAAACACCGATGATAGGAGATCCTACACCGGATATGTCTTCACATTTGGTGGTGGAGCCGTCTCCTGGGAATCGAAGAAACAGCCGTCGGTCGCTCTGAGTAGCACAGAGGCCGAATACATGGCCCTATCGCAAGCGAGTAAAGAAGCCGTTTACTTGCGAAACCTAATATCAGAGTTAGGGTCATTTTTTACTAATCGTTCTGTTCTTCTATTTAATGATAACTTAGGTGCTCAACAGCTGGTGAAAAATCCTGTGCATCATCCTAGAAGCAAACACATCGATATCCGTTACCACTACATTCGAGAGTTATATGAAGACGGGACAATAGACTTGAAGTACATATGTTCTGAAGAGATGATGGCGGATATCTTTACGAAGAATTTGGCTAAAACAAAACACCTGAAGTTCAGCTCGATGTTGGGCATCCAGATCAAATAAATATTTTGAATAGCAACATGCATTGTTGGGGAGTGTTGTAATACTATTATACACTACTGTACTTGAACTGTATATCAAAGCAACTGTTGCAATTCTTCTTTCTTACATTTTCTCTGTACTCATACAATGTATCATCATCATGATCAGTCTGTTTGCAGTCATTAAAGAATAAACAACTAAATTAGCCTGTAGATCGTTTTTTTCTTTTACAACAGTGTACTTCGAAAGCTAGGCTCGTAGGAAAAGCACTCTAAATTTAAGTGCTTAAAATGTCTTACATACTTAAATAAGGTAGGTATTCTTAAAGTAAAAAACATTAAGTAACTCAAATACGAAAATAAGCTTATTTGAAAATAAGGCCTTTGAGGGCAAGTCACTCCGAATAAAATGTACTCTAAAAGTAAAGTACTCGAAGGGCTTTATACACGGCTAGATGATGTAAAGACTGTGTTTTTTGAAGGTTTTGCACGCCGGTGGTTTCAAATCAAATTTACAAAGATGCTAGACAATCCAAAAATTTGGTAAGTAACTTCGTAGATCTGATATAGATATCTGACTATCGGAGAACTCTGAAAAAAAAAAATCAAAAGATACATACTTATGTGGAATATTAAAAAAGGAAGTGTCGATATGAAATAGAAAAGAGTCGTATAGGCTGTTGGTTCAATAAACACAGCATTTTCTCAGTCATTTCTGACAAGAAAAGGTTTCCTATTGGTGAAACTAAAATGAGCTGATTGCAGTTGTTTCAGTTGAAAATCTTTTGGCGTTGCCAGAATTCGCGCGGGCTTGAATATGTTATAATTTTGTCATTGAATTAAAAGTTGAAATAATTTCATTTTTCAATCACACTACTAGCAGTTAGAAAAATGGTGGACTTAAAATTCGAAAGCGTGGTGCTAAACGATCCAACACGAGCCTAAACGACCTTTGTTTCTCTTGAATTACTCAAAATGCGGTGCGGTGGTAAGTGAACCAACACGACCTACAAAATAGGTGCATGTAGATACATCCAATATAAATCTACTTCAAATTCATGCTTACTCTTCCAAAGGCAGCTTCAAAAGTTAGTTTTTAGAACAACATTGAAAACTAGCATTTTGTGTCTGATTTAAAGTGTTCACAATGATGTCCTTTTCAGATCAGTTTTCAATTTCGAACGCTTTCAGGAGAATAAAATATATAAATAAATGGGTGGCGCCACAGAGCGAGTAGCAATAGGGTTAATCGCATTTCTCACAACCATGCCTTGTGAGGGAATGGGGACCTACAATTTTCTGCCGGTTCCGAACGGCTAATCGAGAAAGCGCTTTTCATGGCAATGAATTTACTATCGGAGGACTTGCTTATTCCTCGATTCCCGTAGAAAAACATTTTAGCCTCTGGTGACATTTTCACCGTAAGTAAGTATTAAGAAAAGACTTTCAATGTTTTATTTTGTCCCAGTTTCAAACTTCATAAAGTAATCACCCTTCATAATAGAACTGCACTTGAATGCACAGCTTTACAAATTTTTTTTCTGAAAATTTAGCAAAACAATAAAAGTGGCTCCTGTGGAAATTCATCACAAATAAATGGCATAGTAACTCATATAACTCAACTACGGTCACTCTTTATACTGACAAGAGCATAATCGCATACATCACCACCCTCCTGGTAGATTTTAAAGGTACTTCTCAAGCCTCATCTGTTTTTAGCAAAAAAAAATCACTCAGGGCTAAGTAACACTTTATTTTTAGCCTGACCTCTAGTCCCAAGCAATTTTTCAGCAGTATTAAGTGGTGTTGTGCCATTTTTCCGTTCAAAAGCTTAACTAGACCAAAAAGCTTTTCACTTCTAAAGTCGAACATCAACATACCCCAAAGCCTAGTAAATATTTTCCAGCCTCCATTAGTTCACTCAATGCGGCTATATGTAGGTATTTTTAATTAAAAACCTTCTAATCCAGCAATTCGATTACTTAAATTTCAATTTATTTTAATCCCTAACCCTTCGGCGCGCGGGCCACATAACTCTCTCTCTCTCAATTCCAGATAAAAAAAAAATTAAATGGAACATATTGGTTGAAATTTTCTATGTGAATGTGTGTGTATCTGCATTTGATGGTTTTTTTTTATTTAGTTTTTTTTTTTGTGTGTTTTACATGGCAAAAATGCTTGCCATACACTTTATCGAACCGCATAATTTTAAACATGACCACAAAACACAACCACGAGGGAATCTATAGTATGGCTGTACAGCGAGCATTCTGGCATTACTCATTTTGAATATGGGTATTCCAACTCCGAACTCGATGCCGGCTCATACTAATTAATTTCCAATTATTATCCTGACGTGTGTCTCTCTTTAGGCCGAACATATAATATGGGTTGCTTGGTGAATGTGTTTTAATTTTTCGTTTTTATTTATTGATTTCGGTTGTAGCGCGTTTTTATTATAGGTCATGCTGCAAATGTCAACACTACACGTTTTATCAATTCGCTTTAAAATTTTATTTTTTTTTTTTATTAATTTTCTAGAGTGCATATTGAAGGAAATGCATAATCGGACAACCGACAGATGAACATGGTAGGCACAGATTACATGGAAAAGTTTTTAATTAAAAAAAAAAAATCAAATACATGTGCAGGCGTAGCACGTCGTCTGACGTATGTTGTCAACTGTCATGTTCCGGATGCATTTAGGGAGAGAGTAATATGATTTTCTGTTGTCTTTTTTACATTTATTAGTTGAAAACCGGGACAGATTTTAAAGCTCGATTTAATTACGAAATTCTTAAAAAGAAGGAAAGGCATACGGTCACCATATTTCACCGAAGAGTTGGAGTTGAATGAATGCTTCTATGTGTGATTTCTTTGACAACACAAGAGTCGTGTTAGTAAAGGAAAGGTATTCAAAAAAATTCCCTTCATGCCCCCGTGCTATTGAACGCCATTAAATGGGTAATTTCTTAATATAAATGTCTCAGCAACATCCTGACACCAGAAGCATAACAGCCCCAAGGAGTGTGTGACAAATAACTTCAGGAAGAAATATAAATATTTTTTCTCCATAAAAATACCAACCAAAATCACTCCAGGGAAATTTGAAGCTCCAACTGTGAATTCCGAGTGAAAGCCACCGAACGCAATTCAAATAAAGTTTCTAGTTCAAATACTCTATTTCGACGAGGAAAAAAAAGTAACTTTGGAAGTCTGAATCTTCCCCCTGATCTGTGTCGTTGCAAAAACGTCCTTTATGCGAGGAGCTCTTGTAAAGAAACGAAATGACAGAGGAGCACTGCGAAGCGAATGCACTGGTGTTACTTGGTGAGCCAATGGTGGTTAAGCAGAAAATAGAGTGTTTTAGAACAATTTTGCAGGATTCGCTAGCGAAACGAGCCCAAATGAGACAAGTTGTTCGGTGTGTTTCCCTTTTCATTTCAACACTGCGGAAGCAATCATCAAGGGAAAAACAACTCCACATCAACATCCACTCATATGTGCGAGGATGTTGATGTTCAACTCTCACATGTTATATTTTTACAACTCCATTGCAACAACTACAACGGTAATTTAAAAACATTAAAAAAGAAAGTTCAGGGAATTGCAAATAATATAAATTTAAAAAACAAACCACACACATTCCCGTGTGTTGGAGAGTATTTTGAAATATAAGGAACTAGGGCGATGTCGAACCTTGGATGAAAGGTCGTTCAACAGCTTTCAGTTATGGAAACTTTGTGTGTTTAGAATTTTAATTCGTAGTTTTGTTGGTGAACTTTGAACATTTTGCGTTTTTTTATTTATTTTATGATTTTTCTTTACCAAATCGTAGGAATGTTTCATTTTGGAGAAAGGGTTGAAGTTTTGATTTGAACTTGTTGTGCGTTGTGGTAGTTCGTCCAGTTTGAACTATGAAATTAAATGTAAATATTTGAATTCAAAATTGGTTCGTAATAGGTATCCCAGTTAAGGGTCATAACAAGAGTTCAGAGCAAAACCAAAAGGAGAGAGAAACCAGCAGAATAATTCTAGAAATTGTTTGTAAGAGTTCACTTCACAGAAAATGCATCCAACTTCGATTGGATTAATTTACTAAGATCACTAGGCTACCACATGTGAAAGTTGTTGGAAATTAAGTCAGTTCACACTTATTGAAGAGTCAACTGTAGTTTTATCAAAAAGTATACTTAAGGATAAAGTGGACTCGTACAATATAAAGACAAATACTCAGATCAAATTGATAGGCAAATGTCACTTGGTGTATAAACTTTTCAATACTTCAGTGACTTTTTTTTTTTTTTTATTAAAAGAGGAGGAGGCTCTACTAACCTGGAGAACTCCAACTAATTGCCGGTCCGTTGAACTACCAGCGTAGCAATCTTCCCTTTATTGTGGTGAAGAAAGAAAAGTATATGCCAACAGCGGGATTCGAACCTACGCAACCGGACTATCCACCGAACACTCAAAAACTGCACCACGGGCGACAAGAATCTTTAGTGATGGTATTAAGTTGTACATTACGGATGAAAAAGAGTGCGGCGAAACAGACTGGGAAGCCAGAACCTCGCTCATATCTCTCAACCAACCTTTGTGAAGAATGAAAAGAAACTACAATTTTAAAGTGACTTTAATGGGCTACTCGAAGAAGCATTTTTCATGGCAATCAAATTACTATCGGAGGACCGGTCAATTTTGCGCGAAGGCCAATGCTCATGAAAGACGATTGTTTCTTGAATTCGAGCTTCCAACTCAAACACAACAGGCAGACATTACGTCACGGTTATGGCGGATTGCTTGGGTATTATTGGCTTTAAATGCTTTCTTCCTAGTTTTTGCCATTACATCCATCCTTCAAGGTTAAGATTGCTAACAACAACCCCTGCGCATGAACCAGATAAGGTCCAAACAAATGGCAATACTCAAGAAAAAAAAAAGTCTCAAAAAAGGAAGCGAAGGAGGAAGAAGTGGAGGAGGAGGAGAAGGATGAGGAAGAGGAGCAGGAGCAGGAAGTGTAGGAGCATGAAGAAAGGAGCAGGAATTGATGGAGGAGAAGTAGGAGGAAGAGGAGGAGGAAGATGAGAGAGAGGAGGATCTATAGAACTCTTTTTATTAAGAAAAACTCCCATAAATAGAAGCGGCGGAGGACGAGGAAGAGAAAGAAGAGGAGGAGAAGGATAAGGATAAAGAGGAGAATGAAGAGGAGGAAGAAGAGGAGAAGGATGAGGAGAAGGAATAGAAGTAGGAAGAGGAGGAGAAGGAAGACGAGTAGGAAGAGGTTGAGGAAGAGGAGGAGGAAGACGAGGAGAAAAACGAGGAAGAAGAGGAGGAGGAACAGGAGGAGGAACAGGAGGATGAACAGGAAGAGGAACAGGAATAAGAACAGATGCAGGAACAGGAGGAGATAGGGGAGGAAAGAGAGGAGGAAGAAGAGGAGCAGGAAGAGGAAAAAAACTTCTTCAATCAAAAAACACTGGAGGAAATCTAAATGCTTTTAGTGCACGCAATATAAAATTATAAGAAAGTTGGTCGAAAGAACATTTACAATGAAAAGATAAAAGTTTGGTAGCTGTAGATATTCTTTGTAAGTATCCCAATACGTTCTGATAACATTTTTTGAATGCTTACTTTTCGCAGGCTAATGGATTAAACAGCTGCAGTCTTTTGACCCTTCTCGAAAACTAAAACAATTAGCGGCTAGGGAGTATTCTAGACCTTAACCCTTTCCTTCCTAGTGGTTTTGCGGCGGAAGCATACATTAGTTTTTTCCACTAGCGGTTTCTTGATCAAATTGTTCAAACTTTAATAATACAAAAAATTGACACCTCCCGCGGAACAAGAGGTTAAAGGCTTCAGGAATATTCTAGTAGAAGTAGGGATAAACATGAAGAACACTTTTTTAAAAACAATTTGTGAAATCGTTTTCGCTCCAAAAGAATCGTCATCTTTAAGGAAAGACAGGTAGTGAACAATTCGGCAGCTGTTGAGTTTCATCAATTTCTAAATATGTATGTACAAAAAGAGCTACAAAATTGATTTGCAAACGTATTGCAAATGTCGGAAGTATTTTGCAAAGAAGTGTTGCTGTAAATAAATTCGTCTCTCTAGATAGAAGTTTGATTTTATTTGGAGTTTACGGAGCATCAAAAACAGTTTTGGGTCATTTTTGAGAAAACAGACAGACGGCGTACACCACATCACTAATGTGAAACGAAACAGTAAAGTAGGAGATCTGTGATCCATTTGAGATCATGATACTCGTTAAACCCAAAAAGAAAGAAGATTCTGAAGATCATTTTACGAATTTGAACCTGGGCTAGAACCTGAGTAATGGCCGATGGCTATGTTAAAAAAGTGAAGTAGAAATTTGTTTGATCGATCATGACGACTCTTCTCGTTGATATTCGTTTGCTTGTAACTCACACTACCATAGAATGGTCATACGATGTTGCTGAGAATGGAGCTACTCCAGCAGTTTTGTGTTTCCCTGGCACTACATACGTTTTGCTAAGACAAACGAGTGACAAACAAACGAATCTAGGGAAAGAAATTCACCGCTTAAAAAGACCATACGAAGACTACTTCTGAAAACCGTAAAATATAGACTGCACTTAATAAAAGTCTTGAATTAACGAAGGTTGTTGGAGAGAAATTCTTAGGCCTCGGCCACGCAGTAAGCGGCAGAGCGGCACAGCGGCAAAAAAAAATTAAAACATATGAAATCACACAGGAGTGGCCACACAATGAGCGGGCGGCGAAACAAAATTGTGAGCGGCAAAGCGGCGCCGCTCAGCAACCAAACATGTTTTAATTTTCTGAGCGGCAAACAGCATTTTATATTTATATATATTATAGTTATATATATTTTAACTCGTAATCGCTCAAAAGCAACCGCTCAGTGCCTGGCCATACGTCGCTTAGAGTTGCCGCTCAGCCGCTCGCCGCTCAGCCGCTTAGCCGCTCTGCCGCTTACTGCGTGGCCGAGGCCTTAAGAGCTTTGTTTTACAAAACGCAAATTAACCGTTCGAAATAAAAAAGAAATTAGGCTCCATTTTTCTACAAATGTGGTTGATCTATTTTTCAAACTTTGATTTGAAAAGGGAGAAGAATGAGCCTAGAAACTATTTGGAAATTTAATGTTTCACGCACTCCAGAAAACAACTATGTCTACGTTACTTCCAATCTTGAGGGGGCTCTTAGTTTTAAACTAAGTTTAGCCGGCCATGCCTACAGTAAACTAAGGCCACTTCAACTGCTAAATTTAGCTTATGTCGTTGAAGTAGCCAATATTCTTTATTACAATTCCATTAAGCAGACTATCGTTTTTGATAAATACCCAAATCAGTTAGTACCTCCTGCCCACATCCAGCTCCAGTAATTAAAAGCTGACAAAGTTCAGTTTGTTGCTCTATATGCCAAGAATTTTCTTGCTGAATCTAAATATCAACTGACCTTTAGCCTGAATTTAAATGTTGAGCTTCTGTTTGACATAATATGAAGTTACTAAAACGTTTAGGAAACAGAGAGCTAAATAGAAATAACACAATTAAGGCCAAGGAACTCGAGACCATCTCGCAATTTGTATCATTCTAATCGCCAGATCAATGTGGACCCTAATCTATCCGCGTAATCAATCACGCAAAACCATTAACAGCGCACAACTTTGAGTTAAATGTGCACCATACACTAACAAACTTTTTTCGAAAGGCATGTTTCCTTGGCCAATATTCGAGCGCATCAAATCATCTTCATAAAGGTGCCTACCTTACTTACCTACCTACCTACGTGTGGTGCAATAATTCAACAGATGCATCTTCCAACTCGATCAGCCACTGAAATAAAAAAAGGTTCTCTTCTTCTAACACTCACTACACAAATTTCGCAACTAATGAATCAGCAAATGCACCTTACTCTTGCTACATCAACAGTGCTTCAAATGGAAAGGTCTCATTATAAAAATCTCCTAGACCTTGGCATCATTAAGCTTCTCAATTTCAAAAAAAAGCTAATTAATTCGTTAATCTTTTGCAATCCACTTGGTGCAATTGTTTCATTCCATCTTCACTAACAACTTGCCCTTTGGCCATTGGCATCAAGAACGCCAACATCATAATCCCAAGCAGTGCATCCAAAGAATGCTATTAATGCAATTAGCTTCACATCCTTTGCGCGAGATCTCCGCCTCTGCATAACAAAATGGTTCATTTAGTTTAAAACAAAAAGAAGACGAGAAACACAAACAGAAGAAAATAAAATAAAATAATTACAATAATTCAACTGTCGTCATAAATTCATTAAATTACACCACTCACTGTCACTGAGGCATTTTGAATGTGGGAACAAAACTCACGCACTCCCAGAGCACTAAGGTAATCGTCTCCGTACTACAAAAATAGAGTCATCCTCCGACTCCGAAACTGAAACCTGGGGGAGCACATGTCAAAAGTTAAAGAAAAACTTAAACTAAAAAAAGGGGGAAAACATTGTGCAGAAAATAAACCAGACGACAGACAGACAAATAGATTCAATGTACGTGTGTGTGAGTGTGGACATAGATACGCGCAGCCAGATAAGTTCTGAGACAAGTGAATTAATTCTTATTCCTTCCGACGACACGAACACCTAATTTGGCTTCCTATAGGGTAGTCGCGCCACTAGCTATCGTGAGTAATGAAGATTTCTCCCCTTTGGGCCGCAACTCATTCCACACACAGCACCAAATTATTATTAAATGCTCAAGCGGGAGCGCTATTTTGCCATCTAAATAAGAAATATTGTAAAATGCCTTAATAAAGACGATAAATTAAAAGACTTGCAGCGTTTGCGTTCTTTCCTTTTTTCTTCTTCATCTGAGGTTTGTAGAGCCAGAGCTGCCGAAGAAGGGGATAGGTTCTCATTGCGAGAACGATGTGTCTATGATTTAAATTGTTTCTTTACCTTACTAGAGATTTAACAGTTTTCTTGTTTTAAGCGATGGCCGCCATTCAAATACTGAACCGACTGACTTAATCATGTGGCAACCCTGACCATGGTTTTCAATAAGGCGTCTGGTGGCTGTCGTACAAACGGACGTAGATACCACATGCCACCCCAGCCGAATCCGACTGGAACATCCCGAAAATTCCCATCAAAGGACAAGGAGGAGCAGAAAAAAGACCAAACCACACTATCAGAATGCAAAAAAAGAAAAGCGTGTATATCTTTCCCGACCGGAGACGGATGATTTTTCATTTGGAGATTTTTTGAACAAGTGCTCGTGTATATGAATGGGCGATGGCTGATGGGTGTGTTTGTTTGTTTGTTCGTCATTTGTCATTTTCTGGAAAAGTCAGACCCATGCCCAAACAGAAACACAAAGCGACACTTGCTAACTTTACTTACACACAAACAAACTTCTTCTCATGCCTGGCCACAGTCAACCCAGTTGATGATTGTGATGTCAAAAGATTGTGTTTGCTCGCGCTCTGTTTGATTACTGTTGAGGCAATTAGCAAGTTGTTGGAGAATTTATTTTACCTTAGGCTCTGCGTGAAGTAACTTATTGATGAAATTAACTCTGGCCAAAGCAACTGCTACTGATTCATTGGAAAAGTAAGAATGATCGTTGTGGTTGTTGTTTTTTTTTTTTTTTTTTTTTTTTTTTTTGACATATGAGAACCTGAGAATGATTCGTTGGCTGTGAACTGGGAAAAGACACGCATAATAGGGGCACTACTATGTGAACAGCGTCCTGCGTGCTGGTCGTGATCATCTCCAGACATCTACGAGTGTCACTTTATTTGCAGTTGTTGTGACGGCAAAGCAATGATGGATAATGATAGGGGTAAATAAGAGAGTTTACTGAATGGGAGATTCAAGCAATCACGGCATTTATCGTGTGAATCAATTATGAGGTCACTTGATTGCGGGTATTGTTGTTAGCTGTGGTAATCCGTTACTAGACAAGCATGGGAATGAGTGATTTTTGTTATAATTGAAGGTGAATAATTGAATATGAGTATAGAAACGTGCATTGTTATAAGGGAGTTGAATAAATGGATTGAACTTCCATGAATTCAAATGAATGAGTACTGAACAATTCTTACATTGTGTACCTATGGTCTTTGGGAAACAGTCCTTGTCTAATGGAATCCGGAAGTTAAAGGTGCTTGGGCTACTTATTCGGGCTAAGAAGACAAAAAAACCAGACAAAAAAAGAAGTGCACTTTCATTTCACCTTCAGGCTTCGATTCGAGGTGATGTGCCCTGAATGGAAGAGGTGATGGCTTTCTAATTCTGCTTCCACTTTTATAAAAATTGAAGATGGTTTGGAGGTAATCCTAGAATAACGTTGAGAGCATAAGTGGGAGTGATGCACACAGCAGTAATACATGTTGTTGTTAGTCTTTGAAGCTTAGCCAAGAAAACACCTCAAGTAAAGGCAGTCCAAGAAGACATCACTTAGACCAACTAAAGCACAGTAAAGTTCATATTTTGACTTCAAAGTAAAGTAACTACTCGAAACAGCAGTTGTCCTTTAATTTAATTAAAAAAAATTTAACTTCACCAGCAGCACTCGAACCTCGTAAATTTGGCTTGTATAAGCACAGCATGCTTTATTAAGCAAATAAGCACTAACCTCAATGTTAGCAACATAGGTAATGTACCTACATTCGTTTATAAAAACCGATGAGCGTCTGATCAAGTTTTTCAGATCATAGATACATCCAGTTTAGCATCGATGACAAAGTTCACTCAACAAAAGTTTTCAGAAACGTCAGGGAAACGAACTGGTCTAAAAATAAAGACATACTTGTCTCTCGACTAAACACTGATCTTTTAACACTGCAGTGCAGAACTTGATCGCAAGGTTGAAATATTGACCTCCGCATTAAATCAAGCAATCTTCCTGTCCTTTAATAACTCCAAGAGGCAAGAAGAAACAACTATGGTGGACCACCGAACTAGGTGCTCTTATAATCAAAGAAGAAAACTGTTTAATAAAGCTAAGGCCCTAAGAAATCCGAAACACTCCTAAAAAGAATCCCTGAGTGCTGAGTACCTTCAAGAAGAAAATCAGGAAAACCAAAAGTTTGTTCTGGATAAACTTCTGCACCTCTGTCACAGATACATTCGAAGCTTCAAGGCTTAGGAAGATCCTCTCAAAAAATCCAACTTCACCAAGTTTTCTGAAAAAAGAAGATGGTACCAGGACAAATTCGTGTAAAGAAACACTCAATTTGCTTATGGATACCCACACACTTTACGGGCAGCTCAGCCAACACTGGTTGACAGTATAACTAGTCACAACATGCCATCAAACCAATTAAACGATCTCATTTCAAGGGGAAAAATAGTATGGGCAATTAACAGCTTCAAACCATACAAATCCCCGGGACCAGAAAATATAACACCTTTTGAGCTTCAGAGATCACTTAAAACTGTCTCGCATTCCAGCTACTTGGAGGAAAGTGAAAGTAGTGTTCATACCAAAAACTGGAAAACACTCCCAAACTAACCCCTAAAATCTCCGACCAATCACTCTATTTTTTTTTGTGCTTAAAACACTAGAGAAGTTGATTGATATCCACTTCCGAAAAACGCTTGACAAGTCTTTTTCTCGCATATTGCAAGGGCAAAAGTTGAAACGGCTTTACACTCGCTAGTCCGTACAATAGAATGCTCGCATCATAAGGAGCTCACTATAGTTGTTTTCCTAGACATCGAAGACGCCTTTAACGACGTCGAAACATATACGATCTCCCGAGCACTTACAACTCTAAAGGCGGACCCCTCACTAGGTGAGTTGATTGAAAGACTCCTTGAAAGTCGAATCATAAACTCAACACTGAGAGTGAGTGAGTGAGTTTTGGCTTCTACCAAAAGAGGTGTTAGACTCAGACTGCTGTACAAGTCATCAGAAGCAACTCAATTTGGTTTGAAGAATGGCACAATCTAGCTAGGGAGTGTGGATGTGAGCTTTCTTTGGACCTTGCGAACCTCGATTCTTGGAAGCTCCAACTTTACCAACTGAAGCAGAAACTGGATGATGCAAAAAGGCAAAACTTTATTGAACAGGCACAGAATTCTTCAGCTAGATTCATGTATGTAACATTAAACCACAACCTCTGCGAGAAAAACTACTTCAGCAGCTCATTCACCGTAAGTGAAATATCTACCATTTTTAAAGCTAGGGGTGAACTGCTAAGCCTTAATTATCGCCCACATAGAGCTGATCTGGAACAACTATGCAGTTTGCGCAACTTAAGAGAGCGTGAAGATATCAGCCACTTCCTAGGAAGATGTCCTATACTCCAAGAAATTAGAAGGGTGTATTGGAATAAATCAACTTTAGAAGACGAAGAAATAAGACTGATACTCAATGGCAGTCAATGGAAAAGGCTCTAAGGGTTTTGTAATGAAGCACTTGTATACGGAATAAATGTTATAAATGAGTTATTCTAAGTCCACTTATATTTGTTGTAAAGGCAGGCATTTTGTTTATTGTAGTCCACGTAAACTAATTATTATTATCATTACTTTATATCACTTATCTTTATTGTTGTTATAATCACTAAATGTAAATAAATGTAAATTAAGTTGTCTAAACTTGGCTCTACATTTAACGTTAACAACGAGCGAACAGGGGCGCTCGGGCGCTCTGTGCAAATCAAACCCCCATCGTCCTGGATGCATTAAATCCCATTCCTGTTAAATGTAAAGTCCATGTTAACTCAACATCAAATGTTCGAATATTGTGATATGTATTTATATAAATTTGTCATAGAAAAAAAAAATACTGTTAATAAAAAAAAGAGGTGTTAGTAGAGGCACTCCGCAAGGTGGAGTTCTCTCTCCTCTTCTCTGTAATTTGGTGGTAAATTAACTACTGATAAACCTGGACGGGGATGGCTGCATGTCTGCAGGGTTATTGCTTTTGTAGACGATGTTGCCATTGCAGTCACAGAAAAGCAAAAAAAACAGCTTTAACTTGCTCTAAACAAACTTTAAAAATGGACCAGTAAGTGTGGACTTGGAATAAATCCTCAGTAGAATGAACTTGTACTCTTCCCTATTGGAAATACAATATTTCGCACAAAAACCCTCTTTTCATTGATGGCATACAACTAACTTTCTCCAATGAGGCTAAATTCTTGGTTCTAGTTTTAGATAGAAAGCTGAATTGGAAGCCAAATATACAAGAAAGAGTGAAAAAAGCTACAGTAGAACTTTTTTCATGTAAAAAAGGAATAGGAAACAAGTGGAGTCTTTAACCCCGCATCACACATTGGCCTTACATCTCAGACCTATCATCACTTGCGGTGTCACAGTATGGTGCACTGCACTAGATAAAGTAATTGATCGCGACAGTCTCATCAAAGTCCAATGTTCAGCACGCATATAAATAAGCGGTGCCTTACGCACCACTCCTTCAGCGACACTAGACATCCTGTTTCACCTAGTCCAACTTGACATCTACAGTAAACAAACAGCTGCGAATTCGGGTATTCGATTACAAGAAGTCTCACAATGGACCAACATCATTACTTGTCTTGCTGGCAATCTGAACAAATTCGGAATCCCTAAACTAAAAACAGATAGCACCACACTCAAACTCGAATTTCACACTAATTTCCGGGCGACCATTTAATTTAGAACAGACTGGAAGGAACAATCATTCTTCGAAAACGAATACGTCCGTTTTTATACGGACGGTTCAAAAATAACTGAAGGAGTAGGTTGTGGTGTCTATTTGAATGAAATGAAATTGAAAATCTCGCTTCGTCTTGTTCCAAGCGGAAGTGATGGCAATTAGCGAGGCTCTGTCTTTTCTCAGAGAAAACATAATATCCAAAAAGAATGTATGCATCTTCTCAGACAGTCAGGCGGCCATCAAATCACTGACATCAAATACCTTCAACTCTGTTCTAGAACTTAACTGCCGATATCCTCTCAGGGAGATGTCAGAGCAGTTTCATTTACCAGCGCTTGATGCCGGGGCATAGAGACATGCTAGGAAACTGCAAAGCAGATGAATTCACCAGAAACGGAATACTTCTGCTCTTCTCACCGAATACGGAGAGTATCGGCATACCAATCGCTTCATACAAACTCTTGCTAAAGCAAGACGCATAAAAGAAAACTTATCTGAGATGGTCAAGAAGTTTAACGTGTAATGCAGCGAAACAAGTCTGGCCCAAGTTAGATCTTAAGCGGTCGAATGGCTTGCTCTCTCTCAACAGAAATCACATTAGTGTCGTTACAGGACACTATCTTATTGAACGACATGCCACAAGGCTAGGAGTCGCACCAAACGGTTTTTGCAGAAGCTTTATGGATGATGAGGAGGAGGAGGCTATTCCCTACTTTCTCTGTTCGTGCCCCGCTTTAGCTCACAAACGTAGGATAAACCTAGGTTCAAGTTTCTTTAATGACCCTAGTGATCTTACTCACATCGACGCCCTGCGTTTTTTCCGCTTCATTGTAAGCTCAAAATGGTTCGAGAAAGCGTTTTCCATGGCACGAAATTATTATGGGAGAAATTGACAATTCCTCGCACGATACCCGTGGAAGAACTTTTTTTCTGGGATTAAAGCCTTGAACCTACCTCGTAAATGGTAGACACGTTTAAACTAGGCACCAAAACTTTGTTATAAATGAGATCCAAAAGTTGTGAGGCTTCTTACGGAGTTGCACTTCACACAAGGCTAGAGTACCTCAATAGAAGCCAAGTGACTATAAAAAGCTTCAATGACTTTTTCTATAAAATTGAAAAATTCATTTATGTCGCTCTCGCAACAATCACAAAAAGCTAATTTGAATTTCAAACACACAAATATGCACAAGAACTGAACAAATATCACTCCTCAATTCGATTCTAATTTTTCATTAGTCAATATTGATTTATTTTGAAACAACTAAAATGCAAACACTCAAATATGAGCAATGAAGTTTTTCTAATCTACAACATTATAAACCTCTACCAATTGTATTTGTTGATATTTTAAAATCCAATGAATTTATTATTAAAACAAAAATCTGTGAAGCTATCTTCTACATACACATATTTTCTCATCATATTTACGATTTAATTTTTTAATTTCATTTAATAGGCCTATGAAAGTAGGACTGTATCGGTATGGCACTTAAATGGATATTATTTAATCATAAAATGCATCGAACGTTTCAGTGACTGAATAAATTAATAATTCTGTTTCGATCGAAAGCCCATCTCTATGCTGCAGGGGTTTACAAGTTTTTCATTTCATCAGTACAATGCGAATTTCAGCGAGCGATTGCAATCATACAATGGAAAAGTAGTTTTTGTTTCGTAAATCACATAAATGAGTCTAGCAAAAATAGCAATGGAATCAGGGATATCTCATTTCACTAGCAAATTTAATAAAGCAGAGGCAATCTGCATATACCGACTGAGTTAATGGCAAAGTTTAAAGAAAGAAATGTTTGCCTTTAATATGAACCTTATCCTTCCCTCTCCTGCACAGAATTCGTGAGTTCTTTCAAGTGATTCTCATAAAAGCCAAGTCATTTATTTTGAAAAATAGCTGTGATTTGCTATCAAATCAAATATCACTCTTCAAGGGGGTTTCAATTCTTGAGAAGAATTCCTTTTCCCTCAATCCAAGCTGCAATATCTCATCAGTTTTCCTATATCATTGTTCGTTCAACTTCAAACGAATCCCACTGACGAAGAATATTCATCGCATGCTTGCTCTAAGTGAGGGATTGAACGTGCTCCCAAGCAACACACACAAATGATTTCTAATGATGCCATCAACTAGGAATATCCCACAGACGTCATCATATTTCACTGAAAGAAACTCTGAATGTCCTTACACACGAGTGTATATCTACCTATACGACCGACTGCGACGACGACGTACCCAAAAACGAAAAACCTTAACGCATTCACGTTTGGATGGATATTCGTAACGTTCGGCAATGAGATAAAAAACGTCCTTTTGCTACGATTTTTCATTTGATTTACTATCATCGTGTAGACGTAGATGTAGTAGGTAAGGCAGAATAATGTGTTTAACCTACACAAAAGGACGAGATGAGTATAAAATTGTCCTTTCCTGGTTTAACATAAACTGTTTCAATAATTGACTTTATATGTCAATCACGTGCCACACCGTTACGGCTGCGTATGCCCTTCAACTGACATTACATCCCTTTATTCTCTTATCCATTAAGAGACATTTACCTAAAATAGTTCTTTTGTTAAACAAAAAAGCGAGTAGGTACCTACCTAGTTAGAAAAAAATCTACTACCTCGTAAAAACCGCACTCAACAACTATCGCATTATAGCACTTACGCAATTAAGATTCGCCCGACAGTAGCTTTTTGTCTCCTGACGTTAAGATTAGAGCAGCCATTGCCCTAGCATAAACCACAGTGTCAGTAGTCGTACTCGTGCTTGAAACTTTAAATTAAATTTAAAAATCCTTTTTAGGAGTTGAGTCTCGTTTTCTATGTCTCCTTTTCGCTCTATTGTTGTATCCGTCGGCGTCGCTGTCGTTGGTGAAGTAAAAGGTAGATCCTGATAGTTACCCTTTTGTGAACCACATCAAATCGTTAATGAGCATAACCGAATCAAGGCGAGGGTAGGGTAATAATTGGATTTTATGTGGCATTCCAAAGAGGATTTCACTTTATTTTCATTTTTTTTTTCTTGTGTTCCTTTTTTTGTGTCATTTTTGAAGGTCCTTTACTGGGGGATATTTGCCATTTTCGTGGTTAAACTAAACGCGCACGTGCTTCACGAAGAAATAATAGCCACCCTAGTGATGGGCATGTTGTACACTGACACACGGTTATTCTAAGGGATTCAGTGCTGCGCAGTTATATTAATCTTCAAACCAGGACATACTTTTCGATATGAATCAGGCAATGGATGAAAATACAATGTCATTGCAAAATCAAATGGAATTCATGGGGGTCACAAGCAAGAACACACAGAGGATATGAGGCCTAATTCCCAAAGGGATTTTTTCGCTTCAGACGGGACGAGTATAATCAAATAAACAAGGGATAAAATGCATCCCTGTGTGTGTCTCTGTTTGAAAATACCTTATCCGTCCTTTATGCCGGAATAGAATCAGTTCGATGCATCCGTATCTAATGTTCCATTTTGGAAAATGGTTTCTTCCGGGAAATTTCACTATGGTGGCTGGTCTATCTGATGGTGGAGGGATGTCGAGATGTGACAAATTACATTAAGTTAATTTTCGTTTATGACAAATAATGAAAACGAGGAGTCAACCGTATTATATAGAGAGGAATAAGACTCTTGGTCAATTATTTTCCAACGCAAAGGACATCTGTTAGAGTAATGCTGGAACAAGAGACGAGTGGGATGAAAGAATAATGTTTGGTTATAGGGGTGGTGTTTTTTTGCCTTTGTCTAGTTAAGTGTTAAGCCGACGCGCCGGACAAAAGGAATAACTGTATAGGTATAACAGGCAGACGAGTGATTGCTTGTGTGCATCGCCTTTGCAGGACGAAATAAGTAAATCTCTAGAGACAACAACGCTCGGTGTTGAATTCTATGGCCGTCATAGTATTTAAAGAGAATGGACTAAGTAAAATGATTGAGTAAAGATAAAAAGATGAGGACCTGATAGAGATCTCAAAGTGGATTGAATAAAATTGTTCCGAAAAGTAGACAATATCTAAGATCGCAACCATCTGTCCAATGCATTTCCAGACTAACGCAGACTGTTCTTGATCAAAATCTAAACCTCGGTTCAACTGTAAAATTAGATTAGAATTCGATTTGGACTTTTTAATAGCTGCGAGATAACCAGAATAGCATTCCTGCTGATTTCACAATCTATTCCGAAGTTTCTCTAAATTTAGGATAGGTTAGGTTATATTGGGGTTCAACCGTTCAACCATAAGTGGCAGCACCACACTCGGATCTCAAGGATCCATTGTGCTCTCCGAGAAACAGAGGATGAGGAAGTGGAAAGATGGGAGAGGTAGAGGGTTGAACTGGTGGCTGCGGGTTATTGGGGTTGGGAGCCACCACTGAACCACTAAATTTCAGGATGCTGTTCAATGGGAGGTTTGAGATGTCGCCGAGTTTTGAAGAAGTATTCTTTAAGGGCTTTTTTCCTAGTTTCCTAGCTACGACACTCACAGAGGAAGTGGAATGATCCTTCCTCTTCTTCTTCGTCTTGGAATTTCTCTAAATTTACACCAATTGCTATTCCGAAAGAAATTAAGAGACCTAATTCGAAAAATATTAAATTCGGAGAACCTCAAACACAATAAGAGTTCATAATTGCTTAGTTTTCATTGATATCGTCAACACTTTCCAGAAGTTATGTTTTTGGCAATTGCTTTCAAGATGTATTGTGCAGATATCACAGACTTTATTTGACGTGTGAAACGATTTCTATTTTGCGCGCATATACGATAGATTCAATCCAACGCTGCTGACATTTTTTCTATTGTGAATTTAACACAAATTGTGCAAAATCGGCGAACACAGAGTTTGTTGTCAAGCAGAATGCTCCGTTCAATTTGAACGGTGATCAACTTATCAGAAGTTCGAGTTGACTTAATTCTAACAAATCAGCTTATGTCCTTGACGCCGAGATTTTCAACACTGACGAAGATTCTTTGAAAAGAAGCATATGTACCAGCTGTTCTGCATGCTGTGATCGGAAGAAAAGATGTCAGATGAATAGAACCTCAGTATAGTAGGTCTGATCCTCAAAAAGGTAAGACCTCACAATCGTGCCAATCAAAGATGAATAAGCCTCCTTAACGATACATATGAGATCTTGTTTGCTGCATGTAATAGGTATGTGAATATCTGAAGCCATATGCAAATATAGATTCTTGTCAATACGGTACAAATTTTCAAATAAAGACAGATTCTTGGGAAAAATTCGGGATGCAGAATCAATATACACAATCTTTCTATCGATTTCAAAACGGAGTATGACAGCCTTTCGAAAAGGCGCACAGCACAGCAAATGCGATTTCTCTTGAAAAGATGGTTCAAGAATCATTCGTCAATAAAAGAGGCATAAGCTTTGAAGTTACTCGCCTAGGTTGGATGAGGGGTGTAGCCGATAGCAACACCTCACTCGGATATCAAGGATCCATTGTGCTTCTTTATAACAGAGGATGGGGAGGTGAAAGGGAGGATAAGAGGTAGCAGAGGATTGAGTTATTGGGATAAGGAACTCCAACTGAACGGTAGTTTGGAGATGTGTCGCCCAGTTCTTCGAAGAAGTTTTCTCCGAGGGCATTTTTTCTAATGTGGGCCAAGCTAGGGCATTTAAAGAGGAAGGGAAATGATTCTTCTTCTGGCCTCTTTGTTCAGTTATCCACATAATGCTAATGCCCATTCTCATCATGTGGGTCACCGATTAGTTGTGACCCGTGAAAATGCCTATCAACAGAGAGAGCCAAGGCCTAAGCCGAAGCACCGATTAGGTTGCCCACATTGCTGGTGTCAATAAACTTTTTGTAGTTTGTACACAAAATGTCTGAAGCCCAACATACATACATAAATAGGGTGGCACAACAAGCCTGGAAGCTTATGGGCATAGAACACTTCTCAAAACCATGCTTTGTAAAAGAATGAAGTCGACCTACAATGTTCTGTCGGTTCCGAACGGCTAATTGAAAAAGCGCTTTTTTCATGGCAACGAATTCACTATCGAAGGACTTGCCAATTCCTCGCGAAAGGCGATATCCGTCTAGGTAGAGATTCGAATCACGAACCTCCCGTAACAGGTAGGCATAGGTTAGGTTAGGTTGAATGAGGGGTGCAGCCACAAGTGGCAACACCTCACTCGGATCTCAAGGATCCATTGTGCTCCCCGGGAAATCAGAGGATGAGGAAATGGGAGGATTGGAAAGGTAAATGGTTATTGTGGTAGGGAACTTCCACTGAACCATTTAAAGCCCTGAGTAAATTTCAGGACGTTGCTCAGTGGGAGATTTGAGATGTCGCCCAGTTCGTCGAAAAAGTATTCTCCGAGGGTTTTTTTCTGAGTGTGGGTCAAGCTAGGACACTCACAGAGGAAGTGGAATGATCCCTCCTCTGCCTCCTCATCTTGGCATCCTCTACATAAGTCGGATGTGCTAATGCCCATTCTCATCATGTGGGTACCCAACGAGTTGTGTCCCGTGAGAATGCCAATCAACAGAGAGAGCCGAGGTCTGCTTAGCTGGAGTAGAAATTCTGTTTTTTTCTTGGAAATATCTGGCCAAAGGTTTCTAGAGACTCGGCATGTTTCTAAAGATGACCACCTGTCATTGGCGGTTTTTAGAAAATGGTGTTTGATTCTGTTTTTTTCTTGCTCAAGTGGCCTTAGAACTGAGGTGTTCGTTTCGCTGGATTCGAGTGCTGACCCGATTTTAGCCAGCTTATCCGCCATTTCATTACCAATTATGTCACGATGTCCTGGAACCCAGGTTAAACTAACTGTGTTTGTTTCGCTGAGCAGTCTTAGGTTACTGCGACAGCTGTCTACTAGTCTGGATTTTGTGATAATGGATGAGATAGCTTTAATGGCCGCTTGACTGTCTATACAGAAGTCAATATTTTTGTTGACCAGGTTTTGCGTAGCTATGTGCTTCGCGGCTTCGCACACTGCAAGTACTTCTGCCTGAAAGACACTGCAGAAGTCGGGAAGCTTTATTGATCTATTCATGGTGGGGTAGTCTGAGAAGATACCTGACCCTACCCCTTCGTCCGTTTTAGAACCATCTGTGAAGACGGAAATGTGATTTCCTTTTGTAACCCTGTTTTCCTCCCAGCTTTCTCTTGTCGGAAAGACTGTTAGGGCCACTGGATTGAAGTCAATATGCGGGGGGGTATAGTATGTTTGAATGTATATGCCTGTATGGTTCATGATGGTTCTATGGCCTGATATGCCTGTTTTCCAATTGTTGCATTGTTTGAGTCGCAGTGCGCTTT
Source organism: Melanostoma scalare (assembly GCA_949752695.1). NCBI lineage: Eukaryota > Metazoa > Arthropoda > Insecta > Diptera > Syrphidae > Melanostoma > Melanostoma scalare. Next base: position 206,700,789 of record OX456985.1, on the reverse strand, counting down.
TGGCCGCCATCTCCTTAGTAAAAAGATCTTGGGGGGCTAGCGACAGGAAGGTTTCCAGAGCTGCAGTTGGTGTTGTTCTCATGGCACTAGTTGAGCCAATGCATGCAAGCCTTTGGATTTTGGTCATGGTCTTAAGGTTTGAAGCCTTCTCTAATGATGGCCACCAGACTAGACAGGCATATGTGAGGATTGGTCTTATTATGGATGTATACATCCAGTGAATGGTTTTGGGACCAGGTCCCCATTTTTTCCCAAAAATTCTACTACAAGTGTAGAAAGCAGGTAGGCATGGTAACCGTTACGCCACGGGCACACAGCCCAACGTAAATAATCAAATAAAAACTCATAGAAACGATTTTATGGCAGTAAAGTAGGTACACAACCGATCAAATCTTCAAATTACGGCGCAGCTTGCGATTTTGACTGCGAACCATAAATCATAAATTTGAAGGCCGTCTAGGACAATATTTATGGGGGCAAGCTATGACAAGCTTTGAGATTTAAGATGCCAGCAAAAGTCTTTTGATTTTATGTAGAAAGCATACTGCTCTGATAGGGTGAAGTGCATAATATGCTCCAAAAAATCAGAGCTTGTAGATTGACTCGAGACAATGAGCACATTTTATGAGCGTAACTGTCTATTTCAAACAATTTAAACAGAATTGGCAACTCAGTCCTTAACTGATCTAAGACTAAGAAAAAAATATTTAAAACCAATAAATGCATGTACATTGACTGTACGATTTCTAACGTAATTTACTTTTATTTTATTGCTTGTCTCATGCCACCAAAAAGTACCGTGGTGTTATTATTACTATGTCCACGTTGTATCGAGTATGAGAATTTCATGAACGAGTGTCACCATATTTTGTGTATAAAAAGACAATTATTATCAATAAGCAAAATCGCAATAATATGATTAAGTCGCAAAGAAGAAAGTTACTTTATGTTAAAGTTAGTTTATTAATTTATGAAATTCATGCTATTGTTGTCACCCTAGCACTCAATTTGCACGCCAAGAATGGATCATTTGTGTAATATAAGTCGGACAGTTGTGATCATTTCAAGTTCACGACGATCGTAATGCCGAAAAAGAAAGAAAAAGAAGACCGTCCCCCACCAATGGTAAGGTCTTAGTAGTGCATACACTCTAATCGTCATTGTAGGACTTTCACCAATTCACCTCTTCATAAAAATGGTAGCAAGATTGTCGACACACCGGCTCTTCCATCAAGGACACATAAAATCATATCCAAACCCGAAAGGACATCTGTCGATGATGTAAAGTCTAGAAAAACTTAATACCTTTAGTATGTGTTTTTATGCTATTATTCCATGAACAACTTCAAATTCAACTTCGCCATTGTACTGAGAAAACACAAAGCCTTATCCTTCTAGCCAAGATATGGTCTGGTATACGGACGGCTCAAAAATGGAAACGAAACTACAGGTTCCGGCATTTTCAGTGACTCTCCGAGAACGAATTTCTCAGTAAGTCTTTTTTCAAGCTGAAGTCTTTGCCATTAACGAATGTTCAGAATAACATGTTCATCGAACGCGAAAAACAAAACAATATTCATTTTCCCAGACAGCTAAAGGCGTCAAGCTCACCTATCATAAGATCCAAACTAGTTCAAGAGACAGTCATGTCACTCTCTGAACTAGCAAGGAAAAACGCTGTAATTCTTCACTGGATCCCAGCACACAAAGGCTATGATGGTAACGAGAAGGCAGACATCTTAGCTAAAGACGGCGCATCTGAGCCATTCGTCGCGGACTAGAACCCTTCTGCGGTGTAAATAAAAGCACCTTCAAAAACACTGCCAAGAATATCTTACTGGAAGAATAAAATAAAGCTTGGCGTAACTCATCTGGCCAAACCTGTTCAAAATACTGAAAAAACATCAAAATTCCTGATGAACCTCAATAGGAAAACCCAACTCAACTCAGGAGCAGGAGAACTGCCCAGAAAACTTACATGGGTTGGCACAATAGGTGCCCAAAGCAAGCTCAACTTGCTCTCAATCTAATCTAATCTTATCTAGTAGTATTTGATTTAACATTGATATTTCATAGCTTTCTAAAGCCTTAACTCTGTTTTTTAACTACTTCATAAGATGAGCTGGGTAAGCAAAAAGTTTTTGAGGAATAATATTTTAAAATTAATACTTTAAAAACAGCAATTTATTCAAGCAGATTTTTCAAAATTTCACTTTAAATGCTAACGATTTTTTTTAGTTTTTATTTGTACTCCTGAAAAACGAATAAGAAGAGAGCCTTAATGTTGAGTTTTTTTCCAAACTAAAAAAACGTGTGAACTAAATAAGGAGCATACAACAATGGTGGGGAATGTTAGAGTATATGGTGGGTTGAGCTTGCGTAGCTCTGGGTAGTGCGGTGTCTGAATGAAACTTATTGTGCCAAAAATAAGATTAGTGTTAGAGTGAAACAGAGAAATACACGATGAGTCTTATCGTCCTGACAGTTTAAGTGTTAGATAAAAAAAACCTACACACCATCCACAAACCACTTAAAGTTCAATTATCAAAGAAAAATTCCCTATATTTCCGGTTGTTAGACTATCGACTTATTAAGTCTCAATAAAACAACCCAAGCTTTTTTCTTCTTCTTCAAAAAAAAAAAAAGCAATCCTGTAAAACAACCAAGGTAACCCCTTGTAAATTTCCCAACACAAGTCGGCCACTCTTTCGAACAAAATTAATGTCTCAATATAACAGTCCATTTAATGTTCCTTAGCCCCACAATAAATCCTACTGCCTCATGGAGAAGCCATTTTTCAAAATAAATTGTGTGCCAGTGAATTATAAACCTCCGTACCTCGTATATGTGTGATACTCGGGTATTTTTATTTTCATTTTTTTTTTTTTTTTACTTTTTTGCTTGTCGAACGAGCATATATGTACATTTCTTTTGCCATTTCTAATATTTCAAATATTAAATCCCTGCCATAGCATTAATATACACACACATGCATACACTTAGACAGTGTGTGGATAATTCTCTCACATATTTCATTATCCCATGCGCCATAAAAATCGGCTAATTGAAACATTATACGAATCGATTGGTTGCTCCTGCAAAATGTGCATTTGAATTAATTTCATATAGTAACAGATGTCTAATGCGGTTGTTGGCGGTGTATATCTGTGGCGCAGGCTTTAGTAACGGCTGTTTCATGTAATGTTATTCTATTTTGTAATGATTTCACTGTACGTGAGAATATGGTGACCGCAAGAGGGTGGTTGAAAATGGCGGCGTGTATAGGGCATGTTTTTAATGTAGAAATCGTTACTGAGATGGGATATGGTTAGGCGGGGTACCAAAAAGTCGCTGCATTAGATTTTCTAATTGAGTTATTTCTGTCGCAGAAATAATGACAATCTGGGAGATAGTCGATCGTTGTTAGTGAATGAAAGTTCAAAATGCAGTTTTGAATGCGATGTTTTGTGGTCTGGCTTTTGTCTTCTTGTGCCTTGAGAAAGTGGTATGTGGCCCCAATGCTGAAGTCGACTGTCGATGGTTAAAAAAAGGAGAGTCTATGCATGCGGTTGTATTTTAAAAAAACTATTGGTACAAAACACTGCCATTGACAAACAGAACGGATGACATTTGTGGCCGGATCTAAGAACAGACAAAACCAAGAACGTTGCTCATTGTTTAAGGCTTTAAGTGGCAATGACTTTTGGGGCTAAAAAAGGAAAGATCAGAACTATCACCTTGCAAAAACCAAAGATTACATCTGATACCAAATTGAGAGATCAAAACACAAAACTGATGGCTCTCAAATGACTGATAAACAGTTCGGTTATCACTATTCAAAACTCGGAAGTTCTAGCGAATCACCTGCCTGCGGTGTAAGTAGGTGTCTTCTATTTACCTCGCCAGTTAAGCCCAGTTAAACATCCAACTGCAAAAGGCTTTACAAGCTCAAACCAAATAGATGTGAGGTAAAAATCCAACATTGCGGCACCCCGTTATTTTTTTTTTGATGATTTCGTTGCTTTGAACAAACCAAGCACTAAATTGATTTTCATCAAAACCAACATCAAAGCTCACTCTCAATCAGAAGAACTCTTAGAGTGCAATGCAAACTCATTAAGGAATTTTCTTATGAATAATGAGAAGGTGCCTTTGATAATTCTGTTTACTTTGTTAGTTAAGGTAAGTTAAACATACAATCGGCAAAAGGCTTGAAAAGCTAATATCAAATATCGAGTTTTTCAATAAGAGCGTTACAAAAGATTTTTTGAATAAAACAAAAACGATTTTGAATATTAATGAAGTTCTTTATTCCTTTGAAAGTACGTTTGATTATGTATGAAACTCGATTTTTTTGCATGGCCACCACGGGCACGCTTGCAGAAGTCCAGACGCTGAACCCAATATTCGACGGTTTTCAAGCATAAATCGGCCGATACTGCTGCAATTTTACGATCGATATTCGTACGAAGTTCATCAAACGTCGCTGGCTTGTTGGCATAGATCATAGACTTGACGTAGCTCCACAGGAAATAGTTTAACGGCGTCAAATCGCACGACCGCACAGTGGAAAAGTGTATGGGAAAAACGGCAAAATTAATATCTCTTGCTTTGCTGACTGAAACCAAGTTATTTTATCGACCGAGGCGACCAAGCGAGAAGCGACTGGGTCATTTCGTGAGATAACACGTTCTCCAAACTTGGTTTCCAATAAAGTGATTGTGACATTCGCTGTGTGGCTTGTAGCCCCGTCCTGTTGGAATGCATATCATCCAATTGGGGCCAAAAATATTCGGTTATCATTGAACGTCAGCGATCCTGATCTTCCGTGATGATGATCATCGTGGAAGAAGTACGGCATAATGACGCCGCGCGCCGGCTCATAAATCACACCAAACCGTAATTTTTTCGGGATGCAATGAAGACTGACCAATACCGCATATTTTGTTTATTAACGAAGCCATTCAGCCAGAAATGAGCCTCATCGCTGAAGATGATTTTTCGATGAAAATCCGAATCATTTTCAAGTTGTTGCTCAGCCCAATTCACGAACATACGACGCTTCTGGTGGTCAAGCGGCTTCAGTTCTTGCGTCAATTTAATCTTGCGAGGATGTAGGCCAAGATCTTTTCGCAAAATTCGCCACAACGACGTCACAGAGATGCCCAACGCTTGAGAACGACCTGTGAAAGACACATTTGGGCTTTCTGCAACTGAAGCCTCAGCGGCAGCAATATTCTCGACACTACGGGCACTTCTTTGTCCCACTGGCACGGGAACATTTTGTACTCTGCCTGTGGATTCAAATTTTTCCACTACACGCTCAATTGTTGATCTGCTAGGACGATTATGACGAACAAAAATTGGACGTAGCGCTCTTAACGTTGAGGCCACTGACTCTGAACTTCGGTAGTAAATTTTAATAATTTCGACTCGTTGTAGGCTTGTATATCTTTCATTCATGAAATGGCAAACCTTATTGAAGAGAAATGTCGAAAGAACGGCAAGAAAAATGGCGTCGATTGATGTCCCTGTTGCTCTACTTTTGTAGCGTCCCTGTTGAAAAACCCTTTATATTGGAGGTAAGAACCCAACCTTGCGGTACCCCATTATTTTTTTTTTTTTTATGATTTTGATGCATTAAAGAAACCATGCACTAAATTGATTTTCATCGAAACCCTTATCTCAGACAACATCATAGCTCATAAGCTCACTCTCAATCAGAAGAACTCCTAGAATGCAAGGCAAGTTCATTAAGGAATTTTCTTATAATTCCGCAGAGCTTTCTTTCTTCAATGAACTCATACCCACATCCAAATCCAGATTACAGATACATTCGATGAAAGCATTGTTCCAATACACATCATAATCCTAACAAGCCGCATCAGATCATAGATACTAGACGTTCATAAATGTATATCGTTGCAATTAGAGCACATTTGAGAAAGGCATTAGCACTTTCGTCTGTTTTCCATTTCCATTAATATGCTCCCCTTCTCATCAGCATGACAATCACACACAGCACAGCACACACAAGGCAGAATGCCTTGTCAGACAGAGAGTGCACTTATGACACCCGACGTCGTCCTCGACAGTGACGTCTCTTGCTTATGCCAGCATAAGCTGCCATCGTCGTCGTGGGTGGTTGGCTGTTAAATAATTTCATATTTTTTTTCTTCATTCTTAAATGGAAAAGTTAAAATGACTTCTTGTGAAAATGTGCATACACATTTTTTTTAAATTTCTTCCTTTTTTTTAATTTCCGAAGAATCGCGCAAGAAGCCGTTAAGGATGGAAATTGAAAGAGTTTTCCCCAGTTTTCCCAACTAAGTGAGGTTTTATTAGATTCCTTCTTACTTCACTGATTTTTTTTTTTATTATTGCAGCTCTATTTTTTGAGAAAAGTAGGATCTTTAGCGTCCTGCTGTGTTGCGTTTATGATTTTTCTTGAATGCCCCCCTTCTTTCTCTGTGACAGTGTTACACGAGTGACATTATGAACGCATGAGGCGTGTTAACTAATGAGATTTTGCTCAGTTAGAATGAGGAAAGGATTTGAAAATCAAGGAAAGAAGTGTATAGGGCATTTGTATCTTCTAGTTATGGTGCGTGTAAGAAGATGTTCGTTCTTGTGCATGGCAAGTGCAATAGTTAGTTGCGATTGGATGAACATTTACAACAGACGTTATTCGTTGAGACGAGTAATATAGGCGGAGCGGAACGGCGGCATGCAGGTTCTTACTTTCAACTTATTCGCAAGGAAATTACACTTTCGCAATTTGAGTTTGTGTGTTCTGTGCGTTTCGTGGAGTGAAATTCAATTAAACCAAGGAAGTGAGTTTTATGATTTTTCCAGAAATTAGGACAGTCTCATTATGTGTATGAGAAGACAGATGCTAGTGCTGATTTTATGAGGCATTTGCGTATTAGCTGGAAGAATTTAAGAAGAAGAAACAGTTTCCCAGAAGATTTTAATTTAAAAGAGCGTAAGCAGTTTAAAGAAATGACATCATCAAGTCATTGAAATAATATTGAAGCTTTCTACAAATAAAAAGAATCTAGGGGCACATTAAGATCTGCCTTGACCCAACGCTCTAATAAAGATCTCGCTAGTGGTGGTTTTTGGTCCAACAACGTCTTATCAGGAAGAGTTCAAATTCAATCTACGTCTACGACAATTTCAAATCGACAACGACAACAACGACAACGACAACGACAACGACAACGACAACGACAACGACAACGACAACGACAACGACAACGACAACGACAACGACAACGACAACGACAACGACAACGACAACGACAACGACAACGACAACGACAACGACAACGACAACGACAACGACAACGACAACGACAACGACAACGACAACGACAACGACAACGACAACGACAACGACAACGACAACGACAACGACAACGACAACGACAACTACAACGACAACGACAACGACAACGACAACGACAACGACAACGACAACGACAACGACAACGACAACGACAACGACAACGACAACGACAACGACAACGACAACGACAACGACAACGACAACGACAACGACAACGACAACGACAACGACAACGACAACGACAACGACAACGACAACGACAACGACAACGACAAAGACAACGACAACGACAACGACAACGACAACGACAACGACAACGACAACGACAACGACAACGACAACGACAACGACAACGACAACGACAACGACAACGACAACGACAACGACAACGACAACGACAACGACAACGACAACGACAACGACAACGACAACGACAACGACAACGACAACGACAACGACAACGACAACGACAACGACAACGACAACGACAACGACAACGACAACGACAACGACAACGACAACGACAACGACAACGACAACGACAACGACAACGACAACGACAATGACAATGACAACGACAACGACAGTAAAACGAGAATTTTACAACAATTTCCTTTCAAGTATTATCACTTCTTGCTCTTGAAAAACTTCAAACTTAAGGAACTCCTTTCAAACAAACGCCGGTCTCTTCTCAAAGGATTCTATGCATTACAATGTTGAATGTTGTCACTGTTCACCCTTTAAGTTTACAGACAGGTTATTTGTGCGCCATTCTGAAAAAGTAAAGGAAGACTGATCGATTGCATCTAACAATCCTCTGGACGTCTTTAATTGTCATTCGAACTTTTGAAAAACTTTCAACAGATCCTTCCGCTCTGGTTAACGAAGTAAAGGCTAAATCACAGCTGTTCATCCTTCCGAAACTTGACTTTGCTCGGATAAGCTAAACGCCAATTAAACGAAATCTTCTTTGCTAACAAAAAAAAATCATTCAAAGTCCCAAGCACTTTTCGTTGTTGTTATTTTTAATTTGAGTCAGAAATAAATTCAAAGTCAATCCAAACACCGAATCACATTCATATCTCAACTCACACCGATAAAGTTTTGTGTATAGGCACCCGTATCCAGTAACTGAGAGATAACGAATAAAATATTTTAACTGCTTCGCGACGACAATAAATTCCAAACATCAAATAAAAATGCCACCACTTGTACAAGATTCCAATGATCTTTGTCGATCTGTGATTCGAGGCAATATCACGAGATCATCTTTGTGCTCAGACAGGTATTCGTTTCAAGGTACCTTTTTTTGGATCAGGTTCAGGCGCCTCTTTCGACTTCTCAAGCGGTCATAAAGTTTCTCGTTGAGGTATGGTCAACGTCAACGGTTTATGTGACAACTGGATTGTGGTATCACTCTGATCCCCGCTTACGATAAAACCTACAACAGGCTGTGCGGTCCTCACTTAATTCAATGGAAAGAAACATGAGACACTGACAATCATCAGAAATTCCTCCTAATAAGCAGGCTTAAGTGAAATTAGGGCTCGTGAATGATTCATTTTCGTGCCCAGTAAATGAACTTTGAGAGTTGAAACCAATTAATGAAGCCAGTTGGTACGCTGTTTCGTTTTTAATTTAAAAGAGTGGAGGAAGGTTGGAAAAGTGTAATAAACCTCGCACAACTTACTCGAGTTGGCATGGTCGACAATATGATGAAGAGTCGAGTTTTTTCTTCCTGAGATGCCATGTTTTTGGACACTAAACTAAATCCCACTACCTTCCAGATGAGAGAAGATGCTTTTTCAATATCATGTCATTTTATATTCCGGAAACAGCTGAAATGACGGCACACAAGAAACGTACTCGTACTTGTCACGTAAGTGTTAATCCATAAAAAAAAGGGACAGCCAAAATGAAATGAAATTTTGTCGTTCTCAACAAATTGCTGGCCATTCGCGATGCAACATTCGGTTCGGGACATAAACTTTCAAATTCATTTGGTTTTTACTTCAAAAAACATTTATTTCGTGTGCTCTGTGTTCGTTTTTGAATCATTTTTCGTGTGTTTTTTTTTCTGTTGGTGGAACATCGTTCTTTTCGATTCAACTTTATCTTTGTTTAACCTCGCATTCAGCGTCGTCGCGTCCCAATTGGTGGGTCTCAAAGTTTATTCTCGCCTTTTGGATTATTGTCGAGACGTGGGAATTTATTTATTGCCCCCCTCAAAAAAAAAAGTGTCCTGCAGGATAAATTTGTCACAAGGAAGTCGCGCGCGCGAGATGTTACAATGGGGTAGGTATACGTGGGAAAAGAGAATGAAAATAGCAGATTGCAAGTTTGTAAGATTTATTGTTTTGCCTTTGGGTGTAATATCTTACCTACTATTGCTCGTTCTACTACTGGAATCGAAGAGGGAAACAACCCAGTGTTTCCATGGAATGGGATTTTACACAATTCCTTTACAGTTTTTACTGCCTTGATTTTCAATTGTTATTTCGTGTCGAAGGAAGGTAGGTTGGAAGATTGGAAATAAAAGTTGATGGAATAAACTTTTTTTTGTAATTTTGCGACGAAATTTTCTTTAATTGGGCATTCGATTGATTGCACTTTTTTTACGTTTTACGTCTACGAGGAGGGGAGGGCAGTGCGCACCACGTGACACGGATCAAATATTTATTGCAAATAAGAAATGAGATAAGACAAAACTTTTCATCACGTTTTGTATTAGATGGGGATTATAAATGACAACAGCGGGCAATAAGGTTTTCCAATTTTTGTATTTTAGTGATCCTGTTCCGGTGGAAGACAAATTGAATTGCATTTTTGAAAAGTAAAGCCAAGAACTTTATGGAAATTATACGACGAAGTTTTGCATGTGCGGACGGAGTACGTGGAAGTAGAGAGAAGGATTTTTTTATAGTGGAACTGTCATTCTTAAATGAAAGCTTTAAAAAAAAACAACTTCCTTCAGATATCTCATGAGAGAGATTAACTAAGTACAGCCACCTGTAAGAAAACAAGGCACTTCTGTTGAACGTTTCAATTGGTTATAACTCCAAAACAATGATCCTTCTTCTTACGGGTGCAAGGAGATTAACTCATTTGTTCGTTCTTTCTGTAGAAATAGTCCTTGTCAGATATCTAACTAAGAAAAAGCAGATTGGTAGACATCAACTCGCAAGTAAGGATCACCTGAATTTCATCGTTCTTAACAAAGTTTAAAATTCACACTGTATTCCCGAGCAAATGCGCCTCAGTTGAACCGCTTAGGCCTAGATACAAGCCCATTAAGTAACGCTCCAGAAACTTTCTAGTGTAATATTAAGCTCCAGAGGCCTGCTATACAAAGCTACAAGGCTACAAGTTAAGAGCCACTTGTAGGATTATGTCCATTACACTTTTAGAAGAGCAAGCAAGCAAGTTATGTAGTTGTAGTTTTGTGCAACAGGCCCAGGTTTCATAGAAAAGTCTGAATACAGCACAATGATTAACCCAAGTTTGCAGTTTTTTAAAACATGAAAGAAAAGTTTACAGGCAAAAAAAATAAATTGTTTAAGCATAAACGTTTCTCAGAAAATGATTTTCGGACAGGCTAGTAACGAAGAAGTTCCGCTTCTTCAAAATCTGCATTACCACCATTATTCCTGAAACGCTGCGGTGATCGAAGCAACAGTAGACGAGAATACTTCATTCTACACTCACTTCAACTCGTAACGATCATAGACCTGGGATTGGGGTATGTTCATTTTTAGCACACAAAACGTCATAAACAAAACTGCACAAAATATTCTGATGAAAAAACAAAAAATCAAAGCAATCACTATTCCTGAAGAGAAAATCAGCGCAATGAAACTAAAGCAGACGCATGTGGTGTTCATGGCTTGCGATTTAATAAACTTCCCCTATAAACAACTGGTGTCCAGCGACGATCACAGGCTTCAGTAAGAAGACCACAAAAGCGATTCTTCGTCTTCTTGCTTATTATTAGACGAAACGCGCATTGTGAAAGGAACACAATTCACCCATCGAACTGATTCACACACTAGTGATCGGCTCGCATCATTCACCCCAGAATGCCTCGGCAAAGCTCCCGTTTTTGAATGATTCCATGTCTGAGGCCAACTAAATACAGATTTTGTTGCAGTTGCCTATACCAGGAGTGCCTTCTTTTTCTTCTTTCGCTATCATGTCTGAATGTTCTGTAATATTGCCCCTTTGACGAGGTTGTCTGCATCCTTCCTCCGAATATGACAATACCAATTAAGCCATTGTAATATTATGTCTATTTTACTTGTAGAAGACTTAGTAAAATTGTAGCTTTGTTTTACAGAAATTCCCTACACTTGTCAAAATTCACTTGTATTACAGTACTTGTAGTTTTGCGTTACAGACTCCAGATATGCTCGTCATTACAACATGGACGTGTTTATGATGGCGTTATTTATGAAAAAAAAGCAGGGTCCCTGCTTTGAAAAAAAAGAGCAAGATGCTAGACGAAAAGGAAACACAAAGTCACATTATAGGACAATGCTGCAGCTGAAACCATCTTGCACTAGATAAGAATAGCTTCTTAGTGGTGAGGATATAAATCAGCTGCTGATTGTCTGAGTGCAAATATGAATCCTTAACTCAACAAACTTTAACTGCGTATATCTTTCAACTTGAAACGCGTATATCTTTCAACTTCAAAACTAGTGTAAGTACCTTGAAAGTTTCAAGGTACTGACACTAGTTTTGAATAAAGTAGGTAAAGAAAAGTTTTGCTACTCATTTTCTTCAGGCGAAAAAATGTAAGGCTTGATGTCATATTTGTCGAGTTGATGAACGGCATCATTACTGCAAAGTTATCAAAGAAAGGTAACCTTAAAATCTCGAATATCTTTTGTGGCATCACACTTGTTTCCGCATTCGGGAAACTAATAAAAAAAATGGTTGCGAGAGGAGATCTAGTCAGAGCTCAAGAAGATTTTGAAGTGGCGGAGAAAGCGCCAATCACATTAAGAACACTTTGGGAGTAATTCTTGAACAATAGGTAGTGTCACAGGAAATCAGTCTGAGTGAATCAGATATATAAAGACCTTCGTGTCAATTTTGCGCTTTCGACGAAGTTCAGTAGCAATTTAGCACTCAAGAAGAACACAATAGAAATTGGTTTTTGTTCACTTTCCAACTAGAAATTACTTAAATTCATAAAAAGTCAATGAAAACACCTCATAGTCTCTGAATAAATTATTTAATGACTCGTTTCGATTATACAATCATCTTTGGATCACAATCAACTAGACCTTCCGCGAGGAATTAGCAAGTCCTTAATAGTAATTTCACTGCCATGAACAGCACTCTATCACTTATTTATTCGGAATCAGCTGAAAATTAAGGGATCTTTCATTTCTCATAAATTATATTTAACAGATAAGCGCTTCGTGCCAACACTCCTACGAGATGGTTATGTCTGCCTTTTTATTCAAACTGCGGTTTACCACACACGTGATCGAGAACTCACTCACTCGATGAAGGCGAGTGCCCTTGTTTTACAATTTGATTTTTTGGTGTAGATAACAATTTTGTCAAACTGTAAAAGTTCATTTGCTCTTGAAGAGGGTATTCTGGTCTAGAGTCATAAATTTCACGTAATTTTTGAAGTGTTGTAAAAAAAAGCAATCAATATTTTGAGTATTAATTTTTTTATATAGTTAATATTTAAATAATAAATGAAAAGAGTGAGAAATTCATAAAATTAGCAGCTGATAAAGTGTGGAGTCTCAAAAAACTGCCAAATGACCATATTCACGATTCGGTATCGTTTTGAAAAAGATAATTTCGAGAAAAACGATTTCAATAGTTCGTTTTGAGCCGAGCCAGTTTGGATGCCTCGTCAGAATTTTAAAAAAATCGTCTTGTAGGAATATTCTTAAAAAGTTAGAATTTGAAAATATTTTAAAAATATGTCTTATTTCTACATTTCATTTTTCCCTGAAACGCATTTAGAAGTGCTTTTATGTGAGTTCTCTCTGATGCCCCATCCAGCTGAAGCATTGGTGCCCATTCACTCACTTAACTAGTTCCAACTTTCAGAACATGAAGATTCTTACAATCTCATCGTATGTCGCTTAGTTTTTGCCTCTATACATAGTCAACGCACGAAAACCGTAGTAAGGAATTTAATTCAAAGTTTCAGGACCATTATAACAAGTTCGGATGGGGTACACTTTTAATGTCAATTCTTCTGCTTTTTTGTCGGGTCCGCCAAATAACTTTTTTTTTGCAAATGGGCGCAAAACATCGAGTGTAGCTTCGGCTGTGTGGCACGTAGCGCCGTCCTGTTGAAACCAAATCTTGCCAATAATCTCCTCTTGAGTGAACAAAAATTCGTTCAATATGGCCCGATAACGATCGCCATTGACTGTTACGGCCACTCCTTGCTCATTTTCGAAAAATGGCCCCATTATGCCTCTGGACCAAAATCCGCACCAAACAGTGACTCGTTTGGGGTGTATTGGCTTTTCAATGTATGCGTGCGGGTTTTCTGTGCTCCAAATGCGACAATTTTGCTTTTTTTACATACCCGCCAAGATCAAAATGAGCTTCATCAGAAGACGATTTTTTTCGCAAAATCGGCATCTTCTCTAAGTCGATCGCAGGCCCACTTAGCAAAACGAAAACGCAACATATTCGTTCAGCAGAAAGATAAAACTAATTATCTGTCAAATCAGACAAGAGCTAAGTGTTACCATTAACGAAATAAGCACTAGTTGAAAAAAAAACGTTTGATGGCGGACCCTTTATAATCACATCAGCATGTAGATGAGTAACGTCATTTCACCTGCGGCTAAGCTCAAGTTGAGTAAATACTTTCTTAACCATTCCTGCGAGCGTGTTGCTCCTACGAAAAAAAGACAATTCTTTAAGTGCAAATTGCAATCAACTCGCAAAGAAAATACTCATTATGGCGATTCATTTTCTCAACTCATCAATGAATCTTACATGTTTCATAATTTTTTTCAGTTGTACTCATTAGGTCAAGGGGAAGGGTGCAGCTACATTCGTCTACTACTTTTTTAGTTAGTCAATATACAACAAAACTGTTCCTGATTCAGAGCTTCAAATATCTTCCTCTTGTGACAATTCCTGCCTGACAAACAGTATACCATTTCAATCCATTCCATCTGTGTCGGTATATTAATTTCATACCCGCAACTCTTCATAAATTTGACATTCACAAAGGCAATTAACGCCTAGCCACCACGATCCACGACGCGACGTGAATTCCTCACATTTGTCGAATATCCCTCAAAATTGCAAAACCACAGGTCTGATCACAAAAAGTTCAAATAAAACCATCTGTGTGTGTGAGTGCGAGTGTTGCAAACATCATTGAAATTTTCCACGTGGTTAGAGATGAATTTTGTAATTAGAGAGACACCTCTCAGCGATTTATCGCTTTTGTTTTTCGTATCTGTAACATGCGAACAATGTCTGGCTGGCGAGGTGGTTGTCTGTTTGTCAGTCATTTGGCAGTTGGCTGGCAATTGGATTTAGATTGGATGTCGGCATGTAGTCGTAAATCACCATAGCCAACCTGATCAAGGGCCGGTCCTACAGTCCATACTCCACTCATAGTATGTGGGATGCTTTTTGATTATTTTTTTCTGTGTCTATCCTCTTTTTTTTGGTTTTTGCTTTTGGGTGACTGTATTACTTGCCTCTATCATAGTCCGGGTAGAGAGGAGCTAACTTATAGCCATTAATTTGTCTGTTGCTGATGTGGCATCCTGGTATTGTAACGTAACAAACTTGTAGGTCCCTATGGGAGTTTTAACTGCAACGAGGAATGAGCAAAGATGTGGCATACAACGAGTTAGTAAAACCCAAACCCTGTTCTTGTGCAAAGTACGGGAAAATTCAATGAGTGTGTGTCGTCGTCCTTTGGTGAAGCCAAAGCCATTCCTTATATTAGATATGGGGGCTTTCGTTTTGGGAATTCTCGCGCGCTATCGGGATAGTAATATAGTCTGTTGGTCTCTCCTATCTCTCTACTCTATGGCATAACAACGAGAACGACAACGATGACGATGAAAATCGAATTTCCGTCGTTTGGACTGATTCGATTTCACAATGCAATTTCACGGTCCTTTCCAAGTCTTTAGGCCAATGGCAGGACAACAATGCCACAGAGAAAGTGAATACACTCTCGATTCGGAATCAACAGCAACCAGCAAAGGCAACAGAAAAAACAAAGAACAACAGCAAACAATAGGTACCTAGTTGTGGGAGAGAAAATGTCGAAAACCTGTAGTCGGAAGCATCATTGTGCCATAGGCAACCAACCAACACCGACGTTACCCATGTCCAGGCTTTAGATTGGAATTAAAAGCGTTGAAATGAAAATCGATTGGTTTTAGTCATGTGATGAGGTTCCTTTAAATGGTGCGGGGGGGGAAGTCACAAGGAATTGTTGCGCTTTAAGCCAACACTTCTCCTCTTTAATTAAAGTCTCTAAGCTCCAGCAAATGATTTTTTGGTAAATATCATTTTGTGTCGGTTCTATAGTGGTCCTTCCTCTGAGATGAAAAATCCATACACACACTAAATCTCAACACAATTGTGTTTTGCTAGGACTTGTCACTTTTGAAATTTAAACCCAAAGTTCGTCCTCACCACTTCCTCTGTGAAAAGTTTCGTTTTAATCACAACTTTCCAACAGCAACACGTGCTGCATACTAAATTTCCTAAAAACCCAAACAAAAAGCAATACCGAGATCCTCGTAATCTATGCCCGAGACGTCAGCGTCGTCGGTCGGGACGAAGACGTACAATACAACAACAACAAGAAGAAACTTTTCCATTAGAAATAAAACAACATTTCAATTCGAAATCGTTTGCCTTAATGAACTTCACAGAAAGCATCCTTAATTTTTCCAATTTAGCTATTCATCGAGCCACATCACTTCGCCGAAAATTAACTTTTGCTAACCTTCAAAACATACACAGTACATGAGCAACAAACAACAAAAGCAACGACATTCACAGTGACAGGGAGAGGTACAACACAAAAAAAGAAGAGGAAAAAAAAACAAGGAACAATCTCTAATTAAGTACTACTAGTACACCCCAAATGTCTACGGAAAAGGGGCAAGACCCAAGGAAAAGCTTCCAACCCTTCGTTTCCGGGTCACGAAACGACATCTTAGTATTGGAGAAATGGTGAGTATGTAGTTGGTATATTCTATTCTACTTCCCGACCACCTCACACAAAATTCAAATTCCAACTTCGAACTAGGAATCGGAATTGGACGCATGTGAATAGTTTCATTAGAGTTAAATGCCCCTTATCGTCATCATTCGAGCTTCGACACACAGCCATGGCACCGTCTCCGGTCGGTCGACGAAGTTCGGACGGACAGGGGTTTTGTGCACAAAGTTTTTGAGTACTTTGGCAAGGACAGGACATAACTATTCAGACAGCCAACCACTGGCAGTCAAAAGAGGAAGAGGTGTTGCAGTTGTTTGCTGCTTGCCCACACGCTATAGGAAGGGTATATCCTACTCTACAACTACTTTACTAACATAGTCCTTGTTGATTTGCACGAACGTTTGGCATACCCGGCTTGCGTTTTTTTTTTACTTTACCTTCCTTTGAATAGCTCCTTTCCCGTTAAGTACAAGTGTTTCAAAAGTTTTCCCCCACAGAACTAGTGTTGAGATAATTAGGTGGGGTGTGTCCTGCTCTGGGTGAGAAAGAAAAAAAACAACAACACAGTTTATGAACCCTGTGTTGGTACACACGCCACACATGCCACTGAAAACGAAACGAAAAAAATAAAAACACAACCAACACGTCTGACCAAAGGACGACTAAACGGCGCACGTCAAAAGTTGAAAACAGGTGTAATTGAAAATTGAAATGAATTGAAAAATTATATGTTTACGTGTTAAGAAGGGAATGGGCGGTAATTGAGCACGAAAATTAGGGGTGCCAGTTGAACCTTTTTTTGCTCTTTTGCTTCCTTTCTTTTTGATGGTTTTCGTCCTTTCCATCAAATTTTCTCTCTAGGTACTTAAAAATGAAATATTTTTGAAATACTATTTGACTGTAGAATTGATCCTTTTTTTGGCAACGTTCCGCGCACTGTGTCTAATTACATTGGAAAATAATAAATCATTTGGAAAATCTGAAACCCGAGAATGGTTAATTCTGCACGGTGATTCCTTATGTCTGGGTATATGCGGCGAGGCGTTTGTGTATATGGATGGTGATTTAGACAAATTGAATGGCATCCGGATGAAGGAGGGAGAACTTCCGGGGATTTACATTTCGTTTGGTTTGCGTGTTAACACAAAGTCAGAGTGTTACGAGAAGGATAAATAGCGAAATGGATCTCATCAATAACTCTAATTAAAGGTTGAGTCTATAGTGAACTATAGGAGCAGAATCAATTAATTAGAAGCAATTCGAGTAGTACACACTTTTTGGCGCATTTGCGGGCATGTAAACGAGTTGGTGATTAATTTGACCGGCTTGTAATGTAATTGTTTTTTAAATTAATCGGTTTTTTAAACGGTTTTCAACATTTTTAATATTTCAAAAATGGAATAGATTTGTATATTTCTCTATTTTCCTCATAAAGTGCTTCAAATCCACGTTATACAATGGAAGTGGACGGAACTCAAGGGAAGACATGATCACTTCAATGCTAAACTGCCAATTAAATAAAAAAGACAAAAAGACATGCCTTCCAATCAATTCATACATAGAAGCGGTACGAGAAAGATCCGAAGAAGAAGTCAAGAAGAGGATTAGTTTGACTTGTATCCCAGTATGTCAGTATCACAGTAAAATTATTCAAAAGCCTCAACGAAACTTATTCAAAGGGTTCGACGAAAGATCATGAATAATGGAGAAACTATTTGCGAAACAGGCACTCAAAAAAGCACAATTACTAGAGATTCGTTCAACTCATTAACGATGTTCAAGGACGTCAAAGTTCAACATAGATATATGTAGAAACTGTGTGTATTCTTTCAAACGATCGCCATCTCCAAACTTAAAGAGATGACAGCTAAATAAAGGCGCAACAGAGCGAGGCGCCTCTGGGACTAGCGCATTTCTCACAACCATGCCTTGTGAGGAAAAGGAGGGGACCTACAATTTTCTGCCGGTTCCGAACGGCTAATTGAGAAAGCGCTTTTCATGGCAATGAATGAATAACGGAGGACTTGCCAATTCCTCGCGAAAGGCGATACCCGTCAAAAAACATTTTTTGAACCTCGAACCACTGGGTTAGCAGGTGGACATGCTGGCAAAGCAAAGCAAAAATATTTACAAAGCAAAAATATAATAATAAAACTAATAAAACAGGGCAAAGCAAAAATATTTACCATAAAACGATGTTTTTTCGTTTGGAAAAGCAATGACATAGGTGTAGAAGTTAAAAACTTCATAGTTAGTGCTGCTGTGTTAACCAACTAATGATAATTTAATACCCAGCCCAATAAGCCATGAATAAACGTACAATTTATGTTGTGCACTTACTTCTCACAATTCTTTGAGAACAATAAAATATAAATGAGGACATGCTTAGTTTACGACGAGTTTAAGGGTTTAAACCGATCTAAGATGTAAGGCATAGAAGTGGTCGTTTTTATCAAATCAGTGCAAAAACAAGATTTTTATTACGCACACTTTAATATTACAAGAAACAGAACAAAAACAAAAACCATTTTGAGCCGCCGCAATCAACAATTCAAAAAACATGTATGAATTTCGAAAGAAGAATATGAGATCAATGTCCGTCTTTAGAATCCGTTCAGCAGCAGTAAACCAAAACTCAAAATTGATACTAAAATTGTGATTGAAGTCAAATGTATGAAAATTCGGCTGAAGTTACTTTACCATATTTCTAATATCAATTAACTTCAACAAATTCATACGCGCTTATCAATTTATGAATCCGGATACTTCATTCGTGTCTAAGAAAATTAATTAGAGGGCTAGAGGCTCTATAAACACCTGTCGATTTAGGCCCACATGCCTGCTGTTCCACGAACATTCTGGGGCTGTTTCTAATACGTACTATTTAAAGTCACCATCAGAAGCTTACAACCTTTCACCATCGTGCCACCTGGGAGCATATAAACACCTTACGATACACCAAAAATATATGCCTAGATAAATAAATAGGGAGGCGCAACAGAGCGAGGAGACGCAGGGTCTAGCGCATTTCTCACAACCATGCCTTGTGAGGGAATGATGGGGAACTTCAATTTTCAGCTGAATTCGAACGACTAATCGAGAAAGAAATTGCCATGAAAAGGCAATAAATTTACTTACGGAGGACCTGCCAATTTCTAGTGATAAGCTATATCCCTGGAAAAATATTTTTGCCTCTGTTGGGATTCGAACCACGAACCTCTTGGTTAACAGGCAATCATGCTTACCATCACGCCACGGGTACTGTATACCTGCTTATTCACAAACACACACAAAAACGTCTTCTGATATACTTCATTACCAACGCCAGAAATGAGCCACTATTTTGCCGTTGGCTGACGTAGACCCTTATGATGCCAGTTTTACCAGCATCTTATCTACTACTTCACATATCAACAAGAGACTAACTAGCATTTCTGCAAGAAGGCGCTGAGGTCAAAATAGAGGTTGCACCAAGCCATGTTATTTAATAAGCCTTGCAAACATTATCGGTCATACACACGTCCATTTAACTGACGTTAATAATACGAATATATTTGAAAGAATCGTGAATAGTTATTTTTTTTTTATTTTCTTAGGTGGGAAGTACAGAGGCCCACGTGATCGAGTAATACGTCACAGAATTATGTGTTTCTGGAATTACTTCTCACGTTATCGAGGACTTTAGTACATGAAAAGATTAGTAAAATATTTAACATTTAAAACACTTTTTATATTTCCTCAGATGTACATTTCAGAAGCAATGCTTCCATCGTCAGTGAGATTTATAATTTAAATTAAATTAAATTATTTGTCAAAAAACTAATAACAAACAATTTGACATTCTTTCATTATAATTTGAACGAATTGAAGTCGATAAATAAACAGCAAATTGATATTGTGTAATATCGAATTTTGAATGAAAAGTAGTGCTCACTCACTAGAACACTTACTTACTTACTTAGGTGGGCATTACAGTTCGGGGTGAACCTGGGCCTCAACCAACATCCTTCTATAACGATTTCGATCTCGGGCGAGCTCTCTCCAGTTTCGCACTCCAAGTCGGTTGAGGTCTTCATCCACTTGATTGCGCCACCTAAGACGAGGTCTTCCCCTTCCGCGATTTCCCTGCAATGTGCTTTCGAAAACCCGACGAGCCGGAGCGTTTGGGTCCATCCGCTCTACATGGCCCAACCATCGTAGCCTCGCGATGCGTACTCTTCTGGCTATGCCCATGTCGCGGTACAGCTCATACAGCTCGTTGTTGTATCTTCTTCTCCACACATTGTCTTCGCATACGGGACCAAAGATCATTCGGAGAATTTTTCTTTCGAAACGACCAAGAGTTTCCTCATCTGCTTTCGATAAGGTCCATGCTTCCGCGCCGTACAGCAGGACTGGGATGATTAAGGTCTTATACAAGGTCACCTTGGTTTTTCTAGAGAGAGTTTTGTTTCTCAATTGCCTTCTTAACCCAAAGAAGCAACGGTTGGCAAGAGTTATTCTCCGTTTGATCTCCGCACTGATGTTGTTGTCCGTGTCTACAGCGGATCCTAGGTAGACGAAGTCCTGTACTACCTCGAAGTTATGTCTGTCTATTGTGACGTTTTGTCCAATTCGTCGATGTTCTGTGTCCTTGTTTGATGACAGCATATACTTCGTTTTGCCCTCATTAACCATCAAACCCATTTT
Organism: Melanostoma scalare; assembly: GCA_949752695.1. Taxonomy (NCBI): domain Eukaryota; kingdom Metazoa; phylum Arthropoda; class Insecta; order Diptera; family Syrphidae; genus Melanostoma; species Melanostoma scalare. The sequence goes on along the minus strand of OX456985.1, from coordinate 206,679,553 downwards.
TGCCGCTTCTGTTTCAATACTCGCAAAAGTACCTATGACATCACGCTTTTTTCTTCCCATTACGTCAATATCGTCTGCATAGGCGAGTAATTGTACAGACTTTTGAAAGATTGTTCCTCTGGTGTTGACGTTTGAGTTTCTTACAATCTGTTCAAGTATGATGTTGAAGAAATCGCATGACAGTTTGTCGCCTTGCCTAAAGCCTTTTTCGACATCAAAGGTCTCGGTGAGTTCTTTTCCGACCTTGACGGAGCAGCGTGAATTCTCCAAAGTCATCCTGCATAGTCGTACGAGCTTTGCAGGGATGCCGAAACTAGACATGGCTCTGTACAGCTCGTCTCTGTAAATACTGTCATACGCGGCCTTAAAATCGATAAAGAGGTGGTGAATATCGATATTATGTTCTCGGGTTTTTTCCAAGATCTGCCGTAATGTGAAAATTTGGTCTATTGTGGACTTCTCTGGTCTAAAACCACATTGATAAGGACCTATCAAGTTGTTGACGTGGGGTTTCAGACGTTCACATATTACAGCAGACAAGATCTTATAAGCGACGTTAAGGAGGCTTATCCCTCTGTAATTGGCGCAATTGTGAGGGTCTCCTTTCTTTAGGATCGGGCATACGATACTGAGGTTCCATTCATCGGGCATGCTTTCTTTCGACCATATCATGCAGATCAGCTGGTGCATGCTCCTTTCCAACTGGTCTCCAGCTGCCTTGAAAAGTTCGGCATCAAGGCCATCTGCACCTGCAGTCTTATTTGATTTAAGTTTGCATATGGCAAGCTTAACCTCTTCTAGGTCGGGAGGACGGCATTCTTGATCATCGTCCAAGCTGAATGGGGCAATCTGCCTGACAGCGGAACAATGATACGGTAATTCGGCCCCAGCTCGAGGTGAACCGATGCCTCAACCAACATCTTTCGCCAACAATTTCGATTTCAAGCGAGCTCGTTCTCATTTTCGGTTTATGTCTACTTCCACTTGGATTTGCCACCTAAAACGAGGTCTTCCCATTTCGAGATTTACCAATGAACTATAAATAACTCGTCGAGTTGGACCGTTGATCCGCTCTACAAGTCCCAGCCATCACAACATCGCGATGCGTACTCTTCTTGTTCTGTTCATGTCATGACACAGCTGAAACAATTCGTTGTTGAATTTTCTTCGGCGCTAATGTCTTCACATATAGGACCAACGATCATTCGAAGTCTTTTTCTTTCGAATTGACCAGAGGTTTTTTCATCCGGTCAATGCTTCCGCGCTCTATAGCAGAACTGGGATGATCAAGGCCTTATAAAGTGTAACCTTGGTTTCTGAAGAAAGTTCAATTCCTCAATTGCCTTCTTAACCTAAATAAGCAGCGGTTGGCAAGAGCAATTCTCCGTATGATCTTCGCACTGATGTTGTTTTCTGGTCTATACCGGATACTAGTAAGAGGAAGTTGTGTCCGTCTACTGTGACGTTTTGTCCCATTCGTCGATGTTCGGTGTCCTTGTTTGATGACAGTATATACTTCGCTTTGTCCTTATTAACCATCAAACCCATTTTTGGCGCTTCTGTTTCAATGCTCCCAAAAGCAGCAATATCACACTTGTTTCTCCCCATTACGTCAATATCGTCTGCCTAAGCGAGTAATTGAACAGACTTTTGAAAGATTATACCTCTGGTGTTGGAGTCAGAGTTTTTCTTAAGCTTTTCGAGTAGGATGTGAAATAAATCGCATGGCAGTTCATTGGAATGTCTTAAGCCTTCTTTGACATCAAATTTGTTCAATTAGGTTTGTAATAAAGAATTTCCAACCTTCTTGAGTTTTCAAAGCTTTTTTTTAATTTTAAGATATCCTGGCAACACCTCGCCGCCGCGCCGACGTGAGTTTTACTTCGGCTGAGAAGTAAAAATACTTCACAATCTACCGCAATGCCAAAGATAGCAATAGCAATGGAATGGGGAAAAGCCAGGAGTGTCACTCATGACTTATGAGTGATTGTGTATATGAGTTTTTGTCACATACAGAAAGAAAATAAATTGCCGTGTCCTTATTTTTTAAACGTTCGTGCTCTAATTCGTCATCAAAACTATTAGCATGCGAAGCATAAACAGTTGAAACCTTTCTGTTTGACTTGAGCGCTAAGGCTCAGCATGAATTTTACGAAAAAGCAAAGGAATTGGGAAGAAGAAGTGCACAACATAATTTTTAGGTGTAGGAAGAAGGGTGTTTTGCATAAGATGCGACAAGAGGTCACGACGGATAGGTTAAGTCAAAACATGAAAATCATCGTATAGGGGGGCCTATCTGTCTTTGGTGAGGCGAAAGGAGCAGTTTTATAAATAACGTTCGAAGCCTATAGAGTAGAACCATGATGCCATTTTGCATTTTATATCCACAAGCTAAATAAAAAGAGCAATCCTCGTCACCATTTTTATTGGTTGGTTTGAAAATCGATTTAAAATAAATTAACGTGCTTTAGTTATTTTTGGATGTGCAACAGTTGAAAATGTTACCATTTATAAATGTTCTTGGTAGCTTTTGATACACCTCGGTTAACAGGACATGCGCCAACTGCTGCTTGGCCAGAGCTGCCAACAAAACCAATCACTACTAAAGGATGGAACACATATTTAAGTGACAAATAAAGATAACACGGGCGTAACATGATTACCGCCAAAGATCCCCAACGACAGCTTTAGACAGCTCATTAGTCAAGTAGCCCCATAAATTCATAGGACAAGGTCTGCTTTCGCAAGGTGTCTATTTCTTTTTTCCTTCTTTTATTCACCACATCCAGGTGAGTATCACCTACAAGCGGAATAATAAAAAACAAAACAAATTGAAGATTTGCCATGAAGATGTCTGCATTGAAATTCAAATTCATGCACAATTTGCTGCATCGATATCAATCTCCACTCCATCTTCAAGGATGTCGGTTGTCGGGATGTCGGGCTTAGAAAAAAAAGCACTCATGCATGTCAAAGACACAACAAATTCAATGGGTTTTTTACCACACACACAACAGCACAAAAACACTCCCATCAACATATATCCAGACAAAGTTAACAAACATTCAACAACAATGCCAACAAATATTGGCAATACCTTCCAGGACTTGAACTCGGCAAGTGAAAATAGAAAAACTACAAAACAGCGCAAAGAAAATCCGAAATGTACTCTGCCATTGCATATATGTAGGTATACGACTATAGGAACAAATCCACCGCATTCACATTGCATGTTGCATGAAAGAGAACAGAAAAGAAAGTAAAAACCAAAACCAAAGGATCCCATTATCCATCTCTAGTTTTATATTGGCATCGGCACCGATACACACCGCCAGGATTTCTGCAAATTCGGTCGGTGTGATGCGGCTCTTCTTCGCATATCCATTCGCATCCAGTATAACCAACCTAGCAATTTATACTTCTCGATTTTGCTCGCCTCCTTTTACTTTACACACTCAATTCAGACAAAGTTATAGAATCGAAGGGGGCAAACAAAAAATCCTTGGTATACCTACAACGGAGAAAGGATAATTGATTTCCCATCTCGTAGCCTCCAGGATGTTACGTTACAATTTCATGCTACAGGCTTGTCTGTACAACTGTTGTTCGAACGGTGATGAGAATTTTCTTCTTCAATTCACTTGTTCTCCATTCAGTGAGCAGCCCATATCTGTTATTTGGTTTTTTTTTTCCTTCACTTTGTTTTCTCATCTGGAGCAATGAAAATTATACACAATCGATGGGGAATCTTGCATAAAAAATTGCAACCAAGAACAGAAGACAAAAAAATAGAAGCAACAGGGGGAATCTTGTCTTGTAGAATTAATTTGGCTAGGAATGCCTTCCGATTGTTGTGTCGAAAGTACTCTAGAACACCCTGTTCAAAGGCGAATCTATCTCCCTCGCCTTTGAACCCATATCGATGTTAAATTTGGAAAGGTTTTTTTTTCATTGCTAAAAAGGATATCTTGTATTTGCATTGTCTTCAACGTCAAGTGTGGCGTTCGAGATGTTTTTACCCAAATAAGCCTCATTTGAATAGCTAGCTATAGCTACCCATCAGCTACCTACAACAACAACGGATTAAAGGCTCTTCGGGCTTTGAAAAACCTGTCCCTTTAGGGCTTGTGGGCGCTTGATAGAGAACATCCCTTCAAGGGAAATACGTATTTTGTTCTCTAATTCCTTTCTAATCCTTCCCGTTTTTATGCTAAAGGCATTTTTATGTAAATTTTTTTGGCCATGTTATTCCTAAAAGTCGGTTCGAAGCGACCTTTTTCATATCGAGGGGGGCCAAAAACTGGGCTGTTGGCAGCAAATGATTATTTGATTTGTGTTGGTTTTCTTTTCTAACTTACCAATCGATTTGGGTATTTTTTTATTTTTCATGGAGTGAATGTTTTGAATATGGCTGCTGCGAATGTAGAGTTTGTTGGATCAAAAGTTGCACCTCTTTACTTACCGCTATAGAGTTGATTTAAAAAGAACATACGTGGGAAGTGAGCACTTACCTAAAATGAGAAGAAAAGGATACATTTTTTTTTGAGATACTTGAAGATGTTTGAAATATTTATGGGTTAGTGATGATATGTGAAATGGATACCGGGTGATGGGTTAACTGTATCATAATAAAGGTCAAACACATCTCAAGACGTCACTCAAGAAACAAAAATATTTTGAAAACTGCATAACATAGAATGCTAATAAACATATCCTTCTTCAAAAGCTCAAGCCTGTTCACATACAATAAAAGAAAATGATAACTTTAAAGAATCCAACCAGAAGAACTGTGTGTGTTTGCTGAGAAGGGTCAAAATAAAATTTTTTATTCATTTTCAGAGGTATGAGCTCAGGAGCCAGAACACAAAACTACAAGCACTTGTAAGACATGTGAATTATGACTAGTGCAAGAAATTTCTGTAATACAATGCTACAAGAGTTTTGACTTGTAGACTTGGACTTTGTGTAACAGGGTTTGAAGATATGTAGAATGCTCCTAAAATAACAAATAATCGATATCCTGAATTTTTTTTTTTACTACTACACTTTCGCTATCGCGGTACTCACTGAGACACGTAGAACTTATCCACACCTCCACATTCGAAGAACAACACAGCTGAGAAAAACTTAGCCTCAAGTGGCACGAACCAATTGAGTGCAACCTAAAAAAAAATTTGCAATGTGTAACTGATGGTAACTAGTTGTGTATACCGAGCTGGTTTGACGGTCATATTGGTGAAGACCATAACCCGCCGTCAATTTTAAGGGAAAGCACAAAGAAAGGGCAAATTAGTTGAGACTGCACTTCATGTTCATGAAGTTGTCTGAAAAATTCAACAGGCAATCCAGTAAAAAGAGTACACGTCGGCAGTATTCCTCGATATAGAGGGGGTCTTCAACAATGTTGAATACCGTGCCATTTGTCTGGCATTAAGCTCCATAAACATCGTGAAAACGCTATCAAATTGGATCTACTCCATGCTCTAAACAAGAACAGTAAAAGCATTAATGGGTGCAAGCACTCCAAAGGTTATAACCTGTAGAGGTACCCCGCAAGGAGGAGTTTTATCCCCACTACTCTGGCTCCTAGTAGTTAACCAGATCCTGATTAAACTAGATCTGAGCGGAATAAAAGCTGTTTACCATGCCGATGACATCGTCATCATGACCTCCGGAAAATTCACAACTACAGTTTGGGAACTCCTCCAGAAAGCTCTTAATAAACTCAACAACTGGGCCAAAAACTGCGGTCTAAATGGCAACCTCACAAAAACAGAACTTGGTCTGTTCACGAGAAAACATAACATTCCAGATATACTTCACCATAAAGGGTATACCAATAAGCATATCTGGTACGGCGAAGTATTTCGGGATTGTCCTTGATCGTAAACTGAACCGGAAAGAAAATTTAAAAGAAAGAAAAAGCAAAGCTCAAATCACATTCTACACTAGCAGTAGGATTTTTGGGGAAAACATGGGGATCTAGTCCCAAAACAATTCACTGGATCATTGTACATATCCATAATAAGACCAATCCTCACATATGCCGGTTTGGTTTGATCTTTGGTGGCCATTATTAGAGAAGGCGTTAGACCTTAAGACCATGGCCAAAACCCAAAGGCTTGCTTGAATTGGCATAACCAGTGCCATGAGAACGACACCAACGACAGCTCTGGAAACTTTCCTTTCGCTAGCTCTCCTAGACCTTCCATTAAAGAGACGGCGCGGCGGCTAAAAACGCACTGCGACTCAAACAATGCAATAATAGGAAAACAAGCATATCAGGCCACAGAACTATTATGAACCATACTGATACAGATATTCAAACAGACTAGAGAATGCTGGTAGGAAAACAGGGTTACAGAAAAAAATCACGTCTCCGTCTTAAAAGACAGTTTTAAACGAACGAGGGGGTACACTCAAAAAAATATCCTGGTTCTATTTATTAGATTTCCTGTAAGAATCTATCGGAAAAACTGATAACGAGATTCTCCCAGGTCGTCTGATAGAATATATCGGTCTCTCCTGGTAGCCCGTACCAGGAAAAATATTTCCCCTTCCGACAGAATATTATCAGAGTTCCTGATAACATGTACCAGTTGCCTGATACAATCTAACAGGAAAAGATAATCATTTTCCTGATACTTGCTAACAGGATACTGGTAGTATTTACCAGGAATATTATTTTTTTCCTGATAGAATGTACCTGTATTCTGGTACAATTTACCAGGACTCCGGGTAATTTTCCTGGTACCTGCTACCAGTATACTGGTAGTATTTACTAGAGATATTATTTTTTCCTGATAAAATGTAGCTGTATTCTGGTAAAATCTACCAATATATCTGGTAGTTTTCCTGGTACCTGCTACCAGTATACTGGTAGTATTTACTAGGAATATTCGTTTTTTCCTGGTAAAATTTACCTGTGTTCTGGTAAAATTTACCAATATATCGGGTAGTTTTCCTGGTACCTGCTACCAGTATACTGGTAGTATTTAGTAGGAATATTATTTTTTTCCTGGTAAAATTTACCTGTGTTCTGGTAAAATTTACCAATATATCGGGTAGTTTTCCTGGTACCTGCTACCAGTATACTGGTAGTATTTAGTAGGAATATTATTTTTTTCCTGGTAAAATTTACCTGTGTTCTGGTAAAATTTACCAATATATCGGGTAGTTTTCCTGGTACCTGCTACCAGTATACTGGTAGTATTTAGTAGGAATATTATTTTTTTCCTGGTAAAATTTACCTGTGTTCTGGTAAAATTTACCAATATATCGGGTAGTTTTCCTGGTACCTGCTACCAGTATACTGGTAGTATTTAGTAGGAATATTATTTTTTTCCTGGTAAAATTTACCTGTGTTCTGGTAAAATTTACCAATATATCGGGTAGTTTTCCTGGTACCTGCTACCAGTATACTGGTAGTATTTAGTAGGAATATTATTTTTTTCCTGGTAAAATTTACCTGTGTTCTGGTAAAATTTACCAATATATCGGGTAGTTTTCCTGGTACCTGCTACCAGTATACTGGTAGTATTTAGTAGGAATATTTTTTTTTTCCTGGTAAAATTTAGCTGTGTTCTGGTAAAATTTACCAATATATCGGGTAGTTTTCCTGGTACCTGCTACCAGTATACTGGTAGTATTTAGTAGGAATATTATTTTTTTCCTGGTAAAATTTACCTGTGTTCTGGTAAAATTTACCAATATATCGGGTAGTTTTCCTGGTACCTGCTACCAGTATACTGGTAGTATTTAGTAGGAATATTATTTTTTTCCTGGTAAAATTTACCTGTGTTCTGGTAAAATTTACCAATATATCGGGTAGTTTTCCTGGTACCTGCTACCAGTATACTGGTAGTATTTACTGGGAATACTATTTTTTTCATGGTAAAATGTAGCTGTATTCTGGTAAAATTTACCAATATATCAGGTAGTTTTCCTGGTACCTGCTACCAGTCTACTGGTAGTATTTACTAGGAATATTCGTTTTTCCTGGTAAAATTTACCTGTGTTCTGGTAAAATTTACCAATATATCGGGTAGTTCTCCTGGTACCTGTTATTGAATGAATGTTATTTATTTTTACTTACCATTTGCTGGAAACTCAGGAAATATCTGAAACAAAAAACCACAAAAGACCATACAAACTTGATAACAAGACACCCCAGAAATTGATCTTATAATAAATAAAATATTATCAATTTCTTTAAAAATATGGGTTTTTTTTATTGGAAATTCTTGAAGGTACAAATTTACAATCAGTATTGCTTCTTTCGCATTCAGCTAATTTTAATGATTTTTATACATTATTTTTTTTTGTAAAAATAACTCTCAACGAATTCTTATCAAAAATTAACAATTTACAATTGGTTATTGCTTTCGCTTTCAGCTAATTTTAATAATTTTAAAAGAGTTCGTGCCTTGGAATTTGTTGCTGATTTGTCGATTTTGTAAAAATAATTATCAACAAATTCCCAAAATTGTTGACATGATTTTGGATACGCTATATTTAGCGTAAAAAATATTTTGATGCAAATGTCGAGTGCCCGGTTGAATGTAAATACCCTATAGTGCGCGTTGTCGAAATCTACATGTATTTCTTCTATTTCTTCCAATGAACCGATTAACGTAATTACGGGTGGTTGCGAATGTGAATGTTTTGCAGCCAGTGCATTTTGATGTTCTTTATAGTCTTGCTGCTGTGCGAACAACCTAATTGATGCATCTTGGCTGTCAAAAACGGTGAACCGTTTGTTACCTTCACGTCCACTTGGCTGCAGAAGATAGTGCAAGTGTGTGAATACCATTGCAGCTCTGGCGTCTAATAATAAAAAGAAATTTCTTTTTAATATAAGGCAAACGAAAAAGTTGTGACGATACGCCACAATTTTCTGCACCGCCGCCAAACTACTTACCAATCACCCTACGATTGACACCATCTACTCGACACAAAGCCAGACGTAATACAGGCACCGAGAAATAATCTACGCAGTCACTTGAAAATACACACAAATAAGCAGCAACCGCCGAAAGCCCACCATGTGTGCATACACACTATTCGGTTTTGCACACTTTATAAGTTGGACTCCATATAAAAATAAATACCCACAAGCAGCGGCACGTAAGCTGCCATCGACCAACGAATTTATTTTTCCTAAGGTCTGCTCGCCATGGAATGTATGTAGTGACCTTGGTAGGTAAAAACGAAAATAAATACCAACAAGCAGCGGCACGTAAGCTGCCATCGACCAACGAATTTATTTTTCCTAGGGTCTGCTCGCCATGGAATGTATGTAGTGACCTTGATAGGTAAAAACGAAAACCGAGCATGTGCATGATCGGTGACGAGTAAATATTACACTCGTTTGATAAACCTCACACTCGCTCCCTACCAGGAAATCAATAAGTAGAGGTGAAATTTTATGGAAAAATTCAGAGAAGATTATTACTACTATTTGTTGTTAGGGGCAATACCACTACAACTTTAATAATTCTCATCTTCTCCATTCCCCGACCGTCCTGAGTGAAATTGCTGGAATAGTGTCCCTCCTACCAGAGGCCGCCAGTCAAATTCACATTATTTTTGAGTTCATTGGAATAGTGTTCCTCCTAACAGAGGCCGCCAGTCAACTCCCCGACTACTCTCGAATTTATTGGAATAGTGTTCCTCCTAACAGAGGCCGCCAGTCAATTCACCGCAAAGCACAAGACCACTTGTGTAAAATTGCAAAAACAAACACTCGAATTAACCGAAAAGGGGTTCCTCCTAACAGAGGCCGTCGGTTAGTTCCTCTGCCGTGGCTATTACAGCCACTCCTCCCCCGTTGTTCCTTCAAGCGTCGCCTCTTCCTATAGACGACGTTCCTAATCCCATTTGTGTTCTTTTATTATTACAGGAGCGCAGCTGTCGTTAAAACCCGCCTCAGTCAAATCAACCTCGTACCGCTTTCGAACTCCCGTGCCGCCCGAAAGCCAAGCAAATAACATACGTGGCTTTCACCAAAGGAGAAGCGTCATCCAGCCGAAGCGCCCCGCAAATAACAGACCAGCGAGCCTACGCCGCAACCCCTCTACTCGTACTGTACTAAGATTGAAGAGAAAACCAATTAGATTCAAACATTGTAATTTTTCCATTTGTTTATTTTCAAAGAATAATAAAATAAGATTGTAACTCGTAAATTGACTCGTCTCGCCTCGTCATTTTAGAAGTTGGACTACTGCCCCCAAGTTTTTGAGCTTCCTTGGGAAAGAACCTTGGTCCCACTGAGCCCTACCCCAGCTGGGAAAAAAAGAAGCCTCACAAATTGGCGCCCGAGCAGGGACATTGCTAAGCGTTCAACCCCCGACCGCTTGTTACCTGGAACTGACGCATTGTCCACCGACCGCAGCCGCCCGCAGCCGCCCACCGCCGACCGAACCCCGTCCAACATGGCAAGTAATGAAAACGCACCCGCAACGTCCGATCAGACCTCCGACCATTCCGAGGAAGACTTCAATCCATACGAGAACCTGGGGTTCATATACTTTTTGAAAAAGCCAGAGCTCGTAGAGACTCTTAATCTGCGAGGATTAAACACCACCGGCACCGTACGCGATTTACGCCAGCGGTTGAGTCAACACCTGAAGGAGTTACGAGCCCATAAGTCCACCCAGAACTTATGCACGGAGTGGGAGAGGAAAATTGAGGCTCGGAACGACGCCGAAGAAGAAGACACCACCATCCCAACGGACGCACGCAAAGCTAAACAGTCCGTTTACCAGACCAGCCTGCAAGTGCCTCTACTTCAACCTGCTAACATAACATCACCGCCGTCCACGTCACAATTGGTATACCGACAGCAACACTTCGAACGCGCTACGTCGGCTCCTCCGACTAGTCGCCCTAACAACAATGAAACAGCCCGTAGACACCCGTCCGACCCCCCTGTCCAACACCGGTTCCCGTTGAGTTACGAAGCGGAGTTAATGAACGTCGTGCGTAAGTGGGGTCTACGCTTCGATTCTTCCGGCCAGCCTTTGGAATTCTTAGAGAGGATCGAAGAACTCGCACAGTGCTACGAAATCCCTCTTGACCAGATGGTGCGCACCCTTCCGGACATCTTCAAGGGTTCCGCTCTCGAATGGCTGCGGATCAACCGAAACGACTTCCATGATTGGCACGCCTTCCGTCGTTCCTTCATCAGCTACTTCCTTCCGTCACGTTACTACGTCAAGTTAGAAGATGAGATTTTGCGGAAACGCCAAGGCTTACGTGAGAAAGCTAAGGATTATATCCGCTCATTTTTGTACTTGATCCGCCAGCATCCACGTATGACGGCCGCCGAACACCTAGACAGGATATATGACAACCTCCGACCTGAGTATCGTCTATACATCAAAAGAAAGGATTTCCGTAGTTTAGAAGAGCTGATGGAGTTAACCGACGAGTTCGAGTTCATCCAAAAAGAGGACCGACCCAGCGCCAACGCCGCAGCCCCACCTAAGTCTAATCCCTTCGCCGTTCCCCGTGTAAGAATACCGCCGCCCGCACGCTTTCCAGAGACCGACGCTATAGTACCGCATGGCCAAGTACCATCACCTCCGAGTACTGATTACAACAGGAACACCCACTGTTGGCAGTGTAAGCAGCGAGGGCACATGAAAAAGGATTGCCGGCGGCCGTTCCGGTTATTCTGCTCTTTTTGCGGTACGGATGGCCGACTTACGAAGGACTGTCCGTGCCATCAGAACCCAGTCGCAGTGGCGCGGATAGCGGTCAGAACTGACCCCCGTCTCTTCATACGAATACCCACCGCCGACCAAACTTATTTCGCCTTAGTGGATACCGGTTCCACCCGATCCTTTATCGGCAAAGAACTTAGAGACGAATGCATACGGTTAGGTATCCCATCGCGGAACCAAGCACACGTTGTCGAGCTAGCTGACGGTCACTCAACACAAACGTCAGAACATTACAGCATTAGCTTACACGTGAATAACCGAACGATTACGGGTGAGGCCTTGTACATGCCTAATTTAGCGGAGGACGCCATTCTAGGAATGGATTTCTTAGGTCAGGCAGGTTGTAAATTAACTTTGGGAGGGCAGGAAATCTCCAATGGAAAAGAAAGAAGCCCCCGGTCGCCCGATATCCTATGTGCGCTCACCGAAGAACTGGTATGCCCGCAAGGTACAAACGAAAAACAAGACCTCCAACTGGACGCCCGTCTAAAGGAATTTCTAGCCGAAGAGTTACCTCGATTTAACGAGACCAAGGGGATATCCACCGTATTACCGCACGTCATACGCTTGAAGAACACCGAGCCGTTCAAACAGCGGTACTATCCGCGCAACCCCGCCATGCAGCAAATCATAAACGAGGAAATCGACGAGCTATTAGCATCAGGGAAAATCAGCCCGTCCAAAAGCCCATATAGTTCGCCGGTAGTACTTGTACGTAAGAAGGAAGGGTCATGGAGGGTATGCGTTGACTTCCGTCAGCTCAACGAAATTTCGTTTAAAGACGCTTACCCTTTACCATACATTTCGTCTATTCTAGACAAGCTGCGTGGAGCTCGATACCTATCAACCATCGATCTCAAACAAGGCTATTGGCAGATCGCGTTGAAGGCCGAATGCCGTCCGTATACCGCATTCACCGTCCCAGGTCGCGGCTTGTTCGAGTGGAATGTAATGCCTTGTGGGTTACACTCGGCCGGAGCTACATTCCAAAGGGCCATGGACGAAATCTTCGGGCACGATATGGAGGATCATGTGTTGGTGTACTTAGACGACATAATCATAATCAGCCAAACATTCGACGACCACCTTCGCCATTTGGGAGAGGTATTTCAAAGATTACGCGCCGCAAATCTAAAAATAAATCCGGACAAGTGCCACTTTTGCCGGCCTAGCCTGAAGTGCCTAGGGCACGTCATATGCAAAGACGGCATTAGTACTGACCCTGATAAAGTGTCCGCCGTGCGAGACTTAAAGGCACCTACAAACGTACGAGAACTCAGGCGTATTTTAGGCATTTGCTCCTGGTATCGCCGGTTTATTCGAGATTTTTCCACCATCGCAACACCCCTCACGTCCCTCTTGAAGAAATCAACTAAATGGGTATGGACAGAAGAGCAGCAGGCTGCCTTCGATACGCTCAAGACCAGGTTAACAGAAGCGCCCGTGTTAGCATGTCCCGACTTTTCACAACCATTCACGCTACAGACCGACGCCAGCCAATATGGCCTGGGCGTGGTATTGACACAAAAGTCAGAGGGACACGAAAAGGTAATCGCATACGCCAGTCGAACGTTGACCGATCTCGAGGTAAAATATGCTGCCACCGAGAAAGAATGTTTAGCGATTCTGTGGGGAATACGTAAGATGCGCCCTTATTTAGAAGGATATCATTTCAACGTCATCACCGACCACCATTCGCTCAAATGGTTGCACTCGCTCGAAAACCCATCGGGAAGATTGGCAAGGTGGGCCTTGGAGTTACAACAATACGACTTCGACATCCAGTACCGGAAAGGAGCGTTAAACGTAGTGGCTGACGCACTATCGCGGGACCCTCTGACAATAACCGAGATCGACCGACTAGCCGTGATGCGAGACGCCAATCCCGAATGGGCCCAGGCTAAATACGAGCAAGTGAGACAAACGCCCGAAAAATTCCCCGATTTCCGTATCACCGACAATCGACTGTACCGCCGCTTCACCAGCACCAACCCGTTGTCCGACCCTGGCACCGACGATTGGAAATTGTGCGTACCCCTCGCCGAACGACCCCAGGTACTGTACGAAAACCACGACGTAGTGACGGCTGGGCATTTGGGCATCGCCAAAACCACCTCCCGCGTTATGTTAAAGTATCATTGGCCGGGGATGTGTCGCGATATTGCCAAATACGTCCGCAACTGCCAAACCTGCAACCAATACAAGCCCTCCCAACAAAAACCCAGCGGCCTCATGCACACGACTCAAACTGAGGGGCCGTGGGACGTAGTAAGCGTAGACTTCGTAGGGCCCCTGCCTCGGTCGATGAAAGGCAACACCGTGATCCTGGTTTTTACCGATAAATTCACTAAGTGGGTAGAAGCCGTTCCCCTTCCCGCTGCGACTACCGTAAGCTTGATGAAGGCCATCCGTGAGAGGGTTTTCACTCGGTTCGGAATTCCGAAAATGGTGCTTTCCGACAACGGGAGCCAATTCATCAGCCATTCATTCCGAGGGTTGCTGTCCGATTTAGGCATAGTTCACCGCCTCACTGCCCCGTACACTCCGCAGGAAAATCCGACTGAGCGAGTAAACCGCGTATTGAAAACAATGATCGCCCAATACATCCAAGGCAACCAAAGACATTGGGACGATCACATCCCCGAATTAACCTTTGCAATGAACACAAGCCGCCACGAATCAACTGGTTACTCTCCGGCCTTGCTAAATTTCGGTCGAGAATTAAGAATGCCCAGTACCATGGGGAAAGAGGATAACCGCGATGGATCGATAGACGATATCAACGTAAGAGCAGAGCGCATGAAAAATTTATTCGAACTCGTTAAAATAAATCTCCAGCAGGCTGCTCAAACACAAGCGAAACATTACAACCTCCGACACCGCCCCTGGCGCCCCCTCGTCGGCGATAAGGTCTACAAACGTCACCGAGTTCTCTCTTCAGGAGTAAATTATTTCGCAGAGAAATTAGCTCCCCGCTATGAAGGACCTTACGAGGTAACAAAAATACTCTCTCCCGTTATTGTGGCATTGCGGAAAAGAGACACTAAAGGCAACATCACGAACGTTCGGGCCCATGTAAGAGATATTAAAAATTATATTGCCAACCAAGACGTATCAATGATTTCTACTTCTAGTCTCACCAGTCAGTCCTCAACCGCCGTCACGAGCAGACCATCCCAGAAGCAACCAGAAGCACAGATTCTCCCTGTGACGGAAGCATTTTGCAGCCTAGGACCGACCATCCAAGGGGTAAATGGCATGCACTACGGGCAAAATAAATTAACATCAGTATTACTTCCTGACACCAGAACCAACTCCATAACACAACCAGCAGCCAACCCCAAATTAAACCTCGACACAATGCCAGCTCCGCCATCAGCCGATCCATGCCAGCACAAACGTACCGCCCCGGCCCGGCCACGACCCCCACCTCGAGACGCTACCACCGTAATAGTCACGTTGGGGGGAAAGACGGCACAGCCCACAACATCTCGCCGGGTAACGACTAGGAGACCACCGAGCACCGGAGCCGCGCCAATTCACCCTCCGCTGTCCCCACCGCACGTCATGGCGCAGGTGCGGGCAACTAAACGCCGAGCCGAGGAGTTATGGGCTGAACGGCTCGCGGCCGTCGGAGTACCTAGTACCAGCCATCTTCCCGAAATACGGCGCGCCCCGGTGGCACAAAGATGGGTACTGCATAAGCTAGACCTAACTCCCCCAGAAGTCGCACCGCAAGCTCACGCTCGACTGGCAGCCGCACGCATGACGCCAGCACAAGTACGACGCGACCCAAGGACAGCTAGATACGCTCCCTGCGTCCAAACCCCGCCGCCGGTAAAGAAGCCAATCCCAAGTAACGCTACCCAACCAACAGACGAATTATTTGCCGCTCCGACACGCGCAAACCAGTGCTCAGCTGTCAGACCACCCGGCATCAACGTTAGCGCGGCGTTCCTCCGACGTCAGCAACGTAAACGAGCAGCAGAACGAGCCGCCGAAGGGGCCCAACGGCATTAGTACGAAATACTCGGGCAGACGAAATTGAAGAGGACCGAGCATTTATGAGTTGCATTTTTTTTTTCCCCTTTTGTTATTAGTATTATTTTTTTTTCACTTGTTTTTAAAGTGCTTCAAGAATGAGTTTGTTTGTTAATGTTTTTTTTACAAGAAGTTTTGTTTAATTGGTTTTCCTATTAAAAAAATAAAAAAAAAAAAAAAAAAAAAAAAAAAAAAAAAAAAAAAAAAAAAAAAAACAAAAAAAAAATTCGCAAAGAGAGTTCATAATTTCTATATGAGACGCTAAAGACGAGAGGGTTCTCGTTTTATAAAGTAAGGGGGGTCTGTGACGATACGCCACAATTTTCTGCACCGCCGCCAAACTACTTACCAATCACCCTACGATTGACACCATCTACTCGACACAAAGCCAGACGTAATACAGGCACCGAGAAATAATCTACGCAGTCACTTGAAAATACACACAAATAAGCAGCAACCGCCGAAAGCCCACCATGTGTGCATACACACTATTCGGTTTTGCACACTTTATAAGTTGGACTCCATATAAAAATAAATACCCACAAGCAGCGGCACGTAAGCTGCCATCGACCAACGAATTTATTTTTCCTAAGGTCTGCTCGCCATGGAATGTATGTAGTGACCTTGGTAGGTAAAAACGAAAATAAATACCAACAAGCAGCGGCACGTAAGCTGCCATCGACCAACGAATTTATTTTTCCTAGGGTCTGCTCGCCATGGAATGTATGTAGTGACCTTGATAGGTAAAAACGAAAACCGAGCATGTGCATGATCGGTGACGAGTAAATATTACACTCGTTTGATAAACCTCACACTCGCTCCCTACCAGGAAATCAATAAGTAGAGGTGAAATTTTATGGAAAAATTCAGAGAAGATTATTACTACTATTTGTTGTTAGGGGCAATACCACTACAACTTTAATAATTCTCATCTTCTCCATTCCCCGACCGTCCTGAGTGAAATTGCTGGAATAGTGTCCCTCCTACCAGAGGCCGCCAGTCAAATTCACATTATTTTTGAGTTCATTGGAATAGTGTTCCTCCTAACAGAGGCCGCCAGTCAACTCCCCGACTACTCTCGAATTTATTGGAATAGTGTTCCTCCTAACAGAGGCCGCCAGTCAATTCACCGCAAAGCACAAGACCACTTGTGTAAAATTGCAAAAACAAACACTCGAATTAACCGAAAAGGGGTTCCTCCTAACAGAGGCCGTCGGTTAGTTCCTCTGCCGTGGCTATTACAGCCACTCCTCCCCCGTTGTTCCTTCAAGCGTCGCCTCTTCCTATAGACGACGTTCCTAATCCCATTTGTGTTCTTTTATTATTACAGGAGCGCAGCTGTCGTTAAAACCCGCCTCAGTCAAATCAACCTCGTACCGCTTTCGAACTCCCGTGCCGCCCGAAAGCCAAGCAAATAACATACGTGGCTTTCACCAAAGGAGAAGCGTCATCCAGCCGAAGCGCCCCGCAAATAACAGACCAGCGAGCCTACGCCGCAACCCCTCTACTCGTACTGTACTAAGATTGAAGAGAAAACCAATTAGATTCAAACATTGTAATTTTTCCATTTGTTTATTTTCAAAGAATAATAAAATAAGATTGTAACTCGTAAATTGACTCGTCTCGCCTCGTCATTTTAGAAGTTGGACTACTGCCCCCAAGTTTTTGAGCTTCCTTGGGAAAGAACCTTGGTCCCACTGAGCCCTACCCCAGCTGGGAAAAAAAGAAGCCTCACAAAGTATGAAAACTGTTAATAAAAAGCAATTTTATATACGAGTATGTTAATATTAAATGTTTATATTATGTAATATGCATTAAAATTATTATTACAAAATTTTTGAAACAATGTTCGAGTTGGGATCGGACAATCACTTCAAGTTGAATTCATGTAGTTTTAATCGGACTTCTGAATTTAATATTTTTTTCGGAAAAATGAATTGCAGCATTAAATTAATGAAGTCGGTAATTTTTGGGCCCGCCAAGACAATGTCCTTATTCCCGAACATTTTACTGAAATCTGATTCGATCTACACAGAAAGAAATAAATATTTGAAAGCTAGGTATCTCTTTTTTTTTATAATTTTTTCGTTAATTATAGTGTTTAAATACAAAAATGTGGTACATGCATGTTTCAATTGTAAATAATCACCCGTGTTCTGATTTTTGTTTACGAAAACAATACTTTCGTTTTTAAAACTGAGGTGTTATAAATGTCTCGTTTTGAAATCGTAAATTTAAGAATTTAAGTAATTTCAAAGAAATATTTGTCAAAAATTGAAGGCAAATTCGTACGAATTTAGGAACACAGTTTTTTTTAGCTTTGCGACAATCAATTTCGAAAACGAATTGAATTCGTAACGAAAATCAGAACAGGGGTGAATATCGTTGAAGTAAAAAAAAGAGAAAAGAAACAACAAGCAACAACGTTGAATTCAAAAAGTATTTTTTTCGTACGAATTCATATGTTGGGAAAGTTGATAAAATGCCATTTCTCGTAAAATTCATTCCATGATATTTTTTTTGAATTCGCCTTTTTTAGATCTAAAAATAACTATCAACGAATTCTTATCAAAAAACTTACCATTTACAATTGATTGTTGCTTTCGCTTTCAGCCAATTTTAATAATTTTAAAAGAGTTCGTGCCTTGGAATTTGTTGCTGATTTGTCGATTTTGTAAAAATAATTATCAACAAATTCCCAAAATTGTTGACATGATTTTGGATACGCTATATTTAGCGTAAAAAATATTTTGATGCAAATGTCGAGTGCCCGGTTGAATGTAAATACCCTATAGTGCGCGTTGTCGAAATCTACATGTATTTCTTCTATTTCTTCCAATGAACCGATTAACGTAATTACGGGTGGTTGCGAATGTGAATGTTTTGCAGCCAGTGCATTTTGATGTTCTTTATAGTCTTGCTGCTGTGCGAACAACCTAATTGATGCATCTTGGCTGTCAAAAACGGTGAACCGTTTGTTACCTTCACGTCCACTTGGCTGCAGAAGATAGTGCAAGTGTGTGAATACCATTGCAGCTCTGGCGTCTAATAATAAAAAGAAATTTCTTTTTAATATAAGGCAAACGAAAAAGTATGAAAACTGTTAATAAAAAGCAATTTTATATACGAGTATGTTAATATTAAATGTTTATATTATGTAATATGCATTAAAATTATTATTACAAAATTTTTGAAACAATGTTCGAGTTGGGATCGGACAATCACTTCAAGTTGAATTCATGTAGTTTTAATCGGACTTCTGAATTTAATATTTTTTTCGGAAAAATGAATTGCAGCATTAAATTAATGAAGTCGGTAATTTTTGGGCCCGCCAAGACAATGTCCTTATTCCCGAACATTTTACTGAAATCTGATTCGATCTACACAGAAAGAAATAAATATTTGAAAGCTAGGTATCTCTTTTTTTTTATAATTTTTTCGTTAATTATAGTGTTTAAATACAAAAATGTGGTACATGCATGTTTCAATTGTAAATAATCACCCCTGTTCTGATTTTTGTTTACGAAAACAATACTTTCGTTTTTAAAACTGAGGTGTTATAAATGTCTCGTTTTGAAATCGTAAATTTAAGAATTTAAGTAATTTCAAAGAAATATTTGTCAAAAATTGAAGGCAAATTCGTACGAATTTAGGAACACAGTTTTTTTTAGCTTTGCGACAATCAATTTCGAAAACGAATTGAATTCGTAACGAAAATCAGAACAGGGGTGAATATCGTTGAAGTAAAAAAAAGAGAAAAGAAACAACAAGCAACAACGTTGAATTCAAAAAGTATTTTTTTCGTACGAATTCATATGTTGGGAAAGTTGATAAAATGCCATTTCTCGTAAAATTCATTCCATGATATTTTTTTTGAATTCGCCTTTTTTAGATCTAAAAATAACTATCAACGAATTCTTATCAAAAAACTTACCATTTACAATTGATTGTTGCTTTCGCTTTCAGCCAATTTTAATAATTTTAAAAGAGTTCGTGCCTTGGAATTTGTTGCTGATTTGTCGATTTTGTAAAAATAATTATCAACAAATTCCCAAAATTGTTGACATGATTTTGGATACGCTATATTTAGCGTAAAAAATATTTTGATGCAAATGTCGAGTGCCCGGTTGAATGTAAATACCCTATAGTGCGCGTTGTCGAAATCTACATGTATTTCTTCTATTTCTTCCAATGAACCGATTAACGTAATTACGGGTGGTTGCGAATGTGAATGTTTTGCAGCCAGTGCATTTTGATGTTCTTTATAGTCTTGCTGCTGTGCGAACAACCTAATTGATGCATCTTGGCTGTCAAAAACGGTGAACCGTTTGTTACCTTCACGTCCACTTGGCTGCAGAAGATAGTGCAAGTGTGTGAATACCATTGCAGCTCTGGCGTCTAATAATAAAAAGAAATTTCTTTTTAATATAAGGCAAACGAAAAAGTATGAAAACTGTTAATAAAAAGCAATTTTATATACGAGTATGTTAATATTAAATGTTTATATTATGTAATATGCATTAAAATTATTATTACAAACTTTTTGAAACAATGTTCGAGTTGGGATCGGACAAACACTTCAAGTTGAATTCATGTAGTTTTAATCGGACTTCTGAATTTAATATTTTTTTCGGAAAAATGAATTGCAGCATTAAATTAATGAAGTCGGTAATTTTTGGGCCCGCCAAGACAATGTCCTTATTCCCGAACATTTTACTGAAATCTGATTCGATCTAAACAGAAAGAAATAAATATTTGAAAGCTAGGTATCTCTTTTTTTTTATAATTTTTTCGTTAATTATAGTGTTTAAATACAAAAATGTGGTACATGCATGTTTCAATTGTAAATAATCACCCCTGTTCTGATTTTTGTTTACGAAAACAATACTTTCGTTTTTAAAACTGAGGTGTTATAAATGTCTCGTTTTGAAATCGTAAATTTAAGAATTTAAGTAATTTCAAAGAAATATTTGTCAAAAATTGAAGGCAAATTCGTACGAATTTAGGAACACAGTTTTTTTTAGCTTTGCGACAATCAATTTCGAAAACGAATTGAATTCGTAACGAAAATCAGAACAGGGGTGAATATCGTTGAAGTAAAAAAAAGAACAACGTTGAATTCAAAAAGTATTTTTTTCGTACGAATTCATATCCGTTGGGAAAGTTGATAAAATGCCATTTCTCGTAAAATTCATTCCATGATATTTTTTTTGAATTCGCCTTTTTTAGATCTGATTGTCGAACATTGAATGTACTCTGCCATGCTTTTATTCTTTCTTGTGCATTCATTGCAAGGAAATCGTGTTTCATTTGCATGCATACTTTTTCTTCATCACCAGAATTTTCCTCGGTCAACACCTCATCGAGTTTTAGTTTTTTTGTATACTCCGGCATGCATAATCGATTAATGCTTCGAAATTTTCCTCGCATATTATGAAATTTGTTTGCTAGAAAACCTTTGGGATTCTTAACACCTTTTTTATGGTCATAATAATCAAGCTGTATAAAAAGACATGAAATTTAAGCAAAGATTTAATACTATAAAAAAAAATCCTTACAGGATCTTCATTAAAAGCGACACGGATTTCTTCGGCTAGTTGCATTAAGTCCTTTGACGAAAAATTGATATTATTTGCACTCGAATAGTTTACAATTGTATTCAAAAGCAGACTTCGTACGGATTTATTGTCAATATTGTTGTTAATTTGAAAATAGCTTTTAATCGTTTCCCCTTCGCTGCAGTTCAAAATATCCATTAAATTTTTGCTGGCTGATGTTTTGTAACTAGTCGTCGGTGTTGAAGAATTTGGTGTTACTGAACACGAGAAGTCATCTAGAGAACGGTTGAAGGAATTTGAACCATTCTCAATTTTCCATTGCTGCCATTTATCGAAGAACACAATTCTACTGGCAGTGGTAATATTTAATCCTTGTAAAAATCTTTTCATGAAAAATGGCTCAGCTACTTTCAATACGGGTACAAAAAGGCTCTCATCTGTTACAGAGTTTTCAGATTAATGTATACCTAAATGAAAAAATTGAATTTAAGTTATATTTACCCACAAAATATTGGTGACAATGAACCGGAATTTTCCATGATATCAATAGGTTTTTAAGATCTTCTGTTTCGTTTTGTTTTCCGCTTTCACAGTAGGAATTGATAAGTTCTGTAAATGAAACGTTTTCTGCAACTTTGTTGGACTTTGAAGAATCTACTTCAAACGAATTTTTCAAAAATTGATTCTCATTCGTTGTATGATATAAATCAGTTTCTTCCACCAATGTATAATTTATAAGTGATGATAAACTTTCATCACATGGAACAGTGATGATAGTTTCTTTTGTTGATAATATAGATTTCTCCCCCGTTACCGATTGCATAATGGTCTTCGCTTGAGCAATATTTTCATGCTTTTCAATAAACTCTTCTGAAGCCTTCATTTTTGTTGATTATATTTTTATCCTAATACAAATGACAAAGATATTAATAAATTATTTTCGGTCTAACCATCAGCATGCCACGTGATATTTTATGAGAATTCATTGGAGGACTTCTGCAATGGTCAATCCGTTGTAAATGATAAGATGAATATTGTATCTTTGAATTTTCATTGCCTATTTCCATTGCAGCATAATGTTTTCGGAATGAAATAATTTGTACTCGTTGGCACAACAAGTACGGAAACTTCTCCTCTGAAAACTTGACTACCTCTTTGATTTGAAATAACAACGCAGTGTCTGGTGTACTATCTAATGATTGCGTAATGAAATAACCTACTTTAAAACGTTTTCCATAATAAATGCATTGAGAAAAAATTTTGAAATCGGAAGATATTCCTTGTCGAACCTTGTAATCATTTATAAAATTAAAATAGCAAGTATTTTGCATGTGGCAATCGGCAAATGACACTATTTCCGGACTTGTTTCATTTAATAAAAAGTGAGCAAATTTTAACTGAAATTTGTAAGACAATGTTATTGGGATGTTTCGTCTACTGTTTATGACTCTTGCATATTTTTTAAACTCCTTATGTTTAGCTTCAAACTGAAAGCACCAAAAATTACGAGGCACTCCACTTTTCCGAATAACCATTGGATAATGAACCATAAAATGATGCTTTGGCTTTAAAGTATCATTAAACAGTCTCACGTAATCAAGATGATGCTGTCGAATAAGTTCTGCAAGGTGCTCTATCACATCATTTGATATGTTGAAATAAAGAAGAATTTCAACGATTTCTAGGAAATTCAAAAAGAAAATCCAAACCTCGTCTTTTTCAGGTATTCTATCGGCCACCATTAAAGGAAAATAAAAAGTAAAAGCCATCATTTCACGAGCTGTCTTCTTTAAATGCATATTTTTTAAGTTATCATTTGTAATTGGTGACAATGAAACATTTCCGATCTCAATTTCGCCATAGTTAAACGAATTTATTCGATCATTTAAAGCTTGAAGATCGGAGAAAAACTTCATATCAAGAATATATCGTATGATGTGACAGATATTATAATGGCAAATACCTTCAAATATATCGTGCATCACATCAACTGAATAGTTGTAAGTGACATGGAATGAAGGAATAGAATTGAAAACGGAATCTTCATGTATACCTGTTTTTTTGTAATCATTAGTGGCAACATCTTCCGAATAATTTTGCCTATTACGTAACATATGTTCAACCTCGCATGGCATTACACAAGTTTCTTTCTTTGACAGTTTACAAAATCGACAAAAATAATTACTTGAGCATGAAGAAAAGCCTAACATGGCATTCAAGCCTAAATTATCTCCAATCAAAAGACCCAAAACAAAGTACACCTTTTTAATTCCCTGAGATGTACTTATTTCAATACCATTTTTTTCTAAAAAAATCATTTTATTTACGAGTGAGTGAAGACATTTTTTATTTCCAAAGATTTTATAGTCACGAGATTTGAATAGTGCAGCTAAAAAAATATCAGACTGATCCGGAGTAACAGGAATTGAATAATAAATAAAAGAAATTGGATCAGCGTGGGATCCTAATGGATTATTTATTTCTGCATCGTCCATGTAAACGAAATAAGGGATAATGATTTCATCTGCAGGAAACAGATTACGTTTGTGTTGCCAAGCGTTTCTCTTAATGTAATGAGAAATGTTTGACTCATCGCTTAAAATTTGGTTTATATTGTCTATGGTCCTAATCAATAAGTCATTTTTTTCAAAAAATTTTTGGAACTGAAATTCAAGAGGAAGGACCACCCCTGTTGTTGTTTGCTCTTCATGGCAATTAATTCCATTACGATAAACATTTTTTAGCTCTTCATGAATAGTGAACTCAGTGGCACCGCAGAAATATTCATTTGATGTAAGCCATTGTATAAGCTGATGGTCAGTACTGCAGTATTCAAACTGCTTTTCTATCGCTAAAATCAAAGCTGAAAAGTGCAATCGATCTTCGACTGGTCGATTTGGTTTAGTACAAAATATTTTTAATGAATTTAAAATGGGCTCATGAATGCTTTCTTTAAACATTCCTATAATTCTTACAGCATCTTTACGTGACAAGTTGTCCATGCTGAACAATTTCATAGCGAAATCAATTCCAAACTTATTAAAATCAATATCAATATCATTTTTAGTAGGAGAACAATAATTTTCAACACAAGAATGTGGACTATCAGAAATACCAGAGGGCAAGTTCGGAACATAAGTTACAGTTGGAGGAGAAAAACGTTGTGAACAAGAGGCCGAAAAAGAACTATTTATGATGTTCGTGTTTGTCGAAAATAACGATAATCCTTCTTTTAAATGTGTTTTACAGTGACGCGAAAAATTTGTGAACGTAGATGTGAATGAAGTACAGTCTTTAAAAGTACACCGGTAAACCCCTGTTCCATCCAATTTATGTACCACTTTAAAATGGGTGGATATACCATTTATATTACATAATCTTTTTCGACATATGAAACACTCCATTCCAATTAGTTTTAAAAGCCAAATAAAAGGGTTTCCTAAAAAAACAAAAATGTGAAAATCAAACATCACGTCAAAATAATTGACAATTTATTTTACATGATGTAGGGTAAAAGTGTCGACAGTGGATCAGTAAACACAGTGAATCATTTGCTCTGAGACACTCATTTTTTTTTTAAATAAATCTGAAAATGAGAAAAGAACATCCCTTTGCACTTCTTTACGTCAAAATATCAGTTTGTGTGATTCCATGACCGAAGTCTTGTGTTTTTAGTATTGGTAACTTCATGAGTTAAATATTTGTAATTCTGGTTGAATTTACTTTATAATTAGTGTGAATTTGTTTAATTTGTGAAACATGTTATATAGTTTTAATGTGTTTTTGTTAAAATGACAACATGGTACACTGAACACTGCGAATCACTGATTCACTGAGCATGGAAGCTCTTCAAAAATGAGAAATTCAAATTTTTTATTTTGAAATAAATAAAATAAAATCACCCTTATTGCGATAGGCGTTTCACTAAAACGCCTAAAAAATTACAGAGCTCCAGCCGCCCTAATTTTAGTTTTCATAAAAATATAAGTTCAGCCCTCTATCTGTTCCTCACTGCTCTTACCATTCCCACAAAAGTTATTTTGTTTAGACGGCAATTGTGGCACCTAGAGATAAGTCATCTTATTGGCGTTTTATTAAAACGCCATTCGTAATAAGGGTGAATAAAATAAATTTGTTGCATTTGGATGTCCGCTAAAAAATTATCCATTTCTTAAACTGAATTCAGTTTTGTCTTTCTTTAATATTCTTTTTATTATTTTTCTTTATTTTAAACTATTTTGTGATATTAGATGTGTTCAATGGCTTATTTTTAGATCAGAACAGCACAGCACAGCACAGAAGCAGTGAAAAACGTCAGGCAAGTTAGAACAAGCAAACTTGTCAAAAAAAGCAACAACAAAAACGAAAAAAAACAACCACCAATTTTCCTCGTTCTGATATCAATTTAATTTAGCGTATTTTCGTCACGAATAAGTAATTTTATTTTCAGTAGAAGGTTAGGTGTTATTCTCCTGATTTTTTAATTTTTTTTGAACTTTTCACAACAAATTAAAATTACAATGCGCTTAAAAAACTACGAGCAAAAAGTCAACAGCTGCTTTTGACAGTTTTCACCAAACTTGCACTTGCTCAAAAGGAGGTGCAGAAAATGCTGTGCTAAACTGTTCTAGAACAGCTCATTGAACACAAAAAAGATCAGAAAAGAACAGAAAATTTCTCATTGAACACCAAAAGTCTGATCTTTTCTGTCTGAAACTGTTCTAGAACAGGGGCCTATTTCACAGATCATACATTATGTGATGTATGATTTTAAAATTTATTGTACAAAATACTGTTTCACAGAAATGTTGTATGACTGCTGTCATTGATTGATTGATTTGACTGGAATAATTCCAATAAAAATTCTATTTCACAGAATTTTGTCATACATTATTTGTCTACAATGTATGATAAATTTTTTTACATTCGATACAACAAAAAATATTGATGTATCAATCGCTTTTTTCTTAAAAGTAACCAAACTATTGGTCTTTGGAATTGAAATGCGAAATTTTATGAAACTAGAATAGTATGAGAAGAAGATTGAAAGACCAAGATGAAAAGAAAATTAATAATTCTATTTCCATTTATAGTTACGTTTGTGAAAAGCTATTTTTCCTTTTATACTATTGCATTGAAACGCTTTTGAAAGCGTGTTGAAAAAACTCTAATCCTGTCCAAGGAACAACATTTGGTTGAAACTCTCGTTTTATGGAAAAGCTATTTTTCCTTTTATGTCTACTACATGGCTTTTGGTAAAAATAAAAATCGTTGGACGTTTGTGAACGTCCATAAGATTACATAGGGATTTGACTTATCGCAACCGCATCGCACGCACTCACCGCATTGGTTTGGGCAAGGCTTAAAAATATATATTATAAAACGAAAAAACAATCTTACTTTTCTTAAAATCGGTTTTTTAATCTTTGACTCCTTTAGTACCAGCTAC
Source organism: Melanostoma scalare (assembly GCA_949752695.1). Classification (NCBI taxonomy): domain Eukaryota; kingdom Metazoa; phylum Arthropoda; class Insecta; order Diptera; family Syrphidae; genus Melanostoma; species Melanostoma scalare. The sequence goes on along the minus strand of OX456985.1, from coordinate 206,652,779 downwards.
TGATTCACTGTCTGCACCCAAAGTACACCACTTGGTAAGCAAAATTTAAAAAAGTTCTTACTCACTGCTTAAAGAAATAAATTTAGTTGCCGACTTAGAAGTGGTCTGGCTACACACTTAAATTATTGTCACTTGTTGATTTCTTAAACGCGTCCACTCAATCATCCAAACCATTGGTCTTTGGAATTGAAAGGCGAGATTTTATGAAACTAGTATGAGAAGAAGATTGAAAGACCAAGATGAAAAGAAAATTAATAATTCTATTTCCATTTATAGTTATGTTTGTGAAAAGCTATTTTTCCTTTTATACTATTGCATTGAAACGCTTTTGAAAGCGTGTTGAAAAAACTCTAATCCTGTCCAAGGAACAACATTTGGTTGAAACTCTCGTTTTATGGAAAAGCTATTTTTCCTTTTATGTCTACTACATGGCTTTTGGTAAAAATAAAAATCGTTGGACGTTTGTGAACGTCCATAAGATTACATAGGGATTTGACTTATCGCAACCGCATCGCACGCACTCACCGCATTGGTTTGGGCAAGGCTTAAAAATATATATTATAAAACGAAAAAACAATCTTACTTTTCTTAAAATCGGTTTTTTAATCTTTGACTCCTTTAGTACCAGCTACTGATTCACTGTCTGCACCCAAAGTACACCACTTGGTAAGCAAAATTTAAAATAGTTCTTACTCACTGCTTAAAGAAATAAATTTAGTTGCCGACTTAGAAGTGGTCTGGCTACACACTTAAATTATTGTCACTTGTTGATTTCTTAAACGCGTCCACTCAATCATCCAAACCATTGGTCTTTGGAATTGAAAGGCGAGATTTTATGAAACTAGTATGAGAAGAAGATTGAAAGACCAAGATGAAAAGAAAATTAATAATTCTATTTCCATTTATAGTTATGTTTGTGAAAAGCTATTTTTCCTTTTATACTATTGCATTGAAACGCTTTTGAAAGCGTGTTGAAAAAACTCTAATCCTGTCCAAGGAACAACATTTGGTTGAAACTCTCGTTTTATGGAAAAGCTATTTTTCCTTTTATGTCTACTACATGGCTTTTGGTAAAAATAAAAATCGTTGGACGTTTGTGAACGTCCATAAGATTACATAGGGATTTGACTTATCACACGCACTCACCGCATTGGTTTGGGCAAGGCTTAAAAATATATATTATAAAACGAAAAAACAATCTTACTTTTCTTAAAATCGGTTTTTTAATCTTTGACTCCTTTAGTACCAGCTACTGATTGTCTGCACCCAAAGTACACCACTTGGTAAGCAAAATTTAAAATTGTTCTTACTCACTGCTTAAAGAAATAAATTTAGTTGCCGACTTAGAAGTGGTCTGGCTACACACTTAAATTATTGTTTTTACTTTTCTTTTTAAATTTTTTATTGTCACTTGTTGATTTCAAACGCGTCCACTCAACACGACCATCGTTCAACTTCTAAAATATGTGAACTATGTATATTACCAGAAATTAAAAAAAGCGCCAAGAGAGGCAGAGAGAGATACATAAGATACGTACGCGAATATCGGAAAGACGAGTTCAGGGCTGTTATAAGGAATAGAGTAATTTTAATTTTTTAGTTGAGCTGGGATACTTATTGCAATAAATGATTTGATGAAAATTTTTATACCTGTTTTTATGAAGTGTTAAACAATTTAAGCACATTCAGATTCAATTCATATTTATAAATAAATAAAGCTACTGACTTGTTTGAAATCTCATTAAAATTTACCTTTAGTCTTGAGAATTGATAATTATACTTTTTTCAATATTTTCATTTTTCATTCAATACTAAACTCTTAAAGACAAAATGTAAATTGGGTTTATATTTGATTTGAATTTGATTCTTACTTTGTAATTGTGATAACCGATAACATACATATTTGCATTTTTGGTTCAATACCAATTTTAATTTTTGATGTTTATATGTATTATAAAGCAGAATTCAAATTCAAAACAACTATAAACCCAATTAACATTTTGTCTTTGAGAGTTTAGTATTGAATGCAAAATGAAAATGACCACAAATCCAAAATACTTGCAAACATTAATAAAATGTTTCTGAATTGAAATACCAATTCCATTAGGTACGATTTTTCATTCATGTAGTCTTCCAAATTGAAAATCATACATAACACCCCTGTTCTATGCATAATATAACACGCGGTGGCTTGCTGTTGCCGAGTAAATCATTAAAGCAGAAGAGACGACGCGACGTTTTTTTTTGTGTTTTGGCTTTCCTGGTAATATGTACCAGGAGAATGGTGTATACTACCAGAAATTAAAAAAAGCGCCAAGAGATGCAACTTTTTTTTTGTGAAGTTGATGGTGTCTTTTGGCTTTCCTGGTAATATGTACCAGGAGAATGGTGTATATTACCAGAAATTAAAAAAAGCGCCAAGAGAGGCAGAGAGAGATACATAAGATACGTACGCGAATATCGGAAAGACGAGTTCAGGGCTGTTATAAGGAATAGAGTAATTTTAATTTTTTAGTTGAGCTGGGATACTTATTGCAATAAATGATTTGATGAAAATTTTTATACCTGTTTTTATGAAGTGTTAAACAATTTAAGCACATTCAGATTCAATTCATATTTATAAATAAATAAAGCTACTGACTTGTTTGAAATCTCATTAAAATTTACCTTTAGTCTTGAGAATTGATAATTATACTTTTTTCAATATTTTCATTTTTCATTCAATACTAAACTCTTAAAGACAAAATGTAAATTGGGTTTATATTTGATTTGAATTTGATTCTTACTTTGTAATTGTGATAACCGATAACATACATATTTGCATTTTTGGTTCAATACCAATTTTAATTTTTGATGTTTATATGTATTATAAAGCAGAATTCAAATTCAAAACAACTATAAACCCAATTAACATTTTGTCTTTGAGAGTTTAGTATTGAATGCAAAATGAAAATGACCACAAATCCAAAATACTTGCAAACATTAATAAAATGTTTCTGAATTGAAATACCAATTCCATTAGGTACGATTTTTCATTCATGTAGTCTTCCAAATTGAAAATCATACATAACACCCCTGTTCTATGCATAATATAACACGCGGTGGCTTGCTGTTGCCGAGTAAATCATTAAAGCAGAAGAGACGACGCGACGTTTTTTTTTTTGTGTTTTGGCTTTCCTGGTAATATGTACCAGGAGAATGGTGTATACTACCAGAAATTAAAAAAAGCGCCAAGAGATGCAACTTTTTTTTTGTGAAGTTGATGGTGTCTTTTGGCTTTCCTGGTAATATGTACCAGGAGAATGGTGTATATTACCAGAAATTAAAAAAAGCGCCAAGAGAGGCAGAGAGAGATACATAAGATACGTACGCGAATATCGGAAAGACGAGTTCAGGGCTGTTATAAGGAATAGAGTAATTTTAATTTTTTAGTTGAGCTGGGATACTTATTGCAATAAATGATTTGATGAAAATTTTTATACCTGTTTTTATGAAGTGTTAAACAATTTAAGCACATTCAGATTCAATTCATATTTATAAATAAATAAAGCTACTGACTTGTTTGAAATCTCATTAAAATTTACCTTTAGTCTTGAGAATTGATAATTATACTTTTTTCAATATTTTCATTTTTCATTCAATACTAAACTCTTAAAGACAAAATGTAAATTGGGTTTATATTTGATTTGAATTTGATTCTTACTTTGTAATTGTGATAACCGATAACATACATATTTGCATTTTTGGTTCAATACCAATTTTAATTTTTGATGTTTATATGTATTATAAAGCAGAATTCAAATTCAAAACAACTATAAACCCAATTAACATTTTGTCTTTGAGAGTTTAGTATTGAATGCAAAATGAAAATGACCACAAATCCAAAATACTTGCAAACATTAATAAAATGTTTCTGAATTGAAATACCAATTCCATTAGGTACGATTTTTCATTCATGTAGTCTTCCAAATTGAAAATCATACATAACACCCCTGTTCTATGCATAATATAACACGCGGTGGCTTGCTGTTGCCGAGTAAATAATTAAAGCAGAAGAGACGACGTTTTTTTTTTTGTGTTTTGGCTTTCCTGGTAATATGTACCAGGAGAATGGTGTATACTACCAGAAATTAAAAAAAGCGCCAAGAGATGCAACTTTTTTTTTGTGAAGTTGATGGTGTCTTTTGGCTTTCCTGGTAATATGTACCAGGAGAATGGTGTATATTACCAGAAATTAAAAAAAGCGCCAAGAGAGGCAGAGAGAGATACATAAGATACGTACGCGAATATCGGAAAGACGAGTTCAGGGCTGTTATAAGGAATAGAGTAATTTTAATTTTTTAGTTGAGCTGGGATACTTATTGCAATAAATGATTTGATGAAAATTTTTATACCTGTTTTTATGAAGTGTTAAACAATTTAAGCACATTCAGATTCAATTCATATTTATAAATAAATAAAGCTACTGACTTGTTTGAAATCTCATTAAAATTTACCTTTAGTCTTGAGAATTGATAATTATACTTTTTTCAATATTTTCATTTTTCATTCAATACTAAACTCTTAAAGACAAAATGTAAATTGGGTTTATATTTGATTTGAATTTGATTCTTACTTTGTAATTGTGATAACCGATAACATACATATTTGCATTTTTGGTTCAATACCAATTTTAATTTTTGATGTTTATATGTATTATAAAGCAGAATTCAAATTCAAAACAACTATAAACCCAATTAACATTTTGTCTTTGAGAGTTTAGTATTGAATGCAAAATGAAAATGACCACAAATCCAAAATACTTGCAAACATTAATAAAATGTTTCTGAATTGAAATACCAATTCCATTAGGTACGATTTTTCATTCATGTAGTCTTCCAAATTGAAAATCATACATAACACCCCTGTTCTATGCATAATATAACACGCGGTGGCTTGCTGTTGCCGAGTAAATAATTAAAGCAGAAGAGACGACGTTTTTTTTTTGTGTTTTGGCTTTCCTGGTAATATGTACCAGGAGAATGGTGTATACTACCAGAAATTAAAAAAAGCGCCAAGAGATGCAACTTTTTTTTTGTGAAGTTGATGGTGTCTTTTGGCTTTCCTGGTAATATGTACCAGGAGAATGGTGTATATTACCAGAAATTAAAAAAAGCGCCAAGAGAGGCAGAGAGAGATACATAAGATACGTACGCGAATATCGGAAAGACGAGTTCAGGGCTGTTATAAGGAATAGAGTAATTTTAATTTTTTAGTTGAGCTGGGATACTTATTGCAATAAATGATTTGATGAAAATTTTTATACCTGTTTTTATGAAGTGTTAAACAATTTAAGCACATTCAGATTCAATTCATATTTATAAATAAATAAAGCTACTGACTTGTTTGAAATCTCATTAAAATTTACCTTTAGTCTTGAGAATTGATAATTATACTTTTTTCAATATTTTCATTTTTCATTCAATACTAAACTCTTAAAGACAAAATGTAAATTGGGTTTATATTTGATTTGAATTTGATTCTTACTTTGTAATTGTGATAACCGATAACATACATATTTGCATTTTTGGTTCAATACCAATTTTAATTTTTGATGTTTATATGTATTATAAAGCAGAATTCAAATTCAAAACAACTATAAACCCAATTAACATTTTGTCTTTGAGAGTTTAGTATTGAATGCAAAATGAAAATGACCACAAATCCAAAATACTTGCAAACATTAATAAAATGTTTCTGAATTGAAATACCAATTCCATTAGGTACGATTTTTCATTCATGTAGTCTTCCAAATTGAAAATCATACATAACACCCCTGTTCTATGCATAATATAACACGCGGTGGCTTGCTGTTGCCGAGTAAATCATTAAAGCAGAAGAGACGACGCGACGTTTTTTTTTTTGTGTTTTGGCTTTCCTGGTAATATGTACCAGGAGAATGGTGTATACTACCAGAAATTAAAAAAAGCGCCAAGAGATGCAACTTTTTTTTTGTGAAGTTGATGGTGTCTTTTGGCTTTCCTGGTAATATGTACCAGGAGAATGGTGTATATTACCAGAAATTAAAAAAAGCGCCAAGAGAGGCAGAGAGAGATACATAAGATACGTACGCGAATATCGGAAAGACGAGTTCAGGGCTGTTATAAGGAATAGAGTAATTTTAATTTTTTAGTTGAGCTGGGATACTTATTGCAATAAATGATTTGATGAAAATTTTTATACCTGTTTTTATGAAGTGTTAAACAATTTAAGCACATTCAGATTCAATTCATATTTATAAATAAATAAAGCTACTGACTTGTTTGAAATCTCATTAAAATTTACCTTTAGTCTTGAGAATTGATAATTATACTTTTTTCAATATTTTCATTTTTCATTCAATACTAAACTCTTAAAGACAAAATGTAAATTGGGTTTATATTTGATTTGAATTTGATTCTTACTTTGTAATTGTGATAACCGATAACATACATATTTGCATTTTTGGTTCAATACCAATTTTAATTTTTGATGTTTATATGTATTATAAAGCAGAATTCAAATTCAAAACAACTATAAACCCAATTAACATTTTGTCTTTGAGAGTTTAGTATTGAATGCAAAATGAAAATGACCACAAATCCAAAATACTTGCAAACATTAATAAAATGTTTCTGAATTGAAATACCAATTCCATTAGGTACGATTTTTCATTCATGTAGTCTTCCAAATTGAAAATCATACATAACACCCCTGTTCTATGCATAATATAACACGCGGTGGCTTGCTGTTGCCGAGTAAATAATTAAAGCAGAAGAGACGACGTTTTTTTTTTGTGTTTTGGCTTTCCTGGTAATATGTACCAGGAGAATGGTGTATACTACCAGAAATTAAAAAAAGCGCCAAGAGATGCAACTTTTTTTTTGTGAAGTTGATGGTGTCTTTTGGCTTTCCTGGTAATATGTACCAGGAGAATGGTAGTATTTAGTAGGAATATTATTTTTTTCCTGGTAAAATTTACCTGTGTTCTGGTAAAATTTACCAATATATCGGGTAGTTTTCCTGGTACCTGCTACCAGTATACTGGTAGTATTTAGTAGGAATATTATTTTTTTCCTGGTAAAATTTACCTGTGTTCTGGTAAAATTTACCAATATATCGGGTAGTTTTCCTGGTACCTGCTACCAGTATACTGGTAGTATTTAGTAGGAATATTATTTTTTTCCTGGTAAAATTTACCTGTGTTCTGGTAAAATTTACCAATATATCGGGTAGTTTTCCTGGTACCTGCTACCAGTATACTGGTAGTATTTAGTAGGAATATTATTTTTTTCCTGGTAAAATTTACCTGTGTTCTGGTAAAATTTACCAATATATCGGGTAGTTTTCCTGGTACCTGCTACCAGTATACTGGTAGTATTTAGTAGGAATATTATTTTTTTCCTGGTAAAATTTACCTGTGTTCTGGTAAAATTTACCAATATATCGGGTAGTTTTCCTGGTACCTGCTACCAGTATACTGGTAGTATTTACTGGGAATACTATTTTTTTCATGGTAAAATGTAGCTGTATTCTGGTAAAATTTACCAATATATCGGGTAGTTTTCCTGGTACCTGCTACCAGTATACTGGTAGTATTTACTGGGAATACTATTTTTTTCATGGTAAAATGTAGCTGTATTCTGGTAAAATTTACCAATATATCAGGTAGTTTTCCTGGTACCTGCTACCAGTCTACTGGTAGTATTTACTAGGAATATTCGTTTTTCCTATACTACCTATAAACTGAAAAATAAACTAAATATTTTGATATCTGTGTAGTAAACATTACCGATCATATTTATCAGCCTTCGATACATTTTTTTTTGTCAGAAAAACGAAAACATTTACCAGAAAACTGGTATTATATACCATGATTCCTGTTAGAATATTTTGTATCAGAAATGTCATATTTGTGTTCTTAAAAAAAGAACTCAAGAATTGAATGCTTATCTATTAATTAGATTATCAGAAAAACAAAATGTTGTTTTTATTGATATAAGCAACCAGATTACAGGTTAACTTTACTTTACAAGAAAAACTTATAACATTGATCAGGAAAATGGTTCTATTTTCCAGGATTTGTGTTGTTGCATTTTATATCAGAAGCTTCTGGTAATATGTATCATAAAATCAGATAGACGAGTTTTTAGCCGGGCTCGATACCGGTTATCAGGATACAGATAAAATATACTTTACCAGTAAAACCGATAAAATATATCAGACATGTGGTATTACCTACCATTATTTCTCCTTATTTTTCCTGGTAAAAGTTTTATTAGGAAATCTGGTAAAAAATTTACTTTCCTGGTTCTAGTACCGGTTACCAGGATCCAGATAAATAAAGGTTTACCATGAAAAAAGATAACATTTATCAGGAAAACGATAGCATTTATCAGTTTTTCTTCTGGTATATGTTATCAGTAAATCTGGTAGAAAAATGTGTCTTCCTGGTTCTGGTACCGGCTACCAAGATCCAGATTTATAAAGGTTTACCATGAAAAACGATAACATTTACCACGAAAACGATAGTATCTACCAGTTTTTTTCCTGGTGTATTTTATCAGAATACCAGAACCAGGAATATTTTTTGAGTGTAGGGTCAGGCATCTTCTCAGAAAACCCCCCAATGAGCAGATCAACAAAGATCCCCGACTTTGCAGTGTCTTCCAAGCAGAAGTACTTGCAGTCTGTGAAGCCGCAAAACACATGGCTACGCAAAACTTTATCAACAAAAATATTGACATCTTCATAGACCGCCAGGCGGCCATTTAAGCTATCTTATCTTTTGTCACAAATTAATAGAAAGCTGTCGCAGCAATCAAAGACTGCTCAGCCCAACGAGCATCGTAAATTTAATTTGGGTTCCAGGACATCGTGACATAACAGGAAACGAAATGGCGGATAAGCTGGCTAAAATTGGGTCAGCACTCAAATCCAGTGAAACGAACAATACAGTTCTTAAGCCATTAAAACAAAACCGCTAATAATAGGTGGTCATCTTTAAAAACATAATAGGTTTCCAGAAACCTATGGCCAGATATTTCCAAGAAAACATGGGCTTCACCACATCCGACATAATGTAAAGGATGCCAAGACAAAGAGGCAGAGGAGGGATCATTCTGTATTCTGTGAGTTTCTTAACTTTGTCCAAATTAGGAAAAAAGCCCTCGTAGAATACTTCTTCAAAAATCTGTGCGACATCTATAACATCCCACTAAACAGCATACTTAAATTCATCCAGAGCTCCAAATAGTTCAGTGGGGGCTCCCAACCATAATAACCTAGTCACAAACCCAACCCTCTGCCACCCCTTTCCTCTACCTCCTCATCCTCTGTTATCCGGGGAGCGCAATGGATCCTTGAGAGCCGAGTGAGGTGCTGACTAACCTAACCTAAGGGAAGGTGAATTTCACTAAAGTTTACTTATATTACTTTATGTAGTTTTTGAAATCTTTTAAAAATGAGATCGGCAGAATTTGAAAGGCATTTGAAAGAGTTTTCTTGTAAGTTCTAAATAGCGTTATTTGCCAAATATTTCTAAGCTACCCACGGAGGAACATATTATCACTTTTCTATCCTTTTATTGATATCCTCACATATAGGTCCTTATTGCGAGTGTCGTCTAACATTCGATGCGACAAAGATCGAAAGCTTCGATAAACTTTCCTTTTGGTATTGCGTATCTCTTTCGACAAGGATTTCTGTTACTGTGAATAATGAAAGTAGTCATTGTGAATAAATATTCTATAGTTTGACATTTGAGTTAGTTTCAGTGATAGTCGGACGCAAAAATACAGACGATAACGACCGAATTCAAAATTGGAAGTATCGAACAATAAGAATACGCAATACCAAATTTCATTTTCGACGTTCGACTATCGACAACCGTCGTTTATCGACAGCCAAACGACACTCGCAATAAGGGTCATTTCAAAACGTAAAAAGACCATTGCTAACAAGAATTTGTGAGTTGTGAAACCCTTTTACTAGCTTGAAACAAAGTATATTTTTACAAATGTTATATTTTTGGAAAACTATTGAATAGACGAAGTGCACAACATAAGTTTTAGAGCTAGGCACAAGGTTTTGGCCTTGGTACCAAGTAATCCATGGCGTACTACTTAGCATATCTGCCTGTAACGTACGTAAAAGGTACGGGGTTCGAGTGCTAGAAACATCAAAGAAAACCTTTTCCGAGAAATTGGCAATAATTCCGAGTCCTCCGAGAGTAATTACTATCATGAAAAACGCTTTCTAACCTAGCCATAAAATGGTAGGTCTTGGAAATGCGTTAGGCTCCCAGGCTTCCATAGCTTTGTTGCGCATCTCTATTTTGTTATTATATAATTTAAATACAGAGCTATTACAATTTACTACTAATTGTTGGAACAATTTTCTATTAAAGTACTCATTCAATTTAATGATTGACGAAATCTAACCATACGACGAAATACATACTTTAGTCAAATATTGAGATTGGAGAATGACAAAATACTCGGTTAGAGCCATCGTCTAAATTGTTCTACATGGATTCCTTACTACGCTACCAAATTTGTCAATTAACCAGTGTTGACTTGGTTCAGTTTCAGATGTTGTCAACTGTTTACTAGCACTTCTCCTGCTTAATATCTCACGTTTTTCAATAAGTCAGTAATTAAATTGCGGAGCCTACATTCATTTTCTGAGAGGTGCAAGTCAAACAAATATCACCCGTCGAAAAATGTCTCGCCACATAAACCAAGAGAGAGAATAAAAGTCTTTTGATTTCAAATCAAAAAGCTTAACCTAACAAGAAAATAAATGTCTTCAAGTCAAGAAAATGCCACTCGTTCAATCATCATATCATACCCCTTTGAAAGTTATATCCATTGTCACTTGATACTTCTTTTCATTCAAAGAACCGTTACTGAAATTTTTATTATTTATTGTTATGCAACAAGCTGATTTGCTTATAAGCCAACACACTACCCCAACTAAAGCACTCAATCAAAACTTTTTAACGTCAAATAACTAACACTTGATTTAATTTCAAATTAATGTCAGTTTCCGTCATCAAAAGCCCTTCCAAAGCATGTTATCCAATCAAAACACATAACTTTTTCATATTTTGTTTGATTTAGCTTTAGTTCGAATACTACAAAAAATGTATGTAGGTATAAGTTCGTATTTGAGGTGCTGTTGGCCAGAATAATGACAGACCACACACAAAATTGCCCAGTTTTATGGTCAAAAAAACTACACACAATCGGATGGTATTATCTACAAGTAGAGAGGGGAATTTGTGGCGAGTAAAGTTTGAGCTCGAATTTGAATTTCAAAATTTAATTTAGTGGTATTTAGGAAGTTTTATTGGACATTTATTGGTGTTTGTATGTCGCCACTTGTTTTCTTGTGTGCGTCCGGTTTTATTTTCTTAATTAATTCAATTAATTGTGTGATAAAAGAAGACTTTTCAGGTTGCTCATTATGGACATCAATGAACGAGATTATACTAGAGGAATACAAAATGTTTTTTTTAATTCTTTTATTGGTTTGATGTCGATAGAAGATTTTTGACAAAAGATTACGAAGGAGTTGGTATGGGCTCGGGTTTGTTCAGAATTGATTTGGGAAAAAGAAGACAAAACAAACAAAGCAAATAAAATGAACATGAATCTTGGACTTATTATATCAGAGCTAAGACCTATCTGAAATGCTATTCAATTGATCAAAGAAATCATGACACAGCTTATTTCCTGATTACATAACTTGTAGCGAGCGAAAATAGGGAAATTTGTTAACAACAAACAGTAGTGTGAGATTAATACAAAATAAGTATATAGATGTCCGGCTTTGTGAGACAGTTATATTTAAGCATAAAAAGAAAGTAACGAATTGGTATTTACTGTAGACTACATTTAACCATTCAAATACACAAGCAGCCTTATTATGAGTTTCACATGAAGAGAATTCCCCTCGAAAAAGATTCCATTTCACTTTTCCCTTATTATGAGTTTCGTGGGAAAAATTGTCCATAATCGAAAAAATTCCCTTATTATGAGCTATTTTTCACCGTGTAATGTGAAAACATTGAGGTCAATTTATTTCACTAATTTTTGTGAGACGAACAAGTGAACAACAAAAGCGAAAAAAATTCCGGCCGAACAAAAATGTTCCTGGCGAAAAGCTGTTCACGTGAAACTCATAATAAGGCTGAAGGTGTTTTGCATAAGATGAGACAAAAGCTCAGAAAGAATTGGATGAGTCAAAAAAAAAATCGCATCGCAAAGGGGGAGGGGTTTAATTTCCCCGTTTAAAATGGAAGGAGTAACTAAGTAAAAATTGACTTAATCTTTCAAGAAACTTCTAATCTTTCAAAGAAATAAGACCTTGACTATCACATACTGTGCTGTACTTGAAAGATAAAATTTTGTTCTCTAATAAAGATTTTAGTTCAAATAAATTTAGTCAATATTTTTTAAGTTATCAAGTCTTAAAGTCAAATTAATAAAAAAAAAAATTTATGTTTACAAAATTTTAGACGATGGAGAACGCACGCTGCTCCATCACGTTCGGAAAAGATTTCACCGATACATTCGATGTCAAAAAAAGTTTTAGGCAGGGCGATGCACTGTCATGCGACTTCTTCAACATCCTTCTTGAAAAAAAGTGCAAAACTCCCACGTCAACACAAGAGGCACAATCTTTCAAAGATCCGTTCGAATAATTCGGATATGCCGACGATATTGACATAATTGGAAGAACGTAGCGTGATGTCAATGGCGCGTTTATGAGCATTGAGACTTAAGCGAAGAAGATGGGTTTAGTGGTCAATGAGGGCAAGACCAAGCATAAGCTGTCATCAAGAAAGGACACCCAACACCGACGTCTTGGACAGAACGTCACGATAGACAGCTATAACTTTGAGGTAGTTAAGGACTTTGTCTACCTAGGCGCCGCTATTAATTCAGACAACGACACCAGCGCTGAAATCAAACGAAGAATAACTCTTGCCAATCGCTGTTTCTTCCGACTAAGAAGGCAATTGAGTAGTAAAGTCCTCTCTCGAGCAACTAAAGTGTCCCTGTATAAGACACTTATCATCCCAGTTCTTATATATGGCGCAGAGGTATGGACCTTGTCAAAGGTAGACGAGAACGCTTTAGGATGCTTCGAGAGAAAAATTCTTCGGCTGATTTTTGGTCCCGTCTGCATAGATGGAGAGTGGAGAAGAAGATTTAACCACGAACTGTACGGCGACACTGATCTGGTAAAACGAGTCAAGGTCCAGCGGCTTGGATGGCTGGGTCATGTAGAGCGAATGGACCGGCCCGGAAAGTCTTCGAATCCAATCCCGACGGACGGCGCAATAGAGGAAGACCGCGACACAGGTAGCGCACGCAAGTAGGAGAGGACCTCAACCAACTTGGCGTGCAAAACTGGATGCAGCTAGCTAGGGACCGAACTGGCTGGAGAAGCATGTTGTTTGAGACCCTAATCCGACCCGGACTGTAGTGCCACCTAAAGTAAATAAAACCGAATAACAGTCTTAGCTTTTGAGAAATTTTAAATAAAAGGGAAGCTACTTTCCCAAAGAAAATCCAAATTAATGCCAGTTGGACTTCTCTGAGCAAAATGAGGGTTTCAGAACAAAGTACGTACCTTTGGTTTTTTTTTTTTTTTTTAATTTCTCAAAAACTATTTTTTCGTTTGGTTGGTTACTGTGTTTACCATTACTTGTGAGGGATTGGAGAGGACCTACAATTTTCTGCCGATACCGAACTGCTAATCGAGAAAGCGCTTTTCACTGCAATGAATTTACTATCAGAGGATTCGAAAATTCCTAGCTAAAGGTGATACCCGTCGACAAAAATTTTTGGTTTCTGTTGCGATTCGAACGACGAACCTCGTGCGTAACAGGCAGACATGCTAACCATTACGGGCACCAAAGAAAACCTTAATAAGGCAAAAATTATATAAAAAATTTATTTAAAAAATTGATTTTTATTCGAATATTTGACTTCATTGCTCAAAAACTGTTCACTTAATTAACTTGAATAAAAATGTTTGTTGAAAAACAACATACATATCAACTCTTGAAAACACTGTAGTTTGTGTTCGTTTAGGCCTAAGTAGTTTTTTAATAATTTTTTTTTTATGAGTTAAATAATTTTTTTATAAAATAAACCGAGAGATAGAGTCAACCTTCCCATACGATTTTTATCTGGTCTTGGCCCAACCTATCTGTCCGAAGCTTTTGTCGCATCTTATGCAAAACACCCTCTATAATGAGATAAGACAAGGACTGAGCATATCACAAAATACTCATTTCGTCACTAGAACAAACGAAGTTAATTTGTCAAACCGCACTAAGTGCCTATGAGTCCAAATTCTAGACATTTTTGTATCAAAGTCAGGCCCTTTCTGTCGTTTGCTTGATCTCATCAGACCACGGATTCGTAAATCATATACAGAATTATGAACAAGATTCCTTCTTGGTTATTTGCAGAGGTAACCGGACTTTTTCATTTAGGATTCCGTCTAAACCAATATACAAAACCAACATAATAAACAAAGAATTTCGTCCTTGAAAAGACACCTGGGCAACTATAATCGCCTCAGTCACGACTTAAAAGCATGACAAAATTATATGAACTACAAGCTTGCGTCAGAACAATGGAAAAAATTATGATCAAAAAATGGTTGCAATGTAAGACTTTAATTCTTAAAAAACTCTTTCCCGCTGTCAACTAAATGAAAATGTTAACAAGCTTCTTTAGAAAGTTCTCACTATTCGCGCCGCTGAGCTTAAAGGATGTATGAACTTCTTAAACTTAATAAGCAATCAACTTAAGCCAACTCAATATAATGTAAGTATTTTAAACTGTAAAATGTGCAAAAAACAGCTGAAAATAGGCCCAGTCGGAAACGCTTATCATGGCAGTGCAATTATTCGGCCCTATCGTGGTAACCGTCGGCGTCGGAGCGGAATTCTCTCCGATCGGAGACATTTTGCTTCGTGGTATTTCTCCGATCAGACGATCCGACGTTCTCCGATAAGTTTTTGTTGCGGAGATTTTAGTTTTGGGAATGAAATGCATTGCCGCATTTGTGAAAAATTTCTTACGATGACAACTACTTCGAAGCGAAATTGAATCTCCGAAAAAAGATGCGTTGCGGAGAAAACTCCGCTCCGACGGTTACCACGATAAGGCCGATTCTCGGATGACTTGCAAATCTTCGAAAAAGGCGACAGCCGTAGAAAAACAATTGGTTTCTCTGTGATTCAAAACTCAATTTCCCACGTAATAGGCCGTGCTATTCATCATGCCACGATTACAAATTGACTATACTCTTTCTGCTAGTGGTCCGCCTCTACCCACTTATCTTCTCCAACTTCCCCAGTGATATTTCGACACTCGATTATAT
The DNA here is from genome assembly GCA_949752695.1 of Melanostoma scalare. Taxonomy (NCBI): domain Eukaryota; kingdom Metazoa; phylum Arthropoda; class Insecta; order Diptera; family Syrphidae; genus Melanostoma; species Melanostoma scalare. The sequence continues at coordinate 206,637,350 of OX456985.1, read as the reverse complement.
ACTTAACGTAATATATTTACTATACAAAAATGATCTTTTGTACAAAATATAAGCGCCGCCAAACTACAGCCAAAAATGAATGTTGAGTCCTCAAAATGGAGTGCTTTCGTCGCGCTCACTTTTTACTCTGAAGTTCTACGTAAATATCGGAAACAACTGCACTGAAACCGAACCAGACTGAGCAACAATATTTTGGTAATGTGTGATTGACTAGCGCTAGACTTTGATGGTTGCATTGCTTTTCGCTAACTTTTCTTATTTTCTTTATTGATTTTAATGAACGCTTCACTCTTATAAATAAAAATAAATAGGGTGGCAAAAGAGAGCGAGGAGCCCCTGGGCCTAGCGCATTTCACAACCATGCCTTGTGAGGGAATGGAGGGGACCTACAATTTTCTGCCGGTTCCGAACGGCTAATAGAGAAAGAGCTTTTCATGGCAATGAATTTACTAACGGAGGACTTGCCAGTTCCTCGCGAAAGGCGATACCCATGAAAAAACATTTTTGCCTCTGCTGGGATTCGAACCTCGAACCACTGGGTTAGCAGGTGGACATGCTATCTATCACGCCACGGGTACCACTCCGCTTCACTCTTTAAAGGAAAAAATCGAAGTATACTGGAGAAAGATTGTTGGTCTCTATGTTGAGGGGGGAGCGGGCGCTTTCAGACTCAGTGACTGAATATGACAAAAGTTTGACATAGGGTAGCAATCAAAAAACTTTTAAAGACGTGCGACCTAATTCATAAACACACATAGACATGGTGTAATGGTAAGAATGTCTGCACATTACAAGGAATTTCGCGGTTCGAATCCAAAAAAAAGCACATTTCTTCTCGCGGGTATCTCCTATCGCGATGAATTTGCAAGTCCTCCAATAGCAATTGCACTGAAATGTAAAGCTTTCTGCCGCGCGGTTTTCAGTTTTGCTCCAATTTTTCCGTTTGTCCGCTCAGTTCGTGCACGTGCCCTTATCCGGTCGAATTTTTTCATCGTTGAGAGGAATATACTAAGCCTCGCCTCTACCCAAGTTTGTTGTGCCCTCCTTTTCACATTTCAACAATGCTCCTAATAGTGTTAACCGAAGATCGATTTCAATCCGAAGACGAAGTCGAAGCTTCAATAACTTGAAGAATTTTCGCTTCAGATTTACTAAAAATTAAAAAGTAATGATTTTTTGGGGCCGGATTCTGTAACGTTTCCTATCCTCTGAATCTTAGGCAGTAAAGAAACTTGTTTAAGACCTTGAAAAAGTTGTAAGACGATAGTAAAGTAGCTTTGCACCAACAACTAAAAGCAAGATTATATGAAACAATCATTTTACGAAGCAATGTACGATAGACGATTGAACGATAACCGTCTGAAAAGTTACGGAATAGGTGTATTCGTTGAGGTCGCCCCTTGGGCCGCCACAAACCGTTTTTTGAAAAACTTTAACTCGCGCTGAATCAAACTCGGTGTTTTTCTTTATAGCCCCGGTGTTGACCTGCTGGGGCGAGTTGAGGGCTTTCAAATGGCATGTATTTTTATTCAACTGACAGAGATGTGTGGCGATTGTGTGGAAAACCAAGGTTTTTCTGACAACTTATAGAGTTGTCAAAGAAAACTGGGTCAACTATGGGTAAAATTCAACGATCGAACCTATGTAGCCATGCAGTAACCAAATTAACGGGAGAGATTAAATTAACTTTTTAAAAATAATAACAATTTGAACTAGTAATAATATTAAAATTTTATTGAAATTAAGGAAAAGAACAAAAATAACTCAACACGGTTCTACGTTCTATGAAAAATGAAATTGAAAATCAACGCCTAACACGACGCACGACACCGAAAAAACTTAATCTTCGGTATCGGCCAAAGCTTCGGGCGATTTTGGCTGAAGCCAGCTGAAGGTTTAGCCGATTGTTGTTTTTTTAACCGAATGTGGCCGAAGCCGAAACTTCGGTCGGACACTAGTTCTTTATCCATCTACAATGCTTTCTAACATTTGGAGAATCAATGTACTTTCTGTTACACCGACATGCTTATTGATGATTTCAAAAACATAACACAATTGTGCACTGATCTTTTATGTAAACTCAATTAAAAATTGCGACAAATGTAAAAATCCAACCCTTTTGTTTGCACCCTTTTTTCAAATGTGTTCATAAATCAGAGCCTTGAAATTAGCAAATTTGATTTGAGCATCTAACTAATTATTATAATCACCTGCATAATTCAAAATGCCCAACTGTTAATAATTAACTACTTGTCCAACAAATATTGATACACAAAAAGTTAACTGATTGCAACAAAATGCAAACTAATGGCAATGCTAATTGAAAATGATTTTTCTAAACTACTGCACTTTATTTTGTGGTTTGTTTGGCGCTTTTTCCAAAACCCCAACGGCAGTGGCTGCCTTGGGCAGCTTTTGGAAATTCCAAATTTAAATCTATCTAGCAATGTATGCACTCCTTTTTTATTGCATTTAAATTCAATCGATTAATAAATAAATCAGACAATTTATTCTAAAGAGCTCTTTTTAATAATTCATAAATTATTCTTTATTCAGCGATGGCATTTAAAATAAAATGTCCTTTTTTTTGCTTTTGGCATTGAATCACTTTCGAACAAATGGCTCCGTTCATAGATATTATTTGTGCCCGTGCAGTTATGTTTTTGTGCTAATCGAATCAGCATACAGCCGATACACTCTCATCGAACACGAAATTCCTCTCACTTTATTAATAATTGAGAAGGGGCATTAAATTTGAGTCGAATATATTACGTACATTCCAATTCAACGATGATTAACCAACCAACACCCACCCCTTCATACCTTTGCAAGAATTACGTGCTCTGATTCGTTGTTGAACAAAATTTATCCCGATTTGCATAATATTTGACAGAGTTTTATAATAAACTTTATTGATTACCTGGACTGTGTTTCAATGATAGTCATGCTCTAAAGATGCCACTCGAGCTCTCTAATTAACCTGATAAATTGGATCTAGTAGAGTGGATTTTATTTAAATTTTATGGTTTTATGATGGCGAGTGGTGAGTGGTGAGGAGAGGATGTTTCTTTTTCCCTTTTTTTGTGTTTCAAAGCAGAGGCACAGGTTAAAACAAAGGAAAATTAATTACAAGTCAAGATAGGCCGAAAGGACATGATCTTTTGAGGAAATGGCAAACAATTTTGTGTGATCTGAGATATAATTAAATGGACTTGGAAATGAATGTGATAATGCTGCCTCCCGTCTTACTTGCGTGGAGAAGGCGATGGTATTGTGTAATTAATTCAAACAAAAGTGATTAAGGTTTGAATATTTTGATTGGTATCTTTGCTGAGTGAAAGATGCTAGGCATTTGAGATGAGCAAAGCTTATGGCGAACATAGATCTTCTAAGTTTGTTTAAGTAAATGTCTGGTAATTATTTTCAAATTGCAAATTAAGGGTTCTCCGAACATAGTTAGACTGAAAGAATTTTAATTTTATTCAAGATGCGGATGGTTTCTTTGAAGATTATTTGAATTTTCAGCAGAAGACGATGGAAGAACCAAGTTAATTGTAGGTAATCAACAAAGTGTTTAATATGCCCCCTGTTCGTGAAAAACGATTTCAAACTTTAACCAATTTCCTGCAATTTTGTGATGGATGTGAGAGAATCTGTTGAATTTCTACCCTCTCCTATGGTAAGGGGGATAGCAGCTTTCGGCCTTTATAACATTGCACAATTTAAAACTGAGCTTTAAAATTCAAAACAAAATGTCTGAACATCAAAAAATTACTTTCATTCATATGCAAATCTGTCACACAGACTAGTCGCCTACAAGCACATTCATAGAAAATGAAATGGAAATAAATCTTGGCTTCATATTGAGAGCCTTTTTAGAAAAGTTATAGTTCGGAATGAAATGGAAGTGAATAAAGAATGTCATCAAATTGTGCAGCGCAATAGATTAAAGTCCCATCGAGGACCTAACAAAAATACATACAAGCAAACGAGCGGAAAAAACTGATTTATTGAACATTTCATGAAAGGACATTCGTCGTCGTTACTATAAAACTGCTTCGCTCAAGCGTAGTGCATTGATGTTGTGCTCGTGATTTTTTTTTTTAAATATCACTGCATACGCATATATTTATTTATACGTACAGTACATCAACTTTTTTGGTTGCAGTCGATAAAGTCGAGAAATTCAATATTCATTAGAACTCACATATGCGAGGACATGTAGTTTGACATGATATCGGACTTAGTATTTTGGCCAAACAGAATGAAAAAAAAAAAGGAAAAGAATATTCAGTCGATTGCTGTGCTTTTTACTCCATTTTCTGAACGCGAAGGGATTCTGTTTTTTTATTTCCTTTGATTCTCTTTATCCTCTTGGGGACAATGGAAATTTTATGAATTCCTTAAATTCAAAATCGCTGGAATGTAATGAATTTTGAGCAACTCTCTGTTGCCGTGGGAAAGCACAAAATTTATTACAACATCACGCACCACCGGAAATAAAACAGAAGTTCAAAAACCTCGCTATATATGTAGAAGAAAAAAAGACATCTGCAAACGAGGCAGGTTGGCGTATGTCATTTGTGATCAAGTGATTGCATTAGTCGTTTCGGGTGGAAAAGGAGATTGCTTGAGGAAAATAATAAAGAACCATGTATAAATAATAAAACACGTAAATGGAAGCTCTTTGGGAGGAGCATGAGCCTTATGCGAATTTACTCAACCTTGAATGTCAACAAGTTATTTAATTTTAAGAAAGAAAGGCTCGCAGTAACCGAGATTCGGATCACAATTTTCAACAATTTTTCAACTTGAAATTCCCTTGGCATGCGTTGAGCGCTCCAGAACAATCATAGAAAGGAATTAAGCCCCAAGGTATTGCTTAGTTGGCTCAATGCTTACGCCATGAATGAGTGGCTTTTTGAAGTTAATATATTTTTGGTGTATTATTAAAATTGGTTGCTTAAAACAAAATAAAGATTCAATCGGAAAGAATTGTGTGAAAATGGCCTCATCACTTCAACAATATATTTCTAGAATAAAAATTACCACAATAAAAGCTGAGAAAAAAAGCTTGGATAGCTCACGCTTCAAGGTCAAACTCAAAGGTCCAGAACAAGAACGAATCGGTGTTGAAAGGCTGTGGCAGAGATGTTGTCAGTAGGTTCGACTATTTATTCCACAGTCACTGATACCCGAGCACTTAGTTTCAATTAATTAAAGCTACTTCAACGTTTCCTCATCAAAAACCAGTAAAAAAAAAGCGCTGTCATTACTGAACTGAGTGATTTAGTTGATATTATCCGATTAGATCTACTTTGACATACATTCGTGTTTTGAACGCCCGCCAGCATGCCAACAATTGATACTTAAGTGTGTAACGAATACAAAGATATAGTTCAATTCAGTTCAATCGAAAACTGCATTGAATTAAGTTAACTGTCTTGAAAATGGTTTAGCACTAAGGAACTGCATTAAATTGAGTGAACTGACTTAATAAAGTTTTCAACAGAGGTGAGCAAAATTCACACATTAAGTATTATGAAGGCTTTTCACTGGAAAACTATTAAGTAAAAAAACGCTCACACTAGCGAACTAAAAAACCTAGTTCAGATTCCCATAGTTCATCAGCTTCAACAAATATTCGAATTTTTCAGTACAAGCATACCAAAGAACGACGTCCTCAGTTGAACTGAATTAAGTGAACTGTGAACTGACGCGGTCCCATGTGGTTGTAGGCCTAATTTACCAACGACACGATGATAAAAAATGCTCACACTTTCATTGATCGTTTGGTTTAAAAGCATTCTTCACAGTGAACTGAAGTGACCCAGTTCAAAGTTTGATAGTTGAACTAGGTCTACAAGCGTTTTTACTAGCGATTATAGGTGCTTTAAGGCAAGCAACCGTGCAGAAAAAAATTTTTATACAACAATTAAATATGACATTACAATGATAGAGAATACTACCAAAAAGGTGAGTCCTGCGAGTCCGTCCGTCTGTCTGTCTGTCTGTCCGTGTATGACTCTACAACCTGTACCGCTTGACCGATCAAAATTTGCAGTTAGGGCAAGTGGGGTAGCCTTCAGCCGCGTTTTTGGAACTAGGCTTCGAGGTATTGAAATAACGCCATAATAATACTTATTTTTCTTGAAAACGGCTATAACGATTTCAAAAAAATTTACGTCAAAGATTACATCTTAATTTTCTTTGTTATGAAGCAAAATTTTTTTGGAATAAGTCTTACAACAGTACACCTTTTTCAAAAAAGATTTTTTCTTTAATGGCTATAACGATTTGAAGAAGTCCAAGGTTTTTAAAGAAAAATGCATTTCCACTTTTGAAAAATTTTCATTTTTGAAATTTTCAATAATTTAAAAAAAAAACTATGATTGTTTCTCGGGTTCTAAGAAACTGCTCCAACGATTTTGATTGAAATTTTAGCCTTTATATGCATTAGAAAACTGCCACGCAATATTTAACAAAATATTTTTCAATATTTCAAAATTAATCTGTACTTGACAGCACTGTAGCACCAGATATATTATGAAGTGCGAATACCAATACCTTTTCCTCAGCCTTAAGGTTTAGATATTGTACTTAACACACAATCGCAAGTTCGTGGGACGAATGGATATAAGCAAACGTTGAAGCATAGTACATTTCAACTCTTAACTGAACTTAATGAAATGAGGAGTAAACTGAACTAAAATTTTACTCAGGGAATGCGCTTGCATTTCGTTGAAGGAACCTGAAATGCGACAAATAAGCTCAGTAGAGCGCGGTGCTCATTTAAGGCGGAATAAGTACCCCAGGAGCGGATCACTAGTATGAAACAGGTAAATGGGTGAGCTAGGATCTCTTGGAGATCACTATACTCGTAAAGCTCCCATAAGAATGAAATACACGGAACTAGAGACTTAATCTTGTAGCATATAAATCGCTTTTATTTTAAACAAACTTAAGTTTGGTTACAAGTCCACAAAATAAAGGAGAAGAAAGAATCAATTTTAAGTAAAAAAGTAGCTCTAGACGAAATTAAACAAGTTCAATGAATATTGAACTGAAGTGAGTGCTCTATAATTCGAACTGAAAAGCATAAATCTAACTGGGTTGAGTTGTACCTACTACTTCCAAAAACTATTCTCTTTTCTCAGAAAACTCTTAGTGTTCGTAATCAGTAACTGTATGCGGTGTTTTGCAGAGTAAAATGACAAACACATAAAAACCAAAACCAAACTACACCTTTTCCGAATCTTTTTACATTTAGAATAAAGAAAAACCAAATCATGGGAAGGAAAATAAAAATCAAAAATGAACGAAAAAGAAAACCATCAGAAAACTAATGCAGCATTAAAGTCCTTAGAGTATTGCGGAGCCTTAAATTGACAATGTAATGGAACTGGTTGTCTTTTTTTTGTTCCAGTCGCTATAACAACAATTGTTGTTACCAAAACAATTGCTACAAACAATGCCAGAGGATTTTGTTGCCCGTTTTTACAGAAATTTCAATCCGTAAGATCTTTTCTTTCAGATGAACTTGAGAATCTATCCAACAGTCGATGCTGATTTACTTGGAGTAAACGATTTACGAGTTACAATAGATTTTAGAACTATTTAATTGACGAACTCAATCTGACCGTTTTGGAAGATATAAGCGGAGTATTTAGAAGACTGAAAAAACTTTGCAGTTAGGTGTTCGAGAAATCTATTTCACACTTAAGCCACTCGTGAAATTTCAGCATGGCATCACCTAAGCCCGCAATAGCCGTCGTGATAGGGATTGCAATCCCTGGATTCGAGTCTTTTTCCAGTCTCGAAAATCCAGGGATTGAAATCGCAAAATCACAGGATTTTCGGAATTGATTTGTTGATTATTTCGACTTGTAATTTTCATCTTCCTGACTCTTTTCCGAAGAGAAATTCAAAATTTGTTTCCACATCATTGTGAACAATTAATAACAATAATTCTTTTTACTGTCAAAGCATTTTTTTGTGTGCATTCCAAAACCAGCAAAACATAGCAAAAAATTTTCTCCTTTCTTTTACATTGCATCTTCATCTTTTTGCTATCGATCTGTAAAACCAAATTTTAAATACCTACTTATGTTTTGACATTGGCTTAGTAATGTTTGAACACTGTTTTCCACTTGCTCTTGAGCATAACTGGATTGTGTTCTGAGAATTTTCAAACCAGTTGCTATAGTTTTATCATGTTTCTAAAGATGACCACCTGTCATTGGCGGTTTTCAGAAAATTTTGGGGTATTCTGTCTTTTCCTTGTTCTAGTGGCTTGAGAACTGAGGTGTTCATTTCACTGGATTCGAGTGCCGACCCGATTTTAGCCAGCTTATCCGCCATTTCATTTCAGGCTATGTCATGATATCCAAGAACCCAAATAAAATTTACGATGTTCGCTGACAGTAATCTAACTGCGACAGCTTTCTACTAATTTAGATTTGGTGACAATGGATGATATAGCTTTAATGACCGCCTGGCCGTCTATGAAGATGCCAATATTTTTGTCAAAGGCTGATATTATTTCTCGGAATGCTCAAGATTAAAATGAAACCACAGAAGAATAAGAGGACAAGAAGTATCTTTATGCACGTTTTATGCCTGCTGCTAGGAAGTGCTAATTTGAATCTTCGAATAAAAATCAAAACAGTTCCAACCTTTATTAAATTACTTTTGTTATGATATTTGATATTTTTCATCAAAGTATGAACTCACCTAAGTCTAAGCTTTAAAGGAACAGGAGAAAACAGACACAATTACCATAAATAAAGTTAAATGTGCTGGTAATTATCTGCGGAAAATTTAAGCCAAGAAACTAGATGCTAAGTACCGCAGTGTTGAATATCATCTCGGAAGTTCTGAGTTTTTCTTCCAACCAAGAAATGTTCTGCAAACAGCTAAATTTGCTTTCCATCGATTCTAACCCTCAAAAAAGAGACAACTAGCGCTTACCTAGCGAACAAAAGTCCTAACCTACTATAGCAACACCTGGGACCGTATGTCTTCTCCACCATTATAGTCTTGTTCACCGTTTCCTTAACAACTGTATTCGAGAGGATAATCCTTAAGATCTGCAATGTGCTTCACTTCGATCGTCAGCGACAAAATGACTATAATAAAAAAATAACTGCACCAAAACCAAATGAAGTACAGTTCCCCTGGAGAAGCACATTCTCATTCCTGTTGAAGAAGCCGATGGAAAAAAGTACATACCGCTCTAATCAACCCATGAGAAGGATAACTAGCCAACAAAAACATCCCGAACCAAGGTAATTCAGTGATAAAGAAATTCCGAACGAGAGCATTATCCCAACAACCAAACCCGAAGCAATAGACTTTCTATACTGAACCTGGATGAGCTGCCTTCTATTTCCCTTGCTTATTCTTTGTGAATTTAGTGTGCAGTGCTAAGTCTCGCTGGGAATTGAGTAGGTCTTGGCTAACTCAAGGCAGGTTATAAATTATAGAAGTATTGATTGGCCGCAGGCTAGGCATTTTGAGTATTACACAAGATTCAAAGGGCATACCAATACACACAACATCAGAATAAAAACATCCTCACCAAAAATATGACCGCAACCAGTTGTATTATGAAAGAATAAACTCAATACCAAAGGTTAACTCACATGTCTAAAAGCATGAAAGAAAAAGTTCCGCCACATTCACCGAACATACAACTGCTGTTTCATTACCTCCAAAAAAAAAAAGGCAGGGAATTTGTTTTCCTTTTTCCTTCTCGCAAAAATATGCTTATTTCATATTCAATTTGTATGTATTTGCACGGCAAAGGACATTGAAAGTAACTAAGGCTACAGACGGAAGTACGTGGTTGGGGAGGAATAAGAGCTTTGGCAAAACCGAGCAATAAACAAATTTCCCAAAGGAAATACGTAACGTGAGTTTTGGATATTTTTTTTTTTTTGTTTGTTTCGTCGTTGGGGGAAAAATAAAACAACATTCAACCTTGATATTATTTTTAAAGATGCATGCCTTGCGTGCTAGAATGTCTCTGGTTAATGTTTCAAATCATAAACAGAGTAGTAAAAATAATACCGCAATCGGCATAGACAAAATCAGGAATACCGCGTCGATGTTATTATGGGAATTGTGGTAAACGGGTTTCCCGTGAACAAATAAAAAAGAAAGTGGGAGTGTGCCTAACTCTTAGATTCCTTTACTAAAAGGCATGAATTTACACTAAGAACGAACAAACCCAACTACACAAAGAGCTTAAGGGGGACAGCTATTAAGGTAGGAAGCTTTAAAAGTGAAAGGTTAACCCTCGTTTACAAACCGGCAAAAGTCGTGTCCACCCGAACTGGGGTCCAAATGGACCCCACGATTTTTTCTTCGAAATTTTTTTGATTTCTGACTTATATTGTTCAGTTATAGTTCTTCTGGCTATTGTATGAATTGTTTCTAAGTATTATATATAGCAGGGATAAAGAAATTTAAGCAGAGATGTCATTATGCAGGTATGTAGGAGGTCAGCAATAAAATTTTTCAATTTTAAAAACGATGAAAATTGCCTAATTTCGCAAATCTGGGATTCCCGCTTATCCTTTTCGATATGTCTTTTGTACGTAATTACTGATTGTAAAATTCATCCACATCAATTGTTCCTGGCAGGTATGCCTATCTCAAAAAAAAAGTCATTAGTTCAGTTTGGTCAGGTCATTAAATAATTTTATGACCTGAAAAGTATTAAATTTCCCCAATACATGCCAATCAAGCCTGCCATATATGGCTTGAAGTTTAGGTGGCTTAGTGAAAGCTCAAAGGGCTATCCACTGAAGTTTTCTATCTACACTGGTAGCTCTGACCAAAGTACAGGACTTGGTCGTGGATATGATGTGCTGATTTCGTTGATGCCATCATATTTCAATTCTGGACGCAACCTCACTATTGATAATTTGCTTACGTCGGTGGATTTGGCATTGAAGTTGCTGGATAAGAAGATCACTAATCTTGGCATGATTCGGAAAAACAAAAGAGATTTGCGTAGACTTTTTGTAGCGAAGGAGGTTCTTGATGAGCAGAATGAGCCTGTAAAGGTCAATAACAAAAAGCAGTATCGTCCAGTCCACTCATCAACTTTTGGATTTTCTGGAAAAATGGCGTTGGTGACAAACAAGTGGTATTGCTATCAACACAACATAACTGTGAGAAAGCCACTTCCGGTCATCAAAGTAAGCCTGCAATGATACTGGATTATAACAGCACCAAAGGTGGAGTCGATGTATTCGACCAAATGGTCTCAGTTTATTCATGTACACGCAAAACAAATCGCTGGCCGATGGTTGTATTCTACAACTTACTGGACGTAGCAGCCCTAGCAACTGTTATCATTTTTCGACACTTCAATCCACCTAGAAGAAACAAAAAATTGTACAGAAGTGATAAACTCATCGAACTAGCGGAGGAACTGGTTGAGTCAGAATTGAATAACCGTTCCCAACCTGCAACACAATCTGGCATTGGAAAATCTGCATTGGGTGCTCTCTGTATTTTGGGGAGAGTTCAGGAAAAACAACCAACAGTCCCTGAAAGGTTCTCTTGTAAAAGAAGCAGATGTCACCTTTGCCCAAGAGCAGATGACAAAAAAACCAGAACCACCTGCGATGGATGTGGCAGATGTTGTTGCCCTTGCCACACGAGAACCTTATGTGTTAAATGTCTCCCGAAACTGCCCACTACTTCAAGTTAAATTCTTCTAAACATAAACTAGGCTGCTTTTAAAATAAAATAATTATTTATTAGAAAAAATATGATTTTTCATAGAATTTCAGTACTGGGGTTCAAATGGACCCCAGTTCGGGTGGACGGGTTCTTTTCACAAAAAAATCGCAGAAAAATCTGTAAACATCTGATAATCATTTCAACTTAAGAAATGAATAAAAAATTGAATTTTGTTCACTGAGTAAAAATCCCATTTAAAAAAAATGAAAAACAAAAAAGTTATGAGTGTTCAAACATGCTCTGGGGTCCAAATGGACCCCAGTTTGTAAATTAGGGTTAAGCACTCCATAACGTTGTCTGCTTAAAAACACTCGTGATGATGGGTGCAAAAGTGAAAAGAACGGCCTTAAATCCAGTCCAAAGTCTTCTCTCGAACTAAACTACCTACAGCAAATGGGTTGTCTAATCCCGAAAGACAATTCATTTACTTCATCAAAAAGAATTCTTTTCCCCACACATCGGGAATGTGGCCATATCAGGAACTCAAATGAAATGTGAGCTGTTGCTAAGGAACACTCTGTCACTTCCTGCTTCTCATTGACTGTTAATTTCGCCCACCCCTTCTCACGTTACACAAAGTTCGCATACGAATTTTCAAGTCAATCAGCCATGAAAATTCTAAGGAATGCCAGCAACAATTTTCCAGGATAACAACCTGCATTAATCCAATATCTATAAATGGGAATTAATTGAGTCAGTAATTACCGTAATTTGTTCTGTTTTTACTCCAAAGAAGGCGTATCCAGCTTACCTACAACACAAAAAAACTGTGCTCGTCTTTAACTGTTTGCATTTTATCACTCCGCTTAAGTATTTCCCAGGGTGGGTAAACGATCACATCATTGCCTTTTTAATTACCACTGCGTGAAAGCTATCTCATCATTTCCTTTTCACTCCCACACATCCACATCACTCCATTCAATTGGTTTGACCAGACCCATATACTTACACAAACTGTAATTGCATTGAATATTGATTAAATTGAAAATGAGCAAAGGACAATGCATAATAATACAATCAAATTATCGCATCTCATTAAGGTAGGTGCCTTCATATCCTGACCGACGACGCCGACGCCGCGGCCGTCGTACGTTTCCGTCCGCAAAACCATCTCCACATTCGAACTGGCATAATTAAACATCTGCCTCCCTTATATGAGCCACAAGGGCGACTTTTACTTTACTGCGAATTCTGCGAATACAATTGTTCTGCTTAACGCGCGTTATACCTACAGTACCATACTCGGTCCTGTCACTGTGCCTGCAAAAAAAAAAAAAAACTTCACGCCTTCAAAATATGGCAGGCGAACGATGCCGACGTTGCAAAACAAACGAGTGTAAGGTGTAGCGCTTTGCAACATATGCGCGATGTGGGTGTGCAATTACAATAATTATTCCCATTATCCTTTTTGATAGCGAACTTCACACCTGTCTGTGTGGTAAAAGTGGAACAACGTGTATTTTGCTGTTGTTCAGCTTTGTGTTGTTCATGATGACTGTGCGAGTATAAAAGGGGTGTCCTGTCCTACTCTGTGTTACCTTTTAATATGGTGGGTGCTCTCATAAAAAGCTTAGTCCAGTGAACAAAACAACACCAACAACAACAACAATAGTCGAGTGTGAAATTAAAGCGCTCATTGTTCGCAAATTCATTTCCATTTTCCGCTTTCACCGCCTGCCGCACAGTTTGCTGTAGCTGATGTCGCTGCCGATGCCGCACCCGTTTGACGCGACACAAAAACATTGATGTGGTACTCAGCTTTCAGCTAGAGCTATACAACTATTATACACATGGTCTTGACACACAGGATTTCCACAGCATAGGTGAAGTGCTACATTTTTTTTCTTCTTTCAAAACATTGTATATAGCCGTTCGGTTTGGAAGAGTGGTTGGCGATGCGTTGCGTTGGTGGCGTTCTCTCGGGATGAATATGGAAAATGTCGGCATTAAAATCCACTGCAGCAGCGGTGCGATAAATATTTCAACGACCCTTTTTAATTATCGATGTGGGCTCTAGAGCAAGGATATTTGCGATTTGTGTTTGTTGTTTATTTTCGGTGCTGCTTTCCTATGCCAGAGCATCCATTCCGTTTTGATTGGCAATGCTATTTAGAGTAGGAATGAGGCAGAAAATGCGTTAAATTGATTCTGTCACTGTCACATGATATTGTACGAGGTACGAGTGGAAAAATATTAAATGGGGACTTCAATACGTAAGTGGTGTGTGACAAGGACACTGTTCTTTGGCACAAGTGCGTGAGATTAAGAAAGGAATGCGTTGAATTTGCAGGTAATCAAAACACAAGCCTTTCAAACTTAGGTTTGGAATTAGAGGGAAGCTAATTTCATCAGGAGTTGAAGGTAAGCATATTTTGAACACAGATTTTGTTTAAATACCCAAGGGGTTCTTCTTCTTTGGTCGAAATTTGAGGAACTCTCTCGAGCTGTGTTCAGCAAATGACCCGGGTTTGGTTGGCTGGGCGGTAAATTGAAACGGGAACCAATTCTTATGAATGGAAACCATCCACCGTCTCTTAAGTTAGAATTTAATTTCCTTTTGGGATCGCTTAGGAAAAAGCCACATACTGAGCGACAAAGTGTCAAAATTAGAACAAAACTAAAAGCTAACTGGGAGAGTGATGTCCCTTAGTTTTCGATTTGGGCCTACTTTTGCCCCTTTGCCGTTCAATACGTGTCCAAGGGATCCTAAAAAAACCAAAACATTAGAGTTTTAGTATCGCAACATACTACCTTACATACATACCTTTTCCGTCTTGGTGATTTCGTTTGCCAGGAGAAGAGGACTGCTTATTGATTACTGTTCTTCAAGTTCTTTGTCTTTTTATGCCTCAATAGGACTAAAAAAAAAACGGAAAAGACGCAGTTCATTCATCAGATGCATATTTTCGCCACTAATGATGACCTCACTCAAATGAACGGCAGCAAATAGAACGAGTTGTCAAAGTTAAATAAATTAAATGAGTGACTCAAAAGGGCTCGGAGAGTCCCGAGGTCTAGCGCATTCTTTCAACTATATTATACTTTTTAATGAATAATGCGGATCTGCCTACCTTGCCCAAGTTGCTCGTCTACAAATTATTGTTTTGGCCTTACATTAGGAGGGTGTTTCATTCATTTCTGTTATCCAAGGCCAAGGCTAGCCTTACACCCCGATTTTACTCGACACCTCTGATACAAATCACAGCCTTCTAGTCAAGTCACAACCTCCCCCTCAATACTCACATTGTGTTGTGGCTCTAAGCAGATCACAACGTTGTGACTTGTGACTTTCGCCCATACAATCGGGTTCTAAAAATCTTTTGGATTAAAATCGAGACCATACGAAAGTGCCAAAGACTTAAGCCACATCAGCTTGAAAAAGAACATAAAATGCAATCTCTTTGCATTCATCAGGAGACAACTTTTCAACTTATTTATAAAACCCTTCACCCTAGAAAAGTATCTATAAATAGAGCAAGAAAGTGCATCCATTTGCTTTAATAAACAATTCGATCTTTTTTATAGTCACACACACACACACACACACACACATGACTTCTTTTCATTTGAACCATTAGTGTTACCCTTAAGTCGTTGGATAAGGATTATTTTACTTTAACTCTTGGAAAAGGATTATTGTGAAAGAACGAAAAATATGTGTGTATAAAAATGCCCTTTAGGGATTTCTTTTTTGCTTTAAGTTCTTATACAAGAAGTGAATAGTGTGACTCTTCTGGAAATTTGTGTTTCTTTTTTCATATTGATTAACATTTCTTCTGTGGTACCCGTGGTGTGATGAATAGCATGTCCGCCTGTTAATCCAGAGGTTCGAGTTCGAATCCCACCATAGGCAAAAATGTTTTTTCTACGGGTATCGCCTTTCGCGAGGAATTGGCAAGTCCTCCGTTAGTATTCATTGCCATGAAAAGCGCTTTCTCGACTAGCCGTTCGGAACCGGCAGAAAATTGTAGGTCCCCTCCATTCCCTCACAGGGCATGGTTGTGAGAAATGCGCTAGACCCAAGGGCTCCTCGCTCTGTTGAGCCACCCTATTTATTTATTTAACATTTCTTCTCCAAATTTAAACGAAGCATTGCAAAATAATAGACGAAACCCAATCCGTTTCTAAGCGTGATTGCATGGTGCTCCACTTCGACCAACTAAACGTTCCTAATGAACATTTAAGGAAAAATTGCTTCATTTATCGTAATAAGTCTCACAGGATTGCCATAGTCTCTTTGATTTCCCGTTTCTGCTGTAAAAAACACGTATCTTCATATATTTTTTTTTAATTGCATTTGTTTTTTTTTTAACAAAATTCCTCACTGGACTTCGTCCTTGTTCGCAAAATCATTCCCACAGGTTGCAGTAAGGAGAGAGGAAATATGTTTCACATAAGTCCACGACATTCATTTCATTGCGCTAACCAGTGACCAAAAAAAGCCGAAGAGGAATCAGATTCTTCAACAACACACATAAAATCCAAACTTGGTTAAGCTTTATCAATTCTAAGTCCACTACCTACCGCTACGAAAATAATAAATATTTTATTCAAAGTTCATCGACAATCTCGTTTCCAGTGATGTTTTATGCCATTGAACCCTGAAATAATAAAGAGGTCTTGCGTTTCTAGATCACTTTTGAAGTATTTAGTGTGATAGCAAACGCAAACGAGCGTATTCCGAAAACGACACCACCCACTAAATGAACAGAAAGTGCATAATCAACAGGTGAATGAATAACACCACCAATAGGCAAATGAATACGATATCTCCTGCAACTATCAGCATTAAGCAATCGTTGCACTTCATTCTTTGTGCAAATTATTATGTTATTCGGTATCTGGAAATATTTATTGTCTAGTTGGAACTCCATTTGTATAAATGCATTGAATTAAAAATAAATAAGACCCTTGCTACTACAAAGGCAATCCATACAATTGTTTTGTTGATTTTTACCCACCAGCGGCAAAGAACCATTAATGAAATTTGTTGTAAGAAAAACATGGTCCTTCGAGCCGGATATTATCAATGAAAGGACATGAGAGCTCGGCATAAACTATGTAAACTACTTTATATAATAAAAGAGCTTACAACTAACATAATGCGCTTGTATTCACAGTAAGATAAATAGAGTGATTGATTTGTGTACGATCATATTCGTCAGTTAAAGTGTTGAGCCTTCAGCACAGCTTTGCTGTCGCTGGGCTCTTTACGTTCAGTTTATTCTCGCAAAGAAGCTTATAGTCATTCGGATAACATGCGTCTCTGACTGAATGCCATACGCGCCCACACGAGGTGTACAGTCTTATGTCACCACAAAAACATTACCCGCCAGATCCATCATCGGTTCCGGAACCATGCGTTAAGGTCCAGAAACAGTTCTTTCCTCGTTCAGGCTCTGCTATGGACCAGTTCTGAGGCGAAAGAAAGTTAACCGCATATGTTTGCCACAGCTAGAACCGGCATATCTATAAAACGTAGAGTCAGAAGGAATGCAGTTTACGAAATCGTCAGAGCTGCAATGCCATTTGCCCAAGTTTGGCTGGGAACGGTATAAACCGACACTATTTGCTTAGTATCTCTAGGAAATGGTTCATTTAAAGTGTTTGAATACAGGAAAATATTTCGTTCAATATGAAATAATAATATTCAAGTGAAACTTCAACGAACAGAAAAATCATCAAACTCAATGGAGAAATTGCCAAGCGTTTGGCCATGGTGAGAAAAATTTAAATGTAAAAACTTGTGAGGCTTCCCATAAAACTAAACAATGTTATAAGACTGAAGTATTTAACTGCAGAAATAAACATAAATCAACTGTGACTTCGTGGACAGAAATCAAGGATGAGAGAATATCTTTCAATCAAAATAAGAAGTCTCACCTTTTTTTAGTAGGAAGCTAACAATAAGCTGGAGCACTCAAATCAATCGCCGGTCCATTGTACTACTAGTTCAATGGACCGGCACTTGGTACCTTGGTAAGTTTCCGTTTTTGTATTGGAAAACATGAAAATAAGGTGGTTGTAATTTCACATGAAACCTCAAGGATGGCGTCCAGATGAAACTGTGAGGTTGAAAGATATGTAGAAATGCCCGAAGTGGCATTCGAGCTCCGTGTCAGCCTTATCCACTTAACACTCTACCCACTGTTTCATTACCACTAGCGCATGATCAGCCAAAAATCAAACATAACATCAACATACCGAAGTCCAACTCATCCTGTCAATGACTGACTTCGTTTTTTATTCTTCCATCAACGTAAATATGGGAGACAAGCGAATATGCAACGCAGGAGTGGCACGAGTTCGAGTACATGAGCAAAAACCTAATTTGAAATCAAAGTCAAATACATCAAATTATGTTAATAGATTCGATATAGGGTTGGCCCGAGAAATGACGCAACGAAAAAAAAATGGATCCCATAACACCCAGGCTGTCATGTACATATTGATTCGCCGAATGTTTAGGAGCCAAAAATAATTCTGTATACAAAGCACAGGTTAGAATAGTTTCAAATGCAAAAAATCCAGCTTGACCCAAAAATTTGTTTCAATCAGGTTTTACTAGCCGAGTTCACATTGTACAATTAGTTGGACAGCCATTGTTTGATGGAAGTTGGATGGTCGGGTGTAGTTTGCGTTCACACTTATCAAGCTTGTCGTCCAACTATATGTCACATACTCTTCAACTCCGTCCAACTTCAAAATTTTCAAAAATATTTGAAAACCATCCAACAAGTTGGTCAAGCGGTCGTTTGAGGGTTCACACTATCAAGCATTGGTCGTTCAAGCCAAAGTCTGTCCAACTAATTGTACAGTGTGAACTAGGCTATTAGTGACGCTTATCAGTTGACTTACGCCTACTTTTTCAGGCTACGTGGGAAGGTCTGAACTGAAAAATAAATTCATCATCATAGAGCGCCTTTTGAAATCAAATCGGTTGGTGAAGCATTTGAAAATTCGTTGTTATAGGCAGAGTACAGGATCAATTCAAAAGCAAATTAGTAAGCTAACACTACCGGAAAAAACCCTTCAAATAGATAGACAACTTTCAAGCCCCGGAGTTTGTGTCGCTTAAAAATCAAAATAACATTTTTTAAGAACATTTCGATATTGACAATGGCGTTCAAACGTCATCTGTCAAAATGAAAAGCTTTCAATATACTCTGTCATTTCGTCATGGAAAGACTTTCAAAGAAGTAACGACTGCGAATCGGTAAAATTTATTATCAGAATTCGTGTTCTGCAAAAAAACGTGCATCGTTTGTTACGACCACATTATGGTCGTCATAATAGACCTGGTGAATCAACAATTCGCATGCGTACAATATCTTCCGTAGAGAACTAGAGAATCTTGCACTCTAAGCGTCCAGTGTTAATGAGAATCGTGCGAAATGTCAATTCGTCGTGATTCTTACCAATTGAGCATGTGTTATTCAACCCATGGTGTCGTGTCGATTTGGGTATGGAAGCCTTTAAAATTCAACTTCTGCAAGAATTGAAGCCGAATGACCTACCACAACGTCTGATTTTTGGTGAATAGGTCTTGGCTTCATGAAAATTCGCTGTTTTATCGAAAAATTGTGTTCAGCTATGGGACTCACTTCTAGCTCAAAGGATACCTAAATAAGGAAAATGGTCGCACCTGGATTGATTAACAGCCACATGCCATACAAGAATTACCAATGCGTCTCGAACGAACGAAATTTCGGTGCGGTTTATGGGCTGTTGGCATCATCGGACAGTTTCTCATCGAAGAGGACCGTGGAAGAAACGTTACCATCAACAGCCATGATACGCGATTTTTTTCCCCAGTTGGCTGAGTTGAACTTGGTTGACTTGTGGTTTCATCAAGACGGTGGCACATGCCACACAGCTCGTAAAACCATCGACATGTTGAAGAAGGATATATTTGATGAGCAGCTAATCTCTCGAAATAGCCCTGTGAGTTGGCCGCCAAGATCATGCGATTTAACGCCTCTTGATTACTTCTCGTGGGGTTATGTAAGGTCGTTAATCTATGTAGACAAGCCGAACACGATTGAAGCTTTACTGGATAACATAACACGTAATTATTGGAATTTGAAATTCTCTAAAATTTGACCGAAAATTTCACCTTCCGAAAGGACAATTTGAAACGGAGCAGAGGACAACATTTACATGAAGTTGTCTATAAAACGTTAATGGAAAAATCAAATTTTTACGAGAGCGGGTGAATGGAAAAAAGTATTTCACCCCGAGAAGGAATGTTTGGCATTGGTTGTTCAATCGCAACATGAACGAGTTTTTGTGCCGTTTGGTAAAGTGGACGAACTCCAAAAGAACCATGGATGAAACGTGGATCCACCACAACACACCAAAGACCAACCAGCAGTCAAAACAGTGGTTTCTCGGGGTGAATCACTGTAGGTATCAGAAGACAAGTGCAAAAACTTTGTGTACCTACTAAAACTTCCGAGTTCCGAATTATTTCCTAGCGCCCATAACCTAGAGGGCGTCGTCATGGGTCTTTAAATAAAGTGTAGGTATACAATTTCATGAGATTGATTCGTGCGTCGGCGACGTCGTCGTTCTCGTCACTCGCCCATAAATCACTTGCAAAACCTCGTTTGCACGTCTTCAACAACCACTCTCATATAAGACAACATGCACTCCCAAGAATCTTGTATGCTCGTTAATCATTTCATACAAAGCACGTGTACCATTGAAACATTTGACGTTGAATCCTCATTAAATAAATAACTCGCGTAGGTTGACATATTTAGCAAACATTTATCATTACTATCAACCAAGAATTTAAAAACTCAAAGTAATCTCTGCGCTCGCCCACCCAATAAATTTTGTTTCGATTAAAAGTAAATTTATCTTCCAACATAAATGTCATGTCGTCGAGCAGTTATATGAAGTCGTAATTTAAACAACAACAAACAAACAAAATAAAAATGAATTAAAACAAAATCTTTGCAACCAACTAATCTTCAATATCGTCACGTTTCCCTGCAACAAAAACAACAACAAAGCGTCACAATTGAAATTATTGTTCTTCTGCTCAACCAGCACCACTCGAGTCATTTGCGATGGTCACGTTTCATTATGGAGTTTCATAATAAAAACACAAAGAAGAAGAAACAACAACAACAACAACACGACATTAATGCAGAATTTGCGACGTCTTAATGATGACGATTTCCGATAGGAACAAATCAAAATTAACAATAGAAACTTACAACAACAACAACAAAAAAAAAAAGAAACAAAAAGAAATCCAAACAAAAGACAGCAAATTCGACATCATCGTTGTATGTAGCTGGGGCATGGCAATTAGTTGGACAGCCATTGTTTGATGGAAGTTGGATGGTCGGGTGTAGTTTGCGTTCACACTTATCAAGCTTGTCGTCCAACTATATGTCACATACTCTTCAACTCCGTCCAACTTCAAAATTTTCAAAAATATTTGAAAACCATCCAACAAGTTGGTCAAGCGGTCGTTTGAGGGTTCACACTATCAAGCATTGGTCGTTCAAGCCAAAGTCTGTCCAACTAATTGTACAGTGTGAACTAGGCTATTAGTGACGCTTATCAGTTGACTTACGCCTACTTTTTCAGGCTACGTGGGAAGGTCTGAACTGAAAAATAAATTCATCATCATAGAGCGCCTTTTGAAATCAAATCGGTTGGTGAAGCATTTGAAAATTCGTTGTTATAGGCAGAGTACAGGATCAATTCAAAAGCAAATTAGTAAGCTAACACTACCGGAAAAAACCCTTCAAATAGATAGACAACTTTCAAGCCCCGGAGTTTGTGTCGCTTAAAAATCAAAATAACATTTTTTAAGAACATTTCGATATTGACAATGGCGTTCAAACGTCATCTGTCAAAATGAAAAGCTTTCAATATACTCTGTCATTTCGTCATGGAAAGACTTTCAAAGAAGTAACGACTGCGAATCGGTAAAATTTATTATCAGAATTCGTGTTCTGCAAAAAAACGTGCATCGTTTGTTACGACCACATTATGGTCGTCATAATAGACCTGGTGAATCAACAATTCGCATGCGTACAATATCTTCCGTAGAGAACTAGAGAATCTTGCACTCTAAGCGTCCAGTGTTAATGAGAATCGTGCGAAATGTCAATTCGTCGTGATTCTTACCAATTGAGCATGTGTTATTCAACCCATGGTGTCGTGTCGATTTGGGTATGGAAGCCTTTAAAATTCAACTTCTGCAAGAATTGAAGCCGAATGACCTACCACAACGTCTGATTTTTGGTGAATAGGTCTTGGCTTCATGAAAATTCGCTGTTTTATCGAAAAATTGTGTTCAGCTATGGGACTCACTTCTAGCTCAAAGGATACCTAAATAAGGAAAATGGTCGCACCTGGATTGATTAACAGCCACATGCCATACAAGAATTACCAATGCGTCTCGAACGAACGAAATTTCGGTGCGGTTTATGGGCTGTTGGCATCATCGGACAGTTTCTCATCGAAGAGGACCGTGGAAGAAACGTTACCATCAACAGCCATGATACGCGATTTTTTTCCCCAGTTGGCTGAGTTGAACTTGGTTGACTTGTGGTTTCATCAAGACGGTGGCACATGCCACACAGCTCGTAAAACCATCGACATGTTGAAGAAGGATATATTTGATGAGCAGCTAATCTCTCGAAATAGCCCTGTGAGTTGGCCGCCAAGATCATGCGATTTAACGCCTCTTGATTACTTCTCGTGGGGTTATGTAAGGTCGTTAATCTATGTAGACAAGCCGAACACGATTGAAGCTTTACTGGATAACATAACACGTAATTATTGGAATTTGAAATTCTCTAAAATTTGACCGAAAATTTCACCTTCCGAAAGGACAATTTGAAACGGAGCAGAGGACAACATTTACATGAAGTTGTCTATAAAACGTTAATGGAAAAATCAAATTTTTACGAGAGCGGGTGAATGGAAAAAAGTATTTCACCCCGAGAAGGAATGTTTGGCATTGGTTGTTCAATCGCAACATGAACGAGTTTTTGTGCCGTTTGGTAAAGTGGACGAACTCCAAAAGAACCATGGATGAAACGTGGATCCACCACAACACACCAAAGACCAACCAGCAGTCAAAACAGTGGTTTCTCGGGGTGAATCACTGTAGGTATCAGAAGACAAGTGCAAAAACTTTGTGTACCTACTAAAACTTCCGAGTTCCGAATTATTTCCTAGCGCCCATAACCTAGAGGGCGTCGTCATGGGTCTTTAAATAAAGTGTAGGTATACAATTTCATGAGATTGATTCGTGCGTCGGCGACGTCGTCGTTCTCGTCACTCGCCCATAAATCACTTGCAAAACCTCGTTTGCACGTCTTCAACAACCACTCTCATATAAGACAACATGCACTCCCAAGAATCTTGTATGCTCGTTAATCATTTCATACAAAGCACGTGTACCATTGAAACATTTGACGTTGAATCCTCATTAAATAAATAACTCGCGTAGGTTGACATATTTAGCAAACATTTATCATTACTATCAACCAAGAATTTAAAAACTCAAAGTAATCTCTGCGCTCGCCCACCCAATAAATTTTGTTTCGATTAAAAGTAAATTTATCTTCCAACATAAATGTCATGTCGTCGAGCAGTTATATGAAGTCGTAATTTAAACAACAACAAACAAACAAAATAAAAATGAATTAAAACAAAATCTTTGCAACCAACTAATCTTCAATATCGTCACGTTTCCCTGCAACAAAAACAACAACAAAGCGTCACAATTGAAATTATTGTTCTTCTGCTCAACCAGCACCACTCGAGTCATTTGCGATGGTCACGTTTCATTATGGAGTTTCATAATAAAAACACAAAGAAGAAGAAACAACAACAACAACAACACGACATTAATGCAGAATTTGCGACGTCTTAATGATGACGATTTCCGATAGGAACAAATCAAAATTAACAATAGAAACTTACAACAACAACAACAAAAAAAAAACAGAAGCAAAAAGAAATCCAAACAAAAGACAGCAAATTCGACATCATCGTTGTATGTAGCTGGGGCATGGCAAGGGCCACCATCATCCCCGGGACGTGCTGCATCGACAAAAATCTTAAATTTAAAAAAAAAACATTCTCGCTTCACTCTCACAAACTACGAAAAGCGAAATTTTCTTTTGCTTTTCATTACAAATTTCTCAACTGCAATCAGAAAATATTTTTCTTAATCGGGACTTTTCATTGAAATGTGCTCAATCAGCGTTTGCCTGTTTCCAGGATGATGATGATGAAGATGATCATCGTCATGCAGTCGTCGTGCTATCCAGGAGTGTATCTCCTCTCTCTGTAAGCGTTTTTTAACAACAGACTCAGCAAGTAATTTATTTGTATCTAAAAACAATGTGCAGTAACCTATACACTGAACGCGGACGTATTCGAGAACTACAAGAGACCATAGATGAGGATTCAATTGCGGACTATAGTTTGTATTACTTTCATCCCAAAACAATAACAAAAGCAAAAGATGGGAATGAAAACAAATGGAAGAACAAATAAATATCCATGGTTATTAAGTGGAGTTGTTCTTTTAGTCAAGTCGTAAGGGCAGCATACCTACCTACCTACGGTGGGACGCTCTCTCTTCTTTCTTTATTTTGGTTTTTGTAGAAGGGCAGACAAATGAATAAAGGAAAAGTTTGGAATATTTTATTTCAAAAATAGAATGCAAGTTTTTACGAGGTAATTAGTGTTTGAAAATCAATAAAGATGTAAGCTTTGTTTACATCTTTTTATGGTCTCTGGTTCAGGGACTAGGGACTGAAAAGAGCAGGTGTTCCCAAAACTTGTTGACAATTAGATTTTTTAAGTGGGATACGAGGGCGTATACAGTTCAATGAACATGTGGTGCGAGCTTCTTAAGAGGGAATCTTTTTTTAAATTGGAGCCATTAAGTATGAGTTTTACTGCGAATGAACTTGTTTAAATGTAAGATTCTAAAACATAGACGAGTAAGTGGCTATTAAGAGAAGGGAAGTCGTCTTTTAGGTATGAGCATCCAAAATGACGAACATATCGAATATTTGTAGCACAAGTGGCGCTATTTTTAAAGCGGCGGTAGGTACACTAAAAGGTGAAAGTCCTGAAAAGCCAATTTCTCAAAGTTGATGAAGAACTTCGTAAGGGGAATAGTACAATTCACTGGTTTCATCTGATCATAGAGAATTCGCCACTCAAAATGATCAAGGACAAAGAAGGATGTGTACAAAGTCTTATTTTTGAATAAGCTGTACTTTAGGTTCGTTATTGGTTTAAGGGCAAAATTTCCTGATAGATCAATGACGAACTGGTCAATTAAAGGATGTTGTTTTTTTAGACGTGTGGTCTTCAATCTCTAAAACGGCGATGATGAACCCAATTCCGCTGAGATAGAACCATTCGATTTAGGCGACGTAGACCAACAATTCCGCCAACCCGACCTGAACGAAGTGAAGACAGCAGTATCCAAGCTAAAGTCCAACAAAGCTGCTGGAGCTGATGGCCTCACTGCCGAATTGTTTAAAGCGGCAGGCAATGACCTGGTCAGGAGTATGCACCAGCTCATTTGCAAAATATGGTCGGAAGGAAGCATGCCCGATGAATGGAACCTTAGCATTGTTTCCCCGGTTCTCAAGAAAGGAGACCCTCTGAACTGCGCCAACTACAGAGGTATCAGTCTTCTTAACATCGCATATAAGATCCTCTCTGCCGTATTGTGTGAGCGTCTGAAGCCATTCGTCAACAACCTGATAGGTCCTTATCAGTGCGGCTTTAGACCAGGAAAGCCCACCATAGACCAAATCTTCACACTACGGCAGATCTTGGAAAAAACCCAGGAGCTTCAAATCGATACCCACCACCTTTTCATCGATTTTAAGGCCGCGTATGACAGCATCTATAGAGAGGAGTTATATAGAGCCATGTCTAGTTTTCGCATCCCTACCAAACTTGTCCGATTGTGTAGGATGACGATGGAGAACGCACGCTGCTCCATTAGGGTCGGAAAAGATCTCACCGATACATTCGATGTCAAAAAAGGTTTTAGGCAAGGCGATGCACTGTCATGCGACTTCTTCAACATCGTTCTTGAAAGAATAGTGCAAAACTCCCACGTCAACACAAGAGGCACAATCTTTCAAAGATCCATTCAATTGCTCGGATATGCCGACGATATTGACATAATTGGAAGAACTCAGCGTGATGTCAATGGCGCGTTTATGAGCATTGAGACGGAAGCGAAGAAGATGGGTTTAGTGGTAAATGAGGGCAAGACCAAGTATATGCTGTCATCAAGAAAGGACACCCAACACCGACGTCTTGGACAAAACGTCACGATTGACAGCTATAACTTTGAGGTAGTTAAGGACTTTGTATACCTAGGCGCCGCTATTAATTCAGACAACGACACCAGCGCTGAAATCAAACGAAGAATAACTCTTGCCAATCGCTGTTTCTTCAGACTAAGAAGGCAATTGAGTAGTAAAGTCCTCTCTCGAGCAACTAAAGTTTCAACGACGAACTGTATGGGCTGTACAGCAACACTGATCTGGTCAAACGAGTCAAGGTCCAGCGGCTTAGATGGCTGGGTCGTGTAGAGCGAATGGACACCAACGCTCCGGCCCGGAAAGTCTTCGAATACAATTCCGAGGGACGGCGCTGTAGAGTTAGACCGCGACTTAGGTGGCGCACGCAAGTAGGAGAGGACCTCAACCTACTTGGCGTGCAAAACTGGAGGCAGCTAGCCAGGGACCGAGCTGGTTGGAAAAGCATGTTGGTTGAGGCCCTAGTCCAACCCGGACTGAAGCGCCACCTTAAGTAAGTAAGTAAGGTCTTCAATCTGGCAATACTTTTTTTAAGAGTTGGCCTTTTGTCAGCTGTCCTGTGGCTTATGCTCAGTCTGCTTTGCCATTTTGTCGTGGAAAAATTGGAGCCGTACGACCGCAGGGCACTGCTTAAAATAAATAAATAAATAGGATGGGGCAACAGAGCGAGGTGCCCCAGGACCCAGAACATTTCTTACAACCATGGCCTTGTGAGGGAATGGAGGGGACCTACAATTTTCTGCCCGTTCCGTAGGCAAAGCGCTTTTCATGGCAATGATTTTACTAACGGAGGACTTGAAAATACCCGTGGAAAAACATTTTTGTGTCTGTTGGGATTCAAACCGCACAAGCCTCTGGGTTAACAGGCAGTCATGCTAACCATCACACAGGGTAACACAGGGCACTGCTTACGATGGATAAATTGTCTCGAAACAATATCACTCTTCAAGCCGATTTTTCCATAATTTCAAGTTTTAAACCAGCAACTTACTTTTTTTTTTTTTTTTTTTTTTCAAATAAAAAAAAGAGGAGCCTTATGCTAATCTGGAGCACTCAGACTTAATTTCCAGTCCATTGTACTACCAGGGTAGCAGCCTTGCCTTTTTTTTGTGGAGCAGTAGATGGAAATAAGGTGTTAGTCATTTCACATATATAACCTCAAGGGAGCGCGGCGTTCAAATGAAACAAAGAGGCTGAAAGAAAAGTAGATGCCCAGAGCGAGATTTGAACCCACGCGTTCGGCTTATCTACTGAACACTCTACCACTGCTAGTTCAGTCAATGAAGCGAAAAATAAGGCCCAACCTCCGAATTTTTTTACTGTGAACCGATTTGCATGAAATTTTGGAATTAGGCTCATCTTACCCTTAAATTCAAAAGTGAAAATGATTTGCACACCGCCACCACCCTGGGGGTGGTTGCCACCCCTTCTCGGGGGTGATTTTTTTTTTTTTTTTTGAAATAACCTCAAATATCGATAGAAGGCCTAATTTTAAGCAAAAAAACAAATATAAAGTTTTTTGTTAAGTCCAATACTTTTCGAGTTATTGGTTCAATTGCCAATAACTCGAAAAGTATTGGACTTAACAAAAAACTTTATTATTTTTTATTTATTAATTCGCAATTTTTTCACGTTTTTCATCTATTTATTGCAAATATCTCCAAAACTATACGTTTTATCGAAAATTTTACAAAGCACAAAATTATAGCAGGTAAAACAATGAACAATTTGGTTTTTTATAAAGTATTCTAAGAACAATATTAAGCTAGATATAAAAGATCAAAACCATTTTTTATTTTGTCTGAAATTTAATCGTTGTGGTCAATGCCATTTAGCGGCGAGCAGATGCATTTTATGCATTCTAATACAAGAGGATGTTTTGTAGTGCTTGAAAAAAGCTTTAAAATGAGCACTATTAAAAGTCTTTTGCACGTAAAATAAGTGAGCTGTAGTGCAAATAAGGGGAGCATCTAATGTTTTTTTTCTTTTAAATCAATGAGTTTTTGGACCATAGCTCCTTCAATTTTTATGCTATCACAATTTGTAAGAAACCATTGTAAAGCTAATTAAGAGAGCTAAAACATCCTTGATTGCAATATATAGTAAACAACTTTTTGCTAAAACGGTGAAGGGTTAAAGAACTTAAGAGAGGCTGTGATTGCGCTGCCACGAGCTCTTTAAACAATCATATCTCCGTCAATTTTTGTTTGACAGAAAAAACTAAAAGACCAAATTGTTTGTCGAAAAAATACCAAATTTTTTCATTCTTAAACTATTATACGTATCTGTCGTCATTTTTGAGATATTATGAAAAAAAGTGGGGTTTTTAAAAATTTAAAAATTTGTTGTTTTTTTTTAATCGTGACTTTTTTGAAAAATATGTGTCCAAAAGCAGCCAAACTGATACTATCTATCAAATTCTCTATAACAAACTTAATTTTAGGCGGAATACGATTAAATTTAATTTTGGTGGAAATGGCACTTATGAAAGCCATTGATTTAAAAGAAAAAAACATTAGATGCTCCCCTTATTTGCACTACAGCTCACTTATTTTACGTGCAAAAGACTTTTAATAGTGCTCATTTTAAAGCTTTTTTCAAGCACTACAAAACAACCTCTCGTATTAGAATGCATAAAATGCATCTGCTCACCGCTAAATGGCATTGACCACAACGATTAAATAAAAAAAAAAAAATAATCGTTAAAAAATAAAAAAATCGTCATTTTTCGTCTATCTCGCTTCGTTCTCGAGATATGGAGCTTTTTACATTTTGGTCACCCAGGAAAGTGAGATTTCAGGAATGTTTTGATGGGATCGTATGAAGCGTCTCAAATGGAGTCCCCCCTTCTATAAACCTCCAAAAAATCGTTATTTTTCGTAAAAAGCTCCATATCTCGAGAACGAAGCGAGATAGACGAAAAATAACGATTTTTTGGGGGTTGCTTTAAGGGGAAACTCCATTTGAGACGCTTCATACGATCCAATCAAAAAATTCCTGAAATCTCACTTCCCTGGGTGACCAAAATGTAAAAAGCTCCATATCTCGAGAACGAAGCGAGATAGACGAAAAATGACGATTTTTTTATTTTTTAACGATTATTTTTTTTTTTTTTTTAATTAATCGTTGTGGTCAATGCCATTTAGCGGTGAGCAGATGCATTTTATGCATTCTAATACAAGAGGATGTTTTGTAGTGCTTGAAAAAAGCTTTAAAATGAGCACTATTAAAAGTCTTTTGCACGTAAAATAAGTGAGCTGTAGTGCAAATAAGGGGAGCATCTAATGTTTTTTTCTTTTAAATCAATGGCTTTCATAAGTGCCATTTCCACCAAAATTAAATTTAATCGTATTCCGCCTAAAATTAAGTTTGTTATAGAGAGTTTTATAGATAGTATCAGTTTGGCTGCTTTTGGACACAAAAGGATTTCAAACATTCCTGAAATCTCACTGGGTGACCAAAATGTAAAAAGCTCCATATCTCGAGAACGAAGCGAGATAGACGAAAAATAACGATTTTTTGGGGGTTGCTTTAAGGGGAGACTCCATTTGAGACGCTTCATACGATCCCATCAAAACATTCCTGAAATCTCACTTCCCTGGGTGACCAAAATGTAAAAAGCTTCATATCTCGAGAACGAAGCGAGATAGACGAAAAATAACGATTTTTTGGGGGTTTGTAAAAGGGGGGACTCCATTTGAGACGCTTCATACGATCCCATCAAAACATTCCTGAAATCTCACTTCCCTGGGTGACCAAAATGTAAAAAGCTCCATATCTCGAGAACGAAGCGAGATAGACGAAAAATAACGATTTTTTGGGGGTTGCTTTAAGGGGAGACTCCATTTGAGACGCTTCATACGATCCAATCAAAACATTCCTGAAATTTCACTTTCCTGGGTGACCAAAATGTAAAAAGCTCCATATCTCGAGAACGAAGCGAGATAGACGCAAAATAACGATTTTTTGGGGGTTGCTTTAAGGGGAGACTCCATTTGAGACGCTTCATACGATCCAATCAAAACATTCCTGAAATCTCACTTTCCTGGGTGACCAAAATGTAAAAAGCTCCATATCTCGAGAACGAAGCGAGATAGACGAAAAATAACGATTTTTTGGCGGTTTGTAAAAGGGGAGACTCCATTTGAGACGCTTCATACGATCCCATCAAAACATTCCTGAAATCTCCCTTTCCTGGGTGACCAAAATGTAAAAAGCTCCATATCTCGAGAACGAAGTGAGATAGACGAAAAATAACGATTTTTTGGGGGTTTGTAAAAGGGGAGACTCCATTTGAGACGCTTCATACGATCCCATCAAAACATTCCTGAAATCTCCCTTTCCTGGGTGACCAAAATGTAAAAAGCTCCATAGGTAAAAAAACTACCGGTACTACCGGTACTAACGGTACTACCGGTACTAACGGTACTACCGGTACTACCGGTAAAAAAACTACCGGTACTACCGGTACTACCGATAAAAAAAAACTACCGGTACTACCGGTAAAAAAACATTAGATGCTCCCCTTATTTGCACTACAGCTCACTTATTTTACGTGCAAAAGACTTTAAATAGTGCTCATTGTAAAGCTTTTTTCAAGCACTACAAAACATCCTCTTGTATTAGAATGCATAAAATGCATCTGCTCGCCGCTAAATGGCATTGACCACAACGATTAAATTTCAGACAAAATAAAAAATGGTTTTGATCTTTTATATCTAGCTTAATATTGTTCTTAGAATACTTTATAAAAAACCAAATTGTTTATTGTTTTACCTGCTACAATTTTGTTCTTGGTAAAATTTTCGATAAAACGTATAGTTTTGGAGATATTTGCAATAAATAGATGAAAAACGTGAACAAATTGCGAATTTTCAATTGCCAATAACTCGAAAAGTATTGGACTTAACAAAAAACTTTATATTTGTTTTTTTGCTTAAAATTAGGCCTTCTATCGATATCCGAGGTTATTTCAAAAAAAAAAAATCACCCCCGAGAAGGGGTGGCAACCACCCCCAGGGTGGTGGCGGTGTGCAAATCATTTTCACTTTTGAATTTAAGGGTAAGATGAGCCTAATTCCAAAATTTCATGCAAATCGGCTCACAGTAAAAAAAATTCGGACCTAAAATGCTTCATTGGCTGCACTATGCACCACGGCCGCTCGCAACTTACTTCCAAGACCGGGCGATTTAACACCGCTGCACTATTTTTTGGGTTATAATGTGAGGTCGCATTTCTGCGCAGATAAGCGCGAGACTATTGACGCCTTGGAAATGTATTTTCGGCTCATTATTGCTAAAAGACGGCACAAAATGTATATAATATGTGGAAAATCAACAGTCAAATACTGGCATCAACAGGCAAATCCTGGCATCAACAGCTTAAAAGGCGGCAAGATAAAACCCAAAAGTCTTTAAGAGGCTAGTGGGGGATTTGTGCTAGGTGCCTACTCCAAGGAGACCTTGCTAAAATTGGGAATCTCTGGGCACACTACGTACCCCTGGTTTTCCTTTAGTGAAGTAGCCTGTACTCTAGATTGGTACTTTTCCAACACTTCTGCTTTCTCGTATTTGTCAGGGTGCCTTATAAAGTTATCTACAACTAGTGCGTGTGCGTTCTATGGCGTGAGTGAAAAATATCATGTGACAAGAATGGCATGTGTATTGGCTGACGGTAGGGTGTGTATTAGTAACTTCGTTACATTGTCCTTGAAGACAGAGCCTCGGACTTGTTCACGTAAGCACGGTTCATTAAAAACCGCACAAAAAAGTCTGGAACGCTTAAATCAGGAGATCTCGCAGGCGAGTGCAAATCGCCAAAACGATAGATGAGGCGACCCGGGAACGCCGCCTTCAAAATATCGATTGTGGCTCGCACAGTGTGTGCCGTTGCTCCGTCCTGTTAGAACCACATGTCCTTCAGTCATAATTCAACCAATTGAGGCAGAAAAAACACTGTCATGTGGCCCTATAGCCTGTTGTGGTTTGGCCAGCGGATTCTCGTTGATTTTCGGTGCCAAAGAAGTGATGGTTTTGCTTGCTCACGTTCCAGCTGAAGTAGAAATGAGCCTCCACTTTTTCCTCGAGATTGAGGATGGCTTCGGCGTAGCTTACGCGCATTTGGCGGTCAGCAGGCAGCAGCTGATGCACGGATTATACTTTGTACGGGAACATGCGAAGTCTTTAACCAAGACTATTTTCGACAACCACATGCCTAAGAAACACCCTTTATTTACAATCATTTACCATTCGGCCATGAAGACCACTCTCCTTCTTGTTCTCAGTACCATCGACTCTCCTCAATTCATTACTCAGAGCACCCAAGTTTTATTTAAACAGAAAAATTGCACGCAACCTGCCAACGATTTATCTCAATCACCTGACATAAATATTACCATTCCTCGTATCGCAAATCGCAATATTCCTTCACGCATAAGGTCTACACAAAGAAGACAAACAAAAAAAAAACTCTTTCGATTAAAGATGACAAATCCAGACGAAATACATGTCCAGCTATATTTCACCTGCATAAACAAGATTCAGCACCGCAGAAGAACCACCTGCATGACTAACAACAACGACCGACCTCCATCAACGTGCCAACAACCATCCGGACATGCACCACTTAGGTATGTCCCTTTACTCAGCAATTTCTTATGCCGCGCATCTCCGCAGTTCCTTTTTTGATTATTAATCACCCGCGCAGCGTTGGTTAATTTATTTTAAAATTTGCAAAACGAAAAGCATCAGCAAAGCAAACACAGAAGAGCAAAGCAAAAGAAAAAATACACAAAAACCGATTAAAGAAGAAGAAGCAGACTTAAGGTGACAGGGCCACATTAAACCTTTACACAGCTGGCACCATCACGATGTTTGTTTTGAAATACTTTTTTTTCCCTTCTCTCTGAAGTCCAATTATTGGACTTAAGTTGGTACTAAAAAGCAGGCGCCTTTTGCAATTTGTTAAAGGTATTAAAAAAAAAACAAACTCAATATTTTTCTTTTATAAATCAAGATGCCAGACATTAGCTCAATAAAAAAGTAAAGTATCGACGAATGCGCTGCACATCCTGCATGCAGCAGTCACAACCTGAAGAGACGTCCGATATGGCAATAAAAAAATATTTATTAAGAAGAACATTACCAGATACCATTGCTTGTTTCGTATACGATCATCAAACAGAGGTCGTTAAAAATCTTATACGGGAGAGACATAAACAAAAACAACATCATAAACCAATAAAACACCTCGGATAAAGATACAAGGAAGAGGCGAATCACCTTAAGAAAAACAAACACCTCAACTACTTCCAGAAGAGATTAATGCTTCCTCTATGGTGTCGAAACTAATAGATTATTGACCCGAAACCCATTTGGAAAAATCAGATGATATTTTGAATTGCTGACGATTTATACGAAAAAAAAAAAAAACAGTTATTTAACTGAGCCAGCTACAGAAAAAGGATGTGTTAGAAATGATTAGTGATTGGCAAGATACGGAAATAAAGGATTTTACTTTTGTCTTTTTAAAGAAGAATGAGAATGAAAGGATATTGTGAAAACAAAATTTTTTTCAAAGTTGAACTATGCTCCATTTTCGCATATTTGACTGATAATTCAAAACCTTCTTCACAATTTTAGGATTTAAAAACTTCAACGCTTTCATTTTGGAAATAGTTGTTATAGATCGTTTTTTAACAGAGTTAATTAGCTGATATACTTGTAAAAATGTGGTACCCGTGGTGTGATGGATAGCATGTCCGCCTGTTAATCCAGAGGTTTGAGGTTCAAATCCCAACAGAGGCCAAAATGTTTTTTCCACGGGTATCGCCTTTCGCGAGGAATTGGCAAGTCCTCCGTTAGTAAATTCATTGCCATGAAAAGCGCTTTCTCAATTAGCCGTTCGGAACCGGCAGAAAATTGTAGGTCCCCTCTATTCCCTTACAAGGCATGGTTGTGAGAAATGAGCTAGGCCCAGGGGCTCCTCGCTCTGTTGCGCCACCCTATTTATTTTATTTACCTACTTGTAAAAATGCTAAGATCTGTGAAACCTTTATGTCAAAAATGCCAAGCTGGAAACCACAACCGGCTCAGTTGGAAGAGTCGATTATAAAGTGAGAATTACAGGTAACCCCGTCAAAAAGCAACATCATACAACGCTCAGACACGATTTCGAATAAATACAAAGGAAATACAGAACGAAACAGACCCCTTGGAACTACATCTGCATTTACAGTTGGACTCAAACGCGGATTAATTAAAAACCGGGAGGCTTGCCGACGCCTTCTGAGGTCAAAACAGAGAGGATTGCCGACGCTTTTTGAAGTCCACGCGATGAACTTTACGGGTGGATCACTAGTGTGAAACAGATAAGTGGGAGAGTTCTGATCCCTTTGAGATCCTTACGCTCGCAACGGCGAAAGAGAAGAAGAAGGAACACTGACAAAATAAGCCCCTTAAATAGTGACCACCGCATCGTTATGAATCAACATAAAAAAAACGTTGATAAAACGAATTTACAGTTATCAAATCTTTGATGCCTCTTTAAACCGAAGAGTTCTTGACAGGTTAGTCCTTGACATCATTGGTGGTAGAATTTTGGTTTTTGGAGTTTTAAAAAGCGTTTATCATTTGGTTTTCGGATCGTTATCAATCGGTATCGCTATTCTTGACTCTAATATTCGCCATTGGGTCTGCATTCCAAATAACGATAGACACGAGAAACTTCTCGCTAAAGTGACGTTGCGATTACGTTGCAAGATACTCGCTGGTCATTTACGATTTCATTGCGCGGTCGTTCTGTTCTCGTTCTGAAATTTTCATGGATCCATTGCTCGGTGTTCAGAATCTGTCAATGACGTGGATATCGCTATTTAGGTCCTGAATTGGTACATTAAACGGTGACAGTTATGAACATTATATTTTGAGCGTTGATGACCATCGGCTCTACATCTCCTAACTATCGTAGTCTCTACGAGCAAAAGGACACTTCTTCTGACAACCTCACACTCAAACTCAATTCTACTGTACGGAAGCGAGATTTGGACAGAAACGCAAAAACAAGAAGTACCAGAAACAGCTAGCATCGGTAGAGAGGCGCGCTGCACTATGAGCGATTACCTCATAGCGTTGGAGGCAGCAGACGTGACAGGAACAATGTGAGTTGGAAAGCAGAAGGCGTAAGGCTGATTGGAGACCTAAGCGAAAGGAGTAACCGGAAACACTGTGAAACGTACTGCTACTTTTCACAGTTCCTCAAGGGACACGGGTTTTAAAGTGCCTTTCTGCACAAGATCCTAAAACAAAGAAGAGATTTGTGCCAATACGTTGATGGACGACGCAGTGTTTGAGTGCTGTAGATGAGAGTCTCTCCGTCAGAAAATAAGCAGAAGTATCGGAGAAATCAGATAAAATGATATGATCCAGAAGATGCTGTGAGCCGAAGATAGTTGGAAATGAATTAGCTCGTATGTCACGTAGATTCTGAAAGCAAAGAAATTAGAAGAGGAAGATGAGGAACTATAATCCGCAACTTAAACACGGACTCCCACTCGAAAAATTGCGTCAGTGCTCCCGAGGGGGGAGATCAGCGAAAAACTTTTGGAGTCTAAGCCGGTATGCCAAGGTTTGGGGAGTTTGGCAAAGGGAGAAGTATGGATACTTCCTTCCACATGCCTACTCCTTTAGAGGTACAGCGTAGAGCTCAAAGAGTTTTTATTCTTTCGAAACCACCAAAGGTCTCCCCATCCGCTTCAAATAAAGTCCAAGCTTATGAGGCGTAAAGCAGGACTAGGATGATTTCTCAACTACCTTCATAGCTCGAAACAGCAGCGTTTGTTCATAGCAAATGCAAATAAGGTGGCTGTAAACTCACTAATAACAGCAAATGCTGTTCATTTTAAATTGAATATCATGAATTTTTTCTTTTAGGAAACAAATACCTGCCAACAAATTTAAAAATGAGAATTCGGTATAGGAATAGATTATCAATTTTTAACTCAACCAGGTCTTAATCCCACCGAGAACGGCCTGGGAAGACGAATTTTTGAGGGTAGCCTGCGGGGTGTACTCAAACCGACTTAACGTAAGTCTCTCATTCGACCTTTCAAACCATTGTAGAGTGTTCCATGCGGAAATTCTGGCGATCAAAGAGGTCCTATCATGGCTAAAAGAAAATGTGATATCCTCAGCGAATATCCGGATTTTCTCAGTCAAGCAGCCCTCAAATCACTAGGCGCTGTTTCTACGAACTCAGTAACCGCCCTTAAATGTCGCCTATCTCTTAAGGAGATGGCTGAACAGTTCAACATTCACCTTATTTGGGTGCCGGCGCCGGGGCACAGAGATATCGTGGGAAACTGCAAGGCCGATGAACTCGCCAGAAAAGGAACCGTTCTACCGATCTCAACCAGCAGGTTGAATATTGGTATACCAATCGCTGCAAACTTATGCCAAAGCAAGAGGCAATGGATAGAACAAATCATAGGTGGAACAATATCACCACGTGCGTGGCAACAAAACGGATATGGCCAGGACTAGATCCAAAACGCACAAGACATTTGTTATCCATTGTCAGATTGCAAGTTAGCTCCGTAATCAATGTCATCACCGGACATTGTCTTATAAGAAGACACGCCATAAGACTCGGCGTTTGCTCTTATGACATCTGCAGCAGTTGCTTACATGAGGAGGAGGAG
Source organism: Melanostoma scalare (assembly GCA_949752695.1). NCBI lineage: Eukaryota > Metazoa > Arthropoda > Insecta > Diptera > Syrphidae > Melanostoma > Melanostoma scalare. The sequence goes on along the minus strand of OX456985.1, from coordinate 206,600,554 downwards.
GAGACAATCACACACCTCCTCTGCACATGTCCTGCACTCTCCTTTAAAAGAAAACGGTATCTTGGAAGATATTTTCTTGATGATCCAAGTGGTCTGGTGAACACAGACATCTACATCTCCTCCGCGTTATTAAAAGCTCCAAATGGTTTTGTTAAGTGAGGTACTCCCTAGCATAATTTTTATGGTATCACAATGGACCTAATATTGGTCTAAGTATGTCGGTTGTATTCGTGACAGCCATTTTAACCTAACCTAACCTAACTCAACCTACTTTAAGCCGAAGTCTAGGCCTCTGAATTTTACAGATCTACGCATAGAAAAATAATGGTAAACGTAACGTAACGTAATAGATGATGGCAAAATGACGCAGGGTGCAAAGCAATGATGAACGTAATGTAGCGTTACAAAACAAGGTTAAACGTTACGTAGCGTTACTAGTAATGGCAAAAGTAACGGAAGGCAACAAAATGTGTAGTTATCAGGAATAAGTTCAGCATTTGCTTAAGCACTTTTGATGGAAAACGAGTTGCTAGAATCTAGTCATCGATCGTTTACTATTTATGTTCAAAATCTATGGAATACCTAACTTTAAGGAAACGTAACGCAAATATAAAAACTTCTAGATTCAATGCTTAAATAAAAACAAACCGAAATAACTGCATATTAAAAGAAGTATAGCATTTTTTTTCAACCAATTTCCAGCCCAGAATGATCATTTTCATCTGAATTCATCGTTAGGCAAGTTTAAATGGCACGAGACATAACAATTAAGAATTCTTGATATTATGGCCAATGTACACAAATTAGTTCCGCAACCAAAAGAGCACTGTTAATGGAATAGAAAAAGATTCAAGAAGCCAAACCAAAAAAAAAAAGTCAAAAACCATTTTAAAACGATTCCTACCTGCCGAAGTGAAGCTTTCAGCACCTCATCTTTTTTTTCTACTCTACACAAAAATTCCTCCTTAACGACAACAAGAAAAAAAGAGAAAGAAAGAAACCTATTTCCTCAAAGTCATCTTAAGCTCCCCTAAAAGTCCCTAATATTTATTTACTGTCACACAAAATGTCGCCTGCCATTTATCCTTTTGTCCTTTTTATCCCTATTCTCGTCTTCGGCTTATTTAATAACTTTTAACCCTCTTTTGATTTCAGCTAACAGATAAACAGCACATGTAATCACTAAAGAACATTTTGCCAAAATTAAAATGTCAACTCCATTTTATTCTCTCTCGCAAAGTCGGTTCATGCTTTATCTAAGGATAATTCAAAAAGGGACACTGATTCGAGCAAAAGTTTTACGATTTGTCGAAAAGATTACGTTTAGATAGTTTGAATGCGTATCAAAAAATAAATAACTTCCGATTTAATTACGAAGAAAATTGTGTCAAGTGCGATAGTGGATAGGTATAGGACTTTACTTCTGCACAAAACAATTTATTTGAATATACCTACAAGCGGCGAAAGGGCATTTGTAGATAAGCATATAACGATAACATTAATGAATTGCAAAATACAACATCAACTTCTGATTTTAAACTTTTCATCGAACTGGAGTCGATATGGGAAAATACGTTTTCCCCATCACCATCAAGGGGGTTGGTTCAATTGTGGCTCATTGCACCCTTTGTCGACTCAATCCACGGGAATGGCTTTGAATTATTTGTGTTTTTGGTCCATTTTATGGCATTATAGTCGCTATGGATTTATTCCGCTAGGGATTTCAATAATTTTAAAATGCACAGCCTGACGGCAATCAATGGCAGTGGAAAATCAAAAAATATAGGCGCGACTAATTAATTATTTATTTATTTTGTATGCTGCGTGCAGCGCCCCGTTTATTCCTTTGTGTAGCTCGTTAAATAACAAAACAAATTCATTCGAATCGATCTGCATTGGCATTGATGGCAGAAATGTTGTGTTACAATTCCAATAAACCGTCAATAAGCCGCAACGAAACAATATTAATCGCAGCAATAAAAACACACAACAGCAAAACTCGCCAATCGTCGCTCTCTTTTGGAGGAGCAGGCGGCGGCGGCGGCGGAGCCCATCCGATATGAATGAACAAGATACGTGCAGTCATTAAAGTATCTTTTTAATGGGCCCAATTCAAAAGATAGGCACAGCCAGCCAAACGGGTGTTTACTGTACAGTTTTCGTAAACAAAGTTTCACTCCTGCCAACGTGTTGTTGTTATTTTTCTTTCAACTTTTTTTTTTTAGTGTGGCACTTAAGGGGACAAGCAATCGGTGTTTTGTTGTCTTAATTTGGTCCAGAGTTTTGTTCGTGGCTATGCATGGCCTGAATGCATTCACCATACCTCTTTCTACTAAATATTGCAGTAAAGGGATTCTTTATTCGTTTTTTGTTTTGTTTTGTTTCTCTTCTTTTTGTCCCCCTCGCAGATCCTTTCTCATCTCAGAATGTACATGGACACAAATTACTGCAATTAAGGAGATAACAAAATCATAACAATTTTGTGGTGAATAAATTTTAGTTTCTTCCAAGGAGTGGCTGATGCTTAAGGCTATGGCAGAGCGAGAGAGGGAGAGATCTGAAGAAACAAGCAACAAACAAAAAAACTAATTTAAATAAAATTCTCCTTCTTATGCTTTGCTGAAGTGGTTTAGCGTTAATTAGAGCTCTTGTTTCGCTCTTTAAAGTAGTTCGCTTCTCATTTTTATCTTATTTTTTTTTTTGGTTTTATGGGAAAGAAATGGAGTGGGACCACCGATTATCAGCGGACGTTAAATGTTTGGACACGTAGGAGTTAGTTACACATTTTGTGGTTTCTTACGTATTTTTTCCTGTTAAATCTTCTTGCGAGGTTTCGGTCTGGTGTTTCATTAAATTGTTTTTAATTGTTTGCCATTGCAATACTTAATAGGGTCCCTTATGCTTAAAAATGGTGAGTAGGATGAGTTTTAATGCCCTAATTTCTCTTCTTTCTTTCTTCCGTTTTTTTAGATATAAAGTGGCTGAATTTGTGCGGAAAGAGTTGTCATACTTATTGCAGGAATAAATGCAGTTAATTGAACAAACCTCATCACTCTCAACCTAGAAAAGAGACTGTTACGTTCAGTAAATTAGAGTAAATATAGCTATTAGGCTTATAACTATTGTAACGTATGGCAATTCGTCAAAATGAATTTGTTGCAATGCTGTCTCAAGCTAGTTTTTTTGATGATCCCAATAGCCCTGTTCACACTGTACAATTAGTTGGACAGACTTTGGCTTGAACGACCAATGCTTGATAGTGTGAACGCTTCAGACGACCGCTTGTCCAACTTGTAAGATTGTTTTCAAATATTTTTGAAAACTTAGAAGTTGGACGGAGTGGAAGGGTACGTGACATAAATTTGGACGACAAGCTTGATAAGTGTGAACGCAAAATACATCCGACCATCCAAATTCCATCAAACGAAGTCTGTCCAACTAATTGTACAGTGTGAACAAAGCTATTGGGATCATCAAAAAAACTAGCTTGAGACAACATTGCAACAAATTAATTTTGACGAATTGCCATACGTTACAATACGCACCCGATGTAGCTACGTTACGTAACGAGAAAAAAAGTTAAGAAAGTTCAAAGATACTTCAAAGATATTGAGTTTCCAATCAAGTCTTTATCGGTACATCAAATTTGGCAGCTTCTGGCAATAAAACGTTACAGAACGACGAATGGTTCGATTATTACAAGCGAATGCCGATAAGAGACTACATTGAATAGCTTTTCATCACGAAGATTTTATGGTCAGCAAAACTTCTGAAACGAGAGTTAAGCAGGCAGCTTCACAATGATGAAGTGTGTTGCTTCTTTATAATTGATTTGATTTTTGATTTGAAAAAAAACGTAACGTAACATAATTTTACTCAATACGTAAAATAAATAGACCAGTAGAGGTAGCGTTGTTTGTAAATTTGTTGTTTGGATGGTAAATTCAGTGCAATGAAAAGCCTTTTCTTGATTAGCCGATCGGAACCAGCAGGAAACTATTGGTCCCCTTCATTCCCTCACAAAGCTTAGTTGTGAGAAATGCGCTAGGTCCCAGGTATTCCTGCTCTGTTGCATCAGCTTATGTATGAATGTACAGATTAAATCAATTGTTTCTACAGTGATTTAGAGTAGCTAACAAGGTTTATCCTACCTTACGTAACGTAAGGTCATAAAAATGGTAGCGAGAAGCATTTATAGGAAAGAAATTTTTTTGGCATATCATATCAAGCCCATTAAAAAAAAAAAAAAAAACACAAATAATAAAACGGATTCCCTCCCTCAACGTAGCTTCGAGGATTTTGTAATCGAAGTTGGGCACGTAACAAAATAGCAGCAGAAATTATGAAAACAGTTTACCAAGGAAGGTCTAATACATTTACAGAGGGAAATTAATGGAAGTTAATTTCCTAAACGTTTGGAATCAACGAGTTAACGTAAGTTACACAATAAGAATGAGAAGTGAATAATTATTCATAACATAAATACTAAAAATCTTATCAAAACGGAAATATGCACAGAATCGATGTAAAGAGCTCAAAACGTAGTGTTACGAGCAGCATTTTGGTTAGTACTTTCATTCCCAGATGACACCGTGGGAGAGCTAACCTTTCGAATAAATAATCGAATGAAAAACTCTGTTGCTTAGTCAAATTATTTTGTTTTTCTCACTTATTTTACATTCGGAGCTTTGGACAAAAAACCTTATAGAACAGGTATTTAATAATTCAATATCAACGATTCGGAAAGTCCTAAATAAAACTTTCGTTGAAACTTCTCGGAATGTATTTGCACATATAGTTGCCACTTGACACCTTCTAAGTTTTCAAATTGATTAACAACCAAACCGAGTTTATTTAGAGGCTAAGTTACACTCTTTGCAGGAACACATCGTCAGAAGCTATAACAAAGGAAGACGCATAGCTTAACTTATAGTAACTTATAGTTATAGTAAAGAGCTTTGAAAAATACTTCTTTTATACTGATTTGTTAATGATTACTGAATGTACAGGCTATCGAGCGGGGGAGACCAACAATTTGGAGCACCAATCAATCAATCAAAAAAAAAACACAGATCAAACAAAAACAAGATCAAAAAAACTTTCAACCTCACAGCAAGTATCACCTGTTTAGAGTCTAGCAAGTTAAGCAACGCGAACACCTAGTCCAACATTGCCCAAAATAAACTCATTGCATCATACAAAGCCAAACTTATGTTAAATTAGAACAACACCACCACACCACATCGTCCGATGTCGACCGATTACTTCCGATGAAGTTGTGAAACCAAACTTTTAATGATTCCTCCTCCAAGTTTTCAAATTGCTTCTTATGCAAAAATCGACATTCGGCCTTAGCGTGGTATCCGTTCGGAGGGAAAAATTCTCCGATGTTGTACGACTCGGAGGGTTTTGCTTCAAGGTATTTTTTTCGAACAGCCTGTCGCGAATTTTTCCTAGCTGCCGTTCGGAATTTTTCTCCTATACTAACACCAGGGGAACGGTTGAAGACCCATGGAGTGTAATATTTGTGAAATTTGTGAGAGCTTAGTGTTTTTGATTTTAAGTTCTACTTTCTGTACCGTTCTCGTACTAGGCTCTCGCTAGGGCCGATGGAAAAGGAATTTCTCAAAACAGTGTACTTAGACTAGCATCTGAGTTACTTCGACCTGGATTTCGTCGATGACACCGAAGGCGAGTTGCAATGCTAAGCAGTTAATGCTCAGCTACGTGAAATTATAGAGCAACAACATTTAATATAGGAGAAGATAACTACTCGTCAGACGAATCGACCACTAAAATGTCGAAAAAAAAATCGTCCTATTTAAACAACGATTAAATAGATGCACTTGCTGCTGTGCTTTAGAGAGAAATGCAACTGACATAGCCAGTCGAGTCCCGCTGTTTCATCAAGACTGGTATGTTGGAAGAGAACGTATACGTACATATCACTTTTACTGACATTAGAAAGAGCAACCGTAGCATTATTCAATATTCTCTGTAGACCGAATGTAAACTCCATAAAGCAGTAGTCACTAGGAAGCTGGAAAGGACGCATTCCAACAATATGGATAAAGAATCGTTTACAATCGCATCGCGTATTAGCAAACCCTGAAAACACAGAGAGGATCCGAAAGGATTTTGAACAGATCACTGCAAACGGAGTCTTGCTATTTCTAGGGAAATTTTTTTTGTTTGTTGAAGAGAAGGCTTGAGTAGGGCATTGCAGGATCGCTTCTTCCTCTTCTTTTGCAAGGAAACTGCAACCGAAATCATAACTGAATTGACTAAGGGTTTTAAGTTTAGTTGTCAGTTTATTTGGTAGTGTTTAGTTGGCTATTTCGAGAGAAAACATAATCCATGGTACCCTAGGCGTGATGGTTAGCACGTCTGCCTGTTAACTCCGAGGTTCGTAGTTCGAATCGCAACAGCGGCAAAAATGTTTTTCCACGCGTATCGTCTTTCGCGAGGAATTGGCAAGCCCTCCGATACTAAATTCTTTGCCATGAAAAGCGCTTTCTCGATTAGCCGTTTGGAACCGGCAGAAAATTGTAGATCCTCTCCATTATCTCATAAGGTATTATGGTTGTGAAAAATGCGCTAGGCCCTAGGGCTCCTCCCTCTGTTGCGCCACCCTATTAATTTTATTTATGTACTCCCTGAGAGCTGCGGCGTACCCCACAAGTTGAATCACTACTAGTGTGAAGCAGTTACGTGGAAGAGCTGTGACCCCTTCGAGATCACAAATGCTCGTTAAGTCCAAAAGGAAGAAGAAGAAGAAGATAATCCCTGGGAGCTTAAGATCAACCTTTACCGATTTGTTGTTGCTTCAAAGACCAACACCAAATCAACTATTGAATCGAAGACCATAACTTTCAAACGCCTATTCCCGTGACTGTCCTGCAAAACAACCACGTAGTTTTAAATTCTATAAGATCTACAAAACAATTATCCATGAATGTCTCGACCCCCTTCCATTCTAAGTTGCAAAAGTGGCAAAATTTCATTTGCAAAGCTCTTCCGGGTGATGAATTATTTCTATTTTTATTAAGGAATCACTGTCACTTATCTCCTCCTAACCATGCCAGTCGGCTAAGTGTCTTGACAAGAAATTATTGTACCAAACACATTCAACAATCTAGATGCATTAGACAAACGTTGTTATTTAAACCACCCACGCCGAGGCCTATACTCTAGCAAAATGTTCGCTTTCCACTCAATCAGTGTTAAGCAATTTATGTGAATTTATTAAAAATTCAACACGATCCCGTAAATGACGAAGTGGCCAGGAGCATGCGTATGCAGAGCGTGTATGTACGGGTATATTTATCTCTCACTCTGACTCTCGTCGTCATCGTCCACCCGCTGTGTGGTTCGTGTGTGTGTGTGTGTGTGCAGGCCAAGAGATTTAGATTGCGTTGTATCTGCGAAATTTATGTAACATGGAGCTGTTGCGTTGCTGTCCTCATGCGGACAGAGATAAATAGCACACATCCTTTTAGGAGTATCTTCTGGATTTTTTTTTTTTACTTCTTCTATTCTACTTTTCTTTTATGCTTGCTTGCCATGCCTTTATATCTACGAGGGATAGTTGGTTTGCAATTAAATCCTCTAGCTTGAGCTCAAGTTTTCTTATTTTGTTTTTTGTCTCATTTGTTCGTATGCCCACACACATGATACAAATGTGGGATTCAAATTACAAAATGAATAACGTCCAAGCACTACTACCTACTTTGTGGCAGTTTATTCGTTCGTGCCATTTTAGGGGACACCTATTTTATAAATGGGCCAAGCAAACAGTGCAAACCATTGCCTCGGACGTTTTTGAACGGGGATAGCTCATTTTTTTTGAATAAGGAGACTGGACAGTGGACACTGAACAAAAGACAAAATTTGAATAGCAACTTGACTGTTGCCAGGGAGTGTGTCACACGCTTAGGAGTTATTAAAGAATTCGAGAAACGAAACACTGTCCTATTTTTTGTTTTGCTAAAAAAAAGGGAGCTGCCCAAGATATCCGCAGTCTAATTACGTGACATAATTTAAAACAGAAACAAGAGAGAAAGGCTGTCAGGTTGTTCTTCTTCTAAATTAAGTTCTAAATAAGTTTGGAAAAATTAAGGACACATTTTAAAAATGTAAGGCAATCAGATGCGATGCGGTTACAGTTGCATGAAAATTTCACCAAACCCTCAGCAGTTAGTAGTGGGGACAACATCAGCTGCCTGCGACTCAAAAGTGAGTCACGCGCTAGCCTTACTCTTCACACTCAGCAGTTAGTAGTGGGGATATACCAAACCGAATCTTTAGGAATAAAGACAACATGTGTTACTGCCATAAACAGAACCGTTTCAATTAGCAATTAAAGCTGGAAGAAAATCGAAGACTTAACACATTTCAGGGAGACCAATAATTGTATGGTGATTCCCAACGGCTTAATAAGAATGCTCTTTAATGGCAGTGAAACTACTCTTTGACTACTTGCCAATCTCTCGCTAAAGTAAGAATTCGTGAGAAAACTATTTTATGTTTCTGCGACTCGATCCTCAAACTTCCATGTAACAAGAAGTTGGGATTGGGGCTCCGGGATAAAAGTCCCAACTGCTATTTATGGGACTTATTTCCCACCCAAGTTAGACATATGTCCTTAAACATGTTTGCTACTTATGTCCGTGTTAAGTAGGGTGTAGGCCCCAAAAATAAAAAGTGGACTTATGTCACTGTGCCTATGCATGTGAGCCCCGATTCGGGATGAAACCTTAACTTTTTTCAACACGGTTACCAAAAACTTTCAACTCAACTAAGTTTGTTAGCAAATTTTTTGAACTTCCAAATTGAAACGCTTGAGCTTTATTTATTTTGCTTTTAGCGTCCACCGAAATGAGGTAATTACAATGTTCCGGGGTTCAGGGTCTGCTCTGAAGAACAAAACTTTGATGCATCGAGCGACCAAAGGCCTGTAACACAAAGCCACAAGTCTGCAAGTTAAGAGTCACTTGAAGGATAATGTCCATTCCACTCGAAGAATTTTTTTACAATTGTCATAATTCACTTGTATCATAGTTCTTGTATTTTTGTGTTACAGTCCCTAGCACAACGTTTATCGCCAGCAGAATAAAGTTAGTCGACAGGAAATTCCTTCAAAAATTCCTTTACTTCGATAAACAGTCCAATAAAATAAATAAATAAGAAGCATGGCGCAACAGAACGTATAGAGTCGTTTGATTTGGTGCATTTCTTTCAATCATACGTTGCGAGGGAATGGAAGGAACCTACGATATTTTATCGTATGCGAACGCCTAATGGGGAAAGCCCACCTCAGAGCATGAAATTACTATCGGAGAAATAGATAGCTCCTCCAAAAGGTGATACCCATGGAAAAACTTTTGTTATGTTTGAACCTCGAGCCTCGAACCTCTCACGTAACGAGCAGACACGCTAACCATTACGGCACCGGCACTCGCTTCGCATAATCTACATGATAACCTTTAACATTTTGTCTCAAAAACCTTACCGGTAGAAATTAGAATCTCATGAACTGACAGTCAACAACTGCTAAGCTATCAATGCAGCAGCCTATATGTTGACAACCAATACAAGCTGCCAATGAACAGCTCAAACGTTGTCAATCATTTTGGCAAGATAAATTTAAAAGCCCAAAAGAGGATAATAAAGGCTTCTTCCCGACACTCCAAGAAGAATTGGCTGAAAAGCTGGAAATGTAGCGTTGAAAGTACACGTCGTACCCCTGGTTTCCCTTGATGCAGTGAAATAAGTTCAAGTAAAATAAGTCCCAAGAAGTAGGTCCAAGGGAAATAAGTTCTTAGGTAAGGTTAAGTTAGATGGGGGCTGCAGCCGCAAGCGGCAACAATTCCTTGGAATCCTAAGTATCCAATCATGAAAGAGGATGAGAAGGTGGGGCAGCTATTTGGACACCGGGATAATAGAAAATGAGGATGTGGATTGTTGTAAGATAAGCAGGGGTAGAATGGCGTTGTTCGATTGAGCGGTTTATTACAATTGATCTCTTAACTTACTCTAACAGAACATGAAATGTGAGAACTGCAATGTCGTACGATACTATGTAAATATAAGAAATAGATATTATCGTACGATAGATCATCCGATAAACATGTACATAAGAAATGTCATCAGATAGAGATGTGTAGGCGAATATGCAGGTGCACGGATCTAGGAGGTTAATAGATCGTATATTAAGAAGTTTCACTGTCCTATATTAAGAACCCTACAAGATGGAGCTATTTGGAGCCCAGAATGAACTTAAAAATGCTGTTCAATGGGAGGTTAGAGTTCGTCGAAAAAGTATTCTCAAAGGACTCAAGGACTATTTTCTTAGTGTGGGCAAGGTTTGAGTGCACTCACAGACGAAATGAAACGATCCTTCCTCTGCCTCTTCATCTTGGCATCCGCTACATAAGTCGGAGGTGCTAATGCCCATTCTTATCATGTGGGTACCCGATAAGTTGTGACCCGTGAAAATGTCAATCAACGGAGAGAGCCGAGGCATGCTAAGCTGAAGTAGTAGTCTTTTTCTTTGAAATATCTGGCCATAGATTTCTGAAAATCGGGTTTTCTAAAGATAACCATCTGTCATTGGCTGTTTCAATTTGTTGCATTCTGTTTTTCGTCTAGTGCCTTGCGTACAGAGGTGTTCTCATTTAGCAGGCACTAAACTCGCTTTCGAAAGTGACTCAGTGTTACTTCGTTATTCTTAATTCTTCTAAAAAAGGCTGTAGGTACAAATTAAAATAAATTTTAAGTTAAGCTCCACGAACTGTTTTCATTTAGGCTCATTGAATGATTTGGTTCTAACGCAAATCCCAGCTGACTTAAATTTTCCTACACTGAACAACAGGCCCTAAACATTTTTCTGTGCTAAGTGCATATAAATTCGAAGCGAATGAAACATTTGTAGGATGTCAGTTTAGTGGGTTTCTATTTATATACAAACATTTTGTCCCTTTGCATAACATTTACAAGGAAAAGCCGTCTACGCCTTGAGAAATAAGACCCTACTTCCATTCATTAGATCATTATTGATAAGCATGCTGTTAGGCTGGATTTATATCCTGCTAAGAAAATGCCTTGATAGCTTTATTATAAAACGCGGTAAGTATAATACGCCCTCCTCTTGAATTTAAATTGACAGCGAAAGAGGAAACCTTCTTTTGGAAAGGTAAAGCAGGGAGTTTGAAAAACGATTATTTTCAGAAGATTGAAATGCTATTTCTTTGATGTAAGGCATCGATGGTGTAACTCATGTCTGCTTGTTTGTGGGAGGTTCGAATCCCAGAAACATCAAATCGCCCACTGAGAAAAAAATTGGCATCACAAACCACCATCAAAAAAGCTTTCCAACTCAGCCGTTTGGAATCGGCAAAAAATTGTAGGTTTTTAAAATGCCTTAGCCCTAAAGTCTGCATAGCTTTGTTGCGCCACCTTATTCACCTAGCAAAAGAACTTTGTTCCGATTCGAAAGAAACAGCGAGACAAACAAGTGTCGAACCGCTTTTCAAAACAGAATAAATGTACCTACCTACTTTACAAAACGAAAATGTCGAATAGATTTGTACTCTCACTGGGTTTTTTCAAGTGATGCCCACATCAAAATCCCTACGATCTCAAGTTTCCACTTAAAACGACCTGCTTTCGACTGTCCCACAATTGATCCGGTTTTCAAGACTTACCTACTTGGTCACGAATTATATTTTTAGACTATTTGTACCGACACGGCATAATCGTCTCCTTGTCAATAAGTCTCTTTCAACAACACATAACCGTCTATCCATTATCCAATGCCTAATAAAACACATAGACATTCCAAACAAAATCTCATACTATTCCGGTGTCGCATGAGTTTTGTGTGTTATATTCTCAACGATTATAAAGGCTGCACCAGCTCAACTACTTTTGCTCTGCTTCACGACCATCAATTCACATTTAATCAGACACGACAAAAAAGGATACAAAGATCAACAAACGACGCGACGCGACGACGATGGTGGACAACGCGAGGGACTTCGACGGTAGCATCCACAGTCCTCTCCAGTCTTCATTCCTGGTATCTTTTTACTTCTCTGGCGTTGAGTTTGTCATTTTGCCATCGTAACTTGTAGTTATTTCAACCAACCAACCGGACCAGCTATTGTGGTCAGTCGATGATGATGATGATGATGATGACGATGATTGCGACAGCAATGGCTGGTGTACAACTAAAACTAAGGGTCGTCATCGCGGCGGCTGGCTCCTGGAGCCGTAAATTGGAGATAAACTTATCATGGTGGACAGTGGTCATGTCCACCATTTAAGGAGCCTATCATTTCATTACTTGTGCTGCATTGCTATCCATTTGTTGTCTCCGGTCTTTCTATGCTTTGGCTTTGTCGTCGCTATGCGTTGACATGCCTTTTAATGGTTATTTTCGGCAGAGATGACAATGAATCAGAAGCCGAAAGGACACGTCTTCCCTCTCTTTGTTTTTAATTTTTTCCTTTTTTGATTTTTATCAATTTGAGTCTTTTAAGGTACCGCCATGGTCAGCAGTCTGCGGTGTGTTGCATTACTTTACTCTTCACAATTCACCTACCTGTAGCAATTGATGAAATCTGTAATTCTGATGAACCACCACCTTTGTCAAAAATGCTCTAGAGGTCCTTGAACTCAATACTGAGTCGCATTCTCGCACAAGAAGCCAACTTTTCAGTTTTAGACCTCGAAATGAAGCAATTCGCTGAGCCTAATAACCGTAAATTGCACGCGAAAAGAGTGAAAATTATGATTATTACTGTGAACCCACTGCGTTCTACATGCCACATTAGAGTCATTATTAATGACACCCAAATGCACCTGGCCCAGGATTTGTTCATGTCTCAGTGCATGCCTCATGGTCACGACTGACAGATAATATTTATACTGCCTGTAGCAGTTACATTTTGCTGTGGCAGCGCTTTGGGTTGTTCGAAGGCAAGTTGGGTTGTTGGGTTTCCACTTTCAGGTCAGATGGAGGATTGTTGTGTTGATTTTTTTTCCTTAATTTAATTTTTTTCGTCAGCAGTTTGCGGTTTTTGCGGTTCCTCTGTAGTGAAAGCCAAAATATGACATTTTTCCTTCGTGTCGAGGTGTATCTTTGAGATGAAATCTAAAACCGGATTCGCTTGGGCCCATGTTGACCAGACCAAGAAGAAGGAATTTGGGCGCGTGCAATTCGAGAAAGAGAGAGATAAACTTTGGATGACTATGAGATACTTTGGTTTATTTGTTTTTCGTTTTTTTTTTTTTGCTGCTGATGGTGGTGGTGTTGTGTAGGAAAGCAATTGCAGTTGGCAATGCAGCTGCGCAATGGCAAATTGAATGGCTTGTGTTGCTGGTGCCCCGGTTTAACTTTCTAAATTACATTCGATTGGAATTAATTTAAGGCCATGTTAATGGACTCCACTGGGAAATTGAAATTTTTTTCTACTCCTTTTGGTATTAATTGGAAAAGTTGATAAATTGAGCTGACAGCTCAGCACGCGACTGTGAACATTTTTCTTTCCGAAGCCGAAAATAAACACCTCAGCAAACTATTTTTGAGCAAATATGTGATCCCCGATCGTCCAGCACTGTGATTTGTAATCTTACAGAACACGTTTCAGAGGTGATAAGCAAGCTCACAGAAAGCTTTGCTAGGCAATGTAAGTGTGGGTCTTTTGCTCCTGTATGAGCATTTTCAAATATAATACCTGGAGCACTCAGTTCTGAAATGTTACCAAATAGCAACCTTCCATTGTTATGATGTTCGGAGAAAAGCCAGAAGACGCTGCATTGATAGGGAGCATATGGTACCAGCTCTTACCATGTCTGCACTGAGTACCTGTCACATGATTCGAGAAAATGTAGGATATTCACAGAGGAAGTGCTCCGAGGTGTTGTCATCCTATCCACAGGATTCACAGAGTCTCAACACGTTTGAATGCTTGACAAAAAAGAAGTGCTGCATAACAAGCTTTCTTCAGTCTTTTGCAGTTTTCTTATTAATGTTGGGAAGCATACGTTTGGTCTGTCAGCATCCAATGAAGGCATGCCATCTACAGTTGTGCTCTTGACAGATTGACCCGTTGATCGAAACTCTTACTGAACACCCTGGCAGACCAAGCGCCGGTTCAGGACCTCAGAATGCTGTCTGCGATCCTTATCTCGCAAGTTCATCGGTGTCCAGTTATGCCGTGATGAGCTGGAACCCAAACCAGACTAATTAAATTAAGTCTTCCGACTGTATTCGGAGAAGTCTTGCATTCCTAAATGCCTTTCGGAGCATGGTTGAGTAGAGCATAATGCACAGCTAGGCTGTCGCTGCAAACACAAATACTTCTCTCCATCCATACCCTGTTCGAAACGTATTTTAAAGCCATTTAAATTAATGTCGTTTTCCACAAAAACACCAAAGTCAGATTCATTATCGATTTTGGAACTATCTGTGGAGATCCGATAACAACCCCGTCCTGGATCAAATTCAAGAGTGAGCCCGTCCTAACCTAATGGAAAGTTGACAGTGTTATGTTTGACACAATTTGAGCCTTGGAATCATCATGTTAGACTTGAGTCTAAAGATATTGTGCTTGCGAGTTCTTCAAACTTCAGTGCGAATTGCACTAGAGTGAAACGGGAAATGGTGATAGTACTACCCATGATGTAGGCATATAAAGGGAGGAAGGTTCTTATATCTGTTCTAGGTTGGCTCGGAGATCTTTTACTAGATTTTTTATAAGCTTAGTTCAGTCACTGTCTTGTCTCTGATGTTTTCAGAAAAAATCAATCCCATACGAGGTAAACTCCTAACGTTAACGATTAAAAAGAAATGTAGCACGACGCAACCAATTCTGAGCTTCTTGCACCAAAATAGCCAAGTTATAGCAATAATGGTTGTGTCTTACTGACGCAGTTAAGAAAAATTAGTTAGGTTTACGAGGAAAATTAACGCAGCATTCTTGACTTGAGCCTTTAATTGATGACATACAGTCATAGGTTCTAGCGTAGCATACCATATTCACACCATCCTTCAAATGTTGAAGCAATAAACCGATGGATGTATGGATATAACGTTGAAACCAAGGCTCGGTTCTCTCAGTGGAGGCATCCAAGCTCGTTAAGACAGAAACAAACTCAATCGCCGGGCAGGCATGCTAACTGCCAACTGCCACACTAAAGTCTACGGGCAGTACATTTAACCAAAAGCATCTTCCAATAAAAGATTTCGTTTCGCATGATATTGGTGGTGGTGAAGTCTGTTTTACAAAAAACGATGCCCCCCACGTACTACACTAGCAACGATAACATCGCTCTTTTAAGTGAAACAACATTTGTCCGTGTGATTTTTTCCAAGAAGCGATCACAATTGCAATCCGACACTTTTAGACTCTTTTCTTCGGAGATATCAGAAAAATAACAACTATATACCAAAGGCCCACAATCGTGTCAGGACCTCAAAGATGAAAAGCGTAAAAATGTCCACGGCAAACAGCCGAAAATGAGCGGAATAGTAGTGAAATTTCATGAAAGGAATATGGTCCTGCAAGCGTAGCGGTCGCAGCCATTTTTTTCCATTTTACTTCTCTTCTTTAAATAAATATATAAATATTGTGGAGCACCAGAGTGGGGAGCATCGCTGTGTAGCGCATTTCTCTCCACCAAAGCTTGTGGAAGTGATCTACAATTTGTTACCGATTCCGAACGGCTAATCAAGAAAAAGCGCTTTCCATGGCATGAAATTATTATCGCACTGAGATTTATGCCCGCCCGCTGATTTTCCTCTATTTTCAATACCAAGACCTCCTAATGGAAGACCCTGCAAAAAATTCTATTTACTGGATTATTTCGAGAAGGGTTATTTCTATGAAGATAGAGCAGATTCTTTTGGCGAAAGATTAATATGCTACAAAGTATTTCGAGCTACAAAGCTACAAAGTATTCCAGGATAAATTCCTTTTGCAAAAAAAAAAACATTACTGGAAATTCCTTAGAACGTTCAAATAAGCAATTTCAACTAACCCTCGATTAACCAACTCACTGACTCTGCAACGCTGCAACATAGCCTGAAAAAAGATCTCCGCAAAGTTCGCAAGCACAAGGGGCCACTTAAATATAATTTTTTCTTATCTAAACGACTACCCTACTGCCATATAAGCAAACAAAGTAACAATCTCAACAAAAGCCTGGCTGTATTAATTCCCACAATTATTTGAAAACAGTTCAAACAAATCAATAAAGGCACAGCTTTTAAGTTCCCTACGAAAAGCAATTAAAAACAATTGCACCAACTTAACACGTTAGAATAGATAAATAGTGTCAATTTCGTATAGTCAACCCCGATTAAAATCAAATTGTCCATTACACAATTTTAAATAATAAATGGACTGCAATCGTGAAACCATATAATTGGACAACTGCACACCATGTGTCTAATGTACTGCGTCAATTGGTTCATTTGAAATTAAAGATTCAAAATGTGGACAACTAATTGCCATCGTGTGGTGCCTATAAACTATACTCGACTCGTACAACAGTGAAAAATACACTTCCTTGTTGGCAATCTATTCATGCACTAGAGCAAGGACCTCACTTTAAGTGTCATTTCATTTGAATATTTCACAATCTCTTAACTAATGAGCTCCTAGAAAGGTGTTTAATTGCATGCGATGCCATTCCACTATGTATTCCATTATACAGGTCGATGAGCATCCCCGCGTCTCTTTCTCTTAGTCATCTTCTCCTTTTTCCTAATTAAAGGATCTGAAATTTGATCCTCGACAAAATACACCAAATTAATTCCAAATTCCTACATACGCTCCACATAAATATCTTCATATGCACATACCGCCTATGGCATGGGCACAACCTCTTAACCCCATATCCATGAATAGTTTTGCTTCCTGGCACCTATGCACATTATAATCGCATATCAGCGAAATAAATTAATGCTACACTGGAGATGAATGAAACCAAAAAAAAGAAAAAAACTAAAATAAAACAAAACGTCTGCGAGACACACACAAATATGGGTGCATCGTGTCGCGGGCATTTTAGCGAGTGGCATCCTTTGTATGTGCTCGAAGAAGAGAGGAACGATGACAGCTTGGAATTAAAACGTGCGACAACTACGTGTGTGGGTGTGTGGGCTTTTGTAGGGACTTAAATCAAATCACGTCTGCTAATGACGACGACTGTCAAACAAGCTGGCAGGTTGTCGTTGTACTGGTGGTGCTTGGCGCATACTGTCTGACAATCATAAGATACCACTGCATCGAGTGCACACAAAAAGATTGTCAGATCAGAGGCTTCCCAGCCTGCTTGGCCCTTTCTGCACCGCACTCGATCCCGTCATCATATAAAGCGTTGTCATCGTCGTCGTCGTCGTCATGAGGTAATTATTTTCTAATTAAAGACGTAAATAATCGCTGAAACATGCAAGCAGCAGCGTCCTACGCAAAGCAAGTGATAAAAAGAAAAAAAAACAAGAGAAACATTCATGCTCACATTCATTCAATGCGCCACTATGTACTAAGGGATCTCTATTCTTCTTTGAATGAGCAGCCAGAGTCATGTGAATCGAGTAGATAGTGGGCGGCATGTGGAGATTTGCATTCGCAAACGTGTCATTCCTGCTTCTCAGAAAAGTTGGAATAATTGGGAGGAAAAACAAGAAGTAGACAATGAAAAAAAAAAAACAAAGAACGACGAATGATTGCTTTATCCGAATGAAACACTTTTCTTAAGGAAGCATGTGGGCGAAGATATTTATGTGAGTTTCCTTAACCACAGGGATAGCCAAAGACATTAGTTAGTTAATCCTCTAGGGCTTAGCATAAGGGAAGATAAATTGAGAAAAACAAAACAACATACACTTTGGGATACAAAGGATACCACAAGGAATGTACATAGGCTTACTCGTGTCATTTCTATGTGCATGCTTTTGTAGGGGGTGGGTACTGAAATTGCTTCCAAACTTCCAAAAATGTTTTGTTTTTATGGCCGTCCAGTTTCAAAAAAGAAATAAGTTGAAATTTCATTAAATTTAGATGTTGATATTTGTTGTCATCGATTTCAAGGTTGGACCTAGCACAAGCTTCATACGCCAGTACCGAAATATTTAACACGTAGCCACCTTGTCGCTTCTACAAAAAAGATGAATGTTTAGGAGGTGCACAAGCGTACCTCCCTAACCTGTTTACTTAAAGCACACCCGATGACACTAACGCCATCTTTTGGAAGTGATAATGAAACAAGGACTACATCTCTTATGCCAGCGTACAGAATTGTTCCCCACAGATTTGATTGGGAGAACGAAGACTTATCAGCATGAACTTGAAGCTTTTACTTTAGAAAACGAGATTGAGAAGGCCTTAGAGTTTCGTTACTAATCAAACTGTGTCCCCAAACTTGTTTTGTAAAAGTCAACAGGAACCAACTTTAATGTGTCCAGCCTACTTTTGAAGTACCCATTTCTTTGCAGTGTTCGTGCTGATGAAATATAATCATGCGTCGATAATTTTCAGACTGTATTCGAAGCTATGTTTTGAAATAAGAAAGTCAAAATGGTTCCGCACTGGTCTTTCAATCGCCCATTTAATTTCCCCATTCATCAGAATCGCAAATATTTATATCGTAAGTCTTGAGCTAGGCCAATAGCTGCATTTGATACTGTAGGTGCAGGAAGTATTATTATAAAGTATCAAAGCTCACAACAAAAGTCATATCGGCTCGCCATTATATTTGCAACTTAAAACTTTTCTCATAAAAAGGTACCAACATACGCCGCTGAGTAGAATCAGAGCATCATGTCTATCTCATTTAGCATTCACTGATGCTGGTGTTGTACCACAAGGTTTGCATTTTAGTCCGATAGTGTTAATTTTTTCACCTAAGTTTATTTGCGGCTAAGGCTTAGTAGTTTGACTAAAAAGGTTCCATTTTAAGTTGATGGTCTTGTTGTTTTGTCAGACAACTGCAAAACCCTAAAGAGCTGAGCACATTTAGACTGAACTCATTGAAGAGGTTTTGTGATGAAAAATATCAATCCAAAATAAATCTCAAAACCAAACAAAACAAACTCGTATATGAAACCCACCTTCGAAAAAGAAAACACATCGAGGTGTTGAAGTTGGATCGAGAACAAATTCAGTTTTTTGCGCATTCAGTTTTATTCTATTTTGATCAAAGACTTGCATCATAAGGAAAAATGTTTATCAGCAAAATAAACATAAGGATAAATGCGCTGTGGAATAAAATTTTCTACAATGAATTCTCTTCAGCCACAGGACTACTTATGAGCTAGAGTACGTTACAGAGCGCCAGTATTATATTGATTGGAAAAATCATGATCCTGATGAACGAGGCAGGCGATGAGCCACAAGTGGGAACTCCTTAACTCCGCTAAATACTCTATACAAACGCTAACCAGATCTTCTGGAAGATATGTTCGGAGGAAAGTAGGGCCGATGATCTCACGAATCTCACACCCCTTGATCTCTATGTTCAAGAACCGGCAGCAAACAGCTCACTTAGGCCAAATCAGTGTAATGACTGGAAAACCAGCTAAACAGGACACACAGATTTTATCAAGATACGCAGACAACAATATCTGCACGGATTACATAGCTCTATACCTAGACTTCAATAAATCTTTCTTAACCAGCTTCGCCAATAAACAGGATTGGGAGAATGAAGCACATCATATACGAACGACACGTCTATATCAATTTATACCGACGTCACGACCGCGACGGCTCGAAAATGAAAGTCGAAACAAGTGCAGGTTTCTTTTCAGAAAGCCTAAACCTTGCCAGTTCCTTCAAACTTCCAAATCACAACAGTGTCTTCCAAGACGAGATCTTGACAGTTATAAATGCTGCAAAACAGGTGTTCATGTGCCGCTATCACATGCTGATGTGTATCAGTTTTTTAATTGACAGCCAAGCAGCAATAAAAGCCACTCTTATAAAATCACAGCTTGTTTCTCACTGTCGTGAGGTTCTCGCTGGGTTTGCGGTCACAGTGGCATACCGGAAAACGAAAAAGCGAATGAACTGGCGAGAAAAGGCTCTGCACTTGAACCTTCTCGCATAGACCAATCAATCATGGTTCCACACTGTGCAATTAAACAGATCATTGGTAACAAAATAATACGAAAGTCCCATGAAAGATATGAATGCCTAGATTTCTGTGTCATCTGCAGGAAACTATGGCCAAAATACGATAGGAACAGATCTGAAAGGCTACTATCCCTAAATAGGTCTGCATCACGATCGCTTATCAGTTTTCTAAAAGAACATGACCTACTAGGCTACCACAAAAGAAAATGATTTTTTGCATCGATGACTAACGTAGAGGATGCAATGACGAAGACGAATATGAGGATACCACTCACTTTCTTTGTCATTGCCCAGCAATTTCCCACACTAGGAAAAAATTCCGGGGCAGTTAATTCTTCAAAAAACTAGAAGAATTATCATACATTCCAGCCAACAGCCTGTAGGACTTCATTAAGGCCACGAAATGGTTCAAAATTGACCAACCATAAGCTCATAGGAATTAGGGACACAACTCCAGGGTATCACAATGACGGAAATAAAATCAATAGTCAGGCCATTCTACCTAACCTAACCTAAGCTTGACGATTGTATTCAAAGTAAACACCATTTGCCCGATCGCACAGAATCAGGGCCCGAATTAAGGTACACGTTATCGAGTCATACGTGACTGAATTATGTGTATATACGATATTGAGCAATCTTGTAACATAATTTAGCATTCCGTCATCAGCAATCGAACATAATTTGATAGACGAACAGCCGACTAAAACTCTGTAATTCAGAGCAAATTTTGAAAGAAATCTGCCACTCACTCATTCGATCACTGATGCCGTAACTCAGTCTCAGATCTTACTATCTTAGCCCCTGCACCAACTTATACAAGAAGAATCCTTACATCGCGTATAAGATTCTTCAAAAAGTTTTATGTGCCTAGCCTTTTTCTGACGATCCAATTGGTTCTGATCTTCAGATCTGGAAATTTGACTACCCATCATATCCTCACATTGCATCAGAGCCTTTAGAAATCACAAGACTGAATCATTGAGATCCAAAACCTGTCATCTATTGAGAAGCAGCAAATGACATTGCAGTGAATGAAGACCCATATGATGCAACTTAAATGAGAATTCTTCCCTTGAAGAAGTTGGAAAGTGTTCATTCCTCTGCCAAGGGATTCTTGAAATCACCATAGATGAAATAAGCCATTTCATTTTTATGAAATTAAGACATCGACGAAGAAAGAATAAAGCGAAAAGCTGCAGTATCGCCTTCACAAAATAAAGCCAAAGTCAGCAACAAACATAATGGAGCTAGTTACTAAGGAACACAATACTAACTATGTGCGTCTGTTGATGTAAAACGCTCAAGTTTATTGTAGACCTGGGGCCCTACTCTTTAACTCGATACGTAAAGTAGGAAATCAGGATTACTCGTAAGTTACGCTTTTTGCATGTAACCTTATAGAAGTTCAGTGCATTGGACTGATTGTCAGAGTGCACTACTCTACTTAAACAACGAAGTTTGAAGTAATTTGTACAGTGAAAGTCGACTCTACAAGATTCCTGATCGCACTCAATAAAGACATTAGCGACAGATCCAGCAAATTAAGACCAACCAGTCACCAGTAGTAAAAACTGTTTTGAAAAAGTTAACAAAAGTTTGCGAAAGCTTGATAAAAAGCAGTTAAGCCTCCAACAGAAAGCAAGATCAGCGCATATTCGAGAAAGTTGAGTCTCGTAAAATGTTACGATGACTTAGAGGGGCGGAAGTGGTTATTGGGACAACGAGTTACGTAACGCAATAAAAATCTAGGAAAAAAAACCTTACGTTAGGGAGAGGAAGGTCCTAACATCTTCAAAAACTGCCTAACGTAGTACTTAAAAGCGGCTTGAAAAGGCCTAACGAAATTTTCCCAATTAATAATTGAATTGACAGTGGGATACTTTACTTATACCTTAAAATTGAATAAGACCTAGTTAGGGATATTAACCGCCAAGATGGCAGCTATAACTTTGGTACAATCAGCTCGAAACCCAAAAATTAGAATACTAACGACCCTGCTTAACGAGTATTACAATAAACAATTCTAGGAGCTAATGTTTCCCAGAACAAACACGACTGAACTAAGTAGCTCTTGTGAATATCCTTGAAAGACACTTGCCTAAGTTAGAATTTACCAAATCAATGGTGCAATCAAATTCTTTTGATATTGCACAGAGTCTGAGGCAACTTGGTTACGTGCCACAATACTACTTCATTATCCGTTAGAATCCATTTAAGAAAAATATATTTGAATATTTTTTTTTGTTGAACAAGGCTTTTGGGATAAACCGAAATAAAGTAGGTATAGCATAATTCAAGCCGAAGCAATCGCCCTTAATCATCTGCACGACTTGCCGTCTCTTACACAAGCGTAAAACTGGAAAAAGTCTAAATTAAACAAAGGACAATACGCGGCACGCTATCTCTTAAAAGAAAAACGCCTTCGAATATAAAGTAAAAAAACCAGAACGCGGAAATTGAATTCAAATAAAGTTCATTTAATATGCAAATGTGGTTGGATGTCGTATAGCACTCAAGCTTGCAAAAGAGCACTCGCTTTCTTCCTCCGTCTTTTTCCTTTTTTTTTTATCACGCTTCTAACATCCAGAGTCATTAAGATGAGGCACGTAGTCATTACTGAACAAGAATAAAACGAAACATCTTGCAACTTCTGTGTGATGATGTATACCAACATACCAAACCAACGTTGAAAGAAGTTCGTCCCTTTTTCAAAAAAAAAAGTTCAGGAAAAACAAAAAGTGTAGTGTGGGTGTATGAAGGAACAAGATAATATGCAAATATCCTGAGTTCGGTCTTCTACAACAAATACCTACAACAAATATAGATACCTACACCTACAAGAAAACAAAACTTACCGGTGTTGAATATGGGTGGGATGTCAATCGTATCGCATCCGTTTCCAACTGCTCCCTCAGGATCAGTTCCAGCTCGTTGGGTGGCGTTTCACAAAGTATCTCCGTACTCCCAGACAATGAATTCGGATCATTTAGCATAAAGTACACACTTGCCGCACCTTTTTCACGCAATTGACGGATGCTCTTTAGCAACTTGTGCCGGTGTGCTGGATTCTCTACACCAATCGCATCCAAATCAGGATCACCGACTTGTTTGCATATTTCCAAATCATCGTAACCGTTATCGAGGAAACTTTCCGCGTATTGTGCCAGTCCGAGGGCACGCAACCACTCGCAAACGATATTGCTCACAGCCATTGTTCCGACGCACGGTAAATGAATCAATGGCGCGATTTACAGCTATTCTCGTGCTCGACCACGACGTCAAAGGATTCGCCTTGATTTAGGTTGTTCCTTTGAGCCAAACATGAGATAAAATTACACAACAATCACTTTTGTGTCAGATTTGTGTGAAAGAAAAAACTAAAAACAAAACTAAAGAAAAAAAAAACTACAAAGATAAAAACACACGACGACAATACAGCGATGACGACGACTCGATCGATAGGTCCGGCAAAGTATCTCTAACTCGACGCAGCTCGTTTCAGAGGCGTTAAAGATGGATTGATTGATCGACGATTATATTATAGTTTCGTTCTACTTCTACGTATCTCTATATACAAACTATTTCACGATCATTGTTGCAAGAAGTCTACTTCAGTTCACTACGGCTCAGTTTCAGTTCAGCTGGTTTTGGTGGGATTGTTTGGCTTTGCTGGAATATCGACCTGCAAAGAAAAGATGAGAATCATTATAGCAGAGATCGTGCAGATATTTTATCTTTTCACATAGAAAGGTGTCTAGCACTTTGATTTATTACCACTTTTTTATTATTCTACTTGTGGTTGTTGCTGCTCTATGGGGGAAGTAGTAAATCACTTTGAGAGCGAGAAGTTGGTAAGGAAACAAGAAGAAGACAAAAAAAAAAAACCTTCAGAGTACATTAATCGATGTGACGTTGTCGCCATGAGTTCTGACTTTGAAATGAGCACTTTGTTTTGGCTCCTTCATTTCTTATTGTTTCTGTTCCTAATTCTTTCTTATCCAAAAAACCAGTTAGGTACCTACCTACCACCAGCTTACGAACTCCTGTCATACCATTTCTGAACCAAATCAATTTAAACCAATCATTTCCAATCAAGAAGATATTTCAAAGTGGTAAAAAACAATTTAAGAAAAAATTCATTAGCGCCATCAATTAAAACTTGACAATAACTTTGGTTCTGCGAGTGGGTTTAACATCAACGAGGTAGTGTCTGTTTTTTTTTTTCTTCTTCCCTGTCCGACTATTTCCATAAATATTCATCGAGCTTGTGGTGCATTTCATAAACATTCTGAGTTGGAGTTTGAAGAATTTTTTTCTTTTTTATTTTAATTTTATGGAATTCTTATGACAGACATGCATAAATGGGGGAGCATCTTCTGGTCGTTTGTTTATGAATTCAAAACTAATCAGGTTGGATGTGTTGACAGTATAGGTGTTGGGAAAATAAAATAAAATATTTAAATTTCCTTTTGTATTAGCTATTTTGTTCAACATAATTATGTGTTTCTCACATTTTATGTGTTTTAAGTCAGAAATTATTTGAGGTTTTACGGTAAATGGAGAGACAATTTTGTTTTATTAATATGAAGCCTTTGTCTAGGCGGAAATCAGTGTTATTTAAGTGTCAGAGCAAGATTTACTTAGAATATAGGTTCCGTTCTGAGTATTTCATGTGTGAAAGTACAGTTTTTTGTTTAGTGAATAAAATGCTGAAATTCTTCTAAATTTGTCATACATTTTGTTGATTGAAGTAAGGTTCCAGAGGAGCTGAAGCACAAGAAAGTAGACACATTTTTTATATAACTACTTGTGGTTTTGATGGAAGAAGTCGGTAGTAATTATTGGCTACAGATCAATATTCCAAGAATTTTTTCACTGATAACAGAACCAGTTCATCGAGATTTCTGAAGAGCTTTGCTCACTGTATTTGAGCATAGGCTTCTAAAACAAAAGCAGTTCATCAATAAATTGATGAAAATTTCATACGAGTGCTAAAAGGAGTTCATCAACAAACTGATGAAATGCATAAATGTGAATGCAAAAGAGTATGGGACATAACTAAGAACCTTGAGGTACTCCCTTTTTAGTTTCTTTTAAAATGTATAGGGGTAATAGTGAACGAACTCTTTCTGTTTCCCCGTATAGTGACTTGATATTAACATCGGCACTACCCTACCAAGTCCTACCACTGCACTGCATGGTACTGATCCTGGACAGAGCGAAAACACTCTAGTCAAAGCTATTAGTGGTGCCGTTGGCATAATAGTAAGCATGTCTCCCAGAAACATCAAAGGAAAAACAAGGTTTTCACTGGTATCGCCTTTCGCGAGGAACTGGCAGGTCCTCCCACTAACAGGGTAATGTACTCTACCTTGAAAAAATGCCCTTGCTTAGGCGTTTAGAATCGGTCCTCGAAATGCGTTCTGGCACTCTATTTGTGTTAATTATTTCAAAGCTATGCGAATTCCAAAGGCTAGCTAGGAAATGCAACAATGTGGACTGAATTTGAAAGTAGCAAGTTTAGTAAGAAATTTAGTTTAGACTGGTTGAAGTTTGGAATTTTGAAAATTGAAGAAGTAATTAAAAGAAGACGAGTAGACATCCTGTGCGTCCAGGAAATGAAATGGCAGATATGAACGGCTATTTTGAAAAACGAACCATTTGAAGATTGCTATGGATTTCTGGGATACGATACTTGGGACCTTCTGTTAAAGATCTTCAGCATTTGAAAGTCTTATCGTATCAAATACCATGTTCGACAAAAACGACAAGACAATCGAAGTCAAACAAACACGGGCTACCTACTGGGAAAACCAAGTTGTATAATTTGGACAATGACAAAGAAAATTTTTTTATTTTGAACATGCAAAGACTTATGTGAAACACAATCAACTCAGTCCAAAATACTGAGAGCATATCACAAATTAGACGGAGAGTCATCTAGTGGTCTTTTTTTAATCACACAACATTTTAACACCAACAGCTGCTTCCATCTCAAAATCTTGATAGCAAGTCAGTAAAACACCTCCGTGGAAGCGATTTTGTTGACATTCTAACAAGTTACAAAGCTGGGAAATTTTAAAAACTTATTGCAAAAGTGAGTTTTTACTAAAGAAGAGGCTTAATCTAATCTGGAGCACTCAGACCGAAATGCCGGCCCATTGTACTACCAAAGCAGCAGCCTTCCATTTTTTTTATGGTGCATCAGATGGAAATGAAGTGGATATTATTTCACATTTAACCTCAAGGGCGGCGTCCAGATGACACTGAAAGGCTGAAAAAAATCAAATGCCTAGAACGGGATTCTAACCCACGCGTCCGGACTGTCTGCTAAACACTGTACCCACTGTACTACGGCTGCCTAAAATCAAAGTGCGAGAGCGTAAGCAGTCTATTTTCTGAAAAAAAGTTTAAGGCACACACCGCGCCTACTGAAGGCAAGTTTGTGATAAAAATTCTTGAGACTGGAATTCTAGAGGACAACACGGGGACGCTGAGTCCCCGTCTTTGTAGAGACAGGCGAGAATATTGCTGGTGTAGCCGAGAGTGTGAGAATCAATCCTTGAACATCAATGAGGCTGGGAAAAACGATTGGGTTAATAGTGAGGCTTCAGAGAAATTTTAACCAATTTTTTTACTGAAATTGATAGTATCAGTTTCGACGACTTCTTGTTTATGCAAAGATGGCAAGCTATGTCACACAGCGCATGTCACAAAGGTTTTCCTTTTTGTGCCGTAATTATATTATCAGTCTTCTTTCCGATATCAATTGCCTGCAATTAGAACCTTTTGAACTTTTTTGTGGGGAAACGTCAAGGACCGATGTAATTGCAATAATCCGGATACAATTCAAGCACTTAAGGTCAATATCATACAAGCAATCCGTGAGCTACAGCTCGAAACCACCAACAAAGTACTGGAAGATTGGACTGACAGAATGCGCTACTCTGAAAGCAGACGATGCAGCCACTTGAAGGACTTTGTATTCCACAATTAATGCTAATGTTTCCCCATAATACGTTGCAAAATTAAGTTCTAATCATTTTATTTCATTTTGGACGAAAATCCCATCTTTACTTGGGATAGCCTGCAACAAATTGGCTTGAAAATAGCCAAACCACTGCTTGAGGCTGCAAAAAGAAACCACCAAAAAGCCAAAGAAACATGCTGGTAGGATTGTGAAACTAAATTAATATCTTAGCGAAGTCATAGTGTCAAAGTGGACCTCAACTTATAGAAAATTATAAAGCTCAGCTCGAAGTGGAACACAAATGGTGGTAGCAACTAGCAAGAAGAGGAAAAGAGGTTTGCCCATCTCTAAGCAAAGAGCATGCAGTTGGAATGTAGGTAAAGTGAGTTGGAAGAATTTTCAGCCCCAGCTGCTGATGGAAACCTCGTTGTTCAGAAAATATCACGAAACAACTTGAATAAGGGGACAACCATTTTAAAAATAAGCAAACAAGGAAGAATAACTTCTCAGAAGATTCCTTACCTGAACTGCTGAAGTCTACGACTGCGAAAAATAATAAATACATTTGATAAGACGAGATCTAATATGGCTGGCTCTCAGATAACTAGACGTTTATAAAATTCGTAGCTAGAGTCACCGAAGAACTTTAAGTGGCAGCAGGTGTACAACTAAGGAAGTTGCTTGTAGCCTGTTCATTTTATAGCAGTCCATCATTACATGTTCGAAGCCAAAGAACATCAACTTTGCTGACAAAATCAAGTCATCTTAAGCGAGGAATCTAAGTCCCTGCAACATTTACGTCAACCTTTCAGAATCGAGTAAGAACTGTGGTAAATTGTGGCGTAATGGTCAGCTTGTCTGCAGTTACGTGGAAGATTCAGGTTCGAGTTCCAGAAACATCAAACTCTTTTTAAACGAGTATCGATTTCGCGAGGCATTGGCAAAGCTTCCGACGCTAATTAAGTTGGAAACTGTCATGAAAAGCGCATTCTCACATAGTCTTTCGGAATCGCAGAATTTAAAGGTAACTTCCATTTTTCAAAAAGTATGGGTTGAGATAAATGTGCTAGCCTTCGGATTCATCGAGCTCTGTTGTGCTACCCCGTTTATTTTTTATTTATCGAGTAACGTATTAGTCAACAGAAACTAAATACTTGTGCTGCCCGTTTTCTTATCTAGACATGCCTCTTCTAGACATTTGTTTGAATAGAAAAGTGTTTCTCAATGCGAAAGGTTTAAAAATTGGGTTTGATACATTTGTGACGTGCGAGACAGCCACAGTCTAGCTCTAAAAATTCAATGAAATGTATAAATGCCTTGGATCAAAAGTGACGAACTAGTAAAGAAGACATTAATCTTTAGATAAGCGCAAGGTCGATGATGAGGGTGGAAAGTTTCAACGAAAATTTACCCTCACCTCGAGAAAAGCCTCTAAGCCGTGGTTGTGTGCCCACAGCTTCTTTCAAATATTGTTCACTTACGAAGAAAATGCTCCATGTGTGTACGTCAGAAGAAGTAAAAAAGCCTGAAGTATTAAAGGCACCAAGGCACGCAAAAGCCTTCAGGCCAAAAATACCATCTTCCAAAAAATGGAACACTGTCTATTGTTACTTTCAAAGGATAGATCCGGAGAACCCCTTCAAAAAATTATTACATACAACGTTCCAGCGCAATATCGATCAAGGAAGAAGAAAGCAAAGACTAAACAGCAGATTTGACTTAAGACATTGACAAATTCAATTCCTGGTCGACGCTTCTCGAGGTCAAAGTAGTTTATCTCACAAGTTGATCATTAGTGAGAAACAAACAAGTGGGAGAATAGCGATTCCTTGAAGTTCACAAAAGGACTCTTTGAAAAAGAAATATTCAAGATTCTGAACGCAGACAAGTAATTAGAGGAGAAAGCTCAGGCTAACTTTTTTAAACTTCGCTAAAATTTCCTCATCATGCCATCAAAAAGGTGTACGTGGCGTAATCTGTCTTTCAATTGGGAGTTTCGAGATTTAAGAAAATAAATAGCCCCGCCATTTTGACTTAAATAAGAAATCGGTTTCTTTAAAACGGAAACGAAAAAATTACTTTCTTTAGCCTTTATGAAAGTAAAAGTGCCTGAGAGTTGAACTTCGACCTCTTTCGCACGAAATCACCCGACTTTTTTACCTTTATACCACGAATGTAACAATTCGTCATCACCAAATGAGCCTATTCGCCATCCTGTTGTAGGTACACAATGACAAAGTGCCAACTGAATTGAATTTTCTCATAGAACAGTGGCCAACCAGAAAAAAAATATTTGCTCAAACTTTGTACCACAGGTGAAGACATCTTTTTGCACGATTAAGCTCACGCGAATTCATCATTTTGCTCTTTACAGTGGGCATTCTTCTCTCGAGATCTCTCAGCCATTTTCGTAAACAGATAGAATCTTGATAGAACTCGATAGACAGCTTGGCTTTTCAACAGACTATAAGCCGAAAAGAAGCAAAAAAAAACCAAACCAACAGATTGTCGTCACTCGGAAAGCCCACAACTCTTTACCAACATCCGATTAACCTCACTCAGTCGTTCATTTAGGAAACCCACAGTCGACCCGCAGCAAATCTCTGCTCTAAATCAAAACCAATTTAAAAGAACGTCTCAAGGAATTGTGCAAGACAATTCAACAAAATTGATTCAAATTACCATTCTCTCCCCAGTGTGGTGTAAAACGATGGCAATAAATAATAAAAAATAAAAAAGAGAAGGAACCCGAAACTATAAAGGCAGCTATGTAAAAAAACGAACTAAAAAGGAGAAACAAAGCCACTGAATGAAAAAAAAAACCTCTAATTGCATTTCTTAATTCCAATTGGAATGCACCCAAGTCTTCCATTCAATTCAAACACGCACCATAATATGGCTTAAGAGTTAATCGCCTCAAAAGCCTGCGTCACAAGTATAGAAAAAAGAAAAGATACCTACACAACCTCATTGGGAACTGTGCTCCCGCAGGGACTCACTCAGTCAATTGAAATGCGTGTTATACGATTCTCATATGCGGGAGCTAAATGAATCAGTGGCATAGCCATACAGTTCCCGATACTTTATATACCACACCAAACCAATCATTGGAAATTTAAAATTGAAAAGAAAACACTTCACTTGATGACTACGAGGAGTATGGGAATTCAAAAATCAATTAACCAAGAAGACATCGAAACTCTTTAACCAAAGAACATAAATCAAGAAGCTGTCATCTCTTGATGGCCATAACTGGAGTAACTTCGAACGAACATCTCAATAACATGTACGCTGTACGCACTTCGTCAATTTTGCCAGACTCGCTGCTTCGCAATCAATCATTTAGTGCAGAGTGCAAAGTTGAATTCCTTACTCGATACAATGTTGACTGTTTGTATCTACAACACTTTAATCGACTCCCTCAAAAGTATATGTATCTCAATTTAATGATACTAAAAGGTCATCAATCAAATATCTTTGCAATATAAGTCATAGACACCGTTACTCTTGCCAATTTTCTATTTAAGAATTGACTGGAACTACGGGATGTTGAGTTACATTTCTGTTAAAGAACCTACAATCAAATGCGCTATTTTATTGTTTGAACCTCAACAGAGAGCGTATTTACACTTACACCCCCGCTTATTTGTGTGTTGACACCATTTGCACAATTTATGCACCAAACCGACCATGCTTAAGTCCATATACGGGGTAAGAGCTACGAACGTTTCGTATCTCTGAAGTGGATTTATGGAGGCTCCATCTGCCCCAGCTATACATGCCAATGGCAGGCAGTAAAACAAAACAAAACAAAAAAAAGGAGCGATAAGATACTTTTGCCAAAGGGGTACCCTATACTCTTCAACAACAACAAAATTCTTCATTTCAAAGCAATGTTCCATAATGAGGGTAATCAAGTAGCTAAACAGACATGCAAATGGCATACGACGTTGTTGTTAAGATTAAGGAGCAAGGCAATCGCATAAATCTTAATCGCCTTTATGACATACACTTGGAGTGCCAAGTGTCAAAATAAGTGCTTTGCTGTAAAGGCGAGGAATCCATGTTTGTATCGTATATGAAAAGAAGAGAGCCTAAAGGAAACGAGGTGAATAAATGTATGACAGCGGAAGAAGGACTGCTTGATGTACTACTGGACATTAATCATTATGATTTCTTTTCTTTTTTCCTGTTTCTTTTTTATCAAATAATGCCCCAGCAGACCCTGACCCGGGTTGCTGTGTTTTATATTTTATTTTATAAAAGGAAGTAGAAAAGGAAATGGCGGAAGTACAGCCCTTCACATCGGGTTAGCAGTGTGAGATATATTTTTTGTGTATAAACAGGCGGAAAATGTTCTTTTGGGATAATTAGCTAAATGAATATTAATGACGGGGGTACATTTGGCTCTACAAAATTGAGATATAAATCAACAAATCAACTTCGAAACTTTCAACCCGATGCGACGCGACATGACGGAAGGATTTATGTCTTGTCAGCAATCAAATGGTAAGTTACTGTCATACTAGAAAACATTCGTATTGTGCGGTCACAGGTGAGGATTCCACTCACAATTGACATGATCAGGCGAACAAACTGAAAAATGTATGTGCTATGTAAAAACTCATCCTCTGTAGCCATTTGAATGTCCCATTGATTTAGAAGGAGGAAATTGTTAAAGTAGTGATACCCGAGGCGTGATGGTTAGCATGTCTGATTGTTAACCCAGAGAGTGAGAAATGAGCTAGGTCCTGGGGCTCCTTGCTCCGTTGCGCCACCCTATTTATTTATTTATTTAAATGGTAAAAGTTCATTGAGATTAAATTTGATACCTTCCTCCTCAGAAGCCATACGGCCGGCGCGGCGTATTATCTTCTTCAATTATTCATCTATTCAAGACGAATACATTAACAATTTTACAATTTGTTCTTCGTTTCTATTTTTCTGATCAAAGAAAATTGATTCAAAAAACAATCGATAAATCAATCAACCCCAACAAAATCAAAAAAAAAACCTTCAGTAAGCTGATGTCCCATTTGATACGCTGAAAACCAATCAACCAAAATCCAAAAGGTCAATTAATCCAAAAACCATCGTCTGTCATCCTAATTGGTAAGCCCATAGCCACAATATTCTCGTACCTATACCAGACAAACAAACGAATCAACATTTTCATCGTTACTCTAATTTTTCTTAGGAAAATCCTGATAATGATCACTTAATCGAAATGCCTCAACTTTTTTCACCCCCCGAAGCGCAATGTCTGCAGGCTTAAGATATATCTAACATGGCATGTGTAATATCCAGCTGCATGTTCTCATTCACGACTTTTCTATCCTAATGGACACATTTATCATCAAATCGAATCTAAAACCAAAAAAACAAAAAACAAATGATGTCGTCATTGGAAATTTTGATGTGATTAGCTGGCTAGAGTAGGTCAACACACTTTGAGCAAATTAAAACTAAAACTGAAAGAAGCAAAACCTTGAGGAAAATTATTACTACATTTCTTGAAGGTAGTAGTCGGTGTTTTGAGAGTCTCGCACAGTTCAGTGAA
Source organism: Melanostoma scalare (assembly GCA_949752695.1). Classification (NCBI taxonomy): domain Eukaryota; kingdom Metazoa; phylum Arthropoda; class Insecta; order Diptera; family Syrphidae; genus Melanostoma; species Melanostoma scalare. The sequence goes on along the minus strand of OX456985.1, from coordinate 206,567,877 downwards.
AACGCTTACAAATGATTTAATATGTGAACGCGATTCGTATTTTTCATTTCAGAAGACAAACTTTGTGTGGTGGCTGTAATTTATTTGTGGTTTTATCTTCTCTTTAATGTGGTTCTGATATTTATTCTTCGGGACATTAATTTAATAAATTACTTTTAACCGAATATGCAGCAGGAAATGGACTTTTTTTTATTAAAAATAGACAAGATGAAATGATTTCTTTCACGTCATTGGCAGATTAGGGACAGGCATGGAAAAGCATTTGAATCATTTTAATAGTTGGGACACCCTTTCAATGAAAAGCAAGAAGCGAATGTCAATCAATTGCTTGGAAGGAAACCAAATTCATGAAAAAAAAGAAAAAGAAATTGAAGGCATGAGTTGATGCACCTCTAAGACTAAGAAAGCATGTCATTCAAGGTGACTATATAAGAAAAACTGCTTTTGAGGAGTAGATAATCAAGTGTGAGATTTGATTCGCCAGTTCAGTAAAGAATACTTGTGCATGTGCAATGGCGGGTAAGAATATCACTGCCGCTCTTTCCCGTTTGTCCTCAAAAAGCGATCAAAGCACCAATCAGATATTTAAAATTAATATCAAAGTGAATCTGGCGATACTTGTAACACTGAACATTTTGTTTAGAGCCGGGATTTATAGGACTAAAGATCACCGGTGTAGTAAAAGAGCGAGCAAACTAAAGTCAGAGCTGCACTGATTCCATTAGTTTGCAAGGAAATGTGACGAGCAGGACGAAATTCAAGAGACGCAAGTAGGAAGGTTAGAAATATGACTGGTTGAACTTTCGAACTGAAAAAGATGACGAGAAGAAAGCAGGTGAGTAGATATCTTTTCTGTTCATATAACGAAATGGTAAGGCACAGGAAACAGGTCCTAGATTTTGGATATTATAAACAAATGCAGGTATTTATCGGGGAAAGAACCAGAACCGTTATCAGCCTCGGGAAAGGACTACTTTGGTGCCAGTTGAATATGGTTACCATTTTAAGTTTCTTAAATGGGTGATGCAAGAAAAGGTGTGGAATATTTTCAGAAGTAGGTAAACACGTGAAAAACATGCATTTTGGTCTTTGATTTTCACAACCTACTTGAGAATAAACCTAAAGGCTAGAGGGAGTTTAAGTATGAATTAATAAATATAGGGTGACGCAACAAAGCTATGGAAACCTCGGGGCTTAACGTAATTCAAGGACTTAAAGTTTTATGCCGAGTCCGAACGGCTGCCTAAGAAAAAGCTTTTGATAGCTGTGTGTAGTTACTCTCGAGGTACTCTACAATTCCTGTCAAAGGGCGATATCCATGAAAAAATTTCGATGTTTCTGGGATTTGAACCACGAACGTCTTACGTAACCGGCAGATATGTATATAATCGTACCGGTTACGGTACCACGAACCCTTCTGGTCGGTATATCCTAGGTATGTACAGGTATACACGGTCTAATCTTGTTTAACAAAGTGTTCACTAAACAAGAGGGACACCTTGTAACTAATAGCAGTGGCGGAAACGAAACCCAGATTAACTATAATTACTATTTGCTAGCGAAATTTTTGAGTTTTCGGGTGAGAGACGGCAAAGTGATACTAGGCGAAGATGTCACCCTGCAAGAAAGTCTTCTGATTAGAGAATTTTTGCTCTCCCCTTCAAACAAGCAGGGACTACTATAGGGGAACTTATGGTAATAATTTAGACAAAGAAAATAGTGAGTGGTTTATCGCGAACATAAGAGTTGAAAGAAATCGGCTAAAATCGGGTCAGCACTCGAATCCAACGAAACGAACACCTCAGTTCTAACGCCACTAGAACAAGAAAAAACAGAATAAAACATAAATTTCTAAAAACCATGTATCAAGACCTGGAATATATGCCTTACCCAGCACCACAAATCAACTTTAACAAGAAAGTATTCATCTCCCAAAAAGGCGTTCAAAAAAGTAGGAATGCTTGGGATGTTGGTCGCAGAACCTTACTAAACATGATCATGGACACCATCTTGTGAATCTTCTTCTTCTTCGTTTTCGACGTTAAGAGCATTGTAATTTCGAAGCGATCACAGCTCTTCAACGGAAATGTTTTAAACTAGTGATCAGTTCGTGGGGAACAACGCGTTGACCTCAGAATGCGTCGACAAACCTCCCGGTTTTGAATTGTTCCATTTCTGAGGAAAAAACATATGCAGATTTCGTTGCATTTATCTGTACCAGGATATTTTCGTCTGCCTTTCACAGTTACTTATGGATGACAAAAAAATCGCACAGGTGGCGACAGTGTAGTTATGTTATATGTAAGACATCGGGTTCTAATGATCACTATTCTCGTCTTTCACCTTATCGAGAGCTATAGTCTGCCGAAGCAATGTAGAGAGTTATATTTTATGCCCAATTTGGCTTCATCGAGTGTAAGTCAATAACACAAGAGATCTAAAGCATAAGAGACCTTGGAGGGCTTGCAGGTTGTGTTTCCATGTTGTGTAAAGGCAATTCATCGACGGACCACGGATTTTCTTTAGAGAGCAAAGAAAATTGTAAAGGAGAAGTGACAAATTGAAGCTATTGAGTCTGGGTCACGTAAGAATTCTACGACACAGTAGGTGTTCACCAAGAAAACGTCTTGAGGCCTCTACTGAAAGCAAAGTACACTACACTGTACAACAGTTACTTGCTACCAGCAATAGAACCACCATTAGCGAAGACAGGTATCTCCCAAGTGTAAAAATTTTACTATATGTGGGACATCGAACGTACCCCTAAGTTCGTCTTCTTCAACGGCATAAGAACCGTACGGCAGCAATCGAAGGATATAAAAGAGACACACAAAATGAGAACACAGAGACAGCTACGAGGAAACGCTATGAAACTTAAAGCAACCTAAAACTTTAACATACTTAAATCTATATATCTAAAATAGGATGTATGTATGTATGTTTGTATGTAGGTATGTATGTATGTATAGACTCCTAAACCACCCAACTGATTTTTAAGAAACTTTCAGTGTAGACATAGTTTAGTCCAGAGATGGTTCCTGTCAAATTCCCACAGGAACGGGGTTGGGAACAGAAACTTAGAAACTACTGGACAGATTTCAAAAATTCTTTCAGCATTAGGGCTTTACATTATCCCTCTCCATAAGTAACTTAGACTATATTTCATCCTTATGTATAAAATGTGCAGCTGCACGTCCCTATTCCAACTCAAGGCGAACAACGCAATCTACTCCATGGTTTGATAATGATTGTAGGAAGGCAAGAGATCTCTCGTTTGAAAGGCTTACGCTTTTTAGAGAAAAAAACACATCTATTGTTAAATGCTCTTATCTAGAAGCCAATCGGCAATACAAAGAAATCTGCAGAGAAAAGAAGAAAAATTACTGGGAAGGAGAAGCAAAAAAGCTGGCAACATGCAAAAACTCGAAGGATTTTTGGAGCCTAGTGAAGAAATTAAATGGAAGAGTAAATGTGATAAATCGGAATCTGAGCCCAGATATTCTTCGAAATTATTATAGTGACCTTCTAAATCCTGGTGGAGTAATACATTCCTTCCAATATGCTGTCCCAGGGATCCAAAATGAAACACTCGATGCTACTATCTCGGTACAAGAAGTGAGCCATGCACTTGAATGTTTAAAAAAGGGCAAAGCACCGGGACCAGACTCCATTCCGATAGAATTTTATAAGAATGGTTCGAGCTTGCTGAAAATCAAGCTCTGCCACTTAATGAACAAAGTCCTTGAAAATGAAATGACACCGCAAGGATTCAAAGAAGCATTAATTTTTCCGATACACAAGAAAGGATCATTAGCTAACCCAGAAAACTATAGGGGAATCTCGTTCCTGAATGCATCATATAAAATTTTTACGGCGATCCTCAAAAACGGCTGGATGAATGGATAAGGCAGAATAATATCCTGAAAGAATACCAGGCAGGGTTCAGGTCAGGCTACTCAACAGTTGATCAACTGTTTGTCCTTACAACCATCGCGGAATCGTTCCAGAATCAAAACAAAAAACTTAACACGTTTTTTGTGGATTTCAAAGCAGCTTTCGACTCCATTGACAGAAATGCGTTGCTTTATAAGCTGTACTTGAAAGGAGTATCACTTAAGTTTGGAACAGTCTTACAAAACCTATATACAGGGAACAAAGCTGCTATTTGGAATGGTGAAGAGATGTCAGACTGGTTCGAGACAAAATCAGGTGTGAAACAGGGATGCGCCTTGAGCCCAACATTGTTTTCGTTATTCATAGATGATCTGCTGGATGGACTTCCGGGGGGTGTTCTTTATGCAAATACATGCATTAAGGGACTGATGTTTGCGGATGATGTGGTGTTGTTAGCTAGCTCCGCTGAAAGTCTTCAACTAATGATAAACCGGCTTGGAGACTACTGTAAGCTCTGGAATTTGACAGTGAACCGAGAAAAATCCAAAGCAATGATTTTTAAAAAAGGAGGTGGTAGAAGAAGTCGTAAGGACATTTGGAACTACAATGGCGGAGAATTAGAACTGGTGAACGAGTTCAAGTACTTAGGCATGCTTCTTTCGTCAAACCTCAATTTGAGTAAACACCTCAACGAAAAACTATCCAAGGCAAAAGCTGCAATCAATGCGACGTGGAAAGGATGTTTTTCAAATGGAGCAATTGCGCATAGCAGTAAATATAAAGTATTTGAAGCAGTGGCTGAATCAGTTTTGTTCTATGGGGCACAGGTGTGGGGATATAAAGAACATGAGGCAGTAGAGAAGCTCCTACGGTTCTATATAAAACGAATTTTCTGTATTCCTGCTAATGCTCCAAATTATCTGTTGATGATCGAAACAGGACTTTCACCCTTGTTTATAAAAACTTTGAAGTTGCAGATAGACTACATACTGAAGGTAATGAAAATGGCGGATACAAGGCTTCCAAAAATAGTGGCGTTAAAAGCGGTGGATAACAAGTCAAGCTGGTATGCGGAATGGATGGATCTGGCGCTTCAATGCAAGATGGAGGTTGATCTAAGTATTGGAAATGTAGATAACTGGGGTTCAATTTTATATCAGCTGGTGGAGAAAGTTGATGAACTGAAGCTACTGGAGTATAGAGAAGAAGCAAAAGCTTCGGTACATAGAGCAGTGTACAGTCGCTTGGACCACAATTTGGTAGGAAAAAACTATTTCCATGATAAAAACAGTGTGCAGGTTATATCAATGATGATGAGGTTGAGAGGTGAAATTATTAACCTGAATTACATACCACATAGGGAAGATCTTCCATGTCTTTGTGATCTATGCAACAGGAATGAAAGAGAAGATGTCTTACATTTCATTGGGAAATGTCCAATATTAAGTGAAGTGAGGCGTCAGGTATTTGGAAAAAACTACCTTTCGGATGATGAGAGTATAACGGAGTTAAACGAGCTGGATGTGGAAAAACTTTTTAATTTTGCCAAAAATGCGCTAAATTATAGGAATAAAATAAGGAGTGGGAACTTTTGAGAACTTATTTATTGTAATTTTTTAAATGATCGGGCAGACGGCATAATGCCATGCATATATGTTTTTATATTATTTTAAAGTAGTTAAAAATGAATTTGAATAATAAAAACTATCTAATCTAAAAAAAAATCTAAAATCTATTTCATCCTTATAATCCCGCGGGAACAGAAACGGAAACATTAAAGTTACTTGATCGATTTCAAAAATTCTTTCAACTCTAGGATGTTACTTTATCCCTCAGTGACACAAACTTACATATAATTCATTCACATATTTCCATGGGAACTGAAGAGTCCCACATGAACGGGGTTTGGAACGGAAACTTAAAAATTTCTTCAGCATTAGGACGCCACATAATCCTATAGTAAAATAGATTATATTTCATCCCCATGTTCGCACGGAAGCGAAAGATCGAGAACGGGAACCGTAAAACTACAGAACCGAGCAACACCGGGCGGCTCAGCTACTTATAAATACAATTGAATTATTGAACTGCTTTACCATAATTTGGTATACATTCCTTGTGTTTTGTGCCAGTTTAATACTTTGAATTGAGAAAAATTAAAGCCTAATTGAAAGCGTTATCATTTGGGATCCTCTTTTTTACATTCCCCACATATATGGAATCAATGATCACACTGGTCGACAATAATTTTGCCGTCAAAAGCGAATTACATTATTTAAAGGTTTTTGGCTTGCTGAACTCAAATCTGGCCAAAGAATTGCTCTGTATTTTATTGAAGTCATGGCGGTATCAACCATATATGTATAAGCGTAGAGTTGATTAAGTGGTGGGAAAACTTCGCTTTTTATTTCGTCGCCCGAGAATTGTTTTGTCGTAAGCGCCAAAATGGGTTTTTTTTAAACTGGATATGCAGTCTTATGTTTTCAAAGGTGCTCTTTTCATTTCTGTTGTCAAAGTTTGCCTATCTCTTACCGTTGCTGAGATAATCAGTATGCATTTTGTCGTATATCCACAAAATAATCACCCCTTGAGTTTTGTTTTGTCGTAACTGCCATTTTTTGGCATATACGACAAAAATTCCATGTGTTTTCCCTCTTTTTTTTTTAATGTTGTTTTGTCGTAAGTGTATAGGCTTAATACATACGATCAAAAATAATACCTTAAAATTGCTTTGTCGTACATACACTTACTCACATATAATGTAGGACTGATCGTATGCAAGTACGACAAAAATGAGAAAAAAGGATTGCGGTTTGGTTTGTCGTACGTGTATAGATATTTCAACTGGGGCGGCGCGGCGGCGGTGCAGGAAGTATAAATACAAAGATATTACCAGCGCAGTCTTAAAAATTGTGCATCAAATATTTTCTGACAATCATTTTGTTGAAGTTTTGCCTCTTTGGAGTGACTCCTGCGTCCCCCAAAATTAAAACAAGGCCATGTCCACTGCTGTGATTTTTCTCATTCAAAATTCAACATTCTTAAAATAAATTACACAAAAATTTTCAGAGCCTGGAGATTCTCTAATTCTAGAGGCAGCTTGGAAATATTTAGCCTGCCTTCGCTTATGCGACATCTTAAAAATATGGACTTTAAGAACGTAAAATTAAAATTAATTCAAATGTTGCCAACAGATTTCAAAACATTTTCAACCAGAGCGGGCCAATTAAACTTTTCGTCAATTCCATTTAGCAAAATAAAGTTTCTTAAACATATTAAGGACGAAAAATTTACACTCTATTATAAAACGAATAGAAGAGAAATTGGGTATAAAACAACTTTAATATAGAAAAAGTCAAACAAAAGTAGCCGGGCAGTTCCAACAAATTTGTTCTCTCAAAATCGTCTTGTTTTTAGCAGGTAACAAGTCAAAACTATTTAATGACAAAATGAATTATCTTAAAAGTTTATTTGTTTTTGTGCCAAAGGTAGACTAAAACTACTACGAAGCCTTGTTCAAATCAAGAGCGTAAGAATGAAATCATCAATAATTTATTATTTGAAACTATACTTTTATACTATGGTGTGCTTATAAATCATATAGTGTTACTTATGTAAGCGTTAGGTTTACTAACAAAAATTACATTTTCGATCTCAAATATCTAATTTTATATTTCATAGTCAGAAAATGACTTTTTCGTTAGTTCTTATAACCAAAATGTGAATAAAATTTTGTACCTGTAAATGTAAATATCATTGATATCTTATGGTCATAGGATGCCTTTTTTGTTATTGTATTTTTTTTATTACTATTCAAGTAAATTTTTTTCACACCAAGATTTTGCCTATGAACACAAAAACTCTTGTGATGTAGATATGTATTCCTATTTTAACCTTTATAAAATAAATAAAATTTAATTGTTAACATTGAAAATTTAATTTTTTTAATTGGTTCTCATACCAATTTCTATACGATTTAAACAAGACGCTTGAATATTGTAATGTCGTACGTGCGTTCACTTTGTCGTACGTGTATGGGATGGAAACAAAAAGCTTATTTTGGTGGCGTATACGACAAACTCATTTTGGTTAAAAAGCTCTATAATTTGAAAACCAAAACAGTTAGGACAATTCTGAATACATAAATAAAAAGAAGATACTCCACACAATATATTCTAATTAAAAAAAGAACAACTTAATCGAAAACCTTATCTTGCAAAAAATAGAACACCAACAGAGACCTAGAGAACCCCGTCAGAAAGGTCATATCATACCACGTTACGACACGTTCACAACCAGGAAAGCAAAAAAGGTGAGCCTCCGTGAAGAAATAATTTCAAATCGGGAGGCGCAGGCGTGTCAACGCGGCAAAAAACTGTAGCAATAGAGAAAAAATTAAGTAGGTACAATTTCCTGAGTCACCCTTTTTAACGATATCGTCGACGCTACACTACCGACCAGTGATCGAAGCAACACTATGAAATTCCGGCATTTTAAAGAAATTTAACTGAGCATTGAAATTTTCCTTTGCTTTTCCATTAATATTCATCCAGTCGTTATCGCTAAATAGTAGGAGTAGACTAGCTTCGCCACTTCCCAAAGGACTATTCTCTGCTTTGAAATGAACCTTTACTCTCAGACTTTTTTTATTCCTTTCAAGCTATTGCATCTGTTTGACAGTTTTGCATTCTTTTCCTGAAAAACAACTTCCAATTGAAATATTGCTTCGGAAATCCTCTTCTTATCAATTTATCTAATCGCATTTCACTTAAACCATTTTTTCAATAAAAAAAAAAAACAACAAAAAAGTAAGTCCAAACAATTGCCATCGCAGAATACATAAAACAAAACAATTAAATGATTTGCAAATCTCATAAATCAATCACCTTTCCGCCTCTTCCTCTCTTCCTTCAACTTCACTAACATCTGTCCACATAAAAACAGTCGGCACTCGTACTTTTTCGAGAAAGAAAAAAGGAAAAAGAAAAACAACCAAAAGTAAGATAATATGAAAAAAAGTACTCAATACTCTCAGCGAACATTTTCACTTGCTAGAAAGTTGATAACCTCCGCCTTAAATTGTCTCTTTTTGGAGACATCTTGACTTGATGCATCGCAAAATAAAAGAAATTATGTGTGGAGAAAAAAAATCGCTTATACTTTTATAAGAAAACACACTGAATCCGATGTAATTAATCAACTGCGACAGCTGTCTTTCTGTTCTTTTTAAGTGTCTTCAGTCTTTTTGCTTTATTTTTTTTTTTTTTTTCTTCTTTCTATCTTTCCTTTTGTTTGAATCAAGAAACTCCTCTTTTACTCAATTGGAAATAATCTGGCGAATCTGGCGTTTCTGCACTTTATCTCCTTTTCATTTGTGCCCTTTGGAAAATTGGAGAATTATTTATTACATTTTTCTTTTCTTCCACTGTATGCGGACGGACTACTGGATGATTTTAGGGGATTCGCCCACATTCAAGAAGTGCTAATTCGGCTTTTATATCCATCACCCTCTCATCTCTATTCACCGTCGCGTCGTCTCTCCTTGTTTTCCACAATACACAATTCTTCTTCAAAAATGTTATATTGGTCACGTGGCGAGTGGTATGGTCTTCATAAGAAAGCGACGCGACGGCATCGGCAACGCGTACGCGTTTAGTCATTCCCAATTTGTGTCTAAAAGTGAAAGTTACTAATGACTCGACGCCCTCTTCATAGCTGTCAAACTAAACATACAAAACTTTTAATAACCTCCAATGAATGTTAGAGGCTAACTTAGTTCATAGTCAATTTGATGTCCAGCTCAATCAATTTCTGGTCGAAAAAGTAATGAAGAATGCCTGGTGGTTATATTTGATGAGGGGAGTATGAAGGAAGAAAGGGAGAAGTACACTGAAAGAAGGTATAGTGCTCCACGTTGAAAAGAATGGAAGACTTGATTTGGAAAACTTTCAAAGAAACTATTTCAAGGACACTCTCTTTTCGGCATGTAAAACTACGTTTCGAATGGAAAAATGTGTTAAGACAGTTTATGAAAACAATTATTTGATCTTTATTATCTTCTTTTGCAGTTTTAACGTAAGACCTACGTAACAAGATTTCTGTACAAATTAACTATGGGTTACCTCTGATCAAGCTTCAATATATTATTTTAAAATACGTTGGGTTCACAGAAAGCTGTGCCGCCCGTAGCATAATGGTTAGCGTGTCTGCCTGTAACAAAGGAGGTTCGAAAACAAAAAAGACAGTTTTTCCACGGTTATAGCTTTTCTGTGGGGGAATCGGCAAATTGCCTGTCATGAAAAGCGCTTTCTTGATTAATTTTTCGTAGTCGGAAAAAAATTGTTAGTCCTTCCATTCTTCCACAAGATATGGCTGCGAGAAATGCGCTAGGTTACGCACTTGTTACGCCACTTTATGTTTGTAGCAAGCTCGTGAACTAGCTTATTTCTCTTAGCCATCCCATAATGTTTGAGGAAAGGGAAAGGATCTACAAATTTTCGCCGATAATAAAATAAATAAATAGGGTGGTGCAACAGAGCGAGGATCCCCTGGGCCTAGCGCATTTCTCACAAACATGCCTTGTGAGGGAATTTTCGCCGATGACAAACGGTTTATTGAGAAAACGCTTTCCATGGCAGTGAAATAGCTCTCGGAAGGCTTTACAATTCCTCTCGGAAGGTGATGCTAGTGGAACTACAATTGAAGGTTTCAATTCGGATTCGAACTTCGATCTCTCGAGCAACAGGCAGACATGCCTGTCACCAATTGATTATTATGAGAGAAAAATTGTGGATGGCGATCTTTGAACTCAATTTCTTCTATTTTTTTCCGAAAGCAAAGCCTTTGACTATGAAATTACAAACCCAAAACACTTAGTATTGATAAAACCCATAACTTCTTTCAGTGTACGTCCATACACAATCAAACCAATAGAAATTAATTTGAATTGAAAAAGCAGAAATGGACATTTATTGCTTCGTACACTAGTTTCATACAACACACATGTGCTGATGTATTAGGAATTATCTTTTTCCCCAATTGTTGCTGCCTTCATCGGCGTCCATCGTCGGCGTCGGTTGTTTATATTATTGGGTTGTCAATATGAACCGACACACTAAAGTCCATTTGAAGAGCTTTCATTTCGATATAATATTAATGATTTTGACAAGGGAATTTGATTTGATTTCACCATGTCACCATTTCACCACTAGTTTTTGGCCGCAGACAAAACTCGAGGCCAACCACAGGCCAATCATTTTGAATGAGGATCCACACTTCAACTATATTTATCATCATCATTGTCAGCGTCGTCATCGTCATCAACATCAACATCAACATCATGGGGTTAGGATGAAATGAAATAAAATGTTGTTAAGTGGAAAATTGGTCTCCCATTTTGTGGATGTCGTATTAGTTAATTGTTATTTGAATGGGGAATAGAGGTATTATTTTTGTTTATCATAGAGTTGAAAAGGAATAATTTGTGTGGCAGCAGCGGCGGCTAAACATCACACACAGTGACAGTGACCGATTGTGTGTGATAAAGTGGATCCGAAATTGATAATGATGCAGAGCGAAGAAAAACATAGAAGGTACCATAATGGGATCTGAAAGCAATTAGATATGGAGGATAAAGAGAGAGAGGGAGAGTGTTCTGCTGATGTGATGTGGTGCGCCATCAGACACTGCTTCAGTAGTTTAGAAGTTTTAGTTTCATTGGGGATTCACTTTATGCCCAGACAATGGGAATTGGATTTGATGGCAATGAATGAGTCTTTATGTCGATTGGAAAGAAATTCGAAACGAAGCTTATATTACATAGTCTTGGAATGAAGTTTGTAATTGACATGAAGTGGAGGAGCTTTTCAAATTCTATTGGCAAGTTGAAGTGAAATTCTATAGATTGACTGTGGATGACTGATGGTTGAGTGAAAATTGAATTGTATTATGATTTCTTTGGACACAAAGAAGTGTGTTTGAGGCTTTGGTTTTGTATAGGCTCCCTTGTGACTGTCGTGAGTGACCTTTAATCGGTGGAGAGGTCAGTTCGGGCTCTCATTTCGTAAAGGTATTTTGTTCATATTTTCTGAAATTTTTTACCAGTTCTATTAAATTTTTAAAGCCATTCATGAAGAGATCTGAAATTATTCCTTCTTGCGAGGATAGTGTTTTTATTTTATTATTGGTTTGTAAAGGTAGCTGGCGAGTTATTCTTTTACTACTTTCTTATCGCATGTGTTTAAAAAAAAAAAACGTCACAAGAAATCAAGGTATGTATTTCGTTTCTATATTAAAAAAAATAATGTCCGACAGAGGACAGAGAACAGAGGACACAGAGGACAGAGGACAGAGAACAGAGGACACAGAGGACAGAGGACAGAGGACAGAGGACAGAGGACAGAGGACAGAGGACAGAGGACAGAGGACAGAGGACAGAGGACAGAGGACAGAGGACAGAGGACAGAGGACAGAGGACAGAGGACAGAGGACAGAGGACAGAGGACAGAGGACATAGAACAGAGGACAGACGATAAACGACAGACGACAGACGACAGACGACAGACGACAGACGACAGACGACAGACGACAGACGACAGACGACAGACGACAGACGACAGACGACATAGGACAGACGACAGACAGAAATGTGTTATCTGATTTCAATTTGTTTTTAAGACTTTGCCAAGGCTTGGTATATGAAAAACCGTGCTCAAGAACTTTGGAATTACCTCAACTTTTTGCTGCAGCTATTCTGACTACGAATCTGGATGAAGCGAATAATAGTGCATATGAAAAAATGGGCACGACTGGGTCGCACGAACTTGCGATTGTGTTCTAAATACGATATCAAAAACTAAAGGCTGAGTTAAAGGTTTTGGTATTAGCATTTCATAATATATTTTGTGGTACAGGGTTGCCAACTACACTTTAATTATGGAAATTGAATTAAATCACGCAAAATAATGAAAAAATTAAATTAAATATTCCAAAGGTTTCAAGCAAAAATCTAAAAACGCCATTCTTTTGCAATCGCTAATACACATATATGATGAAAATTTAATCAAAATCGTTGGAGCAGTTTTTCCAAAAAACGGTTTTTTATTTTTCACTTTTTTTTAAAAACTGTTTTTTAAAAGTCGAGTATGCAAAGTTCTAGATCTTAACAGTAGTTATTTTGACAAACAAATTGAAAAAAATCAAAGTTATAGTTTCGAAGTAACTTTCAAAAATCAAAATTTTTTAAAAAAATTTATAAAAATTTCCAAAACTAAGTTTTTTTAATTATTGATATGCAGTCTTTCTTAAACAGCTTACGACTTCTTAAATCCAAAATTTCGTCAAGATCGTGTCAGCCATTAACGAGAAAGTCGGTTTTAAAAAAAACGGTACTATGGGAGGTACCGTTTTTAGGCCTTTTCCAAAAATTTTTCTTACATCATAAGAAAAACAATCCTAAATTAATCCTTCACACAAAATTTTATCGAAATCGTTGGAGCCGTTTTCGAGAAAAATAAGTATTATCATATCGGTTGTATGGCAGGTACCGTTATTTCAAGACCTAGAGACCCAATTCCAAAAACCCCTCTGTAGGATGCCAAACAAACCCTAACTGCAAATTTTGAAGAAAATCGGTCAAGCGGTTCAGGCTGTAGATCCATATACAGACAGACACACAGACACACAGACACACAGCCAGACAGACAGACAGACAGACAGACACACAGACAGACAGACAGAATTGTAGGACCCACTTTTTTCGTATTCTCTATCATCGTAATGTCATGTTTAATTGCTATCTCAAAATTTTTTTTTTGCACGATTGCAAGACTTGCCTTATAGTACCTATAGTCGCAAGTAAAAAGTGAATCTGATTTAAAATCTATTCATGTAGATTGTAAAAAAATAAGCTCAAAGATAGGAAAAAATTATATTTATTCGTAAAAAGGTCAACATCTTGAAAATTTGAGCTGTCAGAGAAATTATAGGCTCAGATTCCGATTCAGCGTTAAAAAAGAAACTCAGAAATACTAAGTATGCTTTTGGGATAGTTGCAAAGTGAGCTCTTTACTTGTTGACAAAGTTAATTCACATCGATCTACAGCAGGGGCCTGTAACACAAGGCTACAAGTCAAGAGCCACTTGTAAGACTATTTCCAATATACTTGTAGAAGATCAAGCACACTTGTAGCTTTGTCTTACAAAAACTTCTTATAGTTGTCATATTTCAATTGAATTGCAAGTACTTGTTGTCCTGTGTTACAGGCCTCAGGTTGGTCTTTTGTTTATGAGATCACCAAGGACATCCTATACGATTGTTTTTTTACTCTACATCATGCCAAAATCAAAAATCACAATCAAACTCCAAACTGAGTACTCATCACACACCGATGTCGGAAGCCATTTAAGGCTTCGAAATATTTCTTATGAGGATCAAAAGCCACATATCCACCACGTAGTGAAATGTTTCAAAAGCCACTTTATGAAAATCTTCTTTTTTGTTCTTTGTATTTAATTCATTAAGGGATTTTAAAAAAGGGTGATTTGCATAAGATGCGACCAAAGCTCAGAGCGGATAGGTGGGATTGAGATGAGAAAAAATCGTCTGGGAAGGGGTCTATGTCCCAACGTTTAGGCGGAAGGGGCAGTTTTGTATAAAATTGGCTTAAAACCCTAAAAAAATTATTAAGAAGCAATTACGCAACTTACAATCACATGATATAGTGTTTTTGAAAGCTATTACATTGTTCTTAAATTAATTTGATAGTTTAAGCTTTTGCTTTTGTTTAATTTTTAAGAAACAAAAAAAAAAATTTTCGTTCGGTTTTCTATGTTTGACTCAGAATTAATTAGAACATTGATCATAACAAAAAAGTGACCTTGAATAATTCAAAATGTTGTAAAATTTTTTTTTTTTTTTTCAAAATTCATATACAAATTACCCTGTAAAAAGGACTATACGGCGTATCTCACGATCGGATCACTAGTATAGATCAGTTAAGTGGGAGAGCAAATATGCTTTTGAGAACACGATATTCGCAACGCCAGAAACAGAAAGTAAAAGAAGAAAATTTAAGGAGCAATACATTTCGTTTTTTAAAATAAACTTTATTTAGACAACATAGGTTAGGTAAGGTTAGAAGTGGCTGTCAGTACACGGAAACCGACACACTTAGACCACAGAGGGTGCATTGTGATACCACTGAGACCAAAAGGTTGATCACCCTCTGGTCCTTATCTAGCAGGGTATCAGAGAAGAACCCTCTAATCGAACCTGGACTAACGAGCTAATACAAGCTAGTCAAACCATGCAGAACTTTGAACGAAAAGGGAGAGGCTTTTTGGGTCTTTGTTAGCTAAATCGCTGGTGTCGTCAAAAAATTAAGCACCCAGGTGAGTTTTTCTTCTGTGGCGTGAGCAAAGGAGATGCTGGATTGTCTCCTCTTTCTCCTCGTTCATGCAGCTTCTGCAGAAGTGACTGGAGTAGACACGAAGTGTTTAGGCGCATCTACTTTTAAGGCCGTGTCTTATAAGGACACCTTTGGTGGAGCTAATATGCAGGCGATTTAGATTCAATAAGCTCTTTTAACGTTTCGAGTCAACACATGGCCAAATTTGTTTAGTTATAAGTCTTGTATTACGCTATAGTCCACCCAGTGCTCATCTTCTCAGAAGAAGAATGACATTCACCTTTCATGGGAGCCGGGTTACAAAAGGACATACCAGGCAACTGCATGTCAGACGAACTCGCCAAATAAGGAACGACTTCTCATCTTCCACCTAAAAGTAACAACATACCTATATACATACCTACATATGTTGTTTTTTTTACCTATCGCTACATGTAATTTTTTGCTAAGGCAGGACGCTTCTGAGAAGATGAGCACTGGGTGGACTATAGCGTAATACATGACTTATAACTAAACAAATTTGGCCATGTGTTGACTCGAAACGTTAAAAGAGCTTATTGAATCTAAATCGCCTGCATATTAGCTCCACCAAAGGTGTCCTTACAAGACACGGCCTTAAAAGTAAATGCGCCTAAACACTTCGTGTCTACTCCAGTCACTTCTGCAGAAGCTGCATGAACGAGGAGAAAGAGGAGGCAATCCAGCATCTCCTTTGCTCACGCCACAGAAGAAAAACTCACCTGGGTGCTTAATTTTTTGACGACACCAGCGATTTAGCTAACAAAGACCCAAAAAGCCTCTCCCTTTTCGTTCAAAGTTCTGCATGGTTTGACTAGCTTGTGTTAGCTCGTTAGTCCAGGTTCGATTAGAGGGTTCTTCTCTGATACCCTGCTAGATAAGGACCAGAGGGTGATCAACCTTTTGATCTCAGTGGTATCACAATGGACCCTCTGTGGTCTAAGTGTGTCGGTCTCCGTGTACTAACAGCCACTTCTAACCTTACCTAACCTATGTTGTCTAAATAAAGTTTATTTTAAAAAACAAAATGTATTGCTCCTTAAATTTTCTTCTTTTACTTTCTGTTTCTGGCGTTGCGAATATCGTGTTCTCAAAAGCATATTTGCTCTCCCACTTAACTGATCTATACTAGTGATCCGATCGTGAGATACGCCGTATAGTCCTTTTTACAGGGTAATTTGTATATGAATTTTGAAAAAAAAAAAAAAAATTTTACAACATTTTGAATTATTCAAGGTCACTTTTTTGTTATGATCAATGTTCTAATTAATTCTGAGTCAAACATAGAAAACCGAACGAAAATTTTTTTTTTTGTTTCTTAAAAATTAAACAAAAGCAAAAGCTTAAACTATCAAATTAATTTAAGAACAATGTAATAGCTTTCAAAAACACTATATCATGTGATTGTAAGTTGCGTAATTGCTTCTTAATAATTTTTTTAGGGTTTTAAGCCAATTTTATACAAAACTGCCCCTTCCGCCTAAACGTTGGGACATAGACCCCTTCCCAGACGATTTTTTCTCATCTCAATCCCACCTATCCGCTCTGAGCTTTGGTCGCATCTTATGCAAATCACCCTTTTTTAAAATCCCTTAATGAATTAAATACAAAGAACAAAAAAGAAGATTTTCATAAAGTGGCTTTTGAAACACTTCCTTACGTGGTAAATATGTGGCTTTTGATCCTCATAAGAAATATTTCGAAGCTTTAAATGGCTTCCGCCATCGGTGTGTGATGAGTACTCAGTTTGGAGTTTGATTGTGATTTTTGATTTTGGCATGATGTAGAGTAAAAAAGCAATCGTATAGGATGTCCTTGGTGATCTCATAAACAAAAGACCAACCTGAGGCCTGTAACACAGGACAACAAGTACTTGCAATTCAATTGAAATATGACAACTATAAGAAGTTTTTGTAAGACAAAGCTACAAGTGTGCTTGATCTTCTACAAGTATATTGGAAATAGTCTTACAAGTGGCTCTTGACTTGTAGCCTTGTGTTACAGGCCCCTGCTGTAGATCGATGTGAATTAACTTTGTCAACAAGTAAAGAGCTCACTTTGCAACTATCCCAAAAGCATACTTAGTATTTCTGAGTTTCTTTTTTAACGCTGAATCGGAATCTGAGCCTATAATTTCTCTGACAGCTCAAATTTTCAAGATGTTGACCTTTTTACGAATAAATATAATTTTTTCCTATCTTTGAGCTTATTTTTTTACAATCTACATGAATAGATTTTAAATCAGATTCACTTTTTACTTGCGACTATAGGTACTATAAGGCAAGTCTTGCAATCGTGCAAAAAAAAAATTTTGAGATAGCAATTAAACATGACATTACGATGATAGAGAATACGAAAAAAGTGGGTCCTACAATTCTGTCTGTCTACTGTGTGTCTGTCTGTCTGTCTGTCTGTCTGGCTGTGTGTCTGTGTGTCTGTGTGTCTGTCTGTATATGGATCTACAGCCTGAACCGCTTGACCGATTTTCTTCAAAATTTGCAGTTAGGGTTTGTTTGGCATCCTACAGAGGGGTTTTTGGAATTGGGTCTCTAGGTCTTGAAATAACGGTACCTGCCATACAACCGATATGATAATACTTATTTTTCTCGAAAACGGCTCCAACGATTTCGATAAAATTTTGTGTGAAGGATTAATTTAGGATTGTTTTTCTTATGATGTAAGAAAAATTTTTGGAAAAGGCCTAAAAACGGTACCTCCCATAGTACCGTTTTTTTTAAAACCGACTTTCTCGTTAATGGCTGACATCTCCTTTAGAGACGAGAGACGGTTTTGAACAGAGACAAGAGCTTTGAGAGCAGGCAGTCGATTCTGTAGCTGTGAAGCTGTCAAGGGATAAAAATTATTTCATTTCAGTCTTCAAATTTTCAAATTTAACCTTCACTGACAAATTCTTTTGTGATAAATAATTTCATCATGTGAAGAAATTGTGACGTTTGTTTTCATTTTTTCATTGAACGAGAATCTAATTCGCTGTGAAGATGTGATATTTTTTTATCTCTTCACAGCTTCACAGTTACAGAATGGACCCCCCGCCTGACTGTCCGAAAAGATTCGGACGATATCTTACAACGTTTTCTCTTAGCCCAGAGAGGACTTCTTTTATCGCCAGAATTTCCGCTAGTAACACTACACAGGTAGGCGGAAGAAAAGGCTTAAATTCAGCCCTTTCGAGAAAACTCCACTTCCTACACCATCACAGGTTTTGGATCCGTCAGTGTAGAAGTGTAAGACGTCATTATCCAAGAGAGAACCATTCTCCCGAGCTTCTCTTGAGGGTATGGTGATTTAAAAATTATTATCAAACACCAATTTAGGGGTGGTGTAGTCTAATCGACACAGGATGAATTTGATGAATTTTAAGTTATTTAAAATTTTAGTGTGACCAATTTGATTGTTGGTCCAATGTGAGTTAGCTTTTAGTCGAGTATTTAAATAACATAATGCCTTCTAATTTTTCCCAAATGTGTATAATTCTTTAAATATCTTCGGAACTAATCACGCGGCTTAAGTTTGGTATAAATCGGCTGAAATAAAAAAAAAAAACGAACAACAAAATTATGTTTCTGCTTGATTGTTTTTGAAACCACTTAACCGATCTAAAATAAAATCTCATAAAATATAAATCTTAACAGAACTCTTTGACTAGCTGACACCCGACTTCCATCAGTTTCTCAGTTTTAAAGATATCGCACACTTGGAAAAAAAATTTAAGCTTTCATCAAGTAGACCCGATACCTGGTCAATGTCCCAAACATTTTTTGTTAAACTAAAAATCTGCAAGGCCTGATCATTTTATGGAGCACTACCCCTGTAAAGAACTCGACAAAAAAATTCCTCGGGTTTTGTGGTCATTCTAATAGACAAAGAATCCATGAAACATCTAATTGCTTTTCGCAAGGGTTATAATAGTTCACGAGGAATTGACAAATCATCAAGGAGTAATTGCACTGCCATAAGCTACCCTTTCTCGATAAGTCGTTGGGAACAGGCAAACAATTGAAGGTACCTTCCATTCCCGCACAAGGTATCTAAATAGTTGAGAGTAAATCGGGGAGCTTTGTTACGCTACCCAATTTATATATTTACTTAAAAACACCAGTCTTGGTAGGCAAAATAAAGCATTGGCGTTGCACTGTAGCAGGGCTCGAATGCCAGGCCCGTCGAATGTACGCTTCGCATTCAAAATTCTACAATTTACGACAAAGGCCTGCAAAATCAAAACTTGTTTTGTTCATAAAAACACACAATTGTGAGTAGACAAAATATGGCATTTCATTATCAAAGCCTTGAAGATCATACATCGCACATTTATACGACAAAACGTTGATTTCCCAACCCCTCTCAGCAAAGTTCTCCTTTTCTAAGAGATAATGTACGAAAAACCACAGGCATAAGTCATTCTAAAACCTAATTCATTACAAAGGTTTCAATAGATCGTGAGGTGATATTAGTCAAATGAACTTCTTACAAAAATTCTCGCTCGATTACTCAGGTTCCATTCATCTTAATTTCTTCATCGAGGTCAAATTAGACAAACTTTACTATGCTACAAAAGTTTCCTCATATCCAAAGCCTTTTATTGTATAACCACATATTTTCCTCATCAATACACAAAACCTTATGCTGCTGGTGAGTATTTACTGTGTATGCATCCACAGTGGGTAGCCAAATAGAAACGTAAATAAACCCAATAACCAAAATGCCGAATTACAGAAATTACTTCTTTTGCTTGATTAACTCGCTTGGTTCCTGTAGTCAAACAACCAACACAACAACCCAGACCACGGAGACCAATGTGCGAGATGTGATGTTTTGTTAAACTCAAGGTGAATAGGTTCGAATCGAATACATGTAAAGAAACAACGCAACAAATATAAATACATGTAGTCAAACAAGACGGGACTAAAGTAATTCCAGCCTCTCTATCCCTCTGTGGTTTGTTAAAACCGCAAATCAACCAAACAATTGTTGCACCGCTTGAGGTCCCTCATTTAGCTATTTTTTGTTGTTGTTGTTGTTGGAGCTGCTGCACTTTAATTTTTGTTTTCCTGTTGCAAGACACACAACACTGGGACATGAAAAAAAAATTAAACACACTTCAAGGCGAAAATATTAACCATCGGTCATGTAAATGGCAAATGTATCTGCAACAAAAGTGCAAAAGTGGCCAAACGACAGTAACAGCGCAGCGGTTCAACCAACGCGACAGACACAGAGTGCAATGATGACGACTAAAGACTAACCAACAACGTGACAAAGCGACAGACGCACGGATTGTATGGTTCAGTAAACAGAAGTCGGAGGCACTAGACACGTATTTGAGGCCTCTGAGCACTGAACAACCAATTTCGAACAATTTATTGCCTATGACCACCTGCTGAAGAAAGAAAATACAAAATAAAACACAAGTAGATACACTCCAAAGGTATGAAGGGAGAAGATCAGCTCATGATTGGCTTCTATTCGAGCAAAGCAAATAATTGAAGAGAAACGAAACGTTTAAGCGAATTTTTGTTATTTTTAACAACTCCCAGCGGCAACACTGACACACATACAAAACCGATTCAGAAAGGATTTCAATTTGGGTAAAGCTGCTGTGTGTGCACACTGCACATTCGCTTCGTTCACGCTCCAGGGCCTTGTTCAGAGTCTCATTGCACAGAGTCAGGTTTTGGCACATTTTTCGTTGTTAGAATGCCAATTGATTGTTCAGCGCGCGAACAAGAACCAAACGCGCCTTGGCATGGTGTCGAGTGTTGAGTTTGTACACACTGATATCGGGGACCTCGGTGTTGGACCATGTGGGTAGTTGATGGCATCTTAAGA
The DNA here is from genome assembly GCA_949752695.1 of Melanostoma scalare. Lineage (NCBI taxonomy): Eukaryota > Metazoa > Arthropoda > Insecta > Diptera > Syrphidae > Melanostoma > Melanostoma scalare. The sequence goes on along the minus strand of OX456985.1, from coordinate 206,546,710 downwards.
CTAACCAAGCGACATTTATTGCTAGCTTTGTGCACAGAGGAAGATGGAAGAGTACATAGCCGACACTAATAGAGCTGCGGGATGAATTTTTTTTTCTTTCTTAGTCAAATACGTGTGGGCAGAGAATGTTGATGAGATTTTGAAATGCCACGGGAGCTGCTGCAGTTTGAGTGAATGGAACGCCCGCCGACACCGACCGACGCCATGACTGCGACTTGGAATGCAACTTCAGAAAATTTGTTAGTACCCAAACACTCACCTGGCGTTGGGTACTTTCAAACAAAAGAACTTAGACCGATGTTCATCGTTGGGCCATTGGAGTTTTTGTTGCTCCATGCATAGGCAGCTTGACACTCAGCTCACCTTCTCTAAATGTCATTTGATTGGCGTCAGATTTTCCCACTCTTTTGTTAGAAGAACATCAGTTAACCTGGATAAAGAAGCAATAAATTGTTAACAATCTCAAAGCTCGTCCATCAATGTTTACGACTTCCTGCTTCTCAGATGTAGCCATAATCAGAACAAATCATTGCAATCAAGAAACAAGCTCGCGAAGTCGTAAAGCTGTTCACAACTATCCCAAAATGGAAATTAAATGCAAATTAAAAAGCTGCACTGATTATTGGGCAGATGCCCAATTTAAACAACATGACACCGAATAATGAAACGAAATACATCCTCGAATACACTCAACGGCACTATATGAATCCGAAGCACACTAACCAAGTCATTGTGTTGCCCCACTCTCAAAATGCTCGGGTCAAATAATTTAAATGCTAATTACCAGCATAACTTCACCAAAGAAAAAAGCAACAAAAAACCAAAGCCAAGATTGAAGACCATGTTAGAGGTACCTATCTACCTACCCTACACCCAGTGTTTTTGATCATAACAATCTGGCAGTAGTTGGAATTCATGAAGCATCTCTCAAGTGAAAGCACTTTAGTTTTGGTTTTCAACTAACCATAAGACCAGCAGCAGCCGGGGCTTACTCTCAATGCATTGGAAAACTCATTAGAAGTAATGAATTCACAAGTTTATTAAATTAATTAGAATATATGGCTCAACATTGAGCTCTTCACAGGAATCCTACAATGACCTGATTTCTATTTGGTGGATAAATCTGTGTATACCGAGACGACCGAGTCTCATCCTGACAATGGGTGGCAGTCAGTGGTGTAACACAATGATGCATATGAGTGAGTATGTATAGAATATGCACAGATCTCATGAATATATGAACTGATTCATCCTCTTGGATTGATTAATTGGTTGTGGGATGCTTAGAATTAGTTGCATATTGCATATCTCAGTTGGTATTTGTTGTTGAAAACTAACCGACTATCCAAATGCAATTCTGTTCAAATTTAATGAGGTACGAGGATAGAGAGATGACAGGAGGTATGCACGGCCAGCTGATTGAGTGAGATTTCTTAACATCGATTTGTCATATTAATTCCGATATACTGTTTGCTAAGTGCGTGTATGCTTCAATAATTATACCTGTCAGAGGAATGCGGTTTAAGTGTGCTTGATGAGCTTAATTGTGAGCTGATTAAATGTTTTATTAGGGACTGAGTCGGATTGCCAACCTAATTTAATAATACGAGAGAGATGACGTAGAATCAATAAAAGTTAGGTTGAATTTAATATGCGAAGGGCAAAGAGAGTAGCTCCTTAAAAACAACTGATGTCTATCCTTTTTGATGATTTGGGTGATGGAATTTCATTAGTTGAGGGATCAGCGGTAAGGTAAGGAGCTGACGGTGGCTGTATACGTAGCCTGATTCATTCCATATTTAGTAGGGTATAGGTAAATAGTTTCAGTTATCGCTAACACTCAATCAATAAGTCAAGTCAAATATTGGAAACTATAAAACAAAAATGGAATTAAGGGCACTGCCGCACCTAGAGGGTTGAAAAAAATAGATTTTTTAAAAAAATATATATTAAACAACATCTGAAGAATATCTTATGAAAATTTCAAGTCGATCTGACGTATAGTTTCCGATTTACGGGCGTTTAAAGTTGGCGCTTTTTGTTGAAGTCAGTGCCACTTGGTGAGTCAACATGGTAATACAAAGCTTACCTACGAACTATCCGACAAATTTTAGCAAGCAGATGTAGGCAGCATATTGTATATAGTAGCGTGGGTTAAGGGGTTAGGCCACCCTAGAATTTTCGAAAAATCGATTTTTTTTTTCCAAATGATCACTTAGGACCTCAAAAATGATGTCCCAAAAGATTATGGCCGGGAAAAACCTTTAGGTACTCGGTTTTCGAATTTTAGTATAAGGCCGTCTGGTCCGCAGCGAGCACCTTTTGTGAGCGCAAGGGGGAAAGTACGTTAGGGGAGTAGAGCATTTACATTTACATTTACATTAAACCTACTCCACACATAAATCTGCGGAGTAGGGGGGGTTGCAGCCGGGCAACAAAGACCATTTGGCTGATACACCACAAGACAAACTACTACATACTACATAGAACAAATAACACATGACAACAGCACGCAGTAGTTACGGACGGTCCCCCATCTTGTAACTAACAGCGCTCATTCCGATTTAATTACGGTGTTCTAATGGGAACCGACTCTTTTCGGTTGACAAGGCGTAGAGCATGTATACGGCAGTTGTTATTGAAAATATTTACTTCCTGACTAGTCAAGATGAGTAAGACTAGTCGAAGATCTCTTTCAGGTATCGCAGATTGAAGGTATTGTAAAATTATTCATGATTTTCTACTACGGTGGCTACTTTAAACGCGTTTATCTCAATACTGTATTTTTCAAGTTGGCCGGACTCGTAACTCAAGCAATTTTCAACCGATAAACTTGAAATTAAAAAAATGTCTTGAAATATATATTGTCTATATAAGCACGTACGATTTTTTTTTTATATTGCGTAGTTCATTTGTTATTAACAATTATGTGACAATTTTTTAGGTAAGTTTTTCACTTTTCACTTTAGAAAGGCGCCATTTGACCAAAAATCAATATATCGCAAAAATCTTACGAACTTCTATATAGCAATTAGTATACAGGGTGTTTCGTAATTCGTGTTACATACTTTGGGATGTGATTCTTGGTCATATTCTAAGAAATTTTACAGTAAAGTCCGTTTCTCAACTTTGACATCACTTTTTGACAATTTAAAAACAGACTAACTTTGGTGTACCCAGACCTGTGATAAATTCGATTTCTCTGTCAATACTGATGGCAGAGACCTAATTTTAAGCTTAATTTTTTGTAGAAATAATAATCTTTAAAACTGTATTTAAATTGGGCTCCTATAGGCTTAGGGTTGTCAGATTTTCAAGCAAAGTTTTGACTTTGAAGTCATTTTTTTCCAGAAAATGCCTGTTAAACGTAGAGTTTCTTTAATTTTTACAGATGAAAAAAGCAATTATAAAAAAAAACTCATAAATTAGTGTACTCAAAAACCAATACATTTCATGATACTTGGAAAAATATAAAGCAATTAAAAAATCTAATTTTGGGTTTTTTACGGACTTTTATTGCAACAGATTGCAATGAGAGTAGTTTTCCAAGAATTGATTGTTTTAAGATAATTTTTATGACTGTGAGTGCACTGATAAAAAGGGTTAAAATTGTATTTGACCTGCTACCAAAATCATAATTGACTTACCTTTTTTCAGGGAAATTTAAGTTTGGGGTATGAATGTTCATCAGTTTATCAAATTAAATCACGATTGAGCTTTTTGATATGCCTTCATTTACGAAAGAAGAATACGCAGACATTTTATTCGTATATGAGTTTTGCAATGGAAATTCAAGAAGAGCACAACGAAGATAGCAGGAACTTTATTCAGCTGACCTCTTCCTTCTTAAAATTAGAAATACCTTTCGAAGGCGTTGAGAAACTGGATACTGGATCAGTTTTTTCGACGGAATACTACAAGTAAGAAAAGAGTAATCGAGAGCACACATCTACAATGGAATCCAAAAACGGGCTCTTCTCCTATTTCGGGCTCTCCTCCTATTTAAAAGGAAGGAGGTTACAAAGTAAAGCACTTGTTATAATTGTATTTGTATAAAATACATAAAAAAGATACTAAAAGTATCCATATTATTGTTTTATTCAAACAAACCTCAATGCTAAAAACCCATTTTGTATTTTTTCAAGTATCATAAAATGTATGGGTTTTTGAGTGTACTTATTAAAGAGTTTTTTTATTATTGTTTTGTTCATCTGTTAAAAAAATAAAGAAACTCCATGTTTAACAGGCACTTTCTGATAAAAAATTACCTCAAAGTCAAAACTTTGCTTGGGGAAGAAAATAAGAAAACCATTTAAAATTGAAAATCTGGCGACCCTAAGCCTATAGGAGCCCAATTCAAATACAGTTTTGAAGATTAATATTTCTACAAAAAAATAAGTTCAAAATTAGGTCTGTACCGACAGAGAAATCGAATTTGGCACAGGTCAGGGTACACCAAAGTTAGCCTGTTTTTAAATTGTCAAAAAGTTATGTCAACGTTGAGAAACGGACTTTACTGCAAAACAATTTTTTTCTTAGAATATGACCAAGAATCACATCAAAAAGTCTGTATAACGAATTACGGAACACCCTGTACATAATCGAAAAAATTCATTTGCTCATTATTATTTAAAAAGTTACAGGACCTGTTGGTCCGGCCGTGGACCCCGAAGAAAAGACGTCGTCGCAAAAACGCTGCACAGCCGCCATTTTGTAATAAATCGCTTCAAAAAAATTATTGTAAGCAGTCAATGATATGATAATAAAATCACGTTTCTGTTACCTCGATCTATTTTGTAGTATTTCTGAAAAAAAAAATACCTAAAAAGCCTATTTTTTCAGCCTCTAGGGTGGCCTACCCTTTTAAGGGTACGTAGTCTTGTAGTAGTGTAGTAGTGAAAAAAGTCGATCGTTGCGAAAAAAATCTTTTAGTGCGATTATCTCAAAACCACATTATTGAAGTCGGTAACCGCGATAACTCAAAAACAGTATTAAACAAAGTAAATAATTGCGGGGTTTTTATTTTTTCTCATTAGAACCGATTTACAGCAGATTTAAAGTCCGATTTTGGAATGAAAACCGAACTGGTCACCAAAACTTCAAAAACCAAAATTTTTGAAAACCCCGCGATTACTTACATAGCTACTAACATCAAGTAACTTCACCCTTTGTGCTCTATGCTTCAAGTAAGTACTAAACCAATCAATCATGAAGCCTCGGAACCCATCATTTTCAATCTTAGTAAGCAATAAGTCATATCTGATCGATAAAGAAGTAGGGATTGGAACTTCGAGTCTCCTAGGTCCCAAGCAGACATACTAATCATTGAGCCAACCTCTAAACCGCAATGGAGGTTTGAATAATTGATGTTCTTTCCAACCTCAAAAGTCAGCAAATCAATCAATATAATTAAAGTTTTAAAATAGAAATACATATATACTTAGTTTCTCACTTTTACATCGTAATCGGACGAAGTCCTTCTGTTCCTCTTGAAAACTTACCTGAAAAAAATTAAAAAAAAGTTCGTGAATTAGTTGAAGAAAAAAATGAGAAATTAAATAAATCAGAATTTAAACAATTTTTTTTTCAATTTGATTGTGTAGCACTCAAATGTCATTGATTTTACAATAGATTTTATTTAACAACGACTGTCCTATACATTGCAGGAAATAGATCCCATCCCTTGCAATACATTCAAAGCAATTGCCCCGCAATTATGAAAATCATGTAATAGAACCTGGCTCCCCTTGGAACTGTAATGATATCCAATTTGTGGTTCAATTGAACATGAATAGAAATTATTTTTCCCAAATCATAAGATACAAAAGTATAATCAATGTGTACTGTGATTTGGTTCATTCATATCTGAATGAACCATTCCGAACGAATCCCAAATTCAAACTTCTTGGGGCTAAGTTGACAATTGTTACACGCGAATGACGAAAGTTAGTGATTGAACAATTTTTCCAAAATTAGGTACATCACATAGTAGCGAGCAGTTTGGCATTGAAAGGACTACATGTTTCAACGACAACCTCTACTCTATCCTCACTGTCTCGACAAAATAGCATTTTATTACATCACAAATGTGTTTTAGTGAGTCTATAGCGAGTATCAGTTTTCTGTCCCTAATCAAGAATGATGACATCTCCTATTTTCAAAACTCGTTTTTTTTTTAAAGAAAAGGGGATAACATTCAACAGTAGATACTGGAAGGTGAATGTCGGGTAGGTATTTAGTTGAAAGAAGACACCACACCGGTTCCCATCCAGCTGTTGTTGTTGTCAAAGTACCCATACGAAATAAAACCGATAGCCTTGTGATTGTGCGACTTTAAGAACAAAACAAAATCAAAAAATAATAAAAGAACATCGCATGTTATGCGATGCCAAATGGTGAGTATGGGTAACAAAAGGAAGTCCTCGGTCTCGCCACTCTTTTGTTGTAAGGATGTTTTGTTCTGCATTGCGAAGGACATTTATTGTGTTGAACTTAGCGCTTAGGTTAAGGTAGGTATATTCTTTACAATCGAGACAATTCCAGCTAATTATTAGCAGGATTATTTTAAATTAATTGTTGTCATGAAGACTCGCGAAAAGGGTTGCAGATGTTGGCAAAAGGTGTTTATGTATACCTTTCTAAGTACGTCAACAATATGACATTTACTACTTAAATGTGAGGTATAGATGAGGAGCTGAATTGTGCCTTCTTTGTTGGAAACATTGATTATGCAATGTATAAATTTTTTGTAAAATTGTGAGTGTTGTTTATTGATGAATGCCGTAACCAAGCGCTATCACTTTATTGTCATTAACTTCTTCAACTGTCAGGGATTTCTTTAACCAAAAACGTTACCTAAAACAAACTTCTCCACTTAACCGGCGACGGCAGCGACATCGGCGTTATTAGGTGCGTATTCAAAGCTCGGGTGAATAAACTTGACAAACCAATTTCACTCGATTTATAGAAGTCACAACCGATTCGGCAGTGGAATTTATGTCTTTAAATGCAAAAATTGTATTCTTCCGCCTTGAAACTTGTACCAATCCAGATGAGAAAGTATGGCAATCTTACTTACTTACTTGATTAGGTAGGCATTACAGTTCGGGGTGAACCTGGGCGTCAACCAACATCCTTCTATAACGACTTCGAATTTGGGAGAGCTCTCTCCAGTTTTGGACTCTAATTGGGATGAGGTCTTCTTCCACTTGATGGCACCACCTAAGACAAGGTCTTGCCCTTTCGTTTTTTTCCTCCAATTTGCTATCGAAAACCCGTCGAGCGAAAGTATGGCCATCAGATGACAAAAAGGAACGATGTTCAATAAACGCTGGATTAAGGAGTCTATACAATTTTGAACTAGAACTTTAAATTTGGTCAACATTTGGTAACACACCGACATATCATTCACTTGCCGAAAACCTCTGGTGGCTTCTTCATTTCAAATAAATATTTTAGTCATACCGAGGTCCCAGTGCTTTTGTTCTACCAACTGACATTTCATAAGCTAAATTCCTCTTATGGAAATTTGAACCAAAAGCTTTTGTCCGAATTAGGCTTCTGGAGCTCGGATTCCGAAATTGACCTTTGCTTGGAGAGGACCATAATGCTTCTGTTGTTCATTTAACTTGCTTAGCCACTTTGATCGCACCTGGAAGCTAGAACTTTTGGCCGATTCAGAGGCTTGTCTTCTACAAAAACCAGTTGATTGTATATAGTGCCCTCTAATAGCACTTTGAACCTAGAACTTCTAGCTTCCTTAAGCTTGCATTCAGCAAAACCCGTTGCTTTTATAGTAACAGACAACATTTTCCTGGCTAAGACCTTCTAATTTGGCACCTCAAAGCTAGAACTTCTGCCCTTTCTAACACTTCTAAGATTTGCATTCCTAACCATACGGTCATTGCCTAGTGCATTTCCTTGACTATAATTAGTTGGAAACTCCTTGAATAAATGACTTTTGTCAAAGGTTTACTTTGTCGATGACATCGCTGCTTCTTTAGCACCGACATTCTCCTGGCAAAACTCCTATCTGAGAGCATCTGAAACCTAGAACTGCTCTCTGACTAGGACTTCTGAGGCTTGCATTTAAGAAGAACTGTAATAGCTTCTTGGACTTAAGTCTAGTACCCAAATTAGTCTATAGACTTGGTGGGTTTTGCAGTACCAGGCATCATTTTGCTATTCTAATGGCACCTGAAAGCTAAGATTTCTATCCGAATAACACTTCTAAGACTGCCGACGATCTTAGATTGGATTTTTCTGGCTAAAATCCTCTAAAACCTCTTTGAATTTACGAGTTCTGTCGAAACTTGACTTTGAGGCTAGCTTAGACGAGGACCTCGGTCAATACCGGCATTTACCTGACCAAACCTTTCTAATGACACCTAGAACAAAAAGCCTGTGCCTTTGAAATTCCGAAAAAAAAATATCCCTGGCTCAACCCTTCCGGTGTTACCCTGGGCTGGAGACTCCTGGCCAAACGAGTCTCTAAGACAGGCTCTGCTAAAGAATTCGGTGCTTCCTGCTTCTATAGAACTTACGATTACTTTCCTGGTTCAATTCAACTGGAACTTAAGAACACAACATACACAAGGCTTGCACGACAGAGCTCGCAAAGCAACGTTGCTTAGAGCATTTCTCTCAGCCATACTTTGAGAGGAATGAATGGACCTCCAAAATCCGACTCCGATCAGACAAGTAAAAAAGTGCTGTTTCGAGCAGTTTAATTAGTTTCGAAACACTTGCCAGTTCCTACCCGTGGGAAAACAATTGAATGTTTCTGGTATTTGAACCTCGAACTTCTTCGCAACAGGCATACATGTTAAGAACTATTACGCCTCGGGTACCACTCCTAAACATGTTAGAAAAACGAGTATTAAATTGAGTCTCAGTAAACTCTTCCAAGTTGCATATCCAAGATAGAAAATACCCATTTACCTGCCGTGACCTTAAAGGAGAGTCCATTTGCAGAGAATTCAGCGTTGAGTTTAAAGACATTAAATCCTCAAACCGATGTCATTTAAAATGATAAGAAAAACAACATTCTAGGAACCTTTAACTTAACTTAAAATTGAACCCGTACCTAGTTCCCGTTAACTCAACTCAATTCAAGGCCACCAAACATTACTCAAAAAATCGTGATCCGTGCTCATTTAATTGAAGCCATTTCTAACCAACTTAATTATACTCGTTCTGTTTAATCGTCTCGCAGGCTAATCGAATTGCCCAAATTTAATTAGAAATTCAACTAATAGGCCTACCTTGCTCCTGCCACACAGAGTCCTCACGTCTCTGGGAATCTTTTCTTCTCCCTCTCTTTCTCTATCTCTATCTCGCTCTCACTTACTTTCTCTCTCATATTTTCAACAAAATCCAATTAAAATGACCCACTGACTGAAAATCACAATCTGCCTTTTTGATGTCCCAATCCTATTCACTGTGTATACCTCTACTCGATGCGGCGCAATCTTTCACACTTCCCAAAACATAAATCATTCTGTTTCAGCCGTGCGTCGCATAATTGCCCCCACAACGAACAAAAACGCCTAAGAACCTTTTTCTGTTTTATTTTATTTTTGAACAAAAATAAAAACAAGAAATTTCAGAAATCCTCACTTTAATCCTTAATCGTGAAAGAAAAGCTGCGAACAAAAAGCGAACTGAACCTTGGAAACTTTTGTTGGATTTTCCATTTCATCGCCGCCAACTCATAAATCCCTGCAATAAATCATCGTGAATTGAAGGCGAAATCTGTTTTTTTTTTTTTGTTTTCCTTATAACACTCGTATAAGCACACCGCGCGTCGACAACGACGAAGGACGATGACGACGACGACAAGAACGACTCTAGCTAGAGCAACATTCATCAAAAGGTTTGACGAAAAACCAAAAGCGGCCTACAGCCTACAGTCTACACTCTGCTTCTATGTGGAAGAAGACTTTTGTATTTCTCTGATGATGTCGAATCGGGCTCAGAAGAGTGGAAATACGTACGCTCTTACATAATAATGTCACCTTTGTGTGATATACGAGTATGTACAGTGAGTGAGTGTGTGTGCCAATTAATTGCCACAAATGGCAATCGTGTTAAGCCACTGAACAAGGCAAATAAATCGCATGTCCTTTTGGATATAGACGCACGATACCCAATAACTCTCATCGCTTTTCAAAAGGGTTTGTCTGAAAGCAAATGGGAAAAAATAAGAAAAAAAAGAATAACGACTTTGTGACATGACAATCCCGAAAAAGGTAAGCAAGGAGGCGGTTAAGCGTTAAATAAAATCCACATCGCCCTTTGGTTTGTTACGAATATTTCTATATCGACAAATCGCTCCGCACGATTTGAATACCCACCCCACCACATCGAGTTGGGGAATTAACTCTGTTGACAAAAATATCCATTCTCTCTGATTTCTGGTTGGACGAGTAGAAAAAAAGCGATTTCGTACAAAAACGTGCCGAAAATAGGTTTCCAAAAACTATAAGCTCAAAGATCACCACACAACTAGAGTCCACCCTTAGCTCACACGCACACACACAAAGGCAGACTCACATTGAAGTACTCAAGAGTAGAGCAGAGCATTTGTCGTGTCAATATTTGCAGTGCAAAGAACAAACTGCATTTTCTGTCAGCAGTTCTTTTATTCTAGTTTAGAGCCGACCTACCGACAAGACCCCCACCCTCATTCGACACTGATTTGTTCTACTTTCCTAGACCGTATGACATTGCCGTTGTCGGTCGGTTGTCCTGCACTGCCACCCCTGTTTTTATGCAGTGTGTTGTTTAGTTTTTATGGGGTGTTAATGTATTTGTTTGCATTTGAACAATTTTATTTGTATTGGGAAAAGTTAAACAATGTGTTTAGGATTTACCAATAGCAAAAACTAAATAAATTGGTTTTTCTGAATGGCCCTGCCAAAAGAGAACTCATATGCCTTTGATATAATGTTGCGTCCGTTGCCGGAGGCATCACGACGGAAGGTGGTGAAGAATAGAAAATGGCATAGGGAACAAAAAAAAAGTTTAACAACTTTTTTGTGTATACACTTCCGGCAGATCCGCTGTTTTTGGCGTTTGAATAAATAGGAAAACTTTTATTTTGCTGCCGCATTTCGGCAAAGTGAACTGTTCCACTTTTTTTTCTTTATTTCTCTAAAATGGAATGGGTTTATATTTTTTTTCGTAAACAGGATTAAGGGTGAATGTGTTTCATTTAAATGTCATAAAATCTAACAGACTTTTTGCTTTCTGTTTCAAATAAAAATTAAAATATTCACATTGGCAGAGGAGAGGGTTGGATTTTTTTTCTCTTGTTTACTTCAGGGAAGTTAGAGAGAACTATGTTGTAATTTTATTATCTCTACAATTGGTAAAGTAATAAAAGTAATGACTTTTTACTTTTTAAAAATACTTTTGTTTGAATAAAAAACACCGAATTGCTGTTGGTAACTCAATTTAGGAAATGTTGAAAAGCTAATGTAGGGCTGTTAACTGGATTCAAAAAAACAGTCGACGGTTTTTTTTGGAAAAGAATTCAATGGAACTGTTGAAACTATGTGTTGAAGCAACGAAGTGGATATGGACACTTTGGGGTTTAATATTTCAGTTGGTATGAACAAATTTGAACGAGTTTTTTGATGAGAAAAAAAAATTGTCATACTTATTAAGCATGCAAAGGAATTTTTTAGCTTTGGGGATTGCAAACTATGAGCTGTCGGTCGTCAATGAAACGAAAAGAGGAGTAACTTTTATGTACAATTTGATTAAGGTTCATCTTTTTAAGCAAAATGAGCAAAACTTGGAAGAGTCAAAGCTCAAAGGTATGTCACAGCCTGGGCATGTATGAAAAACACCGATGACCAAAGCGAAATAATATCGAAGAAAGAAGCGAACTCAATAAAATAGAAATTTGGCTCCAAATCTATGTTGAGGTAGTGCAGATTCACCAATCAGCAAAAGACGTTCCACAGGGCAAGTTCTTGTTTGGACAGAGACATCCCAAATAATAGTGGCAAGTAAATGGAATATAAAAAGTGATGTGATGAATTGTCATGCCCTTCAAATTCAATTAATGTCAAAGAAATTTAATATCAGAAATGGGTTGTCACAAGGTTCCACACTTTCACCCTTACTAGTTTTTCTTAGTTATAAATTTCAGGTTGCAGGCCTGGCAAGTGATTGATAGATGACTTCTGTTTGTAATAACGTCAAGAGTGTCCTTGCGTAGGCACAACTCATGGATTTTTGCTCATGCTAAGGATAAGTAAACGATTAAGTTTTAAGGACATTAGGTATGCTGGTGTGACTGCGTACCTAATAGGTGGAAAACTACAGAAAATTGAAAACTTGTCACCTCTTTGAAATCACGAATCTTGAGGTGTCGGTGAATTGAAAAAGAAGGAGGTGTACTTGAAGTTAGAACGAATGTGAGACGATTTTGCACGGAATGAAGACTTGCGCGACTGTGTACTCCACAGGTGGATCACTAGGTTGGAGCAAAAGATTATAAGAAACTTATCATCGCTTTGAAATCACGACGCACGTAATATCGGTAAAATGAGAAGAAAGGTATCCGTGGTTGAAATTTGTTATCAACAAAAGCTGTACTTGAAGCACGAATGTGAGAAAATATTCATCTTTAGTTTGCGATTTGAGCGGACTTAAGAGGGTATGAAAATCCTTACCATGGTTTAATAAGATAATACCGATGCAAACTGGTTTCGAATGTCTGTTTTCAACTAGATGAAAAAGCTAAGGGAATAGAGCATTCAACATTCGTGTCGTGCGACTGAAAGACGAGTCTCTATCTTTAACAGCACTGTAGGGTAACATGATGAACGTATCCTACGCAACGGGTTTTACATGAAGTTTATCTCAGGGAAACTGGCTATTTCAGTCTAACATTTCTAATAGAAGAAGCAGGAAACAAATCAGGCAGCAAGCTTTTTGACGGTGTTCAAACGAAACAACTACTTCCTTTATACTCCTATCCACAATCATTTAAAAAGGTCTTATCTGAACCCTATCAATGAGACGTAAGTAGTTAATAAAGCGCCTGCACAAATTTAGGAATTGTACTGTCGTTTTAGACTAGACAAATAAACAAATGGGGTGGCACAACAAAGCGGAGAGCCTTGGGGTCTAGCGCATTTTTCACAACGCAGGGGACCTACAATTTTTTGTCGATTCCGAATAGCTATTCGAAATAGCCCGTTTCATGGCAATGAAACTACGAGAGGTGGACTTGCCAGTTCCTTGTGAAAGTTGAAAGTTTTTCTGTTCTATTGGGATTTGAGCCTCGAACTTCTACGTAAATCGAACACGAACACGTAATAGGTAGACATGCTAACCAATACGCCACAGATGGTGATGGTGAACAATATTTCATCTTCTAATAAAATCTACTAAAGTCTAACAAAATCCGCAGTCATTTCTGCATCGTTAGATATGTGTTTACTCCGGAGAAAGTGGTTTATGATTCATACGCGAAAACGCTTTGCTGCTTGAATTGAAATGTAACTCCTAGACATAAGCAAAAGGGATCTTTTGAAATTTAACGACAGGACACAGCCTTGAATTTAACAAGGTCAAATACATCGGCACACAAAAGTGGGCAGTGCTTTAGAGATGATCTACTATTGAAACGATCCGTTGCCGTCTTGATATATCGGGCTTGAGTTTCACGTTAATTTTTAAAATATTTGCGATTTCCAGTTTTTTTTCGCAAGTTAATCGATTTTTAAGCTCGTTGGATTAAATCCAGCTTCAGGCTCAGATTCAGGGCTTTCAATGCCAGAAAACATATAAGAAAGCAGGCCCGGCCGTAAGTTCTTTTACCGGTGTAATTCATCAACGGATAAAAACTATCAAGGTCTAAACGCTATAAGTTTATCATGTGCAGTGATTGCAGTTTTTCGTTAAAAAGACAGGGTTGTGAATCTGAAACCGATTATGAAAGCAAAAATGTACTCTTATCAAAGAAACAACAGCCATGTAAAAAAAGTCATTTAAAACGATAAAAAGAGATTTGTAGTCAAAACTGAACCTTGTGGCACTCCAGCCAGCGCTTATTTTGTGAGCTTAAAACGTTCCTGGAAACCATCTATTCGAATGAAAGAGGAACACAGATATGTCAAATGAGCGCATTTTCGATAAAAGAACTTGGAACTTTCTCTTTCTTTACACGATATAAAGATTGGTTTCAGTGTCCGGTAAGATACGCCGTAAGATAACTACTACAATGTTACGAAAAAAATCTTACTGAGTACTGACGGTTGAAGGTTTAGGTCGGCGAAATAATTCTTAAGCTGACAAGAAATTAACTTTTCCTTTGCCGACAAATGAATGGAAGCTAGTATAATTAAATGAATAAAAGGATTCGGGTTTTTGGGCCCGTTGGTCGAAAGCACTTTTCAAACACTTAAAACTGAACCGAACCTAGAAAAGTTTACATTAAGGCTTTGAGGAAATTAAAGAGCACTTCTTGGGAGGCATAATATCAGGGCCAAAAGGGAAACATGTATGTAGAGATATATTGACCATAGTTTCAGTCTGTGCAGACACTTTTTCGTTTGACAAGAAGGTCTTTCCAGCTTGTATGAAAATCTGATTGTAGATTGTATAAGGCATTTTAGATTGGAACTTAATTGGGACATTTAAAGACTAGATTAAGGGCTTGGAGTGATCGTGCATCGCTCTTTCAACGATAAAGTGTACAGTCGGTCATCTGATGTGCAGGGGCTCATTCTTTACATAAAATTCCATGTACAACGGTGACAAAATTTTGTAAAGCCACGATTATTTGATTATTTTCACTCCGGAAGCTTAGGAAAGGGCAAAGAACTTCCATCTGCCATTTCCTAACGAAATTGTGATGAGAAAGCTCATTTTGGGAAAAGTACGAGTGTTACTCAAAAAAAACTCTCGATTTTCATTTAGATCACCAAAGCCTTTTGTTGCACAACTCAATAGTCAAAGCTTCATACACCATAGCAAAACGGTGTTGTTGATTGCAAAAATTTAATTGAAAGTGATCAGAGCTTCTTATCACTTCTGGGCAAAAACTATTGCAGCTTTAAATTATATGTCAAACATGAATCCAACTAAATGTTTGAAATGCCTTTCTTTTTTGAAAGAGATAGGGAGTTTTAGCGGTTGACAAACTTCTGGAAAGGATAGGCACCGAAAAAGGCACTTCAAGTTTATCGCAAGGCAACTTTTTCGGAAAAAAAATGTCATAATTTATGGGTAGCGATTCCGGGCGAGAATTCTAATAGCTCAGATTACAAAAAATAATAAAAATGAATCTCGCTGAAATATAACAAAAAATCTCGAAAACGATCAAAAATTTAACATAAAACGTTCAAAAATGATTCGCACAAGATTCAGAAAGAATTCAGGATCAAAAAACAAGTCTCTGGAAATAGTGGAAGCTAAGTAGACGGAAGAAACGACAAAGAAGTTAGGCTTGGCTCACCAAATAAGGTTACAGATTGTTGTAACCAACAAAACTCAAATCGTTTGGAACGTTGAAGAAGAATTTTCTCCCTAGCTTTGGACTTGAACATAAATTATATTATGCTTTAAAAGATATTGAATGTCTATTAGAATCTGGAAGTTTACCTCATAGACTTCGCTTCCATCGATGTACTTTAACACGGATTGAGATGAGAAAATGAACCTCTAAAATACTTTAAGTTTTGGAGATGAAAGTACATAGGTGGGATACGAAAGAAGGCAAAGCAAATGCTTTGGAAACTCAATAAAGACAAGGTACATCAAGTTTAGATTAAGAAAAGCGTTTCATGGACTTCAACAAGCAGACACCTGTAAGACAAAACTACAAGTCTACAAGTCAAGAGCCACTTGTAGGATTGTGTACATTACACTTGTAGAAGATCAAGCAACTTGTAACTTTGTGTTACAGAAAGTTTTTGTCATATTTCAATTGTACTACAAATACTTGTAGTTTTGTTTTACAGGATCCAAGACGTCGCGTCAGTGGTATTTGAAGTTTTTCGCCATACACTCTGGTTTTGGCTTATGGCCAGCCTGCTTTTCTTATACTATTTGCCCCCATATACTTGATTAAAATCACCAGGGGCTTGTAACACAAATCTACAAGTTCTTACAATGCAAGTGAGTTATAACAAATGTAAAAAAATTTCTGTGGCACAAAGCTAAACATTTTCTTGCAATTCTACAAGTGCAATGAAAATAATTATAAAAGTTAACCTTGACTTGTAGACTTGTAGCTCTGTGTGTCAAGCCCAGGGTTCCGACGCTACCTTCTTCTCCTTGAATAAACTCACAAGTTGCTGAATATATAACCGTGCTTGTCACCCCTCTTCACCTTTTTTCATGTTGATTACAACCCAACTTATTAAAGTTGGTTCACTTTATATCAGAATATTAAGAAATCTCATTTCGAAAAGCAACATGAGAGAAGACCATGACAAAGGAATTATTTCGAAATAGGTACCCAATGCATCTTCGCAAATTGCATTCAAACATCACCCTTGTCTTGTTTTAACCTCAAAGAATTAGATTTGTCTTCCTAACAAGAACACTTTACTTTTATTGAAAATGCATCTCATGATGACTTCTTTCTAAATCCCTTTGAACATGACTCGTTGATCCGAAGTGCACACTGCTGTAGTTAGCTAGTTGCAGTTGTTGCACATCAATCCAAACTGTAGGTAAAGTAGGCAAATAACTGTCGCTGTATCTCCTTAACCTATAAATTTTAAAAATATAGAACGTGAAGGAGAACGCATTGCGGAGAGTAGCGGAGCATCTGTGTCATTCTGTTTGAGAACTTTTATGGATCCTTAAACCACGATTTGTATTTCATTTTGTTTTTTTTTTTTTTAACTTTTTCTTGCTGTTTGCATCTCCTTACCGTGTCAACCACATTCAAACACACAAACATACTCTTTAAATAGGGAATGTCAGTGCAAAACGCCAAGCAAATAATAATAAAAATTTGAACAGACATTTCATACTTTTTTCTTTTTATTAAAAAATAATGTCATGGGCGTGGTAGTGGTAGTGTTAGTGGTTCAACTAAATATTATCTTCCATTCTCGTTTCTAGCTTTTCAAATTGAGAAAAAAAAAACAGTAAAGAACTGTTAACCTTTCACCTGACTTTTAGAGGAGATACTTGGGTACCTCGTTCGCATCCGTGGGATGCAGAACTGTGTAGTGAGAGTATCCAATGAGATGATGGCATAGAAAAATAGGGAAAAATATATCCCCAAGAGTCAGAAACCTAATTGTGAGATTTTAAAATGTCAAATAGTCATTTCCCTCTTACCCTCTTCTATATTTATGATTGCAGACTTTGTAGGTTTATATTTATATACGCTGATGGTACCTATACCTATACCGCTATACACCTGACATACCGTGTATAACCGTCGCTCGACATCAGTTCCATAACTTTTTCCCATTGATAACCGAAGGTATGCGGCAAATTGAGTACTTGTTTAGTGGAAACGGAATTGTGTGGCAAAATGCGCGACTGAGCACCACAACCAGGGGAATCCTTTTCTATAACCAACGTTCACTGGCACAGTTTACGAGTTAATAGAAATGAGAGTATGGGATATATGCGGATTGTTGATGTGGGTTGCTCGAGTCAGCTATGAGGATATTTCATTTCATATACTCGTACCAACACAACAACCATCATCCTCATCATCATCATCAGCAGTGGAACTCTGAATGAAAGTTTGAAGAGGTACTGGGCAAGGAGAATGCTCCCGCCATCAATCAATCACCTCTGACATAGTTTTCGAGTTAAGTTTTCAGAAAAAAAAGTTGATTTTCTATTTATGCTGGAGTTTCTATAAGTGCGGTTTGTGTATAGAAGAATTGATTAAATATAGAAGCACACCACACCCTTCAATGTTTTCGGATACCTATTTTAATTTTGTTTCCCGTAAGTCGAAAGTTGGGTTCGGGGAAAGTTATTTGGTCCATTTTATTTTGGGTTTTTCGTGGGTGTCTGATACTTAAGGAGGCGGTGGGTAAGAACACACCGAGCTATTTTTAAACTGAAGAATCCCTTTGTTTTGCTTTGGTTCTGTTAAGAAACTTTCGCTAGAAATGGAACCGTAATTTGAAGGTCCTGTCAGATAGAATTTTATGTTTTCTAAACAAGCTTTTTTTAAAGACTTCAACCTCACTGTTTCACTGATTGATTCTGTAACTGGTTCTGTTCAGACAATTTCACTGGAAAGAAGGGATATGGAATCATTGTCTAATGATTGTATAGCTTGGAGGTCCTGGCAGATAGGATTTAGTGTTTTCTAAAGAAGTTTATATGGAGACTTCAAAATCACTGATTCACTGATTGATTCTGTAACTGGTTCTGTTCAAACAATTTCACTGGAAAGACGGGATATGGAATCATTGTTTAATGATTGTATAGCTTGGAGGTCCTGGCAGATAGGATTTAGTGTTTTCTAAAGAAGTTTATATGGAGACTTCAAAATCACTGTTTCACTGATTGATTCTGTAACTGGTTCTGTTCAAACAATTTCACTGGAAAGACGGGATATGGAATCATTGTTTAATGATTGTATAGCTTGGAGGTCCTGGCAGATAGGATTTAGTGTTTTCTAAAGAAGTTTATATGGAGACTTCAAAATCACTGATTCACTGATTGATTCTGTAACTGGTTCTGTTCAGACACTTTCACTGGAAAGAAGAGATAGAGAATCATTGTCTAATGGGGCCATAATTTGGAGGTCCTGGCAGATAGGATTTTATGTTTTCTATAGAAGCTTTTAACCAATATATCTTATTTCAGTGTTAGAGACTTCAACCTCACTGATCCACTGACTGATTCTGTAACGCTTTTTTCAATTCTGGCTTGCCTGGTCACTTGATATTCTAATTTCTACATCCTTTAAGGAGTAAAAAATGTTCTGTATACTGTTTTGAGCCTCTTTGAATCTCGAAAGTCTATATCAGCATAATACACTTCTTTATCGGGAATGAATAACTGAGGATCAATCTCAGAATTTCAATATCTTTCCTATGTCAACTAATTTCAGGTTAAGATATCTGTCCAGGTGCTCCTCGTGCTTCGAAATACTCTAAGTTGATGGGTACCAAGCACCAAAACAAATCATACGCATCACTCTTAAGTCGGAACATAAAGCGTCCATTTACAAAGTTGTAAAGTTCAATCGATGTATCAATACCGCCATGCTTCAGTCCTGGTGATGTGAAGAAATATTCAAAGTAATAGCTCGTGTTAGTCTTGTTCATTAACAGTGTACAGTGGGACATGATTTTTGAGTTTGTTTAAAGGTTTGGAAAAGTGAAATGCTACTCGAAACCCTCCGAATGCACCGCTGACTTCGAGGTCTCCCTCCACCTAAGCTGTCTAGTCATAGACACATTTGTATCCACCTTCTTTTTCAAACGAACCTAACTTCCATACATTCAAACATCTGCGGAGTATTGAATCACTGAAAAACACCTTAACTTATCTTATTTTATCTCTTTAAGTTTGATTTACGATATGAATGTGAACCACACGGTGAATAAATTCAATTTACCTGCCTTTTTGCTAAAAGGCCATAGAAAGCGGTACCTTTTCCTCATGTTAGTTGTACCAAAATTAGGAAAACAAATCGTGAAAGCTCTCCATCAAAGTATCTGACACTGACACTAACGTACTTCATTATTGTTTTTTTTTTTTTTTTTCTGTATCTTCGTAAGGCCCCAACTAAGATTGAAGATAGAAGATAGGAAAGACATGCATCAATTATCTTTGGATAACTGTTGGCTCTGACTGGCTGTGTTCCATCATATTTCCTTCTCCTGTTCTCTCCCCATTTTCAGTGTAAATATTTCTGTTCGTGTTTGCGTATACACGACTAACGGACATAAGGTTGTCGTGAGTAGATATATATTAAGATTGTGTCTTACCAAAAAAAAAAAAAAAAGAAGAAGAAGAAGAAATTCCTTCGTCGTTGCGGTGCATATTTATGACTGACAAAGTGATCATGACGTGAAATAGGTAGTTCATTACAAGTTACAAGCAACGCCATGTGTGTGCGTAGGAGGTGAGAGTTTTCAAATTAGGATTGTGGTTTGAGAATTCGATCATTAGGCGAGACATATGGGTACAAGAAGCAGGCGATAATGATGGAAATTGAAAATTAGGGCGTTACAACTATTCCCTAAGTGTCAGAGCCTTGTATTGTGTGAATGTCAAATAGAGCACCTGTTTGACAGGTTTCATAGAATTGGATATAAAACTTAAGATTGGGGTTGATGAATGATGATATGTTGGCAATATAAAGGGGAAACAAGGATTAATTTATTACAGGAAACTCGAATGAATGCAAAGCCTGATATGAAATTAAGAGGAGGGTTTTTTTATTTTGTCTATAGTTTTGTTTCACAGCCACAGGGTGCTAAACATAGAGTGGTTAAAAATAAAACCAGATTTTGCTGGAATAATAAAATTAGTTGACAGATGGTGATTTGTATGTCCTCATCTATTCACAGGGGAAAACAAAAGTCTCCTGGATTCATATTTGGAAGGCACAGTTCGTTTACAAAGACCTACTTTATTAAGGAGTCTTAGTTCAGTTGCCTCTTAAGCTAAAAGAAACAGCGATTGGCAAGAGTGAATCCCTGTTGACCTCTTCATTGATCCGGGCTTATAACGGATTCTAGCTGGAAGGAGTCCTGAACCATCTCGAAGATACGACTGTTTTTTGTAACCATTGTTTTAATTTATCAATGTTCACTATGCTTGTTATGCAGGGTGTTTTACATAACCTCTGGACAGCCAAGTTAAGTCGAGACAAAAAAAATTGTACAAGAGGGGGGTCTATCTCCCTCCGCTTAGGCGACAGGGGCAATTTAATAAAAAAATTAAGTAATTAAGTCGCTTACTACTACTACAAACTATAATGCTTTTAAAAGCCAATAATCTGGTTTTTAATAAACATTTTAGCCTCAAAATCAATTTTTTTTTAAACAACATCAAATTTGTTTTCTTTTAATAAAATTTTAATAAA
This sequence comes from Melanostoma scalare, assembly GCA_949752695.1. Taxonomy (NCBI): domain Eukaryota; kingdom Metazoa; phylum Arthropoda; class Insecta; order Diptera; family Syrphidae; genus Melanostoma; species Melanostoma scalare. The sequence continues at coordinate 206,525,658 of OX456985.1, read as the reverse complement.
ATTTAGGTGAACGAGAAAATCTTTCTTAGTTTTTGAGAAACTAAAAGTAAATCAAAGCTGCTTTTACTCGAATCGAAGAATTTGATGAGGTTTCCACTGATTTGACTATATTCTCTTAGTCTGAGTAAGAAAGGGTTTTCTGGACAAAGTTCCTTTCGTGTACTTTAATTCTCAACAACTAAGAATGATTTTTCTGTTGGGTGTGGGGGCCATCCATAAAATACGTTACACTTAAATTAAGTTTTTTTTTTGACATTTGACGAGATATTTAAAGAGAAAAACTTTTTTTTTTTAAATTTTTGACTTTGAGACTAGATTGATGACTATTCACTTAATAAACTTAAACTTAAATTTTTATCAAAGTAAAAAGTATTAGCTTTTGAAAAATTACTGTATGTGGTACTATGTGGCTTAAAGTAGACTTGCAATAATTTATGTTATTCAAAACGCCCTGTCTATTTCGTTTAGCTCGTTTCTAATTCTAATTCGTTTACTATTTGACCCATTCTTTGCCGCTGCTGATTCAATGCTCACAAAAGCACCTGACATCACGCTTGTTTCTTCCCATTACGTAAATATCATATCCGTTTTAGCGAGACTTTTAAAAGATTATTCCTTTGGTGCTGACATTTGAGTGGTGTGCAATCTTTTCAAGTATGATGGTAAGGAAATCGTATGACGATTTGTCACTTTGGCTAAAGCCTTTTTCGACATCAAATGTCTTGGTGAGTTTTGTGCCGACCTTGACAGAGCATCACGGATTGTCCAAAGTAATCCTGCATAGTCGTACGAGTTTTGCAGGGATATCGAAAATAGACATGGCTCTGTACAGCTCGTCTCTGTAAGATCTCGTAAGATCGTGAAATCGATAAAAAGATGGTGTACATCGATTATATGCTCCCACGTTTTTTTCCAAATAAAATGTGAAAATTTTGTCTTTAGTGGACTTCTCTGGTCTAAACCACATTGTTAAGGACCTGTCAAGTTGTCTCGTATAAGAAGGGTTTCAGACGTTTTACAAATTACAACAGACAATATCTTATAAGCGACTTCAAGAAGGCTTCTTCCTCTATAACTGGCGCAATTGTAAGAGCCTCCCATTTTGAAGATCGGAGATACTGAGTTCCATTCGTCGACAACACTTTCATCCGATCATATTATGCAAATCAACACGTGTATGCTCCTTTTCAACATATCTACAGAAGCTTCGAAAGCTTGTCTTCAAGGCCATCAGCACCTAAAGTTTCATTTGATTTAGTCATACTCGTGGTGGTATCCGTGGCGTGATGCTGCCTGTTAGCCCAGAGGTTCTTGGTTCGAATTCCATTGGAGACAAAAATGTTTTTCCACGGGTATCGCCTTTCGCGAGGAATTGGCAAGTCCTCCGTTAGTGAAACCATTGCCATGAAAAGCGCTTTCTCGATTAACCGTTCGGAACTGACAGAGAATTGCAGGTCCCCTCCACTACCTTACGGTTTTGAGAAGTGCGCTAGGCCCTGGGGCTCTTCGCTCTGTAGCGCAACCCTATTTATTCATTTATTCAATCTTACATATGGGAAAGTCAACGTCTTATAGGTCGGGAGAATGACATTCTTGATGATCGTCTGATTTAATGGGGTATTTTATCTCACAGCGGAATTTGTGTCTTTATCGCCGTTAAGAAATTCGCAGTAGTGGTCTTTCCAGATCCTCAGGTGCGACTGCGATTAAATCATTATGCCCCGCTGGTCTTTAAAGGCTTGAGTTTGAGGCTTGTCACCCTTTTTTTACATTTTGGTAAAACTTCCCAATATCATTCCTATAATGGCATGTCTCAATTTCCTCAAACAAACGTTTCGTAGTCTCCTTCTTTTTCTTTTTAAGAATTGGGTGTTCTCAACTTCTTTTGGTTCTTGTTATGCTGGTTGAGAGCAAGCACTGTTCGCATCAACATTTGCCGCGATTTTTGTTTGGAAGCATTTCGCCTGTCTGCATTCTTCATCGAACCATGGGTTTCGTTTCGGAGACCGAGTGCAAACCAGAACCTCAGAGGCAGCGGTTCTGATGGCTTGTTAGCATTGCTGCCACTGGTCTTCAATGCTTGAAGCTGGCGGCATAAGATTCAAGGATAGTTGGAGGGACACTAGATTGGAGAAGGCACTGGTAATCTTTCTCGATTGTAGCTTTCTGAAGTCATATCTCTTCAGAGCGTTAGTTCATCCGATTCTTGAGCAGGATATTCTTGTATGTACCTAAGCCTACAGCAAGGTTCGAACACTGAAAGGGTGTCTTGCGTCGACCGCAACATGGTCAATTCAACAGACGGTTGATTGATCTTTTGATTGAGAATTTGGAGGCGATGAAAGCGTGTACAAAAACAAGATTTAGCCCCGCAGAAAAGTCGATTAAACTGAGTTCATTTTCGGAGCTTTATTGATGCAGGCTATGCTCACCGATTGCCTAGTGTTGCGTCAAAATCGCCAAGGACAATTATTCCGTTTTGTCTGGGACATTGCTCATTTGTTTCTTTTATTTATAATACACGCGCACTTCAAAGGGTTGTGACTATTATTAAAATGTTGGAAAACACAATTTTCCAAACACAGCTCGAGGAGCTCGTAGAACCAGTTTGTGGAACTCTCGTCTTTCTCTTCTGTGGGACCATATCAGGCTTATCTTACAGCGCCTACATATTGTCCTTATGTAGATAAGGACAAATAGATGTCAGCTGAAAACCTTATGCCCAAGTCAACCTTCAACAACAAGATGGCACTCATATAGGGCATATAGCACTCATATCCGGCAGAAAATCGTAGTTCCCCTTCTCTCCTCATACGGATGTTAAGTTGTTAAAGTCAATTGCGTATTTTGCGGTGCAGTGTACGATGGAAAAAAATCAGTAAGTTGACTTTGCTTCGACGCCATCAAGCACTTCTCTAATTGTTTTTTCTAAATTTTAACATTTTATCAAACATGGTTAAAATTCTCAACATGACAGACAGTCCCACTTCTTGGCAATGAACATAAAATCAATACCTGTATCTTCCAAATCTTGCAACCTTAAAAGACAGCCAAAGTCAATGGCAAACCAAACACCACAAATGAAGTGCATGTGAATAAAATACTATATCGGGTAGCCTCTTAAGTGTCGTCTTTACACAAATGATAATAATATTTAACATTTATTCAAATAAGAGTAATAAAATAAAATAAAACATAAAAAAAAGGAATTTGCCAGCCAATTGATATTATGTATCTGGCGCAGCTGGACTTAAAACGAATGCGTATGCACATTCACGATGTGCACTTCAAAATCCCGTCAAGTAGAATAATGCGTTTAAAAAATTTACAATATTGCAAATAGTTATAGCAGAGTGTGTTTACATTTTCAACACTACAAAACGACACCGAAAGCACACAGTCTGATAAACGAACTTGACTGAGAGCGGTACTTGACAGAAAAGCAAAGTGCATAGCTTTCCCAACGTCCCCACGCAACGCCCCAAACCCTGATTTTTTTTTATATGTCGTAAATGGCAAGAGTAAGGTATCGTCTGCTAGCATGGTAAATACACTGGTATCGAATTTACTGTCAAGTGGCCACTTTAGGTGATGTAATTCTGTTCTACCAGCCAGGTGTTCAACAATGCACATGGTCGACACACAATGACAATAGTCGTTGACAGTACACAGACACACCCCTATGAAGGGTGGTATAGGTAATGCCAATGGGTGGTACTGGTAGGTACTCGTATAGTGTTTGGGTTTGGTTTTTATCCAAAGCAAAAATAAGTAAGAATAAATTCCATAGAATCAGTCCATGGGTACCAACAACATATGCCAACATATGCCTTGCAACAAAAGGGAAGGATTTTGTTTGGCATTTTGGTATTTCAGGTATGTGCGCTGTGTAAACTGATTTAAAAATCAAGTGGGTGGACTTTAATTTGCAAAAAGACACAGAATAAAAAAAAAGGTTTTCTTTTAGCCAACAGTGGGTAACAAAGGTTGGGTCGGATGTGCTTCGAGTGGTTGCAAGGGTAAAGAGAAGTGTTTTGTGGGAGCCACTTGTCCTGTCTTTGTTGGCCATTTTGATAAAATTGTTGGCCTTATTCCAAATGCTTCGAGAACAAAATTCTTACCCAAGCTAGGCTCACAGACCCCCAAAAAACTGACAATTTTCCCAATACATTGCCCTCAGATAACATCTGACATCAAAGTTTTATTACATTCCGTGATTAGCTTCTCATACCTTCTACAGATTCAACGATGACTTATTTATCTTCGAATTTCGACCACTCGCTCCCTCCCTTCCAAAGTCGACAGCGCAACTAAATACTATGTTGACATTTACACACGTTTAACAACCATCCAAACAGAGTAAACATATCTGATCGATTTTATGACTGCCCAAAAAACACAACAACAAAAAAAACATCATCTGATCAAAGTAACACGCCAACTAGTGTCAGTTATGTGTATACAACGTCCTATGCACACATGCGATACTATACTTCACCCGACCCCTATCTTTCTGGGCACAGAGGTGAAAATCAGATTGACAAAAAAACTAATATCTTATGTCAACACGCAACGGTAAAGGGCTTCGATGATATAACGACTAATTCCACTAAATAAAAAAAAAACAAGTAAGAAGTTTGTATGTACAAAAGTGGTCTACAAACAACAAAAAGTCCCATTGAATGTTTAATGTTTATGTTTCCTCTGCATGGCCTGTTCCTCCTTGAACATACACGTATTGTACATTCAACGGCATGGAAAATAGGGTCATGTTTGCCTAGATTCGATGAACAAAAATAAAATAAATCCTCACAATAATGGTGCTGCTGCTGGGCCAGCTAAGGGTTATCGCCGCATCCATTTTATCCGAGTGCTATGCTAGTCGATCGATTGTCATTTGTGAAGAGCTTCTGGTTGGCGCTATAACTAGCTGCCCATGATGGAACAATGACGCCTATTATTTGGCAATTAAAAGAGACTTTTTTCTGTGACAGCCTATGGTGTATGACGTCGTGACACAGTAAGAATTATTTGAGTCAGACCCTCAATAAATAGATGCCTATAACTGATAGTCAAGTGGATGCAGCACTGTCCATCTGTTCAATCTTTTCGGTACTTGGCTTTGAAGTGGAAAAAAAAATTAAATGATTTTATAATATGGAAGAAGCGGCACTTGAAAGTGGAGATAACTTTCATGATAGTACCTAAATTTAGTGTTTTTTTTTTCTTTGAAGGTATTTAGTTTGAGGAAAAATTGGGTTGGGTCGATCGATAAAAATGGAATGTTCTTCCTCATAATATGGTTTTAGTTCTGCATCGAAGAAAAAAAGTTCAATAAACGATAGGTATTCTTATAAATTGTTTCTGTTTCTTGGTACTAAAAAAACTATCAAAACTAATTCAAGGCCTTCTGCCTTCCCAAATGATTTTGTTGTTTTGTTTTAATTCTGATTCATCTACGACAAATTCACCCACATCTTTTGCGAAAGCGAGGCCACAAAACTGAATTCGAAAAAAGTGAGTACTAAAAAATGTTGAGACAGAAGTTAAGGAAATTTAAAAGAAAAAACAGTCGAAGTAGATGTTAATTAAACCAAATACATACAAAATCAGAATCATCCGAGATAGCGGAGGCTTTCATGTTTCAAAAACATCCATTTTCATTTCCAGTACTTGCTGCACTATTTTTAAAAGCGAGAGCATCACATTTCACATACCAGGCTATGAAAAAAACGTTTAGTACGAAAGAGAAAAAGACAACTGAAAGAAGAGAAAAGAATTAAAATAAAGAAAATTTTTAAAAATGCAGTGCTATCAAAGGGCTAAGTTCCAACAATTCGATGAGTACTAAAACTTGGGAGTACTAAAACCATGTACTAAAATTGTACTAAAAATAGAATGTCTATTATATACTTAAAAAAGCAAAATGGAAAGAAAGAGGAATACAACCTACGGAACGGAAATGAAAAAAGAAGGGAGTAGGTAGAGCGAGCAATGCGAATGGAACTGATACAAGAAAAAAGGTGATATGATAAGCAACTGCGATAGAAGATAAAGTGATAGCTATAAGAGACTTCATAAGCTTCGCTTGATTGGACTCCGGTTCGCCATTAGAAGTAGTCTTAAAGAACATGTCATTAGATACAAAACTGCAGCAAGGCATAGCTTTCCAACATGATTCAAATATGAGTACGTTAGTAGTAAGACGACATGTCGACTATTTCTACGGCCACGGCCATATACAAATATATGGGCAATGTTCTAGTCATAGTACAAAAATGGAAATCGGATGAACTAAAAAAGGAAGTTCAACTTTTACTACAGAACTTCCTTTTACTTTACGTCAGAATAAGGTCACGGCCACGTATTGAGTAACAAAGCGTCATAAATTGAAAACTAAGCAGCACCGCTCTTCGCTCAGATTTAAGTTTTATTCTAATTTCTCCACTTTAACACCCAGTACTTGGCCGTGACTTTATGATGATTATGAAGAAGCAGAAACCAGAAACTAGTTTGGCAGCGGGTATTTCAAGACTATGACAAAAGCATATCTTGATCTCTTAATCCACCAGCCTTCAACCAGACAGATCACATTGTAATAGACCGACGAAACTCCTTCCAAACGGCCAACATTGACTAAGACTAAGGATAATCTGTTGAGTGAAATGGACACCAGAAGAATACTATCATAAAATGAACTTCAATTGCAGAATATACCCAGAGCCACCCTCCACACCAGTAGCGAGGACTAAAGCGGCAACGATACCAAACAGAACCAGCCAAATACAACGATATTCGTCGATAAGCAAAGTAGGCAAGTAAACGAAGCCAAACAAGCACGTCAAGTATGCTGCTGCAAAGTCAAACTAAGGCCGATGCCCTTACATTTTAAACGATTTTCTTTCAATCGTCTGCCGTCGATCTCGAAGCAATCTTCATGTGATTTTGCTTTCAGCGGTTGATGGAAAGCTGTCTCATTATAGCCCTACAAATTTTAATAACTTTTTCAGGGCCTTATACGCGTAGAGTGCCATTTCCATTGCCGTTTGAGAATTGAAGCCGCACGACCACTGGTCACTCCATACGATCAGTAAATTGTCCCGTAACGAATTCGCTATTGACGCCGATTCTTATATCATTTCAGAGCAATGTACTTGTAGAATCGTAGTTGTGACTGAAGATTTGGAAATACCACTTGAGCAGACTGCTGAGTGGCGATGATGACATAAGTCTCGATACTTGCAGAATGCTAAACTGAAAGTGAACGATGATCAAGATTGGTAAGAATTTAACCTTGGCATGTGAAAGCTTATGTGGTACCCGTGGTGTGATGGTTAGCATGTACACCTGCTAACCCAGAGGTTCGAGGTTCGAATCACAGCAGAGGCAAAAATGTTTTTCCACGGGTATCGCCTTTCGCGAGGAATTGGCAAGTCCTCCGTTAGTAAATTCATTGCCATTGAAAGCGCTTTCTCAATTAGCCGTTCGGAACCGGCAGAAAATTGTAGGTCTCTTCCATTCCCTCACAAGGCATGGTTGTGAGAAATGCGTAAGAAGTAAAACTTCAGCTGAATTACGAAGAAGTGAGTCCCATTCAACATGAAGCACTGGATACAACTCGCTAGGAGTCAGATTCTTCTTCTCTTAAAGCGTAACGAACTTCATGATTTCGAAGATATCACATATCTTCCACTTGTGGTGCCCAAAGAGTAGAAAATGGTTAGCTTGTCTGTTTGTTATTCGGAAGGTTCGAGGTTCGAATCCGAGACACATCAAGGAAAAAAACATGTTTTCCACCGGGTATTGCTATTTGCGAGATATTGGCAGTTTCTCCGATGGTAGTTTCAGCCTTGAAAAGCAACAAAAAAAAAAGAAGGAAAGAAAAGTGCTAGGCCCCAGTGCTCCAACCTCAGTTCTGCCACCCAATCTTTTCTTTACAAATCTCAAACATTTCGCCTTCTAGCTAGTAAACCGCCAGAAGAGTACCCCACACTATTTATTCAGAATTATGTTGGTTAAGACATATTCAACTAATAATTTAGTTGAGTTCAGTCCAGATTTTTAAACGGGTATTAGGTGGAACTAACGAGACTTAAGCAAAAGAATCAAAATATCTGATGAACGGAATCGTCTTATTTATACCACAGAAGTACTAAAAACTAAACTAAGACCATTTTAAGTTGTAGAATTTAGTAAAAAGCAATGTAATTTGTCCTTCCGGATACGATATTCCAAACCACCTAAGCAAACCGATGTTATAGAAACTCTTAAGAGTTTGAAAAATACTTACTTCCATCCAGAATATAAGGAGTGCTAAAAAAGTACTAAACTGCAAAGTCCTAGATCTGGATTCTGTAACTTCTTAAACGATTATCGTCCAATCGTAAATTGTCGATTGAATAGTCAAAATGTTGTTTCATGTTACTTTCAGCGTTCGAAGAGTTGCCATTTTACTATTGTCCGGTAAATTTTGGTAACCTTTTCAGGTTTTTTAACATTTTTTAGTACGTAAAGAATTTAGACGATAGTGGTCTTAAACGCTACGGAATTCAGGATCTGATTAATTTATTACTTTAAAAAAATAATAAGCTTCAAACGATGCAATATTTAAATTCGTCAAAATTTAGGAGGTTCTCTATTCCTCAAAGGGTATGGTTGAGAGAAATGCGATAGGCCCCAAAGCTACCAGAATTTAGCTTTGGCACAAAATTTATTCGAATATTTTATTTTTTTTTGGAACGAAAATACAACGTTTCATCTAAAGCTTAGTACGCTGCTGAAACGAAAAGAAAAATCCCATACAAAAATGACAGGACGGAATCGTAAACGAAAAATTTCGCTCACCTTTTCGTCGTGCAGTACGCTGCTGCTCTGCGAAAAGGGTTTTATAGGTGGATAATTGTAGTAGATCTTTTTACTACAATTTTTAAACTCTCCACAATTTTCCGTCCATCATTTATCTCCCGGGACAATAAATGCTTGCGAAATTTTGACAGTTCTATTTTTTTTTTGGTTTGTTTATTAATTGTGCCAATTCAATAGAATTTATTAAATGGAAAATAGAAGAATTTTATTTAAACAAAGTTTGAAATAAATAGATAAAGTAGTTTTGAAGTGGGTGTGAATAGTGAACATGGACTTTGAAAAAGTAATTTTGAATGTTTAGCTGCACGTCGGAGTCGAATCAATACGAGCAACCCAATTGCTATTCTAACCAAGTATGAAAGGAAGCTCTGAATCTGGCCTTGCCGAATTGATTGGATTACGTTTCAAAATGTTTCGCCCCGATGAGTAGCTTCTATTTAGCACAGAATGTATTTATGACCAGTGGATGCGTTCAATTGCCAGGTACACTTTCTTAGAAGACAACTTCCAAGTTACAATTTTAAACAAAATCATTTTCCAGGACTCAAAGAGCGGATCTCTAAGGAATTACTAGAGATGAGGTTTTTCCAATCACCGCACAAAATTTTTAATGGCTGATTCAGCAAGTTTGAATGCCTGGTTTGGAGCAAGAGACAACAAAAACCGACTATGAAGAACAAGGTGGCGAACATTTCAAAGAACACCCAACCAGCAACAATTTTTTTCAGCACACCAACACTCATTGTAGTCGAAACATCGGCCGAATCAATGAAAACTGAATAAAAAGGTTTATTTACTTTTGGATTTCTTATCTTTTATTTAAAAAACAGTTGAAACTTGGAAATTTACTTCGTGCTGTTCAAGTTTTTCCGCCGTATTTTTGTTGGAACCACCTGGATACCGAAACTGAGGTTTACTGTGGATGAGAAGTTGTCCCTCCTCAACTCGTATTCACGGACCTTAAAGCCACGCTACAAAATCTATTCGGCCTTAGTGCCACGAACTGTGCAGTGAACAGTGATGTTTTCATTACGTCTGATGCCGAAAGAACGTACGGTTACGGTATAACGAGTCTTTGAAAACACTGGTTGTTGACCAGCCAATTATACTCTACAAAAATATTTTCCGCTGAGTGTTCGTTCACGATTCCGTCGTGCTCGTGGAGATCAACGAAAATTTTCGTTTCGCATCAGCAGCGTACTAGGCTTAAATTAAGGAATATTATGGCAAATCAAAATCTTCTAGTACAACATACACAATTGGTGTAACTAATAGCCCAATTCTCCCCCTTCAAGTCACAACCTCTGGGTCAGTTCACAACTTTCTACTCAATAATCAAATTGTTGTTTACGAATAATCGGGTCAGAAGTTTGGCTTTTCTTGATCCACATAGTCATTATTCTATTAAATCTCAACCTTTTTTATTTATTTTAAGCTGTCCATGTCAAGAAATTCGGAGACTAGAGAAAGAACAGTGCCACGCACTATGTCCGCCCTATTCTTTTATCATTTCCATTTTGTTAAACCACCTGTCATGCAGGGCAATCAAGTAGAAATCTAGTAGATAGTACCTATGACCGCATTGACTAATCACATTTTCCTAGGGTGTTGATGTTAGCGGCTTTTATATTAATTGCCCCAAGAACCGTACACCGCTGTGTGTTCCTAGCTATTGTTGGTGAACGCGATATCTTTTCAACATTACGTGAACGACTTGCGTGTGAAATTCCACCGTCTTTGTCATAATATGATTGGGAGTTCATTTGAATAGTGCGTCAGAGCTGCGTGACTAAGCGGAAGGGTATTTTTTGTTTTCTCTGGTAAAGGGATTGAATTTCTATTTCTGGCCAGACTTTTCGTTTTCTTTTTTTTTGTTATGTGACAAGTTCCACGACAGAGCAAACGACTTGGGTGGACTTAAATGTTGAGTGACTCTGTTTTCCGCTCGAATGTCAGAATTTTATGATTTAGTAAACATCTGGTGTGGGATTCAATTAAGGGGTCAATGATAATTGCCAAGCTATTATGCATTTAATTCGGCTGATGAAGTATATTCGTTATGCACGAGGCGATCCGGGAAGAAGGGGAACAAAACAATTATGACAACGATTCTTCCAATTAGGTTACTTTGTAGCAACTGGTGGAATGGGAATCTCCTCCTTTTTTTATTTTCAAGTTTTTAGTGGACACTGCTTTACGACGAAAGAAGAAATTCGTTAATAACCCACACACGTAATACCATTTGTTCCATAATTTGAACATAAGTCCACCGTTGATGGGTGATTACCTTCATCAGGAACGTGGAGAACATTTGACCATCAAGAGCAAACTGAAAGAACTCCCCATCATTCCAAGAAAAAAGGCACAAAACTCGTTTATGAATTTAACACAGCCTTTACGTAATGGTATTTGGTATGTGGTCAGTAAAGGATTCAGCGAAGAAGATAAATAACTGGCGGCAGAACTCAAGAGTGGACTCCTCCAGATCCTCCGAAAGTTTACCTTTTTCGGTTCGGTTGACTTGGGGCAGTAAGTGGATTTTAATTTCGATTAAAATTGGCAATGGGAATGCGCTAATTGAAGTGTACTCCACGATTTACTAAGGAAATGAATAAAAAAAAAGAACTGGAACAAATCAAAGTGAATGAGAAAATGGATGGCCAAAAATAAAAAGGACCTACCCATAGAGAACCCAGAGGCAAGTAGTCTGAGTGTAGTTTAAACTTTAATTGTGGCAGGCAAATAACAAAGTGAATGGGTTTTAAAACTCTGCCAGGCGGAAATACTTTTCTTTCTTTTTGTTTTTTTGGTTTTTGCCAAACCTGTCGGTTTGTTGGTTTTTCAAAATTGTTTTCGGAATGGTTCTTTCGCATGCAACATATGGTTGGATGTTGTTGCAGTTTTATAGTCGTTCTGTTGTGGTTTCATTGAGTTTTAATTGAACAACACTTTTGAATTGAAATTGGAGAGAGTTTAAAAGACAATTCAATTGAAAAAGAAAAATAAAAACGAAACTTAGAGGAATGCACTTCCACATTCCAACTGTTGATTGTGGGATCGTTATTTTTTTTTTCTTTTTTCAATAGCGGAGCGGCAGGTAATGCAGGTGATGTTGAAGGGATCAGAATTTAACGTTTGGATATAAAAATGGATCTGAAATTTGATATTTGGAAGACTTTTTCATATTCGTGCTGCACGTCAACAAAAGTTCAAGTAGGGCTGTAGAGTGGGACAAGTACTCCGAACCAGGAGAGTATTACAGTTCAATTTTCTTAGGAAATAGATTCCGCTATTAGATTTTAAAAAATTTTATTCTGTAACTTAAGAGATGAACACATCACACACCAGTTCACTGTATAGAGCCAGCGCGGAAAAGGAGTGGGTGCTGCAAGCGTTTCTCAAAAATCTAAAAAGTCATTGGAAGGGTCTTTGAAATTGTCTACGTAACAACACTTGGCAGAAGGTGAGAAGATAATTGAAGAAACAATATGCCACATTAGGAATGAATATCATTTTTGAGGGCTTTCAAGAACCGGTATTGAGTTCATCTCACGTTGGGCGCCATTTCTAAGAAGTTGTGCTTTGAAGAATGTGAATAAAGCTGAGAGATGAAGATGACGCGCTAAAAATAGCTCAAAATATTTTAGAACTATTTTCGGAGCATCTCAAAACTATTCTTTTGTATTAATTTTCGACAAAACTAAGAGCAGCAATGAAATACACACCTCGTATGGACGCCATTTTAAAAGGGAGAATATTTTGAGAAGAGCTGTAAGCAAATAAAAATACTTACAGTATCGCAACAGAGCCGGGAGATCCAGGTCCTAGCGCATTTTTCATTACTACACTTTGTGAGGGAAATGAGGGGATCTTCAGTTTTTGCTGATTCTGAACGGCAAATCGAGAAAGCGCTTTTCATGGCATGAAATTACTGTGAGCGATTGTCGATTCCTCGAAAAGGCAATGCCAGGTAGAACAACAACTTCTTCTCTTGATTTTTCTGAGATTCAAACCTCGAACCTCCTACGTAACAGACAGACAAGCAAACTATTACCTCATGGACACCACAGAACACTGAGTTGTAACACTTCTAAAAGCTCCCAAAAACACGACAAGACCATGATTAACGTAAGCAGCTAAGTGGCATGTGGCACATCTCCAAGTTTTGTCTTCGGACTATTTTAACGGACGAAGCGCAAGTCTATCGTCAGGAACCCTCCGTTGGGCGCCATTTCTTAAAGAAAAAGCTTTTATTGTTACATAAGAGCCAGATAAATCAAGCTCACTAATTGAAACCGAAATAAGACACGAAGCATAAGACCATCTCAGAAACACTCACGTTGAGCGAAATTAAAAAAAAAAAGGTTTTCTTGTGACATAACAGCCAGATGCACCAACTTCGCAATTTTGAAACCGAAATGAAAGCCGAAGTATAAGACCATCTCAGAAACACTCACGTTGGTCGCCATTTCTTAAAGAAAAAGGTTTTCTTGTCACTTAAGACCCAAGTAAACCAACTTCACAAATCGGAAACGAAAATGAAAGACGAACCATAAGTCTATCGTCAGGAACACTCCCGTTGGGCGCCAATTTTGAAAGAAAAACTTATTCTTATCACACAAGAGCCAGATGAATCAAGTTCGTAAATCGGAAACTGAAGTGAAAGACGAAGCATAAGTCTATCGTCAGAAACACTCCCGTTGGGCGCCATTTTTGAAAGAAAAAGTTATGCTGGTCACATAAGAGCCAGATACACCAAGTTCCTAAATCTGAAACCGAAACTTAGCTACATAGTCTTATCTCTTGAAATATCAAAAAATTCGCTAGACTCATGTGGTGCCAGCAGAAAGTTTCATGTATATTTTTAATTTGACAATCTTTGATTAGATTGTTTTCCGTCCAACTAACAAAAGCTTATGTCTCCGCATTTGGCTCAGCATTTTCAACACTGCAAGGTTCTCTAAATCCAGCACACACGACATGGTTCTACACTTTCTTCCACTTATATTGCAAACAACGGGAGTCTTTATCACGATGAAGCTAGTGCCCATCAGTAGTCTTATCATTTTATTTCATTTGCTTCCCAGCTCCCAGTTTCATTACAACCAAAACACTCTGCCCATAGTCACGAGCGCAGTGCATCTCTGAATATCTCCCCCTTGAGTGCCATTTTTGCTGAATATTTATTGGTGTCATCCTTCGGTTGTGTTTGTCGTATTATTGTTTTAATTTTCTTAATTAAAATTTAGAAAGTCAAATGAGCAATATAAGCATTTTAATGGCATCTCTTAGTGTCTGGCTTTTATTACGAAAACAGAATAAAAAACGAAACGAATGCGTTGCCATCACGATGTGTGAATTCAGCTGATTCATATCGCTTTGCTACAAAACTGTGCAAAAATTCCAATTGTAAGAACCTAATGTGGTAATTAAAAGGATAGCAAGAGTCCCTGGCAATGAGCTGTGCTCAGCACATAGCCCACATACATTATACGACCATAAAGCTGACTGTGCCATCTCCTTCAGGTTCATGACTGATATCTGATTTAAATGTTTTGTGTGTTACCTTTCAGCTGCATGTACTTTGTTACTTTGCTTTTATGAATATGAATGTGGCTACACATGCATAAACATGTGTCAGTCAGTCGAGTTAGTCAGAGAAGCACTGTTTCGTTTCTTTGGCTTAAATGCACATCAGCTTATAGCTACAGAAATGTGGTTAAAGTAGTCATTGAGTCTTGTTTTAAATTAGAACTGCAAGCATCTGACTACGATGATGATGATCATGATGATGATGAGGTGCGGTGCCTACAAAGATACTCGTCGACCACTTCCACAAATTGTAAATGAATATCATGTGAGTGTTTAGTTTTCAACAAGTGGTGCTTTGTTCGGAGTTTTCTTTTTCTTTTCGTTTTGAATAAAATTAGTGAAGTCTTACGATGGGTTCAGTAGCACCACTTTACAAGCTTCCTGTTTTTTTTAAATCATAACTTAGACACAAATAGGGACACCTACTCCTACGTGTTTATCGTGTGTGACTAGAAATGTAGGGAGCTGAGAAAGTAACAAATTGGACTAATGTGTAGGAGGAAAGGCTGCATTTACTTTGTGAAGTGTGGGAAGCAATAATGAAATTGACCTCGATAAAGTTGATAACTTCTGCTTTGAATTGGATAACATGGCTCTGTCATGAATATTTCAGTGTCAGGTAACTTCGTAGTGAAAATTGTAGACTGAAAGAGATGTATTTTTTGTCGACGTCTACTTAAACATTTGATCCAATTGGTCGATTGCTTTAACGTCTTTTAACGAAGGCGTTATGTGATTGAGTTAAATTAATCAAATTCAAAACTTTGCTGAGCAATCGGATTAATTTTGCCTTGATACAATCGACGATCACCTCATCCGTTATTTCGCCAGTTATGTCATTATCGCATCTGAGCAATCTGTAGAAGTTAGCAACTATAATCCGTGCCAAAGAATTAAAGGTTGGAGGGAAAAAACCAACCGCAAACGAGCTCTTCTAGATGCCGCGGCAAGATCTAGAATATACATTGCCTTACGCCGGGAAATGGCTCTGCCAGGGCTGACCATTCCCTTCCGGAACGACTCGTGGGACCTTTTTTTTATTTTTATTTCCATTTCCTTCTATGAACTCCTTTAAAAACAAAGAAACAAACAAACTAACAAACAAAAAACAATTGGCGGAAAGCTCGACGGAACCGTAAACTCTCCCGGAATCTGCTGAAAAACTGAATACGATGAGCGATGTGGAAGCAAAGCTTGCTGCAACTGGGGTATAGTCTTTCGAAAACAGGTTCTGAGACGGTTGCAAAACTAACTCAGACCCGGGAGCTGGAAACAAAGCCTCCCAGGAGCGGCCAGAAAGTCTCGTTGGCCACATGCTCTGGGCAGGCCATAAGGCTTGCTCAAGTTTGCGTAATAGCGAAAGTACAAAAAAACAACGATTTTCTGTTGGAATTCCAACCACCAACCTCCCGCGTAACAGGCAGGCATGTTAACCATTAAGCCACGGACACTTCTACTTACAATTCATATTAAGGAGCTACTTAGCCAACTCTTAGTACAAATTAACGGACAAAGCTCCCCCTCACAATGGTCCTATAAAAAAAAAAAAAAACACTTTCTTCAAAACAAAACATAACTAAATAACCCAATCCCTCATTTCACATCATCTTTGTTTGCTATATCTTCCTTGAATCGAGGAATAATATTTATCAAAATCTTTGAAAATTGATATCAACTTAACTTCTTACAAAAACAATGTGAAACCCAACACCAAATCATAAGGTCTACAGATTTGATATATTTTTAGTATTTTTTTTTTTTTTATTTATTTATTTATCCAAGTGGCCAGTTTGAATGACAGATTATACCCACACAAAAGATCCCCCAAATATTTATTTTCTGTATAGAGCCAGGCGTCAATTTACCTATAGTGGTCAAGCGCAATGGCTCGGTGTCAGTCATTATAATTTGGTGTATCATGAGAGTTTAATTTTGAATGGGCACGAAATCTTTTGTGTTGAACCGCAGACATTTACTTTGCTAAGCTAGCCGTGTCTGATGCCCGTTTGCATACCGGATATTGCCAAACAAAGAAAAATATATACTTGCTGTTGTAAGACGTTGCTGGTTGCCGTCAGTCGTCGTCCTCTGTCCTCTGGAATGGTTTGGACAATTCCAAAACTAAACCAAGAGAAAGCAGAGAGATATTCCTTTAAACTGGCTTAATGTGGCCTGGTAAATGGTAATTGCTGCAATTTTCGCCATAACCAGGTGAAAAGCATCAATTTTTTTTCTTTTTTGTTGTACCTTCTGTCTGCCTCTTAAAGACGTTCTTGGCTATTCAATTGCCGAGATGCAATGTGCTCTCTCTCTTCCGAATTGTGCCACCATCATAGGGGCTTTGGTTTGCTTCTGCTACTACTGATGATGACGATGCTGATGATGATGACGATACTTCTACTCGACAGAGTGTATGTAGGTATAGCTACCTTTTCCTCTGTGCACTTCTGCTGGATTTCCTGCAATTACACATGTTCTTTTGCCGTGTGGCTGATGTCGTTGATCTCTTGATAGCTGGATGTGTACAAAGGTATGCAGTTCTGGCTCCTGGCTCCTGGTTCTGGCAGCATATTCAGTCCGAGCAAGGCATTGTGGTGGAGAATAATATTCTCCTACTTTTTTTTGTACCAAGTGTTGAAGTAGCAGTCGTTGTTTGGCTGATGCTTAGTTACAGGAATTGCAATGGCAATAGTAGGCGAGAAAGGAAAGATTTTATCTGTGGCCACATTATGTATCCCATGGTGCGGCGCATACTTTGGCTCTACTTCTGGATTCTTAAGATACTTATAATGGTTTTTATGATGATGATGATGATTATTATGAATCTCTTACCGCCACTGAGCCGCTGACAACGGTAGCACGACACGTCGACCGTGTTAGGAAAAAGATTAAGACAGAACAAAAAGAATTAAGGCATTTAAGTGCAGGTCCAGCAAGTCGTTGCTTTTGTAGAAATATATTTTTTTTTGCTTCACAACTGATTGGGTACAGTTTAAAGGTGAAAATGGTCAACAGTTTTGTTAAATGAATGGGAAAGCTGAATGGGCTTCCGAATAGCAATTACAGTCTCGGTTTTAAATGCTGAATTCTTAACAAAGATTGGGTAAGAAATTAAAGGGCAGTGTAATTTTTTAACGACGAATGAGTGCTTTTTAGAAGAAAAAGATATTAGAATATCGAGAAAGAGAAAGATTATTGTTTATCTCAAGAATTTCGGAATATCATCGGGTCAGACATGCTAAAGTTGTTTTTTAGAAGTGTGGTTTTCAATCTGGCAATACTTTTGTCTGAGTTGGTCTTTTTAACAGCTGTCACTTGATTCAATACTCAGTTTGGATTGGTATTTCATCGTGTATAAGAATTGAAGCCACACTTAGGTAAATTGTCTCGACACGAACTCGCTGTTGACGAAGTTTTTTTTAAATAACTTCGAGTTTTAAACCTGTGAGTTATCTCCAAGACCGGGCAATTTAAAACCGCTGGACCATTTTCGGTGTGGTTATGTAAATTCGCTTGTCTACGTAGATAAGCTCGAGACGATTGACGCCTTGGAAAAGAATAGTCGTCGCCTTGTTATTACAGACATACGATCCCAAATGCTGCAAAAATTGATCGAGAATCGGGCATCTCAGCTGGAGACAAAAATGGTGCATTGTGGCCCCAATTGACTTTTCTCGTGGCAAAAATCCAAGCTTTTGAACGGATTAAGATATTGGCACGATTTTTTTTTTCTCCTTAAAGAAATTTCCAAGGCTATATAAGTAAGAATTAAAAAAAAATGATTCAAAGAGTTTTTCGCAATCTTTGTCTGAAATAAGATTTTCGTGCAAAATTTTTTTTAGCGAAATAAGGCATTAAAATAAACTTTTAAAATTAGTCCTAAATTTTGCGGAAAAAAGTATGCGACTATTTGAATATTCATAACATATTCAAAAGTTAAATTGGTAACAACAGTGGAAGCTAAAAGTCAACAAACAAATTTCAAAAATGTTTTTAATAAGATATCCTATAAAGCTATAAACTGTTTGAGTTACATGTTACACATGAAACAGTGAAGACAAAAAGTAAACGTACGAAAAAACTTAATCAAATAAAAATTCAAAATGTATACGCTGAAGGAAAAAGTTCGTGTGATATTTAAATGTCACATCATTGAAAACAAAAGTCTTGTACATTTGAAAAATCAAATGTGTTTTGCACTTACCTACATCAAAGCGAAAACAATTGCTTCAAATTCGAAAAACTTTTGTTAGAAACCCAAACGCAAAAAGTAATGAAATTAAAATACAAATTTTTTACTTCAAAATAGAAAAGCTTCTAAAAGAAAATCAAATGCGAAACTTTTAAAATCAAAGGAGAAGCGTACTGAAATCAGAGTAGTAACGTCATGTTTACGTATAAGTGTTTATAGGTGTCTATACCGAACATGGTCGAACTAAATCAAGTAACATTTGATACAGTGAGTCAATATAGAACGGAATTTTGACTACTGATGTTGCAAACATACGCGTGGTCTAGTGGTTGCGTGTTAGACTACCGTGTGGAACGACTTAAGTTCAAATCCTAGTATATCGAAGTAAGTAAACTATCGAATTTTTAAAATTACTGAAAGTTTCTTGTATTTCAGTTCGAACGGGAAAAGCAACAAGGATCAAACTGACTGGGAATAATAGTTAAAACAAAAAACAAATAAATACTTCGATCGTGGCTGTGATTTAAACTTCCAAAAATTTAATGCTGGATTATTTTTCCTTTTAATTCACTAGGAGATTTAAAGTTGAAACGTATTTTCTTTTGATTTGGCGATGTTTTTAGACTATTGGCAGTATATTTTTAAAACAAAATAGAATATAAGGATATAAAACTTTTTTTCAGAATTAATGTACATTTTAGTTTTCAGTACAAAATTCAACATCATTTTCAACACTTAATAGACTGATTAATTTTGGGCAATATGTCTTTTTCATCTCTTTTTTCCTATTGGCAAAATTTAATGTCTTATAAGTTCCCCACCATGATCTAGAAGTTTGTGAAGTGTAGGAGTCAAGGCTTTGTAGCTATATTTGGCCTTAAGAAGATCCGAAGTAGTTTTGGTATACTCGTTGATTTTATCTACATTAATGGGTTCCTTCAAAGTATGAGAGCAAATTGACGGCAGCTGAAATGAAGATGCA
The DNA here is from genome assembly GCA_949752695.1 of Melanostoma scalare. Classification (NCBI taxonomy): domain Eukaryota; kingdom Metazoa; phylum Arthropoda; class Insecta; order Diptera; family Syrphidae; genus Melanostoma; species Melanostoma scalare. The sequence goes on along the minus strand of OX456985.1, from coordinate 206,506,027 downwards.
ATAATAATGCAATACAATCCAAAACCGGGAGGCTTGCCGACGCTTTCTGAGGTCAACGCGGCGTACCCCACAGGCGGATCACTAGTGTGAAGCAGAAAAGTGTGAGAGTTGTGATCGCTTCAAGATCACTACTCGTAACGCCAGAAATGGAAAGAAGAAGAATGGGTTCCTTCGAAAAGTCCAAAGTCTACTCGAGTTATAGCTGACGTTACTTCTGGATTTTCGAAAAATCTTCGTGAAACGTTACCGCCATTCGTATGACCAAATCCTTGTTTTGGCGTATCAATTATTTTCCTGATTTACTCCCTAAATTCTTTTTGTATTTCCTCTTCTTTATTTTTCTGGTTCTCTCTTTCCAATGCTCTCATCTTCTTCGCATAGTCCACAGGCAAGTTAAAGTTTGAACTCCATACATCTTATTCTAGCGTGTAATGGCGAAATTCCAATTTCATAATTTTTTTCGCTTTCTTCGGCTGAATCCACTTCTCTGTTACAATTTTTTGATTTTTTTTTTTTTTTTTTAGTCCTTTGCAAATTGGACATGATAAAGTTGATTTTGTGTTACGTAATAAAGCAATTAAGGGGGGGAGACCACTTTAGGAGCGTAAAAAACATTTTTTTTTTGATTTTTTTAGAGGGAATAAAATAACCCTATCAATTTCAAAACTAGGAGAAATTTAAGTTTTTAAGAGCTGTCCAGTATGCAGAAAAAAAATGTTATCTTTTCGATGACCAACAAAATGGCGGCGTTATTGAAGTTTTCCGAATGCCTGTTTCCGGCAACATCGAAAACTGCTGCAGTTGCCAGTCTTTTTAGGTTGATATGAGAAAGATTTACCAAAGTTCATTCTTTTACTGATTTTATTAAGGGGAGCAATATACCTAAGAAAGGTCTCTCCGACCGCATGTTGTTCTCGCGCTCTAAATGCGATAACTCTGCTCTCTGCATCTATTCGAGATTTTCAGTTTTTCTTTGGTCATTATGACATTCTTTGGATATCATACTTTCCAAATACATATGTAATAAAAAAAATTGATTTTTTAAAAATTTTAAAGTGGTCTCCCCCTTAATGCATTTTTTGTCAAGTGCTTGTTTATAAGAACAATTAGGATTAACAACTATTTGAGTAATTCGAAGAAACTTAGTTACAGCAATTCTCAGAGGTTTTTTTTTAGATTTGGCTTTTATATAAAAGGGGGCGTTGAATAGGGTGGTTTTTTGAGCGATCAAAATATTAACAAAACATTTTTAAATCGAAATAACAAGCAAATTTCACGCTCTCAGGTCTTTTACTTCTCAGAAATACTCATTAATGAAAATTGGATTTTATACCAAAGTGAGAGCACTGGGAACACGAATTTTTTTAAACAAATTGAAATATCTCCGAAGATTTCAAGTTATTGCAACTACACTTTTGCATATGGTTTAACAAATAGTTGAGGTCAACTATCATGGTCGGTTTTATACGAAAGACTCATCCAGACTTTTTTGTAGCTCAACTCAAACCCAAAAAACTGTTAAAAAAGTTTTTTGTTTTATTTACTCAAATCATAAAGTTTTTTTTTGAAAATAAAATTTTAACTTTCTAACTGCACGAAAATACTGAACTACATTCAAGAAAACTAAGATTGCTCGTTAAATACACAATATTGTAAAAAGAAAACAAAGAAATCAATTTTTTATGCGTTTTATTTCATCTTGAAAGCCTCACGTCTAAAAAAACAATCTTATTTATGAAGTTTAAGTCCCTTGTTTGAGTTCGAGAACATGTCTAACAACTCACTTAGTCGGACTCGTACTGTTTGATAGTTTTAGTTGAGTATCTAATTATCTTCATTTTACAGAGCAGGAGGTATACACACTGGCCTATCTTCCAACTTAAAAGGCTTTAAACCAACACGTTGAGCATCGCACCAGTGTAATGTACTTTATTATTTCATTTTCGTGAAAACATAAAAAACAACACAAGCCACAAAGTTGATATAATTTTAAGCCAAACCCAGAACACTTGACTTTAAATGTAGAAAGAACAACAAATAAGAAAAGGATAAACGAACTGCGGTAAGTAAAGTAAAAAAAATCCTCAAAACTACAACTCTAAGGTGCAGAAAGTACCGTAATAGGATCACAATTGTAACTCGTTGCTTCAATTCAAACTTTACTTTTACTTAAAACAAAACAAAAAAAAAGGAACTACAATGCTTGTTACAATGAAAAAAGCAATCTTGTTGCGCCTCAGCCTGTAAGAGCCGACCATCTGTACCTATACTCGTATATATCATCCCCATTTTGGATTATGGCCAAGATTATTAAAATCTGTTTCCTACTCTCTGGTCGTATTTGCGTCTCTGCCAGCAACTCAACTATGTCAGTTTTACTTGTAACCAAGTTAACCAATTTTACAAGGACTTTATGCGGCAAAGGCACACATAAATGCCATCCGTGTCCATCATCGTATGCTAGTGGAACTTAATTGGACATGAAGATGTCCACATCGAGAAATGGACAAACTACTTGTACGTACGTATCTACTATAATATGTAGAATGGGTGTTAGTGTTTCGATGAAAGATGTTTTTGCATTGTGTATAGACATTAAGAGACAGGGCACATACCAGACAAATGCCAAGATTGAAGCGTGTGTTGTGGCTTTTTTGAGGCTTGTTATCATGTAACTGAGTGATACATACGCACATATACACACACAAACTCATTCAAAGTTGTGGGTGAAGGAAAACACTTGCAATCTACGCTCAATGGTTTACCATTTAAATGATGCCCCAGCAGCACTATGTCCACTTTAGATGGGAATGCGGGATGTTTCAAACAATGTTGCAACAGATGCTACCCATTAATTGGAGTCTGAGATGTCCCTATGGATGTGCCACATTTGGCTAGATGCATGCATCGTTTAGATTGTAGGTTATGAATAGTTATTTTTTATTGTCAGTCTCATCTATGTCTCTCTCTCTCTCTCCTTCTCCTTGTCTCTCTCTCTCTGGATGGAGTTTAAGAATATGAGGGTAACAAAGAATAAAAGTCTGTTAATGCCCCAAAGTTTGGAATTTTAGGGTTGTTGATTGCTGCTTACATGAGGATTGTGAATGCCTGGATATTTATTCAAATGTAAATTCTATTTGGTAGCCTCAGGACTGAAACACTTTTGGTTTTGTGGGAGTTTATTTGATTTCCATTTTTCAGAGGCGAAGATAGTAGTGCTTCTGTTTATGATTGAGGATGAGACATCAGAGTCAGAGTTGCTTGTGCTCCTTTGAAGTTTACTACCTGTACTAGAGCAATCGTTGAGTTCATTTCCGTATGATGACTAGCAAATGGAACAGGTTTCTTATGACCGAATCAGCCAAGTAGAACCATATTAGCAGCGCAAACAAATAATTATTCAAAACCGGACCAGAAACATTTAATGACACTGCCAGTGACAGTGACACTCCCCATCGGCAGGGTACTAATCTTCCTATCCCAGCAATTGCTTTGATGGTTTCCATACTAAAGCCCCTCGAACCGTTTCCACCGACAAAAGGATCTTATCATCGTCGCTGCATAAATTAACTGCAACCCCATATCTGTGACCAAAAACTTAAACAAAAAAGAGAAAATCCTATCGGTTGTACATACCACGCATCTCAACTGCTTCATATCAAAAGCAGGTGGATTCATCCGTTTCCTGTTTTTCACCCTAGCCCTCTCAAAACGCATGCATTTATTTAATATTAATAGACAAATTGAAACCCAACTCAAATTTAAGCGCATTTACACAAAAAAGAAAAATAGAAGAAGACGACGACGACGAAGGCGGTATAGATAAGCTTTCTCTCCCTGTTTCACTGTATTCTAACAACACGAATGTACAGCCATCAGTTGTGGTGGCAAGCGGCTCGGCATCAACCAGCCTTCCAGAGGCTTTATCACATTTCAGATTCTCCGGAAGACAAACTCGATAGATATAACAAGGCTTCAGTTAAAAATTAATTCAATTATTTTCGAACAAGAAAAAAGGGTTAAGGTAGCAAGGAAGTCTCCTTCCTTTTTCATTGAAAGATTTTTCCACACCACCATACCACTGTGTGTTGTCGTCACACCGTGCGTCGTCGTCGCCGTCGTCGGTCGGTCGTCACGTCGTCGAGTCGGTTGCACGTATATATCATCGTTCGAAATGGTTCGTCTTTGATGGTATGTTCTCCGTTTCGGAAGGAATTCAATTATAATGCGATTTTACTTTAATAGCAATAGATAAATGTTCCTGAGTCTTATGAAAAGATATTGAATCTTGCAAGTGGGGATTTTGTTAGCGAAATTGAGATGTGCGTTCAGTGAGACGAAACAGCACCGAACGCTTCTTAATTAATTTTGTGCAAATGTAAAAGGCTTTTTAGAGTTTCATTTATTTTACAACTTCGGGGGTGTGTAAGAAATGTGTAAAAAAAAAAACCATTGTGTTGGATCCGATAAGTTTGATAGTAAATTTAAGGTTGGAAGAGTTAAACAATTGCAACAACTGGTGAACATTCGTGAGCAAATGGTTTGTTGCCTTTCCATTCACATTTTAGTTTCTATAACTTAAAGTTCGGACCATCTAAGGAGAATGAAGAAAAACAATGCAAATGTATAAGTAAGCAATTACTTTTCCTTCACATGAAACAGAAAACAGATTGATTGGAGACTGGATAGAAAACGAGGATTATGTGCATTGAACTGAGTGACAAAAGGGCCGCTAAGTTCGTATTTAAAAGATATCTGCACATTAACAAAATGATTTTAGTCGTTTTCATGAAAAATGAGAAAAAAGACCAAGAAATTTAAAGCACACTAATTAGGTAGTGTTTCCTAATTGCGGCCTGCGCCAGTAGCCGGCCACTCGAAAGAAAATTGTCTATATTAAGGAAACTACACTCTGTACTCCTTTTTAATTTGTTTTCAAACGATTTGCGTCCTTTTCTTTACACCTACAAAAAATTTTGTGCGCAGGTTCACCATAATTTTCAAGTAATTGACTCAGCTATGGCACGACTTCATAGAGGACGGTGACTACGCAGATTTATAGTAATATTTGTTAGTGAAAGTTGTTCAGGAGTTTAGATTTTGTGTCATGATTTTTGAGGTTTGTACTTTTATATGTGGTTTTTATATAAAATGTTTAGTATTTTAAGAAAACAAAACTGACAAAAGTGGGAAAAAATGCGCATTGTTGTTTTTATAGAGGGGGCCGGAAAAGGATACACTTTTCTTTGATGTTGCCAATTTTCGGCCAGGGTGGCTCCGGCCTTAGCAAAAGGAACGAAAAGAAATAACGGAATACAAAAACAAAAAAATCCTGAAATGTCCAACGTGTGAGCAAGATGTCCATACAGACGTGGAAGACGAGGGTGGTATCACTTTAAGTGTACCTCTTTGTCCAACATGTCGTCCAACGATGCTCTAATAAACAGATTCGTCTGTCCATTATGTGATAATTCGTTTAAGATGATATTTTTGTTGAATTCTTATGATTTGTTTTTTTTTTTTTTTTTTAAATAATTATGTTTTGAATTGTTATTAATTTATTAATTTATAGTTATTTTCAATGGGGTGGCCGAATATAAGAGCTTCGTTGGCCGGATTTGGGATACAAGGGGCCGGCTACTGGAACACAGGGGTTTTTTCAGAAAATTTTAAATAAAATGTGCTTAATATTAGATAATTAACTTTAAGTGGCGAAGTATGGATAAAAAAAAACCATAAAGAGCAATTAATTCAAAAAATTGCCCAAATCGGTTAAGAATTGTAGATTTTAGAGAACATTTTGTGACAAAATTGTCTTAGGGGGCCGGCTAATGGTTCCGCTGTGTCCCAAAAAAATATTAATTATGAAGGTGCCAATACAGACGTACAGATAGACAGGAATACGAAAATAGCTCTTTCGACCCCTTTATCATCGTTGAATGCATAAGTTAGGAGGTAGTAGGTACTGTGCCACAACGGTTAACATGTCTGCCTGTTCCGCGGGAGGTTCGTGTTCCGAGTTCCGACTGAAAATTAAAAATGTTTTTCGACGGCTGTCACCTTTCACGAGGAATTAGCAAGTCCTCCGATAGTAAATTCATTGTCATGAAAAGCGCTTTCTTGATTCGCTGTTCGGGATCGGCAGAAAATTGTAGATCCCATCCATTACCATACAAGTGTAAGAGACTTCATTTCTCACAATATGTGCTCTCCAATCAATGATATACCTGGCAACCCATTTACGATATCATGCACTTGCCAAAATGTCAAATGGAAGCTTTAATTTTCTAAACACATATTATTATGTATGTATTCGTTTAATTTTAAGATCTCTCTTAAATAACTGAATGATCGCACGATCTTTGCACAGTTTTATGTAATTATACTATTAGATTACTGTAATGTAAGAAACAGCTTATTATATGCTTCTTAAAAGCTTCTCTCTTAATATTTTTGGTAATGACAAGTCAGTCTTAATAAAGTACTCGCCTGAAGACGTTGTTTGATGCAAAACGCAATGAAACTAGTTTTAATTTGAGTTTTTTTAGTTTGAACCTCTTACACAAGGTACCTATATGGTTGAGGAAAATGCGATAGTCCCCGAGGCTCACCGCTCTCTTGCGCTACCTCACAGATGTATGTTTGATTTTTCTATGGGTAGGTAAGGATCAGGAAGCTGCCAGAAAAACGTCCGAGGCATCTGGACCAATAATAAGTTCATTTAGATATGACAACGAAATTTGAGGAACCGCATCTTTTTTACAATTAACGCGCACATCAAATGGTTACGACTTTGACTACCCTTATAATGTTGTAGAACAGGGTGCGGGCACTTAGAAAAATTAAGTAGCAGATACCGATGCACATTGTTCTCAAACCTTTGTGTGTCCTTATGTATAGAGTATAGAAGAAGCACAGAGTATGGTTAAGCATTCCACATGCGGATAGTACGGCTAAAAATGAATTTCTATTAACTGTTAACAGTTCGACCGAAGTTGGGCTGACGATGAAACTGATATGCAGTCCTAGCATTCCATTTGGAGATTTCTATAAAACGACAGACTTAGAATGTCTATGTTTCTTAAATGACTTGAAACGTCGAAAAAGAGTTCGTTCTCCGAAATGTGTTTTAGGTCTTTGAGAGAGGGCAGGCATGTGCAAGGAAGATATAGAACGGTTTCTTCTCTTCAATACTGCTTCCACGGAAGTCGTTTAGTGGAATATTGAATATGTTACTGACGGATAAAGTAGCACCCTAATGCTAAAAAGATTTTAGGAATCCGTCCAGTAGTTATTATGTTTTCGTTACCGTTTGAATATGGGGATGAAATGGAGTCTGAGGAATAACGTACCATCCTAATGCTTAAAGAATTTTTGAAATTGGCAAAGTAGTTACCAAGTTTCCGTTCCCAGTCAATTTACCGTTGAAATATGGGGATCAAACAAACCAAACAGGAACCATCCCTGGACTAAACTATATTTAAATACGACTGGAGGAGGTACATACGAAGCAGAGCACAGAGAAAACTACAACATAAGAAATAATAAACAAATGCATACTGCGTTTTTGGATGTTAATACTTCGTTCAATGCTCATTGACTTAGTAACACTTGATGTGTAGGTTCTTTTTATCTCATTTCCATCATCCTGCCGCGAGGCGTTTTCTTAATGACTTGTCACTTATTATCCTACAATTTATCACACAAAAACCCCCAGAATATTAAAGTTAATTTTGAAGTAAAATTTTGATTTTAACTCTTTGCTTCTTAGTGGTTTTGCAGCATAGCTACACAGCAAGTAATTGCTTTCTATATTCTCACTTTCACAGTAGTTTCTTAGTGAAATTTTTTAAAACTTTCATACAAAAATTTATACCTCCGAGAACAAAGGGTTAAGCTCGATGAAACGAAAATGCGTCACGATTCAGAAACAAACAGTTCGCCGAGAAAATGAGATGAAATAAACTACGCATTATGATGCGATGTTTCGTAGTGCCCACTATTATCTACTAAGCATTCATTCCGTTGCGCACCTGGTGTAGTAAGAAAGTGAGCATAGCTCAACCTAGAGCTGAACAGAATCAAACTTGTTTCTCTCAAACTATCGCGACACATGCTTGGTTTATAAAAAAAGCATCGAATAGTCTGTGTTTAGTATATGTACTTGCATATTGCAAAAGCTTTAGTAGGAAAAAAGCAGGATTGTTGAATTATTGAAGCAAAAATTCGTTGGCAGCAAAAATTCGATGGAACGAAAAGGCCTTGTCTTTTCTGAAGTTTCACTTCTAAGGTGTTTGAAATGCGCACATTCACTTTTTTACCTTTGCACGACTAGGTAACCATAACTTTTACAGCTGACTGATGTAAAATAAAAAGCTAAGCAGTGTCCTGTGTATACAAAGAAACACCAGGTTATATACGGACATCAATTATCTAAAAAAAAATAGGTGTTTTTTTTGGGACTTGGGGTTTTCAATAAGAAAAAAAAACGCATATAATTCAATGTTATGGTCAGGAATTGAGCTATATTATAAATACAAGAGTTTGCCATTATGTTTTAAAAATTATTATGGGCAAGTCGACGCTCGAATAAATTCCAAGAGCAAGGACCAATTTTCCACCACATTTTTCAGCATTTGAGACCGTATGTCAACAATAACGTAAAAAATATTTCCCTCCAATGTGTTAACCATCTCGGTTTTATCTGTGTATACAAGCGACTTCAACTGACCCCACAAAAAATAATCCAGCGGTGTTGAATCGATCCATCTTGAAGAGAGCTCACAGGTGTAAAACTCAAAATTGTGCAAAAATCGTGGTCAACAGCGCTTTCGTGTCGAGACAATTTAATATTTATACGCAGTGATCTGTGGTTGCCCGGCTTAAATTCTTCAACGATGAAATAGCAAAACAAACTAAGCACAAATCAAATACCTAACAGCTATCAAAAAGATCAACTCCGAAAAAAGTAGTGCCAGACTGAAAACGACACGTCTAAGAAACCACCCTTTTCATAAAATCATCTTTAAAAGTACTCAAAACCCTTATAGCCATTTACAAAAACTACTTAAGAAATAAAACGTTGGTCACAAAACTATCACAACATTTCTCTTTGAAGTTTTATTTGCTGTTTTTGATGACAAAAATGTCCCCATGAAAGGTATGATCTAAAAAAAAGCCCATAAATACAACTGCTATGACATCGATTCGACACGCCTCCTTCAAAATTTCATTATAAAAACAAAAGTTTCCAGGTCACAGACATAAACAACAATCTTCTGCCATCGCCTATGAGATGCCTATCTGTCAAATTTACTCGCACAATAAATTTGAAATCGAAATTTGAATAAATCAGATTCACCATCTCCCGAACGTTATCCTCCATGGATGGTTAAACCATGCAGTAGATATGACCGCCCATCATTTGATTTATAGGATATTTTCAGGTCTCTTTAACTGGCCTGTTTTTTTTTTTTTTTTTTTTTTTGTATGTATGTCGATGATAGTTATCACATATTCAAGCCGTATCTGTTTTAAGTCAAGAAAACCTTACCCACATTTTGACATACGATACTCGTATGGTCTCTTCAAATCTGTGTTCATCTGGCTGTTCTGTTGGGCCACCCCTTTTCCTGTTTCTACTTTTTTTTTGTTGTATTTTTTCCATTATTATTCATCTCGAACCTGCTGCCTGCCTTCCGTATCATCATCATGCAGTCGATAAATATTTAATAATGAAATCAGATGTCTACGGATTAGCCAGACTCAAAAGATATTATTCATATCACGCCTATATGTGAGGTGTCTGTCCACCGCACAAATAAGATGTTCAACCCCGACACAGTGGGAGGTCAATGAAATTAATTTGTATCGGAGACATGCGTCCCACTGAGCACTCAGCAAGCAATTATGTGTGTGTGGTTATTATTTTGGAACATAATGCAAATTTTTTCTAGCCGGTTTACTCACTGGCTTTAATTTATACTCGTAAAGCAAGCCAAAGTGGGGAAGTACCATTCAAAATGAAATTTCAGCAAAGCATTTTTGACAAAATTCGAAACAAGTATCAAAATTGATTTGCGACACTTTGTAATTAGTGGAAAATATATTCTCTTTTATGACTGGATACAATCTTTTCAACTTCCCGTTGGATTTGACTTATTTGAGCTGTCATCAGTCTTAGCTTAGTGTTTTTCTAGCTGGGCATTCGAAGGTTATGTTGTGTGAGGATGCATGTGTCAATAAATCCTCTTTTATACAGACAACACAACGACGACAACGCGACGACGCTACGATAAGACGTTACAAGGACATGGTTACATAGTCATGGGTCGTTGTACTATTTTTTTGGAACAAGTCAAATGATTGGTAAGGAACTTACTTCATAGTTTTTTCGAGTTGGTCGATTGAGTGGTTTCGAAGATATAAGCAAACATTTTTTCAGATATTTTTGACTAACAATTTAATTTTATCGGTTAAATAGCTGCGAAAGTAGAGGTGACCTACAAATGTTTGCCGATTTCAAACGACTGAGTAAGAAAGCTGTCTCCGTGTCTGTGTTACTACTCCGAGGCGGTGTCGTTCGTGGTGGTGTCATTGCTTTCGGAGGACTTCCCAATTCCTCGCGAAGGGTGACGGCAGTGGAAAAACAATTTTATTTTTCTAGGATTCGAACCCGAACTTCCTCGTAACACGCACGAGCCATCTAATGTTTTTTCCCCCATGAATCAACGCTTCTTTTGACACTGACAGCTGATTCAAGCTCGAAATATTGACAGAAAGTCAGTATCATACCTCCGCAGAACTAAATGAATCACTTCATAAGCTTGAACAAAGGATAATTATATTGAAAACTTATTTCCCAAGTGAGTGCTTTGTGGCCCAAACAGTGCGCTTTTTGAAACCAACTCGTGTTATCAGCCGTCTTGGCGATATTAATTGGCCGCCTTGGAGCACAGATTTAACCTTTTGGAATTTTTTTTAGGGGAGTGATGTTATTTCAATAATCCGGAAACGATTCAAACACTTAAGGCCAGTAAGATCCAAGAAACGCGTACGCAACAGAACGAAACCGGCACGATCTTGAGGAATTGAAGTGACATTGAAGAGGAATGCGCTACTGCGAAGCCAGCCGAAGCAGCCACTTGAACAGAGCTGTGATAAAAATTTTTTTTTAAAGGTTGCTCATACCTACTAATGAAGTTATAACTTATAATACAGTGGTGGTCCAGTATAACGAACGATATAATGTCCAGAGTCAATTCGTTATATCGAAAATTCGTTATATCGAAACCTTTTTGTCATACAAATCCATACAAATCTTTAAATAAATAAAACGTGCAATTGTGTGTATGTATCTTCCAATATTATCACGAACATACATGTAAGTAGACACATTAATACACTTACAGTACTTACTTACAGTTTTTTTTTCATTTTCTGAAATTCGTTATTTGTTCGTTATATAGAGTACGTAATTTCCATTTCGTCTGAAATTCGTTATTTTGTTCGTTATATAGAATACCTAATGGACTTGAAAAAAGTGTTCGTAATATCGATCATTCGTTATATCGGCATTCGTTATACTGGACCTCCACTGTACTTGCAAAAGCTTTAATTCTTTCAATTTTATTGAATTTTCAAAAAATAATTCCACCCTTTATATGCTAATCACTACGAAACGGGTACCACTAGGTCACTTAGACACATAGGGTAGCACGGCGCAACAGAGCGGGGAGCCCCGGGGCCCAGCGCATTTCTCACAATCATACCTAGGTAGGAATGGAGGGGAACCACAATATTTTTGCAGATTCCGAACGGCTAATCGAGAAAGCGCTTTCATGGCAATGAAATTACTTTTTAAGAACTTGCTAATTCTTCGCGAAAGGTGATACCCATTGTTTTTATTTTCTGTTCGGATTCCCACCTTGAACCTTCCTCATAAATGGCAGACATCCTTACCATTACGCCACGAACAGCACTATGCTTATATCTTCAAAAACACTCAATAAATCAATCTACAGAATACTGGAAACTTGTCAAGAACATTTAAAAATACACATTCCTTTTTATCCATTGATTTTTTCGCATGTTTCACACACATCAACAAAAAGTCATGAAATATTAACAAAAAGTCATGAAAAATCAACGAATACTTAGATAAAAGTTGTATACAGGTGAATATGTTTGCTACGAAAATAGTTTCTTTGCTTAAATCAATGTCAAGAGGGAAGCTCCTTAAAATAATTGAAAACTAAATTTCAAAATCAAAAGGAATTTTATATCGACTTTCAATTCATCAAAGCTAAATGAGGGAGGATTATTTCAGTGTAGGTACCCACTTACCTACCTACTTATGCACAAAACGTTGATGGAGTTCTTTTATCGTTTCTTCCTCTGTTATTATTTTCTTGGCTGTTGGTAGTACTCATTTGAATAGCTACATATGTATAGGTATTTACTCATTTGCTTATTGATTTATTGCTTACTTTTCTCTTTGTGGTACCCGTGGCGTAATGGTTAGCATGTTCACCTGCTATCCCAGATGTTCGAGGTTCGAATCCCAGCAGAGGCAAAAATGGTTTTTCACGGGTATCGCCTTTCGCGAGGAATTGGCAAAGTCCTCCGTTAGTAAATTCATTGCCATGAAAAGCGCTTTCTCAATTAGCCGTTCGGAACCGGCAGAAAATTCGCAGCTCTTCACTTAACGGTCTCATAATAGTGATCCGCTGATGGGCTACGACGCCTTGACCTCAGATTGCGTTGGCATACCTCCCGGTTTTGGATTGAGGCCAACCAAATGCAGATTTCGTTGGGTTTATCTTTATTAGGAGGGTTTTTTTTTTTAATTAACGCGCACTTCAAGGGGTGCGAGCATTTAGGAAAATAGGAGAGGATTTGAAAGGAGACACCGATGCACGTTGCTTTTGAACCTTTGTGAATCGTAATGCAGGGGAAATACAGAGCCAGGTAAGGCATTCCACATTCGGGTGGTGCGACTGAAATACGAATCTCTATACTTGACTGTACGTCCAAAGTTGGGCTCAAGGTTAAACTGATGAGCATTCCTAGCGAGGCGGGTGTGGCGGCTAAATTGTTTCAGGGGAGGAATGCAATTGGCTACTTCACTAGAGCACTTTTTGTGAAAAAAGCGATAAAAAAGAGAGAGATAGGTGACGTTTCGACGATGTTCAAGAGAATCAATCGATTCTACGATTGAACTATCACCTATCAATTTTAACGCTCTATTTTGTACCCTATCAAGTAGGTGCAAAGATGTTTGAGAAGCACCTGACCAGCCTTACTTTGTCTCCCTTTTTGACGGAGCTGTCTGAATCTCTCGTTTGAACATGACAATACCAACTTAGTCGGTCGTGCTTTATTTTTTCCAAAAACGTATTTTTGACACGAAGGTTTCCACGGATCATCGTACTGTTAACACGATCAAACTTTGTTACTTCTCCCGTCATAGGCAACATCTTCATCTGAGTTGCTGTCAACTTACTCTCATTCTCTTATTTGATTTAAGTTCTTATCAACTTATTCTCATTCTTTTTGTACATTGTCCAACACAGCGTACCGTATGTGAGTGCTGAACAACCGCGGTGTGAAGGGATCTCTTCAGCTAGGGAGCAATTTTCTATATCCAGAAGATGACGGAGTTTTCTCGCCACTTCATCCACCTTGTGGTTACTCTATGCTTGATATCGTCATCACAAGTCACTTCACTACTTCTTCTTCTATGGCCTTCTGGCTTCTGTTACCCTCAAAATAGCTAAAGCTTAACTAGGAGTAGGCTGCCCCTGATCGGAATGGTACTTCTTTTCAGTGAGCAAGCTCCTCAGCTTCTTAAGCGAAAGCATCGCTTACGCTTCAATGGTGACACGAACTGTGTTCATGGTTTTGGTATTTACCTGTCTCATGACAATAGAAAATAGATTCTTGGCTGGGACGGTGGCCACTGTCTTCTTGTGTACCTCTATACGACCTTAAAATCTGTGAACCTTCTAGGCTGGGACGTTGAGCACAGTGGCTGTTAGATGATATTACAATGGATCTAGTGTACCCTTATCCTAATGGAACCAATTCGAGCATACAATGAAGCGGGAGAGACGCAGGGCGTCGATGTGAGTAAGATCACTAGGGTCACCAAAGAAATACGAGCCTAGGTGTACCTATCCTACGTTTGTGAGCTAAAGCTGGGCATGAACAGAGAAGGTGGGAAATAGTTTCCTTTTTCACTTCATCCACGCAGCTTCTGCAAAAATCGTTTGAGGCGACTCCTAGCCTTGCGGCATGTCGTCCTATAAGACAGTGTCCTGTGATGACACCTATCGTCGACCTGAAGCTTGGGCCAGATCTGTACCCATACGAGATCGATATCTGTGAATTTCTTCTAGGCTGGGACGGTGCCTTTTTGTCTTCTTGTGCACCAAACCACTGTACCTTTACGAGTTAAAAATCCATGAATGCCATCTAGGCTACAAAGATGCCCACTGTCTTCTTTTGTATCAAGCCACTGTACCTATACGAGCTCAAACTGGTAAGGCTATTCGGTTCAGTGCTAAAGGGTTTTTCTCACATGGGTCGTCTTTAACAAAACGGCATTTTCAATAGGGATAATCAACCAATTGAAATGAGACGTTGTGGCGGCCATCTTGTACGGTCTTTCCTGCTTTACTGTGATCACAGAAAACTTTTGAATCAAATTTTCAGCTACCAAAGAAATTTTTTTCAGATTTTAGTCTAAAAACCCAAATTTTTGTAGAAATTGAGACCCAAAAAACTCTCCTCGAAAACTAACAAAGTGTTGAGATTTGCAAAACTATTCACAATTGCAGCTCATTCACAACCAATAAGACCCTGAGTCTAGTTAAGAGTGCAGTTCTATTTTCACAGTACCTATCTTCCATTAACTCTTGTCATGTTTTCAAAGACAACCACACCAACACAAACTGTTCGTTTGTCACATCTTAAATAAGTTCGATATTTTATATCCTCCTGCGACATTATAAGAAGCAGCATTCTCTCTTGTTAACATGTCAAGCATTTTGTTTTAAGCCTTTATACAATATGTTCAAATTAATTTATTTATCACTAAATGCCTACTTTCCATAAATAATTAATTCCAAAATAGACATCTAAATTAAACACATTATACCAAAGCCATTCATAACCAAATCCTTGTCTTCCGGATATTGACCACATGACCAGTCCGACAACAATGCACCAAGCATTTTCCCATCATAGGCATACGAATGAGGAACCTACTCGAAAAACAAAAACAAAGCAAAACTATGATCTACCTACCTACACAACTCAAACAAGAAACAAACTCAATATTGCCTATCGGAAAGATCTTTCATTTATTTATCATGAGTGTTTATCCGCCTCCTTGGTTTCTCCTATTATTATTATTACTATTTCTGTTCCCTTTTTTTATGTCTGTCGTCTCACATAAGGTAGCACACTTGCGTTTACCATCTTCGAATGAAAATTCTTAGAAACTTTCAAATCCAGTGCAGAGGGAAGAGCATTGCTTGTCTCTCTTAATGTCTATCTGGTCCTGGCAGAGTTTTGTTAAAGGTAAAGTGATTCTTAGGAATGCTTAGGTAAGGTATTTTGTTGCACATATACGAGTATCTTTTTGGTTCACGTTTCTTGAAACACAACTAGTAAAAGTAAGGTAGGATCGTAGTTAAAGTGAGGATGTCTTCCATCTTCGGTTCAGTGATGATTTGCAGTTGAAGTTTTCGACTTTAGTGAGAGTTGCTAATACAAAGTATCTTCTCACACGTTTCGTCAGCAAGTAAAAATTAATTACAAAATCGTGAGGTCAACATTTTGGTTCTGTGTATCGACTAAAGTTGAAGTCATCATCATTATCATCTTGAGTGTAGTTCCATTGAGTGGCATGAACTGAACATAATGAATGCCGATGATGAGGAGGAAGTATTTAGTGTGGCTTCTTTCTTAACAAGTTTAGATATGGGATAACAAGATGAACAGTTTGTTTCTTTAGCCGGAGGCAAAGTACTTTGATAGCGATTAGTGGAGGTGCACAGCGATTTTGTAAGAATGTTAATTTTGCGGTCGATACTTTGAAGAGTCTATCAATTAGTTTGCAGTTTTTCTATTGATCGATTGTCCTATACCAATTGATTTAGGAAGGTATGTCATAGCTGTACATCACGCTGCCTAAAGCATCTCTCATAAGTTTCATAACCAAAACCATTGGGTAAAAAAGTCAGCTTCCAGGCAGAGCTATCATCAACTCATTTAGAAAACCTTTGAGTGTTTCTTGGGTTTAAAAATTAAGCTCCGTGCATGAGATATCTAGTTTTTCCTTCTTTTTGTATAAAACATTATTGCTAAATGAGAAACAAGACCACGCTTTAAATACAAGTTTTTGAAAACATACCACACGTTCCTTCTATCAAAGCAATTGCATTCCACTTAAAGTCAAACGTTTTGTTTTTTGTTCTTTTGATGTTGCCAAGTACAATGGAGACAAGTGGGATTGTTCGGTAAGAGAAACGGAAAATATCAAAGACACACAGAGAGGAAAATCGTGCAGATGCAAGTACCTACCATCCGACAACGTCGGCGTCGAGAGACGAGTACAACAGTCAGATTAATACAGTGCGACAAATCTGATAAGAAGTAGTGTAAAACTACTTGAAAAAAAAAAAAAGAAATGAGGGAACACAACCGTTCGTTTTCGCAGCGTGTAGCTATAGTTCTATTTGTTGGGTTTGTTCTTTAATGGATCTTCGATCTGGGCTTCTGTGAGTTCAGTACATGATTGCCAACCATGCTGTGCATTGAGTTTGTTTTGACTCTGATATCAATGAGGATTTTTTTTAAGCCATAAGAAAGGTAATGCTCATCACAAGCTTCATAATCAAATGAACTATTTTTTCCATATTTTGAACTGACTTTCATATTTAAAAAAAAAAAATCGTCAAAAATAAATAAAAAGTATATGGCGCAATGGAGCGGGAGCACCGGGACCTAGCGCATTTCTCACAACCGTGCTTTTTGAGGGAATGGAGAGGACCCACAGTTTTCTTCCGATTCCGATCGGTTAATCGAGAAAGCGCTTTAAAAAAAAAATATATCGCAACGATTGAAATTGAAATTTGAGCCTATTTGGGATCTTGAAAAATCACTCCAAATCCCGAAAACACCTGTTTCTTAACACAAGTTTTTGCATCAAATGTATACTGACGAAAAAGTCGGACTATTACATGACATTCTTCTCTTTGATACCTACATCATGCTTTGTACTCTCAAGACCATTTCTCGTTTAAATGCATGTGGGCTCTAGCAAAATTAGCACTGTAGCTTTGAGGATCACGAAAGCAGCATATATTTTAACTCACGTCTAATGACCCGAAGATCCCAAGGTTCAAACTGCGTCAAAAAAAAATTCTCATTCAGAATTCCGTCGGTTCTGGGCTGGTTCATCCTAGAAACTGAACAAGGAAAGGATTGTTTTCGGAACCTTACAGATGCTTTCAAAACCGATGATGGATTTGGCGCTTTTATGGTAAACTATGCAAGCCTCAGAAAGGACATTCAGATCCGTATTCCCACCAGAGGCATATGCTATCCAAATGGTTAAAAGCTACGTTACGAACAATGGCTGGATGAGGAAAAGTTTTTGTATTTGCAGCTACAGCCAAACTGTGCTTATGGCCCTACTCAACTCTCTATCTACTTCGAAAATGATCAAGGAATGCAACACCTCGCTGAATGCGATCGGAAGATAAAATTCTTTGAGTCTTTTTAAGTTCCAGGCCATAACAGAATAACTGGAAATTTGACTGCCGGTGAACTTGCGTCTAGCGAGGCAATTGCGAAGCAAGAATATCAGACAACTTATATAGACTGGCGCTTGATTAGCTGAGACCCTCAATGAAGGCTTCAATCAACGATTTGATCTGTCAAGAGCACACACGTAGATGGCATGCCTCCATTGAATGCAGACAGACTAAACAAATGCCCCCTAACGTTAATAAGAAAACTGCAACGTTTTTGCTGCAGAAAGCTTATTGGCGCTGTCGCGGACCATTTCTATTTTGCTAAGAATTTGAACGGGTTAGTCCTAAGTGGTACTTTACTATGAATCTTGTGGGGAAGATGTCGACACCGCGGAGTACTTCTTCTGTAATATTTTTTTAGGCGAAACTCCTTTTACAAGGATTGGTTTTGAATGGTTTTCAAAAACAATAGTGCAAGGAAAAGTGGATTTTCAGTAATTATACGTTTGGACCTAACAGAAACTTGAAGGTCTCCTTACAGAAATGGTTGAGAGAAATGTTTATTGCTCGATTTTGGTTTGAACTTTTAAAAACAAATTAACGAATAAATAAATAGGGTGACACAACAGAGCTCGAAGCTCTTAGACGCGCATTACTCTCAAGTGCATACGTTACCTTGTGAAGAATGAAAGGGACCTACAAATGTTTACCGATTCAAACGACCAAAAAAGAAAGCGATTTTCATGGCAGTGGTTACTAATCTCGGAGAAACTGCCAACTACTCGCGATAGACATTACCCGTGGAAAAACAATATTATGTTTCTGTATGGATTCGAAACTCGAACCCTCCAACGTAATTGGAAAACAAGCTGACCACGACCATAACTTACTTAGAATTATTGTTTCAAAATCTTTTCTTCAATTTCAACTCATTTTGCATATTGGAGAACGTCTCAACCGCATGTAAAATTTTTTGGGTATAATAACTTACCTCTGTGAGCATCGTCATCTCGAAGGTATCAAAGCTCTCCAACTTAATTGCTTCATTCTTGTGATCCCCCCGTGGGGTTCGTCGCTGACCTACGAGCATTATAACAACTACACCATGGGCAAATCAGCGCATGAGATAGCATCTTAAGGGTCAGAGAAATGTCAGTTTCAGTGGGAATTTATTTATTCAAACCTACAATAATACAACACACAGATTTTGCATGACTAACTCAAAACAACTTCTTTACTAAAATGCAATTTAAGTAACGCCACTTGCAATTCCACGCTCTCAACTTATTCGATCTCTAAATTCAGAAATACCATCAACTGAAAAACCAAAATAAAAAACATCATCAACAGCATTGAAATCAACACAACCATCTAACGAAGTCAATGGGAATGGCATGTGGGTGTGATTCATATTGGTAAGCTTTATAGCAACAACAGTGTCACTGTAATGACAGTTGATAAATGATAAATATACAGCAACAACAATAGCCGATCTAAAATTAGAAACGTCAGCATCAGCCGTAAGCACAACAGAGTCAACATCGCTAGAAAGCTGTAGCCACTGCATAGCGAGGCGCGGCAAGGCATGTGATTCATGTTAGTTGAGGTACTTGAAACATTTTATCATCAGCTTGATGACAGCATCGGAGTCTAATTGATCGAGAATCGAAGTTGGGTACTTAAGTATGCAAGTGTTGAACCTTTGTCCATGAGTTTTTTGGAAGAGCCATTCACATTTCCCACTCAATGACAATTTCAAGCTCACAAATCTTAAACTTATCTCGCCCGAAACGTTTTGAAAAAATGTTATTTTTCTATGGCTCTTATTTTGTAAATTCCGTATATTGGAAATTTGACCGTTTCAAAGAACAAAAAGCAATTCGTTCAAGGGCTCCCATGATGTCCAATATTTTTGTAAAGAAACAATTGTTGAGCGACATTGCACGGGGAATGAAAATGGTCCTTTTCCTCAGTCGAGATCAACCAACGAAAAACAAACTACCCTCTCTGCGTAAAGAGAGAGAGTGGCCAGCTACTGCGTGGTTTAAAGGGGAATGATAATTGAGTCAGTCATCTTTGATCTACAAAAGGTTGCGGTAGCTGGTTTGCTCGGTGGTAATGAAATAGTTTTTAACTCGGTCTTTTACAATGTCACTGATGAATTTTATTGCAGTGATTCAAAGCAGCTTATTTCGATATTGAACCTTTACTCTATGAATACGAAGCTGTTTGACGACTGTTTGACGGTACTTCACAAACTTTAGTTGGTGCTGTGCCATTTTCAGTTGATCGTCTTCTTCATATTCTGATTAGAATTGAAGCAACGACATCATTGTAAGGTGTATTTACCTCTTTTAAGTAGAACTGGCTTTGACGCCAGTCTTTTACAATAATGAACTTAATATTAACTCAAAAAAAAAACACAGTTTGGCACCGTAATCTTAGTCTTGTCTGTAGTTCAAATCAAATAGAAGCTTCAAAAGGCACCATCTTTTAGATATGGGAACGTTTTTGGATGTTTCAAAAAAGTCATAATAAAACAAATAGAAAAAGCTAACCAAATTAACAACTGATTCGATTGCGCTCAGTAATGTTAAACATTAAGGGAGATATTTTCATAATTTCTGTTTTTTTCTGAAACTGTTTAACATCACAATACGTAGAAATTTAATGAGGTTTTGCTGGATAGAAGAGAAATCCGTGATTTCAGACGATAGCGACCCACGCCATTTAACTTAGTTTGCATCAATTATCGCGGCAAAGATTGATTTTTAATCGAATTAATTGATTAAACTCCAATATGGCTGCTGACTGTGAAAAGGCAAATCAAAATAACGAACGAGTCTTATAATAGTCGCGCATGATTATTTTGGTACAAGGCACCATTAAGTGGTGTTGAACCATTGTATATATAAACTATATAAAGTCAAAAAGGCGATTTAACAATCCAATCAATCAATCAATCAATAAGGACCGGAGGACACCGGTGGCAAAGCATTCGCTTTTCTACACACAATGCGGTGAAACCAAGAGCTTGGAACGGACAGTGCTAAGTTGGACCAGATACAACGGGTTAGCGACCAGTTCAAAAACCTACATAGTTCTACAATAGTTTAACCGAAATTTCTAAGCGATTCATAGCTAATTTTCGAACCGTTGAAGTGTTGGGCGTAGTTTGTCTCTGAATCTCTGAGAGTAATTGAGTAAAAACTGATAAGCTGATGCACGAGAATCAGACGGTGATGTTCCATCAAAAGTCTTGATGCAGCATCATCCTATACTCAAACCAATGAGTTCGTGCAATCACCTGCAATGACACTGATATTTCCTTTTGGATTAAATAAAAAAATTAATAATAAAAGTGGTGCCCGTGGCGCAATCGTTCGAATCCCAACAGAACCCAAAAAATGTTTCTCCACGGGTATCATCTTTTTAGATTGATTGGCAAGTCTTCCGTTGGTAAATTCATTGTCATCATGAAAAGCGCTTTTTCGATTAATAGTTCGGAATCGGCAGAAAATTGTAGTCCCCTCCATTCTCTCAAAAGGCATGGTTGTGAGAAATACGCTAGGCCCTAAGACTCAACACCACTCTATGTGTTTATGTATATATGTAAATAACAAACAGGGTGGCGCGATAGAGCAGAAAGCTCGATAACTATACTTTTTGAAGAATGGAGGGGATCTACAATTTGTTGGCGATTCCCAATGGTTAATCGAGAGAGCGCTTTTCATGGCTAAGAAATCGCTACCAGAGGACATTGCAATTTCCTCGAGAAAGGCGTTTTTCGTTTATGGTTGCTTCAGACAAACTTAAGGCGGCATTTGACAGCGCTCTGACATTTACAGAACTTGAGTTTAACATCTTTTCAAAACCTTACCGGAATTCATTTCTCAAAATTTATAAATGGGTTTCCAGCAGTCCTTTTTTTGTTGAAGCACTCTCATAAATTAAAAGAAAATGAGAAAAAAGATGCTAAACACAAAATAACTTTTTTTACTTTTTGAATTCATTTTCAATCACCTGATGGTAAAATGGATTTCCAGGATGTATGTTACACACTTCCACTTTTCTACATTTTCGCCTGTTTTGGCATACTTTGGTCACTTCTTAGAAATCACACCCACAAACAGTTAACAGGAAATCAAAAAAACCCGCACATTTACCTGGTATTTGATTCTGTACCCGTTGAACAACGATTAAACCGTCCGTCGCTTTACAGCGAGAGAATCACAGGTTCAAATCCGAGCAAGGTCGAAGAAAATGACTTTCACTAGTATCGTAACTTACGGAAAATTGACAAGTCCACAGAAAACCTTCGAAATTATGAGAAATTTTTTAAACGATTTCTTCGAACCGAAACCCCATTTTAAGGACCATGCCACAAAGGAATGATTAAGAGGAATTCACTTCAGCCTGCCCCATCCCCACTTTGATGAACCAACAAAAAAAGGAGACTTTTTCCCAAGAATTTTTGTCTGGGAAGAAAGAAAATCAGAACTTTTCACAAATTTTTGTGAGTTAAAATCTGCACTGGAGTACGAACGTAGAGTACTCCATAGTTGGTTGATTCGAGAATCGGGACTAACCCAACCGTGTGGCCATAACAATTGCACTTACAAACAAAGGACGTTTGACGTTTGTCTTAATCGGGCCACAATTAAATATATAAGATTTCTATTTTCGGTACTCTTCTAGTGGTCAAAACTACTACAGAAATGATACCATTTAAGTTTCAATTACATTTCACTGATATGCTTATAGTTATTTCACTGCACCTGGCAACCCTACCACAGATGGCATTTGCTTGGATGCTGCTTTTGTTGCTACTTGATGAAATCAGTGAACACGATTTCACCAACAACGACGACAACAACTAAAAGACGACTTTGAAACATACCATGTGGGATAGGAAGAAAAGAACGACTGCATTTTACGAAGATCAACAACCCAAAACCTGCTATTACCATAGTAATCCACGTGTATAGTGTAACAATGTTATGTTTTTATTTTACTTTTTTTTATATTTCTTCTCTGATAGGAGCAGGAGGGTTGAAGAGAAGGTGGCTAATGCAATGGGTAGGACATGCGAAACCAACCGAATAAAACCAGAAAACCAAAAAGGGCAAGGATAACTCTTTTCTGGAAGTGACTTTGGAGTTTGGAGTAGATACTTGTCGTGTCGTTTGGTTTCGTTTTTTCGGATTTTCTCTCTCATCTATGTTGGTTGGGGTTTGGCTGGTACAAGTTATACAACTGGACGAAGGAAAAGGGCCACCATATCGCCACGCTGCGGTTGACGCTGTTAAGCCAAGCGAATCTCTCTTAAAAATGTATTCCAACCCAAAACCAGAATCAGTAAAAGGGAAGCGCGCGTCATCAGCATTGTGGAATCAGCACAATGCACCTTAACCACATCAATGTCGTCGCTCGCGGTGGAAGCCACAACGACGACGACTACGACGACGTCGGCGAAATAACATCGTCGTTATTGTAGGTATATGTGATGCAAGGAGTCTCAATATGCTTATAGACTTAGATATACAACATATATATGTCAACAACAACAACAACTTGGAACAGGATGCATTGCTGCAACGGCTTCATGGACACATGTTTTGTGTTTTGCGGTTGAAGGATTTTTTGTGAAGTTTTTTGTTTCGCCCAAAGAATGTTTAACTGAAAAGTGTGTGAGTTCGACTGAAATGGGCCCCGTTCTGAATTTGGGAAATGTAAAGCAAACTTCTTTTTCAATTTATTTTTAATTTTTACTTTTCATTCGCAGTTCTAACTCATTACGAGAAATTTTTTTTTTTTTTTTCATTCTTTTCTGAATTATTTTTGTGAGAGATTCTTTTGTTGGTTCCTTCTTGGCATTTCACAGAATATAAACTTTGTTTTGACATGAGCGCTCATTTGGAAGCGAAATTCCAAACAAACATGCCACACAGGATATATTTACAATACACACCGCCTCTGGAATAAAGGCAGTGCACATTATTTGTGATGCATAGCGTACTAACCTGTGCAGGGCTGCATTTGAGTGTTGGTTAGTAAGGCGCTCCGAAAGGAGTAACTTAAGTTTGTTTACGGATATTTGCTTCACCTAAGGTTCGACTGGGATAGAGTTAGTTTTCTTTTAGTGAAAAACTGCCATTTGCAGATGGTATGTACTTTTAAGCTAGGATCAGGCAAGCTGAATCTACAGCTAGGGGTTTCCATTTGATACTCCTCAGTTCAGTTAGGGTGGTGACTCTAGGCTCAAAGCTCTGGTCTGGTCTCTCACAGGTTCCTTTTTGTGACTATGCGGCCAAGTCTCTGCTAGTAGGGTGAAGTAACTCAATAGCAAAGATCAATTCACCCTTTCAAATGAGCTAAGAGCCTGAGCAGTTCCGATACAAGATCATTTAATTCATAAAAAGTTGTTAGTGACATCATTCTATCGTAGGTTAGCTTACAACGCTGTGCATCCGCAAGAAGCAGCACCCTACTCGGATCACAGAATGTGGAATGCTTTACCTGGCTCTGTGTTTCCCCTGCATTACGATTTACAAAGATTCAAAAGCAACGTGCATCGGTGTCTCCTTACAAATCCTCTCCTATTTTCCTAAATGCTCACACTGTGTTTAATAACATTATAAGGGTAGTCATAACCCCTTGATGTGCGCGTTAATTATAAAAAAAAAAAAAAAAGAGGATCCAATCAGGACAATGAAGGACAAGGAGGTAGTAGTTATTAAGACGAAACGTAAGTGATTGTAATTTTGAGGGAGAAGGAGCTTAACTGAACCATTCGGAGTTTTAAATGAATTTTAGGATGTTATTCAGTAGCATGTTTGAGATGTCACCCAGTTCATCGAAAAAGTAGTCTCCGAGGACTATTTCCTGGTGTGTGGCAAGCTTTGGGACTTACAGTGAAAGTGGAATGACTCTTGCGCTACCTTCCGTCGTAGCAATAACTTCATAAATCAGAAGTTTGCTAGTAAGTTGCCAATCGTGGGAATGCCAATCAACGGAGAGATAATTCCTTCTGCAGTAAGAACCCTCTTTTAGTTTTAGAATTTTCGGGGCATAGGTTGTTGGAAACGAGGCAAGTTTCTTAAGATAACCACCATTCGTTTGTAGGTTTTGAGTGGCTTGAGTATAGAAGTGTTGTCCTTTGCTAGATTCGAGTCATAACTCGATTTTGAACCACTCATCCGCCATTGCATTCCCCTTGTCCAGGAACCCAAATCTTATTTTCGGTGTTCCTTCTCCGAGCAGTCTTAGATTGCTGCGACAACGCTTTACCAATTTGGAATTTGGAACTTGTCTTTATGACCTGTCTCTCTGTGAAAATGTTGTTCTTAGCTAAGTCCTTTATTGACTCATTTCATCGCTGCAACCAAAAATACATCTATCATCTCTCAGTTAATCCTTGAGCTACAAAGCAGCCAAATGCAAATTCGCTCATCAATTTATGCATAGTCGTACCTACAATCGGTTAGCTAAAAACCAACTCCCCTCTAAAATGTTGTTCGCCCTCTTCTTAAACTCCACTCAATGCAACCCTGTTGTGAATGAAAATTATAATATGCAGGCATGAACTGTTGTTCCTGTTTTTATCCTTTTATATCAAAGGTAGTAGTAGTAGGCAGGCGGCGCACAAGAAAACTCCATTGAGACTCAGACGACACGCACTCAATTCAACGTTCAAGTTGTGCAGTTGAAACGCAAGGATGATACAACTATTGATGTTTCTGGCGTAATTTCAGGTACCCTACCTACATATATATGACGATGACGAGAACGAGGACGTGAACGAGAACAACGAGGACGTAGACGGTAAACGACGACGATGTTGTCTTGTCGTCGTACGAGATAGTAAGATACCCTAAGGTATAATTCCACACAGTTTTGTGCGAGTTCTATGCAGGTATAGACAGACATTTGCAAATTGTAGAACGTTATCTTTCGGGTATAACAATAAGATAATTGCAAACACACATGCTCATTTCAAATGTTTTGGAAAAAGGCAAAAAGAAGTAACAAAAAAAAAAAATAACAAAATGGTAAAAAACTAACACAACAAATTTGCAGACTATTGCTGCGAGTGATGAAATGAGATATATGAGTACACAGAGATAACATAGAAATGAGGAGAATCAGTGAACCTTAGACAAGTTTTTGTTTTTCTCAGGTGCAATAGGTAGGTAGTTGCTTGAGGCATTTCAAGCATAGGTAGGTATGCAATTTACATCATTAAGTAAACACTGTAACTGGTTGATATTCAAATTGAATGTCAACGCTCAATTGAGTTGGGATTCTTTATGCAATCTGCTTTTGATGTGCACCTCAAAACAGATGGACAGAGTAAAAATGGAATGAAGTAGGTACCTACTTCTTTGGTGAGAGGAACGTAGTCTTCTGGGACGTCGCAGCACAACAAAATACACTCACAGGTCACAGGTATAGGTAGGTACCCATACGCTAAATTAAAGAAAACAAATGCCAACAAACTTAGCCTTAAAGGATCTGTCGGTTTAGTACCATGCACAATCTGAAAATGTGTGTGTTTGTCAATGATAGAAGAACAATACCTATATGTTTAGTTGTTGTTTAACTTCATAGAGTCGGTAAACTGCGTTAGATAGATGAGCTAATAGAACCGCACAAGTGTGCTATTGATTGTTCATAGCCAAAGCAGTCCCAATAAAACGCCTTGCCTAATCTTTTTTATATTCGCTTTGCTAAAATCTAAAATGAATTTTTTTATTGGCATTAAACAGATGGAACTGTTTGCAATTTAATAGAAGTGAAGAGTTTAGTACGATTGAAAGAATGTGATGATAAAAGAAGAAAAACCTAACAACAGGGTTTCGGGCTTTTAAAAGTTGCATCTCCATCTAAAATACTTACTTTCTAGTGTTAGTAGAAAAAAAGCAAGCAATATTTATTTCGAAATGAGTGTCAAAATTGCAGTTTCACTCAAATCATTGATGGCGTAAGTTCATAAGTTGGGAAAGACAGGACGTTTTGCATAAGATGCGTCAAAAGCTCACAACGGATAGGTTGGGCCAAGGCAATAGTTATTAGGTTACTTTGTTTAGGTTATCAAACAATTTTATGATTTTATGAAAAGGATTATATACGCCATAACTCTGTAAACCTTTACCAAACTCTGTGGAAGGATTTCTTGATTTTCGTTTTCACCTACAAGCCTGCCAAAAATGGCTTAAAGTTTTGTTGCCTGAATAAAAGGTCAACGGGTTATAAAATGAAATTTACAATCTACACTGGAATCTCTAACCAAAGTACAGGACTCGGTTAGGGATGTGTTGATGTCGTTGATGTACCTAAACACTTTGAAGCGAAAGAAACTCTTGATGAACATAATGAGACTCTAAAGGTCAATAGAAAAATAGCAATTTCGTCCAGTTTACTAATACGTTTTTGGCTTTTCTGGAAAAATGGTGTGGGAGAGCTATGTTCCGAGCCCAAACAAGCAAATGGTTTTGCTATCAACACAACATAACTGGAAGAAACAAACTTCCGGTCATAAACGTACAATGATAGTGGTATAGTGGAGTCGATGTATTCAACCAAATGGTTTCGATGTATTCTTGTACACGTCAAACAAAACGATGGTTGTATTTTACAACTTATTAGACGTAGCAGCTCTATATTAACTGCCATCATTTTCCGACACTTCAATCCACCTGCGAGAAACAAGAAATTGTTTAGAAACGATAAGTTTATCGAACTGGTGGAGTCAGAACTCATTAATAGTTCACAACCTGCAACACAGAACAGCTTTGGAAAGTTTGCATAAGATGCCACTCGTATTCTGGGGAGAGTTCAGCCAGAGTAACCAACAGTCTCCGGAAGGCTCTCCTGTAAGAGTGGCAGATGCCCACTTTTTCTAAGAACAGAAGATAGTAAAAGTAGAACCAACTTCGATGTATGTTGCAGGTGTTGTTGCCTTTGCCTCACAAGAACCTTATGTGCAAAATGTCTCCCGAGACTCCCAACAACTTCAAGTTAAGATTACATTGCACATTAACTATGTTAAATTTGTAAAAAAAAAATATATATATATATTAGAAAAATATGAATTTTTACAAAATTTCAGTAGTGGTGTCCTAATGGACCCCAAGTCAGATGGATGGTTTTTTCCCCGAAATTATGGCAGAAAATGATCTGATAAAATCGTCAAAAATGAATTAAAAATTTAATTTTGTTCACTGAGTATTAATTCCACTTCAAAATTAAAAAAAAATAATTTATGAGTGCTCAAACATGCCCTGGGGATCAAATGGGCCCCAGGATGTAAATGTTGATAAATCAACGCTCCTATTAGTTTTGAGTCAAACACAGAAAACCGAACATGAAAATCTTTCTTAGCTTTTGAGAAGTTAGAAAATAATTAAAGGTACTAACTCTCTCCTAAAACGAGGAAGATAGAACTCCAAAAATGGATCACGTGTTGAAAAATTCAAAGCAGTCATTTCACTTAAAACCAAAGAGGCCCGAGTTGGAAAATTAGGAAAGTATGACTAGTCCGAATTTCAAACTGGAAGAAAAAATGAGCACGTAGACATATTGTGATTTGTGAGTTCAAGAAACGAAATGGAGGACTACATGTTGGGAAGATAAAAGAGGACAACAAGGACTCCCATGAAGGTATAGAATAAGGTACCAGGAACCCTCCTGGTCAAAATATCCTTTGCATGTACAATTCACACAGGCTTTTCATAAGCACCATGTTCATCAAACAAGACCAACACCGGGTCACATACAGCAGTGTAGGAAATGAAACCCAAATTAACTACAATTTGCAAGCTAAAATTACGAAGTTTCGGATGAAAAACTACAAATTGATACTGATTGAACCCTTAGCCCAACAACAGCGTCTTCTTTCGACAAAATTTTGAATAAAGGCGACGAAGGGAATCAAACAAACCAGGGCTACTAGCAGAATCGAGTCGTATATTAATTTACACCATCAACATAGTTCAAACTGCAAATAGCAAGCACAGCGCAAAATATGTGTGATTGCCTAGACTAAACTTCCTGAAAGAGGGTCAATTCAAGTATGATTGCTCCAAAGATACACTACCATAGAAACAGGATGGTAGAATGATGCTGCCAAAACAGTGGTAAGTAAGAGAGAAAAAAGCGTCTTTTGAAACAAAGTCAAAAAGTAGTCAGATTTTTTTAAGTAGGTACTCGCTTCGAAATCAAATGCGGAAAATGCATCAAAGATCAGGCAAAAAGTGCACCGAACTCAAAACAAAAAATAAATAAAATAATTAAGTAGGTAGGCGCAACAGCTTTTGTGAGGGAATGGAGGGGACCAAGAATCTTTTGCCGATTCCGAACGGCTAATCGAGAAAGCCCCTTCATGGCAATGAATTTATTATCGGACTTGCCAATGCGAAAAGCATTACCGGTGGAAAAAAAAATTGTCACATGTTACAAATTGAAAAAAGAGGAGAATCTTGAAATAGGTAGTTCACATTAATAAAATATATAAAAACAAATTTAAAACACTTACGAGCATAAAGGCGTACGTACGGATAATAAGGCACATTATTTAAAATGTGAAAAATGAAGTAAAAGTTCAAAACAAGGTACCTATAATGAAAAAAAATGAATAACCTGTCAATTTTGTGATTTTATTCTTCTTCTTTTTCTTCTAAATTTTCAACGTTACGAGCATCGTAACCTCGAAGATATAACAGCTTTTCCTCTCAACTAACTGGTTCACATTAGTGGTCCGCTCGTGCGGTACGCCGAATTTATTGATTCCTTTTACTAACAATAAAATATATATTATTGTTAAATTGTATAAAGAAACACATTTCTCGATCACACGACTCTAAATCTTTTGTATTTTTTTTAGCTGTTCCAACTGACGCTTTCCGCTTCCAACCGCACTATATCCGACACTGCGAATGCATCCTTCAGGACCTTATTATAGTTGGATACATGAGAAATAATCGTAGAACGTAGAACTCAGGTATCCACACAAAGCATTCACTTGTTCACAAACAATCAATTTATTTCCTGAAGCAAGAAATTCATTGCTTTTTGATTAAATTCAACAATAACAACAAAACAAAAAAGAACCCAATTCACTTCTTTTAAAAATCGAAAAATGAAATTTTTATGTTGAACAAAGCAAAAAAAAAAAAAGTAATAGCTGGACACAACAAGTTCGGAGAGGTCTCGGGATTAGCTGATTTCTCTCAGCCATAACTTGTGAGTAAATAGAAGGTACCAATAATTTGATGTCGATTCCAAACGACTAAAGGCCTCGGCTCATAGAATACGTCCGTTCACAGCCGGGGTCAACTGACAGCTCCATTAAATACACCCTACGTTCTTATTGGATTTTGACCCATAAGCATCGAATGCAACGGACTCAACAGAACAAGCAGATCAAACTTCAACTTTTTAGACTCGGCAGTACCGATGACACTTGATGATAAAACCAATTTTAAGTTTTGTCTTCTGCTAATGATGGAATGAGACAAACTGATACCTCAGAGATGTGACTTATTTTTAGTTTTTATTGCTACTGAAATAACAATTGAGGCAACATTTTCGATTCAATTTTAGTATAAAACTAGTTTTATTAGCAGTAAAATACATTGATTATCCCTCTTTACTTTTGAGTTTTGGACAATAAATTCACCACTTGACGAAGTTCACATTTTTCGATGTGTTGAAGCAATAAATCGACCAAAATGATTACATTGTTCAACGAATCGACCGCAAGTCAATACCGACAAATTGGTGTAACGGAGAAGGAGAACAAGAACACAATCGCTTTATTCGCACGAAGTTTCAATAAATCTAAAATTTGAACTTCGTCGAATTTTCCTATTGGGACTCATACACAGCGACAAGTGGTTATTCTAAGAAGCTCACTGAGAATATGACAGCTATCAAAACATTTGCATTTAGCTTTTTTTTGATGGAAGAGATTTCAACTTTAGTTTTCGTTTCTCTTCTTGAAGCTGTCTTATAAATTGAATTTATTGATTGGTTTTTTCTTGAAAAAAGTGAGAAGTCAAGTACCTAATTGAAAAGTGAACATTATACACAATTTTTGAATAACTTGTCTCAATCAAAATTTTGAAATGCAACATTCTTGTGCACAATCTTCTTAGCTCAGAAAGCTTTCATTCGTCCCGGTAGCACAATTATTAACAAATTGCCAACAGAATCAGTTTTCACTTTATTTTTTATCAAGGCGATTGAGTTAAGTTTTTCAAAAATCTTCTACATTAATATCCAACTTTTTGTTTTAATAAAAAATTACACAAATAATTATGTGTTCATCATATTTATTTACATTTCTATTATTGCTTTTATTTTTCTTTGTTTTTACTCATGAAAGTGGTTTTTCTCAAAAAACACGGTAGGTACAGTACGGACTCGATTAACGCAACTAATAGAAATTCGAACAGTTGCAGTGACCGAGGGTGTTGCACTTATTGGGTCATATTTTCTTTGACACAAATTATGTTTGAAATATCATATTTCATTAGAAAGTGGAATGTGCTTTGTTCTTTTCTTTTGAAACCATCCATATGAAGCCTTTTCCATCTGTGGACACTCACAAGCCTTCAACGTAACACGTTTCCCTGGTCCGGACTCTGCTCTAGCCACAAATATTCTTTTTTTAATGCGGCATATTGTTGATTTGTGAACATTTTTTTTTTGAAAAATTGTCATAATTGAAAAGTCCTTTTCTAGTTCTGATAAAATATCACTTCTATTTTTAATTGACTATTTTGTAATTTTTTGTAATACCCATACTGTAATAATTTTTAGTAAACCCTAACGATATCGCAACCCACTCAAATAAACACAGATGCATTTTGTGTTTGTCAATGTTCTTGTAGGAAATATTGTTCAAAAGAAGAACGTGAATATAAAAAACTTATCGAGGTAGCTTTTTTGAAAAGTTGAACTTATAGAGTCAAGACGTGTTACGATTTTAGTGAAAATCGAGGAGTTGCACAAATCGAGGGTTGCGCAAACCGAGTCCGTACTGTATATGAACAAAGGGAAAGTCACTCCCGACATATACTCTTTATAATGAAAGTCCTCACTTTTATGATTTGTATTTATAATTCCTTAACCCGCTGTTCTTCGGGAGTTACTTTTATAAAAACTTACATTCAGTGACCACGTACTTAAAACATTGAATAAGGTAAACATTGCCATTAGATTACTTTACCCTTTTATTAATAGAAACTCGAAGTTATCTATCGAAAATAAAATTACTATACAAAAAGTTATCTTCCAAGCGTTGTTACTGTATGGGTGTCCGGTTTGGGGACATTGTGCTAAATGTCACATAAAAAAACTTCAAATATCTCAAAATAAAATACTCAAAATGATGTTTAATCTTCCGTGGCATTATTCCACCCTAGATCTTCACAGAAGAGCTAATGTTGAATTGATTTCTGACCGAATAGAAAAGCTAAAAATTAAATTCAGGAACAGTTGTGATTGTGTTGATAATCCGTTGATTAATCAACTATATTCTAATCTGTGATAAGCGTACACATCTTTTTATGTTTCTGGCTTTTATGCAAATAATATGTGAAATTCTGTGATATACAAATGTTTGTTAAAACTAATTATTAAATCAAATATAAGACTGTTTAGGTATTTATTCAATTATAATTATTTGTTTATTTATTACTGATTATTTTATATACTTATTTATTTATTTATTTATTTATTTATTTATTATTAATTCACTTTTCCTATTTTGTTAACTTATTTATTTATGTTTATGTTTACATATTTGTTTATATTGTTTATTATTTATTTACTTATTTATTTATTTACTTATTTATTTATTTAATTTACCTACTTATTTATTTATTAATTTGTTAATTATGTATTAATTTATTATTGATTTATATATTTTTTTTATTTATTTATTTATTTATTTATTTATTTATTTATTCATTTATTTAATTATTGCATACTCAATGCAAATAAAAATAAAAATTATATACATGGCTTACTGCCATAACGTGCGTATACGTAACGCTATATGCTTTTTTTGTCAGATAGGGGGTTTTACTCGTCTTTCCTCCTAAATTAAAATAATGTATAAAATAAAAATTCTTAAAAAAAATTAGATAATGTTATAGCTGAAAGGTATATTATACCAAATCTCTGAAAATGTAAAATGTGCGATGACAAACTATTATGAAAATATTTGACGAAATAAAAATAAAAAAAAAAAAAAACAAAGTGGTATATACCTATACCCTACAAAAAAAAACTCCTACTGTAAAAAATGAAAAGCTAGGTCATCTCTTGTTCCAGTTGACTCATCGAGTCATCTCTAATTTCTCATATTCATTTTGACTTATTTATGTACGTCAAATCAACGCAACCGATTCTAATTCTATGGGTCACCCTAATCCGTTGTGTCTTGCAAAACTCACAGCTGTCAGTTGAATCAGGCAGCAAACGGACACAACGGATTCTATGGGCCACTGAGAACGAGCTTCTGTCAGTAAAAATACCATTGAAGGTTTTGCTTTGCCAATTCCTGTCGAAAGGCGATACTTATGCGAAAACGATTCGATATTTCTAGGATTCGAACCTCAACCTCCAACGTAACACACAACATTTTAACCATTACACCAATGAAGCCATGCTTAGTGCCGATTTACATTCAGACGGTTTTGCAAAGACGGAAATAAGTGCGAAAGAGAAAGCAGATGAAATAGAAATACTTTAAAAAATCTCTACCCAGAAAGTTTTGGGTTGAGGATTGTCCAGTTGTCTTGGATGGTTTTTGACGTTTCTTTTTCTTGTCTTTCTTTGTTTCTTGTCGTTGCTTTATTGTATCTTCTAATGTTCATGAGTAAAGAAGTAGTATGCCGTCGGACAATTTCTTTAATTTTCCATGTATTTTCATGTATTTTCCATATCCATGATGTCAATAATCATTGCTGCAAAATCTAATTAAATTATTTACCACTTCAAATGACATTTTTCTCTTTATGAGATTATTTTTTAATGGATTTATAAATAATGCATCTGAGCTTCTTTGATTATTTTCACATTTTGACTCTATGGGTGAGAACAAAAAATGAAAGAGAATTGTCAAAAAACCCGCAGCCGCAAAACGTCTGAGTGTAAAAATGAGAGACTGTCGGGATGAGGGTTCAAAAGAAAATATACGAAACACGCAGCAGGCAAACCGTCTGAATGTAAATCGGCACTTACCAAACTTCATTAGACCGAAGCTTAAATAATCTAAATCATTTCATTTAACTAAATTACCTAAACCCCTTTAAAATTTATGCACCAACACAGTCCAAAATCAACTTAGAGTAACCTTTGCAAACTTAAGCATTTGAAGGTGGAAACCCAATTTTATTGGACAAAGATAGGTAAGTTTTAGGCAAGGACCGCAGTTGCTCTATTAACTTGTAGGTACCTACCTATGATTTGTTGATTATAAATTGGATACCTACTACCCAGGGACTGAAATAATTGAATCATTAAATGTTTGGTAGGTAGGTACATCCTGAGATTTCCAGAAAATCGCATTCATTATCATTACGCTTTTTTAAAACCTATCAGGAATCAGGCACAGATTTTATCAGACATATCCCTGTGTGTATGTGTCTGGCTCCTCACTAGTCTCACCACAAGTGAAGTTTGCAATGGCTCTTTCAAAGTTAAATCCCAACCTAACTACTGTACTATCTTCAGATAGGTCGTCTCTTTGTCCACAAATAGACCTGCTGACTAACAAAAAGTACACAATGACCTTATGCAACTTGCTGATGCTCATGCTGATGCTACTGCTGCATCTAGTCTAACCGGTCCACAGAAGAAGATTTCCTGCAAACGCTCTTCCCTTTGAACAAACACCCTAGTTTCAAACTCAAGCCAAGACATGAAAAACCCAATCCAAAGACTCAACTCTACACACAACACAGAGCAGTCCTATAGAAGAAGAAGCAACCAGCTTTGCTAAAATGCCATGCCAATGCTTATTCGCACATCGCACTGCTGTGCGTCTTGTGTTTTGTCCACTTTGATTTATCCGTCTTTCTTCTCCGACGACGATACATTCAGACCAGACCATAAAACAAAATAATGATACAAAAAAAAAAAACAAGCAGACAACCAACTGCTGGCTAAAGGTGGTTTTAGTAGGTACTCACTTTTATCTCTCCTCGTCGCTCGCTTCTTGCTTCTTGCTGACAAAAATGCAATATTCCACTCAGCAGACGGAAAGGCGTTCGTTTCTCACACGAAAACCAAAACTGTGATTCTCCTGTTCGTTTTTGGCGTTGGATTAGGGCTCTTTGGGGGAGGGTGGTAGTGGAAATGGTAATCCTTCAAAATTGTATGTACGCAGGATAAGCGACAGTATTGCTTTCTTTTATTTATTTATTTATATTATTTACAACAAATCCCATTCACGATAAAAAACAAAACAATAAATTCTCCATGCGAAGATTTTCTTTTCCCACTTTACTTTCCTCTTTTTCTCTTTTCTTATTATTTATTTGCTTATTTACACCCCGGTTTTATTTTTTATTTATTTTTTTTTATTTTGCACCGCACAAGGGAAGAGTAGGTATAAATGAGAAACACCAAGGATTTTCCTTTTATCCCTTCTTACTTCTGCACTTTCACTCCACACATACAACAACAAAAATAAGAAATAATACCAGCCGCAAAAAATACGAAAATTGGAATATAAAAAACAGGAGAGAACCGAAAAAAGGATTATTTCATTCACTTTCCTTTTGAAATTCTCTTTTCAAACACAACTCTGGCGAACGCCCCGAATTTTTCTTCTTTTTTTTTATTTTGTTGGTAAATTGCAAATTCCGTTTCACAGGTGTAATTCCTGGAATGTATGGTGGAAGTATCCTTTGAAGGATTTAAATAAAATAATTGCCGGGCACATTTTTCGTTCTTTTGTCGATACAAATTTATTACACTGTGTGTCTTTTAAAAGGTGACACCACTTGATGAAGAAAATCCCGAAATGTTTACACAATTTTTTTTTCTTTGATTTGGTGGTGGAATAATACCGAACGAAATGGATTTTTGAAATTGTTAAGTAAATTTCATAACTCGATATCGTCAACGGGACGAAGACTTTGGGAAATTAGATATCGCGACCTCACTCGTTCACTGACATCAACCGAACTGTTTTTTGTCCAAGGCGGCTACCAATTGTGGAGAGCAAACACATTCCAGTCGCACCGAGAATAACACAAACACAAGCAAAGCAAACCAATGGAAGAGTGGATGCCTGGATGAATTGTGTTTTCTGAATGGAAATGGTTTTCGATTCGCAGTCGCTGGAAGAGGGGGCAAGCATACCGCAATTCCAACTCCAACAAGCGAGCGTATTGGATCGGATTATGGAAGTACCTACAGCCTACACACATTTTGTTAGACACTTCCAGTATCCAATGCCACCCGCCGGCCGCCGCTGATTTTGTTTTATTTTGAGTCTGGGTACTAAGTTGCTCTTGCTCTGATATAAATGGTCTTTTTTCTGTTAATTGTGATTGTGAGAATAACCTGTTAAAACGGGAGATATCTTGCTTGATTGTATTTGAATACCGAATTTAAATAGCAAAAGATGAATGCAAGGTGGCTCGCCGGAAGAGCTTATAGAATCAATATCAATCAGATGTCTTCTTAAGATGATTATTATCAGTCATTATCATCTTCAGCATCTGTTTTTATTCGGTTGCCATCATCCACCACGCACCACCATCATAATCATCATCAACTCTCTCATCTCTCAAACAAGAAACAACTTGCCCAATCATTCCATTTTCCACAACACATTCAAGAAAGCCGGTTCCAGTTCCAGTTACTGTAAAATGAGATAAGAGAGTATCTCTTAGTTTTCTTCTCTTGTGGTGAAAGGCAGGCACTGCCAACATCAAAATTTTAAAAATTCGCTTTATGATAACGTAAATGCTGATCTCTCTGAATGAATAATCTCATTTTTCTAGCAGCATCTTCAACGTATTTTTAGGTTTAAGATAATTTTTCATTCATTACTTTATTTTGATTCGAATTATTGATTGTAGAAGGTAGAAATTTATTTTATCGGCTTTGATGATTCTTGAAGTATTGAATTAAGAGTTAAAGAATCACATAATCAGGCCACACTAAAATAGAAGGTTAACAATTTTCTTATCATAAATTGGGAGCCCATTCATTATTCTATGATTTAAATTACTTTTGAATTTGAAACAGGGCTTAGACCTTAGACTGATCCATCATCTCCATGGCATAGGTTAGTAGAGGCATGAGCCAAAACCAAGAGGCATGAGGCATCTGTTACGATGTTGCCACTTTACTGCAATTGCAGTAGATCTACTTCATTTTTTTCCTAAAATGATTCTACTGCCTTAAAAATATATCTACTGCGCTTTTGGTTTTACGAATAAAAACTAAGCTTAAGTATTTACATTACTCATAAATGAATACAACCATCATATACTGAATACAACCATTTTCCAAACGCACCCGTATTATAAGTACACTCAACTTATGGCTAAAAAGAGAACTAGTTTTTTTTTATTTATTTATAAATAATTTTTAAGTTTTAAAAAGAGATTGGTGTATTTATTTGTAAGTAAGTAAGTAGTGAGATTTGTTACAAATGCTTATGGTTTGCAAGTTCAGTTTACAAATCTTTAACAACAAGGCAAAAGCCGGCAAGTTTAAAATAAAACAAAATAGTGAAACGCTGCACTAGGTTACGTATTTTTATGAATCAAAATGCTTTATTTAATATTTGGTTTCGATATCGTAGCGCAGTTTTCATAAAATTGATAAGATTAGGCCAGTCTCGACCGTTCAGTATTTAAGGAACTCCATCCGTTTCGTAGTTCGATTTTCCCAAGTGTAGTTTTCTAAGTTCTGTTAGTATGGGACAGACTCCAATAAAATGCTTTATATCTTCACGATCTTTCAAACTGCACAAGCTGCAGATTATGGGCATATCGGGGTGGTGATGAATGTAATTTAATAGCCTCTAGCTTTAATATTGTTGAGATTTAGTCTGCATCCACATTATCTTCGAAGTAATTTATCATGCTAAGGTCACGCTCCAGTTTTCAGTAATATATTCTGTATATTTGATGATTGTTTGATTGTGCTTGCTTAATAAAGGCTTTATGCATTTTTTCATCAAGAGCCTGCAGTACATTATAAAGCTCTTCTTTGGTTTGCTTAAGACTAACTCCTGTAAGATAAAGAGTACATCCTACAACCTACACCCTCCACTAGTTCCTTCCATTTTTCGAAGTATGCTGTTTTTTGACGCGAGCATGCATTGCTACTATTTTAGGTAAGCGAGCTTCTCCCATGCTAAACACTTTAAGGACGTAATCAAAATTGAGCTTCAGCAGTCCTGTTTCGATGTGTAACATATAAGTGGGCATGGTCAAGGGAAGGTGCAATACTCTTTTCAGAAAGAATCTAAGCACACTCTCAAGTATCCCCAAACTTGGGCTGCGTTCAACATATCCGACCTCCCTGTGGCATCGAAGATTTGGTATTTCGCTCGGAGTCCTACGTTTTCATTTTTCATACATGCCTGGTCCAGGTTGTGTTGATGGCAATATTCGCAGTTTTTAATTTTTCTGCTAAGTGAGGTTTCATATTATTTTGTGGAGTTAGTATAACACCAAGATATTGGCCCCGATTGCGGTTGTCGATTGACTAATCGATACTCGACTTTTGTCGATTTCGATCGACATCTTTCGTTCATAATTTTCTGGTCGACTGTTGCGTTAGGAAATCATTTTATGGGAAAATGTAAGTATTTTATTGAACAAATGCTCATATTTTGATATAATACGAGTATATAATAAGAGTATTATATCAAAATATGAATTTGTTCAATAAAATACTTACATTTTCCCACAAAATGATTTCCTAACGCAACAGTCGACCAGAAAATTATGAACGAAAGCTGTCGACCGTCAAATCGAAGAATGTCGATCGAAATCGACAAAAGTCGAGTATCGATTAGTCAATCGACAACCGCAATCGGGGCCATTTATAATTATCGACTACTTCCACAACTTCCCTTTCCAGATGTAGTTCCCATTCCTCTGTCCTTTCCTATATTGAAAATCATTATTTGGGACTTACTTTAGCTTATTGTAAGGTTCCACAGTTTGCAAAACTCATCTAACTTATATATCAACATTTGAAGTTTTATAGGAGTATCTATCATTTATGTTGATTGACAAAAGAAGAGTACTTAAGACGCATCCTTGTTTCAATCCTGATGTGGCTGGGAAACTTTCTGACATTTTGGCACCATTCTAAACCTTTACTTTACCTTCACTATATTTTCTTGAATCTTTTCAGCATTTTAAAAGGAAGCATTTTAAAATGCAGACAGTTTATAAAACAATAATTTTATTTGTGTATTTATAAAAGATTTTCTTTGAAAAAAAAAATCTACTGCATAAAAATGGAATCTCTGCACTTTTTTTGTAAATCTACTTCGGAAATTTTTTCAAACAGTGGCAACGCTGCATCTGTACTGTAATCTGTTTTCTGTTATGGCATACACATAAACATAACTATTTCACATAAGGAAATATCTAACTTCAATTTGCAAGAGAACCCAGTTGCAATTCCACTTTCCACTTATTTTCTCTTTTCAATTGAAGAAATCGTTTTCTCTCTTCTCTTAAAGCATCCAGTTTCCCTTTCCAATGCATTATTTGTTTCGAGACTCGATAGTCGGCAGTCGTAAATTTTTGATTAATGAATGAATAGGTACTAGGGATAGGGATAGGGATAAGGAATTATGTGGTTGCACAGCACATACGACTATGGTTTATTTTAAAATGTTTAATTTCTTGAAATTTCTGTGAGCTTTGAATGAAATCACATTGATTTCTGCTCTATCACATCACAACTTGTGATTCACAAGGCTCTTTGTTACAATTTCGGACTACGTACGAATGTCAAAAAGGAAGCATCAAAGACACTCTTGTATTGAATGCTCTGCTGCTTACTTTTTAGATTTGTTATTTATTAACAAGCTCTGTTGTGAAATATTTTTTACGAAGATATTTACATAAGTATGTAGGTATTTTCACACTTCTCCTTTTTGGCATTCGTAGTCCGAATTCCGAAACAATTGCGACGCGACGAGACTAGTGACAAGGGTGGGTACTGGATAGTCTAGTAATCCTTGAGACATGTTGAGCGTGTGTCTGCCATTTTCTGAAAGCGTTTGATCTAACATTGCAGAAATGCAAAAATGCAGAGACATTAAAAATTAACATTTTGTCTAGGTAGATATTTGTATTTGAAGGTGCTCAACAATTTCTTACAGTCGGTAATGCAACAATTATGGAATAAAAGAGGACACAAAACGTACATATGTAAATATTTGGTAAACGCACTAGTACCCGGACACTTAACTTTTTTCTCAACTTTGACTTCAAACCATTTTGTAACCATAAATGCTAACGCGGAAACTTTTATTGATTGTAAGAATATAGAGAAACATTTCTGAATAATATGGCGTTCAAGTAAATTGCAAAGAAATCATTGTTAAAATTAGTAAAATAACAATTCAAAAAAGTTTCATTTGCGTTAGTACCCGGACAGCAAAATCTAGTACCCGGACGCTCTGGTTTTAGTACCCGGACACAATCATTTTAAGAGGCAAGCCCTGTCTGGATACTGAGAATATAAGATAAGCGCACATTTTTTGTATCCATACAGGGCTTGTCTCTTAAAATGATTAAATCTCTCAATGATTAAGTCTCTTAAAATGACTGATCTAGTATCCGAACGCTTTTGTTTTAACAATAATTTTAAGAAACAACCCCTGTCTGGGTACTGAAAATACATGATAACCGCATATTGTTAGTATGCATGCACACAGCATGTCTGGGTACTGAAAAACATATTCAATTTTGGTTTTAGTGCCCGGACACCACAAATAATGGCAAAGATTTAATTAAATTTGGTTTTTTTGCAAATTGTTTTAGTTAATGATATTTCCAACGAAACCAATGACTTTCCATTACAATAAATTAACTATTAATTGTTCAATTTCTTACTACTAAAAACTGTTCCCACTATTTTTTTTTTACCTAAATCGACAACGAGACCGCACCTTCAAATCTTAAGCAATAAAATGACGCGTAGTTCCTAAAATACGCATTTCGAGTACCTGAAACTTTGCATGCATGTATAGGACACATTGAAGGGCCCATGTTTGTTGACGTTTGTGAATTTTTTTGTGTGATTTATCTATGGGGGTTTGGGGTTTTAATAGTGTTTCTTTAATGATCCTGGGTATGTTAAAGCTTAAACGGGTTCTTACACCTTGTCTGCGGAGTAGAATGAACTTCCTCGAACTCTCCTTTAAACCACTGAGTACAACCAGAGAGTGAACTGCGGCAAGGTAGAGCCATTTTTCCAACAAGTTAAACTCGACCGGGAACCCTGGTCTCCATGTATTAATTCAAATAACAAATAAGACTCAGTCTTTGAAAATAATTGAGGGTATTTCAGTAAAAGGTGGAACAAGTTAACTCTAGGTATTACCTACTCTAAGCTGTACACTCTCTTCCACAGTGTCTATATTTTCGAGTAGTCGTTTCATATCTTTGACGTATGATTGTTGTCGGGTTGCTTACTGAACCGGTAGACTAGAATTTATTCACCTCATTGTGAATTTAGAAAGTGGGCACGACAGTGCTGCACGAACTTGATATTGTGTGCCAAGTAGAATATCTAAATCTTAAGGCTGAGTACAAGATTTAAGTATTCGCTCTTCATAGTATCTTCATAGGGCTGCCAACTTCACATTAATGATGAAAATTGAATAAAATTAATTTAAATATTTCAAAGGCTTTTCATTTTCATTTCATTTTTCATTTCATTTTTCATTTGCTGAACTAAATTGCCAGCCGCCTCTGGTTAAAGCAAAATCATAAACAGCTTCCATAATCACAAAGAATTCTTTTTGTCCACAGCCACTTCAGATGAGACTTTATAAAATAAAATAAATAACGTAGCACCGTAATGATATTGAAAACTCGGAGCCTAGTGCATTTCAAGGACCTACACATTTATGCTTATATTGAATGAAGTTGTTCATAGCAGTGTTTATTACTCTGAAGAGACCTGCCAATTACTCGCGAAGATACTGTGATTCGAACTTCGAAATTCCAAGTAACAGACTAACATGCCAACCATTACGCCACTGTCACCACAAATACAAATACTACTTCAAAAATCCACGAAAAAATATGTAAGAGACTGTGTTTCTTAATTTTTCAATTTTCCTCGTTGCGAATGCATCATCATGTCTGAACCTCTGAACCTACTGCTCCCAGTTTTGGGTAGGACCAGTGAAGAACCCAAATGGTCAGAAACAATATTATTTATTTTTTGCTACCTATACTTCCGAATCATATAAAAACTATTTTAATGACTTCAAGTAAAACATTTTCAGTTCAATTTGTTGTTCAGTACCTATAGGTATAGGCCGATGATACAAAATAGTTTCTGAAATGTGGGTTTAGATAATGACATTATAAATACGAATGTAGATGTTGCATTTAAACCAAAGAACTTTGTTTGCGAAGTTCTGTTCAATTTCCTAAAGCGCTCTACCTTCCACGTTTGTGGACTGATTGAGAGTGAGAACTGACTGTTAAAGTGAAATATCATCAAAACGTTTTACTTGTTTCTACTATCAACTCGTAAATTAAGTATTGTGTTATAAATATAAACACTTCACACATAAATCTTTGACAATCAAAAAAAATTTTGAAACTTAAAATTATAACAATTACATAAAAAAAAAATGCATTAAAAAATCACAAGAAACTTGGTTTCTTTAACCAGTATTTTGGTTGTTTAACTTTTTTTTCCTTCTCAAAAAAAATGTCAACCTGTTCGAGATTCAACAAACATATGAGAAACCACGCATTCGCAGTCTCGCACTCTGGGATTCTGGAATTTCTTGGAAGACTTCCATTGGGACTTACTCTCAAATCCCGAAAAGTAAATTCTCCTTTCTTCCTTAGTGTATCCTGTTCCAGACTTAAGAGAGAACTAACAGAAATGCAATTTCTATCATCAATGCCAATCAGGCAAAAATTAAGAATGGAGCTTACTTACTGCTGCTGTCGAAGTGGCTACTCGTGAAGCATTTGGGTATTTTGCCGAGGAAAGTGCTATTGTGATTAGTGATTCCCAACACAAATCATTATTTTGAGAGGAGAGATTCGATTCTAGCCGGAATAAAAAATTGAAACAGTCAAATCACTTGTGTATCTACATTTGTACGTTGAGGTAAAATGAAAACAATCAAAAATTTCCAGTAGCTTCTATTTTTTCTAACATTACTTAGTTCGAAAGCAAACTGCATAAACTATGGTGTAGTTGCTACTCATTATATGCAGGTCTCACTGTAGCACATAGAATGTTTAAAAATGATTTTTTTAGCACAAGGCTCTTAAAAAGAATTTGAGTTTGAATTTAGATTAAAAACGTCTTAAAATGATGTCACTTGATTTGTTTTTCAATGAAAAGCTACATATGTCAAGATTACAGAAATGGTTTTTTTATTTTTCAACTGCTAAAGAGATAGAATGACAATGAATACTAGTTCCAAAAAATAAGCCCTTGAGCTGACTGAACTAAATATTGAGTCTAATTCAAGTATTGTTATCAAAACTACTATCGCACGTAAGACGAATGACCCCAAAATGTGTTGCCTTCTCTCAAGTTACAATTAAGAAATGGTGGTGATCTCATTATACCAGTTTAGACGTAGTGGATGGTTTCAAGTTCAAAAACAAAGACAAGGAATGACGTCTCCAAAACCACAGATTGTCTGTGAAATAACAACTGTGATTGTCTCAATCTGTGATTTCGAA
The DNA here is from genome assembly GCA_949752695.1 of Melanostoma scalare. Taxonomy (NCBI): domain Eukaryota; kingdom Metazoa; phylum Arthropoda; class Insecta; order Diptera; family Syrphidae; genus Melanostoma; species Melanostoma scalare. Next base: position 206,462,304 of record OX456985.1, on the reverse strand, counting down.
GAACTTTTGGTTTGAAATTTTGTGCAAAAATATATTTATGTAATTTCAAATATTTAAATGAGAAAGAGAATTGTTTAGTAAGAAAATCCGATAATTTTATTTGATAATTTCCATCCAGTGCTGAAAAAGTTGAAAATTGGTTATAATTTCCTTGTATTATAAACAGCTTCCAATTAATCGCATTTCTGAAAGTTAACTACTGAATAAATTTTACGGAATGTTTGAAATTTCTTTAGTGGGGTTCCTCAATCGCTTGTTGAAATCCTTGAAGAGTTGACTTCTGGCTTCTGACTTCTTAAACTTGACAGCACTGGCCGACTCATCTATGCCAAAACCACTCATTTTCGATAAGACAGCTTGATGCCAAACGCTATCAAATGCCTTAGAAATAACATGCCCAATAGTCTTACTTTCTCCAAAACAGTGAACAGGAACTTTTCGCTGAGACATGCCAATGGACCGTTTGCTACGAAAGCCGTACTGACGGCCATTCAGAAACTTTCGTTCTTCAAGATATTTCATAAGTTGACGGCTTATCAACGTTTTCATAACCTTGGAAAGAAGGAACGAACGTATCATATCCTCGAAGTGGCTCTTATTTGGATCTATTGCTTTTAGACTCAAGACTGAAACTGACCGACGACATTCTTCGACGGACGAAAAATTGTTTAACGACGGTTGAGTACGACAGTGACCACTGTGGGCTTGCCGCCGTCATACTACTTCCGAATGACCTTGTGGAACTGGAGGAGTACGTGCCGACCCACTCTTACAACTACGGTAAGACACTGTAGTGTGTTTATGTGCACACGATTAATGCGCGTGTCAAGCGACGAATTCCACTCGTCACTTGAAACGCCGCAATGTGATCTTGTGCACATCATCACACCATAATCTTCCCACGATACACAATGAACAACGTGCATTGTGTATCGTGGAAGGAATGCACCAATATCAAGTGACGAGTGATGTTCGTCACTTGATTTGATTCCCATGAACAATTTTGCTGACTCCACTAATGTATGAATGTGGAGTCATAGTTTTAGTTTTTAGAGTTATTTTAGGCACAGTCAATAAAGAACAGCATTGAAATAAAGAACAATTTTGAAATAAAGAACGGCATCAATTTATTTATTATTACATGGCACATTGAGTATATTTATTATTACAAAACGTTGGCCGCGCTTTTCCGGTGCCGTCTCAAGGGAACTTCGTTTGAACGGTATTGCGCCGCCATGCAACAGGAATCTGTCGAACGTTGAGATCGATGGATACCTGCAAAGTATGGAGGATGCAATCCGTAGAACAATGGACAGGACAATTCCTAAGTATAGGCAAAACGATCCAACGAACATGTACAGAAACGCGACAATAGACGCACTCTACAAACAAAAAAGTGTGCTCCTGTCGAGACTCAAACTCTTGCACAGGAGGTTTACTGACCTACACGATTTGGAGATTAGAACTCTGAGGTCACAGATCAAAAATCTCCAACAACTTATTAAAGAAAACTATAAAATTTCCATTTCATGTTTCTGGAACAATAAAATTCGGGCTGTGCAGTCCAACAACCCGAGTATGTTTCCGGAAATAAACAAAATTTTTAGGAGAAAAGATCAAAATGACCATCAGAGTATTAAACTCCAAAGGACGACAGAGAACAAGAACTTACTTTTGACAATTGGAATAGATCCAGATGACGCCATCTTGGATGATGACAACTTTATAGTGGAAGATGCTCAAGAGAAGGTAGAGACGGTGGGTGCTGTTTTCGAGCGAGTATATAAGGTGAATGAGTGCATTCGCCCGAATCACGACCTTGAGAACAGAGCCTTCGTTGGACACTTCTATCTTAGAGACGAGATCTCGCATTGGCGATCTGAGACTCCTGGTTTCACTAGGTTCAATGACGACCGACTGGCAAATGCAGTCATAGCCCCGCGAAACGGGGATAACACCTTGTTCGTGTCTAAGATGGACCTCGAGGACATCTTTCACAAAATAAAGAAAAAGAAGTCAGCAGGAGTCGACGGCATACCCAATGTTGTGCTATGAAACCTCCCTTCGGAAGCGGTGGACATATACACCACGTTGTTCAACAATGCGCTGAATAATGCATATTATCCAGTGCGTTGGAAGATGGCAGTGGTCCATCCTCTCCTTAAAAAAGGGAAGGATGGTTCCAATCCAACAAATCTCCGGTCAATTAGTCTTCTTCCGAGTATCAGCAAGGTATTCGAGAAAGTTCTCAATAGAGCTTTGTCCACATGGGCTGAGGACAAACATATTATCCCAGAAAATCAGTTTGGTTTTAAGGCGGGCCATGATACCATACATGCCGCGTCTAAACTAGTATCTGACATTCAATGGAACAAAGCTAAAAAGCTGTGTACGGGTGCATGTCTGGTTGACTTGGAGAAGGCATTTGATACCGTTTGGTTAGACGGTCTTTTCTATAAGTTGATCAGATATGGCATGAGTAAACCACTGCTATATATTCTCAATGACATGCTTCATCGTAGAACGTTTGTTGTTAAAAGTTGCAATAAGACTTCTACCAGAACTTTTAAAATACAGAACGGTCTGCAACAGGGAGCGGTGAATTCGCCTATTTTATTTAGCATTTTCACTGGCGATCTAATTGGTTCTCTTCACCATGCTATAGCGTACGCCGACGATCTCATTGCGTACAGAACAGGTCCAAAGATCGAAGACATCAGAAGTCTCTTGCAGCGTGACTTCGATAAGATTCAGCAATATTGCGATGACTGGAAGTTGAAAATCAACTTTCAGAAATCGGAAACAATTGTGTTTAGAACCCCGTTGGCTCGGGTCTCATGGGATACGAGAAAGAACTGGCGAAAGCTGGTGATCGTTGATCTACATGGCCACCCACTGCCAAGCAAAGTAGTAGTCAAGTACCTCGGCATCTGGCTAGATCAGTATCTATATTTTAACAAGCATATGGATGCGGCTCTGGCCAGGGCTAGAGGAGCTTTTGCTCTGACAAGGCGACTGTTTCACAGCAGTCAACTTGATAGCAGAGTGAAGGTGATTTGCTACATGGCCCTCATAAGGCCAATGATTGTCTATGGGTGCCCTGTGTGGTTCAATGTTACAGCGTCTCAGATGGAAAAGATTCGGGTGTTTGAGAGACAGTGTCTGCGTACCTGTCTTGGATTGCACAGAACACCAGAGTCGGAGTACAGAAGATATTATCCTAATGGGGTCCTTTACAACGGGGCTCAAATAAACAGAATCGACAACTTCATGATAAAACTGACTCGGGGTCACACTGCAAGGGCGATGTCTTCGAACAATGGCCTGATATTTGGGGCTTACTACCCCAACATAGAATATATTGAGAGAACACGTTTCAGTGGATTTGTCCCACCGGAGGCTTTCCTCTATTTTGACATGATAGGTTTGATTCAGGACAGATTGGCGGTTCCGTTAATCTACCACGTCTGCCGTAAGTCCGTGGAATGACGGCTCCTTTACAACCGTGACGTCGCCGCAGTAGGCGGAGAAGTTGAAGAGCTCCTCCGGTTCAGTAGGGCGGTCTCAGATCGCGATCGTCGTGACGTTGTTAAAATGTCAGATATGTTCTGGTGGTTGTCCGAGCAACAAATTGTTATGGATGATGATAGTCAGTCGCCAATGGCTGGCTTACACAGGCTTAGCGTGTAAGTCTTAGGGTAGGGGGTGGACACAGTGGCAAACAAAAAAAAAATAAAAAATCAGAAACAAAATACAAACAAAAAAAAAAAAAAATATATAAAAAAGTTAAAACCCAAAAAAAAAAATCATAAAAAATCAAAAAAAAAAAATTACAAAACACTAAAACCCAAAAAAAAAAAAAAGCTGCTGTGGCTGCTCTAGTTTTAATTAGATTTAAGTAATTTTAAGAACTCCCAAAAAAAAAAATTAACTAGAAAACCAAGTTTTTCAATTTTTCTTAGTCTTAACCATATCAATAAGTTGTAAATTAATAAGTTATCCTTAGGCCGAAAGGCATTAGAATTAAGATATTGTTTAATTTAGAGTACCTGATTAGGGTCAGTAAGTTAGTTAAGATATTATATAAGCTAGTTTTATACATTTTTGTTAGCATGTAAGTAGTTATAAGTGAAAATGAATAAAAAATGGATTAAAAATGAAAATGAAAAGAAGGAACGTAAGTGAAATGAAACGGTAATTGGAAGGGGAGGGAGGTTCGGCTTTTTAAGGGATGGGCTGAACAAGTGCAGTTTTCTATCTACCCCGAAGAATAGGAAAGATAATAAAGCTTACGTAGTGGTTTTGCCAACGTAGACAAACACCTCTTCAGAATAACGGCGAGGATACCATCTGGAGAGGTAAAAGCATCCCTATCTTCTATGCAGTGCATATTCTTTTGAACAGTTTGTATAGGTACATATGCCGTTCTATCCATGTTGAGTTAAAAACAAGATCTCCCATTTATTCTTCCAATAACTCATGGTTTGATGTCCTTTCAAGTAAACTTGCATTAATCATCAATACATCAATTAATGATTGAATTGACTCTGTTTTCTATTCTCAAATGTCACCCGCACGTGGTACTTCAAAAACCGACATAATTTCTTGTCGGTCATTCGTATCTCTGTTTGCTAAATTGCATTGCCGTAAAGGCATCGGAGATTTAATCGCATTTTGGGTTAACCGAAACGGAGATACATGCCCGCAGTAGCAATCAAAGGACTACGTCTTCTAATCAATACCACTCATTTATTTTGATTTCACAGCAGTTGCAGTTAATGACTTTTGAGGAATTATCCCTTCAAGTCATTAATTTAGTTTTATCTCTCCCACCAAAGAAAAATGTCAAATTATCTCAGCTAGTGAATATGCACTACAGAAAGCCTTGGCTTATTTTCTTTCAAAAATATTTGCACTTGTGTAGCCTTAAGGGATGCGTTGTTCTCGTATAATCGTATGTATACCGTATGACATTAAGTGGACAACCTCGTCCAATTCAAAATGGTTACCCAAAAATATAGTTGTTCAGGACATTATGCTAATTGCAGAGACAGACAATGGTTGCGTGTTACCAGCGCTAATTGTTATTGTTATTGTATACAGAATACATATCCTGTTGCTGTGCTGCAGGACATTATAAGACAATAAATTGCCAACTCCTTAGGTGAGAGCCGTAACAGTTTTCATATATGCTGAATACGAATGCCCTGTATACAAACACACTGCCCCAGTCCTGTGTGCAGCAGACCATCATCAGGACTTGCGAAAGCAAATTTAAGTAGGACACCGTCGTCGTCGTCGGTCGTCGTGAAAGAGCAGTATGCAGTACTTGAAGATAACACTCACAAGGCAGTCCGTTGGCACAGATTCTTAGGCTGAAAATTTAATTGCAAAAAGACGTAGAAGTACTTGTTTCATATACGGAAGCTATTTCCGGATATTCAATTGTCTATTCCGTTTTGCTTCTGAACTATTTCCTCTTCGAAAAGAAAATTTAAAGAAATTTGAATTGCTCTGAATTAGGTGATTGGTTGTGCGAGTCCTGTGGGTATTGTTTTTGATTGAAAGATATGTAGAGGCTGTGCATGCGAGCAAAGTTTTCTCATTAGCCTTCGGGACAAAAACTTCCGCTACAAGTTTGAGGAATCTCAAACGCACCAGAAACCTATTTTGAAATTTTCTATATAAAGTCTGAATTATATGAATTAAACTGGGATATAAAAATCTATCACCATAACACAGGAGTTCAAAGGGGAAAGAGGAGGAAAGATTAAAGAGGAAAGAGGAAAGAGGAAAGAGGAAAGAGGAAAGAAGAAGGAGGAAGGAGGAAGGAGGAAGGAGGAAGGAGGAAGGAGGAAGGAGGAAGGAGGAAGGAGGAAGGAGGAAGGAGGAAGGAGGAAGGAGGAAGGAGGAAGGAGGAAGGAGGAAGGAGGAAGGAGGAAGGAGGAAGGAGGAAGGAGGAAGGAGGAAGGAGGAAGGAGGAAGGAGGAAGGAGGAAGGAGGAAGGAGGAAGGAGGAAGGAGGAAGGAGGAAGGAGGAAGGAGGAAGGAGGAAGGAGGAAGGAGGAAGGAGGAAGGAGGAAGGAGGAAGGAGGAAGGAGGAAGGAGGAAGGAGGAAGGAGGAAGGAGGAAGGAGGAAGGAGGAAGGAGGAAGGAGGAAGGAGGAAGGAGGAAGGAGGAAGGAGGAAGGAGGAAGGAGGAAGGAGGAAGGAGGAAGGAGGAAGGAGGAAGGAGGAAGGAGGAAGGAGGAAGGAGGAAGGAGGAAGGAGGAAGGAGGAAGGAGGAAGGAGGAAGGAGGAAGGAGGAAGGAGGAAGGAGGAAGGAGGAAGGAGGAAGGAGGAAGGAGGAAGGAGGAAGGAGGAAGGAGGAAGGAGGAAGGAGGAAGGAGGAAGGAGGAAGGAGGAAGGAGGAAGGAGGAAGGAGGAAGGAGGAAGGAGGAAGGAGGAAGGAGGAAGGAGGAAGGAGGAAGGAGGAAGGAGGAAGGAGGAAGGAGGAAGGAGGAAGGAGGAAGGAGGAAGGAGGAAGGAGGAAGGAGGAAGGAGGAAGGAGGAAGGAGGAAGGAGGAAGGAGGAAGGAGGAAGGAGGAAGGAGGAAGGAGGAAGGAGGAAGGAGGAAGGAGGAAGGAGGAAGGAGGAAGGAGGAAGGAGGAAGGAGGAAGGAGGAAGGAGGAAGGAGGAAGGAGGAAGGAGGAAGGAGGAAGGAGGAAGGAGGAAGGAGGAAGGAGGAAGGAGGAAGGAGGAAGGAGGAAGGAGGAAGGAGGAAGGAGGAAGGAGGAAGGAGGAAGGAGGAAGGAGGAAGGAGGAAGGAGGAAGGAGGAAGGAGGAAGGAGGAAGGAGGAAGGAGGAAGGAGGAAGGAGGAAGGAGGAAGGAGGAAGGAGGAAGGAGGAAGGAGGAAGGAGGAAGGAGGTGGGAGGAAGGAGAAAGGAGGAAGGAGGAAGAAGAAAGGATGAACGATTTACAAAGAACGATGAACGGAGAACGTAAAATAAAGGCAAAAGAAAGACGGACACTGCGCACCAAATGCATAAAAATTACGGTGGATCACAGTTCAAAGAAAAGGTACACAATGATCATGTTTCCTTTCTATCTGGTCGATTAGAAGGAGTTTGAAAAAGCATTTCTATGACCGCAATTCTAGAAGAACTGTTTCAGAACAACATAATTATTAATCATGACTGGAAAAACTGTTACTTGTGCTGAGAGATCATTTACCTTATATCAAAAAGGCGCTACTAAAAGTTGTGTACCACGAAACATATGTACATTTATATCCTTGTAAATAATTTCTAGTTATTGATTTGAAATCAACACAATTGCTGATCAATGTTTGCTACAGTTTATAATTAAAACGTGTTCTGAAACTTTGTATTTTACACTAACATCAAGCAGAGTTCCTACATACCGACATAAACTAAAGTTGAATTTTAAAAACTGTTTCAAAAGACTGCCAACAGGCTTTCAAAAATACCACTACCCCTTCTACACCGATCAATCTCATCGGACATTAATTTGAAATTAGCTGCTTCTCAAACCATAATTCCTCTCCGCCGAAGCTGACTGAACAAGAATTTAAAACTTAAGTTGAAATAGAGGACAAAAACGATCCATCTATTAGTAGAAATGAGCATCACCCATTCGCTCTTAATAGCGATAAATAAATCTTCCGATGAGACTGTTAGAGCATAGAACTCACAGAAGTGCTCCAAAACGCCTATGTCGACATCAAGATTGTCTCTCCATCAATTCAGTTCCATGCTACATTTTTCAGATTTTTTTTTTCTTTTTGATTCTATGCCAAAATTAGAAAACAAGTCGCACTTGTCATCAGAACACATTTATCTCCAGACAACATAACATTATAATTAGCCTCCAATAGAACCAAAGCAAAAGGCCACAAATTGAACATTCAAATAATCGCCCGCTGGTGGAAAAACACGCGCCGATGATAATTGTCAAATTCATTGACAACATGTTATGTTGTTGGATGCTCCTCTCAGGCGTACAACAAAGTGATTTATAATAATCTAAGACAAGTTCAAGCCCCTCAAAGGTACCCTCTTCGGATCTCTCATCCATGAGGTCTACAAAGCCACATCATGCTCATTCAAAACGGATTACATAAAGCATAACAATAACGATTATTGTCACAGCCGAGTCGCCTCTAAATCATGTTTCGGTGGGGACGACTTTTCTTAATGAAACTGAATAGTTTTGATTGTGGTGGGACTGTGGTTGGGTAGGATGGGGAGAGGGGGAGGGAAGGTTCAACAGCTTGTTCGGCCAGAGCTTACGATGTTGGTGCTTGGTGTCAGTATAATAATAATTGTCACCATGGTATTATTGAAGATCGTTTACAAAAGTCACTGTAAGGGGGTCACAGTGAAACATTGAAAAATTCGGGTGTTGCATATGCTCGTTTGTCTGGACTGCATGCTGATTTCAAAGATGACTTCTGATAAGATCTCTTTGGAATGACAATGACAGTATTATGGCGATGAATGGAGATCCCCCACATTGGCTATAGAACTTGGTTTGTTTAAAGAAATTGTAGGGACTTCTTAATTTACATATTTTTCTTTATGTTCAGTGATGTGTCATGTGATATTTAATAATTTTTTATGTTTTAACTTTAACGAGCTTGTTTATGTGAAATCGAGACAGTTTTTTTTTTTTTGTTCGTTTTGAATATCTGTGCGTGTGTAGCATTTACCAAAGGAATGCCGTATTTTCTGGGAGGGAAAAAGAAAATACCTTTTGAGTATTTGAGAAAAGTAAGTTGTTATTGTTTTTTTTCTTCTAGTTCCTTGACACATCTTAAATTGAAATATTTGGTTTCAGTTGCTGAATAAGTCGTCGTTGGACCTCTTGTGGAATATTTAATGGAAACTCAGAGACATACAGCATCAGCTAGGTTGAACCATTATACATATCCACTTTATTACTTTGCGGTTTACGCTGATTGGTTTCACATTGATCAGCTCCTCTAGGTGCTTATAAGAGATGTCTATGGACTGAAATCTCCCTTCTAATTATAAGTACAAAGGGTGGCGATTCCTACAATTTGATCAATCTGGCGCTTTGAAAATCGTTGTGTAGAGAACTGCAACAAATAATAGGGTGATCAGAAGACCAATGAGGGTTTGTTGCAGGAGAGTCAGCGACAGATGCTATCCAAAGCTATGAGAAGCCTAACCAAGGGGCTGCAATGGTACAGTGGAGAGTTTAGTCGATAAGTCGAATGCAAAGACGCATCCCCAATACATACTTTTTTCCAGTTTTCTCTGGAGAAGGAAGGCTATAACTGAAATTACAACTACCTTACTTCCATTTACCAAGCCACAAAACGAGAAGGTAGAGGCCCTGGTAGTACAATGGATCAGCAATTGGTCTGAGTGTTCAGGCTTAATATTAACATGGTGATTCCTTCTAGAAGGCTGTTATGCTTTGCAGGTTTGATTTCTAAAATGCATTCAGCAAACAACTGCGATCTGAATTTTGCGGCCCCTACCAGACATCGAGGGGTTACTGAGGCCTATTTGTGGATGGATCAAGGATAGATAGTGAAGGAGTGATGAATATGATGAGAAGTTCAGTTGGAGTAACCGGAGCACTTAAGGTCACAGTAACTGCCTTTGAGAAGTATCAAACACAAAAGTTCGTCAACAGTTCTTTGCCAACGACAATGCAACCATCCTAAACGAAAGTTGGATCTTCGTTTCAACAAGGACTTTACATTTGGGTAAACGAGTTAAAAGGAATTTGTTTTCGTATTAGTCCGGTAAGAATGAAGGAAGCCTGCCTCCCCAGCTGGAAAATATTTAATATCAGGGATCAGGAATAGCTAAGCAACTTGTTATGATGACATGAATCATTGGATCGGCCTGCAGTGGATAAAGTCGCAGAAAAACTCCGATATCTTCCATGATCAGTAAATGCCACCTTAGCTGAATTGAACATACTACACCGCGGTTGTGAATTTTTCACTCACAGGTACCTACTGTTCACAATTTTGAAAAAAGTGAAAAATAAGAGTAATTTGAAATCAGTTGCGATGAGGATGATGAAGAAGTAGGAGTTACAAAATAATAGAAGTGCCTAGATCCATGGTACCCGTGGCGTGATGGTTGGCATGTCTGTCTGTTAACCGAGAGGTTCGTGGTTCGAGTCCCAACAGAAGCAAAAAATTTTTTTCACGGGTGTCGCCTTTCGCGAGGAATTGGAAAATCCTCCGATGGTAGATTCATTGACATGAAAAGTACTTTCTCGATAAGCCGTTCGGAATGGGCAGAAAACTGTAGGTCCCTTCCATTCCCTCACAAGGCATGGATGTGAGAAATACGTTAGGCCTTGGTAACTACTTGTTCCGTTGCACATCCATGGTATAGAAAGATCCATGGAAGTCTCAACGTCAAAAATTTCATCTTGCAAGAAAATAGAGCATAACCCACTTATTTTGTATTGACTCGTGCTCAAAGAACAGTTCCAGAGACCCCCTTTAAAAAGGTCATAGCATACAACGTTTTGTCACGGTAGCGACCAAGAAAGAAAATAGCAGCTCCCAAAATATACCTGGCACAGTCAAATGTGATTACACCAACCAACATATGTTCTCATACCGTAAATTCAAACCGAGAGGCTTGTCGACGCGTTACTAGATTTAAAATCGATGATGCCCGAACATTTGCTTGACAGCCAAGAAATTATTTCTTTCAGATATGACGAGCCGAGAGAATACGTTACGTGTCATGGCTACAATAGTTTTGAAAAATCCGAAATGTGCATATAATTCGATGAGCTAAAGCTCATTTCTGTATGTTTTACAAGAATACTTCACGACACAAGTAAACAAGACAACACCGCGCTGCCGCCGTCACGTTGCCATTTTTCTCTCGCTCTGCGCATGTAGGTACTATACTTAGGCACACATTTCTATAGCAGCGTTCTTGTTTCTCTTTTGTTGTGTATTCTGTTCTATCGTCATAGAGGTATACATTTGCTGACAACAACATGCGCAGTTGTATCATGAGGATAATCCATCTCATGGTTCACACGATTACGTTACGTCACATGGTAATCATCCTTGAATTTTATGTTTTGTACTGAATGTATGCAAAAAGAGGTCACAGTTACCAAGCTGTCGGAGAAACACACTATGTTATGTTACGTTTAAGTTGCTCAACGTAATACTACAAGTAAATTTTACTAATGATCTTCCATTTCGTTTACATCTCCGTAAGTGAAATGGGAGCAGAGATACCTACGCAAAAGAGATGGTGCTTAGTTACTGATATGAACACAATCATTCTATTCCGTCGGATTTAATTTATGTTTTTGAGTTCAACAATGGAAAATCAATGCACCCTGCCGCAATGCCACTTTTACTTTAACGTAACACCAGATCATGTAAAAAAATAACGTTACGTGGCCATCAAAGCAAACAGTTCAAACTTAAGAAACTTTTTACTATTATAAGAATGGGGCTGCGTAAGGGCACATTTTAATTCTGCACCAAATAATGTAATGCACATGGAGCTTACATTACGTCACGTAGTCACTTTTGCTCTTGATCCCCAAGTCTTGATACCGAAGATTTTCAATAATATTTCTGTAATTGTGTATGTAAAATGCATCAGTTACATTGAGTCACCTCACTACGTCACGTTACATAGTCACCATTGCTTAGTGCTCTTACCTCTTTACAATTATTACACAATTTGAGGCAGACGCTATTACAAATGTTATAAATGAATGAAACTCTCAAGTATACCCAACTTCGAATCGCAAACGCTATTTTTCATTATGTTTTTCTTTCGTCCTTTGTATTCGCTTACTCACACTTTGAACACCAGCTACATTAATTGAGTGATAAGACTTCCATTTATCTAACACAGTTTGACATACTAAACCACTATATTTAGCCTTAGTTATTCGGTTTCAATAAATTCAACTGAAAATCAACCTATTTACACGTAGAACCACGATCAGTACCTATTGCTGCACTTAACGTCACGGATATGCTTTCAAAAAGCCATGTTTGTGTTAGGCCATTGCTTTATCGCTCAGTGTGTTCATGTGCAGTTTGCATTTCCCAAGCAATCCCAAATCAATAGATGCAAACAGGGAATGACAACGACGAAAACAAAACCTAATTACTTTAAACACTAATATTGTTTAGGTATGGTACACTATCTCTAGCACTTGTTATGGTAATCCCCGAAAATCATGTCCTTAATCCCTATACAACATGGAATACTGTCAGAATGTTTATTACTCCGTTCCCACAGAACAAAATAGAACACCATCCAACTGAGGACGAGAACGAGCACTCTCTGCCACCACATTGCTACTAAGCTAAAGGGACCTCTCTTAACTCGTACCCCATAGCCCGTACTCAAACTGTGGCAATGGCAGTTACGGTGCGGTGCGATGCAATGCGGTACGTTGTGTCGGTGTGATTCTTATGTATAACATGCTTTTAACACGCCAACAGAATGAAGTGAAATTACAACGAAATGTTTGTCATAGTGTGGTGCCCTTCAGTTTGGAGATGTCCCTGTTTCTTGATAAACACATCCTCCCCAACAGTAACAAAAAACAAAAACAAAAACACACACACCCGCTATAGCCAGCCTCATTGTAAGGGACATTCACCTAACTCCTGTGTGGTTGAATTAAATTTAACAACTCTCGCTGGAATATAAATTCTCCACAATGTGACACACGCAGCGACCTCTGGCACAATTAACAAGGAAACATCATCATCATAACCGTAAAATAGAATAATTTTTTACCATGACATTGTTATTCTCTCACAGCGGCTTCGCATAAACGGGAGTATGAGAGTTACAGAGAAGGTCGAGTGGCATAAATGAATAAAGAACTGAGAGGAACAGGTGTACAAAGCGAGTGCACTTGAAGGGCTGGCAAAAACTTTCAGAGAGAGAAAGACAGAGAGAAAGAGAAAAAAATAGAAAAATTAAATAAAACGTCCAAGGTAGTCTTACCAACTTAGAGAATTAGGGTGGCAAGTGTTCTTTGCCGGTGTATTAGGGCAGTACTTCTTGCTCATGGTCATGGTTTTCGGAGGAATAGCCCATTGGTGGCTAACCACTCGGTGTGTCCTTTTTTTGGTGGAAATTTATTTCCATCTTAAGCTGCAACGTCTGTGAAATACACAGGTGCTGTGAGCATCAGAAATGTAGATAAATTCGGCTTATCTTTTTAACGGACCGTTGTGCAATTTGCAAGGACACTAGACAAAGATGATGATGTTGTATACTGGCACGACGGAAGGCCGGCAGCGGCAATGACGGCATCACTATACACTTTAAGGGGATGGGTATTTTTTCCTGAGAAGATAGAACTTTCAAATATAAACGGTTTAACGTTAATGTTTTGAATTTAAACTTTCAAGTTTTGTTTCTTTCTTTATGAGAGAGTTACTTATGGAGCAGAGGAGTCCTTGTCTATCATGAAGGGACTATTAGAATGTTTTAAGTGGGGTCATCACTAAAAGAGCTCTTAAAATTCACTCAAGAATTGAAAGTAAAGAAACAGTTACGGCCTGAAAAGAACTTAAAGGACTTTTTGAAACCACTCAACAGTTTTTAAGAACTGCCTATGAAAACCAACTGGCCTTTCTGAGTACTGTTTTAGAAAACATAATCAGCTGGCTTTCAAAATTTTATGTTGCAGGCAGCTGATGCTTCTTAAAAAAGGCAAATATTATGAAATATAAGGAAAAGCTGGAATCCTGTCGTTCATTGAGCTTCTGGTCGTGATATATGTTACAAGGAGCTTGGGTTGTTTTAATGAAAGATAGGCTATGTTGTTTTTTAAAAGGTTGATCATACGAATAATGTTTCACGTTTGTAGAACTCTAATATGTTTGTATGTAGGATGACTACATTTATCAAATGCGAAAACAACCTAAACTAAAGCCAAACATTTGGGCATTTACACTATTTTAATTCCTAATCATTCTTTTTGTATGTAAAGACTTAAGGTTAGAACTAAAACTATAAATGAAAAGTAACTAAGGATTAGTCGGTAAAAGAATTCGGTTATGAACAGTAAAGTAAAGAACAAGAAAAGAAGCAAAGTCAAGTGAATGTCAAATTGAATCCTCAAATTTAAATTACCTCTTTTTTATATCTTCTTATATTTAACTTAAAAATCAAAACCTTTAAAGTGAATTAAAACTTTATTCAAACTACAATCTTTAGCGTTTTAACTTTAATCCTTTCCCTCCCCCTACAATTGGTGTCAGAAGTGTTGCTGGACAAGTGCCGCGTAAAGTAGAAAAAAAAATAAAACGAAAATAAACCTGTACAAAGCGACAAAGTGAAAAGTTTAAAAGATTTAAAAGCTAAGAAATAATATTGAAACAAAAATCTGAAAAGTGCATGCATTAAATTCAACCAAGTGAGATTGTGGTACATATGAATTAATGAGAAAAAAAAAAGTGCAAAGCTAAGAACAGAAAATAAAGAATAGGGAAAAATAAGAGAGCGACATAAGAGAAATTACATCAGAAATTGCAAATGAAATGCACACAGTCGTCTTATGCGTGCATAGTATTCAAATTGGTGAGATCGTTTCATACTTTTACTTTTCTCTTGCATGTTTAGAACATTTTTTTTTTCTCTATCGAGATTAATTGCACTTAAAGCTTTGAGCCATACTTACATTGAGTGAAATTTGGTTCGAAAATTATTTTGCATGTGCTTAAGCTAAGACTATTGCATGCTATATAAATATTTGGAAAGCTTTTAAAAAAAAAGCTATTTATCGCATGCGAATAATTTTGTTTGTTGGAGAAATATCAAAACAAATTACTAAGACAAAAGCTTTTTATTTCAATAATTTTTTTTTGCTATGATAACGCGAGTGTAATGTAAGGATGGAATGGAAATTTTAGAATTCCGAATGGATGAGTTAAATAACTTAACTACGAAACAGCTACAGTTTATTTTAAAAGAAAAGAATTTATCATATCGATATAATTTGAAAATCGAGTTAGTCCAGAGGTTACATAATGCTATATTAGAAGAAGGTATGCAAGTTAACAATTTTATGGAAGAATTGGCCAAAAAAGAAACGGAAAAAAAAATCGACGATACAAGTAATAATAAACTAACTGGTGACATTAATAAAGAGGAAGTTGAAGAAAATTTAAAAGAAGTAGCAAAGATGTCGGAGAATAATAATTTTGTCTTTAAAGATGTCGAGGAATCGTTGGAGAGATTTTCTGGTGAAGCTGGAAAAAACGTTGTGCTTTGGTTAAAAGATTTTGAAGACGTTTCAAATGTATGTAAATGGAATCCTATTCAAAGATATCTCTATGCCAGGCGTTTGTTAAAAGGAGCTGCTAAACTGGCAGTTGAAGCGAAGAGTGGTATTTGCAGTTGGGAGGATTTAAAGAAATTTTTGTTGCAAGAGTTTAATGATGTACCATCTTGTATAAGTATTCATAAAGAGCTCCAGTCTAGGAAGAAGAAATCTAATGAAACCTTTTTAGAGTATATGTATACAATGAAACATATAGCGATGAAGGGAAATTTCGATGACACATCTTTAATAGCCTATATTATTGAAGGCATTTCAGATAGCCCTTTAAATAAAACCGTGTTGTATGAAGCAACGAGCTTGGAGGAGCTTAAGAAAAAGTTTTTAGTTTATGAAACTATTAAAAGTCAGATAGCGACAACAAGTGGTTATAGAAACCAAAATCAAAACTATTCTCAAAATTCTAAGACAAATTTTTCAAATAATACAAAAAACGTGAGTCAAAGACGTTGTACAAACTGCGGTTCTTTTTCACATAGCCAAGATGTTTGTCCAAACAAAAGTAAAGGAGCCAGATGTTTTGCATGTAGCGAATTTGGGCATATTTCTACATCTTGTCCAAAGAAAGAAGTCAAAAACTCGAACCAAAATGTTAAAAGAATTAACAGACTAGACTGTTGTGTAAAGGTAAAGTTAGCTGGAGAAATGTACGATGTTTTGGTGGATACGGGAGCGGATGTGTCGTTGGTACAAAAAAGCGTTTGGAGGAGGAATGGTGCTGTTGAAATCGATGGGCTAGGAGAAAGTTTGTTCGGATTTGGTGATGGTAATGCAAAGCGTACGCATGGGTCGTGCGTACTTGATGTTTTCATCGGAGAAGATTGTTACTCCATTCGATTCCATATCGTTCCAGATGAATGGATGTCAGATTGCATGATCTTAGGAAAGAATTTCTTAAGCATTGCTAAAGTTAAAATTGAAAATGGTTTCATTTCTGTTTCTAAAATTCCAGAAGCTTTTAATTTAGAAGAGAACAATATTTCGAAAATTGAAGTTGTTGACTTAATAGAAAAGGATGATTTAAATTCAATTCTTGACACAAAACTGAGTCATTTACCTGATTCTAAAATCAAAAATCAGATAATAGATATGATAAACACATATGAGCCACGTAAACCAGAGAAGTGTTTAGTTGAAATGCGAATCGTGTTGTCCGATGACCGCCCAGTCTATCAAAAACCAAGAAGATTAGCCCCAAAAGAAAAGGAAGACGTAAAGAAGCAGATAGATACTTGGCTTTCGGAAGGAATAATATGCCATAGCTATTCAGATTACGCTAGTCCAATAGTGTTGGTGAAGAAGAAAGACGGAACCAATCGAATATGTATTGATTATCGAATGCTTAATGCAAAAATTATCAAAGATCGACATCCACTGCCGTTGATAGAGGAAATCTTAGAAGATCTAGCTGAGGGAATGTTTTTCGTTGTTCTTGATTTCAAGAATGGATTTTTTCACGTGCCAGTTGAAAAAGAGAGTCAAAAATACACAGCGTTTGTAACACCGAATGGGCATTATGAATTTCTCAAGGCACCCTTTGGTCTTTGTAATTCGCCATCAGTCTTCCAAAGGTTTGTGAATGCAGTTTTTGAAAGGCTTTTACGTTCGGATTGGCTGCGAATCTTTGTTGACGATCTCGTTATCCAAGCAAGAAGTCCTGATGAATGCCTCGATAAACTTAAGTTGGTTTTCGAAGTGGCGGCTGAAAATGGTCTGGTTATAAACTGGAAGAAATGTAAATTTATCACCGAATCAATTGAATTCTTAGGACATGTCGTGGAAAATGGATCATTGAAACCATCTCAAGAAAAACTAAATGCCGTCCAAAATTTTCCAAGACCAGACAAGGTGAAGAAAATTCAGTCCTTTCTCGGACTCACAGGTTTTTTCCGACGCTTCATAGCAGGATATGCCGTTATTGCGAAGCCTTTATCGGACTTGCTACGTAAAGAAACGCCATTTAATTTCGGTCCAGATCAAGTCGAAGCATTTGAAAGTTTGAAGGCTGCCTTATGCAAAGATCCAGTTTTGAAACTTTATAATCCAGGGCTGGAGACGGAATTGCATACTGATGCAGGTAAGGTTGGATATGGAGGTGTCCTGCTTCAAAGACACAGCGACAATGAAATGCATCCTGTTTTTTATATAAGTTATAAATCAAGCAAAGCTGAGATGAATTTTACCAGCTACGAACAAGAGGTTTTAGCAATCATTAAGTGTTTGCAGAAGTTAAGGGTGTATCTGTTGGGAATACCATTTAAAATTTTCACGGACTGCAAGGCTTTTACAGCCACTATGCGAAAGAAGGAACTGTGTACTAGAGTTGCCAGGTGGGCAATATTTTTGCAAGATTTCAACTGCGAAGTCCTTCATAGAGCGGGTACATCAATGAGACATGTAGACGCACTTAGTCGTTATCCTGCAATAATGAAGGTGGAAGATGGTGTTCTGCATCGGGTTAGAAAAGCACAAGAAAGTGATGAATTTTGTTCACTGGTAGCAAATATATTGAAGCACGAAGAACATGAGAATTTTGTGATGCGCAATGGTGTTCTTTATAAATTTGTTGAAGGTGACTATTCTTTGGTTGTCCCAAAAAAGCTGCAACAAGAAGTACTACGAAGTATACACGAGCAAGGTCACATAAATGCCAGAAAAGTTGAAGTGTTAGCAAGGAAGGATTTTTATATTCCAAGTTTATCGCCAAAAATTAAACAAATGATTGCAAACTGTATACCATGCATCCTTGGAGCGAGGAAAAGTGGAAAACAGGAGTGTTTACTCAACCCAATCGAAAAGTTTGATAATCCTCTTAATACGTTTCATCTCGATCACCTTGGACCTATGAATTCAACAGCTAAGAGCTACAAGCATTTGTTAGTCATCGTTGATGCTTTTTCGAAGTTTACTTGGATCTTTCCGGTGAAGTCTACAGGAGCTGAAGAAGTATTGAAGAAACTGTCGATCCAGAGCGAAACTTTTGGCGATCCAGTAAGGGTGATAACAGACAGAGGCTCCGCTTTTACATCGAATTTGTTTAAAGAGTATTGTGAGGAAAGGAAAATTATTCATTCACTGGTGACTACAGGTGTTGCTCGCGGAAACGGACAGGTGGAAAGAATCAACCGCACTATTGTCGAAATGTTAACGAAAATGTCAATCGATGCTCCTGATAAGTGGTTCAAGCATGTTCCAAGACTACAATGTATCATAAACTCGACAATAAATCGAAGCATAAATAGGACTCCGTTTGAGCTAATGTTCGGAGTTCGTATGAAATGTATCGAAAATATTGATCTGAAACAGCTGATGGAAGAGCTTATTATCGAGGAATTCGAAGATGAAAGGAAGGAGATGCGAAGCCAGGCTAAGGAGCAAATTGCGAAAGTTCAAGAAGAAAACAGAAAATTGTACAACCGGAAGAGAAAAGCTGCTGTGCAATACAAGCTAGGTGATCTGGTTGCGATCAAGAAAACGCAATTCGCACCAGGATCCAAGTTGTACCCAATGTATCTTGGCCCGTATGAAGTTGTCAAACTAAAAAGAAACGATAGATACGACGTGCATAAAGTTGGAACTCATGAGGGACCGAATTCTACCTCGTCATCAGCCGACTTTATGAAACCATGGCGCAACGAAGATGGTAGTGAATGCGATGAGATGGAAAGCGAAGATGATGATGAAGACGATGATGTACGTATCTGAAGATGACTGGTCGTCTGAGACAGCCGAGAAGAAGGATGGCCGAATGTAGGATGACTACATTTATCAAATGCGAAAACAACCTAAACTAAAGCCAAACATTTGGGCATTTACACTATTTTAATTCCTAATCATTCTTTTTGTATGTAAAGACTTAAGGTTAGAACTAAAACTATAAATGAAAAGTAACTAAGGATTAGTCGGTAAAAGAATTCGGTTATGAACAGTAAAGTAAAGAACAAGAAAAGAAGCAAAGTCAAGTGAATGTCAAATTGAATCCTCAAATTTAAATTACCTCTTTTTTATATCTTCTTATATTTAACTTAAAAATCAAAACCTTTAAAGTGAATTAAAACTTTATTCAAACTACAATCTTTAGCGTTTTAACTTTAATCCTTTCCCTCCCCCTACATGTATTATGTTTTTTATCAAAACAATCAACACAAAAAAGCAGATTGAGGTTAAAATTAAGGTGCCCGTGGCGTAATGGTCAGCATGTGTGCCTTTTGCGCGGTCGGTTCTTGGTTCCAATCCCAACAGAAAACAGAAAAGGGTTTTAAACTGCTAACGCCTTTCGCGAGGTTAGTCCTATGATATGAGGCAAGTCCTCCGATTTTAAATTCATTGCCATGAAAAGCACTTTTCCGATTACCCGTTTGAAATTGGCAGAATATTGTCGTTGCCCTTCATCACCTCCTATGGCATGGTTGTGAGAAACGCGCTTAGGCCGGAGATTCCACGCTCTGTTTTGCCACCGTTTTGTTCGTATTTACAAAACTGCAACAAAACTTGTGAAACTTAAGAGTCTCGAGTTGAAACGAAGTGGGGATGAGGTAAAAACGGAACCGCTATCATTCTCTCGGAAAAGCTGCTTGTCTGCGTGTTCACTATTTCAAAGTCTAGTGACCGTTTTGTCATATATGCTTAAATTGGAGATGGAATGTATTTGCTCCCCGAATCGGATGTGAGCAGATGGAAAAAAAGCATTTTTGAAAGACCTTCACAACTATTTAAAGAGTTTTTGTTTGTTGGCGTAAAATTGGACAGAAATATAGTTACGGATTATGCTGTTGTTGATTGCCAATCGGTAGCTAGATTTGTGAAGTCTTGGGTCAAAGACTGCAAAGTTATACTGTAAGATGCAGTTTCCCAGCAACACCCTCCTCTGTTGAAACAATTTTTGATGGCAGCTATGGAATCCGAACAATCAAAGGCTACAAATGAACCAAGTAGTACAATTTGAACAAAGGGAAAAGGTGGTAAATTCGTTTAATGTACGCAATGCCATCTATACAGCGTCATTACAAGGTCTAAAATGCAGAGAGCACTTGCACAAAGTATGTCCATTATTGCCAACAACAAAATTTGCTTGGAGTGAGCCAAATCATTTCAAAATCTTCAAAGAGACACTACCAACAAGCCAATGAATTTTGGTTGAAGGAATGATAAGGATAAAGCTGTGATAATTAAAAAGAAACCGACTTTCAAGGGATATCCAAAGTGTTCGTCGAATAAAAGAGATGAAAAGTTCTGCTTCAAAGTGGAATACAAAAACTGGAAAAAAACAGTAGACCTAACTCTTAGCAGACAGTGTTGAGCATGTATTGAGTTTTGAGCCATTTGTAATAGGCTTTTCATTGCCAATCAGGTCGCTGTAGCCATGCTGGGTACCCTCTGTAGCTTGTGGGTGAGGTAGGCACTTCGACCCTTGTTTGCCCGTTGCAAAATATTCATGCCAGGCAAAGTTGTTTAATTTAATTTCATGATACCATGTCCGCCTAAGTATCCCCTCACTAACAACTAAGTTTTCCTTGCCTCGGTATATATTCTTCACCTCTCTTGAATTTCTGCCCGACTGCTAAAGCAAGCTGTTCGAGAAATACAAAAAAGTAACTTGAATGAGAAAGCATCTTCAAAACAGCCACTTAAAGACGGACAAATGCTCAGAAGATTCGTCCGTCGAAGTTCATTAAGGCTCCCTAAGGACAACTTCTTGTGAATGACGACAAAATTTTCAACAGGTGACGACAGTTCTATGATGTTGAATGAAAAGTTTCCACAAAAGCTGAATCAAGTTAAACAGAAGTACCCGACATGAAATTCGAGGAAGTTAGTAAGCTAGAGCTAGTTGCAAACTCCAAAAAAGCAATTGTGCCGGGCAGACCACAAGCCATATAGGTTTTGGGAAATTTTAATGAAATTTTAATAACGATAACACCAATGGCAATCGTATGGTCATTGGAATGTCGGAATATTCCGCTTACTTTTCTGATCAAAAAATGTCCCTTTAGCCGAAGAAATATGGGACTGAAGACTCTACATCCTGATTGCGATAGCAGCTCTCATAAACAATTCACAATTAAGAGATGCATAAAAAGTAGGTATGAGAATAAATTGACAGCTACTGAGTTGAAAATGCTTCACATACCAGCAGGAGAAGTATTCAATTCAAAAATTACGTCTAAGAAAAAACGTTGTGACGGTTACGAGTTCTTAATCACTTATTTTCAGATCCCAGATTTCAGACGATGATCGTGTTAGAAGCTGCGAGTCCCGAACTCTGGGCAGGTTTGTTGTCAGCAATAAATCAGGCAGAGACCACATTTGAGTATAATTTTGAAAATCAACGACTGTTGTCATCACTACATTGATTGTTTTTATGGTTATTCTCAAATACCCCCCACCAGTGGTAAGGTAAATAGAAATGGTGGATTCTCAACAGAGGCTTCATTCTTATTTTATAAAATTTAATATTCATCCATTTTCATTTGTAAACTGTCAAAAATCTTTTTGAACGACTTTTCAATGATCTAATCAGTACCGATAGGGATGACTGGATGCTAAGCAACCCTTTTAAGGAACTAATAACGACTGTTGAGGTAGAGGGGAAATCAACGCCAAGTTTAAAAAGCAATGAAATAAAAACTCTTTCACTATTTATTCTCTTTATGTCTCTTTTATTACATTTTAAATGTTAAAACGAAAACAACAATGAAACTGTATAAAATCAGTGAATCTTTCTCAGCAATTACTGATAAATATGAACCCTATTAAGTTGTATGGTGATTTTTAAGGGACAACATGAACTGTATAATTTTTCACTGATTCATGACTTTAAAATGAGGTCCATATCCATATCCTACAGGGGTTGAAAATAAAAATTAATCAATTGCCATTGTCATAATTTTCAATCATCAATATTCATTTTCCTTCCGCGCTGCGCAGATATTCCCTCATGATATGGCCGGAGCAACTCATCATTTTCTGTCATTTTCGGCCACTCAAAAGGATGCAAACAGAAAAAAAAAACACAGGCAAATTGAATTCTCCATAACAGTTTCATTGTCCAACTTAAAACATCACACAATGCACTGTGTGTGCTGTTCTACCCCCATTATTTACTCCCTTGAGTCCAAGCATTCGTCCATCCACTGGTACCCTGTTGAAACCCACTGAGGTAATTTATCTTTTATTCGGTGGACAGTCAGTGTGAACTCAAGAAAAAACTAAAAAAAAATCACACAGAAAGTATGTTCTCACAGATCGTCTCTGTAGTTGGTAAAGTACTTTTCCAGAAAAAGCTTGCCAATGAATAAAGTTTTTGAGTCGACGTTCCATATGTCATAAATGTAGAATCATAAATGTTCTTTTGTTGAATAGATGGATGCTTTTTCCATCCGGTCCGTCTTAACAAGAGAAGAGCTTGCCGCCAGTTGGTCATGCTGTGATGGTAAATTTGTTTGCCTCTTGTTTTTTTCTTTTTTAAAGTTCTCATGGTAAAGTCCTTTTGTTAACGAGTTATAGATAAGAAGTTAAGTTTTTATTTTCACTCAAATTCAAAGCAAAAGATGAGGAACTTCCTGCTCATCTGGCCTTATCCTGCAGACTTTTGGTCGGAATTTAATCCTTAATCTGTCAAGTGAGGGGCAGTGCAATAAGCTCCGCAGTTTCAATTTCACGGTTTTGGTTTTTCTCATCGCAAAATGTCATGTATCCAGTGTCAGCTTTTCTTCATAACCTATTCTTGACATGAAAACTCGGAGAACAAAAACTAGAAATGCAGCATAGTTTGAGTAACGACCCAAGGTGAAAGAAGAGCGGACGCCGCAGCCGCCACCGGGTCAAACAATTGATCAACGGAGCAAGAAGATAGGTGTCCCATAAAAAAGAACCTTTAGTCTGTAGTCAGCAAACTGTGAGAAAAATCCAGCAAAAGGAGATGCCAACTTTGGCTACCAAAAAAAACTGCGAAAACAGAAATTGTTATCCGTGATTATTTATTTGTCAGAATTTTTTTTTTTTCCGAGCTAAGCGAAAAGATTTATTACCTTGCAACGCAACCGAGTCAATTAGTGCCTGAGTTCATATGGGTTGACTGTATTTTTGCTGTGGAAATGAATTCAGAGTTGAGAATTAGAGCGGAAACATAGAGAGGATGAAAAAGTAACACCGCTTTTTAAATAGTTTTGAATTTTTAATATTCAAAGACAACGAAACGTTAAAGTTAAGTGAATGGCTTTAGCTTCAATTTGCATACCCCTTGATGCTTTTGAAGAAAAGAAGATAAAAAAACTGGGCAAGAAAATGAAAAGTGCGGAAGACAAGTTATTGTTTACATGCTGATCTCTTTAGATAGTATGAATTCTCCTTCTCCTTATTCCTTAACAACTTTCGCTTGATCATTAGTCATACTCTCTGCTTTACAATAATAGTTCGCTATTCTTCACATTTTTGAAAATCAGATTTTTCTGTCTCTTCTCAGCTGGCAGGTTGATTGCTAGAAACTTTATTGGGGCTTCCAAAAAAGTTATTCCCAACATTGTTAGATAGATAGAAAAATTTTTATTTATAAATTTCAGTAATTTAGCACAGGTCTTATAGACAAAATTTTTGTACTTATAGTTTTAACTAGAAATTTAAATGACATTCGATTTTCGTACTATAAAATAATAATAAAAACGTATTGAATGCCACAATATAGATAATACAATTCTAATATAAATATTTTAAATTCGCTGAAGATTGAGGGATAAGGGGCTTCTGAATTTTCGCAAGTTTTTGATTAATTTTTGAATGGTATGTGAGAATCTGATGCACAATAGCGTGGTTCTCATCTTCCGCTCCTTAGTATAATCGTGGGCTCCGCACTTTGAGAAGCAAGAGAAACAAATTGTGGGCAGTTTTCCTTCGCTCTCGACACCCCACCGACTATTCGAATTACCTTGGAACCTAACTAATCTTTGTGAACATAACAACACCCTTTACAAACGCTATTTAATCAAAATGCACCGACCCTAAACCCTTTCATAAATTTTTCAACTTGAAGAGAAAATCTGATGTGCATCCATCCTCTCTTTATCTTTCAATACATCTACTGATCCACTCTCTACAGCCAACTTTTTTGCTTCCTTTTTCAAACAATCTTTCGCCAAGGATTTTTTGTAAATGACGACAATTATTTTAAGTGTTTGCCAAATTTCTCGGTTGGTCCATATCTTACTCGGACTATTGAACCGTCTCTTATTGGAAAAAAGTCAAATGAACTTAATGATGATTTCATACCTAGTCCTGATCATATCCCCGCTAACTCTTAAAGAAATGTTTTTCGCTTATCCCTTTCTCAAGGAGTATTTTTTCAAGCAGGGAAACCTCTTTTATAACCACGATTCCACGATTCACAAAAAAGGTCAAAAATTCGATGTGGAAAATTATGGTATGCGATAGCAAGACTTTCGCATAGATACACCCAAAATCTTCGAAATAATTTTGTAAGAAATCTAAAACTTGGCTGTCTCAAAGCCAAGTGAACAAGCACTAATCTCGTTGAATTTGTCTCATTCACCCTTTCTGCCTTGGAAAAAGGAAAAGAAGTCGATGTTAGTTCAGCCGGTTTTAGTAAAGCCTTTTATAAAATGTCCCTTAGATAAATTCTTTTTGATGATACATGATACCCATGGCGTATGGTTAGCATGTGTGCCTGTTAACCCAGAGGTTCGTTGTTCGAATCACAACAAATGAAAAGCGCTTTCTCGATTTGACTTTCGGAATCGGTAGAAAATTGTCCCTCCATTCCCTCACAATGGCATGGCTGTGAAAAATCCGCAACCCCAGAGCACCCCGCTCTATTGCGTCACCCTATTTATTCATTTTTGATTCTTTTCAAACTATTCACCCTCGGCTTCGAGCCCAACTTATTGAAATGGATTTTTTCTTATTCGAAAAGTCGTTTTTACAGTGTTCGTTTTGTGATCTTCCCTATCAAGTCCCCCAGGGTTGTCAGTAAAGGGCCTCTTCTTTTCATTTTCACTATTAATGACCTCGAATTGATCATTAGCTATTCCCATATTCCACTGCACGCTGATGAAGTTTTAAAAGATCATTTCTTCACCTACCAATTCTTTAATTTTCCACAACTTTTCTATCTGGTGCTCTAAAAATTGTTTGGAATTAAAAATTCCCAAGTGCCAATCCACTACCTTCTCTCGTAAGCGCTACAAGTCTGCCCTCCATTGCCATCTTCTTCACAACCACACCATTTCACCAATTGAGGTTATTCGCAATCTTGGAATCATTTGCGATCGTGAACTCAATTTCATCTCATATATTGATGATACGATACTAAAAGCAAATTCAGTACTTAACTTCATTAAGTGATGGTTAAAGGGATTCTCCGATCCATACGTAACCCGATTCTCTTCATTCATCGAGTTTTTTCTGAAGCCGTTGGCTGCACAACTCTTTACAACTCTATTTTCCTTATTACTAATCCTCGCAACATTCGAAATCCTCGCCTCTTTTACCTATCGAACGTCATAGGCTCAAATGAACCTATTTTACATAATTAATTAATTTTTCAATTCAATCTTTTATTTCGCCATAAATTTTATACAAAGGATGTGACCGCACGTTTTACATATAGAGATTCGATAGTCAATATCTTTCTACTATGACATTATTTTAGAAAGGTAAATTAATTAAATGAAGTATAACATTGCTGATTGAAGGAAAAATACGATTAAAACCTTCATTAGAACACAAAAAAAAAAAAAAAAAAGTATATATGCGTATACATGCATTCATAACATGTGTTGCATACGCATATATGTACATATAAATGTAAATATGTGTAAATGTTTAAATGTATTAGGTGAACTTGGATATCAAAATAGATAATTAAATAAATAAACAATTCAATAGGAAACATTTCCAATCTTTTTTTATAAATATATAATTGAATAAATAACAGGAGTAACAACAACAAAATAAATAGGTAAGTGCATGCAAAATAATAAATTAATAAATAAATAATAAAAACTTATAAATGAACACATCGAAATATAATTAAATCTAAATATATAAATAAATAAATAAATAAATAAATAAATAAATAAATAAATAAATAAATAAATAAATAAATAAATAAATAAATAAATAAATAAATAAATAAATAAATAAATATATAAATAAGTAGATTAATAAACAAATATATTAATAAATAAATAAATAAATAAGTAAATAAATCAATCAATAAATAAATAAATAAATAAATAAATAAATAAATTAATAATGAAGTAAACGACAATTATACAAACAGAGAACATTAATAAACAGTAATAAAGCAAACGAAACATTGCTTAAAGTATCACAGATATAATTCAGAGACCAGCGGATTCTCTGAAACCTCGCAGGTATTTTTGAAATTATTTGTAAGCTTACTAATTCTATCAGAAATCAATTCAACATTCGTTACTGTGTGCAAATCTTGGGTAGAGTAATGCCATGGCAAATCAAGCATCATTTTTAAAACTTTGTTCTGGAAAATTTGCAGTTTTTTTATGTGACATTTCGCAGCTTGGCCCCAAACCGGGCAGCCATACAATAATATAGATTGGAAAATAACTTTGAATATAACAATCTTGTTTTCAGTTGAGAGTAGTGATTTTCTATTTATAAAAGGGTAGAGCATTTTAATGGATAGACTTATTTTATGCAAAACATTTTTTACGTGGTGATTGAAAGTAAGCTTAGAGTCTAGATGAACACCAAGATATTTAACGGATTCTTTCCATGGTATAATAGTTCCACTTATATTAATAGAGTCGCTTGGAAGATAGCAATGCTTTCTTTTTCGAGAGAAAAAGATGGCTTGCAGTTTATCCTCATTGACTTTTATTTTCCATTTATTGTAGTACCTCTGTAAGATCTCCATCGCATTTTTCAGATTCCTCTCGATATCGAGAGCAAACGAATGTGATGAATAAATTGCTGTGTCATCAGCAAAAATTGCTGATTCACAGTTAGGTAGTGTAGGAAAATCAGACGTGTAAATGTTGTACAATGATGGCGCAAGGACTGATCCTTGGGGAACACCAAAATTGAAAAAATTAACTTTCGAAACACCAGAATTTACATGAACTTGGAAACATCTATTTAACAAAAAGCTTTGGACAATCTTACACAAAAAATTTGGAAATTTAAATTTGATTAATTTGTAAACTAGACCTTCATGCCAAACTGAATCAAATGCTTTCTCTATGTCGAGCAAAAGCATTCCTGTTGATTTATTTTGCAAGCGTTTTTCAATCACATGATTACAAATTCTTTTTATTTGGTGGGATGTGCTGTGAAAGCGCCTAAACCCAAATTGTTGATTAGGAAAAACATTTTTATCCTCGACAACTTTCAGAATCAGTTCTTTAATAATTTTTTCATATATTTTACCTAATGTGCTCAGTAGACTAATGGGTCTATAACTCGTGGATAATTCTGGGAACTTACCAGCTTTGAGGATCGGTACAACCTTTGCTTTTTTCCAGTTTGTAGGAAAGTATTGACACTTAAGACATGCATTCATTATATATGTTAAATATTTTAGTGCAACTGACGGTAAATGTTTTAAATAAATAGTTTTAACTAAATCTAACCCACCTGTTTTTCGCGTTTGTAAGCTTTTAATAATAGATTTAATGTTGTCCTCAGTTACAAGTGCATAAGATGGAGTTAACACCACAAGGTTATCGAAATTTTGTATTGTGTTATCAACAACTCTAATAGTTTCACTCACTCCTAAATTTTGTGAGATTAAGTGGTTTTTCATGAAATTTCTGGCTAGTTCATCTGCTTTTTCTGTGTCAGTGAAAAAGATTCTTTCTGAATCTTTTAAAAACGGTATGTTCCTATTTTTGGATTTAACAATTCTCATGATATTCCAAAATGGTTTTCCATTTTTGTCTAACATTTCTAGTTTGCTATTCCACTCTTTGTTTCGATATGTTTGTATCTGATCAGAAATTTGCTTATTTAAATACGAAATCATTCTACGCGAAAAAGACTGGCGAAATCTTTGCCAATTTCTTTTGTGTAAATTTCTCAATTTGATTAGTTCTAAAATCTGAGGAGGAAAGCTTTTAAAGGAATCGCTCTTAACTCTTTTTGGAACACTTTCATCTATTGAAGAAATAACTGCGTCTGTGAAGACATTAATCATAGAATCCACCTCTTCTTTGTGAACGTTCACAAAGTCTGTGGATACACTTAGAAGCTTTCTTTTAGTCTGACGTCTAAATAAATTCCAATTTGCATTTTTAAGGTCTTGAAAATATTGCACAGTTGAAATTCCCGACCATAAGACATCACAAAAAACTGGATTATGGTCTGAATTTAAGGCTCTAAAGGATGTTGGTTGGTTGATAAGGTTTGGAACATTTGACAAAAACAAATCAAGAACAGACGGACTTCCACGAGAACCAGCAGGGAAGTACGTTGGACAAGGAGGATAAAGGATGTTTATTGGGAGTGTTAAATTAAGATTTGCAAGTATGTTGCCATAAGCATTTGCTCTTACGCAACCCCAATCCCTATGACGGCAGTTAAAATCACCGCCTAAAAGAAATTCACCACTCATGTTCAATAATTTTAACAAATCTTGTTTTAATAGACGTTTTTTCAATTCCACCGACGATGACCCCCCAGGGAAATAAACTGAAAATATTTTTAGTTTTCTATGATTTCGTAACATAATTTCTATTCCTACATTCTCCACTGCATGGGTTTGAATCACAGATAAGAGCGAATGTTGAATTGATTTCCTTACAAGAATAGCAACCCCACCGCCTCTTTGATTCGATCTATCCATACGATAACATCTGAAATCAGATGATGGTAGACGTATATTCGAAGTAAGCCAAGTTTCTGTTACAAGAGCAACATCAACTTTGTTACAATTTAAAAAGTTTAAGAACTCAATATATTTGTTTCGTATGCCTTTTGCATTCCAAGTTATAATTTTTAAATTTGGGTCTGCCATTACTTATCATTAGAAAGATTATAAACAAACTTAGTTGCTAAACGTGCGATCACATTAAATTGATCTAACTTATTTTTGCAAAGTGATAAGCTTGTTATCATTTCCATGCAGAGGGAGTTGAGTTCATCAAAAGAAAACAGATTAGAGTTCTTGTTGGACACATTACCTTCAGTGCCCACACTGCGGTTGTTGTTGTTGTTGATATTCGAAGATCCACTGATCTCCCACTCATTAGTTGTATGTAATAATTTATTTGTATGAGAATGCCCACTGCTGGTATTAGGCATAGACACATTCACCTGATTTTTGTTCCGCTGTGGCAGAGTAGGAAAATCGCTCATTGAGTTGAGAGAAACGGGTTGTTGAAATGCAGTAACATGACGTGTTTGCGAATTTATTTGTGTTGTTGGGTGGGGATGAGATCTTTTACCTGATAATTTTTCTTTAATCTGCAAGTAACGAACTCTGTTGACGCATGTTGGTTCAGTTGACTTGTGATCGCCGCTGCAGTTGGCACATTTGTGATTTGCTGTGTTTTCACATTCAGAAGTGTTGTGATGACCTGCACAATTTGCACAAAATGTTCTAATGTGACAGTTCTTTTGACCATGGCCAAACATTTGGCAATTATAGCACTGTGTTGGCTTGCCTTTAAGTTTTCTTTGATAGTTCCAGTTCACTTGGGTGTGTAAAATAGAGCGATAGTTTTTTCTCAAATCACCCAGCTTAATTGATCCGTTTACAAGAAACACTATATAAAACGTATCACTGTATTGTTCATATTTTTTTGTTATTTTTTTCACATCGGTGCATTGCAATCCACGTGATATGAGTTCGGCTTTGAGGTTGTCAACTTCTAAGTCTTCCAGACCATACAACACAACTTTGAAAGATTTTGCACTTTTTAAATCGTGTGTAAAGAACTGGCAATTTTCGTCTTTAAGTTTATTCAGGACTAAGTTGTAGGAATCCAAACTGTCACTAATGATTTTAATTCCGATAGATAACTTTTTAATGGAATAGTTACACACTTTTAGTGATTTCATTAATGAATGCACATAATCTGCTGGCTTTTGCAGTAATTTAATGGGTGGTACATACACTTTTTTAATGATAGGAGATTCAACTTCATCCATATCTGAGTTATCACTATCTGGGTGACATTGTAAGGGGGCAAATTTATTGTAGAAATTGTTTTTGGGAAACATTGTGGAACAAAGTTTCTTATCCGAGGACAAACGATTGTCCCCGGTTACCGGCGATCTATTGCGTTTGGGAATGGTTGTAGTTTTAGAACTATAAACAAGATAAACACGTCATGCGCTGTCGATAGCTCTGCGTAAACTGATTAATTAATTTTTGTTTCAATTGTTTTTACTTCCACCTCAGTATCCATCGCTTAAAACTCCATCTTTTAATTCAGCCATCTCATTAATGTTAAGTGTTAGTTTCTAAGTTATATTGGGAATTAGTTTGTAAATATTAAGCCGAATAAATGAGATGTTCTCCAAACCAAAATTATAATTGAAGATCACCATATGCTCAACCACCCAGCAATAAAAAGCAAAGGACTGAGAAGGCTTCCCTGCGAAGTAAAGTATATCAACTATCTTTTCGAAACCAGCCACCATCTATGGCTCTGGATTAACGAAAGACATATTCGTAAGTACCTATAGAGGATCAGCTTGATGTATCTTGTTTTTATCTGTACCAGGGTGGTTCAAAAATCATTTTATTATATACCTACAGCATTATTTTGTGAGCATTTGATTTTTAAAATAGTGCTTTCAAAAATCGAAAGCCCCGGGACTCAGTGCATTTCTCTCAAACATACATTTTGATAAGTGGAATGACCTACCAGTTTCATGTCTATTCCAAGCGGCCAAGTAAGAAAATTCTTTTCTTGGCAGCTGCTCACCGGCCGACCACCATATTGTGAAGCAGGCTAGTAGATGTAGTGATAACTTCGAAATCACGATACCGGCGGCGGCGCCCGGCCGTTAAAAAAGAATAAAAAGAATATCTTTAGAAGGGATTAACCTATTGAGTTCGTGTTTGGCAGCAGTGAAAGGACTCGGTTAAATTAGACTTTGGAGTCGCTTGATTTGTGGATATCCTTAAAATACTCAAAAAATTTTACATAAACTTAAGCTCGAAAGTCATTTGACGAATTAGCACTCAGTGAAAAGTACTTGGGTTGGCTTACGATAGGTACGGGTCAACTGACTCCCTTTTTCACTTTTACTTTAATAGGTTAACTACTTTTTCCGCAGTTCTGTCGGATATTTAGGTATATAACCATGGTTGAAGTTCTGAGAAAGTGCCTGCACCAAAGCAATTCATTTATTCTTGATTAGTAAGTTTAATGATTCGATCAAACGCTTAGCTGAAACCAATTGCCTTAATCTTACTTCTCTATAGCAGTCTAACTGATTCAACTTTTCTACAAAATAAGATGAGATCACCAGTGAACCTTTAGTTACAAACCTAAAGCTGTTGACCATTAAAAAGATGGTGGTACTGGCGAAATTGTTAGCATGTCTGCCTACAACGTGGGAAGTTCGTGGTTCGAATCCCAACAGAAACCAAAAATGTTTCTCTACGAGTATCAAACTTCGCGAGGAGTTATGGCAAGTCATCCGATAGTAAATTCTTTAATGAAAAGCGCTTTCTTGATAAGCCGATGTGTTGCAGCACCCTATGTAGATATGTATTTTTCACAAGATCTTTCATTAGTTAATGGTATCAATTCACTTTTTGAGGGACTGGCTGCTTTCCATCGACTCGGAGCAAAGCTAGAAAAGCTAACGCAGTGGCGTCTCTTCAGAAAAACGTTTGCGATAACATATGGACCAGCGAATTTGTGTATGTTTAGTTTTTTAGGATTTGGGCAATCGATCGATAAAAAAATGTTGACTTCACTTTCAGGTTCGGTAGGGGTCAGCCATGCTTTATAACGGCAAATAAGGAAAGGGCTTTTCATGGCAATGAATTTAATATAGGAGGACTTGCCAGTTCCTCGCGAAAGGTAATATGTACCTGTGAGCAGCCTTTTTCTTCTTTGATGTTTCTGGGGTTCAGTCATCCCATGTAATAGGCAAAAAGTCTCTATTTTGTCCATGAATATTACGAACAAAAACAAAATAAGATGCAAAGCCAAGGACTAAAAATCCTTTGATTCGAATGCTTTGATTGAATCAAAATTGATAGACCTGTTTTGTTTAAAAAAAACTCCTTTGCAAGGATCTCATTCCATATCACCACCATTAGCTTATCTTCTCGACTCCCAGTGTCTCTCTTTTGTGGCAATTGCCTGTATTCCAATGACCTATTTTCATTCCGAATGAAGTTCTTCTTCGACAAAAAACTCTGCAACAAAACCGCCACCAATGTTCACCGCACTGGGTCATTTCGGGTGAAAGCATTCGCTTTTATGAATGTTGTCAACACGATGTTTTGGTCGTCTATGCGCTATTGCTTAGCCCAGCTAGTACAGCATCATAATCTGGTCCCTATTGCAGTTCAAATACGTGGTCCCGGACATGGTCACAGCCGGATGCCAAATGTACGTTGCTGAAGCGACACTTAGTGTGTACCTACCGGAATTTATTGTTTATGATTTGCGGGCTTTCCTTTGTGTGTCTAATCCTCGTGTATGCTCTGTACATTGATGATTAGTGGTCTACAAAAGGCAGCAGCGTTTTTGAAAAAAAGGAATTTCGCGCACATGAAATAATTTCCCTTTTTCTGACAGGTGGCTGTGGCATCTATTTATAGTTTCCAAAATTTATTAAGCCCCACCATGTGCGACCGAGATTTATTTATTTTCTGATTCGAATGATTTTGTGTTATTTAATTCGTTTTGGTGTTGATTTAAGGCATCGCCAAAGGCAGGCAGCATTTGGGGAAATTCGGTTGAATTCGGGAAACCCTCAAACAGTGCAGCGGTTGATGATATTGGACTGCGTCACTGCGTAGCGATAACAACAAACCATTGCGTTGGCTCATTCTGTGGCGGACCATAAGTGCGGTTTATGACAATCAGTGTGATATTGCTTGTAGAATTTGTGATACCAAATCGACAGATATGCACATTTAGTTTGAAAAGAAGGCCTTTCATGAGAAAGGAGTGAAAAAAGTTCCGGTATTGATTGTCTCCTCGGTGGAAATGGTCCCTCTAACGACACCAAGGTCTGTTATTTGAATGACTGATGACAAAGAACCAATGCCGTCCTAACAGACCTAAATTTGATTTGATTAGCAATCGTTTTTCTCCAAAAGGTCATTCCTTTATTGGTATGTTTACGTATACACATAAGGGTTAGCTAGTCATTGGTCAAAAATGTTAAATCCTTCCCAAAAATTCAAGACCAGACTTTGTGTGTCTCAACTCTCAAACCACCACTTCCAGGCTAAAGCAAAAACCAACTTGAATTATGTGTCTTATCAGCTCCATCATAAAAACAATTTCCATCTTTCAACAAAATCTTGTAATTCAGAGACTTCTAAGCAGATGTCGTTTTAATTGATCGTCGTACCTTTAATTGCTTTCGTGTTGTAAAGCTTCGCACGTCTCATAGTGTTTGTGTTTTTCTTTTTCTTGTGAAAATTACATAGCACCAAGAGTGCCACACTCAAACAAAACAGCTTTCGGGAAGTTGAAAAACTCCCAAACAAAACTCATTAAGCTCTTAGCAGTTAGCTGATAGGTGGGTTATGGGTGGTGCTAGTGGTGACGGTGGTGTTCCTTGCACCCATCCTTGAACAAAAGTTGTATGTGGAACACATTTGAAAAATTTGCATTAAGTAAAGCATTGCAATACAAATGTGTGACTGAACTCCTGTGCTGCATCCTTCTTTCAAACAAGGCCTTCAGAATTTCAACCGTGAAATGAAAAAAAGCGAAAAAAAACATTTCACTCCTACCCCCTTGACAGCTTAATGCCACGTAAGGATGCACTTACCGTAAAAAAGTTGTTCCCACGGTCCCTGGCACATACAAAACATCGCTCGTACCAACAAAACACCGAGAGCACAATTTTACATTTAAAAGGACGAAAGATCCATGAAATGGTTTCTGCTATTTATGCAAAGCCACATGTCCCAACAGGAGTTCGTTGCCTCTACATGGCTGTCACTATACGAATGATTATGTAAATTCGAATTTAAGACGACGTAAATACACATGCCAACACGGTCGGTCGGTTGGAACTCGGTGTTGACGATGAGGAGACCCAAAAAAATGTAGGTATTCACTTTGCGTTTCGGCAGAATCCTTTTTTGTCTTTTTAATTGAAAAATGAACAACCAAATTGGTTTAAAGAAGTCGACCGAAGGTGGGACAACATACGCAATGCGGGTGGCAAGAAAAAAAACTCCTCTTGCAGGTCAAACTGAATATCTCGGTCGCAATTGCATTTGCGATGATCGCACCTGAAGTTAATTGCGTGTCAAGTCCAAGAGGGTGGAAATTTCGAAGGCTTATGCTAAGAGGCCTTGCTAGCTTTCAGCTCATTGGTCTTTTGGGACCGTACACACTATATGTGTCACATTAGGTATTCCTTTTCACAATGGATGTATGCATTCAGATTTTATTTATTACACACACACACTCAAGCGTCCACCGAAGAGTGTAGCAACGCATCGTTTAATTTTCCTTTTTCCCCAGATTATAGCACTTTGCGTAAATCAGGATGAGGCCAAACCCAATGAAAAAGGATGCTGGATCAGCAGGACAGAAGAACTGAATTTATATATCAAAGGAAATTATTGCCATTATACGTGCTGCTGGCAAAATGCAATATTTCGAGTCTCCAGAGACCCACTGTCAGAGAGGATACTTTGAGATTTTTTTTACCCATTTTGTTTTTGTGGTGTGCATGCGAGTGCATATGCAAAAATTTTAACATACACCCACAGAAAGTAAAGAGAGCAATGAATTTATAGTGAAAGTGGATCCATTGTCCAGGGAGTTTTGAGAATATTTTGCTGCATTCCGAATAATAGAAGCCACATACATATACCTACACTGTGACAGCCTTCATAAAGTTGGTTTTGTATGGAAGTGTTTGGAGAAGCGCGGAAGTAATTGAAGACCTCTTGGAATTGTGGCACTAGACTATAGCTTATAGGAAATATCTCAAGTCATTTTCGATCAGTTTTTAACTTCTGTTTCAGTTGCGGCAAAACCTTCAAACTTGTATCATTTACCTACATTAGTCTCTAAAATCCGGCGTTAAGGACAGCAATTCAACCGGAGGAACTGCTTCACTAACTGATTTTCTAAATTGGCACCGGCAGCACAGGGCTTTGACATTTTAGACAGTGGTTGTCTTTGTATTGCATGTAAAACAGAAAACTTTAATCTCCAAGAAATTGGTACTGGAGTTAGGCCTCCAAGAGCGTTGTAGTCAGCCTCTGATGATCTTTGGTTCACTAAGCCTCCAACGAAGCCCATACCTCGATGAAGAATGCAGGCAGGCAAAAGAGAACAAGAGCTTCTTTTGACCAGTGGCCTATTTCACCAAAATGAAAGTTACAACCACAAATTTGTACTTGTAGTTCACAATTACAAATTTGTAAACCCGTTTTTTGTTTCACCAATTGCAAGATTTTAGTTCACAAACTTGTGATCGATCCTAATAATATTGTAGGAAAAAGATTTGTAGGCCACAAGCGTTCAAAATTCCTGTTGCACCGGCATCAAAAATAACTTGTTAATTATAACAGTTTTTTCACAATATTGTTGAACAATGTGCTGCATAGACATCAAAGTGAACAAGGAAAATATAATATTTGTAGCCTCTTTGATAAGAGACAAAAAAGATATATTGTTCGGAAAGTTTTCCGATTACTTGATACATTCAGACAAAGTAAGAGAATGGGAAAACATTCTTAATTTTTTGCAGTCTCAAGCGCTTCTCATCAATAAAGACTAGAAATTTTGATGTTCGTTAGTCCAGCATATTACGTTTTCGAACACGACTGCGGTGCAAACTCTATGTACGCATCCGAAAACGGTTGACTTAGAAATCCCGTGCATATCGGCAATTCCATGGTATTGTCCTCCATTCCCTAGCCAACGCAAAGCTGTTAGAAACTGCTGACTTAGTGAAAAAGCACAGTTTTTTCACTCGAGTGAGCTATTTAGGGTCCAATAATTAAAATTATTTCCTCTGCCTTGCATCGACAGAGACGAAATTTTTCATTAAAATGAAATAACTCAAATATATCATAATTTACACGCGGGCGATAAATCTTTTTTTACTATCATCACTTTGCCTACTATCGCTGCTGCTATGGCTTTGTCGTAAAGACATTATAGAATTACAAGAATTACAAATTTGTTACAAAAATTACACGTCTAACTTCACCTGTAAAATATTCCTACAAACTTAACAAATTTTGTAAGTCTATTTTCTTTGGTGAAATGAAAACTCACAAATTAGTGTTATATTAACAAGTTTGTTACTTGTAAAGTACAACTTTAATTTTGTATTGGTGAAACCGAAAAGGAAATTTTTCCACAAATTTCCTTTTGTAAAATACAACTGCAATATTGTAATTAACAAAGTTTGGTGAAGCAACATTTTTACAAAAACTCACAAACTTTGTTAAAAAGCACTTGTAATTACAAATTTGTGAGTTGATGAAATAGGGCACAGAATGACAAGACTTACAAGGAGAAAAGAAGGGAAGAACACCGGGTTCTCAGAGATGCCATGATGAGAATGAGATTCGAAAGTTTTACTAAAAAGTAAGAAGATAGAAAAATAGAATCGCAGTCTCTATTGTGGCTTTGGAAAGACCACTTCTGCAGACTCCTCAACGACGACAAAGACTCCGATTCTGCTGTCTGGCAGAATGCCCCATTCAACTTGGACGCTGATCATGAATGCCGTCTTCCCAACCTTGAAGAAGTTGATTTAGCCACGTGTAAACTTAAATCTTATAAAAGTCTGTCAAGGTAGCTGGAAATCAGTTGGAAAGGAGCATGCAACAGCTGATCTGCATAATATGGTCGGAGGAAAGCATGCGCGATCAATGGTTTCTAGTTTTCTCTTTCCCCCAAAACTAGTACGACTATGCAGGATTACTTTGGATAACTCACTCTGATCCGTCAAAATAAGTAAGGAACTTACCGACACCTTTGATGTCGAAAAAGCTTTCGACAAGGCGACAAACGGTCATGTGATTTCTTTGACACCATTGTCAAAGGATTGTACAAAACTAAGACGTCAAGACCAGATTCATTCTCTTTCAAAATGCTGTACAATTACTTTCCTACACAGACGATGGGTGAGTTTTTGTCGCATGCACTTAACCGCACTGACCACAAAATCAAAAATCAGAATTCAGAACCCTTAGCTCTGTACTGATTTGTTTTTGTTGTCAGTGGTAAAGTGCAATGCCGATCTGATTAAAAGATTGATGAGTTGTGACAAAAACGCAACAAAAATTGACGTAATGGAAAGAAGCATGCTAATGTCATAGTTGCTTTTGTGAGCATTGAAACAGAAGCTGCAAAAATAGGTTTGATGGTTAATGAGGACAAAACGAAGTATATGCTGTCGTCAAACAAGGACAGAGAACATCGACGAATTGACACACAATTGACGATTTAGTTCAGGACTACGTCTCCCTTGTAACTTCTAAAGACACGGAAAATTACATCAAAGCGGAAATCAAACGGAGAAGTACTCTTGCAGTCGCTGCTACTTTGGGTTAAGAAGACAATTTTGAAAAAAAAACTCTTGGGAAAGAAAAAGGAGCCTCTTGTAAGACCCAGATTATCCCAGTCTTGCAATACAGTTACAGAACTTTATTAAGAAATTTGAAACCTTTTGTCCTTTCAAAAGAAAATCATGTATCAATATTTAGCCTCTCGTTCGCATAATTTGTGAAGAAGAAGATTCAAAAACGAACTGCATAAGCTGTACCACGAATTGAAGAATTGTTTGTCTTAGTTCACATAGGTATGCAAAACATATTTCGCTACATGCATAGCTCTTGATGCAGCCCAAGGGTTGACATAACCAACTCACTTCAATACCTGGGCCTAAACCAACACCTTTTGAGAACAATTTCGACTTGGGGAGAGTTCTCTCCAGTTATGCACTCTTTGTCGATTTTGGTCATATTCTATCTAAGACGATTTCTTCCTCCTCTGCGACTGCTATGAAGTGTGCCTTTGAAAACCCGCGTGGAAGTGTAGCGTGGAAGTCCATCATTTTAACACGTTCCAGCCATCGTATAGTTTGGCGATTCGTCTTCATACACGCTATGCCTGTTGCATCTGAAATAGTAGTTGCGAAATATATTTTGCATACCTATGTGAAATCAGACAAACAATTCTTTCATTGATCTGGGCATCATGGTGTTGAGAATCATGAATCCGAATCTCTTGGCAATATTTGCTTCCCGGTTATTTTAAAAACTTTAATCGATCAGTTAGCCAGGAAGTTGGGATAAAGATTGACGATGAAAATGTTTTTCGGAACAGGCAGCAATAGTTTCCCATTTTGTTTCAGCTTAGCTAGACAAATACCATCGCTAAAAGTTGAATTCAAACCGTAAAAAGATTTATTCCTTAATACCAACGATATAGATTCCGAGCTCTATTCGAATGATTTTTTCTGATTCAACTTATCAAGGAGGAGAAGACTGTTGTGAGCAGATTGATATCCGCATTTGCCTCGAAAATAAGTTTTCAACTAAATGACACGTAGCTCTATTTTCAAAACAATTTACGAAGCGTTTAGTTCTCTGAGTAATTCCTGTCTATTTGAGTTGCTGCTTTCGTCTTTTAAGAGTTTTACCGAGCTCGCTTTTAGGCTTTTTGTTAAAATTTTGTATCCGTAATCGATTTCTTTAAGCAACTTGTTATGTTTGCTTTCCTCGGACAGTAATCACTTTCCTTTTTCTACCACTCTGTCAAAGGTTCTAAGCTCAACGCAATTTCGATTGGTCAGCTTTTATTATGAATATTTTCCTGTCTGATCAACAAAAACCTAAAACTTGTGACTAGTTCTTGAAATCCTCGATTTGTGGCAAAAAGAATAAAATTTCTTAGAAGAATGTGTACAATAAAACTGAGATTCAGCTATCAGAGGATTGAAAGCAATAAAATAGTTGCCCTCAGAAGTACGGGAACTATGCGGAAGTCGCTATTTAATTGAAACGAAATATGACCGATGGTATTCAGGTTATGGTTACAAAATTTAAATAATTATTTAGGAATTAAGGAAGTAGGCTAGGAATAGAACTCACCATCAATAATGAAATCCAAGGATCAAACTGAAACACAGAATGTCTCACCCGCGAGGGACAAAAAAAAACATAACATTTTGAATTTTAATTTGAAATGATAACAGCAACAAATTGAAGAAAACATGAACTACCTATTGCAAAAGAATTGAACAGCCATCACTAATTTATTTTTCTTTCTCTTTTCTTTTCATTATATGCACCCGACACATTCACTGGCACTTTTTTTATTTAGCAATGAAACTAAAACACTTATTTTATTTGAAACTAACACAGCACTTTGAAACTTTGCTTAACAAAACAATAGGATATTCACAAACTACTTTATATTTCAAAACCAAAGAAAAATTTGCTTTAAACTGCACTTCAATTTTGCAGCAATGAATTGCGAGGAATATTGAAAATGGAAGCCCAGTCGTTTTACTACACTTTTTTTTGGTAACGTAAATTTATTTCGATTCTCTCACACCATAAACGAAAAGAAATTGATACTTTAATTTCCAAATCTCACAAAATCTCGTTGAAATAATTAATTTTCTTGCAAACGCCACAAACTTGACTGCACTTCTTACAATTCACTGATCACTGACATTTGATGGAATTTGCGATTGACAAAAGACATTTGTCTCTCTCTACCATTCAAGGGGAATTGGTCAATTTGATAGATGAAAATAAAGCCGCGAAAGCATTTGAATTCAAATAATTTTGTTGAGATGAATATGAAAATGAGTTTGACTAATATTGTTAAGGAACTCAATTGAAAAAATTATTAGACTTATATTATTATGAATTGAAATAATTTCATAAAATTGGTCAACTTTTCAATGAGAAGTAAATTGTG
Source organism: Melanostoma scalare (assembly GCA_949752695.1). NCBI lineage: Eukaryota > Metazoa > Arthropoda > Insecta > Diptera > Syrphidae > Melanostoma > Melanostoma scalare. Next base: position 206,421,842 of record OX456985.1, on the reverse strand, counting down.
TTTGACTTTCAACAGGCTTAGGTCAAGAAAATACAAAGTTCTTAAATCGTTAGCGATGAATCGAGCATGGATTTGCTCTTATTCCAGCAAAAGATTAACTGAAAATGTATGTTCAAAACATTAAAACAAATAAAGATGGTTCATATTTACACAAGCTTGTGCAAAAATAACGCCCTGAGAGTGAAGATTTGCTTTGATTAAGGGCTTATTCCTATGCCTCTACCTTAAAGAAGTTTCTACGCTTTCAAATGAAGATTCTACAATCTTTCCAGAAGTTTGAGGAAAAATATATTTTAATATTCAAGTTATTGCTGGAAGACAAACGTATTCATGCTCGAAACTATTTAGAACTTTGTTTTTTTCATAACTATGAGCTTTAAAAAAAAAAATTTTTTTGGCGGTTTACCGGATGGCTTGGATATGCAAATAATTAAGTATTATCTGCTTCTTGTATTGTAAGTTTAGAAGATAAGAAAGCAAGTTGAAGTAATATGAACTGAACTGCTCCCTTAACTTTATTTCCGGGGCTATTTTTGGATACTTTCCTGTTCATTTATCTGCCGCAGAGATTTTCTCTAATACTCGGCTGCGTGGAAAATTGATGACGGATTCTTAATTGTTGTTAAGGAACGACAGGGATTGAAAAAATGTTTTATATGATATGCCTCAAAATCTTAACAAAATTATTTATTCATTCGGATTAAACGGACACTCACACTCACAATTACCAATCGCTGATTTTATGGGTTAACAAATCAATTTAGAATTAAAGCTCTCTCCAGAAAAATCAGGGGAACCCCTTATGGGACCTTTATAGTCCCAGTTGTGCTATATTCAACGCGGAATCATGGATCTTAATTAAATCGAATTAGGAAACCCTTGGCCATTTCGAAGGAAAAATACTTCTAATGATCTTTGGTCCCATGTGCATGGACAATGAAGTTGGCATTGAGTATTGTTGAGACGGCACATTGCCTTTGTATTTCTAGTGAATTTGAAATTTAGTGTGGAACTAGATTTATAGCGTTTGCGTTCGAAAAAACAAAAATAAGATTCACAAAAGGAAATTGTATCCTAGTAACAATTTTTTGAAGTCAAACTCAAAGCTTCAGTATAAAAAAAACCTCGTAACGTCTCGCATATTCTTCTCCTTATCTTAATTTTCTTTTAAACTTAAAAATCAGTTATCATCCTTCTACATAATTCATTTCCTGCCAAAAAGTCTTTTGTCATTTTGAGTCCACACCCTCAGCTTTAGGTTAATTGGCAAAAAAACTCTCCTTAAGGATCGCTAATTCTGTGTATCTATTTAATAATTTAACACCACCATTATCATTATCGAGTATAAAATATTCTTTAATGGTCAAAATATGACATTGACATATAAACGTCTGCAGGAAGACACTCTTCTATTGCCTGAATTTTTTCACATCAAAGAATATTTTATAAAAAATTTTTTTTGTGCCTACTTAAAGCTTGGCAATGAACTTCTATTGAATAAAAATGCAAATTCACAAGCATCAACCATTCTGAACAATGTGGCCTAATCAAACAGAGATAAAAACGTCCGCCCTTGGGTCTATAGCAAGAGACCAAATGGGTCCTGTTTAAAATTCGAACAATGCAACACAATACTCGTTCTTAACAAGACTCCTTGCCGTATCGCCGAAAAATATGCCTGTGCCTGGTGTTGCTTTTCCTTATAACGAGTATACACGGCAACAGTAGTACTCCTACGAGCGAGCGAGCAAAAGACCCCAGTCCAGCCGCACAGTACAGTGTTTCTATACAGCTAAAGCAAACTCAAAGGATAGATTGCTCTATGTCTCCTGTACGAAACGACCCAGCCGACCATCGAAAAGTGCAAACATTATTTTGGAGCATAATTAACTGTATTCGAGGGGTGACTTCGCCTAATTTCTTCGTTTGGCTGTAGCAGCAACCGTTTCTTATAGTTGCCCGTTCTCCATTCAAGAAATTCTCTTCATCATCATCGTTTAACTGTGCAAATCGACAATGTAGTTCATCCTTAAACCAAAGAAAAACTCTCACAAGCAGCCAGACAATGAAAAGAGAGCTAAAAGGAACTGGTGTATCTACATCACTGGTGGAGGAGGCGTGGGGAAACAGCGAAAAAAAAGATGGAAGTCTTTGAAATAAGCCATTTTTCTTATCCCCACACTAAGAGGCTGAAGCTGAAATGTTCTTTATTTGCTGACCCTTACCATTTTTGTCGTGAGTACAAAGGACAAGATCCACAGTGAAAACTTGCAAACTCGCGAGGAGCACCCAAAGCAGGCAGGCAGGGAGCACACAAGCAACAAAAGAAAGCCGCCCCTTCTGCATACTGTCTAAACAATGTTATAACTTTAAGAACGTTCAAGAACGGCACTCAAGAAAGAAAGTTAAAACTCGTCCTTTAATTTTACTCTTTCTGGAGGAGCATTTCTGCTATGATGTTCGTTGGTAGTGGTGCTCTGCTGCCATGCTGCCGCAATGGATGTTTGGGGTCTGGTCGTAAAGGTTATATGTCTCCTTTTTGATTAGTTTATGTTGTATAGGTGTTGGTAATGGCTGATGGGGTGAAGGTTATTAAAATTATGGTGTACAACGATTCCTATGTCTCTCTATAAAGCTGCCAGAGACATTAACATGGAAAATGCTTTTATTTTTCTGTTAAGGAACTCAATGCATATGAAGTTGGAAGCTTTATGATTACTCAAACTGTAATGGAACACCCAGTTGAGTTGAGAAGACAATTTTAAGAGGTGTAAGCAACATGGGAATTCATTGTAGAACGACATACAGAAGGTCACCGCTTGATGATTTCTTGTGCCCATACATCTTTTGTTGAGTGGTATGTTGGATGTCTTAAGCTTGATACTACTTATGTCTTTGCATCTTATGACTCCATCATAAAAATGAAAAATTATTATGTTTACTTTTTTTTCATAGGTGGATCCCGCTTTGAGATCAAGTCGAAGGCAATGAGTTCTATTCTGAACGCGGCATTTTGAGCAAATCCTTTGGCATGGCGTTCGTTGAGAGGTGTCGTACTAAACTGCAGTGTCCAGCTAACATCGGTTTAAGGGTCTTAAGAGGTTCTCAAATCATTTCGACTAAGATACTACCATCATTCGAATGATTCCTTGGGAGTTACAACTTATTCCAAAGAGACAGACAGAATTTTCTAGTTTGGAAGCCATCAAAGTACAGACTCATTTTACCTTCGCAATCCTCAATACCTACCTTAGGACAGTTTCTCAATTATCTTTCCATTTGATCCCAAGTGCATTGCAGGACACTGAACACCTATCCAGCATCACAAGCTCGCTACCCTTACTCAATACCATCCCCTGGATTCTATTCCAAGGAGAATAATAAGGAAAATAATAAAAAAGAAAAACAAACAAAACAAATACGAGTAACAACAAAACAAAATCACACATTTAAGATTCATGAAGGACGTCTCCCTTCATCGCTGCTGCTGTGCTAAGGAGATATTTATAGCCACACAAGCTTTTTTTAACATAGATCCTTTTACAAGGAGCACTGCACACAGCAAACCCAACAAATGGCTCTTTACTACGTACACTGTTGTTAGTTACCAACCGACGGAAAACCAACCGAAAAACGTTGGCAATTCATGGCGGGGAGTCTAAGAAGCAACCTATAGCTCTGTATTTCTTCACAAAACATGTTCAACTCCTTTAAATGCAGCAAGCAACAATTTCAGTCCACCATTCGTAAGGAATCTCCTTTGTAAATTTGTGTATATGTATTAGTTTATATGTGTTTGCAAAAGCATGAGCTTTAGCAAAGAACAGCGCCAAGCAAAGAACAACAAACGGAGCAGGGACGACAGATGGACGTGCTCTTAATTAAAGATAAAAATTAACTGCTGATTAGGAGTTTTCGTTACACTCCCACTGCTGTGTGCTGTCCTACTCCAGCGAGAACTGAATGATTTATTCGAGTTAATTTATTGTGAGCAATCCACGTCTAGAGTGTTGCTGCTTGCTGCCTTTGGTGTTGGTATTGATGGTGCCACACATTCCGTATCATCATGGAACAAAGAAACAGAATACATCTTGGACTTAAATGTTTAATGGATGTTTTATTATCTTTTCGTTATATCATGATTTTTACGATGACGATCATGAGACCGAAGGGAAATAGGTCATGTTAAGTAATTAAAACCGATATGTCGATGAAAAGACTAGTCCTTTACAGGAAAAGGGATGTCCCTCGGTAAAAGGAAGACATGTACTTTGTAGTGCATTAAAATGCTTCTTAGTTTCTGTAACTAAGGGACAACAGTTTCCAAAGAGAGTTGGAACACAGGACGGTAGCTTGGGCTCAGCAAATGGCTGCTGGTTTTATTAACATCCCTGAAAAAATAAATAAAAATAAATAGGGTGGCGCAACAGAGCGAGGAGCCCCTGGGCCTAGCGCATTTCTCACAACCATGCCTTGTGAGGAAATGGAGGGGACCTACAATTTTCTGCCGGTTCCGAACGGCTAATTGAGAAAGCGGTTTTCAAGGCAATGAATTTATTAACGGAGGACTTGCCAATTCCTCGCGAAAGGTGATACCCATGGAAAAACATTTTTGCCTCTGCTGGGATTCGAACCTCGAGCCTCTGGGTTAGCAGGTGGACATCCCTGAAGCAAGCTCTCAATTTTTGACAGGATTTTTAAAGACATACAAAAGTAATAATGAATGTCCTAGCTGTTAGTGTGTGCCATTTTTTTCCTCATCGTTGTAGCGAGTCACATGGAATCTTATGATAATCAAACTAAATAAGCCAAAACACTATCCAGAAAAGTCTGCAACACGCTTAAAAGCATAAAGAGATATTTAAAAAACTACACTTCCACACTCAATGCCAACATTCTTAATCCAAATGAAAAACTAGCTTATAACATAACATTATCTCAAAGGATTACACTTCATCAAAAGCCCACTTAGGGAAGATAATCTTTGTTCTTGGAATCCACTCATTTTCCCCCTTTAAACGACAGCACTCCATTTGTGTGTTTATTTTGCAAGAAATTACGGTGTGGTGTCTAAAATGCGGTACACAAGAACGTTAATATTTGTCTGCTTAAATGTATGCTACGGTGTTTTAAAGACAAAAAAAAAACGGAAAGAAAACAAACAAAGCTAAGTTGAAAATCTACTTATATAACAAAAAAAAAAAAAAAAAAAGAGAACCATAAAATATTGTTACCTAACTTTTGCATTAAGGTCGCGCGAAGGATAAGCCACATCCATACATCAGCATCACTGCAAACATATTCCAGGATGCAGTGGTACAGAAAAAGTTTATCATTCAGGGGTCTGCCGTTGCTAAAGACCTGAAAACTTGCCAGTGGCTTTTTCGTATACAAAAACAATCTTCACCTAGTGGATTCTACTGATCCATCCCCGACCTTTAATTAGTTTTTGAACAAATTAACATAAATACTCCTTAGGTTCTTATTAGAGATGATGATATGGAAAACTACCTGCAAAATGGTGCACCACCATTTTTTTCCATCGAAACATATTCCAAGATATGCCAGTGCATAAACTTTGGCTATAACTAAAATTAAATATTGTGCAGCAAAAGTAAATAAATTTTATGAAAGAGCAAAACTGCTTTTGGATTAATTAAAATCCGTGTCGTGTTGTTTCCTGTTTGGAGCTTAATATTAATGAAAATTAATATCGAATAAGTCAGGGTAGTACTTTTTTCTCTTAGGCATTGCTAACAAGACATTTTCGATAAGGGCAAGGAAGTGTAATTGGGAAATTTGACAAATGTTATTCTACTAGGAGAAGAAATGTTGAAAATAACTACACACACACATGAAGGTTGGGAAAGAGTGAGCCCCTTTGTGCTTGGTGCTAGTATCGTCTCTTTTTTGAAAGGCTCAAGTCCTTGAAGGTACTCAGGTGGACGCTGATAAATGTTAGTAAAGAATGAGACGTTCACCTTAGAAGGCAGTTTCGATCCTGTTTGCCAAAGAGATGCAACTGGATGAAACTCTTACACATGGTGCGAGCAAACTCTGTTCGAGTGCCATGCCCTAATTAATTTTACTCTTCAAACACAAATATCTTGGTATCATAAAAAAAGAGTCATAAGAGTGACCAAACTCAAATCAAATCGTTGCTGGAGGACGAGGATGCGTTGCTGTCATAAAACCTTTCTAATCGATAGCATTGAATAATAACATATAGAAGTGACACCGGAATAAACCGCCACTAATTTTATTCAATGTATATAACCAGAAAACCCAAATTAGTAGAAAGCTCACGCAGTAATTCAACAGCGATCAACGCAACTTTAATTTGGGTTCCAAGACACCGTGACATAATTGGTAATGAAAAAGCGGACAAACTTGCCAAAGTTAGGTTATGACGTTATGAGTTATGACTCGACTCCAGCTAGGCCACAATACCTTTGCGCCAAGTCACGCAAGAAAAAAAATGGAATCCAACGAAACTTTTTAAAAACAGCAAACTGCTGGCCATCTTAAGAAACTTGCCGGTTTTCCAGAAACCCTCTCGTTTAATGCAGAGATTGCCAGAAGGCCGAATAAGGCTCATTCTACTTCCACTGTGAATATCCAAGTCTGACCCACAATAGGAAAAAAGAAACCGGAGAAAACTTCTTCGTCGAACTGGCCGACATTCAATAAAACCTAACCGAATTTTGCTCACTCGGTGATCGAGTATTTATAAAGCCCTAATTTTGTACTTTTGTATATGACAAACCATAAACAAAAATCCAAAGAAGTACACCTTAACTGTTAGTGTTAAGTAAAATCTTAAGCTTCTTTGATTCGAACTCTAAAACTGTCTCATATAACCTTAAATGAAGTCTGTGCCTACCTCATTTTTTGGTGGTCTTCGTTTTGTATTTTTACTTGCGATTATAGGCATCTCAAGTTACACTTTCGTGCTGAAAAAAATAAATGACAGAAGAGTAAAAAAAAAAAAAACAGGCTGCATTTTAGACTTAATGGTTAAGTTCACTGAGGGATTCCGGAAGCTGTTATCTTTTTTTATCAGAAACTATATCTTTAGAGATAAGAGATGCTGCAATGATGTGTCATCTACCAACAAGTACCACTGAACAAATTTACTTGGGAAAATTACCCGTATGCACGCATTGAATAGATACAACACTGAAAAGCTTTACTTCCTATAAAACTTTCCCGAGAGGATTCTTGAGCGAGGTTCACCACTCAAGTACGCCTTGTTACCATCATACAGTGTTTTTTTCAACAAAGCTCTCTTCTGAGAAGACAGAGCAAACTTTTCATATCCGGTAGAGTGCTGACGGTCAAACAAGCAACTTCCAACCATTTTGACATTTCGATCGTTAATATTCAAAGTGCCCTTAACAAAGGTGGGGGCAGACATGAGAATGGGCCGAGGCTATCAGTTCGAAAACAGCTTCAATCGAAATCCAAAGGTGTGCAGAGAGAAGAGCTTCCAATGGTTGATGAAAAAATGATCGATCTGTGGCTATAAGGAATGGTGTTCGGATCATCGAAAAAACTTTGGAAAATATTTAGGAACCAAAGCATTGCTTCTCCAGTGCTCAGATTTATCACAGTCGATGTGTCACATAACTTGTGAAAATATTTGCACGGATCGCTGCTGATCTTGAATGAAGATCATATGCCGAGTCCGAAACCTTTCTTCTCGTCAGAGTAAATCACAATCACTATAGGGGCACTAGAAACTAACAAAGTGGTCTGACTTGATTTAATTTCAAGCAATGTCAAAACAATCGAATATTCGATGAGTGGGAGAATTGAGCATTATCCCGAAGTAAGGAGACCTTTACCATTCCGATAGTTTGTACTGCACATGCATTTCGTGAGAGTTTCAGGGTTCAATTTCCAACAGAAAACAAAAAAAAAGGTTCTACGGGTATAGCGAGGAGCTAGCTAGTCCCCCATAGTAATTCCATTGCAATGAAAAGCGTTTTCTCAGTTACCCGATCGAAAACATTAAAAAATTGTAGTTCAAGTAAAATCAAGTAAATTGTAGGTCCAAGAACCTTACGATTGACCAAAATTCCAACAGGTTATCGCCAATCTGCGACGCCATAAACGGGTTCCATTCAAATCATTGGACAAAATCTCTAAACGCAGTCGCCTCTCCGCATATGCCAGCCAACTTTTCAAAGCGTTTTAATTTCGACCGATTTTCCTTCTCAAAACTAGTGATTGTTTTTTTTTAAACATAGACACACTTCAGCATAAAAGCGAAATCAAAAAACCTTCTGTAAGAGAAGTATAAGCATTAGATAATCTCTTTTCATTTTTTATCACAAAACGAACGATGACACTTTAAAGAGATTTCCATCAAGATATTCGCAGATTTTAATGAAACACTTTTTCAATTTTCGGAAACCAAATTTCGCCTAAAATGATAACCAAAGTGCCGTAGAGCCATAGGTAAACATGGTTTCGTTTTGAACTTCAGTTTCTTTTCACTCTCTCATCTCCTTTTGTCCTTCAGATCGCTTTAAGGCAAACAGCCCATTTACCTGCACTTCGTCAAAACTATGATTTTACGTATGAACATCTATGTGGACTGTGTATGAATTGAAAATGCCTTCACAGGTGAAATTTACTATCAGTTCGATCTAAGGATGTCAGTCAGTTGAGGCAGAAACCATCATATATATGCATCCATTCATGTGCCCATATTTGCATTTACCAGTAATCGCTTTGCTCCATCGCATCGACGAAGTGGAAGGATAATGGAGTCCTCTGTAGCTGCATAGACGAATATGAAATCCATTTATAGTTTGAAGGAGAAATCCTCAAAGACACGGCACAGAGTTGAGGAGCTTTTGATGACTTCCACTAGATAGTACGAATGAGTGACACCTTCCAACTTGGATGGGTGCTTTGCAAAGTGAGACAGAACTTCTCAGAATTTATCTTCGCATATTTTACGCCACCCCTAGGCCTCACACTTGGATATCAATATACAAGCTACCATATCCTTGTTCGTCGTTCTCACTAGAGAACTCTGAGGTGCAGTATAGAAGTAGCGATGATGTCAATTATAATATATGGGGCGTGCAAAATGACGCGATCTTATCTGCGAATTCTATGGTAGATTCCAATTTTATTGCTCCTTGGATACTTGGATAAGCGCAAAACGAGTGCTTATACGAATGGACTAGGAAGTCTTAGAATAGTCCACATGCAAAGACATTATTTGTAAGGATTTCTTCCATTTTTCGTTTTTGTGTCCTGACCTGAATATAAAATTTATGAGGTGAGCCTCCTCGAGCGCGCAAGAAAGGTAAGAAATTGGCCTTTTTTCTTTGTATGTACTAGCGAGAGTTGGAATGCTTTCTATGACGTTTTATGGCAAAAAAAAAAAAAAAATAGAAGAGAAGAAATGAATGATTATTTTCTTTTCTTTTTGTGTGTGCTGCTCTGCGATTTCAAATCAAGATTAGAACAAGGATTTGAGGTTGACTAAGGGAATAAATTACGAGATAGTTTTTCATTTTGATCGTGTGCTTCTGTGGTGGAATAAATTTATTTTATTCGTTGTGCTTGTACCAACATTGAACAGAAAGCTCCACCTTCTCAAGTAGGAAGCTTGCTTTGCTGGGTTATTATATTACTGGAAGGTGTGTATTTATGAGTACACATTAATGTTCTGACCTAACCAAGTATAGACAGGAAGTCGGTTAGTGATGCGTTGGCTATTGCGGTCAACCTGTTTGATTTAAATAAAAAGATAACATTCAGTAGCAGTGTTGGATTATGAAAAACTTACAACTACTAAGCTCGTAGCTCGATGCCTGTAACACGTTTGTGGATAAGATTTGAGTTTTCTAGCTGAAAATTTTTTTGGAAAAATTGAGAGCTGTTCTGGGATGCTCTTGTGCGCTTAGACCATTCTTGATTTTGAGATAATAGCATTGAACACAAACTTTGTAGAAATAGTCCGGGATCCCTGGTCCAATTTTTTTTGTGACTACTATCAAGCTAATTTTCCCTGAGTGGCTTTATTTTGTTGAGACGCCCAACAATTTTCTAACGAAAACTTTCGACGTAAAAAAATATTTGTCCTACAAATTGTATGGTTTGATCTTAAGAGTCCCCTTCCTCAAACATGTATCGATTACGAGGTCAAAAAAAGTGATTACTAACAAACTGATTTTTTCGTTTTTACTTATTTAATATTTATATAATCTAACAGTCGGATTGTCCTACAAATTCCGTGGTACGTTTTTTCAGTCCTACGCTCAGAAAATGTCAATACCACCAGATTATTATTTTCATTACTAACTGTAGGACAAAAATATTACATTATAGGTTAGTGTGTTATCTGCCCAATTCAAACAATGTCCTACAAGAAAACAGGTATGCATCGCTAGTCCGACAAGAATTGTAATTTTTTTGTTTGTTTATTTGTAACATATGGTACAAGAAAAAATCTTGCTCTAGTTTTAAATATTTAGCTTTATTTTTTAGTAAATTAAGCACAGAGATTTCGGTATTTCTAAAAAAAAAATTAATCCTCCTCAGATTCATCCGACAACCTTTCGCTGCTATCGCTACTATCGCAACTATCGCTGTCATCGGCATCTACTTCACTTCCTTCATTCGTGATATCTGACTCTGTAATAACATAAAAAAATTAAGTAAATCATAATATAATAATAAATAGTCAATCATAAAATAACAATTGTATAAATAGGGTACCTTGAATGTCGGAAGATATTTCTTCAAAAGATGGACTTTGGGGACCATCAAACCAATAATATTCATATTTGCCATCAATTATTGTCCATCCAAAATTTTCTGGCAATTTTTCCGTGGGGCACCGCATGTGTGCATTACACCATACATTGCAGATAAATACAGTTCCTTTAATTTGTTGCAACTATTCTTGTTTTGTTGGTGGCAAACTGGAAGGATCATATCCTACGATTTTTTGTTTTAAAATATCTTCGTTTTCATTTTTTGATTTATATCCTTTCTCAAATAACTCATACCGTCCTTTGTTAATATCATTTTTTGTTTTTAATGAATAAACTCTGCATACATACTCTTCGATAATTTGAAATACTTCATTCGATGTTGTTAATGCTGTAGTTTCAATTCGTAGGAGTTTAATAAAAGCCTCTTGAAAATTGTTATTTTTCTTCAAAATAGTGAAAGGTCTCTTTTTTCCTTTACGAAAGAAAGCAGGATTATAATCATTTCCTGTAAATATATGGCATATAGCGAGTGAACAAGATAATTGATCCCCAAGTTTTTCATAAATTTCATTTATGTTTAAGTACAGTTTTTTTTTATTCCTGCTTAAATTAATTATTATTTGAATTTGATCTTTTAAATACTTAAAGTTTGCCAACATTATTATTGGTATATCAGAATCTGTACAATGTATCTGCACACTATAATTAGTATTAAGTTGACAAATGCGGTATACAATTTTGGTATCAGCTTCTTCATGATAACAAGAGAGGTTATAGTCAATGACTCTTATTATTTTATTTTCACTAGACAGCTCGTAAGTGTAACATTGCTCATAATTAAGTTTAACAGTCTTTCCGATGATCAATGCAATAAATTCGTCCCTTGTCCATTCTTCAATTAAAAAGGACGAATCTGTGTTGAAAATTTAATCAGTTAATTAATTGAATTTAAAAAAAAATCTAAAGTAAAATAATTGAAAGCGGATCAAGCTTCAAGTTTCAAGAAGAGAATCGAAAACTTAAGTTGCAATCTCTTTCATCAAACAAATGCAAAATGAATTCATATTTATTTGTTACTGTTTTGCTTTAGTACATATTTTTTAAGCAGTCATACTTTTCTGTCTATTTCTCTGAAGAAACGTTTAAAAAAAAAAAAGAAATAGAAGGGAGGAGAGTACTCAGAGAAATCTTTAACAAGAAAGAAAATATTTCAATATTTTGATGCTTAAATTTTTATTTCCAAATCCTTAAAAAAGTATATATAGTCCTGCGCAAACCAGCGCGATTTGTGTGTGCGATGCGATTGCGTTAAGTCAAACCTCCATAAGATTACATGTATTTCATTTTGACAGAAATCGCATCACACGACGTGCGCCTTGGTGTTATTGTAAGTTGTAACTTAAAATGTCGAAAACAGTGATTCTAAATTATCAGTTGATCGGAGATATCACAGCGACGCAGATAATGAGGAGGATTTGTCTGCAACGTAAGTAAATCACCCTTACTACAGTAAACGTTTTATTAAAACACCAGTAAATGATAAAGCTCCTGTAGCCACTATTGTCGTTTAAGTAAAATAACTTTCTAATACGTCCACAGAATAGGACAAACAGCAATAACGCTTTTAAAACAGAAAGAACGAAACATATTCAAAGTTAGATATTTTTTTATGCAGGAACTGCAATCATAGATTTTTTACCTTTTCAGCAAAATTAAAACCCAAGATATCAAAGTTACGAAAGTTATACCAAGGTGTAATCGTCAGCCTATGCCGAGCTCCGCAAAAAAGTTGAATCGGCAAAATATTTATCAATAGCGTAGCGAAGGAGAGTGGTTTAAAGGAAGGAGTGGCTTAAAATTCTTTTTTACTTAAAACACAGAAGAAGGTTACGAAGATATAAGTAACTTCCTTTGAGTTTTAAAAAATTCTTAAAAAAAATAACAAAGTAGCAGAAAATAGCTACTATCTTGCATCACTTTAATCTTTCTGATTGGTTTTAGTGAAAAGCTATTTTCTTATTTCTTTCATGTTTCTATACAACTCTAGATGGCCATAGCGAATCTGGTTCTGTAACCAAATGATAGCGAAAAGCTACTTCATTGTTTTTCTATACAGCGCTATATGGCCTACAGCTAAAGCTACAAAAAGCATTTTTTTCTGTTAAATGACTTGAGAGATTTCCAAAAAAATGCGGTGTAACACCGCATATTTTTTACTCATACTGTTTTTATATTTGAAAAGCTACTAAAGAGCATTCGTTTCTGTCAAATGATTTGAGAGATTTCTAAAAAAATGCGGTGTAACACTAACCTACTCCATTTATTTCTACTCATTATTTAAAATGCGGTGTAGTGGTTATTCAAAAGTGCGGTGTAACACCACCTAAACGAACTACACCGTGGGTGCATTTAGACACGTCCTTTTTAATTGAAGAATGGACAAGGGACGAATTTATTGCATTGATCATCGGAAAGACTGTTAAACTTAATTATGACCAATGTTACACTTACGAGCTGTCTAGTGAAAATAAAATAATAAGAGTCATTGACTATAACCTCTCTTGTTATCATGAAGAAGCTGATACCAAAATTGTATACCGCATTTGTCAACTTAATACTAATTATAGTGTGCAGATACATTGTACAGATTCTGATATACCAATAATAATGTTGGCAAACTTTAAGTATTTAAAAGATCAAATTCAAATAATAATTAATTTAAGCAGGAATAAAAAAAAACTGTACTTAAACATAAATGAAATTTATGAAAAACTTGGGGATCAATTATCTTGTTCACTCGCTATATGCCATATATTTACAGGAAATGATTATAATCCTGCTTTCTTTCGTAAAGGAAAAAAGAGACCTTTCACTATTTTGAAGAAAAATAACAATTTTCAAGAGGCTTTTATTAAACTCCTATCTCCTACGAATTGAAACTACAGCATTAACAACATCGAATGAAGTATTTCAAATTATCGAAGAGTATGTATGCAGAGTTTATTCATTAAAAACAAAAAATGATATTAACAAAGGACGGTATGAGTTATTTGAGAAAGGATATAAATCAAAAAATGAAAACGAAGATATTTTAAAACAAAAAATCGTAGGATATGATCCTTCCAGTTTGCCACCAACAAAACAAGAATTGTTGCAACAAATTAAAAGAACTGTATTTATCTGCAATGTATGGTGTAATGCACACATGCGGTGCCCAACGGAAAAATTGCCAGAAAATTTTGGATGGACAATAATTGATGGCAAATATGAATATTATTGGTTTGATGTTCCCCAAAGTCCATCTTTTGAAGAAATATCTTCCGACATTCAAGGTACCCTATTTATACAATTGTTATTTTATGATTGACTATTTATTATTATATTATGATTTACTTAATTTTTTTATGTTATTACAGAGTCAGATATCACGAATGAAGGAAGTGAAGTAGATGCCGATGACAGCGATAGTTGCGATAGTAGCGATAGCAGCGAAAGGTTGTCGGATGAATCTGAGGAGGATTAATTTTTTTTTTTGAAATACCGAAATCTCTGTGCTTAATTTACTAAAAAATAAAGCTAAATATTTAAAACTAGAGCAAGATTTTTTCTTGTACCATATGTTACAAATTAACAAACAAAAAAATTAAAATTCTTGTCGGACTAGCGATGCATACCTGTTTTCTTGTAGGACATTGTTTGAATTGGGCAGATAACACACTAACCTATAATGTAATATTTTTGTCCTACAGTTAGTAATGAAAATAATAATCTGGTGGTATTGACATTTTCTGAGCGTAGGACTGAAAAAACGTACCACGGAATTTGTAGGACAATCCGACTGTTAGATTATATAAATATTAAATAAGTAAAAACGAAAAAATCAGTTTGTTAGTAATCACTTTTTTTGACCTCGTAATCGATACATGTTTGAGGAAGGGGACTCTTAAGATCAAACCATACAATTTGTAGGACAAATATTTTTTTACGTAATTCAGATAATTATCTTGAAGCTTAACTAAGAAAGAAACTGTTACTAATAAATTTTTTAGTATCATGAAATCGACATATTTCACCCTTTCTACCTTTGTTAGCTACCACAGTCGAAAGTTTTCGTTAGAAAATTGTTGGGCGTCTCAACAAAATAAAACCACTCAGGGAAAATTAGCTTGATAGTAGTCACAAAAAAAATTGGACCAGGGATCCCGGACTAAAATCTATTTAGCAGCCTTACAAAGTCTTAAGCTGCTACAACCTCTCAACCGAAAAAAAGAAGAACCTTTGGAAGCTGGCGCATGTGCTTATATGGACCAATTGTGGAAGGTAAATACGTACGCGTGACAGAATTTACGTAGAACCGACTATGTTCATAGCAAGATTTCGTAATTGTGACACAGTCGTAATACCGACCGTACTATAGGAATAAGGACGCAATAACTGCCGGATTGCTGCAGTCTTGACAAAACTTTCAAAACAGCCACTAAATTGTCTTTAAAGCTATTTATCGTAAACCGAAGAAGAGTGGCAATCGCTACAAAATCGTTACAACTGGGACTAAATAAATATTGATAAAATTAATTTATATTCTAACGATGTAGACACATCGAAAGACTGCTGGAATTGCCTTCATCGCAACCAAATCGTCGTTGCCGCGAGATTGTCATAGCTGTGGAATAATTTTCTAAATAATTACATAACTGTCGCAATTGCAACAAAAGATTATCTTACTTACTAGATGGCCGGGCAACGCAGATCGGGGTGAACCTCAGCACAAAACAACATCTTTTAACAGCAATATCGAATCTGGGGTAGCTCTCTCCAGTTTTGAGGTTGAGGTTTTCTTCCACTTTTGCGACACCTAAGACAAGCTCTTCCCCTTCCGCTAATGCCCTGCAACCTGGGAAACTTAAGTACAATCCTAGAGTATATATTTTCATATCTGGTTAGGTGTCGCTCAAACATCTTAATGCCTACTTGATAGGGTAAAAAACAAGCTTTGCGATTGATAGGTGGATAGTTCAATCGTAGAATCGATTGATTCTCTTGAACATCGTTGAAACGTGACCTGTATCTCTCTTTTTTATCATTTTTTTCACAAAATAGCCAGTTGCATTCTTCTCCTAAAATTTATTAGCGGCAACACCCTCCTCGCTAGGAATGCTCATCAATTTCACCTTGAGCACAACTTAGGACGTACAGTAAAGTATATAGATTCAAATCTTAGTCGCACCAACCGATTGCGGAATGCTCAGTTTTTCCCAGAGATATGAACAGCAAAATAAAAAAAAAACCATGGGAACGAAGTTATTATTGCAGTAAAACTGTTAACAAAATGCTTCAACTTCTCAAACAGTACAAATTCTTTTTGATGTAACCTTTACCTTACTCATTAAAAGCAGATAATAAACTTTATTATTTGCATATCCAAGCCTTCCGGTCAGCCCCTAAACATTTTTTGTGTTTTAAAGCTCATAGTCAAGAAAAACAAAATTCGAATTAGTTTCGAGTATGAATATGTCTGTTTTCAAGCAATAACTTGAATATCAAAATATATTTTTCCTTAAACTTCCATAAAGATAGTAGAATCCTCATTTGAAAGCATATAAACTTTTTTTGGGTAGAATCATAGGAATAACCCCTTAATCAAAGCAAATCTTCACTCTCAGGGCGTTATTTTTGCAAACACTTGTAAAAATATGAACAATCTTTATTATTTGTTTTAATGTTTTGAACATTAGCTTTTTGTTAATTTGTTGCTTGCATCAGAGCAAATTCATTCTCGATACGTCGCTAACGATTTAAGAACTTTGTATTTTCTTGACGTAAGCCTGTCCAAAGTCAAACACAGCTAACTTCACATTGAAAAGTTGACCAATTTCAAAAAATTATTTCAATTCATAATATGAGTCCAATACTTGTTTCAATTGAATTCCTTAACAATATTTTTAGTCAAACTAATATTCCAACAAAATTATTTGAATTCAAATGTTTTCGCGGCTTTATTTTCATCTATGCAATTCCCCATGAATGGTAGAGAGAGACAAAAATGTCTTTTGTCAATCGCAAATTCCATCAAATGTCAGTGATCAGTGAATTGTAAGAAGTGCAGTCAAGTTTGTGGCGTTTGCAAGAAAATTAATTATTTCAACGAGATTTTGTGAGATTTGGAAATTAAAGTATCAATTTCTTTTCATTTATGGTGTGAAAGTATCAAAATAAATAGTAAAATAATAAGGGGTCAAAAAAAGTGTTGTACGGCGCGGCGTTTCTATTTTCGATGTTCCTCGTCATTGCTTCCCAAGTTGAAGTGCAGCTTAAAGCAAATTTTTCATTTGGTTTTGAAATATAAAGTAGTTTTTGAATATCCTGGTGTTTTGTTAAGCAAAGTTTTAAAGTGCTGTGTTATTTTCAAATGAAATAAGTGTTTTAGTTTCATTGTTAAATAAAAAAAGTGCCAGTGAATGTATCGGGTGCATATAATGAAAAGAAAAGAGAAAGAAAAATAAATTAGTGACGGCTGTTCAATTCTTTTACAATAGTACATGTTTTCTTCAATTTGTTGCTGTTATCATTTCAAATTAAAATTCAAAATGTTATGTTTTTTTTGTCCCTCGCGGGTGAGAGATTCTGTGTTTCAGTTTGATCCTTGGATTTCATTATTGATGGTGAGTTCTATTCCTAGCCTACTTCCTTATTTCCTAAATAATTATTTAAATTTTGTAACCATAACCTGAATACCATCGGTCATATTTCGTTTCAATTAAATAGCGACTTCCGCATAGTTACCGTACTTCTGAGGGCAACTATTTTATTGCTTTCAATCCTCTGATAGCTGAATCTCAGTTTTATTGTACACATTCTTCTAAGAAATTTTATTCTTTTTGGCACAAATCGAGGCTTTCAAGAACTAGTCACAGGTTTTAGGTTTTTGTTGATCAGACAGGAAAATATTCATAATTAAAGCTGACCAATCGAAATTGCGTTGAGCTTAGAACCTTTGACAGAGTGGTAGAAAAAGGAAAGTGATTACTGTCCGAGGAAAGCAAACATAACAAGTTGCTTAAAGAAATCGATTACGGATACAAAATTTGAACAAAAAGCCTAAAAGCGAGCTCGGTAAAACTCTTAAAAGACGAAAGCAGCAACTCAAATAGACAGGAATTACTCAGAGAACTAAACGCTTCGTAAATTGTTTTGAAAATAGAGCTACGCGTCATTTAGTTGAAAACTTATTTTCGAGGCAAATGGATATCAATCAACTCACAACAGTTTTCTCCTCCTAAGTTACGTTAATCAGAAAATCTCATTCAAATAGCGCTCGGAAACTACATCGTTAGTATTAAAAAATAAATCATTTTACGGTTTGAAGTAAACTTTTAGCGATGGTATTTGCCTAGCTAGGTGGAAACAAAATGCGGGTCTATTGCTGCCTACTTAGAAAAACATTTCCATCACCAACCCTTACCTTAACTCCCTGGCAAACGAGTCGAGTAAAATTTATAAAATAACCGGTAATCAAATATTGTCAAGAGATTCAGATTTATTATTCTCGAAATCATCATGGCTAAATCAATGAAAGAATTGTATGTCGAAGTTCACATATGCAAAACATCTTCCACATCTACTATTTCAGATGCAACATGCATAACTCTTAATGCAGCCTCAGAGGGCATCTAACCATCTCACTTTTTTACCTGGGCCTCAATCAACATCTTTCGAGAACAATTTCGGTTTTGGTCGAGTTTCAAGCAGTTTTGCACTCTATGTCGGTAGAGGTCATCTTCTATTTAAGACCATTTAACTTTCTGCGATTTCCGAAGCGTGGAAGTATGTACATCATCTCAACATGTCCCAGACATCGCAGTCTAGCGATGCTTATACTCTTCTAGCTATATGTCCATGCCTCGCAAGCTCATACAGTTCAATGTTGAATCTTCTTTTCTACTCATAGTCTTTATTTATGGGACCAAGGATCAATCGGTGATTTTTTTTATTGAAACGACCAAAGATTTAATTATTATTATCTTATGAGTGGAAGAAGCATGGGGTACCCGTAGTGTGGTGTCTCTCAGTTAACCCAGAGGCTCGAGGTTCGAATCCTAACAGAGGCAAAATGTTTTTCCTCGGGTATCGCCTTCCGCGAGGAATTGACAAGTCCTCCCTTAGTAAATTCATTCGCATTAAAAGCGCTTTCTTGATTAGCCGTTCGGAAACGGCAGAAAAAAAATCCATTCCCTCACAAGGCATGGTTGTGAGAAATGCGCTAGGCCCTGGGGCTCTGGAAGAGACCTACAATTGCTTCCTGACTCCAAACGGCTAAGTGATAAAGCGAATTTCAGGCCAGTATAATTACTCCTTAAAGGCTTGCCAACTCGTCGCAAAATGCGATACTCGTAGAAAAAATATGAAACGGTGCTAAATTTCGAACCTCGAAATCACACTTTACAGACATACTTACCAGTAAAATTCTCCGATTCGGAGGTTTTAGCTTCGAGATGTTCTTTGGAATTTTCCCCCGAAATTATTTTCGGAGAACTGACAGCTTAATGCAATTCTTTTTTTTTCAATTTCGTCCGACATTGCAGACAATTCTCCGCTCCGAACGGACACCAAGCTGAAACTGAATTTAAGCATGTAAAAGCTTAGGTTTGCAATTCTGAAGTTTAAGTTCAAAACTTAGCAGTTTCATAATGAACTCATTCTTGTAGGTTTTGTAGAAGAACCCACTAAAAATGAAACTTTTGCTTTCTCAAATTTCCATCTTTTTAAACCTTTTTTGCAACAAACGTATTGCATTGGTTATCTTCTACTTCTGAATAAATCAACACTTTTCCGTTGTTTCTAAAAAGTATGACAGTGGTACCAGTAGCGTATTGAAAAACGTGTTCGCCCATTACTTGGTAGCACGGGGTTCAAATCACAGCACGATCAAATATTACACTTTCGCATCCCCTCTCAAGTGGAATTGGCAATTCTCCCGAGAGTAAAACTGTCGATAAAAGTTCTTTCTAACAAAGCTGTTGACAACCGGCAAACAATTATATTTTGTCACAGGAATTGTTGAAAAAACTGCACCAGGAGCTCGCTCCTTTTTTTGGGTTTATTTTATGGTAATATCTTTGAAATCACCCACTTTTAATTTGAAAATTAAAAAGTGGCACTTTTTGTTGGAAATGCATGTAAGAGTTTGAGGTAATTATTTTAATTCGTACTTCAGTCCAAAGTTTGAAAGTCAAAGCAAGAGCTTTATTTTAAATAGTAACGATGTGAAAGAAAAGGATGAGTGAAAAATACACTTCCCTCTTGCTGTTGTAAAGTTTGAAAGGTCACACCCCACGCCGAACCAGCCCTGACTCTGCTTAGTTCTGGGCTCACTACCGTACTCCGTTGAGAGCACCAAACTTACAAATGAGGAAAACCACTGACTTAAATTTCGCAATCCAAGACACGTACCGAATGATTGCAAAGATGGTGCTTCACAAACCCGATAAAACTTTTCTTTCTATGGCTCGATAAGACTTTTACAACACCCACCCAAGTCCACTCCATCCATAGAGACCTTCTTTTTCTCTTGTTTGCGGAAACTCTAAAAGCTCACCATTCACTTCGAACTTACTAATAAATAAAACGAAGAAAAAGAACCAAATGACGGACACGAGTATAATTTTTGTTCATTCTACAGATACGTACGTTTTCAAATAGCAAAGTATTCAACTTCAAATCATGTCCATACATTTCTCTTTAGGTTGATTTTTGTTTCACTTGGCGCGTACTTTTCTTAAGTACCTTCATTTCATCCAAATCTCTAGAAACCATACATAGTTGATAAGACTCACACCTCGCACAGCCCTCGGACTGAAGCTGATGGAGCTGATCTAGTTTTCAAAGGATGTTGAAGTGGATGCACCGACTGTGATTCGGATTACCAGTACAGAGAGTTTTAGTTTTTCTTCCTTTTTGTGTATCTAGTTGATGTGCCAGGAGGTGAAAAGTGAGAGAAAAAATATTGTTTCCCTTTGGATACCTTACGCTTCAAGTTTTAGTTTGTTAACTACCCAGAGGATAGAAATCAAATTTTCAAGAATCGAATGGATTTTCTAATAAATTCTGTGTGAGCTTTTTCCGTGTCGTATGAAATATTTATTTGTCATCCTTTCTTTTTCTTTCAACAAATTTGTGCAAACGGCACAGTACTCGAAAAGAAAGATGTCATATTCCTTCCTTAAGGAAACACAGAGGGCCGAACAAATCATTCACTTCGCTTCAAGCAAGGGATGCATCATTTGTGTTTTCTCATTGACATTTTCAACGGGGATATTCGTGCCTTAATTTTCCTATTCTGTCTTTTCAGCTAAATTGATACAAGACACAACCTCTCTATGAACAATGTGAAGATAATTTGATGTTAGCTCTGTTTTGTTTGCGGGGTCTATTGATGGATAAAAGGTTTTACTCCCTCACAGTTATCCTTTCTTAATTATCCGTTAATTGAATAGAATCATGCAGTGTACGTCTGTTCAGAAGAAAGGTTGTAATCAAATTCAATTATCTAAGTTGTGGCCAATTTCAGCTAAAAAGTACGCCTGACTTGGCACACAGATTGGTTCTGTGAAGGGTTTGGATCTTTGAAGGCTTTTTTTTCTGTTGAAGTTTTTTAAAACACCTACTGGAGCACTCAGACCTAAATGCCGGTCCATTGTACTGTCAGATAGCAACCTTCTTTTAGTTCCGAAAAAGCCAAAAGAAGCTGCCATGATATTTTTAATTTTTTTTTAATTTTGGTGGGGGCAAAACCCCCATTTAAAAGGCTTAATACAAGCTATTAACTTACAAACTAAGAAACTTAATAGCTAAGACTTACTAACTAGTTGGAGGGCTTAGGAGACGAAGTTTTAGGCAGGGAGTATAAGCTATTAACTTACAAACTAAGAAACTTAATAGCTAAGACTTACTAAGTAGTTGGAGGGCTTAGGAGACGAAGTTTTAGGCAGGGAGTACTCATATAGAAGTCAAAACAAGAGGAGTGGGAGTTGACATTCCTCAGCATTCGGGAGATGGGTTCATTGGAGCCGTAAGAGGTTCGATGGGTGGGAAGATAGAAGAGACGGGGATTCCGGGTGTTACGAGGGTTAGTATTTAGAAAAATGGATTCGTTAAGGGCTGGACAGTCAATGGTACCTGTGAGGATTCGGTGAATGAAGAGAACGTCAAATATTTCTCTTCGATCTTTCAGCGTATTTAGGTTTAGGAGTTTGATTCGGTCTTGATAAGGAGGTTATATCAGATGATTACTCCAATTAAGACCTCGAAGAGCAAAACGGAGGAAACGGCGTTGTATGCTCTCAATTCTGGCAATGTGCACTTGTTGGAAATGCGACCAGGCTTGACAAGCGTATTCAAGAAGTGGACGAACAAATGAAATGTAAAGGGATCGGGTTACGTAAGGGTCTGCAAATTCTTTGGACCATCGCTTCACGAAGCCAAGTGCTGAATTTGCCTTAAGGAATATATCGTCGATATGTTTGAGGAAATTCAGCTCATGGTCGCAAATAATCCCAAGGTCCCGGATCACCTCAACGGTGGAAATGATTTGACCGTTTAGAAGATAGAGACGGGGAGTAGATTTGATGCGTTTACGTGAGAAGGTTATTGATTGGCACTTGGAAACATTTAGCTCCTGGCAGTTTTTGGAGCACCATAATGAAAAATTGTCGAGGTCAAGTTGGAGGTGGGAAGAGTCTTCAGAAGAAGAAACGATCCGGTAAAACTTAGTATCGTCCGCATAGAGAGAGATAGAGGAGTGTTTGATTATCATTTCAATGTCGTTAATACTGAGAATGAAGAGGAGAGTGCCTAAATGGCTGCCTTGGGGAACACCGGATGTAGCTAGAAAGCGGCTGGATAAGGGGGATCTGAACCGAACGCTGTAAAAACGGTTTTCTAAATAAGAAGAAATCCATCTCAACAGTATGGGTTCAAAGCCGAGGGTGGAAAGTTTAAAAAGAATAAGTTTGTGAGAGATTTTATCGAAAGCTTTACTAAAGTCAGTTGAAATTACATCGACCTCCTTTCCATTCTCCAAGGCTGAGAGGGAAAATGAGACAAAGTCAACGAGGTTTGTTGTTGTTGACCTGCCTTTGAGGAACCCGTGTTGTCAAGGGGAAATGAGAGATTTACAACGAAAACTTAAGTTTTCATACAATATACTTTTGAAAATTTTGGGTATATGCGATAGTTTAGCGATGGGACGATAATTTTTCACATCGCATTAAGGACCTTTTTTTGTGTATAGGGGTTATAAACGCCGTTTTCCAAGCTTGGGGGAAAACTTCAAGGGATATGGACAAGCTGAAGATTTTTGAGAGGGAAAGGGAAAGAGTTGAGGAGCACTTCTTAAGAAATATGGCAGGTATACCATCGATGCCAGCAATATACTCATCATTTAGATGATTTAACTTTTCTTCAATTAGATGGGAGTCAATGAAACGTGGAAGGAATGGATCAAGAGAAAAATTCGGTAAAAACGAGAAATAGGCCTAGTCAGGAACAAAATAATCACCCGTGAAAGATTGTTTGAAGTAACTTGCGAAATAGTTTGCTACGGCGAGTGCATCGGATGAGGTTTCGTTATTGAGGGAAAGGGAGGAAGGGTACCCGTCAGATTTTCTTTTGTGGTTGACAAATTTATAAATAGACTTAGGGTCATTAATAATGTTAGATTTTAGAAAGGTGTTGAAAAGCTCACAGAAGTGTAGATAACAACCAAGGTAAGCTGAATAGTCAGTAGGAGATCGAGTACGAAGGAAGATTGTCCAAAATTTGTTCCTTTTATTTCTTAGAGTACGGAGCCTATGCAAGTTCATCGGCGATCTCATTTCCAGATATGCCGTGATGGCCTGGAACCCAAATGAGGCTCAAAGAATCTAGTCTTCCGACCACATTCAGTGAGCTCTTCCATTCCTGGATCACTTTCGAAGTAGTTAGAGGGTTGAGAAGAGCCTTAAATACAGCTTGCCTGTCGCTGCAAAGGTTAATGACGATGGAGTTTTTGACAAACAAAACCTTATACAACCTTTTTCGATAGGCGAGTCGGGAGCCTATTTGGGAATTGGAACAGAAATGTAAAATGGATGGAATCTGCAGTACTTTGACCTTTACATCATCCTCCAATTTCTGAGCTTAACAATTTATGTCACAAGAGCGCAAAATGCACTACACAAAACAGTAGCTATTCCGACGATGACAGCACTCCACGAAATAAAACCAAAAACTAAATCTATTATGAGTGTAAAGTATGCAGTTGTGCCAACCTACCCATATCTAATCGCATATGCATATGCAGCATGCTGGGGCATTACAATAAGAACTTCGTCTAAGAACAAAAGTGTTCCATGTATCCATGTGCTGTCATTAACAAAAGAAAAGATAAAGGTGCAGTTGCACACATATTCCGAGTCTTCTTCATTTTTGATAAAAGAAAGAACATTTTTTCTTAAATAAACCAAAACGGACGGGAATTCATTACTTACTGTGAAATAAGAAGGGGTTTTCGTTTTCATGGATGGGATGGAATCCTTGTCCCAGAGGTGATTGTCCCACGTACAAGATGCATTTTCCACTTGAGCTTTTGGTGTGTTTTCCGAGGATGAGTTCTTATAAAGAACAAAAATCCTACAAAAAAAAAAAAATCAAGCACTTAAATGTTTTAATGCATGAAGATGGTGCAGCAGGTCCTCTGTACATTCATACCGCATGTACCTACCTTCGTTCTTTTTCAAAGAATTTTTCGTCAACCTGAGAGTAGTTTTGCAGCGTTTTTTAATAATACAGTTTTTCCTTTTTTTTGATTGGTTTTTTAGTTTATTTTGGCTGTTCAATCGTTTAAGAGAAGTCGGGGGCCTTTGCTGTGTTTAGTTCTTGTGCATCTTTCTCATTATTCTTCGCATGAGGTAGGGTGTTCCTTTGTATCTAATTTTTTTTCCGCTGGAATAAATTTATGCACCGAAATGTATGCGCACCCTAACATAAGAACTTAACAAAACAAAAATAAAAGAACAAAATCAGTGCTTTGAACAACAAGAGAGTTTGGTTTGGTACACTGCTAAAGTTTCAAAGATAAATGATAGGGTGCCGAGGCTCAATTCAAGACAAAAAATGTTTTTTTTTTTAATCCTTTTTGCTTGGGGAATTTTGTTTTGCTTCTTTGGTGATGACTTTTAATTAATGGATCACTAGGAAGGGATCCTGTGAACCCACCTTAACAGTGTCAAATCCCAACGAAACTTTAGTGCGCGTTCTAATTAGACAAGGAGCAACTCAACATCACATATACTCGTACCTACCTATACATACAGCGAAGGTGGGTGTATGCTTAGCAACGTCAACAGCTGGAGCAGCCACCTTCACTCTAATCATTGGGCTGAATGCGAAAATGTATGCATTCTTGAATCAGGTGATTTTTTTTTCACGAATACCATTAGCACCGTTCGTTGTGATGCTGTGGAGTATCCCCAAAGGATCAAAATCAGCACCAACAACGTCATCTGGTTAAGGATTTTTAAATTTTTTTTCTCATTTTTTTTTATTTACAACGATGCAATATGAGAGGAGCCTAAAAACCGGTAGGTAACGCTCTTAATGAATATCTGAGCTAGGTACACAAATCCTTCGAAATTTCTTGCATTCATTTTAGCCGCACACCAGTCCTAGCACCCAATGACAACAAAACAAGTAAAAGTTTGTTTTTTTTTTGTTTTAATTTAAACGAGAAGTAAACAAATAAAAATTCAAGTGCATCTTCAGGGTGCATTCACATTCTCGTCAGAATATGCTCTTCTTTCTGTCGGTTAACTTGATTTTTTTTATTTGGGAACTTTTCGTTTTTGCTTCTTTGGAATGAATGTGAGTAACTGGAACTAAGGATTAGCTTTTTTTCTTCTTTGAATTGCTATATGTGTGTGTGGGTGAGTGGAAAATTTGCAAACGGTTAAGGATAATCACTTTCAGTACAACTGGCAATGGAGAAGCACTAAAAATGATTTTGGTTGAAAGCTGGCAGCAGTTTTGTGCAAGTGATTAATGAGGACTAAGGTCTGCACTGATGTTCGTTGTGTTTTTACCCCAGGGTAAATGTGTTGGTATATGGAAAAACGTGCATATGAACACTTTTTGGTAAAGATCATTGACCTGATGGTTCTTTGATGGCGTTAGCCATCATTTAGTGTCAAGTTTTGCGAAATTGATGAATTGCAATTCTTGTGAAGTCAATACAAGTTTTGAAGATGGTTTTGAGCCAAAAAAAAGAGTAGAATAATTTCAGACTTTCTCTTTTACAAGAGAAGAGTCAGATATTCTTTCCCACAAATGCTCGTTTTAAATTTCTGTAAGCTACCATCGCCAAATGTCCCAAATAAGAAATGGATGAAAAGGAAAAAGTACTTTAAGATCAACAAATATTTTCTCCCTCAAGCATTGCTGACACAAAGTTCAAGAAAGCCATACGCATCCTCATTGAGCTCTACGGCTGCTATTTTAAAACTCTTATATAAAAGGAACCATTATTAAAATATTGTACTTTTTAGAAAGTACTTTTTCTTTAATATCAAAATAAATAAATAAATAGGATGGCAGAACAGAGCGAGAAGCAACATTGCCTAGCGCATTTCTCACAACCATGCTTTGTGAGGGAATCGAGGGGAACTACATTTTTTTGCCGTTTCCGAACGGCTCATCGAGAAAGCGCTTTTCATGGCAATGAATTTACTAACGGAGGACTTGCCATAATTCCTCCCGAAAGGCGATACCCGTGGAAAAACACTGCTTGCCTCTGTTGGGATTCAAACCTCAAACATCTGGGTTGACAAGGAGACAACCTAATTATCACGCCACGGGTACCTTTAATATAGCTCTGGGCATTTTGAATGTGATCCCAATAAGATCACATGTCTCACTCTAGGGATCCGCTTTTGAGGTACGCCGGCCGTGCCGGTGCTGGTTTGACATTAGAACTTGCCGACAAACCTCCCGATCCTAGATTATTCCTTGGCTCAGACCAACTTTAGCTAGTAAAACCAAAAAGTCAAAATCTATGGTATCCTGAGATATGATGAATGCTTTGCACTACATTTTATTTTGAGAAAGTCAAGAGATCAAAATATATATGGCGAGTGTTTACTACACCGCACCGTAGCTGTGGCTTTGTTTCAAGAAACACCATTGGGTTCAACTCAAAGAATCTCAGTTTGCAAATTGGTACCGATTTTTAAAAAAAAAACTCTGTAAAATTTTTAGCATGAGATGAGCATAACATGAACTCACACTGACAAAACTGCTTTGTTATTAAGTCTTTGCCAATACCAAACCAGTTCAAAATATTTGACGGGTTTCCGACAAGTCGAGAAACTGTTATACGATTTCTTTAACATCATACTTCAAAAGATTGTGTGAGACTCAAACGCCGAAACCAGAGGCATAATTTTTTAAAAGTCTGTTCAAATACTAGCTTACGCAGACGATATCGACACAAAGGGAAGAAGCAAGTGTGATGTCATAAGCGCTTTTGCGAGCATTGAAACAGAAGTGGCTAAAATATGTTTGATTTATTAATGAGGGCAAGGCGAAGTAAATGCTGTCATCAACCATGGACAGCGGACATCGATGAATTGGACAAAACGTCACAATTGACAGAGAATTGACTGAAAAATAACATCAAAGCGCAAAAGAAAAGGAGAACTACTCTTGCTTATTCATTGCTTCTTTGGGTGAAGAAGGCAAATGAGGAACAAAAACCTCTTTGGAAAAACCAAGGTAACCCTTTATAATATGATCCTGATCATCCTTCCCCTGATTTACGGCACGGAAGCATGGGCCTTATTGAAAGCGTATGATGAAATCCTTAGCCTTTTCGAAAGAAAAATACTTCGAACAATCTTTGATCCCGTATGTGAAGACAATGTGTGAAAAAGAAGATTCAACAACGAATTGTATGAGCTATACAGTGAAATAGGCATAGTAAGAACTAATGCATCGCTAGACTACAATAGCTGGGACATGTAGAGTGGATGGAAATGAACAGTCTGACTCGACAGGTTTTCAAAAGCACATTGGAGGGAAATCGTAGAAGGGGAAGACATCGAATAAGGTGCCTTTATAAACCGACTTAAAGTGCACTCAAAGCGGATAGTTCTGTCTGAAATCGAAAGTGATCGCGATAGTTGTTGGTTGAGTTGCCGATGGTTTTAGTACTAACTTATCCTGATTTTGGCCTGGTCGTAATGCTGTCTAATGGCTGCGCTCTAATCTGCATTCAACACCAATCATTTTGTCTGAATGTCTATAAATCCAATTACTTCCTCCTTTATGAATGAAAATGAAATAGGGTGGCCCAATAAAACTCGAGGAAGCTCGTGGTATAACGCATTTAAGGAGCTTACAACTTTTTGTCGATCCCAAATAGCTCAGCGAAAAAGAGATTTGGTGGTAGTGCTATTGCTTTTGGAGGACTTCCAAATGTCAACGAAATGCGGTAGTCGGGAAAAAACAATTTTATGCTTCTGATGGGATTCGAATCTCGAGCTCGCATTAAAAAGACAGACATGTTATGCCATGGGCATCACGCTTACTCCTTCATAAACACTTTTATATGCATATGCATTCATAATAAAGGCATTTGGGCTTAATAGCTCCCATGAAATCAATTGACAAGCTTTGATTCATTAGAGTTCTGCTGTGATACCCTGATAAAAACAGGCGCTAGGCCCGCTTCATTACTTCACCCTATTTATTTGTTCTCCAGTCTTATACTCTGAGACGGTTGAGGTTCCCTTCCACTTGACTGCGACACTTAAGACGAGAATATGCCCTTTCAGAAAATTGTCCTTCCACGCATTGTACTGTCGAAATCCCGTAGGTCCTCAAATTGGAGCATTGGTTCACCTTGGTTGTCTATTTTTTAAAGAGGATGTCAAAAGTAGTCATTGATCCCTGCCTTTGTCTGTCACTTTGGTTTTCGTCGGAATTCACAAATGAATCAGTCTCGACTGCAGCACTGATTATTGACCACCACTTGTCAATAATTGCGATCTTATGTCGCTTTTCCATTGGCTTTACTCGGGGAAGCACTCATTTTGAAAACCAATTTAACGTCTAAAATTGTTTCTTCTCAATTTAACGTATTGTCTTTGTATTACTGATACACCTTTAGCACACTAAAAAAATTTCTGAGAAATCTTTTGCTTTTGACATTTGGGAGGCATGTATAAGTGCTTCTTGAGTGGATTCTCTTTTCAAATCGAGAAGTGGCTGTCACTTCTCAGAATCATGAGAAGCGATGTTTTTGCACCAATAAAACGGATTGAGGATGCTCTTGGACGCCCATGGACGGTTCTTTTCGTCCAATGGAAAGCGACATTAGTTTCCAGATATTCATGGCCCAGGTCTTTATATCGAGGATCTAAAAAGGCCGGAAACTATCGGGTCTGAATAGTAATACTATGTGTATTACGTGTAGAAGGAATAAAATCGCTGCAGTTTCTTCCATGGAACTAATTTCATGTGGTTGGGATAACAACTTTGAAAGGACTTAAAGGCGACGTGTAGATTAGTGGATAGAGGCGGGATCCTCGTTGGGGAGTATATAAGTAACAAGTTTGTGTTTTTTTAAATGTATAGATATATGTAGGTCAGTGTGAATAATAAAAATGTATTCAAATGCTAAAAGAAAATAATTTTTCAGTTTGGGTCCGAGCTATCCGGATATCCGAAAATTTCCGAATATCAGCTGTCTCAAATCATTCCTGTTCGGGTATCCGGATATCCGGATAGTTTGAAGATTCGAATATGAACTAAAGCACTACTCGTAATGCATACTTTTCTAGTTATGGTCAAATTGCAGTACGGCTCATGAAATTCGTTGTTGAATGTTTTTCTCCATACATGCAGAACCAAAAAACCACACAGAATATTTTTGTTTCAAAACCACCAAGGGTTTCCTAATCGGTCTATGCTTCTGCGCTGTGTAGCAGGACTGGGTTGATCAGGGTTTTCAGATCATGTGCTTCAACTAAATTCTCTCAACATCGAAAGTTTTTCAAAGAACTAACTTAGGGCCTGTTATATTTTGTAGAGCTGCTTACAATGCCCAGTCTGGGCTTGAAATTTAGGATAGTTATATTCGAGCTTCAAGTTTTCAGTTTTTACTCCTATACTGATATCCAAATGCTACAACATGGTTTGCAAAATTTCTTAGCTTATTGCTAACGCTCATAACGCAATAACTCTTCAATTCCACCTTCAATTAATGTCAAACCATAACGTTATATAGTCTTCTTTTATTACAACGGAAGTATTTTACTATCAATTAGCTTTGAGTCGATTTTCTTAGTCACTTTCAACCAAGGTTCGACACTCAATGCTTACATCCACAGCACTATAAGCACACCTAGCATCAGCATAGTCTCATCGCTTGAGTTGGAAGGGAAAAATTGAGTAAACCTAATTATTTCATATTGCCAACTTCATGATTAAAACACAATGATTCACTTCTTTCCTATCGAACGAAGGCAATCAATTCTTAATCATCCAACTAACCACTGAATTAATTTACCAACTTATCAATGAGTTAGGCGGGTGCTCATTAAAACAAAGTGCTTTTCTAACAATGTTGACTTTTTCTAAGCACTAGAGCTTCTGCAGTCCCTTATTTCTAAGTTGTCAAAGTTTTACCCAGAAAAGAAACCAAAAACTGCCAATTTCATCTCCGTATCTACCTGACTTTCCAAAATAATAAAATTAACAATAGTTTTTACCGAATAAATGAAGCTCCTACTGCTATAGGTACTATTTGGTCGTTTACCCCCATGAGTTAATTAACTGATTCGAACACACATAACCCAAAAAATAGAGACACATACCTATGCACTAGCATCAGCCAAATAAGAACTTAACCACCAGATACGTGACCATCCAATTCAATTCGTACATAATCAAAGTGCCCACCCAGAACCCCTTTTCCAAGTCAACGAAGCATTTATCCCAGGTTTTACTTTTAATTGTGATTACACTAAAAGCCAAGTCATAGTGGAGACAATACCCAAACTCACAACAACAAAAAAAAACCCTAATATTGGTATGGTGTACCTATACTATACGAGCAGTCTTAATTCTTTTTTTCGCAAACCGGAGTTTATCTTGATATAAATTTGAACGTGACCGGAATGTGAGAGCCCGTTCTATCTTTCTAATCAGACCCCACATGTCAGCTAAGCTAAGTCACCCTTTTCTCCGTGTACCGTGTCCATGTTTGTTTTGTATTGTGCCTTAGCTCTAATGCACTCGTGCTCGGTCATTGCTTTGAAGGGGTGTTGTGGAAGCGTTGACGTCGTCCTTGAAACAAACCGAAGCAAATAAGATCTCAACAAAGGGAAACACTTTTTATTTTGCCAACTTGCTCCACAAACACACATGCGATTCGGGAATGAGTTTTCAATTTTCCATACAAAATAAAAAGAAGGAAAAGGTTACTGATGTGGGGATGGAACTCTTATTCGTACACATACTTTTCACTGGGTAAGTGCGTATATGCGGTGTGAGTGTAACCGACTACGACGCGACGTATAGGTACATAATATATCCTCAAAAATGTGAACACAGAGAAAATTTCTTACTCATGTGATGACAATTTGTGGGAGCATTACTTATGTTTTTGTTAGCTTTTTGTTGAGCAAGGATGACAGAGGGGGAAAATTAAAATTCTCAACATGTTACCATTTTGAACTCGAACGATGAAAAAGGCACAACGAAAAACTCTGTAAAGCGCACTGAAATAAGTGCTGAATGGGCTTTGCCTGATGGGCTTTTGGGAGCACGCATCCGAATAAAGGGATGACAGAATTGCTGTTAAAATAAATAATTTATTTCTGCTTTTGTTGGAAATATGTAAATTTATATTTGAATAAAGGGTTTATTCTAAAATTAGTACGCTTCAAATGTTACTTTAGATAGTTTCTGTTCTGAGTATTTGAATGTAACAAAAAATTGGTTTAAGATTTAAGTTAGTGTGCTTGTTCATGGTTGACTTTGTTCTCTTTAAATTAAAGCTGCTCAGCAAAATAGTGGAGTATGACAGCAAAAATGTCTACCTCCGTTTACTACACATTAAGTTCTATTTTGAAAATGATTCGTGGGATGACATTTTAAAAAATGAGGTGGAGGCTGCATATCAGTAAAATATGTGTTACTCTTGGTGCAGTGCAATAACACCCGCGGCAATAAACCCTGCAGGGGTTATTTCCCAAACGAAAAGGAAATAACCCCTGCAGGGGTTATTTCTTTTTTAATGTGGTAATAACCCCTGCAACAAAAAGGCATTTACACCTGCAGGTGTAATTGCCAATTTGAATTGGCAACAAGCCCCACACATGGGTTAAGCTTTAACTCTCCATTAAAAAATTGTTATAAAAAGCAACAACGCAAAAAATTACGGTTTCAAATATTGTTCTCAAGCAGGTTGGAACTCTCCATTAAACAATTTTAATAGAAGCAACAACGCAAAGTATTACAGTCGCGAATTTGTCAATTTCACTAATGCAAAAAAATAGTCCTGCTGTTAAATTTATATTGGTATATTTTTGTTAATTGCAGGACTACTTTTTTGCATTAGTAAAATTAAAAAATTCAAAATAGGAAAAAAAATAATCGTCATTCGCGCAGCGGAAAATTTTTTTTGCCCCAGAGAGAATCAATTTGGGGTGTGAAAACAAAAAAATTCGCGCGAATTTTTTTATTTTCACACCCCAAATTGATTCTCTCTGGGGCAAAAAAAATTTTCCGCTGCGCGAATGACGATTATTTTTTTTCCTATTTTGAATTTTTTAATTTTACTAATGCAAAAAAGTAGTCCTGCAATTAACAAAAATATACCAATATAAATTTAACAGCAGGACTATTTTTTTGCATTAGTGAAATTAATAATTGTAAACAAATAGTTAAGCTTACAAGTAAAATATTTGCATAGTTATTAAATTTTAGCATATTTTCCAAATTTCAGAACTGAATTTAAAATTGTTTTTTTTTCTATTATTTATTATTTTCAATGTTTTTCTTTAGTTTCTTAAAATTAAGCGAATATGGTTATTTTGTAAAATTTGTTTTGTTCTATTAGGTTTGCTATGGTGGGCTTTATTTCCATTTGAAATTGGAAATAATCCCCACAGGTAAAAGGCAATAAGACCTACGGTTTTTATTGCCACATTAAAAAGGAAATAACCCCTGCAGGGGCTATTTCCTTTTCGTTTGGGAAATAACCCCTGCAGGGGTTATTGCCGCGGGTGTTATTGCACTGCACCGTTACTCTTATACTCAATGACTTCATAACTTTTTGTGGCATATCAAGGAAGAGACTGCAACTGCAACTGATATTGTTATAAGGAATTCTTCAACTTTCGAAGCAGTTGTTCTTATATAAAGGGTCCGCCAAATAACTTTTTTTTTAAACAGGGCGCAAAACATCAAGTGTAGCTTCGGCTGTGTGGCACGTAGCGCCGTCCTGTTGAAACCAAATGTTGCCAATATCCTCCTCTTCAATTTTTGTGAACAAAAATTCGTTCAGCATGGTCCGATAACGATCGCCATTGACTCCTCGCCTATTTTCGAAAATCCGCACCAAACAGTGACTTGTTTTGGTTGTATCGGCTTTTCAATGTATGCGTGCGGGTTTTCTGTGCTTTAAATGCGACAATTTTACTTGTTTACATACCCGCCAAGATCAAAATGAGCTTCATCTGAAAAGATGAAAAAATCGGGATCGGTTTTTCAAAGTAATGTCGCAATATTTCCCAGCGTTGTTCAAGCGTATACACAACCATATTCGTTTAGCGGAAGGATAAAACTAATTATCTGTCTGATCAGACATGAGTTAAGTGTTACCATTCACGAAATAAGCACTAGTTGAAAAAAACGTTAGATGGCGGATCCTTTATAAATATTTACGATCTCCACTGACTCACTGACTGACCCAGTAACGCTGCTTTGTTTGAATTAAAGAGCAATTACTCGTTTTGTAACAAACCTCTAGTAAATAAACATTCATTTTCTCCTTCAACATTTAGTATTTTTCTTCCTTTACTAAAAGTTATTTAGCGTCAGTCTTTGGATTGAATGCCTGAATCGCAATGCCACTTAAGCTTCGGCTTTGCCAGACGTATATGAGTTCAATCGCAGGAAACCAGTTAATTCAATCACAATGCCGCCTTAACTTCGATGTTACATTGGTTCGTGTACAAGACAACGTAATGAAGTCGAAGCCGAAACGGAAGCGTATTTAATAAACATTTGAGTCGTATTACCTCATCTTCCGTTGAACTACGCTAGTGACAAACAGTACTGAGGCTGATAAAAACTGATTCATTTATCCACTCGGATCATAGCTTGAAGAAAAATAATTTAGTAAAAGAATAAGAACAGTATTTTCATCAGGAAATACTTGAAATAATGTTTCGTGTTACGTTTTCCCAACGGCTACATAGTCATATCGAGAAGCTTCCTGGTGGTCATGAGCTAGACAGTAGCTCATTTTAGACCCGTGATTCTTAGAAACTCGTAAAATGGTTTTAAAAAATTCCAAAACTGTTCTGTTTGTTCAATTTATTCTGACAAAAGTGTCTCTTTTACATATTGCTTTCTTGTTTCCTATGAGAGTTTCAACAGAGTGTTAGTCTTTGGCTGATTTTCTTGCTGAAGCGAACATTTCAGCGGTTTAAAAACTGTGAAAATTAATGCTTATCTGAGAAGTAGAAACTTATCCGAAGAAATTCAAAGCATTTCTTAAAAATTTCGCTTTGCTTATGTCTGCAACGTCAAAGTAAAGAATGGTAGTCAAATTCAAAGCAAAATCTAAGACTGGCTGAGTTTTTTGTCGTTTAAATGCCTGTTTCTAAATCTCACCTAATCTTTCGCCATAGTACTATTAGTTCAAGCATTGGAATTCTTTAAGTTCTGTTATATTTTTATCTTTTTGCTTTAATGGTACACGTTGGTTCATGTACAAGATAACGTAACATATCTGTAGCTCCACGTTAAATTTTTAAAAGTGATAAGTTTGAAATCAGACAGAAAAGAGGCCAAAGCCAAAACGGGACTGTGCTTAGGCGATAACAGCTCATAACACTTTCGGAAGGAATTAAACGTAACGAAAGAGAAGAGAGTAATGCTTAACCCAAAGTCTTCACCATTGATAATTGAAACAATAATGCTTTTTAGTACGTTTTTCAAA
This sequence comes from Melanostoma scalare, assembly GCA_949752695.1. Lineage (NCBI taxonomy): Eukaryota > Metazoa > Arthropoda > Insecta > Diptera > Syrphidae > Melanostoma > Melanostoma scalare. Next base: position 206,386,835 of record OX456985.1, on the reverse strand, counting down.
TTTTCCTCATTTCTGTTTATTTCCACATCCGCAAAAGTTCAGTCATTCCCAAAAATTTTCTTTGAGTCAGGGTCACAGCATGTTATTTTGTACATGAACCAACGGTATGTAGAAGCCCAAGCGTGGTTATGTCAAAGGCGCTGAGCTGTGGTGATATCACAATATTGCTTTGGAAATAAAAGGCAATGATTGAAAAGCAATCATTATGACAGTGAAATTAACGTGTTATTGATTGAAAACTTTGCAAGTAGCAATTATTGTAATAAATTTGTGTTTCAAGTTATTGACTTTATGCTGACTTTCCTCCTTTTTTACATAGGTTTTTTATTTCTTTTAAATGTTTCAATAATTTTATCGCAATTGTTCCATTCTCTTATAAAACTCACAAATAAATTGATAATTGAAGATATGTCTGGCGTTTTCACCCGATTTTTTTTCTTGCACTTTTTTGCTGCTAGCATTGCACTCATAGTTGATTTTTGTACTAATGATGACAGGATAGCCGAAATTGAATTGTTAAGCGAAGTCTTAAATTAATCTTAAATTAAAGACAATCTTAGACAGTTAAACAAGTCTACTCATCAGGGGGTCATTGTTAAATTAATCACCATTTTTTTCAAATTCATTAAATTTCGTTTATCGAACTCTTCAACTATTTACAGCAAATGTAATTCGATCTTAATGAAATTGAAAAAAAAAAAATCAATGATCATATTCAAGTTAATATTTGATTTGCACCACTTGCACCACTGACAGTTCATTGTGTGTGTAACAAAAGGAATAAAAAAAACTTTGAAAAATTCTCCAAATCGAATTGAGCTTCTTCACTTACGAAGAATAGTAATAGCAATAGGTACCGAACATATCATATATTCTGAGCTGTGTGAATCTAATATTTATTCTGCGAAAGAGGAAATAATTGAAAAACTAACCTCCATCGTTGTCGCGTCACTCATACTCTCAATCTCAACCCACTCAATTCGAAATTTCCTTCAATTTCCATTTCAAGAAAATGGAATATTGCTTCAGCAAACCATTCAACTGCGTGCATATAGTCATGGTGTGCTCCTTCTGTCATAAACTATTCATCACAGTCTCCATTCACGATTATGGCCTACCATTGCAGGAAGTTTTCTTTATCGAAGCGGTATGTTTCTGCACTCAGAAAAAGGCTTCTTTTGACTTTACGCACACATTAAACTCAAACGAAGTTGCGAAGGCCACGGCGAGTGGAAACTATACAAAGTTCATAAAAGCAATGTCTGAATAACAATGATGCTATAGCTTTGGCCTGACATGATTTTGTTGTTGCTTTTTTGTACTGTCAAAGCGAGCAAGAGTTCACCAAATCTGAACTTTTTGCTTTAAATTGTTATCACGTTACGTTGTCTTGTACACGAACCAACGTAACAACGGATTTCCGTCTGAATCGAAATCACGCTTCTATTTCGGCTTCGACCCCGTTACTTGCAAGCGCTTTGAATTGACATTGATATATTGTTGTTGTTTTTCAAGTCACAGCCAGCAAAAGTTCAACCAACCCGAACTTTTTGTTTTGAGTTGAAACTACGTAACGTACTTACGTACCAACGTAACATACAAGTCAAAGAGAAAGGATGTACTGGTTTCCTATGGTTGAACTCATAAGCGTAAGGCGAAACCGAAGCTAAAACGTTATTGTGATTCAAGCATACGATTTACTGAAAGTTATCATTCATCATTGAGTCAGAAATTATTATTATTAAATAAAAAGCGTTTTTTTTTCTACGAATTCATTTGTCAAGGTGTCAAGTATCATCATCATTGAGCTATGTCTTTTGTTTCGACATTAATCGAGAAAAGTGCTGTCTCACTAATCCCGTCAGTATCAGTGACACATTTTCAAATCCCCTCAATTCCTCAGTCCCAATAATGCATTGATAGGAATGGTTGAGGGTAATGACATGGCACATGAATGAGCCTTGGTACATCAAAGAAGAGATGCCTTTCGAACTTGGGTGGAGTTTTCTTAGACAGTTGGCTTGAAGTATCCGTCGGTGGAAAAGACATTGCGCTTGTTCTCAAATCTTGCGTTAATTTATTTTAATATTTTTACAGGGTGACCTAAAAGTTTCTTCGAAGTGGTAGGTTGTTACAAAATACATCTCCGTTTTAAAATTTTTTTTTTTTATTTGCAGTTTTCTGCCAATCTGTGAGAGTGATGACCTCGTGAAAAGAAATGAAACCAAAGAAGTAGTTTTTAGGAGGCTAAAAGGTCAAACATCATTTTTCCAATAAACTGTCATCACCTGACATTTTTAACATTAAATAAACCATGGGGCCTATGATCCCGTATCGCTGTCAAAATGAAACACATTTAACCTTATCGAGTAATAAACACCTACGCCATTTGGCGATGTGATTGACGAAATGTGAGCACGGTCCTCAGATAACTATCGCAGGCCGATTTGATTTGCGTAATGCCATTGTATAATATGAAGAGTGGTCAAATTTTAAGGGGCCGATGTTGATTTTGAATAAAATACAAATTATTTAAGAAATTATTGTCAACTCCTTTTGTTATGATAATATTGGTATTATTCAATTATATATGGAACAAAATGTTGGCCAAATGGCCGCCGCGACTTCGGCGACACACCTCCATCCGATGGTTCAAGTTTTCGATGACGCTGAGGCATAATTGAAGTTCTATGCCGTTAATGTGCCGAATTGTCTCATCCTTTAGCTTTTGAATTGTTGCTGGCTTACACCTTTTCTTTCAAATAACCCCATAGAAAGAAGTTGAACGGTGTCAAATCACATGATCTTGGCAGCCAATTGACATCGCCACTACGTGAGATAACACGGCCATTGAATTTGTCACGCAAAAAAAGTTCGAAAACATATCGAAGCCACATATCGTCCACATCCATATCTTCTAACTCGGGCCATTAAAAGTTCGTTATCACGGTATAGCTGCCTGACCGTCCTCATTTTGGAAAAAATTCGTACCGATGATGCCGCCAGCCTTTAAACCGTACCAAAAAGTCACTCATTTTGGGTGCAAATGAAATGCAGAAAAAACTTGACGTTTATATGTGGTTCACATTCAGCATCCCCCTTAAAATTAAACCACCCTTTATAAACTATAGTAGGATTGTGTAGTCTTTTTAAATAGTGACGAACCAATTGTCTCCGGTGCAACTTAATTGTCTCCGTTTGAAACTATTGGTTTTACCGTCGTATGTATAAAAAGGATTGCTGCTGATTGTTAAATCACCTTTTGAACTTTTTATAGTTTCTATTCAATGGCAAAAGTTTTCAGGCAAGGCGACAAACTGTCATGCGATTTCTTCAACATCATACTTGTAAAGATTGTAAAAAACTTAAGCGTCAACACCAGAGGAACAATCTTTCAAAAGTCTGTACAGTTACTAGCCTACGCAGACGATATTGACGTAATGGGAAGAAAAAAGCGTGATGTCATAGGTGCTTTTGCAAGTATTAAAACAGAAGCGGCAAAAATGGGTTTGATGGTTAATGAGGGCAAAACGAAATATATGTTGTCATCATACAGGGACACAGAACATCGACGAATTGGACAAAACGTCACAATAGACAGACATAACTTCGAGGTAGTACAGGACTTCGTCTACCTAGGATCCGCTGTAGACACGGACAACAACATCAGTGCGGAGATCAAACGGAGAATAACTATTGCCAACCGTTGCTTCTTTGGGTTAAGAAGGCAATTGAGAAACAAAACTCTTTTTAGAAAAGCCAAGACCTTTATCATGCCAGTCCTGCCTTACGGCGCGAAAGCATGGACCTTATCGAAAGCGGATGAGGAAACCCTTGGTCGTTTCGAAAGAAAAATTCTCCGAATGATCTTTGGTCCCGTATGCGAAGACAATGTGTGGAGAAGAAGATATAACAAGGTGCTGCATGAGCTGTACCGCGACATGGGCATAGCCAGAAGAGTACGCATCGCCGCGAGGCTACGATGGTTGGGCCATGTAGAGCGGATGGACCCGAACGCTCCGGCTCGTCGGGTGTTCGAAAGCACATTGCAGGGAAATCGCGGAAGGGGAAGACCTCGTCTTAGGTGGTGCAATCAAGTGAATGAAGACCTCAACCGACTTGGAGTGCGAAACTGGAGAGAGCTCGCCCGAGATCGAAATCGTTATAGAAGGATGTTGGTTGAGGCCCAGGTGCACCCTGAACTGTAATGCCCACCTAAGTAAGTAAGTAAGTATTCAATAGCAATGCTTAAGGTTATTTATAGACACCAGAAATATTATATAATTTCTGGTAGAAGCTGGTGTAGAGCTTTGTTATGACTGTCTTTGAAAATAGCTTCTTCTTACATCTTAATACCAGTTTCGATTAAATAGCGACACCGCCCATTAGCAACAATAACCAAGATTAGTGTTCAAGCTTAGCGGGAAAACTAACCATCTAAAAACTCGTTTAGAAAACTAAAGGCGCGTCCACACTATTCAATGGGGCATGTCCATCGACAATACCGAATTATTGAGGATGTGCCGATCGGCTTTCCTCCTTGCCGAAAGCCGATCCGAATTTGAACCGAATGAAATAGATCCAATTGTCAGTCGCCACATTATGGACGCACCACAAGAATCGCTATAAGGTTACCTTAAAAATTCCGGTGACATTTTAAGACATTTAATTCAAGCCAATGTTGCTTACTAGTAACTACCAAAGTTAAAGATTAAATGTCAGGTGTTACACTTCATATACATTCGCTCTAACGCTCACTCATACGTTTTTGTCTTTCTTATTTTTTTCAGTGTATTTTTGATCGTCAAAAATCAACTCCCTATGCAAACAGGAATGACATACGTAGTCATCTCATTGCTAAGGCAATAAAACGTTCACATCATACCAATAAAATTTTACGTAAGAAAAAGTTTAAGGAAATGCTTGAGCATTTGCTATCCAGACTGACGTATTACATGTCGTATGTGTATGATTCTCTTCGCTCCTCTAACGGTGAATACAAATTCAATATCGAGCTCGTAACATACGATGGCAGTTAGAAATTGAACTTTTATGTTTGTAGGTGAAGCACTTGCCAATCTTAAGCAGAGGAAGAACCGTCTTTGCAAGGTTGTCTTTTTTTTGTGAATCTTTAGACCCATGAGATAGGTACCTTCTCACACTCTGATGCCATGCGTTTGTTATCTTCTATGCTTTTACCGCCTCGTGACAAAACTAGACACAATTTCTAGGATAAACAATTTTGCGTTTATATTCGTTCTTCTTTTTTTCTGGGGTTTTGTTTCTTTTTGTGTGTGTGGCGGTGATGAGTTCTCGGTAAGGGCTTTGATGGAAAGTGAAGAAAAGTCTTTTACGTTTCCTCTCACGTACGGGAGAATCCTTTTGTAATAGTCACACACGGAATGGCACACGCTTCGGTTTGCTCCCTCTCACTCTCTCTCTCTCTCTCTCTCTGTGGCTATCTCTCTCTGCTGACAATTGTATATTGTACCTACCGTTTGAAATAAGTTCTTGTGTGGTGTGGCATCTGTCCTGGTAAAAGAAAAGAACCTCGCACGAAACCCAAAAACGAATTATCTTCATCATCATGTCGCAGCAAAATCCTCGTTCGCACAAAATATACCTATTTTCCTGAAATGAGCTGTACTGGGGAGACAAAGGTAAGCGATGAGTTACCCGAATTATTTTCGATTTGCAAAATTCCGAAATAAAGTACTGGGGGAGGGTATGTTACTCGCAGGTGATGGCGTTAACTACATATTACCCTGGTTTGAGTATGAGGTTATTAAGGCGGCATGACGGCTCGGCGGTGGAAGCAAGGGGTAAACCGGTGCTTGTGCGAAGAGTTAGGAAGTAAAATAATTACATAATACAAGACGCTGTCTTTGGTTTTGTTGGGAAGAAGTCATTGGCATTGGTATGGGTGATGTCTCGGTATTGGATAAACCTCGTTCGGAAGTGTTCCCAACAATAGGAATTGATTGTGACATAATATGCTGGAACTGGGAGGCATTCCATGATTTTTTCGCACAATAAGGATTCCGAGTGGCTGGTAATTAAATAAAACTTTCAAACATTTGCTCACTTGAGACTTGCTTACAACTTCTTTGCGTTATGGATTTGAAGAACATGTGTAAGTATTTTCCTTTGTGTAAAATTGTTTGCCTATACAAGTATAGCACAGGATAGCAATTACGAAATGATGTGAGCAAGGCTAATGAAACTAGATGAGTTAAAGAATCGTCCTAAATCAATAAAGAGTCAGATAGTAAATAAGTTTTTTTTTTTCACTTCGCAACAGCGTCATTTAACCCATCTCTTGAATGTCTTAAATTGTAAGACACTGCTTCTTACTGCTTACTAAAGGTTTGTTTAAAAAATGATGAAAATCGACAGTTCTGTAGGAATTTCCTAACTCAAAACTTATCTATTAAAACTAAATGTAAATTTTCATCTAAAAATATTCTTTTACTGAAGCACATAGGTCCTTTCGAAGCAATCCAAAGTCACCTTCTTATGAAATCCGAACAAGAATAAGTAAAAGCGACTTTGTTCAGGGTGGTAATTGTGGTCGTGAATTTATTAAAAGTTTTTGTTTTCGTTTTGATTTGTCGCATGACTTTCTATTGCCAATGCATTTTTGTTTGCCAAAAACTGTAGTTTCTGCAATCGTGTTTCTTCCTTTTTTTATTATTATTTTGTCTTGGCCCACTTGCTTACCGTCGTTCTCTCTAGACGTTTTCATTTCTTCAGATATATCATCCCCCATATAACGATCGACAATTTGCAATTTTTTCTTTCCATTTCATCGACTACGACCGAGTATTTATCCAAGTCGTTTGTGTTAAAAGGCTTTGGTTTTCTGTTTTGGGTGTCCAATTGAGGGTGTAGACTTTTGGCGCCTATATTGTTTGGTTGGTATTTTTATTTTTATTATTATTATTTTTCCTTTTTTTTTTTGGAAGAAATATATTTGCGGTTGTTGTCGGCTTCGGCGCGGTGTGGTGGAATGGTATGAGGAGAATGCATTTGTGGAATTTTTAGAGTCGACGTGAGCAGGAATGGGAACATGAGCAAAATGATTTCTTTTATGGGAGGATAAAATTTATACTTATAAGACATTGAATTTAATGGGGTTTTTATAGAGATTTGTATGTTTTTGAATGAGTGTAATCCATTCAAACTAAACCAACTTCTTTTTGTTTTTAAAGGAAACAGTTAGCAGTAGTGTTAGTAGCTTGATGACAGAAAACCATTTCCAGGCAGTGATTTATACCAGACTTGAATTTATGTGTTAACTCTTCATTAAACAGAAATAATATAATATACGTATTAAAATAATGCACCACGTTCGACTTCGACACTTTCATGAATAGAAAAAACAACGATTTGCGCTTGGTTGGCGGTCATGGTGCCGTGGTAAGTGGTCAGTAGATAGGCCGAACGCGTGGGTTTCGAATCCAGCACTGAGTATCATGTTTTCTTACTGCCTATCAGATTCATCTAGACGCCGCCTTTGAGGTTATAAGTGTGAAATTACAATCCAGGTTAAGATAAGCCTCCTCTTTTTAAATAATCGAATGATGGCAGGCTTAACTTCTTCTTGGTTGAGAGGACGGAATTCGTGTCTACATCGCCGCTGAGCAGTTTGCAAAAGTGGTCTTTCTACATCCTCAATAGCGTCTTCGAATCTATCACTATGTTTCCCTGTTTGTCCTTGAGTTCGAGGTTTACAACACTGATATGATCTTTTCACCTTTTTTGTAAAGCTTCCGAGTCTCGTTCCTTTCGTAGCATCTCTCAACTTGCTCAAACGATCGCTTCTCATGCTTCTTTCATTTTCTTTTTGAGAACTAGATGTTCTTCCCTTCTTTTCTCCTTGTTAATCTCGTTGTACTGGTCAATATCAAACCTCGTTCTCTTTTGCATCAACATTGGTAGTTCTTTTTGTTAGACTGCATTTGTCTGCCTGCGTTCTTCATCGAACCATGGGTTTTGCTTTGGGGCCGAATGAGACCCAGAAAATCAGATCTTCAGTGCTTAATGCTGTCGTCAAAGGATTCAAGAATAGTTGCAGGGACACTCGATTGGAATAGGCTTTGCTATTCCAATCGCAATCTCTTGCGATTGCAGCTTTCCCATGAAATATATCGTTTAACAGCGTTGGATCCCGCAAGTCGTGAACAGGATATCCACATTCGTACTTAGGTTGGATACAATGGCTCGAGTCAAAGTTGAACCCTCGGATAGTTCAGATACCTATTACACTGCAAGAACGTCTATCGTCGATCACAACATGATGAATTTGGTCGATTGATCTGTGGAATGTTGGGACGTGGGAAGCGTGCAATAAAGAGTGTTTTTTTTTAGAGGTATAGAACTTTGAAATGGAATAAAGCACAGATGATTTTTTTTTATTGATATGAAATTTACTTTATCCGGAAGACAATCTTCTGGTATTTTAATTTAAATAAAATTTCTGGCATATGACCGCCACGGCTGGCTCGGACGTAGTCCAATCTAGAGATCCAATTTTCGATTACTTTTTCCAACATTTGTGGCCGTATATCCGCAATAACGCCCCGAATATTGTCCTCCAAGTGGTCAATCACTTCGGGCTTATCGGCGTAGACTAGCGATTTCATATATCCCCACAGAAAATAGTCAAGTGGCGTTAAATCGCATGATCTTGGAGGCCAATTTACGGGTCCGAAACGTGAAACTATGCGGTCATCAAACTTTTCCTTTAATAAATCCATTGTGGCACGAGCTGTTTGACATGTTGCGCCGTCTTGTTGAAACCACAACTCCTGCACATCATGGTTGTTCAATTGATCAACGAAAAAGTCAGTAATCATCGCTCTATAGCGGTCACCATTAACTGTAACGTTCTGGCCAGCATCGTTTTTAAAGAAGTACGGACCGATTATTCCACCAGCCCATAAAGCACACCACACAGTCAGTTTTTCTGGATGTAACAGTGTCTCAACATACACTTGAAGATTATCATTACTCCATATACGGTAGTTTTGTTTATTCACGTATCCATTCAACCAAAAGTGATCTTCATCGCTAAACAAAATTCGATATGAAAATCGGGATCGACGGCAATCTCGACGGCACAATTTGGAAGCGTTGTTCAGGCGTCAGTCTATTCATGTTGAAATGCCACACCAAACTAAACATAAATCACTTGACAGCTGACAAAATTGCTGCCAGTTAAAAAACTGTTGCCAACTTAAAGTTCTATACCTCTAAAAAAACACCCGTTACTTACGACAAGATTCAGCCCCACAGCAAAATCGATTAGCCTGAGTTCGTTTTCGGAAGTTTTGTCATACAGGCTATGCTTAACGATTGTATTTCCAAAGATGTCCTCCCTCCCTATTTTTGCGTTCAGATCTCCAATAACGATTTCAAGTCATATCTAGGGCATTGCACATATGTTTCTTTGAATAGATCGTAGAAACAGTCCTTGGAGTTATCACCTTTTCTCTTTTCTGTGAGGGCATGGGGCATAAGCTAAGATGGCAAATTTAGCCCTGACACGGTGGGTCATTATAAGCTCATCAACTGGACTTTGACTGGACTACCTCGTCCCTATATCTATCCTTAATGATTTTATGCCCAGCCCATTCCATCGCACTTCTTGGATGGTGGTTATCTCTGCTCTTGAGCACACTAAGGCGTCTGCTAATTCTCCGGCTGCACGTAATCCTTTAAGGGACCTTACGTACCACGCTCATATCCGGAAGTCCGGAGGGCCGGATACTCTAGTTTCAGTGCCCTGTTGCAGAGGTGTGAGAGCTGCTGTTGGTGGGCCAGGAACTCATCTACCACAGTTTCTATTTTGCTGTCCTAGTACTGAAAGACCTTTAAATGAAGCATGTCAGAGTAGCTCATTCAGCGTTGCCTGCTTTTTTGACTGCTGAAGTCCACCGTTAATTCTTTGAGTCGAATTTATCTAAAATAAGCTTTGGTAAACCGCTGATAGTAGGGTAAATTAGTCATTACTCCCAGTGTTGTTCTAATTTACTTCGTCCCTTTGTCAACTAGCACTTTACTACCACATGGTTACAGCCACAAAGTATAGTAAGCGCAATTGAAGTGAATTATAAGTTGCAACATCTGGACGCCGCCAAGTTAAGGCCAATCAAAGCCTTCCCGAACAGGACAGGCCTAACCACCACAGTGTAACCCATTCAAATCTAACCAAATTCTTTTTTTTTTAGAAAAAGCTTCCAGCAATTTTGTGGCTTGATAAAAGGATTGTCAATGATTTACACATTGGGGTACTTAGTTGCTATTTTAACTGTTTATTATAAAAGTCTCTGTTTATCTTAAAATAATTTAATGTACCCAAGTGAATAATGCATCATCGCTATTCTCTGTCGATTTTCTTGAGTAGAAGGAAAAAGCAATCAGCGCGTTAGTAATAAAGAGAAAGAAATTATTCGTTATTTGAAAGAATTACTTGTTTCGTAAATCACGGAATAACTCCTGGAGAATTTTTTCCACCATTGCTGTTCAGGTTCCCTTCAGAGTTGAGCATATATGCCCATATTCCCAACGAATCAGAACTCGCGACTAAAAATCAGTAAATAAGTCTCAGATGACTGTAAACTACTTAAAGCTCCACTGGCAGCCATGTTGTTATGCCAAGGGTATCGGACTGATGTTTACGCATAAGGTTGGGGATTGATTAGCAGTAGTTTACAAAGTGCTTTTTTACGTGTATCACAGCTCACTAGTCATGAGAAGCTTTTTGTCGCCTAGCCGCTCGGAACCTCGGAAAATCATAGGTGACTTCTATTCATCACACCAGTGCAGTGGTTGAAGGAAAATCTACGCCAATATTCATTTATTTCAGGTTGTGTGGCATTTCAAATAATGTTTGAGATTATATGAAAAATTAACGAAATACATGATAGACATCGAGTCAACCAAACTTACTAGGGTGTCAAATCCCGAGCTGTTGTGTCCAAATACTTTTTTATTTAACTTACAGCTTTGTAGCAAGTCAACTCCAGGGAGTTTTACTTCAAAGCGGAACGTATGTAGCTAGTAAATTGGGTGCAGGTAGATCAATAAATCTTCATAGTGCAATCCCAAAATATCAGTAAATTTATGCAACTTCAAATTCACACCACTATCAAAAAAAAAAAGAGTAAAAAAAATATTACTCATACGCCACAGTCAACAAGATGTTTTGAGAAATAGGAAAACGTAAGTGCTTGCCAAGTCTTATCTCCGATTAAAAAGAAATACCAAAAAACGTCAAGAAATAATTTATTTATTTATTTATGAAATGATTCTTACCAATCCACCCATGAGAAATAATAAAATTCATCAAATGCTGAAACTGTTTTACGTGACACAAAATTTATGTTCAATTGGTAATTGACGTACGAATGTATTACCTTTTGAACCTTCACATTTTTACTGAAGGCCAAGATATGTAAAAATTAAGCGCCAATAACCCATACTCTCACTTCAACAGGCATCGCACTCGAAAATCAATTAATCCTCATGTAGTAGGGATCCACAGTATCCGAATAGTAATTATTACTATCTGGAGAATGGGATGCAAAAGAAAATGAGGACGATGGTGACGATGATGGTGGCGTGGACGAAAAGGATGCTGTTAGACGATTGTAATGACGGTATGGGTAATGGTACCGGTCGTCGTAATAATTATTATCAGATAGTGTCGTCGTTCGATTTGCATAAGCAGGGTAATACTCTGGGTCGGGGTCGGGTCTATTAGTATATTCAATTTTCGAACTGCCACCGTTGAAGGGACTTTTTTGGTCCTTTAGATTGGTGGAAGCATCGGCAACCGGGTCGCCTCTTGTCATCGTTAGCACTGGCTGAGGCAAAATTTGTGAGATGGTATTTTGTTGCTCTCTGGAATTCATTTCCGCTAATTTACTGACCCGACTACGGGAGACTCCAGCCGTCATTACCATGACTGTTGGATTCATGGTATCCATGTGTTCTTTGAGGCAATTCTGTAGGATGTTAAGGAAAAATAGGAACGACAGTAAGGTCAGAGCAGTTATGGTGGATGATCCAGTGCTTTTTGATGATTTTCCTGTCGAATAAACTGCACCAGAGGTTTCAGCTACAGGAGCATGAGGTTGTTGAGCAGGATGGTAGTCATAGCCTGCTGGCGCCGGGTGTCCACCACTTGTACCACCCATGTGACCACTTTATGTACACCCCATAAAATGAAAATGGAAAAATTGATTATCTCTGATTAACTCGTATCTTACACCATACCCATATCCAGATGTATGGTAGCTGTGCGAAGGCTGTCCGTGTCCACCGTATATTCCGCTTCCACTTGTGCCAGTACCACCCAGTCGAATTCCATGGGACACGGTAGCTAACCCTGGAATAGCTCCTCGATGGTCATAGCTGCAATTTACATTAGTGGTCAGTAAAAATCAATGAATATTCGAATTTAAAAAAAATTAAAGAATGGCGCTGTACAAAATGGCCGATGTAATGGTCACATTCTCAGCAATAAATTTTGACAAAGTTCATGAATGAATGGGGTCCTTGAAAATATTTATATGTTTAACTCGGGCTCATATTCGTGTTTCAGCTCTTTTGTTTTATAAAATGTTTATGTTTAACTCGGGCTCATGATTCATGATAATCAAGTTCGTGTTTCAGCTCTTTTGTTTTATAATCATTGAGACTTATAGGAGAAATTCAAAAACTCCTGCGAACTGAAACTTATTTGAAAACAAACCACAATTTCATACTCACTGAGGATGTATCAACACATGATGATGTCCATACGGGGACTGATGGCTCATAGCTCCTCCGGGAATTATGTCCTTCAATGCAGGCTGATACTTATGAAACCGAACACCGTGATTGCCTGGCTTTATCTAATTCAAAACGAAACGAATTCTCCAAATTAACAAAATTCTATCCGTCAAACCGGCTTCACGTAAATATGTCTATCTCACCAATCGAATAGCCTGTAGGAATTCTGAGAGTTTCATTATACACTCACGCACACACACAAAACACTGTTGCAACTAATGCACGTTCTACCGCTAATTGCTTTTTGTCCCACCTTTAGTATGTATGAAGTATAATTTTAAGTGTTCCTCACACACCGCGTTCATTTGACATAACGCTAGCTGACACTGACTGAGACTGACTGGCTAATGCATTTCCATGTTAACAGAGATAACATTTTGTGGTTTTCTGCTTTGTATATCTCTGCTTTTGCCGGTAAGAGAAAATCGGGAACACAACTTGCACACCTCGATGGGCAAAAGAGTCACTATTACAATGACATGAGGCGTAGCAGAGTATAGGTATGCACAGATTACAGCACATGCTAGAAAATTCATTAAACAACAATGGCTCGGATTATTGTGTCACCAGAGCGAGTAATTGCATTAATTAACACCCTTTCAACGTGGACATATATGGAAAACTAAAAACTGTTAAAGGAGACTGGCTAAAAACAAAAACCTCAACTGACGATAGTGTTACTCATAAGGGGATATTGGGTCTCGCAAATGGATTGTCATGTTATCCGTCATCGCTTCGCAGGCTATGTGCGAGCCAAGTTGCTGTATTCAAAATGTTATTGTGTCAGGTCCATGAAGAATGTATGTACGTTAGTTCTGGTAAAGACGACAGGTGTGAAAAATAATTGTTATTGTCACGCTGCTTTGGCTATGGTAAAGAAAGCATATTATCTTGGTAAATGGGTCAATATGAAGGGAGCTTTTCATATACATAAGCGCAATTTTAAACAAACGATCGTGAACAGTTTTTTTTTGTTTTTGCTTCCTAACCAACAGTGATTAGAGGACTGAAAAATTACTGACGACACATTACCGAATGCACAACTGCGTTCACTCAATTTTTGTTCGTGTTACTTTCTAAGAATTATTTTGTGGTATATGGCTGCCAACTGCTTAAGAATCATAATGAACTATCTGGCACTCTGCCGGCTTTGCTAGGCATTGGTAGAAGTAATGTTATGGATATTTTTTTTACGATCCAGTTGTTTGCTCTACGCACTTGCTTGTCGAGGCGTCGATCGTAAGTTTGATAAAATAGGTTGAAAAAAGACACAATTAAAACTAAAGAAGATACAGACTTTGCTATAGAAGGAACAACCTCCAGTATACTGAAGTCTGCTTTTACTGAGTTTTCTCATTATTCGAATGAAAAGAAAATACTTGGACACACCAAGAAAATGCCAGGACATAACGCATTCTTCTCTATTACAACTTATGAGGTTGTGCTTATCAGTAACTGCAATAAATTAATGGTTAGCATAATGTGTCTGTTACGTAGAAGATTCAATGTTTGGAAAAACATCCAATTCATCGATGACTTAATTAAAAAACCAGAAAATTTATTTGGACGGTTGCAAAACGCGAGATTTTTGGCCTCAAAGTTTGGTTTTGAGATCGAAGTTTCGGAATCGCTCTTCGAAGGCAGTTGATTCTAAATTTTACGGTACGTTTTCTGGCACGAGACTAGATTTTTGAATAGAAGTTTTAGATAGGAGACAGTAGAAGCCACTTCATTTCACAGCGGGGCATAGATTAGTACATGAAATTCGAGGAACAGACAAATTTTTTACATAGTTTCTCGGTTTTCTAGCTCTTAAAAATTAAAAAGCCTAACGACCGCTTTGCAGTGAGTATGTACTTCTTGATTTACTACAATTGCTGTCTTATAGAGCTTAAGGAGAGAACCCAATGAGGTGGAAAATTTCGTTCTTTTTACATCTTAAGTTTCTTCTTCTTCTTCTTTCCATTTCCGGCGTTACGAGTAGTGATCTTGAAGCGATCACAACTCTCCCACTTTTCTGCTTCACACTAGTGATCCGCCTGTGGGGTACGCCGCGTTGACCTCAGAAAGCGTCGGCCTCAGAAAGCGTCGGTTCCATGTCTGAGGCCAACCAAATGCTGCTGTTTTTGCATTTGCTTGTACCAGGAGTGTTTTGACCTGCCTTTTCTTTTTCGTCGCGAATTTGTTGAAACATTGATAAGTTTGATGTACAAAAAAGTCACATTGCCTCATCGCCCGCGTTGTCGAGTGTTTTTATTCATCCTAAGATTCATTGAGGTTGATTTAAATTATTGATCTTTGATCGTGATACCTACGGCGTAATGGTTAACATGTCTGCCTGTTAGGCGGAAGGTTCGTGGTTCGAATTGAAATGTTTTTCCTTGGGTATCGTCTTTCGCTAGGAATTTCTCAATTAGCCAATAGGAATGGAGGAGACTTACAATTTTCTGCCGATTCCGAACGGCGAATTGAGAAAGCGCTTTTCACAGCAAAGAATTTACCATCGGAGACCTGCCAATTCGTTTCCAAAGGCGATACCCTTGAAAAACATGTTTGCTTCTGTTGGGATTCGAACCACGGACTTCCCGAAAAATAATCACGCCAAGGGTTCGGCGATAAGGCATTTACTTTCGGAAAAACTCATTGCTTGGGTATTCAGCTAAAGATGGACAACAGATGGAATACGTTATAAGAATCGCTCTAATTGAACATTTTTTTTGAAGTTTAACGTCATTTATAATAAGTTGCTACATAAGTAAACCTTGTGGACTTTTCAAAGTTAAAAAAAGGAGCCTGATCTTTCTAACAGGGAACATCTGTTGACTAGGTTAGGTTAGGTTAGTTAGGCTGTTAGCTCGGCGGCTAACACACTTAGGCTCGTTGTGATACCACAATGAATTTTATGTATCCTTATTCTAATGGAACCATTTCGAGCTTACAATGAATCGGGAGAGGCACAGGTCGTCGATGTGAGTAAGATCACTAGGATCATCAAAGAAATAGGAACCTAGGTGTATCCTACGTTTGTGAGCTAAAGCTGGGCATGTCAGCCCTTAATAAGTTTGATGTTCGCAGTCAGCTAGCGAGCATTTATCAGTATCTGGATATCATGAACATGTTAAACTTTTGGAGCAAACAGCGGCTGCTATTACAGAAAAACCACAACTGCGAAAACGAACGATCGTCTTCAGTGAAAAGTTAAACCCATTGGACCTTGTAAGCATGAAGCATGTTGACCTGTCAGTGGTGACTTGATGTTACTGAATTGAGTCTGTGTGCACGACCATGACTGTTGTTTACCAAACGAACTTCTTGCAAAAACTTGCCAAGAGTAGGCGTAGGCTGGGTGCTTCATTTTGGCCCAAATTACTCTATTAAGAATCCCGCACTGTTTTGGCTACAAAGTGCTCATTTTGGAATCAAGTTTTTAGTATTTCGCATCGTTGTTCAAGCGGAAGACGACTAATTCTTTTCGCATAGGTATTACATTAGGTCCGTTCGTTGAACTTTTCCCAGGGTTGACCCTTGACCCAGGTTTTCTTGACAACCCCAACCCAAAAAAAACTGGGTTTTCCAGTCCTCAAAAAACGAAAGACCACAAATCACCACAATTAAATAGGGTGGCGCAACAGAGCGAAGAGCCCTTGGGCCTAGCGCATTTCTCACAACCACGCCTTGTGAGGGAATGGAGGGGACCTACAATTTTCTTTCGGTTCCGAACGGCTGATTGAGAAAGCGCTATTCATGGCAATGAATTTACTCAATCCCTCGCGAAATGCGATACCCGTGGAAAAACATTTTTTTTTTGCCTCTGCTGGGATTCGAACCTCGAACCTCTGGGTTAGCAGGTGGACATGCTAACCATTACACAACGGGTACCACAATTCCCTGTCATTAAAAAAAAAATACATGCCATCCTAGGTCGAATTGATGGAAAACCTAGGTCAACCCTATGGCTCAAAAAACACTCAACTTGACATTCAGGGTGACTTTAGGTTTCTCAAAAAACGCTTTGTGGCGACACCAGGGTGACCCTAGGGCTTCAACGAACAAACCTATTAGCTTTCTGCAAATCTGCAAAGATTTCGAGTGGGAAACAGCTGTCAGCGTCAAAATAAATTCTGATTCGAAGATAAATCAATAGATGGCCCATCATTTTAATTTTGGTATAGAATACATATAACACTAATTGACCAGCAACAGCAAGAGCATTGAACCAATAACATTCAGAATAAACATCTGCTTTGATTTTGATTGAGGCAAAAAGTGACCTTAAACACCTAATTTTGATTTAAGAGCTTTCCAGAAGGAACATCGAACAATTCTAAAGCCTCCATGTTGCTGCAAACCAAATCAAAAGAGACCTGACATTTGCATAAGCGTATGATGTTCAAAAAACTATCCCACCAGACATGTTCAGCATCAAGCTAAAGCAAACGTTTTAGTTTTAATTAAAACATTTAAAAATAACAAACGTCATCCCCAATCGTTACCCTGCTCAACTCGTCGTTTCAATGATCAAATTTAATTTAGCTTTTCCATTTGCAAACGCACACGACACACATCATTTTTTCTTACAACATACCTCCATACACTCCATAGAACTACAACTGCATTCGTTATCAATATCCACTTAACTTAAAATTACAGAATCCTTAGAAACTCCGGGGGCGTCAAATGTGCAAGTGTGCTTACACAGACATTTCATCCGACATCGACATCCAGACACTCGTACTCATTTTTGGTTGAATTTTGTAATTTATGCGAGAGTTGAAATTAGAATCTTTGCGCAAGAAATCACCTCCCAATTCACACAGTCTCATATAATTGTTTGGATATTATTATCCCTCCAAGGGGTTTGGAAACTTTTGCGAACATGCATCGGGAAGAACTTTTGGTGTGTGTGCTTATCAATTTCCAATTTCGTGTTATTCGCTTGATTCGGTTTGTCATCGTATTGGTTGGATCAACATTTCTTACTCTGCAAATGATTTACGTGCACGGCAACGACATGCACACAGCATCGCAATTCAATTACGGAGTTCCCGAGTGGGAATTGTATGCTTAGGCTTGTCCTGAGGTGTATAGTCTCATAAACGAAGTAGTTGAATCCCAAGTGCGTGTAGTTACTAAACAACAGAGCTTAATATACTAAGGGATTTTGAGTGAAAGAAATCAACTCGCAAATCCCAAGTACGAACCAAGCCTTTTTCATCCAGCCGAACGCAGTTGCCATTGCCTCGAGAGACCACCATTCCAATGCTGGAGACGTACTCATTTAAAACTCCTGCTCATATTTTACAACAAAAGCAAAGACCAATTATTGCTGTAATGGCTCAATCGACATAGACTCTAGTCTGTTACTCACGCACCAGCCACCAATAAATATTTAAGAAGACATTACCGCTTAGCCTGCAGGTCGTAGACAGTCAACTTCTACAGCAAATAGAATTACAACGACCTACGCAGGAGAATTTCTTACCAAAGCCAAAGTATCGCAATCAATCAATTTGATTTCCATTTCAAATGACTTGCCGGACCGAAGTCAACCACTTCCATTTCCACATTTGGACGTTGAAAAAGTAAGCCTTAACCCATAAAGGCTGAAAGAAGCTCAGTATTTGTTCTCTCTTACCGCAAACATTTACATACATTTAGTCTGTGCGACCCTAGAATCCATCACCAGAGCCTCACCAAAAACAGTATAGGTATGTACTGCATACCCTTATGTATGTACCTACGCGCCCTTTTACCCTGAACACAATTTCAACCTTATGCGAGAACTAATTTAAAATGTTCAAAAGGACATCAACTGTTTTGTATTTCGCTCATCTCTGCTGTCATGGAAGTACATACATACGAGTATATACAAAATGCGTTAACACCAAATAGAAACCTTTTTCGTATTCCCATTTTGAGTAATTCAAATGTGCGGCTGTCCTGAAGCCCTACCATTTGAATTCGTTTAGGTTCCAGTTTTTAACCTTTATCCTCAAATATGTTTGATGAAACACAGGGGCAGACATATGTCCTGTGTCTTAATTCCTTGGTTTTGCAGTAGCAGTTCATTCTGTTACAACTTAATGTACAATGTATCAGTTCTAAAATGACTTCTGAAGTTTTAACACCACAGACCTCTGGACAGAAATCATTGACTTATCGTGCATAGGTGATGTTTCCTTTTTGTTTGATAACCATACGTTTTGCTAATTTTTACCACAATTCTGTGATAAAGCAGTTAGAATGTACCGTTAGTAAGAATACTCATTTCAAGTGAACGTTAGGTTTGGCTTCGTTTTGGTCAGAGTACACACCTCACATCTGCGGTTTCAATTAAGAAATGGAAGTGTTTCTGCTTTTGGAAAGTTGGATTAGGTAGTCTTGAAAGTAATCCAATGGAGTTCTTGTAGCGGCGCTTAGACAGAGGCAAACGATTTAAAGAGGATGTCCCTCTAGTGACTCCTCGCTCTCATAGATATGCCTTCGGACATAGAATTAAATGATAAGATCGACGATCATAGATCCAGGAGTCCACTGAGAATTTCGGGCGTTGAAAAGAAACCCAAATTCGAGCTTTCACATTATAGGTTTGTTCGTTGAAGCCCTAGGGTCGCCATGGGGTCGCCATAAAGCGTTTTTTGAGAAAGCCAAAGTCGCCCTGAATGTCAAATTGAGTGTTTTTTGAGCCCTAGGGTTGACCTAGGTTTTCCACAAACTCGCCCCAGCTTTTTGCTGTGGCGAGTTGAGAGCTGTCAAATGGCATGTATTTTTTTTTAATGACAGGGATGCGTGGTAATTTGTGGTTTAATGTTTTTTGAGGACTGGAAAACTCAGGTTTTTTTGACAACTCATAGGGTTGTCAAGAAAACCTGGGTCAACCCTGGGGAAAGTTCAACGAACAGACCTTATGTAATGACTTTGTTGCTGCATATTTTTATTAGCTTTGAAGAATACAAAAAATAGCTATATTTTAATTTTAGAAAAATGCTTCACGTAACAGGAAAAAATGTGGTGTACTCATCAAAGTATGTTGCCAACATTGGTAGACTCCAAAAGTTTTTTGGCTTAAGTTTCTCGGTGACTACCCATAATCCTACCTCGAAGAAGGAGGAGGGTACGTGTATATGTTGCCAGTTCTGGTTCCTCGGGTACCTCTGCTTCTTCTTTTTTTAGATATTTTCTTATTCGCTTCCACTGTTCTTCGTCTCTCAGCTTACTCTGGATGATGTTATTACGAAGGCGTAGAAGTACCGGTGCACGATAAGGAAGTGTGTAACGAAGTAGTTCATTTCACTCGGGAATACTGAAGATGCTTTCAAGCGCATCAATCATATTTGACCATCGAGCTAACTGTGGGCGTTTCGAACATCCAGCGTTGTTATGTTGACTTCCTTGGTGAGCATTTTATACAGCCCTCACTACGTGGTAAAGCGCTCTCTTCCAGAAGTGATATTGTCTTTCAGACAAGTCTCCCATTTTTGGTATCGTGCTTAGAGGTCGTGTTTGCAAAACGCTTTTCTAGGAGCTTGCCCTCACAGATCTATCACGCACAGAGGTCTGTATGCGCATAGAGAGTCCGTGTTTCCCTTATTTTTGCTGAAAAGTAAGTACTAATCGTTACTTTTTCCAACACTTAAGGAAAATTCCATCTCAATTTCAAGAGCAGCTGGGGTCAGCATTGTTCGATGTGTTTCAATGCTGTTAACGTTATGTATGCCATTCCGGAAGATTTTTTTATTTGTAAAGATTTTGCTGCAATTTCTAGTTCTTTCCCATTGAATTGTGGTATTTCTTGTTGCAGCACCTAAGGGATGTCGGGTTGCCTGACGTGATGTGTTGGGAACAGTGGGTCCACATGTCCACAACATGGTTCATCCTTTCTGGGCTGTGATTTCTATGAACTTCTGAACTGCAAACATATGGCACTTTCCATTGGACGAAAAGAACCGTCCAGGAGCGTCCAGAAGCATTCTCAAACCGTTCCATTGGTGCAAAAGGATCGCTTCTCATGATTCTGAGGAGTGACAGCCGCTTCTCGATTTGAAATGAGAATCGACTCAAGAAGCACTAACACATGTTACTCAAATGTCAAAAAGAAAATTTTCTTCAAGGAATATTTTTTAAGAGCCATAGGTGTTTCACTCACACAAAGGCAATTACGTTAAACTGAACAGAAATTATTTTGGGTGTTCCATTGGTTTTTAAAATGAGTGCTTCCCCGAGTGAAACCAATGGAAAGTGCCAATAGAAACCAAGACTTTGCTTTGCGTATATGTTTCTATCAGCCCTTCTCAACAATTATTCTCTTATAACACTTTATAAGTACAGTTAGGTATGTCGCTTTCTATTTGTTTCACTCAGGGAAGAACTCGTTTTAAAAACCAATGGTGCACCTAACATTTTTTTGTTCAGTTTTGACAGTTCGTATTTGTGTGTGTGAAACATTAGGTTTGTTCGTTGGAGCCTTATGTCGCTTTCCATTGGTTTCACTCGGGGAAGCACTCATTTTAAAAACCAATGGAACACCCAAAATTGTTTCTATTCAGTTTAACGTAATTTCCTTTGTGTGAGTGAAACACCTATGGCTCTTTAAAAATATTCCTTGAAGAAACTTTCCTTTTTGACATTTGAGTAACATGAGTGTTAGTGCTTCTGAGTCGCTTCTCACTTCAAATCCAGAAGCGGCTGTCACTCCTCAGAATCATGAGAAGCGATCTTTTTGCACCAATGGAACGATTTGAGAATGCTTCTGGACGCTCCTGGACGGTTCTTTTCGTCCAATGGACAGTGACATTAGGGTCGCCCTGGGGTCGCCACAAAGCGTTTTTTGAGCAACTTAAAGTCGCTCTGAATGTCAAATTGAGTATTTTTTGAGCCCTAGGGTTGACCAAGGTTTTCCTTCAACTCGCCCTATGTTTTTGCTGTGGCGAGTTGAAGGCTGGCAAATGGCATGTGTTTTTATTCAAATGACAGGGATGTGGGGTGATTTGTGGTTTAGCGTTTTTTGAGGACTGGAAACCCCAGGTTTTTTTTTGAAAACTCATAGGGTTGTCAAGAAAACCTGGGTCAACCCTAACTAAAATTCAACAAACGGACCTATTTATAGCTCATAAAAAACATTCCTTGAAGAAAATTTTCTTTTTGAAATTTGAGTCACATAAGTGGATTCTCGTATTCAAATCGAAAAGTGGTTGTCAGTTTGTTGTCACTTCTCTAAATCATGAGAAGCGATCTTTTTGCACTTATGGAACGGTTTGAGAATGGTCCTGGACGCCCCTGGGCGGTTCTTTTTATCCAATAGAAAGCGACATTAGTTTAAAAGACTTTTATTTCAAAATATTTCTTAATACCCATCCTATTCGGATTGGCTTTAGGCCGTTACCAGTTATAAGAAAATGTATCAGGCGATTACTTCGATTTATTTTTAAGCTCTTCTTTCGCACTTAACTTGGAACTGACTGAAGTTTCCTTGAAGGAAATGTCCACATGGATGCACTGAAAAAAGTTGTTAAACGAACTTACCAAAGCCTAACACCACATTTTTTTCTTTTAAGTTACTCAGAGCGAGCTTTTAAACGAACGAACACCACCTATACAGTGGGTGCCTGCATATGTGTATGTAGATTAAAGTGGTCCTTTCATGACTGTCCTAAATCGGTTTTAAATATATTATAAAAATTCATGCCAAGTTATAGCTCTTAATTATAATTTTAACCCAACTGGCAGACAAAGTTTTAAATGGAAATAACACGGGAAAAGTTCTGTTGATTTTTTTTTCATCATGAAATAATGAACAGATCATGTCAACCAATAACAACTCTTTTAGCAAATTTAACGCTCTACAAAAAAGATCTCTTATGATTTTTTGCTTACTCTAACGGTTTCTGAGTTATTTAAGGTCATAGTTGAAGCTTTAATAACTTTAACTTTACTTTTCCCGTGTTAGGGTTAGGGGCCAGTTATAGCGATAAGGGGCCAATTATAGCGATAAAGAAAAACCATCAGGATAAGTTGAAACAAATGGAAACATGAATTTTTTTCCTGATAGCGAACAGGAAAAATATGTCAGTTGCCAGGCTCTCCACCCATCGCAGCTACAAACCAGCAATTAGTTTTCCTTGTACAATGCACACGATAAAAAAATCCTGGTGTGAGTCTGTCAGTGGAATACATGGAAAATGGAATCCAAACAATTGGAACGATTTGTTCCATTTTGGCTGAAATTTCAATCAGCTGACACGAAAAATGAAATTGCATCAGAAAACTAGAAAAATGCAATTTTGACAGAAAATATTTGTTCGATTATACATTTTCTGGCCGTAAAAAATTCTTTGAGTGATTTGCAATCGATTAATCTAACAATTGTCTTTCAAATCGAAAGAAAAACTAGACTTTATTCAATTTGAAAATTTTTCCTGATTTGTTTCCCTTATACCTATAACTGGCCCATAAGGAAAACGAATCAGGAAATAT
This sequence comes from Melanostoma scalare, assembly GCA_949752695.1. Taxonomy (NCBI): domain Eukaryota; kingdom Metazoa; phylum Arthropoda; class Insecta; order Diptera; family Syrphidae; genus Melanostoma; species Melanostoma scalare. The sequence continues at coordinate 206,363,522 of OX456985.1, read as the reverse complement.
TTTCAAATTTGACATTCTATTCGATAGAAAGTTTAGTCGAATTCGAAAGAAGTGCATTTTGAGACTCGAATGATTCGAATGTTAAACATGTAAAATTTTTTTGTCGCGAACTGTGGCATTAAAATTGACCCTGATTTATTTTTCGGCAATTTGTCGTAAAAGTAAAGGTTATCAATAAGAAACCTGACAAAAGAAATATTTTCTGAAAAAAATTATTTGCTACATTTTTGTTCGAAATCTACTCAAATTATGGCTATTCGCATTTTTCTAAACACAAATATTGAAAAAAGATGCTTTGGACTGTAGTTACTACTCTTTTGAACCAACTACAAGAAATGAGTTATTTCTCATCAGATCTATCCTCGCAGAATTGAAAGGTGAATCCCAATACAAATTTTATCTGACGTTAAATTTAAATGACCGCCCGTTCAACTTAAAAATGAATAAGTTTTCTAGTCAGTCTTACAACCTGAATTTTTATGAACGCGCTCAGTGCTTCACTCGGGAAAGCTTTCGTTTTAAAAACCAACCCCAAATTGTTTCAGTTTGTGTCGCTTTCCATTGAACGAAATGAACCGTCCAGGGGCGTTCAAGAGCATTCTCAAAACATTCCATTCTCATGAATCTGAGGAGTGACAGCCACTTCTGGATTTGAAGTGAGAATCATCTTTAACTAAATGTAGAAAAAAATTTCTTCAAGGAATATTTTTTAAGAGCCATAGTTGTTTCACTCAAACAGACAATTCTGTTCAACTGAATAGAAACAATTTTGGTTGTTCTAAAAAAATAAAAATAAATGGGGTGGCGCAACAGAGCGAGGAGCCCCTGGGCCTAGCGCATTCCTCACAACCACGCCTTGTGAGGGAATGGAGGGGACCTACAATTTTCTGCCGGTTCCGAACGGCTAATTGAGAAAGCGCTTTTCATGGCAATGAATTTACTAACGGAGGACTTGCCAATTCCTCGCGAAAGGCGATACCCGTGGAAAAACATTTTTGCCTCTGCTGGGAATCGAACCTTTTGGTTGTTCTACTGGTTTTTAAATGACTGTTTCCCCAAGTAAAGCGACATAAATCAAAAAATTTCTTTTTTCATTCAAAGCCAACTGATTAAACTGAGCAGAAACTATTTTGGGGCTTTCATTGGTTATAAAAATGAGTACTTCCCCGAGTGCAAGCAATGGAAAGCGACTTAAAAGACTCCACAATTGTGAAAGCTTTGAAAAGGTTTGTGTCCATAACTCTTTTATGTAAAAAGCTACACAAAGCTTTTTGAAAGATTCATCTTTTTTATATCAAGCTTATGAATTAAATAATTTAAAAATTAAACTCTTTGAAACTGAAAGCTGTCGAATTTTTTATTGGGAACACAGGTACTTCATCCGAAATAAATTCAACGCCTGTTTTTGTAGAGAAATAGGTAGGTACATAAAAACCATTGAATATTGAACAAGATTAATAAAAGTTACAACTGAGAACAATCATCTGTTTTTTTTCCTCCTCATCAATGATACTTACGATAACAGTGCTTAGATGAAAATTTGTATCCCTTTTCTATTCTTTTTATACTTATTAAACGCTATAACCCACTTTCCGATTTCATTAAAATGTAGGTAGGTAGTACATCGTTTGATAAATATTGTGATGAGTGCGAGACCCTGGCAAACCAAACAAGATCCAAGTTCCAAGAACTTAATTTTCCTTTCTTCGGAGCAAAGAACAACCTTTAAAGTTTTTTTGTTTCTGTGGTTTTCCAGAATATTGCTTTTTAGTTTTTTGAATTTCTTGTTTCTCTTTAACTGGAGATCTTTAATGAATTTATATACCTCAGCATGGATGTCTGTAATTCAACGCAATTCACTGATGAAGTACATTTCTGTTTTCATTATTTTACTCCAAGTTGAGTCAGATGCAAGAAATTCATAGTAAAAAAAAGGTTAAGTAGTTGGACTAAACATCGATTTTCCACTTTAAAAGAAAATTCACAAACATATCATCGAAACTTATTTATTAATCCTTAACATAACATTTAGTCTACTGCCAGAGAAGACTTAAGATTGTTAGAGGTGGCATGCCAGGTTCAGCTCCTTTTCGGAATCCTAGAAGATAATAATAAACTTTATACATTAGTTCTAAGTTGAAGCAATAATTTTATCTGATCATACCCAAATACAGAACCATGGGGATGAATCCCCAATGGAAAACTGTTTTGGAAACATCAAAAACAGCTTCCAATCGTTCTTTAGCTCCTGGCGACAGACCCATCTTCAAATAAATGCCTTTTGAAATTTAGGACGATTTCAGGAAATATTTTCAAAAACACGAGTTGTGAAATTGACGTTTAAGAAATAATTGTGACATTTGAAATATATCAGCTGACACTGACAGCTAAAAAATCATGGCCGAAAACTTAACCGCATGAAAATTAGGGTGTGTTCGGAAGTCGAAGGGCGTATTCAGAGAATTTAAAAATATTGCACTACGTGCTTATGGGCTATTCACATGAGCACGACCAACCAACGGCGAACAAACTCAAGAAATGTGATTTTAAGTACCCTACAAGCATAGATTCCTCACGAATTCTTAAGGAAACAATGGAAACATAGTTCATACTTATTTTTAGGTGGATAAACTCTTATTTTTGAATGAACATGTTCATCTGCAACCATAATTTTTCATCTGCAACCATAATCCTATTCGTCTCTCTTTTTAACTTTTGTGCTTTGTAATCTTCATCCGTCTCGCTTTACTTTTCTGCACTTCCGCAGTTGCAGATGCATGTAAGCCCAGCATTATTCGTGACGAATATAAAACGTAAATGTGAATGAAATGTTAAAATAAAACGAACATTCTTTTATTCGTCGTTCGTTTGTCGGTCTCATGCTTAAGTATTATTCACATGAGAACGACCAACGAACGACGAATGAACGAAAATTCGTTAATTTTGACATTTCATTCACATGAGTGTTTTACATTCGTCACGAATAACGAACACAATTTACATGCAAACCAAAAATGGGGAATGATTTTGAGGTTAAGCGCGCGCGAAAAATTTATTCGTTGGAGTGTGGAGTATGTGGAACGAGAATAAAGTCTGACAGCTCGTACCTACTAGATGTTTATTCGTAACGAATAAACTTTTTTTCTCAATTTTTTTAATTTTAGACACAAAAATAAAAGTTTATCCACCTAAAAATAAGTATGAACTATGTTTCCATCGTTTCCAAAAAAATTCGTAAGGAATTTATGCTTGTAAGGTACTTAAAATCACATTTCTTTATTTGTTCGTCGTTCGTTGGTCGTGCTCATGTGAATAGTCCTTTAGAGGAATAAAGAACAAGAGGGAAAACTACAAACACACCATGGCATCTGCCCTCGAACTGAATTCACAAACACCACTTTATTTTCAGATTACGAAAGTGGTTTCTGAATCCCAAAATAAAGTGGTGCTAGTTTCGGAATCCCAAAATAAAGTTTTGTTAGTAAATTCACTTAATACGTGTATCACAGATGGATCTCGTGTTACAAAAACAACAATGTAAACAAAAGAAAGTTGCGGGGCGAGAGAGGTAATGGTTTTCCCTCTTGTTCTTTATTCCTCTAACGTCTCATGTGAATAATACTTTATTCATGAAAGCGAATCTAAAAATTGACTAGGATCCACAATGGCCATTGTGCTTACTCCCTAAGACGAAAGTATAGCACAAGCAGCTTTGAACGCACCCTTCTGTCATTATACGTTCAAATGTCAACTTTCTTGCTACTTGTAAAATGTAAATAAACCTTTCGTCTTGTAAAATTAGCAATATTAATCAATAATTTATCAAACAATTCCGCAATGACAATAAATTAAAACCGCTAGTCACGCTTTTTTTGTAATTGATACCAAGTGTTTCAAAGAGCATCGTCTAATTTTCCCAATGCCTGATTACCAGGTGGGATCCTTATGCGACGACTGCTTAAAGTTTGGACTTGAGAACTATCTCAAACTTTTTTACATAAATTTGGAAGAACAAATTATTAAGTGCGAGAGCTCAACCTGCATGATTCCATATCTTAGAAAGCCTTTCCATACCAATTCAAACGATTCCAAGCCACTCAACTGCACACTATCCTTAGACGAGTTCATTCAAGAGAGTTTCAATCAAATGGAAGAACAACCTACCAAATACGAGACCAACAAATGTACAACAGAAGCTGATAAAGCTTCGGTTTCATTTGATTTTTCCTCAATTTTCATGGAAAACCCTGTAAAGACTGAGATTAACGAGAAACCAATAGTTTGCGAGTCCATTGCACTCAAGAATCGTTTCAAAAATGAAGCCAATGAAAAATCAAGTGTTTCAATACCACAAATAACAAAGAACAACACGCTTAAAACTGAGGACTCAACATCACATACGTTCATCAAACCGAAGGTCTTGGAAAAGACTAATCTTAAGAACAAAAATAGGATTTCACGATGTCTATCGGATGTCAAGACTAATTCACTAAAGTCCGGCGATACAAAAAAGCTAATGAAATCACCAGAAAAAGCGGAGCCAGTATTTGTCATCGAGCCACAAAGCGGACGATCTATGAAACCATTAGATTTGATAAAGCGGTACGTGAAGGGCAAACAAAGTCAATGTTAACTTTCTCGAATCATGAGTAAAATCATTTTGAAATCAATGCAGTTAATTTATTTTTAATTTAAAATAAAATCAATTTTCATTTTGAAAATAAAACAAAATATAAGAAGACGACAACAGTTTTTATTTGTTGAGGGAAGCTGATACAAGCAACTGGAGGATGTCGCTGTCAGTTTTCATATTAAGTAGGCACAACGTGCTATTTATGGAATGGTACTGTAGCATTGTATTCATTTAGGTGAGTTAGCATTTAGGTCGATAGCGTTTCTGAAAGGCTCTTGCAGGATACCTGTATCTTGTATACTTCTTTGGAACAAAACCGGTAACTGAATCAAGAATACTCCCGTAAACAGTTACCTACCCGGAGACGTTTATTGAACGCCCTCATTTTACTGATAATTCCTCCCATACGAAATTCTGTGCTGCTCAAAAGCAACTACCGAAAAAAATACACTAAATGGGGTTTGTGTATCTTCTTCTTACTAATTTTATAAAGAGGAAAGGTTTGATTGTTTGTTTGTTTGTCTTATCTCGAATAGGCTCCGAAAGTACTGCACCGATTTGAGCACGGAGGTACGGAAGGTTAGCTAGGATCACGAAATAATCATGCCGCGCGGTCGGCTCCCTACTGAATGGTCGTATGCGGGATTAAAAAAAATTGTAGCTTGATAATATTTTGTCTCAAAAAAAATGACCTCAAAGTAAAAACTTTGTTAGGGGAAGAAAATTTGAACAACATTTAAAATTGAAATACTAGGTCTGTTCGTTGAACTTTCCCCAGGGTTGACCCAGGTTTTCTTGACAACCCCATGAGTTGTCAAAAAAACCTGGGTTTTCCAGTCCTCAAAAAACGCTAAACCACAAATCGCCACACATCCCTGTCATTTAAATAAAAACACATGCCATTTGACAGCCTTCAAATCGCCACAGCAAAAAGCTAGGGCGAGTTTGGGGAAAACCTGTGGCAAACCTATGGCTCAAAAAACACTCAATTTGACATTCAGTGCAAATTTAGGTTTCTCAAAAAACGCTTTGTGGCGACCCAATGGCGACCCTAGGGCTTCAACGAACAAACCTACTGACAACCCTAAGCCTTTAGGAGAGCAATTTAAAAATATAGTTTTAAAGATTATTATTTCTACAAGAAATTAATGTCGTTTTCCATTGGTCGTTCGGAAGCCTTCTGAACGCCAACGCTTCTCAAACCATTCCATTGGCATCAAATGACAGTTCCTCGCCTCGAAAAAGAGAAATTTCATTCTTGCTTTGAAAAAAAGTGGTACCCGTGGTGTGATGGATAGCATGTCCGCCTGTTAATCCAGAGGTTCGAGTTCGAATCCCACCAGAGGCAAAAATGTTTTTTCTACGGGTATCGCCTTTCGCGAGGAATTGGCAAGTCCTCCGTTAGTATTCATTGCCATGAAAAGCGCTTTCTCGATTAGCCGTTCGGAACCGGCAGAAAATAGTAGGTCCCTCCATTCCCTCACCCATCCCATGGTTGTGAGAAATGCGCTAGGCCCAGGGGCTCCTCGCTCTGTTGCGCCACCCTATTTATTTTTATTTTATTTGAAGAAAGAACCGAAGCCAGAAGCACTCAAACATAAACACGAATTAATCAGGCAGACTTGAGCTTTTTTTTTACATATTTGTGGGCAGTCAAATAAAAAAAGGAGTAAAAAAACACTTCAACTGCGACTCTTAAGAATCATACGAGTTTTTTATTAGATAGGCAAAATAACAATTTAATTTTTTATGAAATCGACACCACAACTACTTCGTCTTCATCATCATTTTTGAACTGTGGCATTGGTTTTCTTACCCACATATTTGCGTCTGGATCATGATCATATTGTTCAAAATCATTTGTGCCATAAGCAAATATTCTACCATCGTAGAAAAAAAGCTTGTTGCACTCTTCACTAATCGATTGGTCAAAAAAACAGCTTCTGACAAATTCTGGATGTCCCTCCCAAAAGTCAAAAGTAGTGGAATAACATCGAGATGAATGCAAAACAGTGGCGTCATACAAATTGAAAACTCCCAAAATTGTCAGTCCAGTGTAAGCGCTCCTCAACTCCATCAAGCCACTTGGTGTGCAAAATAAAATCAACCACGGATCTCGCGCTCCATCAACTCGAATGTATACATTTAAGTTATTTCCAGAAACACAGACATGGAAACTATTCAAATTGGTCTTGAAATTATAAGGAACTTCTTCGAAGAAAGCAAGTTCTGTCCATTGGTTTGTAGATCCATTCCACTTTTCTATAGTGCCTATCCATTCGTCATCAGCATCAATTCCGCCTACAGCACAAATACACCCATAGAGAGCAGCCATTTTGAAAGAATGTTTTGGAGTTAAGAGTGGGGCGAGCAAGGTCCATTTCAAAGTTTTCAAATCCAAACAGTTAACACTATTGGTCACTTTTTGAGTGTCCTTCAACACTCCACCAGCAATGATCAACTTGTTTTCAAAAGAAACGCTTGCAAATTTGCTAAGACCAACGGGCAGACCAGGCCAAGACTTGTAGATCCATTTGCTTGATTTTGAATAAAGGAATCCAACATTTAAGGTGCTATCGTTCCCGCTCCAGCCAGTAATAGCTACAAGCATGTCAGTTCTAATTCTTCGTGGCTTTTGCTTTTCTGCATGCTTCAGACGACAACTCTCCGAGAGCGAATGCCAAATAAACGATTTATGTATTAACTCTCGACATTCTTTGTTTTCATTCGTTACGAGGATCTCATTCAAAATGTACTCAGGGGTTAAGAGCTGGAAGCGAACTTGATAAAGAAGTTTTAGTATGTGTTTCTCTCGTTCGGGTCTATCGTGATCCACCCACGAATTAAGACTTCTGAAGACATCCTCCTCTGAGTATAATCTCAGATTGTCATTCGAAAGTATTCTACTCAACTGGTCCACGTCAAGCTTGAAGAACTCTTCTTCTTCCAAGATCTCCATAAAATGGTCACAAACAAAATCTTCCGATAACTTTGAAAGTTTCTCCAAATTGTATTGCTCAGCGAATAGGTTGATTCCCAAGCAGTTGGTCGAATCAAGTTGCTTGGCCATGAAGTCACTGGATATTGTTACCAAGGTGGCGATCTGAAACAGACTAGCTGCTCTTAATACGTCCTCGACCGTGTCAGGTGTCAGTTCAATAGACGCTGTGTAGATATATCCTATTACTGACTTCAGTGACTCACCATCGACGTGTAGCTCTGCATGATTTTTGTTGGACTCTTTGAATGGAGTGGAAAACATTTTATGGAAATATTCACTTGCCGCGGAGAGTATTAACTTATGCGCTTTGATTTTGAAATTGCCGGGATTGGAAACCAGGGTTACATCACAATACATTTCTTCTTCGAGAAAATCTTTGACTTTTCTCAGGACGCCTTCAGTAAAAATGCTCGTCTTGAATTTACCGTCGGGTTCAGTTTCAGTTGTTGTCATGTTGATACTTTTTCGAGATGCTAATAGAATAAGCTTTAAATATTTGTACTTTCCCAGTTATCGTTAGAAGAAAAGCAATTCAAAACAAAATTATTTTATTTTGAAACTGCGTTCAGTTTAAGAGTAGCACATGAATTGGTACATGTGTAGCAAAACAATCTGGAAAAAAATCGAAATGAGATAAAATTTTAATCATCCCTAATAAGTAGGTACTCACAACTCACATACTTGTATTCGAACACTTCCTTTAGTTTTTCAAACATCGCACTTGTTCCTGCGATATAAATTTTTTTATGTTGCAAAAGAACCTGCAAAAAAACAAAAATATTAGGAAGAAACCGACCACAAAATAGTAGATGTTTGTTTACAAAAACGCAAGCACTGAATGTATGTATGTACATTATAGGAGATTTACAAACTCCCACTGAATTTTTACAGAGAAAAAGAAAATACTTACCAAAGGAAACCTGGAAGGAGGAAAAATTAAAGAAAATAGTTCGCGAAATTAAATAAATAAAAATGTAAACTAGAGAAAGAAACACGATAACACTACCGGAGTACCGGCACGGGGAAACGAGATTTTAATATTTGACAATTGCAATTGAAATTCCGATTTCAAACATGCCGGCTGGATTACGCACACCACCTATCTCACTCTACCACAAGGGATCAGGATGAGAAAGTTGATTGTGTATTGGAATTCAGCTTCGATGTGCAATACTCCTAAACTCCAGTGCGGAGTGCGCACTGGGGAATGTTAACGCACTGAAATTCTGGTGGATTTACATGCATCTGCACGTGCAGATGAAAAACGGAAAAAGACACAAGATGTAAAATTCATACTTGTCTGATAGAGAGGGAACGCACCATCTGCACTTCCTTAGTTATGGTTGCAGATGAAAAATTATGGGTGCAGATCAGAGATAAGAAATTAATTAGATGGCAAACCTTTACTTCTCTTGCCCCGCAACAACCATTTGTTTACATTGTTGTTTTTGTAATTACATCCTCTGTCTGTGAATACGTGGAAGCTGTACTCAAAGTGGTAGTAGTGAGATTTGCTGTTCTCAAAGTGGTAGTAGTGAGATTTTGTGTAAAGTAAAGGTGGAGTGGAAGCTGTACTCAAAGTAGTAGAGGTGATTTTCGGTAAATCAGCTTGTAGGCAGTTTCAATGTGTGTGTGAAGTTTGCCATCTAATTAATTTCTTATCTCTGGTGCAGATGAACATGTTCATCTGCACCATAATTTTTCATCTGCAACCATAATTCTATTCGTCTCTCTTTTTTGCTTTTGTACTTTATAATCTTCATCCGTCCCGCTTTACTTTTCTGCACTTCTGCAGTTGCAGATGCATGTAAACCCAGCATTATCTGTAGTCCGTTTTTTTATGCCTTCTATATGTTACGCGATGCTGTAGTGTCAAAATCATCGTTGTTGTTGTGTATGTTTGACTTTGTTACAAAATCATGATTGCATTTAGGAACGACTCGATGTTACACTTTGCTGGTCTGTCAAAAATAAGAATAAAGTATTTCTTTAAAATATAAACCCAGCTAACCCCGGGGCTACACGATCAAGATATGGTAAAGCAACGTGCAGACGGCATATAAAAAGCCGCACATATGTGCGGTTCTGACGTCACATAAAAAGTTGTAAATTCAACGCAAATGCTATACGTAAATCAGTGTACGCAAACTCGCATATAAGGGTGTTCAGACGATGTGCGGAATCTGTCCCAAAAGCCGCACATTAGTTTGCGTTGATTTGCTCACACATCAAATGTACGCAAATGAATACGCACATTTTTCGGTCGATGTGCGACGTGTTCACACGATATGCAGAAAAATACGCACATCAACCATTTGCGTGCATATGCAAGTTTGCGTTAATTTAATCGATTGTTTGACTTTTGTGTTTTGCTAATTTTTTGTCATTGTTTACTACAATAAATTGAAAATGTTAAGAAGAAAGTGGGCTGCTATTGCTGTTTTGGCATTAGATATGATTGAAAAAGATGAGAAAAGTGAAGTTCGCGAAGAATCGGGTGTGGAACAGTTACGGATGTGTGGACGAAGGACTTGCTTCTGTATCGCCAGACGGAAGCTACCCTTGAAGAAATACGATCACGAGAGGATCAGAAACGAGACGAGGATCTGAAACAAGAGACATTCGAAAAGAGCTCACGCACTTCTTCACCGAAGAAGGCGATATTGAATGGCAATATGCTCACCTTTCAACATAAGAAAAAGTGTTTTGTTTATGATTTACAATCAATTTCAGTGTGTTTATTATTTTAGAATTAAAAAAAAAAATGTTAAAAAATAAATACTTAAATTAACAAAAAACCAAATACTCCACAGTTCTACTATTATTTAAGTACATACAGTACAGAGACAAAAACACAGAAACTGTAAATTTTTGGTGATTAAAGCCATTAAATGGGATGAAATTAGATTTCAATCAGCTCCTCCTCCAATTCTTCGATCGAACCACAAACTTTGCAATCAATTGAAAGTTCAATCAATCAGCTCGTTCTTTCCTCTTCATCATTATCAACGATGATCGGTTCTAAAACGTCTATATCGACTTCCTCTTCAGTACTCTTGAGAAAACGAACCAAATGAAATAATGACGAACGTGAATCATCTTTCAAGAAATCTAATAAATAGTGATTCAAGCGTTGTAAAGGCTTTCGTGACACATCTACATTTGCGCTGCTGGCTGACTATAGGCTCTGACAAATGACAATGGTAAATCATCTGTAACGGCGTTATTAAAGAGAGTAGCAAATTCCTATAAAATAAAAGAAAATTGTTTTTATAAAAACAAAAACCAGCATTTTAGAAAAACTTACCTACAAGGTCCGTCGACGAAACAGATAAATAGGATCTTTTTATATCGTTCGCCTCCAAAAACATCATTTGATTAAAGAACTACCAATATGCACAAAGGATGATTCTGTGCTTCGACCCGACTTTTTGGTGCGAAGTTTTGCAAAATTTGGCTTGAACGTTACCCACAAACAGCCCCACTTGCACTTAGCTTCTTTAACAGCAACATCAGGCGTCCAGTTGTGCTGCACAATTCGAATCCCGGATTCTGATTTTGTTTTGCGGGGTGATTTATTTTGCTGGGGACCCTCGGAATCTATTTCGCGTTCTCTCATTTAATTTTTTTATTCTCTTCACTTGAACAATGATCACAACTACACTTCAAAATCACTATTGATTTGCGTAAAATATGCACATTTGCGTTGTCCTATTTTCGTGTCAACGCATATGATTACGACGACCGCACATGTACGCACATGCACGCAAAGTGTCACAAAATATGTGCGAGGGTGTTCAGACGATTTGCGAAAATGCCGCACATTTATGTGCGGTTTTGCTGTCGCACATCGTCCGCAAACCATTTGCGTGCATGTGCGGACTGTCCCAAAAGGGTGTTCAGACGATATGCGTCAATATTCGCAAATTATGACGTAAAAATGACGTCAGAACCGCACATATGTGCGGCTTTTATATGCACGTAGCTTAAGCCATTTACAATACCTACATTCGAACTTTCTTACATACACAACCAAACTTTTCGAAATTGAAACCCAACTGCCAACTGGTATGGAATATTGAAAGCCAGCCGAGAAGCAGTTTGAGTTTCAGTAGCCATGAAATTAAATTATTAAATAAAGCACTGTCAGTTTTCTGGCAATGTAAAGGAGCCTTTGGCAAGACTTGAGGTCTTTCACCGGAAAGGGTCCTTTGGATCTATACGGCTATGATAAGACCAATCATCTCCTATGCGTCAGTTGTTTGGTGGATTAAGCTCTCGCGTAAATACGTTATTGCCTCGTTTGCCAAACTTCAAAGAACAATTTGTCAGGGTGTTACGGGGGCCTTCCCCAGCACACCGGGAGCTGCTCTCGACGCACTGTTGAATCTTCCTCCCCTTGATACCTACATCATGGGGTGTACTCTCAAGACCATTTCTCGTTTAAAGCGATGTGGTCTCTGGCACAATTCGCACTGGAGCTTTGAGGAACTCGCAAGCAGCATATCTTTTGACTCACGTCTAATGGATATGCCGTCTGACACGATGATCCCAAGGCTCAAACTGCGTCAAAATTACTCAGTCAACTTTCCTTCGGTTCAGGACTGGTTCGCTCCAGAATCTGAGCCTGGAAAGAACTGTTATCGTATCTTCACAGATGGCTCCAAAACCGACGAGGGTTCTGGTGCTGGTGCCTTTGTTGAGAACGACGACATACGACTGCACTCATCTTTGGGATCATACGCTTCCGTTTTCCAAGCGGAGGCTTATGCTATCCTATTGGCCTTGAGCCACGTAACGAACAATGGATGAACGGGGAGAAGTATCTTTGTTTGCAGCGACAGCCAAGCTGTGCTTAAGGCCCTTCTCAACCCTCTAACCACTTCGAAAGTGATCCAGGAATGCAAGAGCTCTCTGAATGCGATCGGAAGATTAAATTCCTTGAGTCTCATTTGGGTTCCAGGCCATCACGGCATAACTGGAAATGAGATCGCCGATGAACTCGCTAGGCAGGGATCTCAGACAGCTTTCTCAGGACTTGAACCGTCGCTAGGTCTGCCAGCGTCCTCAGTGAGGGCTTCAATCAACGATTGGATCTGTGAAGAGCACAACCGTAGATGGCATGCCTCCATTGGATGCAGACAGACCAAGCGTATGCTCCCCAACGTTAGTAAGAAGACTGCAACATTTTTGCTAGCTCGTAGCAGAAAAGACTGTAGAAAGCTTATTGGCGTTGCCAGCGGGCACTTCTCTTTTGCAAAGCATTTAAACGTGTTAAGCCTTGCGCAAACCAATGCGGTGAGTGCGTGCGATGCGGTTGCGTTAAGTCAAGTACATATGCATTAAGTCAAACGTCCATAAGATTACATAGGGATTTGACTTAATGCATATGAACTTGACTTAACGCAACCGCATCGCACGCACTCACCGCATTGGTTTGCGCAAGGCTTTAGGCTTAAGTGATACCACACTCTGTGAATCTTGTGGAGAAGATGAGGACACCGCAGAGCACTTCCTCTGTGAATGTCCTGCTTTTTCTCGCATGAGGTTACAGATACTCGGCGCAGACATGGTGAGAGCTGGTAACTTAGGCTCCTTACCATGGCAGCGTCTTTTGGCTTTTCTCCGAACATCTGGAAAGCTATAACAAATAGAAGGTTGCTATCTGGTAGTACAATGGACCGGTATTTAGGTCTGAGTGCTCCAGCTAGTATTTTAAAAACCTCCAACAAAAAAAAAAAAAAAAGCCATGAAATTGACAGCTTCGTCAAATACCCTCAAAAAGAGAAAAGAGTGCATGGAAAAAAACTTTGAATTTAAAATTTCTTGTGGGTGCCATTTTGAAAATATATAATGACATGTCGATTGAAAGCCATTTGCCTGGCAAATTGTAAGTCGCCTACGTCACAGCCGAAACACGAACAGGAATTTGACATAGTGTATATGTAGGCTGATGGCTTACCATATCTTGATCGTGTAGCTGCAGGGCAAAGGAAACTCGTTTTTGATGAAGAAAAAGAATTCTGAAATGAACAAGATTGAAAATTAATAACTGCTCACAGAATGAGCAACAACAATTTTAGAGGGGTTTGACAGATCAACATCGAAACTCAAGTCCCAGAGATCAATTGGAAAAAGTTACGAAACGTAACATTGTGACATCGATGTTACATTTCGTAACTTTTATGCATTTAGGAACGACATAATGTCAGCCGATGTTACATCGCATAACATCAAAAGATAAAAGAACGCGGTACTGTTGACGTCAAAATTGACAAATATCATTTGACACTTCTAAAAATTGAAAAAAAGTGACCTGAAAACTATTAATTTTGTGAGATGAGTTCTAAAAACATTTTAAGACATATTCCTGTGGTTTTAAGTGAATTAATGTCCTCATCATTTTCACACCGATGCACAATACAAGCAACGAAACTTCAAAACAAATAAAAGTGTTAAACCTTGCGCAAACCAACGTGGTGAGTGCGTGTGATGCGATTGCGTTAAGTCAAATCTCTATGTAATCTTATGGACGTTTGACTTAATGCATAGAGATTTGACTTAACGCAATCGCATCGCACGCACTCACCGCGTTGGTTTGCGCAAGGCTTTACTTTGGCATCGGAGAGTTTTTCCGGATCACCATTCACCAATGGAAATCGACGTTAGGCTTTTTTAATTTGTCAAAAAGTGATGTCAATGTTGAGAAACGGACTTTACGTTGGCACAATTTTTGTCTTATAGCGTTTTTCATTGAAATCTGAAAGAACTACTCTCAAATGTAGAACTACTCTTTTCAATGAAACATTTTTCAACCGTTTTGTCGTAGTATTGATGACAATTGTCAGGAATAGCATTGGGTGCATTCACTTATGTAGTCACTATGGAGCCAAAATTCAATTAGTTTTGTGAATGCAAAATTGAACTACAAACACAGTAAATCCTTTTTTGTTTGCAATCTTTCGTATTTTTTCCGAACAGCCGATTGTTAAACGTCGTAATGATTCTAAATTAACTTTATATCTCAAATTTTTACATTACGTGGGGTGAAAAATTTTCAACTCATTTTGCAGTTGTTTCTTATGACTTGATTACGTAGCTACTACAGCAGTGAATGCGCCCACTTGCATCTTTTCAATCTTTTTTTACACTCCATGTAGTTGATGGATGGAAAGGGATGACGACAAAGACACCATTCCGTTCCAGCACTATGTTCTAATGCATATGCAGAAAACCTCCTCAAAACTTGAGCTCTCACAGAACGAACTAATGAAAGAAATTCCTCATTCACAGGCGGGCTCCTCCTGGGATGATGAACCATATCCCTCACCTATCAGTGTCCTCTCAATAGATCTTGAAAGTATACCTACTAACATACCCCCACCTTTTTACCAAGTGACCCAAACTGGTCACAATCGGGGCTAAATGATAAATGTTAAAAATAATGCAAAAAATAATGCAAACAATGATGCATATATATGTGGCTAGACATTCACCTATATTGTACGAAAGAAAAACCTTTTAAATAAAACAATCACTCTATCATAATCCATAATGTAATAATGGGAGGACGGTACCCAACCCTGTATTAGACTAAATTAGACTAAGTTTAACAAATATTGTAACATAAAATAGTTTTCTCTAACTTATGAAAATAGCCAGCAAAGATAAACATATTCGAAACATGTAGCAACCGAAAATTAACTAAGCAAGTTGTATTAATAAGTATCTACAAGAAACCCAATTATAATAAACTGCTCTCTGTATAAAGAAAGGACTCTTACCTAAAGGTAAAGACAATAAGCTGATTATAATTGCCAATTTCAAATCTCAAACTTCAAAATTAAATGAACTTATCTTAAATTCAACAAAACTAATTGTTCACCTATCAAATGTACAAATGTATAAATAGAATACTAAACTGAAAATACCAACACTTAAGGATTAAAATATCTGAAATTCAATATAATATAATAGGGCATTTTCGCTCTAATCTAATATAAACTCAAGAAACCCTTTTCGATTTAAATGTAAATACAGAAATATCAAATTAAATGAAAATAAAAGAAAAGAAAAACAACCATCAGACATATTCGTATGCTCTGGACACAACACTGTATCTAAAATCTAAATACAAACCCAAATGCCTTCAGCATTAGGGCACTCTCGCTCTAATATCAAATAAATGATCAAAAGAAAGAAAGAACACGAAATAAAACGACTCATGCGCAATAGCGCATCTAGATAGAATTAAGTTAGGCTTAAGACATAATTGTAAATACACACATGTGTCAAAAGAAAAAGACACACGAAAACCAAACATAGCTCCTGAGCAAGAGCAGAACAAACATTAAAAGCAACTGTCAGCCAAGTGGCGAAAATATTAAAGCAAAAGTAGTGAGCAGGTAATACATTATAGCCGCGATTTTCAACAAAAACATAGTTTATAAAAATACGTAATTGTAATTGTACACCAGAAAGAGACTCAATAAAAATTAAACTAAACTAAACTAAGATGACGAAGTAGATGACAACAAATAATGCAGCGAACTAACAAATTCTAAATTATTTACATATTTCTGCACTCATATTCAATTACTTTCGTTTTTCTTTTCAATTTTAATAATTACCAAACAAATTTCACAAAATTTTTTTTCCATTTGACGTTTGATAAAACATATGTTTTTGCATTTTCAGAGTAGATCTCCCAACCGATTGGGAGTAGATCTTTGGCGTTTAGAGTAACTCCAGAACTACTCTTTTTTTCAATGAAACATTAAAAATGGAAAAAGAGTAGATCTTTTCACAAAAGGAGTAACTC
Organism: Melanostoma scalare; assembly: GCA_949752695.1. NCBI lineage: Eukaryota > Metazoa > Arthropoda > Insecta > Diptera > Syrphidae > Melanostoma > Melanostoma scalare. Next base: position 206,347,067 of record OX456985.1, on the reverse strand, counting down.
TTTTTGTCAATGAAAAACGATATTAGAATATGACCAAGAATCATTTCAGAAAGTATGTTATACGAATTACGTGAAACCCTGTATATAAAAGCAGCTAGCCCGATCGGGTGAACTATATTTTAAAATAAAACATTGCTTTTAAGAAATACGCCTGTTTTTATAGTTCAAAGGAATTGAACATTGAACAGTCACTTCGAAAGTGTTTTTTAGTTATCTCCTCACCTCAAAAATAAGCAAACAACAAAGTGTGAAATAAATAAGATTCTGTGTAAAGAATCCAGTCTACCCTTCCCTTCGTCTTACTTACTCTCCATTCCACAACAACCGGGCTAGGGCTACGCGCGCCGGGCGGGTCTGCTAGTCTTTTTATATCAAATGAAGTCTACGGTTGGTTGTGATCGCATCACTTGAGAACGCATCGACCGAATGAAACCAAATTTTTGTGGTAGCTTAGGGGATAGATGGTAGATGGTTTTTATAATTTTAAAATTTTTTAAAATCTGAAATCAGTCGACCCGTTCCCAAGTTATTGCATTTTTTCCTGAATGTTACTTTTATCCATATAAAAACGACGGGAAACGAAAGATTAACCGGGATCCTTAAAACTACTGACTCGTACATCACCGGGCGGCTCAGCTAGTATTTTTATAAAATTTAAGGAAACAAATTCAGTGTGACAGATGACAGTCCGTAGCAACGAGTAGAAAATTAGCGACGATCAATTTGCTTCCTCAAATTCAATTCAATTCTCAAAACAAAGCAAATTATGCTTATACTTGAATTTCCTTGTACTGAGCCTCAAAAATTTCCATTATGTTTGTTCTATGTCCCCTATTACATGATGTTTCACGAGCCCAGTCTCACATGAGTGCGAAAAAGAAAGGAGATGTGAGGAAATGAGATGCACAAAAAAATTCCCGATGAGTACCGTGCCGATTTTTAGCAGTCTCATATTGACGTTTCTCTTTTCCCATATTCGTTTTTGCTATGTTGCTTTAATGTATTTTTTGTGTTGGTCAAATGAGCGTCAACTGAATGTTTTTTCATTTTCGTTGTGGTCTTGTTTTTATTTTTCAAATCAAAAGTTGTAAAACCAATTTGTTATTTTTGTAATTTTATCAAGCAACTTACTTTATTTAGAGAAAAATAAAACTTTGAAATTTATAAAGTGACAACAAGAAAAGTTCTGAAAGAGAAATGAAGAATTGTCAAATTTGAGACGTGAGCCTTCAAAATTGAACATAATAGTGATTGTCTCACGGGATGGAAATTTAAAAGGAGCGTCAAAAATGAGACATGTTTCGTGAGACATCGTATAATAGGGGCCTATGGAGTCGAGTTTTCGACTTCGATGACTGGGGACGTTCAATAAGCGTACCAAGACAACTTTTTGCTGTTGCTTAAGTTTAGCTGAGAACCAGTTTCTGTGAAAAGCTCTCTGAAGGTGTCCGGGAATTTTTTCAATTCCTTACTTTTTCTATCCAAATGTACAGCAGATAAATAATTTACTTTTGTGTCTCTGAATCGAAAATTAATAGTAAGACAGTTCGATGGATTTGAATTTTATTTAAAAAAAAGTTTTGAACCAAAATATCATAATTGAGGGCTCAATAGTAGCAATTGGCCAACTCGTCACCTTTTTCTTTCAAAACTTTTGTAATCCATCCGATGTAAGAAGAAATTTTTGTATAAATTGCTGGAGGGAAACCCGAGCAGGCCTGACCTGTTGACGTCACACCTACAGCATACATTGTTCCGTTGTGCCGTAGGATAAGTGGTCCACCAGAGTCACCCTAGAAAATTTGAACAAAGCTTGTAGTCACATAAAAAACATGTGAAAACAGCAGATCCCCTACCTGACAAGTGTCCTTTTCTCCATTCATATCGCCTGCACATATCTGAGTATTCAATAATCCGGACTTGAATTTTCTTTGCCGTTTAAAGAATGGCTCACAGAAGTCGGCCGGAAACACCGTTAAGTTGACTTTCAATAAATCAAAAGAGCTCTTACCAGCTTGAAAAGTGATAACCATAAAAATGTTGAAGCCATCTAATTTTAACTATAACCTACCGAATTCAGTTAGTCCATATCCAATGGCTGTAACGTCATCGCTTGTCAACTTTTGATTCGTCCATAAGCAAACTGAAGCAAAGTACGGCCTGGAATTTATAAATGGTAAATAGATCGATTAGAAAATACTACAGGGCAGTTGGTATAGGCACCCAAATAGTGGTTCATTCAATTCCAAAATGGCTATGTCATGGTAGGCCTGGTTTGATCGATACTCGGGAAATATTGTAACATTCACTGCGGAAAATGATTGAACTCCCCTTAGTTGAAATTCCGATAGAGAGTATCCACCAATTAGCACAGTATCAGGGAGTTTTCTGAAATATTTTTAAAACTTCAAAATTAATAAGGATGTCTCAATAACTTAGAAATGAAATAAGTTATTCTGTTTTTAAATAGTAGTTTACAACACATTAAAAGCTTTTCCCCTTTTTAGAATTTAAAAAAAAAGAAATTTCTTGTTTTATTGCATGTTCCAAAAGTATTGATATACTTTTGATTACTATACTAAAATTTAATAAAGATTTGGCAAAAAACCATGAAGGAGTTTCTAGAAAAATTGCTGTCATTTTCGTGACGCTATAGCTATAGTAATAAAGAACATTTAGTTGAAATTTGGTAAAGTTCTCATCATCCATTCCAGATATTTCAACAACAGCGCAAACCTTTTTTGGACAAAAAATAAAATAAAACAAATAAGAAATTTATGTCCTGCGATTATTTATTTATTTATTTATTTATTATTCCAAGTCTCTTTTACAATTAGTTAAAAAACCTACTTTTAGATTGTAAAAGTTAATAGTTACAATTCTGTCTGTCTGTCTGTTCGTATGTGGACATACAGCCTTAACCGCTTGACCGATTTTCTTTAAAACTTCCAGTCAGGCTGTCTGGTGCAGCCCTCAGAGGGATTTTTGGAATGAAGTTTCTAGGTCTTGAAATAACAGTACCTGGCATACAACTTATATTATAATACTTATTTTTCTCGAAAACGGCTCCAACGATTTCGATTGAGCTTTGTGTGAAGGATAAATTTCAAGTTTTCTTTTTTTCGGAAAAAGATGAAAAACGGTCCTCCAATAGTACCTACCCTCTTTTAAAAACCAACTTTCTCGTTAATGGCTTAAACGATGTAGACGAAATTTTGTATTTTAGAAGTCCTAAGTTGTTTAAAAATGATTGCGTATCATAATTTAAAAAAATTTAATTTTGAAATTTTTATAAAAAAAATTTGATTTTTTGAAATAACTTCAAAACTGTATCTTCGACAATCAAGTGATTGCGCATGCCGATTGAAAGTGTATGGTGTTGACTGAGTGGTTGTGCATGCGGCATGAGCAAAATCAGAATTTTCTGATATTTTCTTGCTTGCGCATGCATGCATGTGTGGTGTGTGAGCAAAATTGCTCAGTCAAGTGATAAAATTCGAATGAAGAGAAGAGCAGCAGCGAAGTTTTGGCTTGACATCTTTACAACTTGTCTACACGGCTATAAAAACACGAATGAAGACTGCGCAGTTTGCATGAGTTTGAGTAGTGTAGGGCGAAAGCAATATTGGGCAATCTTCTGATTGCGCATGCATGCATGCGTAGTGTATGGGCCCTATAACAAACCGGTTTTTGAAAAAACTGGTCCTACGGTTATAATTAAATTTTCAACGTTTATATGTATCAGCAACTGCAGAAGAATATCGTTTTTAGATGCTAGCTTAATAGCTTTGGAATATTTAATATTTTCAATATTTTGTGTGATTTAATTCAATTTTCATAATTAATGTGTAGCTGGTGGCAACCCTGTACCACCAAATATATTATGAAGAGCGAATACTAAAATTTGGTACTCAGTCGTGCCCTTTTTTCGATTTTATTTTTCTTAAATTTACCGATTGATTTTAGTGTTATTAATTTATTATCCAAATCTTTAAATTTTAATCTTGGAATTCACTAAAAGTCATTTGTATTAAAAGCACAGTGAAAATAAAACGGATAATCAACTTCGTTGAGCACAATTATTTTGCCCAGGGCTACGATTCCGCAAGAGTGAATTTTTATTGTGTACCTACACGAAAAATTTAAATCGAGTTTCGCCCGGAATCACCCGAGTAATGGCGTTGAGGTTGAGGTGAACGATTTTGAAGTTAATAAATTTATACTTTGTTTGGCGCCTTTTGCAAAAGTTATTAGAGCCAAAATATTACAAGGCGTTATTAGTATTTAGGCTGAAGAAATAAGCATTTTTTGTCACATAAACAATTTAATAAATATTTCACCAAAAAAGTAAAACTAACGGAGCTTTATTGTTAAGCTGTGGCACTGTGGAGCGGTGCATTCAGTAGGGGAGATCTGCTTAAGATGACATACGCGACAAGATGACATACTTGCATTTGCTCGATAACCATAACTGGTACAGTTTTTTTGAACATGCCAAAATTTACAGTTTTACAATGACAACAAAGAGCATGTTGCAGATGTTCTCAATTGGCGATTGTTTTTTTCACTGCAACGTCGAGAAGAAGTTTGAGCCGAATATCTTTTTTTGTCAAATGTGTTAACGAAGAAGTTTCTGCTAAGGTGAGTTGTTGAGTCAGAAGTGTTTAATTGGTACATTGTTTAATATACAACGTCATTTCTGTGCAATATAATTGCCAGATCGTGAAGGGTTTGCGCATTTAATGTTGAAATCGTTTTCGGATGTGTCGGGCAAGATGACATGACGCTCGTCCGTCCAAGATGACATATGTATATAAGTCCATTTAAGAACGGAATCAGAGCTCAGGTACAGGCCGAAAATGAAAAAGAGAACCGTAAAAGCCTTAGAGCTCGAAAAAATGGAAAACGTCCGATTTTACAGGACTTTGCAGTGACTCCGCAGGAATTTTCAGACGGTGCTGACGATGTATGTAGCTTGTATTAACTGCAATGAGCTTTATAGTCTTTCACGTCCAGGAGAGCATTGGCTTTGCTGACAGGCTTTTTATAAATGGTGCCACGCATTGTGCCTTGTGCGCCGGTGTAGACAACAAAATAAAACAATTTATGCATGTATGTGAGCTTTCCAATGTATTCTAATAAATTGAGGTGTATGTCATCTTATCTAAAGGTATGTCAACTTAGACTTAGCTGTGAACTAATTTTGAATTAATTTATTAAAATACTAATTTACGCTTCATTTAATAACAGCAAAGTTTTTTGATTTGACAAATAAACGAATAAAATAAACCTTCTTCGTTTTTATTGCTATGAGTGCAAGTTTTTTTAATTTTAGCTTCAAAGAAAAAGTATGTCAACAGAACTCCCCTACATTTGTAGCAAAGAAAGTTTGTATTAACAAGAAAGAAGGCTTTTCAATAACCCAAATGCACCACGGTTTTATGCGCATTTTTAGCGCAATTTAAAAGAAATTCCAAGAGACTTCTAAAAAATGAATTGTTTAGGAAAGAGTACAAATGTCAAACCGGATGTGAGTTGATTGATGAATAAGTGGTAAAAAGATTAAATAATTTCAAGACTAAAGTCAAGATAAATACTGATCTTAAAAGTATATTAAGTATTAATATATAAAGTAGCTAACACTCCACATTTATCCTCTAAAAACGATAATGCTAAACCGGTCTTCTACACTTGTAAAGTTTTTGGTGAATTGCCACGTAAAAATTCTGCATTTCGATAAATATGCTAAGAAAAAAAATTGTAATCAATCAGAAACCGTCATAGAAACCGTATTAGACCCAAGACATTAGGCACGTTCAAGAACCTATCGGATAGCCTATTTCAGATGGCCGTATCTTAGATAACTTTTTGAACGATTCAGATATGTATCTTTTTCCAGATTGCTACAGACAACAGCTGTGAAATATTAAAATTCGACTTTTGAAAACTAAAAAACATTCAAAATATTTTTGCTAGACGATTATAATTTATTTTTTCGATTTCCCATGCATTTTAAAAGATTATAATGCTGAAATAAATGCACACCAAAACAAAAAATCAACATGAAAAGAAATAAAAATAAAATTTCTATCAGCTAATCACTTGAATAGAAAGGTATACCAAAAATACTCGGATACCTTTAAATAGCTTTTTAGTAGAATTGGGTTTGTGACTCTGCTAAACGCTTTAACACGTTAACAACAACAAAAAGCTATCCGGATACGATTATTGAACGCCCCCATTAACATTCCTATTTTTTTCTTCCATCACATTCAAATGCAAACCAGAACCAAAAAATACAAACTGTAAGACATTCAAAATGTAGTTTAGTAACTTTGAAAAAATTAAGTGCCTAATTGCTTTAAAAAAAGCAACTTTTAATTGTTATGCATACGAAATAAATAAAGTGTTTACTTAAAAGGCTCATCCGAAAAAGCAAGTAGGTACTATTGAAAAAAGGACTTGTTTAATTTCCGGCATTTACTGGATTTATATGTATATCAAAAATAGTAAATACTTTGAAAATTGGCAGAAGACCATTAAAAGCATTCACTGTGTTTTATGCATACCGCCCTTTATCAGAGCAACAATTGGAATATCTTCAGATACTACCATAAGTAAACTTGAACGCTTACCCATCGACATAAACGCAATGTGCTGCCGTTAAAACCATTTTACGACTAATCACCATTCCTCCGCCTTTGAAACTCAAATTTCCTCTTTCATCTGTCCATCCCAGAGCAGCCTATATTGAAAAAATATTAAACAACAACAATGACTCACAAGTCACAAGTCACAACCGATAGCTATTCACCATAAAGAAAAACTCTCCAAACAATGCCGGTTCCCCTCCGGTTATACCCAATGTCGGAACAGCAAATTCAAAATTGGTGTAATTGCAATTTTTATGGAAATACTTTTAACTTACCAGGAGGTAGGTTTGGGTATCGGTTCTTATCAGTTTCGGGCGTGGTGACCTCTAAGAAAACATATGCTTTTGAATAACAATAACGAATCGACTTATACCCTTTGGGGTGGTCAATTTACCATAAGTTATGTTAATTTCACTGCCCACAACAAGAATTGTTAAGAAAAGGAACACTGTGAACGCATTCAATATTAAAAAACAACACAGACCCATTGTACGGTATGGATGACAACAAAGCACAACGATAACTAAAATGAGCTCCGAAATCAATAGCCATGGGAGGGAGGTATTAGCTTTTTTAAGTGTTAAATTAAAAATAACCAAAACCTGTCGGCTTACGCAAATTTTATAGGCAAATATTTCTTAGTCTTGAACTTTTTGACACATGTATTTTGAGAAAACAATAGCTTACCACTTGAAACTTTTAAAAGTAAGTGAGAATTTGATGTTGTAGTACTTCTAAAAGGCTTAGGTTAGCTACCTGTTTCCTTGCTTGATTTTTGCGTGCGACATGACTTATGCAAAAGGTCGATTTGCATAGGAATATAAAACAAAGGGTATAACGAAATTGTGTGTTTTTGCTTTTGTTTTTCTTACAGTTTTGTTTGTGCTTAGGGTAAATTTTATATGGGACAGTATACCCTCTCTTATAGGATTTCTTCTTTGTTTTGACCCGACGAATACGCTACAGCCTTTTGTTTACATCTCATGTATGTAGATAGCCCCATATTAAAAAAAGTTTACTCTACTTCGTTCTTATTGCAGCCTAAAGCAATGCCTTACAAAAGAAGAGCTATTAATTATTGCTTCAAATAAAGTTCATCCTTTGAATTCACCTGCAAAGATTTTATTAATCAAACAATGCTTTTGAAAATTAGCCTTAGACAAATATAACTGAGAAGGATTCTACTTCTTTTTGATGAATTGTAAAGGTCAGCTTATAATTCTTCTTTAATAAAAAGTAAGCATTGTATAGGTACAATGAAACGCTTGAACGTATAGAAAAAGAGATGAATTGCTTGGAAGAGCTTTCTCTCGTATGGGTAGGCGTGTAACTTTACTGGGTACACATTATAATGATTCCGAATGAATAAATAAATAGTCATTAGTTTCGTTAATTGAAGTTTACCTAGGGTTGACCCAGGTAGGTTTCCGTGACAACCCTATGAGTTGTCATGACAAACCTATGAGTTGTCAAAAAACCTGTATCTTCCGTTCTCAAAAAACACTAAACCACAAAATCAGCACACATCTCTGTCATTTAATGAAAAACACATGCCATTTGAGAGCCCAGCTCATTACCTGAACTCGCCCCAAGGGCTACTTCAGGTCGAGTTGAGGGCAAACCTAGGGCCTGTTAGGTACGTAAATTGAAGCCCTGCAGTTGCCCTGTGGTCATCTCAAAGCGTTTTTGGGTGTTTTTTGAGTCCTAGGCTTGCCCTCAACTCGACCTAAAGTAGCACTTGGTTTTTTCTGGGCCGCTGTAACACAAAGCTTAAAGTCTGCAAGCCAACAACCATTTGTACGATTATATGCATTACATTATTTGTAGAAGAGCAAGTAAACCTGCAACTTTGTGTTAAAATAAAATAAAATAAATAAATAAACAAATAGGGTGGCGCAACAGAGCGAGGAGCTCCAGGGCCTAGCGCATTTCTCACAACCATGCCTTTGTGTGAAAATGGAGGGGACCAACAATTTCCTGCCAGTTCCGAACGGATAATCGAGAAAGCGTTTTTCATGGCAATGCATTTACCAACGGAGGATTTGCCACTTCCTCGTGAATGGCAATACCAGTAAAAAACATTTTGGCCTCTGTTGGGATTTAAACACGAAACTGCGTAATAGGCAGACATGCAAACCATCACGCCACTGGTACCACTTTGCGTTACAGATTTTTTTGCGCTTGTCATAGTTCACTTGTGTCAGGTACAAGATACTTGTAGTTTTATGTTACAAGCCCCTGGACTCGCCCAAGCAAAAACCAACTGCTACTTTGGACTAATTAATTTTTTTAAACAAAATCAATCAATGAATCAGTAAATCAATCAATAGACAAGAAACCAACCGAATCCAAAAAAGAAGTTACCATTGGTTCAAAGCGATCACTTTCGTTGTCCGTGTATCTACACATCCACTGAAAGACAATCACTGTCTGGTATGAATTAACAAGATTTCTTTTAACAACACCTCCCGAGTGCGTTTAATGTTTTAACTTTCTGAAGTTTACACTAAAAGCTGTCTCTTTTTTACAAAGGAATGAATTTTGTTTAGAAAAAATGAAATTAGTCTAAAGAGACATCAGTGAATTTATAGAGACTCGAAATAAAGATACTAGGGAGTATTCGGTGTTACTACTAAGATTTGAAGTTGCTATACGATACGTGAGATCACGTATGCTTCCATCCCGATAATGGTTACACACTCACTTGATCACTGAAGCCACTCACTCTCTCGATAACGTGAGCTGTAACTCGTCCCCAGGTTTGCTCGAAAGCATTCAATCCGTGTAGAACTATCAGCACTGGCAACACATCAACAAAAGTTAGGGTTGCAAACAGCGAGAGGCTTGCAAAACATGCCCTACACCCGAAAAACGTGATCAACACGAGCACGTCTGGCGAGTATGTTCATCTTTTATCGCAAACTCTATAATAGATATTCATTTTTATCAATTTAATTTCACGAATAATTTTGAAGGAACATTCCTCAGATCATGGAAAGAAAACCTTGTTGAGATGGATTTTAAATAAGTCCAACATAATTAATTTTGCGTTCAAAGTCTTCAGTAAAGAAATCTTTTTATATCAGTATTACTCTTTGTAAAAATTTTGACGAAACTGTCAAACGCAAAAGATTGCATTCTTTTTGGTAAATGATGAGAGAAGCTATTCACCCTTATTACAATAGGGGTTTCAGTAAAACACAAGAAACATATATCTAAATACCTAAGTACAATTTTATGTTTCTAAATATATGTACCAAAAGTGAAGGACTGAACTTCAACTGTTATTGAAAGTTGAAACGAAAATCGCTCCAGGTGCTCTGTCATTTTGAGGACGTTGAAGTGAAACACCTATTGTTATAAGGGTTATTAACTCTTGAAGTCAAGCGTTAAGAGGACTTATGACACGTGAAGTTCCTTCATCACTCTGGATGTGTAACCATTTACAAAATTGAAAACTTGCTAAAGAACTTAAGCAAAGTAGTTAATGTGGATGAGTGGATGTGTCTTGTGTTGCATGGTGTGAAGTAAAAGTACAGCACAGAATTCGTTTGGGGATTAAAAAGCTACACTTTGATTTTTCCCGGTTTTGTACTAGAAGATGTGCATATGAAAAGCGTGAAATATTTTTTTTAATATAAGTATTTAATAAATGAAAAGATTAGTAAAGTTTTTAACACTTATTTAATAAGTGTTTTAACTGTTAAAAACTTTACTAATCTTTTCAGTTATTAGATTAAAGAACACGTGGAATATCCCAACTAAAAAACTCATAAGTATTTAAAAAAAAACTTTCTCCTTGAATAAAAATCACAAAAAAATATTTTCTTTTTTGCTCTGTTCAGGAACTGTTGTTATAGTCGAGATAATTTAAGTCTGTAAAAGCTAAAGGCTTTGAGTTGCTATTTTTAAAGTGATGTGGGACACCACATTTTTGCTTTTTTTCAATTAAAATTGTTTTCCCAAAAAATTAAAGCTAAGGGAACGCTCCAATAATATTATTGGAAAGCAACACATTTCCGAGTAAGGAAAAGATACAAAAAAACAGAAGTTCGTATTTTTTTCTTCTTAAAGTGGACTGAAGTCGTTGTGCGTTCAGGCAAAGCATAAAGTTTAAAGTGTTGCACAATATACGAAAATTATCTGAATATGTTGACCACAACAGAGACAGTGTCTGCTTGTTAATCCAGAGGTTCGTGGTTTGAATCCCAACAGAGGAAAAAATGTTTTTAAGCAATCCACGATTATCGCCTTTCGCGAGGAATTGGCAAGTCCTACGTTAGAAAATTCATTGCCATGAAAGGCGCTTTCTCGACTAGCCGCTCGGAACCGCAGAAAATTTTAGGTCCCCTCCATTCTCTCACAAGGCATGGTTGTGAGAAATGCGTTGGGCCCTGGGGCTCCTCACTATGTTGTGCGACCCTATTGATTTATTTATTTTACAACAGAGATAGTGAAACTTCAAATGACAGCTGGGGTTGCAAATACATTTGGTACACTGACGGATCAAAAACTAACAACGGTGTAGGTGCACGGATTTTCGGTCCCAACTTCAAATCATCTATATCCCTTGGTAGCACAATAACTATGTTTCAAGCATAGGTAGTGGCTTTTGAATTCTGTATTAGGGAATGTATTAGAAGAAACCTTCGAAGATCACGCATTTTAATTTCCTCTGACAGTAAGGCAGCCTTGAAGGCCTGTCCTAGTTCGGAACTGCCTGACATGTCTATCTCAATTAGCCACCCATAATAAAATCACTCTTGTCTGGGTGCCTGTACATGAAGGTGTACATGTACAGGGTAACGAAGAGGCTGACTGCCTAGCTAGACTTGGCTCACAATCCGAATTCAAAGGCCCGGAAACCTACTGCGGTCTCCCAATCAGTAGCATTAAACATGAACTGGATACCTGGGAACAACAGAGCATGATCGACACCTGGAAAAACTCTAATGGCCACCGCCAGTCAAAACTATTCATTCACTTAGCTCAAAGACGTATGAAAGAAATTCTTGACATCAACCGGAAGGAGTCGGTTCCCATTAGAACACCGTAATTAAATCGGAATGAGCGCTGTTAGTGACAAGATGGGGGACCGCCTTGTACTACTGCGTGCTGTTGTCATGTATTATTTGTTCTATGTAGTATTTGTGTAGTTTGTCTTGTGGTGTATCAGCCAAATGGTCTTTGTCGCCCGGCTGCAACCCTCTTACTCCGCAGATTTTAGTGTAGAGTAGGTTTCATGTAAAATGTAAATTCTTGACATGAGCAAACGTGACGCAAAGTTACTTACGGATTTCCTCACTGGACACTTTTCTCTCAGATGACACCTGCCGTCACTGTCTCGAAGACACAGAAACAGCTGAACACATTTTATGTGAATGCCCTGCCATAGCCAGATCCAGGCTAAAACGTTGCCAAAAAGGATTCACTAGTCCCCTTGACATCAGAAAACACTTCTTCTTCGAACATTCTTAGGTTCTTACACGAGCTCTACTTCGAATGAACTACTTTACACTTTACGTGTTTAAACCTAAGGAAACAGCACAAAAGATCATTCAGGTGCTTAATACCTTCGCACTATCTAGATAAAAGAAGAGGTAGCAAAGCCCTATAAATTGATAGGAAGGGGAGAGTTTGGCATGGTAGACTACCTTAGCAATCTCTGAAACAAGATGTTTTTTTTTCTTCAAAGAACCAGGGAATCGAAGTCAATAGGTTCATTCTTTGAACTTAATCCGGGTTCGACCCAAGGTTTCTTGACAACCCTATAAATTGTCAAAAAAATATTGGTATTCGGTTCTCTAAAAACTATAAACTACGAAATTACCAAACTGACCTGTTGGGTACCTGGATCCGCTCCAGTTCTTTTTTTTTATAATTAACGCGCACATCAAGGGGTTATGAATACCCTTATAATGTTATAATAGAACACAGTGCGAGCATTTAGGAAAATAGGAGAGGTGTTAATAGGAAACACCGATGAACGTTGCTTTTGAACTTTTGTGAATCGAAATGCAGGGGAAATACAGAGCCAGGTAAAGCATTCCAAATACGGGTGGAGCGACTTAAATAAGAATCTCTATACTTGACTCTACGCCCGAAGTTGGGCTCAAGGTAAAACTGATGGGCATTCCTAGCGAGGCGGGTGTTGCGGTTAAATTGTTTCAGGGGAGGAAGCAGCTGGCTATTTCACAAGAGAACTGTTTGTGAAAAAAGCGATAAAAGAGACTGAGACAGGTAACGTTTGGACGATGTTCAAGAGAATCAAGCGATTCTACGATTGAACTATCACCTATCAATTTTAACGCCCTATTTTGTACCCTATCAAGTAGGCCTAAAGATGTTTGAGGAGCACCTGACCAGATATGGGAGTTATACTCCAGTTTTGGGCGGATGAAGGCCTTATAAATTGCAGCCAGATCAGAAGGGGAAGAACTTCCTGCACCGTCTTAAGAAACCTAAGCATTTAGCAGCATTTTTGGTGACTTCAAATATGTGGTCATTACAACGAAGATCATCGTTTACACACATACCAAGTACTGACAGCATTTTGGTTTCGTGGATGTAGGTACCATTCATGGATAATTTCAATTGGGAAATGTTAAGCTTCAACGACAAGAGACAATATTGAGTTTTCGAAGCATTGAAATCTACTCGGTTTTTATGACCCCATGCAATAACCTAGAGCTTCTTAAGGGCAAAAAAACACTCCGTTTGACATTCAGCGTAAGTTCTTCATAATATGCTTTGTCCTACCACTTGGCAAGCCCAGTTCTTCAATTCACAAGCTCAATAAGTATGCTTTAACCGAACAATTGGTTCTTAATTTTTAGATTGAGTTAAAACTCAAGGCGAAATATGATTTTAAAAAATCTACTGCAGTGTATAGGTGATAAGATCAACTGAGAACAACATTCAAAATTCTAGTAATTATCAAAGCAACAATTAAAATTTTCCCTAATTACTAAAATAAGCAAATTTGAATGCTTACCCATCGACATAAACGCAATGTGCTGCCGTCAAAACCATCTTACGACTAATCACCATTCCTCCGCCTTTGAAACTCAAATTTCCTCTTTCATCTGTCCATCCCAGAGCGGCCTAAAATATTAAACAACAACAATCACTCACAAGTCACAAGTCACAACTCACAACCGATAGCTATTCACCATAAAGGAAAACTCTCCAAACAATGCCGGTTCCCCTCCGGCGACAGCAAATGTGCCAAAAATTTTGAAATTATTTTAATAGTTATACGTTTTTTTTATAGAAATGCTTTTAACCTACCCGGACCTATGCTTTCGTATTGATTCCAATAACTTTTGGTGGTTGTGTTCTCTAGGAAAACAAAATGATTGTAAATAGCAATTACGAACCGATGTATACCCTCAGAGGAGTAAAATTTACCATAAGTGGTGTTGATTTCATTGCCCACGACAAGCAAAGTTATGAAAAGGAGAACTATGGTTCCATTGAATTCTAAAAATGAACATAGACCCATTGTGCGGTGTGGATCATAAAAAAGCACATCGTTAACTAAAATAAGCTCCTGAATTGATAGCCGTGGGAGGTATTTGCTTTGAGTGTTTGGAATAAAAACAAACAAAACCTGTTGGCTTGTGCGAGTTTTATAAACAAAGGCTCGTCTTGACCTTTGTGTCTTGTCTCGCGTATGTCTATATTAAAACAACAATAGCGTACGACTAGAGAATCTTATGTCATAATTATGAAAAACTGAAGTTATACCTGTTTCTTTGCGTGTGGAACGACTAATACAGGGGGATTTACATAGGAATATAAAGCAAGATGCATAACGATATTGTGTGTTCTTGCTTTTATGGCTTTACTTTGCGATTATAGGTACTATAAGGCAAGTTTTGCAATCGTACAGGAAAAAAATTTTGAGATAACAATTAAATATGACATTACGATGATAGAGAATACGAAAAGGTGGGACTTGCAATTCTGTCTGTCGGTCCGTATATCTATAGCCTCAGTGGCGGATCCAGGATTTGGGCATGGGGGGGGGGGGGGGGGTCTATTACTTAAAATTTTATTTTTATATACGAGGTTTAGCAGATTTAATCAGAAATTATTTACATGATGTTGGCGTCGATTGCTCACAGTGGCGTGGCGTCCATATAACACGATTCCTATCGTCTTACCTTTTAAAATTTGTCCCTTGTTCATAGAAAAAACCAGCAACATATGTCTACAACTAAGCAGTCAACAGCCTATCTTTGCCCATACACACAATGTTCTCCAAGCAGCAAGCACTTTAAAATTTGCGAGATACACACACAATACACAAAGCATACACAAAACACAAAGCATTGAAAATTGCCGCGCAGAACATATTCTGTGTTTATCCCTGTCTTTCCTACGATATGCTTCCACCCCGGTGCCTCCCTTTTCAATACACGTTCTCTTATTGAAAAAAGTAAGACGATAATTTTCGTCTTACTGCAATTTCTGCTTGGAAAAAATACTACAGTTTTCGCCTTAGAGTAATGTACGGCGAATTCGGTTTTGTTGTGCTGTTTTTTTTTTGTTCTACTGATCATTGTTTTGAATTATTTGCAAGTTTAAATTGAATTTTGACCTAAATGACTTAAAGTATAGAAAAATTGGCTTCGATTAATCCACGTTTGGAATTTAAGGTATGTACCTTCTATTTATTCTTTATTAATTTGTGTAGGAGCCATTCCATATTTATGTAAACGGTCAATCCGAAATGTTGCTATACCTCCGATTTTGCTCAAACTTTGTAGTAATGTTTCTTTGCTATCGAAATACGAAATAGTCAAAGGTTTTTTTTTTTGTAATTTTCCTCTAACCTCCAGCCATACTCATAGGACCGAATATATCGATTTTATGGGCTTCAGACTTTGCACTCTTAAATTGTCTGTATTCAAGCGATTAGGACGATTAAGGTGTCATTTTAAAGCTGATAAAGCATTCTTTTCAAATCAATCAAAAGGTTTAAGATATTTGATTTTATTTTCCATAGCTTAGAAATAAGCTTGTTTTGAATCATCTGTAACTTCAGTGTGCATGCGAAAAACAAAATGAAATTTTCAGGCCTTATAGTTGAAGAATAGACCTTTAAATTCTAACTACTTTCATTTTGATATCTGGTAGTCAACATTCCCAAAACTGTTCCCAAAGATTGGCTTTTTTCAAAAGCTCAAAGTTTGAAAGGGATGTAAAGCACATAAAAAAATTTGTTTTTTGATCAACTTTGGATTTTTTATTTTGTACTTATTGTAAGGTTTAATTAGGGAAATTTTTAGGGACTTACTATTGATATTTTAGGCACAGGACTACTTTAAAAATGGCAAAAATGTATATAAAATGTGTTGATTTCAAAAGGATCAGGTTTCTAAAGCAACTCAAATATCTTAAACCTTTTGATTGATTTGAAAAGAATGCTTTATCAGCCTTAAAATGACACCTTAAACGTCCTAATCGCTTGAATACAGACAATTTAAGAGTGCAAAGTCTGAAGCCCATAAAATCACTATGTTCGGTCCTATGAGTATGGCTGGAGGTTAGAGGTAAATTACAAAAAAATCCTTTGACGATTTCGTATTTCGATAGCAAAGGAACATTTCTACAAAGTTTGAGCAAAATCGGAGGTATAACAACATTTCGGATTGACCGTTTTCATATGGAATGGCTCGTAGGTGATTCATTTTTCTCGACTTACCATTTGAAAATATCCACGCCACGCCACTGATTGCTCATTATATATGGCCAAGGATTCGACGAAGCTCCGGCAATGAGTGTCCAATTTATTGCTGCACAGGCTCGCATCTGAGATCGTATTTCCCCCTGGCAATTTATGTACATTGCGCTGCACATAGCTTTAGTTTGGCAGTCAATGCAGAATTCGAAGTGTCAGAAATCAAAAATTCGTTAGGAACTATCGGAGCGATTGCAGCATTTTTTCACTGGCCTAAAAGACAAGACGTTCTACACCAAGAAATTTCAAAAATGACAAACAAAAGTGAAGTCGGTTTGTCCTACCAGGACAACGTACGTTGAATTGCAACCGGCTGTTATTGAATCTTTGGAAGAAATCAAAACGTGGAAAGATCGAGATACTTCTCAAAATGCATTGCATCTTTTCGACGGTTGAATTCCAAATCGCCTGTCACATTATGAAATCAGTTAATTGGATTGTTTTGCCTTTGAGTCGGGAATTGCAATCTGAAATCCAAGATCTGGGTGAGGCTACTAAGCTGGCAGATGACGCTTTGAATGAATTTACGTACAAACGCGAAAACGCGGATTCTTCTTTCCACGTTTTTTATGAGCATGTTGCTAGAATTTGTTCTGAATACGAAATCACAATGAAATTGCTACGCCGCCGCGCGCCGCCCGCCGCCGTTGCAATCAACAAAAAAATTGTTGCAACGTTCAAGCACAATGTATTGAAGACTACTACAGAATTTCTTTCTACATTCCGTTTCTTGATACGTTCATTTCTCCACTCAAAAGTCAGTTCTCGGAAAACAAATCCATTTTCCAAAGTTTCGGGCAACTGTTTCTTAAACAAGAATTTAACGAAAAGAAATCCGCTGACCTCTACTCATTTTACGAAGATATATCGGATTGTTCGAAAGAAAATTTTCTGTCAGAAGTCAAGATGTGGCGACAACGAATCCACGGCCAGAATATACAAATTGCGCTTGATGCTTTACTGGTTTGTATCTTTCGATCAAAAATTTAAATGTAAAAAAGTTTATATGTGACACGATCCGAGAAAAGTCACCTTTTAGGCAAAAGTGAAAGCTTACACGGCACGCTCTGAAAGGCGCTGATGTACCATTCGTACCCGAAACCCCCCCCCCCCCCCCCCCCGTGGATCCGCCTTTGGAAGCCTGAACCACTTGGCCATTTTTTTTTAAGTTTTGCGGTTGGGGTTTGTGGGGCGGCCTACAAAGGGGATTTTTGAATTGAGTCACTAGGTTTTGAAATAACGGTTTCTGCCATACAACCTTTATGATAATACTTATTTTTCTCGAAACCGGCTCCAACGATTTCGATTTATTTTTCTCGAAAACATGGAGCGATTTCGATAAAATTTTAAGAGAAAGATTGTTTCTCAAAGATCTTTCTTATGATGTAAAAATTTGTTTGGAAAAAGTCTATAAACGGAATAAACTGACTTTTTCGTTAATGGCTTACACGATTCTGACGAAATTTTGTACTTAAAATGTCCTAGGCGGTTTAAAAAAGACTCAATTTTTTTAAAAATATATTCCAAAGTGTGTCTTTGGTTTTTTTCAAATTCTTTGTCAAAACATCTTCTGTCAAGGTTAAAACATGCAAATTTGATTTTCAAAAACTAATTTTTCAAAAAGTGCAAAATTAAAAGACATTTTTTAAAGAAACTGAACTAACGATTTTCATAAAATTTTCTGTGTAAATATATATGTATTAAAAACTGCTAAAAAGTGGAGCTCTTAGATTTTCACTAGAAACCTCTGGAATATTTAATCTAATTTTTAGCACTACTTTTTGCGATTTTATTCAATTTACAAAATTAATGTGGTGTTGGCAGCCCTGTATCACCAAATATATTATGAAAAGCTCAGTGAGCTTGTCCTCAGTCTTAAGACTTTGATATTGTACTTAACACACAATCGCAAGCTCGTGCGACCCAGTCGTTCCAATTTTTTCTTATAGTTTTGATTCTAGGCAAATTTTCTGAGTCTTGAGAGTTTCCTCTTTCGATCATAGACGGACAGAAAATAATATAATAGAACCCTAAAAATATTAAAAAAAAAAAGAAAAAGCTTAATGGTAATCGAACTAGCTGCAGAGTTATAACTGACGCAGGGAAACGATAATTTTTTGACTATCGCTTTTCGAAACCAAGTGTGGATTCGTCTTTTGAGCTTAAACCACAAGGTGTTAACAAATGATGGTAGGTTGCAGAAGTTATTTTTGTGAGCACGTTGCGAGGACTATGCAAAAACCATAATATTTTCCTTATATTCCAAGGGTTGGTAAAGCATTTTTGAAAATGTTTTTGGCCATTTAAGTGCAAGTTATGGGAGAGATGCCCCGTGTAGAAGTACCTGACTTACTAAGCGTCGCTCTCGTGGATTTGGGATTGATCAACGTATAATTTTGAAAAGCGGTGGCAACGAAAGGTTTTCCAAGTGCGGATCACATGAAATGCCTTTTATATCTTGTCAGTTCAGTTTAAACCACCACGTTGAGTTCAGGATCGGTTAATTAAAATTAAAAGCCCAGTCTAGGTCGGCTGTTAGTTTCCTCATGTCTCTGTTCCTTCATGTCATACAAACTTCATCTCCATTTTCTTTCTTTTCCAGCTTTACGAGCTTTGTGATATACAACGTTTCAACAAATTCGCGACGAAAAAGAAAAGGCAGGCCAAAACACTCCTGGTACAAGCAAATGCAAAAACAGCAGCATTTGGTTGGCCTCAGACATGGAACAATCCAAAACCGGGAGGCTTGCCGACGCTTTCTGAGGTCAACGCGGCGTACCCCACAGGCGGATCACTAGTGTGAAGCAGAAAAGTGGGAGAGTTGTGATCGCTTCAAGATCACTACTCGTAACGCCGGAAATGGAAAGAAGAAGAAGAACGAGCTTTGTGATATCAGATCTCTAAATTTACTACTTCACACTAGAAGTGATAAGTTCGATGGCTACGCCATTCATATCCCAGAACCTATGTGAGAATTATATTAACTTGTGTGTGTGGCTAGTAGTTCAGTCATATTAGTCCATTTAATTTTAAAGGCTAGGGTTGCTGTACTTGTACTGTCTGAACCAATTATTATGCGTGGTTTTTGAAGGCTTCTTTTAATGTAACAGGTGATGTTACGCGCGAGAGTTCTTTCTATACCCACCCTTCCATGGCCACATTACTCGCATCAGTGATCCCTAACCATGCCATCCTTCAATCTCTATATTAAACCTTACTGAAACTACGCCACCTACTTCTTCTTCTGCTTCAAGTTTTCTTGACCGGGATAGTCTCTTTAAAAACGACTCTCTCCGACTGTTTTGTCGTTCCCTTGGTGGCTTCCCTGATGTTTTTCGCATTCAACGGTACTCGACAAAAGCAGAAAATATATTTTTCGTGTGAGGGACAGTAGTGGTACGAGTGACCCTTTTTCCAGGATTTAAGCATCGTCAGCAACTTCTTCTATTGGCTCATTTTTCGTTTCTTCCAACAAATGAATTTCATGAACAGTTTTGTTGGATATCATACGCCTAGTAAAGAATCGTTCCGCTTCTCTGACCTTCTTCTTCAGGAGCTGATCCAAGTTGATAATGTCGGCAGCTAACAAAACTTCCACAATCTTGTCTTTCAACATCGTTTTTTTAACGACCGAATTCTCTTTGCATGGCACCTTTGATTTGCTGCCAGCTCGCTGTGGGGTTCTTGTGCAAAAACGACCAAAATCTTCAAAAGTCACCGTTACTGGTGCTTGAGGTGGAGACATAATTTGCCTAGCATCTTCCGCTACACCCAGAAGCTGCAAATTGACTTGACTATCTAAGTCAGAAAAGCGCTTTCGTGACCTACCTTAATGTGAAATGTGTTGTTCGATAAATTTTGAATGGTCATAAGGTCTCTGGATTTTTTTTTTTAACTGTACTTTTCTGTTTTAATTAATTGTTTTTTTGTTATCTCTTCGTATTCATGGTATGGTCACATTAGTTGGATTTTTTCTTTATTTTTATTTTTTAATTTAATTAAGTTTTTAAACAATAATTTCGAAATGAGCATTTCAATAAAACTGTTTTTTGTGAACATTAACTTAATCATTAATATGGGTTTTAATTAAATAGTAGGATGAAAGGATAAAAGTCGTTGAAGGTAAGAAGTTTTAATGGGGTATAGAGAGAGAGAGTGAAGGATTACATGGTTAGGGATAACTGATGTGAGTAATGTGATGTGTGTGGGTGGGTATAGAAAGAACTGTCGAGCGTAACACCACCTATACGCATTAGACTGGCATGAATTTTGTATGTCGTGTCTGATAGAGGTCAAGATCCTTCGCCCTCCGACGAACAAAAGGCCGGACAAGTATGCCAGCATTGACCTCGGCTTCACCAAAGGGTACGGTAACAAAACACATACGTATACATACGTGCCTTTGGCGTAGTTGTTAGGATGTCTGCTCATTACATTCAAGTTCGAAGTTCGAATTCCAGACACATCAAATTGTTTTTCTTCTAGTATCGCCTTTCGCGAACAATCGACATATTTTCTGAGAGCAAACTGCCATAAAAAGCACTTTCTCACTTAATCGTTTTTAATCGGCAAAAAATTGTAGATCTTTCTTTTCCTTAAAAGGAATAGTTAAGAGAAATGGGCTTGACACGGGTCTCCCGAATGCAGTTGTGTCACCTTATTGTTTTTTACTACTTGTAATACAGATGGAATTATTTCACTAAAGACCTCTAAAAACACCATCAAGTAGCATCGATTCAAAAAAATTATTAAAAAAATAAAAATAGAAATCGGAAAAAATATTCTTGCAGAGCAAGTGCATGCTATCAACATCCCACAAGTACAACTTAATTAAGACATTTAAGAAAAAGTTTCCTACTCAACGAGTGAATATCTGAACTTACCCATCAACATGAACGCAATGTGCTGCCGTTAATACCATTTTACGACTAATCACCATTCCTCCGCCTTTAAAACTTAGTTTTCCCTTTTCATCCGTCCATCCCAGAGCAGCCTATTGTATAGAAAAACGCTTAACAACAATAAATCAATTAACAAAGACTAAAAAGCGATTCACCATAAACGCAAACTCTCTAAGCAATGCCGGTTCCCCTCCAACGACTGGAAAATCTTCAAATATATGATTCTTATTGCTTGTGCTATTTCTATTGAAATGCTTTGAACTTACCGTACCTAATCGCTGGTGTGCTGGTGCTTTTGATTATAGTTTTGATGCTCTCTAAAACACAAATGTTTTTAAATAGTGGAATCGATATACATAAGTTTCACGGCGATTATACCATCAAAAGTCTTATTTTCATTGCCTCCCACAAGAAAAGTGAAAAGTAGAATTTGAAATCCTTTAAATATTAAATTTGGAAAGTCACCCATGGCTCGGCATGGATCGCAAAAGCGAACTGCAGACACTAAACTAAAATTAAAGCTTGGTTTAAAAACAACTCAAACCTGTTTGCGTTTGCGGATTTATAAACAAAGTCAAGTCTAGAGCTTTTTTGTGATGAGCTTTGTTAGTTAAGGAATTTTAAATTGTAAAAATAAATAAATAAATCATTTTCCTAATAGGAGTTTTCTATTGATTCTTTTTGAAATGAATCAAAGACTTTGGTCATTTAGGGTAGGAATGTTTTTCGTTTTCGATTATGATATGGATGCATTCTACCAGAACTAGGTTAGTTAGTGCTTTTTATCGGTTAACTTAGCACTTTGTTGCACCTTATGCAAATAGTTCTACAATTACAAAATTTAAATCCACTCGTGCTGCAGCAGTAAACTGCGTCTTACGAAACAGTTATTTAGTGATAGAATTGCCATAAAGTCGTGAGTCTTGAATATTTAACTAACTAATTATATATACATGCAATACTTCTACCTTAACTTCAATTCTTTAGAAAGCATTTGATAGGTAATAGTCCTATAAAATATGTACTGAATGTAGAATCGAACTTACATCACAGTATAATCACAGTCATTTTAATGCAATTCTTATGTCGATGGCTTGTTATTAGTAGTAGAATTGGCAGAATGAAGCATTTACGGAAAAGTGCAATTAGGTTTGTCATTAATAGAAAAGTAAAACTTTAAACTGCTATGCCCAATTCACATGATGACTCATCAGGGGTCGTTTCATTCAGTCAGTCATTCGATGAGCTATTTATACCATTCCATCGGGTAGCCGTGGTGCAGTGGAATAGTGTTCAGTAGGTAGGCCGGACGCGTAGGTTCGAACCCCGCTCTGGGCATCTACTTTAAACCTACCAGCTTCATCTGGACGCCGTCCTTGAGGTTATATACGAACTTACAACCACCTTATTTCAATCTACTGCATCACAAAAAAAGGGAGGGCTGCTACCCTGGTAGTACAATGGACCGGCAATTACTTTAGACTACTATGAGAAGAATTCAAACTTCTCCGAATCACCAGGAGTCATTTTATTCAACAAGTAGTCATTCTTTGGGTTATCTAATGAGCCATTTATACCATTCAATTGCTGATTCAATGACTTAGGTGAATACTAATGAGATAACTCATGGAACAAGTCATTTTATGAGCCATTCAACGAGTTATTGTATTAGCTAATGGTCTACAGTTTGGATAAGATATTCCTTACCCTTCACAAAATTGTAACCTTTAGTTTTATTGTACCTTTGTTTAACCTTTAAGTTTGGTTTTCTGTAGAATGATGCTATGCAAATTTAAGCCGCACACAAACGATAATTAATTAATTAAGCTTTTAAATTCTTAAAGCAAACTTCAATTAACTGAACACTCTATGATTCTAGTGATATTGCTGGGACTGAAAAATGCTCTCCATATGTGAACGTTCAAAACAAGAAATGAATTTTTGCCGAACTGAACTATGTTCGATTAAACTGGCAGCAACAATCATCTCACACCAATGAGCACTTAAAGTAATCTCGTTTGTATCCTTGGAACATTGGAGAGGTAAATCACATCAGCCACAAAATTAGTACTAATGGTTTCCTTAATATTTTTACCTTTTTCCATTATAAGAATGTACGGAAGATTTTCTGTGATAATGTCTTTTACTCGTATAACAAAGATTAAAGTTGCTCACATGTGCTGCGAGGCACTGAAGTAATCAATAATGAACAGAAGACAAAGTTGTGATTAAAACTTCTTTGGTCTACTTAACTTTTTGTTTTAGACTGATGTGATACTTTGAAGAGTTTCCATAATGTGGTAAGGTGAAGTTGGCTTAGATGTGTGTGTTTTACCAACACTGAATGAAAATATAAACAAGATAAGGCTTATTATGTGATCCCACGTGGAACCAAAAATATCTACTTATTCCCCACTTGTTTTGAAACTATACGGGCTTTTTAAAGAAATGTGGAATGTATTTCTCACTTATTAAAAAGAATTCCATACTTTATACATATAGAATAGAAAGAAAGTTTCCACTTTTTTTTAAAGAAGCCCAAGTCATTTTTGTTTTTTTATTAGGCAGTGAATTGTGGAAATAACTGTAAAGGACATATGCACTTTCGTTCGAGTGAAGCAACCACTCCAAACACCTCAAAGCTAGATTTATTAAAACTTGTTTATCTGTAGGGAAAGTAGTTCTCTACATCTCTACAAGTCACTGTGGCGTATACGTAATTTTTTTTTCTGTTTTTTTCTTAGAGCACTACCTTTTTATTGTGGTGCCCGTGGGGTAATGGTTACCATGTCCGCCTGTTACGCAGGAGGTTCGTAGTTCGAATTTCAACAGAAATCAAAAACATATTTTTCTACGGGTATCACCTTTCGCGAGGAATTGGCAAGTCCTCCGATGGTAAATTCATTACCATGAAAAGCGCTTTCTCGACACGAAGTTACAAACGAAGATATTTTGTTCATGTCCACACCGAAAAAATAATGCGAAGCGATATGTAGTCGGAAATTTACAATCGAGGAGATATCCAGCGCCTTTGCAAATTCACTGTTTCTCCGACTGTCTCTGAACCATATTCCGTTAGCATCAAGACTCGATGACTTATGGCACAATAGTCACAGTTTTAATTTCTAGCCAAAAGTAAAAACTTTATGTTTAATAAATTAAAAATCATGATATTTTCAATCTTTATTAAAGTTGATGGACAAAGCTGCAATTGCTGTGTACGGTGGCGAATCGATTCATTCGGGCCCTCTTCAAGACTTTGCTCTACAGCGGCAATTGTTTCTTCGGTGCGCATTGTTCGACGTCTCTGAGGATACTAATTATCACGTTAAGTAAACGTAGTGCGAAAACGATCCATGGTTAACCTAATTTATTGCTCTGATAGAGGATTGTGTCGATCATAAAATGGACGAAGCTTGCGGTAAACTTCGCGAACTGATGATCCATTACTTTCGAAATAAATTTGAACGATTTGCAAGCGTTGTTCTGAAGACCAGACTGAACATAAGTGACATTAGAGTTGGCCAATTTGATTACAAGATGTCAGTTTTATTCCTATTCAAAAAATCTACCTCTAAAAAAACACCCCATATATATTCAACACGGTGCTCGTAATTATGCAAGATTTGGGCTTGTATAATTGAATTTTATCCAACTCATCTACGTTGCGTGTGCAACAGTATTCTTGATACAATTATAAGATAAGATTTCTTACCTAAGAAGAGAGTAGAAAATTGTCTTTAAAGAATGTTTTTTCAATGATAAAACCAAAAGGGAAGGGAAGGGAATCCCGCTCAAAAATAGACAATTTTAACTTTATTTCCATCCAAAATTACGTTAGAATCCTAACGAGAGCAAAAAAAGAACACTCAACACCACCAGTTGCTCCTTCAGAAGTCTGCATGCAATGAGCAAGCACACAGCACTAAGCGCATGCTTGAAATTCAACATCTCGTTCTCTTTTAAAAAAAGCTTTTGAGAAAGATTTTCTCTTGATTATGAATAATTTTCGAACTTAACTTACTGTCTGTTTCAAAAACACATACCAGTTGATATTCTGATTTCTGATATCCCTGAAGGTAGATGATGGCACTGGTAACCCTTAATTGCTTTCGTGAATAGTTTTCAAATTTTTTTACTTGTGCAAATGCTTGGTCAAATGGGAGAGACTGTGGGAGGAAAAAAAAAACACATTTTACTAAAGTGCACACTAACTTCTTTTTTGAGTAGAAGAAGTTTGAGATAAGGCAACTTGTTAGGAGACGTCGCGTCACTTTAACTCAAACTGATATTTAATTACAACACGTATTTCATTTCACCACAAAAACCAAGCGAAAATTGATTCAGACTTTAAAACGGAAATTATAGCATTTCCTACCTTGGTTAAGTGTTGTGGGCTGTGAAAATTCAAAGTAAGTTAAAGCCATGATGTCCGTAAAGAGAGTGTTTTATCTCCGGAAGGAAATTCAATTTAAAAATGCTATAACTTCCTGGTTTGTGGTTTGAAATACAGAATTCAATTTTACGTAGCTCAGGGATATATTGTGTGGGAATATTATTTTGCATCGTCAACGTGAGAAATAATAATAGGATTAAATGTTTTTTTTTTTGTTTTGTGTTTTTGTGCGGATGCTGACACTGCTTTGTTTGTGTATCCGTTTTTACATGGTTTATAGGTTCACGGGGTGTAATGGTTAGCATACCTTCATGTTGCTTTAAAGTTCCAGAAATTACCAATTGTTTTTTCCAAGGGTATCGCCGTTCGCGAAGAGTTCTTCGAGAGCAGAGATTAACACTCAAAAACACTTTCTACTTTAGTCGTTCGGACTAGCAAAGACGAGCCATTTCTCAAAAATTATGACTGAAGAAATGCAACGCCGGGCACCGTCGGTCGGCGTCTTGGCATCCCACTTATTTTTATTTTTTTCTTATAAAGTTCTTTCTTATAAGTTTTGATAAGACATTACATTACACAATGAAAGGCTCAAGAAAGTCGTAGTGGTGTCCTACATATTTACATGTAGGTACATGTCGTAAGTATAGGCCACTGGGGTTTTCCTATAGTTATGGTATACAATATACATCCCTATTACGAACAGCTCAAACGGCTGAAAGATTTTTCGTTTTGGATACTTTTTGTGCTTCCCTCAGAAGAAATGGAAACTTTCGTATTTTTTTGTTATATATATTTTCTGTAAGGAAACTGATTTTTTAAATTTTGCCAAAAAACTACCACAATGAAATAGTTATAAGTCAATTCTAAGGCGAGTATAGTGGCTCATTTGATATTTGAAATATTTTCATCATCTTAAATGGCTTTAATGTAAAGAATTATTGGCTTTACAGATGGAGTTGGAGTAAATCGTTTTATATAAAATATCTATTTCCAAGGAAGAACTTACCACCCAGTCGTTCATTTTATATTTCATTCTTTCATATTTGCCTAACAATAAGAAAAATAAAAGAATAATAGAGAATAAAAGTGAATAACCCACCCGTTCAAAGGCGTTTTCATAATGGATTTTTTATTAAATATAAATAAAGTTCCTAATCTACGGTTTGTATGAGAAAAATCTATAGAAATAAGCCTTAACATTATACTTGCCGTTGTATATATAAATATAAAAAATCAATAATTCCAAAGGGCACTTTTGTTTAAGGGGTTAGTGGTAGTCAGGAGCGTGAAAAAATGCCATTTTTTAATAATTTTTTTTTTACTAGCAATGAATTTTTTTCACGTAAGTTAAAACGTAGTATCATTTCATAATACTTTAACATTAAATAAATAAGTAAATAGGGTAGCGCAACAGAGCGAGGAGCCCCTGGGCCTAGCGCATTTCTCACAAACATGCCTTGTGAGGGAATGGAAGGGACCTACAATTTTCTGCCGGTTCCGAACAGCTAATCGAGAAAGCGCTTTCCAAGGCAATGAATACTAACGGAGGACTTGCCAATTCCTCGCGAAAGGCGATACCCGTGGAAAAAATATTTTTGCCTCTGCTGGGATTCAAACTCGAACCTCTGGATTAACAGGCGAACACGCTATCCATCACACCACGGGTACTTACTTTAACATTACTTCACTTTTTATGTTTTCTAAAAACGGTATAAGTTTCATTCAAATCTTTCGAGCGGTTTCTGAGTTACAGTGGGCACCAGTTCAAAAAAAATTGTTTCGAGAAAAACGAATGTGAAGTTTTTCAGTCGCTTTCGCTTTATGTACTGTAATGAAAACTGAAAATATGGCTGAATAACTCGGAAGATATTTGTCGGATTCACTTCAAACTTTCAGGGAATATTTTTAAGATACTATAATTTATCAAAAAGCAAAAAAGCAAAAATCGACTTTTTGAAAATTCTAAATACCCCCAACCCCTTAAAGGGATTTGTTCATCCCAATAATTGTGTTATGAAGTAATACCGGCGTAAAAAATGAAAGATATGAAGAAATAGGCATTGTTCGTTAATATTTAACTTCCGAATAGAGTCAGTTTTCAGTTTTAAATTAATTTTTATTGTATTTCACTTATAACTACTTACATGCTAACAAAAATGTTTAAACTAGCTTACATAATAACTTAATTAACTTACTGACCCTAGGCGGGTACTCTAAATTACACAATAACTTATTTCTAATGCCTTTTTTTTAGGTCAACCAAGAAGTGGTTGATCTTGTCAACTTGTCCTTTCTCGACTTTCAAATTCACACACACATTCATACAATCGGCCAATCGTGTCTCGAGGTTTTCTGTCACGGCTTTCTAGCACATGCAGCCTTATGGCTGACAAGCACCTCCGTTGTCGAATTCCAGCGAGACCTTTCATTTGCACAATTTTCCAAACACATTGAACTGAAAAAGT
The DNA here is from genome assembly GCA_949752695.1 of Melanostoma scalare. Taxonomy (NCBI): domain Eukaryota; kingdom Metazoa; phylum Arthropoda; class Insecta; order Diptera; family Syrphidae; genus Melanostoma; species Melanostoma scalare. The sequence goes on along the minus strand of OX456985.1, from coordinate 206,318,904 downwards.
TGTTGGGTGTTTGTTCCCAAAACTTATCCAGCTCATTAGTCGAGATCAGACCCCTCCCATAAAACATGTCGAGAAAAATGAAAGTTCCTGAAAGTTGAAAATAATACTTCTGGGCATTTTCCCAGTTACTCTACTATATATTCTACTGAGTCAGGGAAAGGATAAAATTCTCAATGTTACAACTTTTCGAAAATTGAAGAAGGAACAGTTTATGAATAAACTGGCACAGGCCATAGGGACGTTATTCTACGAGGCGTAAGTCCATACTCCGATTGTGAAATTATGTCATACCAAAAAGGAACACATGTCCATAAAAAATATCTATGGCATTATGTTTCATACTATAAGTTATGTTGCGCGGTCATATCACGCGAACCACAAGCCCTTACTACCCACCCGGAGGCAAATTTTGTTCGCTTTGGTTTTTACTCACGGATAGAATAAAAGACCCTATCACAAGGCCTGTCGTTACAATCTCGGACTGCGAATGCCAAAAATGAAGCATCGTAGAAGCCTCGTAGTGATTGTTTTGCTACGAAACTTGTCAATGTTTATAAAATTGAAGAGCTTAGAAGATGAGTGTGACATTTTTTGTTATTCGTTTTTTCTTTGAGATGATAAAGCTTAATTTGTTTTGTCTCATCCGTGTTTCTTTATCTTGTCTGAACGCATCTTACTCAAATTTTTGAAAATTTCATTTAGCACCTTTATCTTCTAAGCGCATCAGTTACTAAAAAGTTCTAAATATCTGTTGCAAAACATTAATTGCGAAAATGTTTTTAGTTCAATTTATTGTTGAAATTCCCCTAAATGGCAACACTATATGTTTTACATTCGCTCTAGTACATTTTTTAATTTCTTATATTACTGCTATTATGTCACTTACTTCTTTATTCGCTTAATAAATCTTCATTGGGACAGTCGCTTTGGTCTCATTTCTTCTAAGTATAATTTCTAACATTTATTTGGTATTTGTAGTACGAAATTGTTGCAATAACGCATCCATTGTGTTCTTAATTTTATCTAAGAAGGAAAATTCATTTAGAGATGCCATCCATATAAATTCTGCTGCTTCAAAATTGCAATAAAAGCCATGGGTCTTAAATTTTTTCTTTGGTGTGTCTTATTGCCTCTTCAAAGTAAAAGAAAAGCCCGTACTTGTTATTTCCATTATCTTTTTTTGAGAAGTAATACCCACGGGTCTTATTGCCGAAGGGCTTAATGCACTGCACCTAATAAAATAAGGTATTAGAATAATGTTAAAATAAATTTTGAGATCGGTCCAGTCGCTTTTGAGTGTTGTTCTCGTTGCCTTAGGTATACTGGAGTGAAATATGGTTTCTGTTTCTGAGGGATAATGTAATGTTCTAATGGTGCAAAATTTTTTTAAAATCGGTGCAGTAGTTTTTACTTGCGATTATAGATAGTACCTATAATCGTGCCTTGCAATCGTGCAGAAAAAAAAATTTGTGATAACAATTAAACATGACATTACGATGATAGAGAATACGAAAAAAATGGGTCCTGCAATTCTGTCTGTCTGTCTGTCTGTGTGTCTGTCTGTCTGTATATGGATCTACAGCCTGAACCAATAGACCGATTTGCTTAAAAATTTGAAGTTAGGGTCTGTGGAGCAGCCTTCAGAGGGGTTTTTGGAATTGAGTCTCTAGGTCTTGAAATAACGGTACCTGCCGTACAACCGATATGATAATACTTATTTTTCTCGAAAATGGCTACAACGATTTTGATAAAATTTTGTGTAAAGGATTCATTTTGGATTGTTTTTTTTATGATGTAAAAATTTTTTTTGGAAAAAGCCTAAAAACGGTACCTCCCATAGTAGACTTTCTTGTCAATGGCTTACACGATCTTGACGAAATTTTGGATTTAAAGAGTCGTAAGCTGTTAAAGAACGACTGCATATCAACATTTATAAAAATTTAGTATTGGAAATTTTTATAATTTTTTTTTAAAAATTTTGATTTTTGAAAATAACTTCAAAACTGTAGCTTAGAAAATTTTTTGTCAAAATAACTTCTAACAAGATCTAAAACTTTGCATACTTGACTTTTAAAAAACAGTTTTTCAAAAAAAGTGAAAAATAAAAAAACGTTTTTTGAAAAAAATTGGTCCAACGATTTTGATTAAATTTTCATCATTTGTATGTATTAGCAATTCCAAAAGAATGGCGTTTTTAGATTTTTGCTTGAAACCTTTGGAATATTTAATTTAATTTTTTCATTATTTTGCGTGATTTAATTCAATTTTCATAATTTATGTGTAGCTGGCAACCACCAAATATATTATGAAGTTGGAATATCAAAACCTTTCACTCAGCTTTAAGATTTTGATATCGTATTTAGAACACAATCGCAAGTTCGTGCGATCCAGTCGTACCCTTTTTTTTAATTTCCGTTCCCATTCCTGGGGGAATATGGGGACGAAATGTAGTCTTTATTACCCAGGGATAATGTACTATTCCAACCAGGAAAGAATTTTTCAAATCGGTCCACCGGTTTTTATTTAAAATCCATCACGTTGCTTTTTGTTATACATGTCGCTAGTTTTTGAAGTCCTGTGTTCCCGTTCACGTGGGAATATGGAAATGAAATATAGCCTATATGTAAATTGGAGAAAACGGAGCATTCTAATGGTAAATTAAATGGGTTCACTTGTTTTTATATCATACTAGCTGAGCTGCCCGGCTTTGCTCGGGTCTGTAGTTTTAAGGTTCCCGTTCTCGTTTTTCCTCTTCCGTGGGAATTTGGGGATGAAATAAAATCTTTTTTACTGTGGGACTATGTGGCATCTTAATGCTGAAAGAATTTTTTAAATCTGTCCAGTAGTTCCTTAGTTTCCGTTCCCATTCCATTCCTGTTGGAATCTTCCGTTCCCGTGGAAATATGTGAATAAAATATTATTCTATATCACTGAGGGATAATTTTACATCCTAGAGTAGAAAGAATTTTTGAGATCGGTCAAGTAACTTTAATGTTCCCGTTCTCGTTCCTGTTTCTGATCCTATGGGATTATAGGGATGAAAAATAAAGCCTAAGTTACTGACAAATAGTAAAGGGGGATAATGTAGCACCCCTAATGTTGAAAGAATTTTTGAAATCTATCCAGTAGTTTCTGAGTTTCCGTTCCCAACCCGTTCCTGTGGGAATCTTCTGTTCCCATGGCAATAACTGAATGAAATATAAGTCTTTGTCACTGAAAGATGATGTAACATCCCAGAGTGGAAAGACTTTTTGAAATCGGTCCAGTACCTTCTAAGTTTCCGTTCCCAACCCCGTTCCTGTGGGACCTTTCGTTCCCATGGAAATATATGAATGAAATGTAAGTCTATGTCACAGAGGGATAATGTAACTTCCTGCAGTTGAAAGAATTTTTGAAATCGGTCAAGTAACTTTATGGTTCCCGTTCTCGTTCCCGTTTCTGTTCCTGTGGGATTATAGGGATGAAATACAGTTACACTTACTGGTGAAAGGAGATAATGTAGCACCCCTAGTGCTGAAAGAATTTTTGAAATTTGTATAGAAATTTCTAGTTTTATGTTCCCAACCCCGTTCCTGGGGGAATATGGGGATCAAACCTTGACAGGAACCATCTCTGGACTAAACTATGTCTACGCTGAAAATTTCATAAAAATCCGTTGGGTGGTTTAGGAGCTTACCCCGGACATACATACATACATACATACATACATCCTATTTTATATATATAGAT